>BTSX01000003.1:6489485-8889485 GCA_036245825.1 Pristionchus entomophagus
TGACTTCAACTCTGATACTCTCTCCACCCCTACAACCACCATTGATGTGTCTCTTAACTCCTTCGTTTCTAGTGCGGCTCTTTCCCATCTTATCACTGCGCCCACTAGAAATACTCGTTGCATTGACTGGTTACTTACCAGTGATTCCACCATTATCTCTGCACCTACTATAATCCCTTCTTTTCCCTCCTCAGACCACTCTGGCATATCTTTTTCCATTGACTATCATTCTCTCCCTCTTTCTCAATCCCTTATTAGAGATTATGCTCGAGCCAATTATGATGATCTTTCTTCGTATTTATTTAATATTGATTGGTTCAGTTTGTTTTCTGTTTCCCCGGACCCTGACTCTATGTATTCATCGTTTGTAACCATAATTCACCAAGCCATTGACTTGTTTATTCCCTACCACAAACCAAAACCAACTGTTGCATCGTATCCTCCTCACATCCAGAAGCTTATCCATCACAGAAACATTCTTTTCTCTAAGATTCACTTGCTCCCTGTTCGCAATCAATACGAAAGGTGTAGTAGAGATCTTTTGAATCAAATTAAAAAATGGAACCAATTTTGTGAGAGGAAGAAACTCAAACATTCGAAGGATCTCTATAGACACATTCGTTCTCTTACCAAACCCAAGTCTATTATTCCTAAGCAATTGCATTCCTCTACCGGTTCTATAGTGTCTGCTCTCCCAGAAATTTCCAACCTTCTCGCTTCATGTTTTGCATCACACTTTACCCTCGATGATGGCATCATGCCCTCTATACCTTCCCACCCTCTCCCTCCTTTCCTCTCTAATGTCTCTTTCCTCCCTCATGATGTTCACAGAGCTCTCAAAAAGCTCTCTCCTTCCTGTTCAACTGGCTACGATAAGATTCCTCAGATTGTTTTTCGCAAATGTGCTCACGCTCTTTCTCTTCCTCTTTGTGACATTTTCAATATTAGTATGCTTACCCGTATTGTCCCTTCTCTCTGGAAACACTCCCTCATTACACCATTGCCTAAACCCGAAAAGGACGCCAAATTTCCCGACTCTTACCGTCCTATTTCTATTTTGTCCCCCGCTTCTAAAACCATGGAACGATTAGTCAAAGAGAAACTTGCTCCTTACTTATTTAGATTCGATGTTATTCCAAAGTACCAGCATGGCTATCGCCCTGGTGCTTCTGTGCTCACAAATGTTATTGACTCTGAGAATGATTGGACCCTTGCACACTCTCGTAATCAATTTACTGATGTGATCTACCTAGATTTCTCTCGTGCTTTTGACACTGTTCCTTTCACTAAATTGCTCTCTAAATGTTCTCACTATGGTATTCATGGAAATCTTCTTGATTGGATAGCCTCGATTGCATTTACTTCCTCTCCTATCTAGATTTTCATTCCACCCTTCTCATTGGATCTATGCGGTCGCATTTTGGAAAAGAGACCAGAAGTTCCGCAACCTGATGCGGCCCGCTTGTTAAGGAGGATACACTGTAAATACAAATATAAAATGCAAATACAAATATTTATTCCATCCATTAAGGGGGTTGAAGATGTTTGGTAAGTTTCTTGACGTTGATGATGGAAGTACGTCGCTCCTTGGCGATTCGTTGGGGGGGGGGCAACTGTGAGATTGAAGTTTTGGCGATTGTGAGATTGAAGTACCCTCATACACGACCGCACCGATCAAAAAAATAAATCAAACGAGTGAAATGTAAATGAGTGAATCAATAATATTTTTCACTATGTAGTAATGAATAGTTGCTTCAACTATCGAAGCTGAAGTTGATCACTGTTCTAAGAACAAATCTATGAGTCAAATTCAGTGATGACGCAGTATTGCTATCATAGCTTGATGTCGATTAATTCGGCATTATTTTTTCTGATAAATCATTCCCACACTCTCCTAAATTAGCGTGATCTCTCATTTCTCTAACCGGCGACAAAGCACGTCAATGAATACGAGTCCTTTCCGTTCTACCATCCCTTCGAGGCACCATAAACTTCCGAATAATTTGTGAACTAATTAAATGAGGATTCGAATGAGGAGCTAAATATGTCCCAATGTGGATAGTGCTCACCTCAGGCAGGATTAACATCACAACATATTTGAACTTAAAAAAACGCCGAAAAACAGACGTTGAGCATGGTACGATTCATTAACAGGTGCTTATTATCCTACGTGTGTACTACCCAATATTTCAAACAATTTAAAATAAGTTATAGTAATTGAAAAAAAACTTCCTATACTTTTGCACTGTACCTATTTTATTGCTCGCTCACATCTCTCACCTCTCCCTCTGTCTTTTGAACCCTCTCACATCTCTCTTATTGTAAACACTACCGTAAAAAAGAAAAATTAGAGTCTTTTTGTATCATGATTTATGCTAATTTCCCCCCACATCGCCCAGCTTCGAACAATACTGATGCAGTGATTCACCCCCCCCCCCCCAATTTCTCCCTTCAAAAACACTCAAAGGCATTACACTCTTGTCTTATTCCGCTTACATCTCGTTGTTACTGTGAGAATAGAAATCGTAGTTAAGTGGTGTGGGCCGGCTAATCCCCGGCACATTCGTTTATGGTGAGGTTGCATGCGGAACGGAAATTTATTTTGATTTCGTCAAGTTCTCCAATAAACTCGTGTTTTATCGACTTTATTCGCGTGTATTTCATTTTAAAAATGTAAAATCAATAAAAACGAGTTTATTGGAGAAATTGACGAAAACAAAATAAATTTCCGTTCCGCGCGTAACCTCACCATAAACGAATGTGCCGGGGATTGGGTAAACTCCGGCTCACACCACTACTACGATTTCTGTTCTCTCAATATTTTCTCATAACTTCTCAAACCATTATCACTACGAGCTAGCGAACTTTTCTGTGAAACGATATGGAAGACTATACAATTCGTCTAACGCTGTTCCAAAATGTCATCACCGGATTGCCAAAGTCCCTATTCACAAGCACAGGAAAATGGCTGAAGGCGTGGAAAAAGTCAAAGGAGAAGTGAAAACATTTGAATTCCCGCCATTGCGCATATCAGCTCCCAGTGAAGCTAGCGACTTGAAACCATAAACGAATGTGCCGGGGATTAGCCGGCCCACACCACTTAACTACGATTTCTATTCTCACAGTAACAACGAGATGTAAGCGGAATAAGACAAGAGTGTAATGCCTTTGAGTGTTTTTGAAGGGAGAAATTGGGGGGGGGGGGTGAATCACTGCATCAGTATTGTTCGAAGCTGGGCGATGTGGGGGGAAATTAGCATAAATCATGATACAAAAAGACTCTAATTTTTCTTTTTTACGGTAGTGTTTACAATAAGAGAGATGTGAGAGGGTTCAAAAGACAGAGGGAGAGGTGAGAGATGTGAGCGAGCAATAAAATAGGTACAGTGCAAAAGTATAGGAAGTTTTTTTTCAATTACTATAACTTATTTTAAATTGTTTGAAATATTGGGTAGTACACACGTAGGATAATAAGCACCTGTTAATGAATCGTACCATGCTCAACGTCTGTTTTTCGGCGTTTTTTTAAGTTCAAATATGTTGTGATGTTAATCCTGCCTGAGGTGAGCACTATCCACATTGGGACATATTTAGCTCCTCATTCGAATCCTCATTTAATTAGTTCACAAATTATTCGGAAGTTTATGGTGCCTCGAAGGGATGGTAGAACGGAAAGGACTCGTATTCATTGACGTGCTTTGTCGCCGGTTAGAGAAATGAGAGATCACGCTAATTTAGGAGAGTGTGGGAATGATTTATCAGAAAAAATAATGCCGAATTAATCGACATCAAGCTATGATAGCAATACTGCGTCATCACTGAATTTGACTCATAGATTTGTTCTTAGAACAGTGATCAACTTCAGCTTCGATAGTTGAAGCAACTATTCATTACTACATAGTGAAAAATATTATTGATTCACTCATTTACATTTCACTCGTTTGATTTATTTTTTTGATCGGTGCGGTCGTGTATGAGGGTACTTCAATCTCACAATCGCCAAAACTTCAATCTCACAGTTGCCCCCCCCCCCCAACGAATCGCCAAGGAGCGACGTACTTCCATCATCAACGTCAAGAAACTTACCAAACATCTTCAACCCCCTTAATGGATGGAATAAATATTTGTATTTGCATTTTATATTTGTATTTACAGTGTATCCTCCTTAACAAGCGGGCCGCATCAGGTTGCGGAACTTCTGGTCTCTTTTCCAAAATGCGACCGCATAGATCCAATGAGAAGGGTGGAATGAAAATCTAGATAGGAGAGGAAGTAAATGCAATCATAGAAAGGGCCAGAATCCGTAGCAGTGTACAGGTCGCATCTATTCGGAAACATCTTTAGATTCTGAACTTGTTTAAACCCATTCAGTGATGTACGATAAATAAATGAATATACTTCATGACTATGCGAAGCCAATTTATGTTCCCGTGCTCTTGCTTCAGTCAAAGAATTTCAGAAGATTATTCAGAATCGCCGCTCAAATAAAATCATTGATCTTACAGTTTTTTGCAATGTGAAAAGTGAAATTCAGTTAAATAAAACGTTCCTCAAATGATGTTTCTTCGATATTCTCCACGATGTGTCTTCTAGAGTAATTTTTCTCCAGTGCCGAACTGTAAAATATATTTGTGTTTCTTTCGTAACACCACATTAAACTAATTAATACTGTTGCACTAATAGCCGTGCTAACAAGCAATATACGTCTTAAATTGTCACTAACCTCACACTCCCTACTGACTGAGTAGTACTCTTTCATGTCCAAATTCGAAGTGGTCGATACATTGTTGAAGTGGACGTCCCTGTGCGATTACTAAATTTGGGTGATGTAAAAAGCTAATTATACCTGTATAAATTACAGAGCCCATCGACTGTAACTTTGTAATGTGGGTTACGATGAGCAAAAAAAAATTAATGATCATTCAATAACGCAAAATTTTTTGCGTTATTGAATGATCATTAAATTTCAATTGTCAATCACAATTATGTTAACTCACTTCCTGTACGTTTCTTGATTCTCAATAGCATTTGTCAGATGCTCTGCAATTTCTCTAGGGCTTTCGAAATCATCCGCAGCGACGTAAGCTCCGTCGGGCGCTTTTGGCTTCAGAATCCATCGACGAAAAACGATGGGAACAATGTCGTTTCTGTTTTGAAAGGATTATTAGAAGTTTTTTAAGAACGCAGTTAGTTATGCCAAGAACGCGATAATATTGAAATCGTACTCAATTCTCCAAAATTTCTCCGTCACGTAATCTTGGCATGCGATGTTCTTGAAAGCTAGAACAAAGTAATGCGATTCTGAAAACGAATCGCATTACTTTGTTCTAGAAAAAAAACAAATCAAGCCTTTGATTGGGAATATGCAACACCTAATGAGAAACATGAATAATGGTCACCAAACCTACTTATTAACTCCTCCTCTCTCTCGACTGATATTCGTCTTCCATAGCACAAACCGGTCTTTGTCACATTGATGTACTTGCTCAATTCCTAGAAATATTGACGTTGCGGCATAATCTCAATAATTTTCAAATTCTGATATATTTCCGCCTTCCTGATTTGTCATCACAATTCGAAATAATTGCTAGCACAGGCTTATGCGGTGTTAGTTCTCAGAAAAAGCGCCTGGAAAAAGGAAAAAGGGTGTTAGTTTTCGCGGAAATGAGCTTCGGAAAAAGCAAAATATTTGAATTCCCGCACTTTTATATCTCGGCCCCCCGTGGAGATAAAGACATGAAACTTGTTTTACGGGGTTTGTGGACCCTCTAAACATCGTAGCCAAAATTTTTTTATGTATCTATCTCTACTGGGAATCGAGTTACAAAAGTGCGGGAATTAAAATGTTTTGCTTTTTCCAGTGCTTTTTCCAAGCTGGAAAAGGCGTCAAATTTGGTTCCCGCACTTTTGTAACTCGATTCCCAGCAGAGATAGATACTTAAAATTTTGGCTACGATGTTTAAAGGGTCCACAAACCCCATAAAACAAGTTTCAAGTCTCTATCTCCACTGGGGGCCGAGTTATAAAAGTGCGGGAATTCAAATCTTTTGCTTTTTCCGAAGCTCATTTCCGCGAAAAATAACACCCTTTTTCCTTTTTCCAGGCGCTTTTTCTGAGAACTAACACCGCATCATTGAAACCTATCAAGTTAAGGATAGTCTGTTTTGAACGGTTTCTGGTAGTTTTTCAGCCAAACCCCCATCGATTTCGACGTTTGATAGCTTATTCGATAGCTCTTAATAGCCAGATTTGACCATACCAACTATTCTTTGGACCCGCATCTGTGGACATGTTCTTGAGCGCCCAAATTTGAGAAATATCAATCAAATAAAATGTAGTCATAAAGATCTCGTCAATACCAATATTTTATATGTTAATTATTTTTTAATACTATGATCATTGTCAGGGACCGAGATAAATAATAACATCGGCGCCTCAAAGACGACTTTCGACGTGACTTCCTGGAGACATCTTTGATCTACCAGGTCTAAATCGGGATCAAGGGAGACCTACCCATGGGCCATCGATAACCGAGGAGAAAGTGGTGGATCGTCTCAGAAGTGGGACCTACAGCATCCATTTTCAGTGAAAAATTAGGTGAAAGGCGTGATCGCTAATAAAACAATTCCAGGCCTGCGGATGTCGTACGCGCTGAATGCCACTCAAACCCAACAAAAACGAATTCCGAAGGTTTACAAAATTTCAGTAAATTAAGGTGACAGAATTTATCGTTAAGATTATTGCCTGGAATGAATATTTTAGTTCGAGTCTATCGGAACGTATCAGATCGTATCCATGCCCTTATCGTTGTGACGTGTTTGACAGAACGGAGTAATCACCTAAAGTTCACATCTTCCCTCAAAAGAAGAAATACAGGGAAGAGCATGCTCTTATCTGGATTTTATTTTATTTTTTTATAAATAATGTTTTTTAGTAAATTTCAGACTGCCAGAAGAAGATGCTGATGTCATCGTCTTTCATTTCCGAAACCTTTGGGATCCGGTTAGAGGATCAATTCTGAAGTGATTCGAAAACTGCACTTTTTAGAACATGACGTTTCCCAAAACGCGCAGGCCCGATCAGATATACGTCTCATTCTTGAAGTCTCATTCCTCTCATGCCGGCTCCGCAATCAACGATCCCAGGGTGATTCTCAAGTCGCGCGTTCATTGTATTGGCTGTTTTCAGTTTGCTACCAACTTCTTCAACGCGACAGTGGATTATCGGCTCAATAACTTCATATATTTTGATCAATCCTATTTTGCCCCGGTAGCTACTGAAGAAGATAGAGAGAAGATGAGACCGCTGTCTGAGGTGCATCCAATACACAAATAATCACACTTCAACTCTTTAGGAGGGTTTCAACGAGATAATTAAGAAGAAGACAAAGCCTGTGCTAGCAATAATTTCGAATTGTGATGATATATGACGGCTGAAATATATGACGCCGTTCGCCTTATTTTCGAGCAAGAGTTGGCACAGCTCACAAAGGTCGATTACTTGAAACTGAGTGTTTTGAGGTTATTGAGGGTGGTACAGACGGTGGGCATATCCATTTTGCCCCCAGACCACTCGTTGGCTCCAGATAACGTCACGTCGAAATCACGTTTTGACGTGCTACTTGATTTCCGAGAGTGATAATTTTAGGTGAAAATGTTTCCTGGGGTAGAATTGGGTGGCGAACACGGCTGTCTATTTTTCATAATTTTCAAAAATAATTTTTAAATTATGAACTTTTCGCAGGCTGAAAAAAGAGTGTGCCAAAGTACATCACGCGATCGGGCGTCATGCGAGGATTCCATATATAAAATTTAAGCCAATTCTGTCATCCGAACACCGTGAAAATCGACTTACAGTGGATAGAGAATGCAAGTAAAACAGGCGCCCCTCCCCTCTTCCCTCGTGCACTCTCTCCTTTCCCCACGCTCTCTCGTCGCGCTGGGTCAGGGAAGCGATTGAGGGGGAGAAGGCTCGTTTTTTACTTGCAATCTTAATACACTATAAGTTGAATTGCTCGGTGTTCGGATGACAGAATTGGCTAAAATTTTAAATATGGAATCCTCTCATGACGCCCGATCGCGTGATATACTTTGGCACACTCTTTTTTCAGCCAGCGAAAAGTTGATAATTTAAAAATTATATTTGAAAATTATGAAAAATGCATAAGACAGCCGTGTTCGCCATCCAATTCTACTCCAGAAAACATTTCGATCTAAAATTAGCAATCTCGAAAATTGAGTAGCACGTAATAATATGATTTCGACGTGACGCCGTCTGGAGCCAAAGGAAGATCTGCTGGCAAAATGGATATGCCCATTGTCATCAGCACCCTCGATAACCCCAAAACACGCATTTTCAGAAAATCGCCCTTTTTGAGCTGAGCCAGATCTCCTCGAATTTGCTCGAAAATAAGACAAACAGCGTCATATCAGCGTTTGGAAATCAACGCTGTAATGCCACAAAGGGAATATTTCCAGGAATTGAGCAAGTTCATCAATGTAACAAAAACCGGTTGGTGCTATGGAAGACGAATATCTGCCGAGAGACAAGAGGAGCTGATAAGCGAGTTTTGGTGACCAGTATTCACATATATATTTCTATTTCTCATTAGGATTTTGCATATGCGCATTGAGCATTGCTCAATCAATAGACTTGATTCGATAATTTTCAGAATCGTACTTCTTCGTCATAGCTTTCGAGAACATCTCATGCAAAGATTACGCGACGGAGAAGTTTTGGAGAATCGAGTATGATTTCAATGCTATCGTATCCTTGCCAGGACTAATTGCGATGACAAAACTTTTTAATAATACTTTCACAACAGAAAAGACATCGTGCCCATCGTGCTTCGTCGATGGATTCTGAAACCGAAAGCGCCGGACGGAGCTTACGTCGCTGCGGATGATTTCGAAAGCCCTCGCGAAATGGCAGAACATTTAAAAAATGCTATTGAGAACCAAGATGTGTACAGGAAGTGAGTGAGCATAATTGTGATTTCAATATGAAATAACTGATCATGATCACACTTGTGATATCAAATCGGTATAAGATTCTCCCTAGTTTGTGTGCTTTCTCGTCGGTCATAGAAACGATAAAGGACGTGAAATCATTAGAGTCAGATGCGTTATCACTAATTCTCACATTAAATAAAGTAAGGCAGATATTTTGCCTATCGTAACACACACTATAAAGTTACAGTCGATGGGTTCTGTAATCTATGCAGGTATAATTTGATTTATTCTTAACATAAATAAAATAATCATGCAGGAACGTCCACTTCAACAATGTATCGGCCACTTCACACTTGGACATGAAAGAATACTACTCAGTCAGTAGGGAGTGTGAGGTAAGCGATTATTTACGACGTAAATTGCTTTTTTGCACGGCTATACGTTATGATTTACTTATATGAGCCCGTTCGCCTAAGAGTGAAACAAAGTCTAGAACATGAAAACAATTTTGTATGCTGAAAAGTTGGTCTCTGGTGTAACTTTTGTTTGGGCGCAAAACATATTTATGTATTAGAAAGAGCATATTTTCTTGGGCATAAGATCATTTTAATATATGGGATGAGGGCTTTATCAGTGCGCAAAGTTGTTTCTCATCACTTTTTGTGTCGACAACATGCGATTATAATAGTTTTTCGAGCACAACTTTTTTCTTTCGCGTTTTCATTATCTCTAACATAAAAATTCGGTTTTTACGTGCGAAAATATCCCAGAAAATCCTATTGTGATATGTTTTTACGATTATGACTTTTATGACCCACAAATGGAACCAGGAAAACCAAACTGATGAGAAACAACCAGGGTCAAAAAAGTTATATTTTCAAAAATATTGGATTTTCAGAAATATTTTCGCACGTAGAAACCGAATTTTTTTAATGTTAAAGATAATGAAATCACGAAAGAAAAAAGTTTTGCTCGAAAAACTATTAAAATCGCAAGTTTTCGACACTAAAAGTGACGAGAAACAACTTTACGCACTGATTAATCCCACATCCCATATATTAAAATGATCACGAAAACACGCACTTTTTACTACATAAATATTTTTGCGCCCAAAAAATATGTCAAAAATCTACCATAACTCGTTACCGGATAAAGAAAGAACTACGCGCAAAGTTTCATGTTGTAGAGAATTAAATTCTGGTCGGGAACGCGAGATTTGTGGCCATTTCGACCCTCTTTTTATCACAGTTTTTATCGCACAACAAGATTTTGGCAAAATCGACGTCGGGTCGTACCGGGAATCAGAAAGCTCAGATCGAAAAACGGAAAAGGCCAATCGATTCCGAATCAAAAGTTACTCCTGGAGTTATCCCAACTTTTCAGCATACATCATGTTTTTCATGTTCCACACGATGGTGGCCTTTTACTGACTTTTAGGCGAACGGGCTCATATACGATGTATCAAAAGAAGCAAAAATCTAATTTTGCAGTTCGGTACTGGGAATAAATTACTCTCAAAGGCACATCATGGAGAACGAGCTATCGAAGAAACATCATTTGAGGAACGTGTTTTATTTAACTGAATCTCACTTTACACAATGTACAGCCTAAGAACTGAAATGTCAACGAATTTAATTGAGTGTTGAATCTGAATAATTTTCGGAAATTCTTTGTGATACTCTGTTGGATTGCAGATCCCTCTTGCCGATTGAACGTGAATGATGTAAATGGGTAAATAAAAATGATTTTCACTATGAGGTCTACTAGTGAGGAACTATTTGTTTTCAAAGGAATTTGCTATCATAGTCCATTTTCCTGAAAACAACAAGTTGGTTATAACAACTTCAGAACAAGTTGTTTAGTTTTAAAAGTCTACTAGTCGATGATCATTTCTTAACCCTTGATGGTCCTGTCGCTAGCGAAATTTATGGAATGAATATTGCTCATCGTCTTAATCGAGATCGGTTCTGAATGTATCTGTAATTTCATATGCAGCAAAGACTGCATTTAAATCATGCGTGTGGCTACTTTGTAATACAACCATCATGATGATAAAGGGATCAAGAAGATACATGATATGGTAACACAATAACATCATTCCTAATTTAATTTTTCTGGAACGGACAAGATCCTACCTAATTGCAAGTGAAAGCGATAAAAAATCACGCATATCTGAATGTCCAGACTATCGGGATGGAACAACTGATGCAACTCGTTAGAGAGAATCGTCGCGAAAGGAATTAGGAAAGAGTATGGGTAAGGGAGAGTGTAGGGAGCTTGTGTACATTGCGCGTTGAGAGAAAGAAAGGAAATCATTTAAAGGTAGCGGCTGAAACGCACAAAAGAAGGCGTAACTGGGGGAGAGGGAGTTTGCAACCTGGCGGGTAGAATATACGACGATTGTTTATTCCCTCTACCCTGGTGCTAGGGAAGAAGAAGAGTGTTTCTACCCTGGTTGTGATCCTCTCGGGGTAGAGACGCTGGGGGCTAGGGGAAGACAATGAGTATTTCCTGGGGAAGACAATACAATGGGTCTACCCCTTTGACGTTATTCACGAAGTAGGTGAATACGCTAGAGAGTCTAGTAGGAGGATACGAACAGGAGACGTGTTAACTGTCTCTTCTCCTCTTCGTCGAGCGTGTTATACCCACAGGGCCAGTATCTTTTCCACTTCGTTTTCCATGATTCTCGCCAATTAGAGATAATACCGCTACGCTTACTAGTCTATAATCATAGCGATACCGTATCTTGAATCAATGAATATCATATCACAGTGGTAATGGAACTGATGCCAGTGACAAACAAGGCAGAAGAACAATCGGTATATTGGATTGGTAGTGATGGCTGCGGCCATTAACGAATCCATGATGACAGAAAGAGATTTTTCAATCTGAATTAGATCAAAGATAATCTCCATTGTTGTCGAAATCCCGAAAGATCGTGTCTCAAGCAATGCATGTGCTTTCTCCTTTCTTGATTTTAAGCAGATTTTAATCAACTGAATCCAATAGTCCTTCTCGAGTCAATAGGCCTAATGCTCCTTTGGACTTCACTCCCCCCTCATTCTTCATTCTTCTCGGCCCTCTTTCCTCACCTATCAACGGCGCGGTTGCTAATAGCCGGCCTCCTCCTCTCTCCTTCCCTCTACTTACATGCATCATTTGTTTCGCCCCAGTGAAGCCAGAAAATCACATTCATCGACATAAAATTGAACGGTTACTCATAGGTTCTGTGCAATTCGTTGGCTGGGGAAGCTCTGAATGATTTATCGACTTACATTGCACTTATTCAACGATCGAAGTTGACGATGATTTAATGTTCTGAGAAAACTTCTCAGAACATTAAATCATCGTCACGGAACCCCATTTGTGAATCAAATGGGGTTCCGTGATAACACAAAAATGGACTTTCCGGATTGATAACAGATCTTAGATTGATGTAGATGAACTCTGTATTAGTGTTGACAAATCGGAACACGGCACCGGCGAGATTGCACGGGAATGGATAAGAGTCATTTCCGCTCTTCCATCTCTACTCCGCAGCAGACTTGAGCTGATCTTACCTAATGAATTTATGATAATTCATCGATTAATCGATATGTCCGAATGGGGAGATCTTACGACTCACAAGGAACAACGATGCATGAGGTTCAAAACCGACTGTCCCTGCATTACATATCTAAATGTGTTTTCCAGTCTCAAAACATGTGTTTCTTCTCCGCCACAAATGCGATTTAATCATACAGGTACGGCTAGTAGACATACTGTAGCAATTTTAAAAAATATTCAAAACTGATGTCTGCAGCGATTGCACAATCATCGGCAATGCAGTCATTTCTACAATAGGCGTCACCCCTTCCATCCTTCCCTTCATCCACTCATTTGCAGCATTCGTCCTCATGTTCTGCCGAAGCCGTGCACAGAATAATCCTTCGACCGTGTCTAGAGTTCACAAGTTTATCCAGGCTAACACAACCAAGTGCTAGTCTGCCCCGTGCTGACTTCGTTGCCTGGCGCCATTCGTGCCGATTCCAACAAACTGAGGTGTTGACGCAGGGGTTGCCCCGAGACGCATGACTCTTACCTCTCCCCTCCACTCTCGTGCCCTCCCCCATTCCTATCATCTCTGGAAAAGATCTGGAGCAAACCCCCCCCCCCCCTTCCCCATCTCCATCAGTCCCTCCTCATACCTCCATCACTATTTTCAGGAGCAATGATGCGATTCATCCTTCTCATCTTGATCTTCGATACGTCTCCATCTCTCTCTGCCTCATGCTACGAGGAGAAGTTATGGACAACTATCCGCCCTCTGGTGCGGATGATTCACAACTGACCGTCCATATCTGAGTGTCAGGGCTTCTGCTCCAGTGTCGCAGAGGTAACATTTATCCAACCGGTTATATTACATTCGGCCTGACTCTTTTGGAATCTTGCTAGATGAATTAGCTCAGTTAGAAACAATAAGCAAGTTTCAGGTGCCTGTTACCAACGAACAGATCCAGAGATCGACTCATTTCACATTTGCAGGTCTGCTCGGCCTATGCCTTCGCTAACGCCAAGTGCATGCTGCTCGGAGCGGATACAAGAATCAGTCAGATGTGTACGGATGGTACCGCCAAACACTGGGTTCGACGCACAGACTGCGCAGGTTCGAGTTGCTGTTTGGCGCCTTGTTTTTCATTAGATATACAATCATCTGAAACATCGTCTAAAAGGCGATTCAATCTGACGTGTCTATTCGCAGAGTCATCGACGACGACGACTTCCCCCGTCCCTTCTTCCTCCTCCACAACCCCTTCATGTAAGCTAATTCGGGGCGAATTAAAGATAGTATTTGTTTGCAGCGACGACTACCGAACCCCGTTCAACCACCTCATCTACTTCCTCGACCCTGGGATCCACGACATCAACGACTTTGACCTGGACTACCAGTGAGCGATATATTCGATAATATGACATTCGAAATGAATTAATGCGACCGCGACATTTTTCTGACATATAACCACGCGAATTCATACAATTATTTTCCTGTCATTCCTGTTTGATGTTTTTTCAGCCTTGAACCGGGTTGATTTCTCCACAATAACGACGTCTTCAGGTTCGACCACCACTTTGACCCCGTCATGTGTCAACAAGCCGTACGTCCCTCCAGGTATTCGGTGCCGTCTTCGAGAACGGCACTGAATGATTCCCTATGGTGCAGAACCCAATATCCCCAGATCTATAACGATCCTAATATAATTGCCATTTATGGCTATCCGTGCACGTCGCAAAAACCATGTAGAACGTGAGCTAACTTTTTCGACTCAATGAAATCTGATTTTAATAAAACTGTATATTGTTTGGAGATTTTTTTCAGTTTTGAGAGCAAATATTCTGCTCAATATTGTAGGTTCGTAATTTAGCGTAACTAAATTCTCAGATGTATCTTCTTCTCTAATGTTCCATCAATCGAGTCCTTCCCCAGTGGTTACTCAATATATCCTCCCGCATGTTGGGACAAAGCATCGAACGGAGGATATTTCCCCAATATGCTCTGCTCAAGCGTTAGTGCAATCAATTTATTATTCAATTGAAAACAAATGAATAATGTTGTGTTGATCTTGCTCGAAAAAAAATTTTTCGCAAAAAATTTAGAACAATGTAGATGTTGAAAATTAAATTAGTAACTTCAACATCTTCATTTAGTTCTTCTCCAACTAAGACTTCATACCGATCGGGACAAATGTCCCCAATTTCACCTGGAGTGATGGACGTGGTCCGTCGGAGGAAGGTGGATTGACCGATTTACGGAGGAGCTGCTACGCAGTACCTATGACCAAGCAGAAAGATTGTTTTCTCAACAGTGTCTGCAAAAGCAAACCCGTAAGCGAAATCAGTTGATATCAAATGTGTCCAAATTTTACAGTCGTCGACCGACCTGAGCACCATCGACCGAAGCTACCCACTCGACTCGACGTCCTCAAGGTCGAAAAAAGTCATATTCTCAAAAATATCTCACTATAGTAATTTCTGGGATATTTTCGCACGTAGACAACGAATTTTGATATGAGAGATCATGAAAACTTGAAAGAAAAAAGTTGTACCCGGAAAACTGCAAAAAACGCAGGTTCGCCGCACAAAAATAGATGGGGCGCAACTTTCCGACAACTCTAAACCTTGATCCCATATACCAAAATGATCAAAAAAACATGCTCTTTCTACTGTGAAAGTATTTTACCGGCGCCGCAAGAATATCAAAAATCTACCTTTCCTCGAAAACAAAAACAGATAGAGATTCTTTTTTTCCCACTTTGTAGAGAATTAAATTCTGGACGGGAACGCGGAAATTCGGCCAATTTTGACCTTCCCTGGCCAGTTTTTATCGCAGAAACAAATTTTGGCCAAATCGACGTCGTGTCGTAGCGGGATTCAAAAGGCTCAGATCGAAAAACGGACTCCATAGGTCATTTCAGAATAAAAAGTTACCCCAGGGGCCATCTTTTGAGGGTATGTTATTTTTTACCTGTTTCAGACTCCTTTGGGACCCTTGTTGATCCTATCGCAAACGGCCTCATATATCGTACCGCAAGTTGGGACAAAGCATCGAACGGAGGATATTTCCCCAACATGCTCTGCTCAAGCGTTAGTGCAATCAATTTATTATTCAATTGGGATGCCAAAACAAATGAATAATGTTGTGTTGATCTTGCTCGAAAAAATATTTTTCGCAAAAAATTTAGAACAATGTAGATGTTGAAAATTAAATTAGTAACTTCAACATCTTCATTTAGTTCTTCTCCAACTAAGACTTCATACCGATCGGGACAAATGTCCCCAATTTCACCTGGAGTGATGGACGTGGTCCGTCGGAGGAAGGTGGATTGACCGATTTACGGAGGAGCTGCTACGCAGTACCTATGACCAAGCAGAAAGATTGTTTTCTCAACAGTGTCTGCAAAAGCAAACCCGTAAGCGAAATCAGTTGATATCAAATGTGTCCAAATTTTACAGTCGTCGACCGACCTGAGCACCATCGACCGAAGCTACCCACTCGACTCGGCCCTCCTGGACTCTCTCACCAATACCATGACTCCCTGCGAGTTGGCGGTTGGTCTGATCTGAATAACATAACTCATTGAATCGGTTCAGGAAGCTGCTATGGCTGCAGCAGAGAATCATTATAAGTAGATGAGGTAAGTATTATATTAGGGTGTTTCAAAAGTCCTGTCATTTATTTTCAAAAATTATTTTTCCAAAAAAATAAGTCCATTGTCTCAAGCAAGTGAGCAGTTGGCAACACACAATATGCTTGCCATTTCGGCTTCCAAACTCTCATTGCATCATCACTACGAAACTTGCCATTTCCCACACATTTTTAATTTTTTTGAGATATCGATGCCGGAAATGGTTTAAAATATTTGAAAATAATTCACAACGTTAAACTGTGACCATTTAAGAATAATCAATGGGGGGTAATAATAGAAATATTTGAAATCGTCCCCACAAATGATCCCGATTTCCAAATATTATGTCTTATTTCTGAAATAGCAAAAGATATTTTTACTTGGATAATTTTAATTAAAAGTATGATACCGATTACTACTACGGTATGTGTTTCGGCTTCAGATGATCAACCGCCTCTGATATATAAAAAAAAAGCGAAAATAAGGTCGAAAAACATGTATTTTCTGTTATTGCGTCACCACTAGGCAAGCACATGATCTAATCGAAAGAATAAATTAGTACCGGGGTGCCTACACTAGTAACCACTGAGAGATGGATATTCAGTCTCACGGTTCTCTTGTAGTAATTAAAAGAAAAACGGCGACAGGACTTTTGAAACACCCCCAATAGATTCCTTTTATTTGTCTATTAAACATGGGTATCAAAGTGTAATATCAACAAAGGGCAGCATTTGAACTAAATTATTGCATATGATCAGGGTAGAGTTCGAAAAGCGGGTCACTGTTCCCTACCTCTTAGACAAGAGAACTACTAATTTATACTAGGAAATTCAGGTTCGTTTCCGCGATGCCCACGAAGTGATTACTCTATCTATACAGTGGCTGATTAACTGTCTCTGATTCCAGATTATCACTTTCATCTGCAATAAATACTGTTGATTAAATGATGGTTTGGTCGAGCAATTTCAATCCTACTCAAAATGTTGATGTGCTCCTTCTTTCATTCATTGCAATGCTGCATAAAGTCGTAAGATTTTTTGACAATGGCTACGCGATCCACCGCCACATGGGTCTATCTCCGAGACTTTCCTCCATCGGATCTCCTACCCACTCTCTCGACTTTTCCATAATGAAACAATCGAATCTTACCAGTCAATCGAGCACTCCATCCACCACGATCCCTCCTTCCTCGATGCCGTTACTCCCATGATTACTCGTTCCTCTGCCGCAGCTATAGTACCCACCATCAACAACAAGGTGCGGTTCTAGGACCGATGCAGCGGTAAGGTTCCACTTTTGTCCATTCCTCATTTCGTCTCTATCTCTCCTTTTTTGGTCTCTCCTCGTCTATCATCTTCCTCTTCTCCTTTTAAAGTACCTGTCACACCCAAATCTACCACCCACTTTGTATGATATATACCGAACTATCAAGGTGCCACTAAGATGTTATCGACAGAAAAAAAGGCTGGAAACAACACTCTTTTCTGTGGCGAGCACTAGAAGAGTCCGATTACGGTGGCATTGATCAATCGATATCAGGCAAAATTCAAACACTGACTTCAAAATACAAGGTAGCTTAGTTTGTCAGATTTGCAATCAACTCCGATTATCAATCGATATTATATAATCAATAATCTACCGTATCTGCTCAAGCGTTAGTGCAATCAATTTATTATTCAATTGGGATGCCAAAACAAATGAATAATGTTGTGTTGATCTTGCTCGAAAAAATATTTTTCGCAAAAAATTTAGAACAATGTAGATGTTGAAAATCAAATTAGTAACTTCAACATCTTCATTTAGTTCTTCTCCAACTATGACTTCATACCGATCGGGAAAAATGTCCCCAATTTCACCTGGAGTGATGGACATGGTCCGTTGGAGGAAGGTGGATTGACCGATTTACGGAGGAGCTGCTACGCAGTACCTATGACCAAGCAGAAAGATTGTTTTCTCAACAGTGTATGCAAAAGCAAACCCGTAAGCGAAATCATAAGTAGATGAGGTAAGTATTATATTAGGGTGTTTCAAAAGTCCTGTCATTTATTTTCAAAAATTATTTTTTCCAAAAAAAATCAGTCCATTGTCTCAAGCAAGTGAGCAGTTGGCAACACACAATATGCTTGCCATTTCGGCTTCCAAACACTCATTGCATCATCACTACGAAACTTGCCATTTCCCACACATTTTTAATTTTTTTCAGATTTCGATGCTATCGATGAGGAAAATTTTCTCTCCATCTTCTGCGAGGATCTTTCTCATGAAATCCTCTTCGTGAGAACCCAGGTTCTCATCTTCTTCATCCTCGCCAACCTCATCTCCAATCTCGTCTTCTTCCGGTTCTTCCGACTCCTCCACGAACGTCCTCTTTCGTGACGCCAGCACGGCACCCGGAACGCCGACATAGGGAGAAAGAAAACGTGCGACTATAAACTAGAACTACAAACTATAAAGCTCTACCGTAACGATCTCAAGTTTCCTGATTTTCATTCTGGACATAATAGTCCTACAGCGATGTCTGCTAAACATAGAAAGACAGCGAATCGCAAACTAACTTAACCCTAAAATCAGGGTCATCGCTATGAGACCATTCAAAAAAGCTGATCGCGAATTGATTTGACTTGATTCAGGATCAACTTCTTTCTGTAGGATTTCACATTCGTGGGCGTTTCCTGATTTCAACCTGATTTGAGGGTACGCTTTCCGCTTGGCCTATGTCAGCGGCCAGGGTGCCGTGCGCCAGCCAAGACGCCCAATAGCACTCGGGCGAAGTTGAGTGTACGATCGCCCAGAGGAGGTATATTGCATGAAATTATTTCAATGCTCTGAAATAATTTGAATGGCAGAAACAACAACACACTTGATCACAGGCTCTGGGACAGGGCGAAATAGTCAATACACCGCGATGCACTGAGAGGGGTCAGCACGAATGAGAGGTCGGGGAATACTAAAAGTAAGGTTTTCGCATGTTGGGCACTATCATAAGGTAGGGGTTATGATAACCATTCGATTCGTCTCGTCGAGCTTGATCAGGTGAACTCTTCAAAACCTTTGGTTATGATTTGTGGAGAAAAATAATCATTTTAAACGATTTACAAAAATGTAAATGCAAATATCGATGAACCAATTATTCAGGGATATTTGTGATGACATTAGTCACATTTTCTCTGTTGATGACCAATCTCTTAGACTTCACTAGGAGGCACCGCATCCATCCGAATATCGCATTTTTCGGTTTTAAAAATTTTGGATGACCTATCTTGCTCTTAAAATCGACCCTAGGCCAAAAAGCTCGACGCTATCTTGTGAGGGACTCAATAGGCTATCCAAAAATGGTTTCAACCCAATTTCGAATTTTCCGATGTTTCAATGTTTCGACCCTTAGCCGACACGCGTGATATCACATGTTTCTTATTTGCGAATGGGAAAATTTTAGACCAAACATATCAAAATTTCCACGTCACTGTTTCGAAAGGGCAACTCATGAGCTTTCAAACCCGCTTTTCGAATAACACCATAGTCGATTTTTGATCTCGGTTTGGCGAATCAAACATTTTTTTTAACTTCATAAGCTGTATCTTCCTTCGCAATGAACCTTTTGAGCTCAAATTGATAAAGTAGTGTCTGCTAATGACCCCTAAGTTTCCATTAACATTTGGGGATGATTGGTATCCATTTCCGGAAAAATTTTCAGTACTACTCTGGAGAGGAGTCGCTTCTGAAACGAATTTTTCACCATTCCGGTATTTCAGTGGGGGACTCTCCAATACCTGTATGAACACTCTGTGAAGTTTTGAGAAGATTTGATAACGGGTTGCTGAACTAGAAGCAGTGGAAAAGTCGCAAAAGTGCCTAAAAGTAGATAATTTGCTCAAAAATCGCGTCTTTTTACTCGATTTGTCTAAAATTGAAGCAGGATAACTTTTTACTCCGCTAATGAATCATCACAAACTTCGCACAGTGTTTGTACAGGTATTGGAGAGTCTCCCACTGACATCCCGACATAGTGAAAAAATCGTCTCAGAAGCGACAGCTCTTCTCCGGAGTAGTACTGAAAATGACGATTTTCCGGAAATGGAGACCAATCATCCCCAAATGTTGCTTAGAAACTTAGGGGTTATTAGCAGACACAACTCTATCAATTTGAGCTCAAAAGGTTCATTGCAAAGGAAGATACAGCGTATGGGGTTCATAAAATTTTGTATTTTTGATTTACCATACCGAGGCCAAAAATAAACTTTTATGTTATTCGAAAAGCGGGTTTGAAAGCTCATGTTGCACTTTCGAAACAGTGACGTGGTGATTTTGATATTTTTGGTCTAAAATATACCCATTAGCAAATAAGAAACATGTTATATTTTGAGAAAAAACTGATTTCGAGTGCATACCTAAGTTTTCGATATTGATTGAAACAATTCACATATTTTGTTAATAATCACAAAATATCTGCGCAGCCGAAATTTCATAAGGATTGATTGAGCTTGAAAGAAGTTATGCGAGAAAAAACGCAATGTGATATAATATGGGCGGCATGTGTAGGTGAGAGGCGTGCTATACCCCTGAAAAAAATTCGGGTGTTTTCGAGTGGTTTTCAAGATATCGCTCGTGATTTCTAGCAGAGTCTTGAAGAGAATTATCAACAAACCGTTTATGGTCGGAACAACACCGGAAAAGAGCCCTAGCTAACACAAGAAATTTTTTTTGGAACTTCGATGGAGGGTAGATAAGTTGAATTGAAGTTGGCAGGCTGCACCTGACAGGTGCTGCCGCGCGGTCAGAAATGATCACTGACACTATTCCGTACACAGGAGTTCTAGGAGGAATTAGTGGAGTACGAAACTGCAGAAAACTAGAATTTAAAAATTGATCCGACATCCAGGTCGAGAATTAGGCGAGAGGCGTGCTATGTGCAAAATTACCGGTTCGAAAGATCGAGAGAGTGAGGAATGATGAGATGCTAGGCAATAGTGATTTTCCAAAATGTATTTCTCTTCTCATCTCACACATTCAAATTTCTAGCAAAAAAAGGACTAAAAGTACTTTTCACAGAGATATTGCATTGACCTCATATACCAAAATGATCAGGAAAACATATTCTTTCTAATGTGAAAGTATTTTTCCGCCGCCAGTAGATCAAAAATCGACTTTTTCTCGACGATGGATTCAGATAGCGCCTCGTTCTTTTTTTCATTTTGTAGAGAATTAAATTCTGCTCGCTTGCACGATATTTCGCCCAATTTTGCTCTCTCTGGACCTGTTTTTATCGCAGAAACATATTTTGACCAAATTGACGTCGTGCCGTCCACGGATGGCAAAAAATAGATTTCTCTCATATTTTTTTCCTGAAATGGGGGTCCCAAGGGATCATCGCAGGCACCACTAGCCAAGGCCTCAGATCGACTTTGACATAGTTACAGTACCCCCCTATTTTGGGGGTCGAAAAAATCGAAATCGATGTTTACGAGTAAAAATACGTCAGAAAATCTAGTAGTGGGGTGGTTGTCTGATAAAAACTGTTTTGACCCTCGAAACGAGCCTGATCAAATCGATACCTCGGGAGATGTTTGTCAGGTGCAGCCTGCCAACTTCAATTCAACTTATCTACCCTCCATCGAAGTTCCAAAAAAAATTTCTTGTGTTAGCTAGGGCTCTTTTCCGGTGTTGTTCCGACCATAAACGGTTTGTTGATAATTCTCTTCAAGACTCTGCTAGAAATCACGAGCGATATCTTGAAAACCACTCGAAAACACCCGAATTTTTTTCAGGGGTATAGCACGCCTCTCACCTACACATGCCGCCCATATTATATCACATTGCGTTTTTTCTCGCATAACTTCTTTCAAGCTCAATCAATCCTTATGAAATTTCGGCTGCGCAGATATTTTGTGATTATTAACAAAATATGTGAATTGTTTCAATCAATATCGAAAACTTAGGTATGCACTCGAAATCAGTTTTTTCTCAAAATATAACATGTTTCTTATTTGCTAATGGGTATATTTTAGACCAAAAATATCAAAATCACCACGTCACTGTTTCGAAAGTGCAACATGAGCTTTCAAACCCGCTTTTCGAATAACATAAAAGTTTATTTTTGGCCTCGGTATGGTAAATCAAAAATACAAAATTTTATGAACCCCATACGCTGTATCTTCCTTTGCAATGAACCTTTTGAGCTCAAATTGATAGAGTTGTGTCTGCTAATAACCCCTAAGTTTCTAAGCAACATTTGGGGATGATTGGTCTCCATTTCCGGAAAATCGTCATTTTCAGTACTACTCCGGAGAAGAGCTGTCGCTTCTGAGACGATTTTTTCACTATGTCGGGATGTCAGTGGGAGACTCTCCAATACCTGTACAAACACTGTGCGAAGTTTGTGATGATTCATTAGCGGAGTAAAAAGTTATCCTGCTTCAATTTTAGACAAATCGAGTAAAAAGACGCGATTTTTGAGCAAATTATCTACTTTTAGGCACTTTTGCGACTTTTCCACTGCTTCTAGTTCAGCAACCCGTTATCAAATCTTCTCAAAACTTCACAGAGTGTTCATACAGGTATTGGAGAGTCCCCCACTGAAATACCGGAATGGTGAAAAATTCGTTTCAGAAGCGACTCCTCTCCAGAGTAGTACTGAAAATTTTTCCGGAAATGGATACCAATCATCCCCAAATGTTAATGGAAACTTAGGGGTCATTAGCAGACACTACTTTATCAATTTGAGCTCAAAAGGTTCATTGCGAAGGAAGATACAGCTTATGAAGTTAAAAAAAATGTTTGATTCGCCAAACCGAGATCAAAAATCGACTATGGTGTTATTCGAAAAGCGGGTTTGAAAGCTCATGAGTTGCCCTTTCGAAACAGTGACGTGGAAATTTTGATATGTTTGGTCTAAAATTTTCCCATTCGCAAATAAGAAACATGTGATATCACGCGTGTCGGCTAAGGGTCGAAACATTGAAACATCGGAAAATTCGAAATTGGGTTGAAACCATTTTTGGATAGCCTATTGAGTCCCTCACAAGATAGCGTCGAGCTTTTTGGCCTAGGGTCGATTTTAAGAGCAAGATAGGTCATCCAAAATTTTTAAAACCGAAAAATGCGATATTCGGATGGATGCGGTGCCTCCTAGTGAAGTCTAAGAGATTGGTCATCAACAGAGAAAATGTGACTAATGTCATCACAAATATCCCTGAATAATTGGTTCATCGATATTTGCATTTACATTTTTGTAAATCGTTTAAAATGATTATTTTTCTCCACAAATCATAACCAAAGGTTTTGAAGAGTTCACCTGATCAAGCTCGACGAGACGAATCGAATGGTTATCATAACCCCTACCTTATGATAGTGCCCAACATGCGAAAACCTTACTTTTAGTATTCCCCGACCTCTCATTCGTGCTGACCCCTCTCAGTGCATCGCGGTGTATTGACTATTTCGCCCTGTCCCAGAGCCTGTGATCAAGTGTGTTGTTGTTTCTGCCATTCAAATTATTTCAGAGCATTGAAATAATTTCATGCAATATACCTCCTCTGGGCGATCGTACACTCAACTTCGCCCGAGTGCTATTGGGCGTCTTGGCTGGCGCACGGCACCCTGGCCGCTGACATAGGCCAAGCGGAAAGCGTACCCTCAAATCAGGTTGAAATCAGGAAACGCCCACGAATGTGAAATCCTACAGAAAGAAGTTGATCCTGAATCAAGTCAAATCAATTCGCGATCAGCTTTTTTGAATGGTCTCATAGCGATGACCCTGATTTTAGGGTTAAGTTAGTTTGCGATTCGCTGTCTTTCTATGTTTAGCAGACATCGCTGTAGGACTATTATGTCCAGAATGAAAATCAGGAAACTTGAGATCGTTACGGTAGAGCTTTATAGTTTGTAGTTCTAGTTTATAGTCGCACGTTTTCTTTCTCCCTATGTCGGCGTTCCGGGTGCCGTGCTGGCGTCACGAAAGAGGACGTTCGTGGAGGAGTCGGAAGAACCGGAAGAAGACGATTGTCCCAACATGCGGGAGGATATATGAGGCCGTTTGCGATAGGATCAACAAGGGTCCCACAGGAGTCTGAAACAGGTAAAAAATAACATACCCTCAAAAGATGGCCCCTGGGGTAAATTTTTATTCTGAAATGACCTATGGAGTCTGTTTTTCGATCTGTTTTTTGAATCCCGCTACGACTCGACGTCGATTTGGCCAAAATTTGTTTCTGCGATAAAAACTGGCCAGGGAAGGTCAAAAATGGCCGAATTTCCCGACCAGAATTTAATTCTCTACAAACTGGGAAAAAATGAATCTATCTGTTTTTGTTTTCGAGAGAAGGTAGATTTTTAATATTCTTGCGGCGCCGGTAAAATACTTTCACAGTAGAAAGAGCATGTTTTTTTGATCATTTTGGTATATGGGATCAAGGTTTAAAGTTGTCGGAAAGTTGCGCCCCATCTCTTTTTGTGCGGCGAACCTGCGTTTTTTGCAGTTTTCCGGGTACAACTTTTTTCTTTCAAGTTTTCATGATCTCTCATATCAAAATTCGTTGTCTACGTGCGAAAATACGCCAGAAATTACTATAGTGAGATATTTTTGAGAATATGACTTTTTTCGACCTTGAGGACGTCGTCGAGATTCATTTTTGGGAAAACTGCAAAAACCGCAGGTTCGCCGCACAAAAAGAGATGGGGCGCAACTTTCCGACAACTTTAAACATTGATCCCATATACCAAAATGATCAAAAAAACATGCTCTTTCTACTGTGAAAGTATTTTACCGGCGCCGCAAGAATATCAAAAATCTACCTTTCCTCGAAAACAAAAACAGATAGAGATTCATTTTTTTCCACTTTGTAGAGAATTAAATTCTGGAAGGGAACGCGAAAATTCGGCCAATTTTGACCTTTCCTGGTCAGTTTTTATTGCAGAAACCAATTTTGGCCAAATCGACGTCGGGTCGTAGCGGGATTCAGAAGGCTCATATAGGAAAACGGACTCCATAGGTCATTTCAGAATAAAAAGTTACTCCAAGGGCCAACTTTGGAGGGTATTTTATTTTTTACCTGTTTCAGATTCCTGTGCAAACGGCTTCATATGGTGGTTCTTTGGTAGCTTAGCGAGGGTGCGTACTTAAAGTACATAGTTATCTGGTTTGATCTTACGTCAATCATGTATGATCCGGTCGTCGATATAATCTCGAACATCTCGCGTTTATCATTGATTCAATCTCTAAGTGCTGTAATTGATATAAAATAAAGTGGGAGAATGCCATTGTTCGACAAATTCAGTATTTGAATCATTTTTATGATTTGTTGTACTGATTTTAGTTCTGAATGCCGACCACTGTCAATGTCTGGAAGCGAAATGCGCTGATAATGCGAAGCTTTACATCAAGACGGAGACAGACGCTGCTACACAGACTGTTCCGACCTACAAGGTTTGCTGTAATCTGAATTAAACATAAAACTGCGTGTGAATTTGTGGTCCTGGGATTACGAATTTCCCATGAGAATATCATAACTTCTCTATTCAAGATGCGCTGCAACAACAGCGAGTGGAAGGTGGATGGAGCCGTTCTCGAAACTGCGATCTGTGCTAAAGGTATACTAGTCATCACCCAATATAAATTTAGTAATCGACAGATTCAAATGTATTCGATGGTCAGGTAATGAACCTCTTGAATAATACCTTCATGCCATATATTTCACAAAATATTCATTCCCCAATGTATCTGGCTGATATGCCAATATAGCAACGCTAGCACAGTGATAAATGCAACTCAATATTCTTCTTCGAAATAATCCTGAAATTCTTTTCAGACTGCAATCCCGGCAAGTGCAAGAAATCAACAAAGGGATTTTCTACCGACTTCAAGGAATTGGACGTGATCCCCGTAGTCGAGGAAGGGTCTGGTGCATGCGCAACGGCAATTTGCCAAGCCGGTGAGCGTTATCAGAGACTGTGTTTGCTCATTTACATGTTTCATGAAGAATCATTCACTCTGAAATCACAGAACAGATAAATGCATCCACTAGAAGTATGATAGTTAGGAAGAAGTGATCACTCTCTTAGCAGCTAGGAACCAACAAATCACTAAATCACCATTTTCATCTTAAAATAGAGATCGTGTCCGATACTTGAATAAAATCTTAAGTCGGATTCGCGTTGCTCAACGCTGACGGTAGTTATCTTAGACAGCTTCCGGACGTCGACAAGCTCACCTGCTCGGGCAACGGGAAATGGACGTATGGACAGGGAGAGGACAAGACGGAGGTGGAACACGTCATGTGTAATGCGGCGGGTAAGTTGTATAGCTCGAACCCACACTATTTTTCCTGTTTGAATAGTTCTCTCAACATTGTACACACATGTTAGACGGAAGGGATAGCAATCTATCTGATTTACAGTCTGCGGCCCCTCCGTCTGCAAGCATTTCGTGAACGTGATCTACGAGGAGTCAGAGGATGAGCTCCTCCCACTCACGGTGACTGGCCAAGGATCGCGTTGCGCGATGGCAACGTGCTCAGGTATATTCACGTATGAAATTTTCCAATAAAATACTTAGATACTGATGTATCTCTAATTATCTGCTTTTTTCTTTCTTTAATTCGTGATGAAATCGCCGACATTAACAGCGGGATTCGTTCAAGTGGACGCTCAAACAGGAGCCATCGGTGCGGCAATCGAAGAAACCGAAATATGGTGCACACCAGGCGGACTCTGGAATGCACAATATGAAGCCGTGATGTGCAAGCAGCCTCGTGAGTCCAAACCAAATATGTTGGCACATGCTGGCCTGGAAATTATACAGAGAAAAAGCCAAAGTGTTTCACTCGTAATTTGCAGGATGTCAGGGCGCGTGCATTATCGACCCGCTCGTCATCCCGGGCTTTGAAGAGATTGAGTTCAAGAAACCCATTCGGAAAAACGGTACGGCACAACTAGAAAAACGAAAAGTGCTCGTGAAGGCACCACTTTTTTGTATGAAATTGAGCATGGGTTGTGTGCGTGGGGCCTCCACGAGCACTTCTCGGTATTAAACGTAATGGGTAGATCAATGACTGGAGAAAACATGAATTTGTTATCATATTACGCAACGTAAAGAATGGATATCGTTCAGAATCAGGGGTGTGCTAAAAAATCACGCACTCATTTGTATCATGCTCTCTCGCCGGTCAGAAACACACGAGAGAGTGTGAGAAAGAGGAATGCGTGAAAAAAGTTTCACAACCCTGCTCAGAATGCGACTATTCCTGCCCGGATAATATGGGACTGCTCTTCATGGAAAACACACTGTGGAAACCACTTGTGGTAAGCTCCATTTTGCAGTTTAAACTAACGTATACGCAGCTACGTACACATGCCACTACTTTATCTTTTTTCGTTATCATGATCCCTATACACCGAAAGAAACATCTAACAGGTCAGCATTGCAACTTGTATCAGAGGAAGATACGTAATCAATTCGACCGTCTCCGTCAATCAAGTCGGATGCCTTCATTGCGGAACTGACGGCCCAGTAGAAGAAATTAGCAACCGTAACAAAGCCGAAAATCAGATTTTATTTAATACAGGTTAGATTGCAGTGAAAATGGATGATTGTGTGTTCTTGTGCGACGACGGTTACCAAATGCAGTATGCTGACAAGTCCGGTGTTGATTGGTATTCGGTGAGTTGACGATACCATATTATTCGTCTACATGCGTTTCTAGGAGTGGTCAAACTAGAGATGACAAATCGAACTCGGCATGCCGGCCTCGACTAGGGTTGCTGCCGGCATCACCGATGAAAATGCCGCTTTGAAGCCGGGATGGAATGCCGTTTTGTCATTACTAGTTCAATCCTCTTTTTGCAGGTGGACCAGCTGCCTGCCTTCTTGCCAGACCTGAACCACCCCAACAAGGCGTGGTTGTACGATGCTGCCCGTAACGAGCAACTAGACCCACAGGCAATTGAGATAAAGTGCATCAAGAAATAATGCACGTTTGATCGTTGTTCATATATGCTTTATCCTTCAAACTTGTTCCTTCGCATTTGCTATAAATTGCAAAAGATCGAGAGATATGCGCATGATAAATATAGGCTGACCTTTACCTAAAATAAATATAACACATCGGAAAATCATATTACGAATGCACCCCATGTTAATTCCTCGCGAAATCTCACCATTATACGTGTAATCGATCTTCTTATCCACGTCTTCACAGTTTCCACATTCAGCGTTGATCAAACCAGAAGAAAGAGAAGATCTCTAATTTCGAAAAAGCGAATAGTTCAAGCTTCCCTTCGTTGCATACGTAGAAAGGTCGAAGCAAGTAGGTTCGGATTGGGATAAGGAAATCGTTACGATGAATATATCTGGTGAATCGGGACCAATTTTACGGCATTCTGCCCCTGAATATATTCATGTTGTTTGGTAACTCGATCTGCAACTGCTCCTTCTCCATGAAGGTTAACCAGCTGAAACGACAGGTAAAAAAGGAAACCTAAATTTATCTCGACGTAGAATATCATGCTCCTTCTCCATGAAGGTTAACCAGCTGAAACGCCAGGTAAAAAAGGAAACCTAAATTTATCTCGACGTAGAATATCCCTCATAAGATTCTCTTCATACGATTCTAACGCCGATGACCTCCCAACTTTTATCACACACTAAGGGATTACAAACATCAATCAATTATCATACTCGTCCTCATCTTCACAAATTCTTCCGATATCGTTCATGGCCACTGAAGTCTTCTGGCCGTTGAAGTTGTCTGAAATGCGAAACTGTTAGTTGTTCGAAAGCAAGATAAGGCGCATCACGCTAAATGCGACTCCTTGTTATCCCCTGGCCAATCTCTAATATCGAGTGAGTGCGACGACTGGAGAAAGCATAATTTGACAAGGAATCATTAATCTATATGGCGTACCTGCATGGGCCGCTCAGCTCCACTCCTGTTTTGTTGAATAGAATATCGTATGTCAGCTTGTTCGTGAGTTCCTTATTGGCTCAACTACAATTGAAGATTTACCAAAGTTAGAAATGAATCGATAAACTTACATTTTTGTGTATTACCCGAATGCAGTGTTGTTCGAATGTAGATGTGTGTTCTACTTCGAGCAAATTCTCGAAAACTGAGAGCAATAAAGTTTGAGAAATGAAATAAAAAGGAAGAGTCACGATGAGAAGGGAAACAAAAGCGGAGAACAAGTGCGGTGCGAAAAATCTCATTGACTCTATTTTAGTATCTTCCCATACTCGAATCAACGAGATATTCAGACCACAGACACTACTAGAGAGGAAGAATGAAAGGCATATCTCTAGACACTACTATATCTCTAGACTCGCGTGATATTCAACCTCCTTCTTCCCTTCCCTCAACATGAGTCACTACCATAGAAACGAAAATAACACGAGTAGGGATAACAGAATGATGTCGGTACACATTGTTGGATAATCGGCACCCGACTATCCTCAAATCGCATGATCTCTCGGCTGTCACATAAACGAGAGAGCGCGCGAAACGAGGAGAGTCGAATACCGATTTGTCATCACTAGTGCCAACGATAGGCAGAGGGACCGAAAAAATACTTATGACACGAATCACTAGGAATAATATCGGACAAATGGTTCTATTTGTTTACGGTGAAGTACATTCCAGCATAATGAATAGCCACTGTAACAATTGATTAGATCACAACCATGTTTTTTTCAAGTATTTATCGTTCGTGGTGAATTACAAAATATCGAAAAAATTATTTCTCCCAGAGTTTTTTTGAATGGAGGAAGTTGTGGGTGACCTCAATCCAATAGCAAAAGTTTTGTCATCGTTTTGCTGCAAAACGATGATAAAGTGGCTGATGAGCTTTTTTGTTTTAGATCTTTACTTTACCAATTTGTCCATTCCATCACTAGCAATCATCAGCGCCCCAATCCCACCCGTTCTTTTTGTATTTTACCTGATATTTTTACTGGATCTTCACAGCTCCTTCGCAAATTATATTGGTTGATAATAATTCATTTTCTCAAACACTAAGCAAGCACATCACTATTCACCCATATTTCATTTATGAACAAGCATACTTCTAATTGATGCTACGAGGGCAGGTCGTGACTATTCCACATAATCGGAAAGGATGAGGTCCAACGTTGCTCCCAAAATCGGTCAAGATCGACAGGTAGAAAACTAAGAGAAATCAAAAACCAAAAGACTTACGCACAAACCTAGTACCATACCGGATAGTAATCTACCGTATATATGACACAGCTCTATATGACACGGCAATGGTCCAAAAATGATCGTGGCCAGAGTTCACATGAGCAAATTAGATAAAAAAGAAACTTGAAAGTTGTGCATCAACCAAATACATAGCTGTTCTTGCACCATATTTTTTCATGCAATCCGCAAATTTTCTGTCGTGTAGATAAATCAGTTCCGAAAACAGTAGATTTATTCTGAGTATTGTGTGGGAATTCTGTGTGTCAGTGGATTTATTCAAAAATACCGTGCGTCATGGTAACTATTCCCCAGCAATATTTTCTTGGTGCCCGTCCTATACAGTGGATCTATATTTTCTTCATCGGATAATTGGAAGAATGTATGCTCAGTTGTTCACGCTATATTCCTAACGCCTCTACAAACAGAGTAACTTGTGCATTGGTATTACAGCTACCTATCAGATCCGTCTGTAGGGGAATGAATACTTCTCAGTGCGCGATTTCCCAATTTCGAATACCACATCCTCATAACCGGAAAAAAAGAACATACTATGAATATATGCTTGGGAATATCCTCAACAGTCGCTTCGCATCACGTGATTCTTAAAATGCCATTCGAGTGTCTTTACTCAAGCTTTTTCCCAGCTCACTTCGAGAGAAATTCGAGCAAATCTCTCGCCATAGTTCTGGCGTTAACTGCGGTATCAAACCCGCTTTGAAAACTAACGGAAATTATAATATTTCAGATAATTTCAAGCTACGCCTATTCCATGATGAAATTGTCCAATGAATTTCGGCTATTCTATGACTAGGGGCCACAAGCCCCGCCCCTTTTCCCTCGACACCATTCCCCTCAAAAGCGAGATCGAGGAAACACAAATCACGTTCTTAATGAAATCACTCGCCCAAGAGCTTGTTGTGTAGCTCTGACCATGCCCTATCAAATGAGCTCTGTCCGAACTGGATCTGACTTTCTTGAGTAGGTCAAAACTCGAGAAAATAGCCACAAAACATCGGATTTTACTCTTTCTAGGACGATCACAATGCTCGGACAGTGAAAATATGATTCCTTTGTATTTTAGAGGAATTTTAAGCACAAAATTGCATTTTTAATAGTTGTCCCCGATTAGTGTTCGATCGCGGGAGTTGAGCGGGAGGAGCGAGGCGAGAGAGCGGGGGGAGTGAGAGAGACGCGTGCGCGTGAGGCTCCGCCCCTTTCTCTCTAGTCTCGCCTCTCTCCCCTCTCTGACTGGGAGAGGCGCGCGCACTTCGAGAGCTCTCCCGGGCTAGAGAGAAGAGATAACGACATACGTCCAAAAGCAAACATGATATTGAGAACCTGACGGTCATATTAAGCATAGTTTGGACCAGATTCCACAAAGTCGGCTATCCACGTTGTGGCCCCTATCTATGCCGAGAATAAGTTCGCATTTCCAAATCCGAAAATTCCTCAGAATCAAGAAGGATTCGACGTGCGCAATGTTTTGCCTGTTCTTTTCGAGAAAATAGACTGCAGGATCTCATGAGTGCCATAGTAGTGTCGATATTCGTCTCGCTAATCGTGTTTCTCATTGATTTGCACATGAACTTTTTCCTTTAAATCTGCAAGTTCGTCGTCTCTCGCAGTATCTTACCAGGTTTGTTGAAAAGTTTGTAAATATGATTTTAAAACCGTTAACAAAAAATTGTGCTTACCTTTTCAGGTCTCAGAAAATCGTCGTATCGTTCTGATTCTTCTTCCGATAGAAATAACTGAAGCGAGTCTTGGATTCATCACCGCATTTGCTCAGCTCGCGTACGGCAAGGTTATCCTTCTTCTTGATGTTTGGAGTGCATTCTTCACCTTCAGTTCATTCAAAACTCAACACCGATAGAGCATCAAATGTTTCTGGAGTTGAGTACCATCTTACAACACTTTCCGCTCATTCTTAGCTTATACAGCACAGTATGAAGAAGATGTCAGCGAAGACGAGTAGGTAAATAATTACGCTTTTTTTAGCAGGGACCGATCACTTTTGGCCGGTCCCGATGTTGATCCTATGGAGAGGTTGCGAAAAAGTTGGAACTGACCCGAATAAAGACATTGCATATTTTGAAAGATATTTTGACATAAACAGCTGAATATTATGCAATAGAGATAAATATATATGTACAGTATCGTGCATAAGTCACCGGCCACTTTTTCAGTCTTTCATAACTTTTCACTCATATGAGATTTCTTGCTCATACTTAGTCATGACATAGCACACCCACCGAGTGTTAGGGATTTGCCATTGGGATATCACAGAACTCCCTGGTTGTTGTGTAGTGATGACGCACTTAATTGATACTTTTTCAAACGATCAGAATTCTTACATGGATTTTTCCTCAACATTCCTATTCGGCGTGATTATAGAAGGCCTCAATACCTTTTCGATGAAAACATGTACTCATGGGAGGATGACGTACAGTGACTTGACGTACTAGACTGTCTCAAAGAAGGGTTCAGATAAAAATGGATTTTCGTTCATAGACATGCTAGAGACTTGTTCAAAAGCTCAAAATGATCCTTACCACAATTCCTGATGATCCCCAAAGTTTGATAACGATAGCTCTTAAGATGAACTCAGGGCACGAATTTTTCACTTTTTCACATAATTTTTTTCTCCCTATTTTGGATGATCACAGTTCCTAGGCCGATTTTTGTTCGAATGTCTTTTCTGGACAGGTTAGTTGCAAGTCCATGGAATATACGATTACCAACTTTTTAGAGCATTTGGACAACTTTCCCGCCCGCGGCAACCGAAAATCCGAGGTCAATCGATTTTAAACCCAAAAAATGACCATGATCATTAGTTGAAAAAAATTTTCTCTCAGAACTTCCAGACTACATTTTTTTCTGGTATATTTTTGTATGCTAATTCCGAATTTCGATATGAAAGCCCATGACCCATGATATCGAAAAAAGTTAAAATTCATTATGTCAAAAAATATCCGATTTTGAAAATCGATTGACCTTGGATTTTCGGTTGCCGCGGGTGGGAAAGTTGTCCAAATGCTCTAAAAAGTTGGGAATCGTATAGTCCATGGATTTGCAACTAACGTGTCCAGGAAAATCATTTGAACAAAAATCGGCCTTGGAAATGTGATCATCCAAAATAGGTAGAGAAAAATTATGTGAAAAAATGAAAAAGTCGTGCCCTGATGTCAAATTAAGAGCTATCGTTATCAAACTTTGAGGGTCATCTGGAATTGTGGTAAGGATCATTTAGAGCTTTAGATCGAGCCTTTAGCTTGTCTATGAACTTAAATCCATTTTTTTCCGGACCTTACTTTGAGATAGTCTAAAGTCACTGTGCGCTATCCTCTCATGAGTAAATGTTTTCATCGAAAAGGTATTATTGAGGCCTTCTATTATCACGCCGAGTAGGAAAGTTGAGGAAAAATCCATGTGAAAATTTTGATCGTTTGAAAAAGTATCAATTGAGTGCGTCATCACTACGCAACAACCAGGGCGTTCTGTGGTATCCCAATGGCATATTCCTAACACTCGATGGGTGAGCTATGTCATGACTAAGTATGAGCAAGAAATCTCATATGAGTGAGAAGTTATGAAAGATAGAAAAAGTGACCGGTGACTTATGCACGATACCCTTCGATTTAGCGTTAAGCACAGACATTGTATTTATTCAAGGTGTTGATTATTGTGATCTGGAGTCGATATCCAATCGAAATCAGTATAAGGTCATATTTTATTCGTTATCTTACAAGAATTGAAATAATTTGCTGTGAAAAACTCCCCTTGTACTTTTATATGCGAGTATGCTCTTATGCCCGAAATTAATTGTATCGTCTTAAAATTAGACAGTTGCCTTGTTTGGGCTGTTCGCTCGAGCATTGCTCGACGAGCGCTCACAAACATAACCGCTTGCGAGAGGATCGGGGCTAGGTCTTTGTTTTTAAAACGCTTTCTCCCTTACAGCGACTGAATCCGGAGGGCAGGTGGCACAGTAACTCAAAATCATGCCCGGAGGTTCATACTTGGTGGTTAGAGTCCCTAGAGGTGAGATACACTTCAGCCACAATATTGACCCCAAAAGTTGATCTTTGATCTTTCAAATCGCAAAATTTCAAACTGAGATTCACCCCACATGTCATATATCATTCGAAAGAGCATCAAAAGTTATGTCAGAATCCAAGTTTTCGAATGTTGGGGACCCTCAGAATTCGAGTAATGTTGGGATATGTCGAAAAAACCCTATTTTCAAATTTTCGAAAAAATCAAGCACCACTTTCCAACAATTTCCAGGGCCTGGAAACTTGATATTTTGTGTGAAATTTGATGCTGAATCAGATGAAACATGTGCCGTTTATGTGGGAGGTTCCGAAAACATACTTTACCCCAAAAAACTAGCACCCAATCGTCGACGCAGGTTCGATTCCGCCTCCCCACATGCATTTTTTGCAACGTTTTTCTGATCTTCTATGACTATATTTTCATCATTGATCAACTTTCAGTGCATTTATTTACTGTTTTGACAAAATTTTGTAAAGATATCAAACGAAACAACGTTTTTTTTGCGATATTCCACCTGTAATTGTGGCAACCAAGCGAGACATTAACGAGGTATCCAACATGTTGCCTAAGCGAAAGAAAATGTATACATATCGCCGCTAAATCATAACAAGAAGTGATTTCGTCAGAATAATGCTTCGGAATTTGTTTTCAGAAATATTTTCGCTTGCTAGCCACAAATTATGTTGCTTGCATGAAAAAACTAGTTGTTTCATCTGAGATCTTTACAAAGTTTTGTCAAAACAGTAAATAAATGCACTGAAAGTTGATCAATGATGAAAATATAGTCATAGAAGATCAGAAAAACGTTGCAAAAAATGCATGTGGGGAGGCGGAATCGAACCTGCGTCGACGATTGGGTGCTACAGTCCCGCAGAGTCTCCGCCCCAACACGGAGGGTCACCGTGGGTCACCCGAGGTCACCCCGACTTTGAGGCGACGTTAGACCCTTTTAAAATACAAGTTCGACTTACAATTTTTGGCTATGGGGTTTTCTCATGAGGGTCAATCGATCTGTGAAAGCAGATTTCCGAAATTTGCATTTTGAGCTACTTCCTGACACGTCAAGTTGGCCAGTCTCTCCTCCCCTCCATTCCCCTAATCCATTCCTCACTCTCACCTATCAAGGGAGCGGTCGTTTATGAAAATGAGGGGAGGGGAGAAGAGGAAGACTAAGCGATAACGTCTCAGAAAGTAGCTCAAAATTCAAATTTCGGAAATCTGCTTTCGCAGATCCATTGACCCTCATGATAAAAGCTCATAGCCAAAAATAGTAAGTCGAACTCGCATTTTAAAAGGGTCTAAGGCCGCCTCAAAGTCGGGGTGACCTCGGGTGACCCACGGTGACCCTCCGTGCGGCACTTGTTGGGGCGGAGACTCTGCGGGACTTTAGTTTTTTGGGGTAAAGTATGTTTTCGGTACCTCCCACATAAACGGCACATGTTTCATCTGATTCAGTATCAAATTTCACACAAAATATCAAGTTTCCAGGCACTGGAAATCGTTGGAAAGTGGTGCTTGATTTTTTTGAAAATTTTAAAATAGGGTTTTTTCGCCATATCCCAACATTACTCGAGTTCTGAGGGTCCCCGACATTCGAAAACTTAGATTCTCACATAACTGTTGATGCTCTTTCGAATGATATATGACATGTGGGGTGAATCTCAGTTTGAAATTTTTCGATCTGAAAGATCAATGATCAACAATTGGGGTTAATATTGTGGCTGAAGTGTATCTCACCTCTAGGGACTCCAACCACCAAGTATGAACCTCCGGGCATGATTTTGAGTTACTGTGCCACCCCCTCCTACGCTAGTAGGAAGAACACGTTAAAACGTGTGAAAATATAAACAAATTGATGCAAAACAATCTCAAAATTGTGCAAACCTGGTATACCTACGTTGAACGCTCGCGAGCGATTTTGCATACCGACTCACGAGTGAGAATCGATCGCAAATGATTTCTCTAAATCGCTCACCAGCGTAGAGCGCTCGAAATAAAAGTCCCATGCCTAATCAAATTTTCACAGCTTATCATACAGTTTTCCCTAGAGCGTTCAGATTTACGTTACGAGTGACCGATAATAAATCGTAACAAGTCCCGCTGAGTGAATCCCGTTGTCATTCTCCTAATATTAGATAGATATTGCTATTCATCTCCTTTTTTTTGCTAATGATTCCATGAAATCGCATACTTTATTATTATTCGGCCATGTCGTTGTGAAAAGGTCGTGAGGCTCTGAGCGAGGAGGAAAAGTAGCAGATGTAGCCATGTAGCAAAGAGGAGTGGCTACATCGCAAATTTTCCGGATCCGGACACGAGCTTTTTGTGACAATATTCACCCCATTTGACGGAAGCGTTCCATGCAGATACATGTCCACGTCAATTGAAATCGTCGTGGACGTCCATCTGGGTGAGTTTGAAAGCCGCCAACATGCATTATCTTATATTTTGTAGCCGGTTGCGTGCTCATCAACGTTCTTCTTCTCTATGCAATTCGTCGTTTCTCTAGACCATCTCTTGGATCGTACAAGTACTTGCTCGCCACCTTTGCGGCTTATGACATTTTCCTAAGCGTGTTGCATGCAATAACAAGGCCGGTGAGACTTGCCTCAAACGAATTAATTGGTGGCCTGACTATTTCCAGAACGTAGTCATTGTTGATGCTATATTCGGCGCTGTCACGGATACTGCCTCGTTCACCGACAAAGCACGTGAATAGCATAATTGCATATTTAACTTAAGAGGACAACTCGGTTATTTTCGACCTTTTTTTTCGACCGATCTACAAAAACCAAAAATAAAATTCAAATATTGATTTTGGCAATGCTCAAAATCCGATCATAACATCTGATATATTGCCTCAAGGCAACATTTAGGTGATGCTATTGACAAATCTTGTGTTTCTAATTCGTTTAAGAAGATATGATTTTTCAAACATTTCACATGTATTTTAAATTTTCTGCCAGCGGCCAGCCAGCATCATGATGTAAATTGAATTTTGTAAAATATGGAATTAATGTACTCAGTATACTCTAGTATGGGTCTGTCGTTTTCATTCCAGGGGGCAACGTGACCGGGGGTGGTCAAAAATAACCGAGTTGTCGTCTTAATAAGAGAGGAATCGCCAGATTTTCGAGAGCCCCGCGGCGGTAGGAATTTTTCTCACCGATCTGACAGAAAAGTAAAACGTGAGTACTTTCGATGAGGCTCTTTCAAACTACGTTTGCGGAATTTTGATAACTAGTCTCATCTCCGAATAATGTTAGGTCAAAGTTGGAACACTATGAAATTTGAAGCCAAATTCGACTCACGAAAATGATCATAACTCGCTTCAAAACTATGCTAGAGAAATTAACAAAAAAAGAGTTCGAATGAGGAAGCAGAGGGCTAGATTTGAAATGGGGGTGCTGTCATTCGTCGTTCATTAGCTGGATCGGCGCGGTCGGTTTTTCAAAAAAGGGATGTAACTTTCTTAATACCGATTTCTCCAATAAGCGCTGAAAAGTGATTTGAGAAAAACACTGTCATATACTCACAATCCAAAGATCAGAAAAAAAAAATGGTAGCCACTTTTGTCTGAAAAACCTGCGATTTTCGCCGTTTTTCACAGTTTTTCAAGCATAAGAGGCCGTTTGCGTAAGAGTCAGTAAATGTGCAACAGGGTCTGGCACAGAAAAAAAATCGAATATGCTCAAAAGTTCGTCGTAGGGGTAACTTTTGATTCTGAATCGACTGGCGTTTTCAGTTTTTCGATCAGAAGCTCCTGAATCCCGGTACGACGCGATGTCGATTTCGCCAAACTCTTGTTCTTCGATGAAAACAGCCCCGGGACAGGTCAAAATTGTGTCGAATTTTACGTTCCCGACCAGAATTTACTTCTCTACAAAATGAAATACAATTTTAGGCTCTATTTTTTTTCGTTTTCGAGAAAAAGTAGATTTTTGACATTGCACGCGTGCGACCAAATCCCTCAGCCATTTTGTAGAGAATCTGTTCCTGATCATTTTGGTATATAAGGTTTAAACTTTCCCGTGAGAAATTCGGCAACCTAAAACCGTGGACAACTCGCGTTTTTTGCTGTTTTTCGATCACAACTTTTTTATTTCGAATTTTCCAGGATCTCTAACAAAAAAAAAACGTCAGAAAATAATATACTCGGGTATTTTTGAGAATATGAATTTTTGGACCCAAAAATGGAACCAGGAACAAGAACTAGGGTCGAAAAAGTCATATTCTCAAAAATACCCAACTGTAAGATTTTCTGACGTATTTTTGCACGTAGAAACCGAATTTCTATGTTAGAGATCCTGAAACTTCGAAAGAAAAAAGTTGTGATTGAAAAATTGCAAAAAAAACACGAGTTGGCAGCGGTTTTAGGTTGCCGAATTTCTCACGGGAAAGTCAAATCCTTAACCCTATATGAGAGACATTATGAGATTTTGAACAAATATCTGCATATGCCTGGAACTAGGGCCAAAAGTTAATTCGAGAGATTAGCTCCATATTTCCACAGGACGTAGTACTCGGTGAGGTAGGAAGGTAGACCACATTGGGAATGATCGCGACGTGCCTGAAGCGCGTGCGAGCGCGCGAAATTCGAAATTTGATAATTTAATTTTTCACTCACAAGGGAAAAGGTGACCTTGCTCGCGATGAAATTCGTTGCCAGGAATCGATTGATACTCCCCAGGGGAACCTTTAACCGTTTTGAAAAGAGACCGCACTTTGTTCCTAAGGAGCTAAACAAGGTCATCAAATTTACATGGGATTTCGCGCGGACGGCTCGGTGAAGAGTGTTCAGGAACTCAACATCTCCAAGAGTGAACTTACGTGGCTCAGTAGGTTGCTCGTCAGTCTCACGTTTTGCAAGTTGTGGGTTCGACCCCCGACGGCTCCAAACCTTTTTGCTGTATTTTTGCATGTTTTCCCTTGATTCTATTTTATCAGAATCCGTGTTTGCTCGTTATTTCCCATTCAACACCATTATTCAGATAAAATCGCAGATCACAAATATTTTTGATTATTCGATTGATTAACAATGGATTCCTATAAAATAGAATCAAGGGAAAAAAACATGAAAAACATGCAAAAAGGTTTGGAGCCGAACCCACAACTTGCAAAACGTTAGACTGACGAGCAACCTACTGAGCCACGGACGTTCACTCTTGGAGAGGTTGAGAACCCGAACACCCTTCACCGAGCCGTCCGCGCGAAATCCCATGTAAATTTGATGACCTTGTTTAGGTCTTTATGAACAAAGTGCGGTCCCTTTTCACAACGGTTAAAGGTTCCCCTGGAGGGTGTCAATCGATGCCTGGCAACGAATTTCATCACGAGCAAGGTCACCTTTTGCGGTTCCCTTGTCAGTTCTTTCTGAATCGCTTCGAACTTTGTAACATTAAATTCCTAAATGTTCAGACAACATTTCTTGTGTTGGGTAAAATCCGTGAAAACTTCAGCTTCATGGCGAAATTTAGATATCAAATTATGAATTCACTCTGAAATATTGATGTTACCCCGACGTCAGAGATTTTATTTATTAATATGTTAGATAATCTCAAAATCAATCAATAATGACAGATAAAGGGGAGTTAATCGGGAACCTAAAGGGTGAATTTCGAGAAAAACTGTTTTTGGTACTGCCGTGCGACCCTAGTAGTTGAATTTCTCCGTTTTCAAGGGGTTCTCCATGCAAATGAAAATTTGCATAAATCTTGCAAGAATTTATAGATTCGATCTACGGTGAGGAAATCTGAGTTTGCACGAATCTGAAGAAAAAAGTGTTTGTAGATTCAATAACGTTTACATCTGAAATTTGTATTGGGTTGAGGAATAAGTAACGCCCTTTTTCGAGCATCGTGTTTGGGCTCATATATCTCCCGCCAATCAAATCTAAACGAGCTGACTTTATAGCATTTTTTCAGGGTATGCTCGAGTATCATAGCCGTTATTATTAGAAATATCACGCTTCCTGTGTAGGAGAGAAATTTAGATTTCAATGTACCTGATAATTTTCGAAAATTTTAGATTTTTTTCGAAATTGTGTAATTTAAAGTGGCAACTGTTCGGTAAATTCACACATTCTCAGGTGAGCAGCCCGATACTTCACCTCTTTCATGGTGAAGTGAGAATGGTGCTCGATACGTTGTTGTATTTTTATAGACGTTTCAAGGGGAACGTTCATGAAAAATTGCAGTTCACTTAACTTATTTGTCTACCTTGAGGATCGAAGGTGCTGGCCTATACACTAGTGCGCTCCAGTCACTCACTATGGAGTTATATTATCACTATAAACATTTGGTGCTACTTATGCTCCTATTTGAAAAATAAGTTTTCCAAAAATATTATTTTGTGACAGAATCAAAAGAAATGCGTGTTTTGAGGACTTTGGATTAAACCATACCCAAGACATAGTAGTCATTCTATAATTGTGGCCACTTGGTGGATGATAGTGCAAAAGTTGCTCGTCCATTTAACCATCTAAGGCCTTACATTCAATTAGTACGGTTTACAGGAAATAGAAATAAATGTCGATTTCGAGGCTTGTTTTTCTATATCGGACTTACGAGCAATTTAACTCATAAAGAGAATGCTCCACACTTAGCAAAATTCGTCCATATTTTCAACAGGAAAAGTACTCCACATTCAAGCATAATTGAGGTCTTTAGATCTATTGCTAAGAAAACGCGGCTAGCAAAACTTCTTTCGGTCAGTAACTGAAAATCCTACACTCTCGTTAGGCGCATATCTCGCACAGGCCTTTACTTGGATATTCCTCTGAATATCATCAGTGTAATGTATAACCATGATACTTTACTACTGCAGCTTAATTGTGGCTCAATAATTCTTCTTCCCTCAGTGCTGACCTTACTTATTCCTCAACCCGATAGATAGAATTTCCATCTACTAAAACTTTTTTTCTAACGAATCGTGCAAACACAGATTTCCTCACCATAGATCGAATCTATAAATTCTTGCAAGATTTATGCTAATTTTCATTTGTATTGAGAACCCCTTGAAAACGGAGAAATTCAACTACTAGGGTCGAACGGCAGTACCAAAAACAGTTTTTCTCGAAATTCACCCTTTAGGTTCCCGATTATCTCCCTTTTTCTGTCATTATTGATTGATTTTGAGATTATCTAACATATTAATAAATAAAATCTCTGACGTCGGGGTAACATCAATATCTCAGAGTGAAATCAAAATTTGATATCTTAATTTCGCCATGAAGCTGAAGTTTTAACGGATTTAACCAAACACAAGAAATGTTGTCTGAACATTTAGGAATTTAATGTTACCAAGTTCGAAGCGATTCAGAAAGAACGGAGTGAAAAATCAAATTTCCGCAAATTTCGAATTTCGCGCGCTCGCACGCGCTTCAGGCACGTCGCGGTCATTCCCAATGTGGTCTACCTTCCTACCTCACCGAGTACTACCTACTGTGGAAATCTGGAGCTAATCTCTCGAATCGACTTTTGGCCCTAGTTCCAGGCATATGTTCAAAATCTGAGACTGTCTCTCATATACCAAAATGATCAGGAAAAGATTCTCTACAAAATTGCCAAGGGATTTGCTCGCATGCGGCAATTGTTAAAGACCGCATTTTTCTCTAAAACCAAAAAAGGTAGAGCCTAAACTTTTATTTCATTTTGTAGAGAATTAAATTCTGGTCTGGAGCACGAAATTCGGCACAATTTTAACCTGTCCTGACCTGGGCTGTTTTCATCGAAGAACAAGAATATGGCGAAATCGACATCGGGCTAGCGGTTTGAGATGTAAAACATTGCAGCTACAATGTTGTTCAGGTTTTTCATTTGTGAGTGCGTAATGATGGGCGTGAGGGACGATATGAAAGGCGCTGCGTCTCTTCGTGATGAGTACGCGAGACGTTACGGGAACGAGGAAGCCTGGGTATTCAACAACTATGGGGTGAGCGTCTCGGGAAAGCTGGGTCACACGTGAAGTTGTGTCGAAGGAGAGGTTAGGTGCTCACGTGAGAAAAAACGATTTGCGCACGCAAGACAGAAATATTCTGAGATTATCGTCATTCACAACAGAAGGAACCGGACTTTTTCAGGATGAGAATTTACTTGCGAGTGCACTGGTCGCGATGATCTCCTTTGATATTATCATGATTTGCTCTTTCTCACTAGCCATCACCCTCGCATCACTCACCTACCATCACATCTCGAAGGCCAATGCGTTTACCGCCTCACAAACCCTGAATCTACAATTCAAGTTGTTTATCGCAGGTTTGAAATTTATCTAAATAGATTAGAACTGGTTTCAAGTTTCTGTACAAACAGGGTGAACTAATTAGGGTTTATCTGTGCCTGACGAGAGAAGAAAACGAGAGTGATCAATGCGATAGTAGACCTTTGTGCCTCTCGTATTCGTATATCTTCCATACATTGTCATTATCCTGGCCTACTTCCGTCTTCCAGTACGCTCTGCGGATAGGTAGGAATTAGAGATGTCAAATCGGCATCCGGCGCTCTTCAATTCGCGTGCTCTCTAGCATCTCTAACGGACAGTTACGCTATGTACACCTATATAACTTTTATTATCTGCAGGGCGAGCATGCCACTGACTGCTTGCTTCCCTGCTTGGGATGGCCTCATTATTATCGGTCTCATTCGAGACTATCGAGAAGGCATTAGCTGGGTTATATTTCACAAGAAAAATGCGATCCACGTGGACACTACGTTGCAAACGGCAAACAATTCCGTTCTACCTAGTGTTCAAATTGCATGAGATGTTTAACGTTATGATGTCCCGGTATTACTAGTACACTCGTACTACACTTTCCGCTCGTTCTCAGCTAGATTCTCATTCTCAGATAATTTGTAAATTACATCATTCTATTTAGTTCGAATAAATGTTGTCTGAATGGACACGTAGTCAAAACTCTTGACCTAAGCCCGCCTGGGGATGAGGAAAATATTCCTTTGAGTCATCGTAATTCGTTTTTGCAAATCGTTTTTCGACTCAAGGAGACTATGATTCTCAATTTCATGTGTAATCTGAAGAAGAAAAATTGGCTCAATTCGTCCAACACTCTCTTTCACACACTAGACTACTATTTGCCGCTCATTTCACCTGTTCTATCCAACGTATTTGAGATTTGTCCATTAGTCATATCGATTCGAGTCTGCCTTAACACAGGATTTTCGATATAATTGAGATAGGGCCGTACAACGATTTTGCAACCTATGCTCAAAATTTTACACTAGAGTAAGCTTTGGACGTAGAGTTCGAAAATCTACCTTAGAAAGCCGTATCTTCAAGGCCTCATTCATTGTTGCACACTTTCCGCTGTGCGGTCGGTTTTTATATCTCATGAACGGCGCTTCGCAGACCCACAAAAGTGTAGAAATGCTAAAAGATCTCGACGAGATATGACTTTTTACAATTGGGGGTGAAGAGCTAGCTCATATGTGAAACAAGTTATGGCCTTCGAATTTTTCAAACTGTCAGCCTGGAAAATTTTGGTTCGGCAGTGACCAAATAAATTTTTTCATTCGATTCCTCGTGCAATTTTACCCCTGGTAGTTAGTCTTCGTAAAGATCTGATCTCCGGAACAACCTTATTTTCGCAAATGAATCCGTTCAATTCGCCGAATTTTATCAAAAAATTTAGTTTTTCGAGCAAAACTTTGTTCTTTCGTATTTTCATGAGCTCTAGAGACGAAATTCGGTTTCCTCATGTTAAAATGGGCCAGAAATAAATTCGTGTGATTTTGTGATTATGATTTTTTGCCCAAAAAAATTGCCTCGAAATAGGGGTCATAAAGGTTGAAAAAGTGATATTCGCAAAATCACCTGACTAGAGGTGTTTCTGGCCCATTTTAGCATGAAGAAACCGAATATCGACGGCAACGGACAACATGAATTACACCGGGTACATTAGTTGGAGTTTTTCCGATGATTCAATGATGGGTGAGAGCTGTTCTAATCTGCCCACCAAAGCCATAATTATAGTTCTTGGGCACCTACATTGAAATCAAAACGTTTTAGTTACAATAATGGTTGGGATACCACTTTTGTGCTACAACAACAACCCAATGTTGTTCAGATCGATGTACTTCGGCGAGTATCCCCTCTCATTCGCGGGAGGAAGACAATCCGGCAACGGAGTATAGCTCGGATGTGGATTGGTCAATCTTTATGAAAGTTGTCTCATATATAATACAGTAGCCCAAGGATTACGGTATTTCGGTGCCATGGGTCAGATCCAGTTCCTTGGGTCAGACATTTTTCAACAAAATGCACGTACATGGTCCAAAATGGAAATTTAGGTCATGGTATTAAAACAACAAGTACCGTATGAAATCGATACTACAGTAACCCACTGATTACAGTAACCCAGTTCGAAGGGTCAGATTCAGTTCTTTGGTTCAGAAATTTTAAAAAATTTCCAAATCGATCTCAAAATTATTCTACCGTACCCTAAAGTACGGTAGAATATTTTTTTAAAGTCAAATCGCAAAATAATTTTTTTTCAAAAAACTATGATACGGGGGTCATGGTTGAAAATTTTTTCGAAGTCTAAAATTTTTCATCTCAGAACTTCTTAACTATATTTTTTTCTGATGTATTTTTGCGCGCTGATTCTGAATATTGGTATGAGAGGTCACGAAAAAAATAATGAAAAAAGTTTACATTTAAAAAATGTCTAAATCGAAGGTTTTTCGGGCAAAATGTGGTGCTATAATTTTCTCCGACTTCGGATTCTTCTGATTTTTAGACGTGTTGTTAGGTACTAGTATGAACTCACTTCACTTTTCGGCTATATTTGGAGAAATGCAGATTTGGGAAATTACATGGAATTTTTGAAAAAGCGCCTACCCCGCACCAGCGCGAAATCTAGGAATGATATCATTATCATAAGACATGTTCAGCTCTGTCTGCTGATTCTAATGATAAAACCGTGTTGATTCTAGCATTTTTTCTAAACGAGTTATGGCCGTTTTCCGAAGGAGAACTTTGTCTGCCATCTATTGATGATCTTTTTTTATCTGTGAAATATAGAATTTTTTTCTCTCAGCCATTGTAATTTTTGTTGCAACAGAAGAGCTCAATACCTACCAAATATAAATAAGTACTCGTGGGATGTCGTCATCCAGCAGCTTTGGATTGTCTCAAAAAATAGTCCCGAAATAATCGACCATGATACGGGTTCATGGTGGAAAAATTATTTGTTGAAAGAAAATTCAATATTGGAACTTTAAGATTATGATTCTTTATGGAGTAGTTTCGCGCGGTGACTAAGAATTTCGATATGATAAATTTAAAAAGCATGAATTAAAAAAGCTAAAATATATTTCGTTTAAAAACATTGGAAAGCTATTTTTTTCTTACAAGATGTGCTTTTTTTCTCACATCTCATATTCAATTGAAGTTTTGGGATGTTGTTATGTACTAGTGAGTACTCAATTCACTTTTCGGGGATTCTTGTACAGTCCGGTCAGTTCCCAATGGGTCCCCCCGTGTCCCCTGGCCTTATCACGCCTAGAGGGAGCAATAAACCAAATTGAATTTTTGAAAGTCGGGTAGAGGCGATACTGAGATATCGATTCATGTCTACATATTTTAGAACGCGGTCTCTGTTGTTTTGCAGGAAACGGGGCGAATAGTGACACAACAAAATATAAAATTAAAATAATTCGAGCGTAACTTTTTAATTTCACATTTTGGTGAGCTGGTCTAAAAAAATCGACTTCTACGAGTGAAAATGAGTCGGAAACAACTATATTCAGATAGTTCTGAGTTTTCGACTTTTTGACCACAAAATGAAAATGTCATGAAAAAGTTGAAAATTATTTATTTCAAAATAATCTAACTATAAGTGATTCTGGTGCATTTTTGCACGAGGAATCCGAAATTCACAAATTGAATGTGGTTTAGTACTTCCCCGAGGCGTGATAATGCCAGGGGACACGGGGGACGCCCGGGGATGCCCGGGGAGTCCAGTTTTCACATTGGGACCTGACCGGACTGTAGAATCGTCGTTTTGGGAAGTTACATAAAATTTTGGAAAAATCAACCAACTCGCTCCAGCACATGATCGCGGAATGATATCATCAACATGAAAAATGTTCGTATGTGTGTACTGATTCGAATGATGAAATATATGTGTCTTTAGGATACTTTCGAAGTGGGTAGCGTCCGTTTTCCTGACTTGAAGTTGCACGAAATAATTCACTCACATATTTATTATTAGAATAAAAATAACAACAAAGACAAAAACAATAAATGAATAATCCATCACGATGTAATAATCAGAGAGGCGTGCGAATATGAGAGGACAATGATGTGAGGTGTTCAATCATTGTCTGAGTCATTATACCATTGTGGACTGCATCGAAACGCCTAGACTGGGTATTGGCAACTTGAGGACTCTGGGGAAAGGCCTGCATGATAGTACGATTCTGAAGTCTGGCGAATTCGTGCTGTTGGTAAAAATGCGGTCGTGCTCGGCCAAGATACTTGCCACTTTTTGGGCAGATGAATGCGAAGGGACACTCTGCAAAAATACAGTCAGTATATTAAGATATGAAGAAATAAGTTTGATTGTTGAAACTATTTCTATATATCAATCGCATTGAGATTTATACCTGCAGTTTTGCATTGAAGCCCTCAATTGTCGAGTTTGTCGAGTTCAATTGATTGTCTTGTCGAGTTCAATTGATTGTTGAAACTATTTCTATATATCAATCGCATTGAGATTTATACCTGCAGTTTTGCATTGAAGCCCTCAATTGTCGAGTTTCCGATCTGATGATGAGTCAGGATTCGACCATTGATTGACCACGTGCTCATTGGATACAAAGGGGGTACTCTTCTGCCATTTGCACCTCTGACTCTTTTCTCGAAATAATTGTAGAACTCTGAAAAATATGGAATAAACAAAAAGTATATAAGATATGATAAATTAAAGTTGTTTTTTTAAAATTATTTTCGTTTCCAGGCGTTCCCTTTCTTCGTGAAGATACTTGCCCTTTCTATCCCAAAGGACCGCAAGCTTTCAAGCTGATGTGCAGCGCATTCGGTAGATAAATATTCTCAATTATTTTTGAATTGTGTATTTATAATTACGCATTTTAATAATTTCTTACAGGACTCGATCTCCTCAGAACAAACTTGGATTGGTCGGTGGATGGCACTTTCTACGCCGCTCCGGTTGATTTCGAGCAGATCCTTGTGATTGGAGTCCAGGTTCATTTTTTTCAATATAATTATTACTGAATATACATGAGGGGAGCGTGGAGGGGGGGGGGGAGGGTTGTGAGCCCAGTCTCGAAGTCGGAATTTACCTTAACCTTTTTTTATACAGGAGGGTCATCTCTTCACTCCTTGCGCGTATGCATTCTTGACTTCGAAAACAGGAGCTGCTTACGAGAACGTATTTCGCTGGCTGAAAGATCTTGGACGAGTGAATAGCCCACTCTCTGTATCTTGTGGTGAGTTGCTTACTGTATACAGTGATGCCGTTTCATAATTTTTTAAACACGCATTTTCTGCAGATTTCGAAGTCGGTCTCAGTAATGGATTGAAAGCTGTGTACCCGAGAGCTTTCATCTATCGGTGTGCTTTCCATCTTTACAAGGCTGTCTCAACAAGTGCAGGCTAGTTTATTATCCTTCACTAAAAGATCTTTAATTTTAAAAAAATAATAAAAAATTTTGTTTTTTTCATATCTTAAAATACTGACCGGTATATATTTTCAGGATCTGGGACTCTCAGACATGTACCGTGATAAGAAAACGAAACATTTCTTCAAAGGAATCATGGCACTCAGTCTATTCACTCCTACAGATATCCCCAGATACTTCGAGGAACTCAAGCACCAAGCTACTCTTTCCCCATTTATCGATCCTCAAATTCTCCCTACAGTTCAAGGTATTCATATTCGAATCATTACTTTTTTGGTTTAAAAATTATTAAAAATTATTATTATCTTATTTTAGTTGAAAACGTAAAAACAACTTTAATTTATCATATCTTATATACTTTTTGTTTATTCCATATTTTTCAGAGTTCTACAATTATTTCGAGAAAAGAGTCAGAGGTGCAAATGGCAGAAGAGTACCCCCTTTGTATCCAATGAGCACGTGGTCAATCAATGGTCGAATCCTGACTCATCATCAGATCGGAAACTCGACAATTGAGGGCTTCAATGCAAAACTGCAGGTATAAATCTCAATGCGATTGATATATAGAAATAGTTTCAACAATCAATTGAACTCGACAAGACAATCAATTGAACTCGACAAACTCGACAATTGAGGGCTTCAATGCAAAACTGCAGGTATAAATCTCAATGCGATTGATATATAGAAATAGTTTCAACAATCAAACTTATTTCTTCATATCTTAATATACTGACTGTATTTTTGCAGAGTGTCCCTTCGCATTCATCTGCCCAAAAAGTGGCAAGTATCTTGGCCGAGCACGACCGCATTTTTACCAACAGCACGAATTCGCCAGACTTCAGAATCGTACTATCATGCAGGCCTTTCCCCAGAGTCCTCAAGTTGCCAATACCCAGTCTAGGCGTTTCGATGCAGTCCACAATGGTATAATGACTCAGACAATGATTGAACACCTCACATCATTGTCCTCTCATATTCGCACGCCTCTCTGATTATTACATCGTGATGGATTATTCATTTATTGTTTTTGTCTTTGTTGTTATTTTTATTCTAATAATAAATATGTGAGTGAATTATTTCGTGCAACTTCAAGTCAGGAAAACGGACGCTACCCACTTCGAAAGTATCCTAAAGACACATATATTTCATCATTCGAATCAGTACACACATACGAACATTTTTCATGTTGATGATATCATTCCGCGATCATGTGCTGGAGCGAGTTGGTTGATTTTTCCAAAATTTTATGTAACTTCCCAAAACGACGATTCTACAGTCCGGTCAGGTCCCAATGTGAAAACTGGACTCCCCGGGCATCCCCGGGCGTCCCCCGTGTCCCCTGGCATTATCACGCCTCGGGGAAGTACTAAACCACATTCAATTTGTGAATTTCGGATTCCTCGTGCAAAAATGCACCAGAATCACTTATAGTTAGATTATTTTGAAATAAATAATTTTCAACTTTTTCATGACATTTTCATTTTGTGGTCAAAAAGTCGAAAACTCAGAACTATCTGAATATAGTTGTTTCCGACTCATTTTCACTCGTAGAAGTCGATTTTTTTAGACCAGCTCACCAAAATGTGAAATTAAAAAGTTACGCTCGAATTATTTTAATTTTATATTTTGTTGTGTCACTATTCGCCCCGTTTCCTGCAAAACAACAGAGACCGCGTTCTAAAATATGTAGACATGAATCGATATCTCAGTATCGCCTCTACCCGACTTTCAAAAATTCAATTTGGTTTATTGCTCCCTCTAGGCGTGATAAGGCCAGGGGACACGGGGGGACCCATTGGGAACTGACCGGACTGTACAAGAATCCCCGAAAAGTGAATTGAGTACTCACTAGTACATAACAACATCCCAAAACTTCAATTGAATATGAGATGTGAGAAAAAAAGCACATCTTGTAAGAAAAAAATAGCTTTCCAATGTTTTTAAACGAAATATATTTTAGCTTTTTTAATTCATGCTTTTTAAATTTATCATATCGAAATTCTTAGTCACCGCGCGAAACTACTCCATAAAGAATCATAATCTTAAAGTTCCAATATTGAATTTTCTTTCAACAAATAATTTTTCCACCATGAACCCGTATCATGGTCGATTATTTCGGGACTATTTTTTGAGACAATCCAAAGCTGCTGGATGACGACATCCCACGAGTACTTATTTATATTTGGTAGGTATTGAGCTCTTCTGTTGCAACAAAAATTACAATGGCTGAGAGAAAAAAATTCTATATTTCACAGATAAAAAAAGATCATCAATAGATGGCAGACAAAGTTCTCCTTCGGAAAACGGCCATAACTCGTTTAGAAAAAATGCTAGAATCAACACGGTTTTATCATTAGAATCAGCAGACGATTCGAGCTCGCGCTGTCATCTCTTTCATTACCGTAGCCTGCCATTCGAACAAGGATGGGTGAGAGCTGCTCTAATCCGCTCACCAAAGCCATAATTATAGGTCCGCCTCGGTTGTGAAGTCGCAGTAATAGCGCTGATCGTCATTCAAATCCTCTACGATTTCCGTGATATCAAACAGATCGGATGGGGGGAATGGGTGAAAATTTATGTGAGTACTATTTGCAACTAAAATTTTTTTTTTTTTGAGAAAGCCTTCCCTGCTAAGGTCATCTACAAAATTACTTGGTGAGTGCAGTGAAGAAAACAAATAAACAAAACCAAATAAACAGGGTGCTCGTGTTGCTATCTGTTCCTCTGCGGGTTCTTTGCTTCGCCGGCCGTATCTTCTTCGTTCTCGAGAACTACGTTATCCTGTTCGCAGTAGTGATGACCACTGTACATTTTCTCTTCTTCTGTCGGTAAGTCACCCGAATTATGTACAGTGAGAATACGGAATATTTCAGGGCGAAATTCGTGGGTCCCTTCGTTCTCATGATCTACACTATAATTGCAACGGATCTCACCCGATTCATTCTCTACCTCGTGTTCCTCATCGAATTCAGTCAATGTAAGCGCTCATTCTCACAATATTATCTTTATCTGACTCTTTCCCAATCGTTTCCTAGATCTATCGTTGTTAATTTTAATAATGAATATGTTATATTCAGCATTCTACACTGTATTCTTCGCTTGCGAAACGGCAGTGAAGAGCGAGGAATTCAAGGAATTCGGAGACGATAAGAAGTGGGAGAATATCATGGAGTCCCCATATGTTCGTTTACGTTTACGAAACAGTGTGGAATCAGTGCATATCAGGAGGCGATAATTCCAACTTTCAATCTGAATATTGGCGAGTTCAATGTCTTCTATCGCCAACTGGCGCTCTGTCCGAGCCGGAAGATCGTCTGGATTGGAAAGGTACTCACTAGGGGTTCAATTTCGGCTCTCTCCATTTCGCACACTATTTCGCCCGTCAGAAAAACGAGAGAGTGTGCAGAATCAGGAGAGTCGAAACACACACGTTTGTCTTAGATATTTATTCCAATCCAGGGTGTGTTCCTCTTCTTCAAACTGTGTGTCTCTATTCTACTCGTCTACCTACTAATTGCCATGATGACTCGGACCTACCATTCAATTGTTGTTTCACCCCGGACGAATCTTTTGGAGCGATTCTCTATACAATGTAATAGTAGGATTTTAAATGGGATATTATCGAGTAATTAACGTGAAGTAGGCCTATCCGGGATATAAATCTAGTGACCGACCACATCAAGCGACTAATCGATAATTATATCAGTGGGTGAAGGTCATTCTGATGATGGAGGTGTCGGTGAAGCCTCAGGACCGTCTTCAATACATGGGGAAATATTCGATGCCCACTGGTACAAACAAGAGCATCCGGAGTTTTGCAGTAACAAAAAAAAATCGATGTGCGCTCCTTTCAATTATTTCATTTTTGAAAACCCTTTTTTTATCTAATCGCACATTGAATGGCAAAAGTACCGTGAGATTATTTCTCTGAAACCCTAATATTTGAGTAATGCATGATAGATCGAAATAATACATTTTTCGGGTCTTCTGGAACTACAGAAGGATGGATTGTAGTTTAGAATCAATTTATAGAATTTCATGTTTAGTTCATAATTATAGTAATTGTCTCATATTACCTTTGAAATTTCTAGTTGGCAACGATGACTGAGCACGAGAAGGAGAAGAGAAGCAAGACGGATAAGGAGATAATGGAGCAGAGGCAGATGCTGTACAAAAAAGAAGAAGGCGGTCAGAGTTCCTCGATATTCCTTCCGATATTCGAGACCAATTGAAGGAAATGGAAGCGAAGTCTGGACTCCGCCCTTTAACTGCGGCTGTACGGACAATTCAAGTCCAGAGGAGATTCTCGTATTTTCATTGAATGTTGCCTTATTACGGAAAACTTATGTAATTGTAATAGCTGTTTTTGTATCAGATTTCTCTCCATGCATACCGTCAATGTTCTCTCGAGTGGAAAAATCAGTTTCGAATATAGTAGATTTATTCACATTATTATGTGCGATTTCTGAATGTGGCACAGTGTGACAGTAATGTTGCAGTGGATTCATTCTGAAAATTCTGCGTCATGATGATACGTGAAATATTTCCCCTTCGTATTTTCCGTGTTTGCCCGACTCATATCGGAGATGAATCTATTGGGGTGTCCCATAAGTCTTGATATTTCACATATTTATTTTTGCAATCTGGATCAATTTTTCGAATTTATTGAGGATACTGATGAACTAATTGATGCACTATTCGGATGGCACAAATATTGCCATCTGGTGATGAAATAGGCTCAAGACTGTTTTTTTTTGGACTCTAAATTTGCAAATTTCTAACTCAGCTGAAAATAACGATGGCAACCTCAGATTGAAAGCATAGTGATAGAGGGTGTTGTAGTGCCAGTTAATAGTTTTAAGCAAGAAAGGGTGAGGGTTGAAGAATTATGTCGAAAAATGTCAATTTCCGACATGCAGTGAGGGCCGATTTTGAATTTTATGTTTTTGTTGTTGTTTAATTTGCGCAAAACTCAATTTGGCTGAAACTATGATGGCTCTTTGTTTCAATTAAATACGAATATTTCCAACCACAATAGGGTCGAAATTAGTTTGAGAGAAAATACTGATTTTTATTTATTCGTAATACCGAGTTCGGAATTTGTTTAATGAAAACTGATTTTAATGACTTTTGGTGAAAATGGCGTAGTTTTTCAACAGCTCAAAGATTACATGCGAACGGGCAACCAACTCGAGTAGCAATAGTTTTTTTTTCATATAGAGCCTCTAGGCCATTCTCGTTTGGTTCCAAACGGAGAAAATTTTAAAAATATCAAGACTTATGGGACACCCCAATGTATTGGGGTGTCCCATAAGTCTTGATAATATATGTCTTAACCTAATAATTGTTAGAATCTATGTATGCTCAAGTGTGTTCGCTTTATTCGTATTAGCGCAACAAACATAATATCCAGCACATTGTGACTTTGCATTACATCTCTCTGATATATCTGCAGGGAGATGAATGCTTCTCAGTGCGCGGTTGTCCGCGAGCTCTCAACCCATCTCGATTATCACGTCATTCTAGCCATCAAAAGTGGATTTTGCTTGGCTGGAGCAGTTTGAGTATCGAAGCAATGGAAGGCATGCGTTGGTCATATTCCAAAATTATTAAGCGCATCGCTAATATCCGTTCAGGGTGTTCGGTTCTTGGTTCATAATAATACGAAAATTCTGTTCCGCTTTTATTATTTGCTCAATATTCATTACAGTACTGTATTCGGATTTCTGTTTCTCGGGGAGTTGGTACGGTGAGCAATTCAATAAATTGCATTGAGAAATTATATAATACTCCTAGACTTCGCTATGAGTGTATTCTTATCGACTTTCGCTACTTTTTACTAACGAGGTAATGCCTTTATGTATGAAGCTGAAATTAATATGCTTAGATGCGTTTGAATATCCTCGATAGTCGCTTCGCATCACGCGATTCTTGTAATGTCATTCGAGCGTCTTTACTCAAGCTTTTTCCCAGCTCACTTCGAGAGAAATTCGAGCAAATTTCTAGCCGTATTTCTGGCGTTAACAGCGGTATCAACACTATATTGAAATCAGACTGACATTATACTATTCCAGATAATCCATGATGAAACTGTCCGATGATTTTCGGCTATTCTATGTTGAGAATAAGTTCGCATTTCCGAACCCGAGAGTGCCTCAGAATCAAGAAGGATTCGACGTACGCAGTGTTTTACTTGTTTCATTCGACATAATATGACTACAGGCTCTCATGAAAGCGATGTTGGGCTCGACATTTGTCTCGTTAATCGTATTTCTTATTGATTTACGCATGAACTTCTTCCGTAAAATTGCTAGTTTGTCTTCTCTCGCAGTTTCATGTTTTTCATGTCCATGTTTTTCTTCGAAAATCATGGAAAGATCATTATGGAAAAAATCAAATATCTCAGTTTCTAGTTGAGTTTCTAGTTTTTATTTTTGGTTTATAACATTTTGTTCACGTTTTATAGCCTAGAAACGAAGTTTCAAATCGGGGAACTGAGATAATTGCTTTTTCCACTGCATTTTCCAGAGAATGACAACTAACACACTGTTGCTCTTTCCACGCCCCTTTTCCGGAGAACTACTAGGTTGATGCGAAAGTCTTGACCGATTTCACACTTTGAGTTTCCGACCTGCCTCGTCGTTTGTAGTTGACCGATCAACATATGGTTTTTCATAATAGAAGAGTGCTTGTATTCTCTCTTTAACGCGCACAATGGCAGACCTATCCGATTGTTTAAACATATACAGTGATCGATCAAAGTCTCAGAATCAAAAGATGAATACGGCATTTTATCCGATCAGCACGATCTGGGAAATAATGATGATATAGACAAATCCAGGTTACTCGCGTGTAGTACAATGCCGCAGGATCATTTTGTGTGTAGTACCATTGATCTGCCATGTAAACCCACTTGAGACATGCTCTAGAAATAGTATGATAGGATGGCGAGAGTTATTGAAAATAAATTTTATTATCGTGTACTCAAGTCGATTGATCTAGAGATCCCTATTACATCGCGATAAAAAGTAACGTGTATGGTTAATTCATGGCATTGTTATCTAAAGGAACCAACAACATTGTTAATAACTTAATCTAGCGTAACTTTGTTATCAAAATTCGGTCATCGAAATTGATACTTTAGTCATGCTCATGTCGTCAGTACAGCTTAACCGCAGGATATTTCATGATCAAATTAACAAGCAATCCTTACCCTAAAACTCCTACAATAGCTTGAATTTAGAGATAGTTATGGTGGGATTGATTATTACCGAAAACTCTGAAAGTCTCATTTTCCGCCAATTCAGTGCCAAGACAAAATTTGAGAATAATTCTCATTTCTGCAAGGGAAGAAAAACAGGCTCAAATATTTTAAGTGATAATACACTGCGGTAGTGTGCCATGACAGCGCACTTGGGTAGTGATCAACACCTACGATTTCATGAGCAGGAGAAATTATCAAACATTTAAATGTCGATATTCATTTGAACGTAACTTTGGCTAAACTCAATTGAGGACCTAGTTTTGGTTAGCATCTGAAAGAGCTAATCGAGCACTATCACTCGATAAAATATGGCTTTGAAGAACAACTTCTCCATAGATTACAGCGACTACATAAAAATTTTTTTTAAATCGTTCGATGATTTCGATGATTTCGTAAGATTGAGAAAATTTGGCAAACAGGAATCAATGCAAATATATGCAGCTTTTCATTTAAAAAAACTCATTAATTTCAACATCACTGTGCCAATGGCCACAGAATACAGCTACAATCTAATTAACTTGTGTCGCCCTTTATGCGTATAAAAGAAAGAGAAGTTTGAACTTTGCAACATCTTTGAAATGAGAATTCTTCTATTTCTTCTGTTTTCGTCACCGTGTTTGATCTACGCTGGATGTGGGGAGTGTGATGAAGGGCATGCGGAAATCGAGAGGGAGACGGAGATGGATGCCAAGTATCATGGTGAGCCGATTTTGATTTTTATCAAATTTTAAAGTGAAATTTCTCAACAAAAAAAAACCTGAAATATTTCAACATTTCCATTGCAGAATGCCGTTCGTGTAAGAAGCCGGTAACATCAAGCACGGTTTGCCCAAAGTTCGGCTATGATTGCAGCGAGAGTGGGATGACCACGAATAGTAAGTTCCGTTGTTTTATCTGTTGAGATTTCAGTTTAGGTTATTAGCTTCCTCTTTCTGAGCGTGGTCATAGTGAAGTACCTAATCTTCTTGACGGCAATTAGAAGATTGATTTTGTTAATTTGCCGATAAAAACGAATGATGCATGTTCTTCATTAAATAGCACATTTTCTTTTGTAACCTTCATTGAAGTACTAAGCGCGACTGGCAGACGTCAGTGCCTGGAGGCGAGATGTGCAAGCGCAGCGAAGCTCTACGTCAAGATCAATGAAGAATCGGATCCGTTCAGGATCAGCAAGGTTTGATTGTAGAAGAAAGGCAGCATGGGATCTCATTCGCTTACATACGACAACTGATCTAATCATGAAGTCAAAGATTGCGTGTAGCCCCTAACTAGCTGCCCAATCTCGCAACACAATAAACAAACTTTTCTTTTATTATTTAAATTTAAATTGTATTTTATTTTGAATATTTTCTTCTGTAGATTCGCTGCAACAGTAGCAAATGGATGGCGAATGGAGCTGCAATCTATTCAGCCGCGAGTGCTAGAGGTATTCGATGTATTCTAACTCCAATGTGTTACTATAAACGTCGCACTTAACACAACAAAACTCTGGCATTATTGGAAAGAACCTGCACATATTTCCAGATTGTAACGCTGGTACTTGCAAGAAATTCCACCCGCAAGCCAAAGAAGACTTCACACCATTAGTATTAGTTCCGGCAACCGAACAGACAACACACAAGTGCGCCACGACCGAGAAATGTCCAAGTGAATGAGATTCATCAGATACTTTTCGCTCATTTCGAAAGATCCAGATGTGCTTGGAACAGCTGAAATTCGCAAAATGGGTCATGAAGATGGATTGATATATTCAGACGGATTCGCGTCGCTCAACTACGACGGCTATCCGCTGAATCAGCTGGATAAGGTAGTGATGCCGTTTCGGTTCCCTGCTCTCTCTCTATTAAAAAATAAATAAATAACATATTGCGCTCATGTAATCGTTTCTCTCACCGGCGAGAGAGTGTGCAGAACGGAGAGAGAGCAGACTCGAAACGGTATAACTAGCTGCAGGGCGTCGACAAGCTCACCTGCACGGGCGATGGGAAATGGAAATGGGACGAGGAAGGGCGGAAGAGGGAGGAAAAGTACGTCATGTGCAATGCGTCGCGTGAGTTCCCTAGCATATTTTGGCAGAGATTCCGTACGTCGTAGCAAGAGCGATAAGCATGAAAATAATGGATGAAGCGAATAGGTGAAAATGCGTTCGAGGAATTTCAATCAAACGGAAGGTATTCCAAACATATGATAACCTCAAAGATGCAAGCGATCAAGAGATGCAAGACTAGGAAGGTTCTCGCTCAACACCGTGCCCTTTCAGCCTGTGGTCCCTCCAAATGCTCGGCTAATGTTTTAGCCGCGCATCCTTGGGACGAGCTCATCCCGCTCAATGTGGCTAGCAGAGGCAGTGGCTGCGCCAAGGCCAATTGTCGAGGTAGTAGGGATTAGGGTTGACAAATCGGCATCCGATTCTCCTCATTTTACGTGTTCTCTCGTATCTCTGTCCAGCGAGACATCATGCTAATTGAAGAGAGTCATTTCCGATTAGACAACTCTGGTAGGGATGATGTCACTTCGGGGTTGGTTCTCTCCATTCCGCCCACTATTTCGTTGGGCAGACAAGCGAGAGAGTGTGCAGAATGAATTGAGTAGAAAACCGAAACGACATCACGGCAATATGCAAATATCAGCATATAGATCGGAACTTCGATGTGGGATCTGTAAAAAGGGGGCAAAGTCCCCATCTTATCTTCCTATCGCAGCTCCCATTGGGAAGAGGCAATCATACTCTTACAACGGAACCGCAAAAGTCGGCCTCCATCGATCCGTTTTATATTCTCACACGTCGATAGGGACCCCCAGGGGATTACCGTTTTGCAAAAAGAGTGAACTTTGTTCTTAAGGACATAAAAAAGGAAATGAAAGATACGTGGGAAATCTGTGTAAGCGGCGGTCGCATTCATTACCGCTTTTCAAGGGATCTTGAGAAGTGTTCTCGTGGAGTAGTGGATAGTGCTATTGGCTGGCTAATTTTATAAATTCTGGATGACATGGGTTCGAATCCAATTCCGTCGGAATGTTTTGCAATATTTTTCCTAATATTTTCTTGTGTTTTTTTATTACAGTAGAATGCCAAATGATCCTGTATTCCATTTTTCTTAATTAAAACAACAACAACAACAAAAATAAAATAAATTTGCAATTGCCAAATATTGCGAGTGCATGATTATTTGGCATGCTACTGTAATAAAAAAAACACAAGAAAATATTAGGAAAAAATATTGCAAAACATTCCGACGGAATTGGATTCGAACCCATGTCGTCCAAAAATTTATAAAACTTGCCAGCCAATCACACTATCCACTACTCCACGAGAACACATCTCAAGAGCCCTTGAAAAGCGATATTGAATGCGACCGCCGCTTACACAGATTTCCCACGTATCTTTCATGACCTTTTTTAGGTCCTTAGGAACAAAGTTCATTCTTTTTGCAAAACGGTAATAGGATCCCCTGGGGGTCCCTATCGACGTGTGAGAATATAAAACGGATCAATGGAGGCCGACTTTTGCGGTTCCCTTGTTAGGTTATTTTTTCACATCAAGAATTTATCCCATTTTTTTCAGGATTCTCATTCTGCGTAGTGGACATCGTAACTGGGCACATGATCAGGCGCTTACCCGCCTTCTCACTCACTTGTAGCGCGGATGGAACATGGAAGGGTGTCGGTCTTGCAGAAAGTTTCAGGGGCGTAATGTGCGAGCAGCCGCGTGAGTTAACATAGCTTTGAACCCGGATCGCTTGCTGAAGCACCTTCAGTGGTGTACGATAAAAACAAAGATTGTTATCTTCGCTTACCATCTTGTTCTTCAGAAAAAGGATAAATTTGAGCACATGAGACTAATTCTGATCTGAAACGAGAGAGTCCAGAGTTGGGAGATCAATATCCAAAGTAGCACCACTCTAATTTCACAGCTTGTCCGGGCGCTTGCAGTACCGATTTTCAGTAGTATTCTCGCGACCTCCGATGCAGTTTTCCAGACCCATTCGGACCGGTAAGATGCCATCATCACGCAGTTTGTTTGGTGAAATAAGTTCATAAACAATCATTTATGTCATACGTTTAATTTTAGTGAAGGCGGAAATTTATTAGCTATTAAAAAACATTTAGGTTGTGAATACTCGTGCCCGGACAATATGGGACTATTCTTCATTGATTCGACAACGAACAAGCCGCGCTCGGTGAGTAACACAGCGTAAATTACGCACTTATAGAAGCACCAGTTGTTCCTTGTAGTGCAAAAAAATTACAAGCACTAGTTTGCCCGAATTGTTACGTCTAATCGAAATTGTAATAAAACAATGAATATTGTTGTCAGCTCCGCGTGCCAACGACTTGTGCCAATCGGGGATATCAAATCGATGCAACCCACTCCGTCAATAGAGTCGGCTGCTATGCTTGCCACGAGTCTGACGGTCCATTTGAAACAACAACCGGCAAACGTGACAATTTATTATTTTTTTTATTAAAAAAATGTTATTGTAATGCAGCGAAAGCGAAATTCGATCATTGCGTGTTGATGTGTGACACTGGCTACAAGTTGGAGTATACTAACCGAACCGATGGGTCATCATCCTCAGTGAGTTGGCGATTTTTTTTATTATGTAAAAAAAAACACAAAAAAGCGAAACTGAAATTTTTTAATGACTATTTGTTACAATTATTATAACAATGTTTCATACTTTATTATCTGATGATACATTGACTAGAATGTTAAAATTCATAACCTTTTTTATCAGGTTGATCAGTTGTTCGCTTATTTCCCTGATCTCTTCAATATCGGACAGAGGGCCTTTTACGATGCTGACCGTGCAGTGCACGTGGATCTTTCCTCAACGAACATAAGGTGCATCAAGAAGATGTGATTGCTTATTTTGACTAAATTCATGCAGTTGTAATCAAAGAATAATGTACGGATAAATATAAAGATTATAATCTTTCACTTTTTCCCGGTCCATTAAATCGTTTTCCTTAAATTGCTCTTATCTTTAACTGGACAAATGAATCTAACGCCCTTGACATATAATCTTGAAAGCCGTGAGTCAGAGTCAATAGGGACTTGCGGCTTTAGTACACCGTCATGACTGACATCATCATCATAGATGGTCGGCTTCAAGTGGGTCGGATGTTGAAGGATACAGGCTCTCCAGGTCCCTATCTCGTTTCTCTTTCAGACGGCAGAAAGCCGAAAACTAACACCTCAATTCTATTTAAAATTGGTGCCACGGGAGTTTCGAAATTGTGATCGGGCAATGGATCCAAACAAAATCCAGGGTGTGAAGTTATTCATATGTTTTTGAGCATCCGAATGCTAGAACATTAAAATTTGAACAATAGGATGATTCAGATTCGGAGCTCAATTAACTACATTGAACTTTCAGACCTTATAGAAGGACGTGCATTCTGAACTTTACGCTCGATTTTAAATGAGAATAGTGTTTGTGTTTTGTATATTCGTCGTCTTTTGCCGCCGCAAGCTGTATGTGTAATACAGTGGAGATGGATTTGGTGTGGGTGATGAAGACGGGTTCCAAAGATCACACTGAGGATATCATGTATTATAGACCGGGTTCAATATGTGTATCCTAATATAAAATCAATAAAATCCATAAAACATTAACACAACGAGGAATTTTCAATTCTATTTTTTTCTTTCAATTTTTTTAAAAAAAAGTTCCTAAATGCTAATGAGCGGCTAATTAGAGCCTGAAAACGAAAATGCGCGATTGGGATAAGAACATCCTTACGCAATGTTTCCATCGGCTCGAGTGGTCAATCACAACACCAGCTACAAGCCTTAGATCATTCAATTCTCGTTTGCTATGATCGATGAAAGAACAAGAGAAGCGGTGGGACTCAAAGAATGAGGACATGAAATGAAGGAATTTTCTGTACGTTTGGGAATGTAGCAGGTGATGGAATCGATTCCGATGAAATCAAGATATGAGGCCGGTCGCCTACTATTCAATCATACATGCGCAGGGGTTGGGACAGTGATTTTTCGAAAAACTGGGTAGATAGGTTATCGATGGTGCTTAAAGGAGGCGTCCCACGAATATCTGGCTAGATGAGTTAGATCAGGGAGGTTGTGGGTATGCGTTTCCCGATCACACTTTCGAAACCCCCAGGTTACCAATTTTTCTTTGAACTGAACAATGAGCGATTGGCTGTGTGCCAATCGGGCCTGAAGCGCAGGCTCTAATTCGAAACGATGAAAAGAACAGGGATAATGGAGAGAGCGCGCATGCAAATCGAGGGGCGCCGATGTGCCATTCGATTTGCATGCGCGTTCGTGAGACGCCTTCTTTAACATCATGGTCGACTTCATTTTGCACTAATTCGATCGGTGCAGCCGAGCTGCATCAGCGCTGCAAATCAAGGTTTTTTAGTTTCTCAGGTTGCAGTGAACCAAATGTTCTTAAAATTTAATATCACATGCAAAAGGAGGGTAATCAAACATGTAATTATCGGGTTGAGGAATAAGTAACGCTCGTTTTTCCAATTTCAGATTAAGACCTCTCCCGTCTTTCTAAATTGTGCAATTATATTCCGGTTTTTGATGATCGATAAGGGCTTGCATACTCTCTTTAGCGCACACTATATCATATATCTCCGATCATTTAGGCGATCACAATGGCTGGCTCAATTCAAAGTTGTCGCACCTCACCCTGAGATTTTGACAGGTCAGCACTGAGGGAAGAAGAATTATTGAGCCACAATTAAGCTGCAGTAGTAAAGTATCATGGTTATACATTACACTGATGATATTCAGAGGAAAATCCAAGTAAAGGCCTGTGTGAGATATGCGCCTAACGAGAGTGTAGGATTTTCAGTTACTGACCGAAAGAAGTTTTGCTAGCCGCGTTTTCTTAGCAATAGATCTAAAGACCTCAATTATGCTTGAATGTGGAGTACCTTTCCTGTTGAAAATATGGACGAATTTTGCTAAATGTGGAGCATTCTCTTTATGAGTTAAATTGCTCGTAAGTCCGATTTCGAAAACAAGCCTCGAAATCGACATTTATTGCTATTTCCTGTAAACCGTACTAATTGAATGTAAGGCCTTAGATGGTTAAATGGACGAGCAACTTTTGCACCACCAAGTGGCCACAATTATAGAATGGCTACTATGTCTTGGGTATGGTTTAATCCAAAGTCCTCAAAACACGCATTTCTTTTGATTCCGTCACAAAATAATATTTTTGGAAAACTGTTATTTTTCAAATAGGAGCATAAGTAGCACCAAATGTTTATAGTGAAAATATAGCTCCATAGAGAGTGACTGGAGCGCACTAGTGTATAGGCCAGCACCTTCGATCCTCAAGGTAGACAAATAAGTTAAGTGAACTGCAATTTTTCACGAACGTTCCCCTTGAAACGTCTATAAAAATACAACAATCAATCGAGCACCATTCTCACTTCACCATGGAAGAGGTGTAGTATCGGGCTGCTCACCTGAGAATGTGTGAATTTACCGAGCAGTTTCCACGTTAAATTGCACAATTTCGAAAAAAATCTAAAATTTTCGAAAATTATCAGGTATATTGAAATCTAAATTTCTCTCCTACACAGGAAGCGTGATATTTCTAATAATAACGGCTATGATACTTGAGCATACCCTGAAAAAATGCTATAAAGTCAGCTCGTTTAGATTTGATTGGCGGGAGATATATGAGCCCAAACACGATGCTCAAAAACGAGCGTTACTTATTCCTCAACCCAATAGTTGTGCACAACCCGGAATCCACCAGGTTTCCAAGGGTCTGTGTATTTCTTATCGCTTATCCCGGAATGATAATTGTTATTTCAAATTGAGATTGTGGTTTCCATCCATTGTTGGCAGTGATTCACTCCGAGTATTAATAGGATGGGAGACTCGAATCCACCAGGATCCATGAATTTGCTCATTATGCCTTTTTCTTAATGAGAGTTGTTGATTTCGAAAGCAATCAGATTAAGATTAGGGATGGCAATTGTTGTCCAATCCGTTGTCTCAGACAATCCATTGTCTGAACTTTTCGGACAATGGATTGTCTGAGACAATGCGTTGTCCGAGATTTGGGACAACGCGTTGTCTCAGACAACACGTTGTCCCAACTTTCAAAACAGTGAAAAAAAGGATTCGTCGTCGGGAGGATCATTTTTTGTATAAATAGTATGGGTTTTGAAGTTATCATTTTTCCACAATCTTCAGTTCTGTGCCGACAATTATTAATCTTTCGCCGCGCAGTTCGCACAATAAGTGAGGAATATAATGAGTTTCAGTTCGTATTTCGCCCTTTTCCCTCAGTGTTCTCAGTTATCGAGTGAAACTCTTTTCATTTCGCACTCAATGCACTCTCAAGTCAACACATAACTAGAGATTGTGGAAAAATGATAACTTCAAAACCCATACTATTTATACAAAAAATGATCCTCCCGACGAGGCGCATCTTCCTGAATAAAAAGCTAGTTCCACTACCTCCTTATATTCAAAAAGTGTCGGTCAAAACTTCTATTCTTGGTATCCAGAGCATGTAATTACATGGTTGGATTTCTCATGGCCTACATGTGATGTTAAATTTTCAGAACATTTGGTTCACTGCAACCTGAGAAACTTAAAAATTATGATTTGCAGCGATGATGCAGCCCGGCTGCACCGGTCAAATTGGTGCAAAATGAAGTCGACCATGATTTTAAGCACCATCGATAACCTCTTTACCCACTTTTCGAAAAAAATACTGTCCCAACCCCTGGTTGAATAGTAGGCGACCGGCCTCATATTTATGAGTATCTGAGCCAGTGAACATATTTGTGCAGATCCTTGGCACTAGGGAAAAAATCGAATTCGCTCTAAATGTGTGGGATGAAAGTACTCGTGTAGCAACAACTCCGCCGGATTAGTGTTCAAGTCGCCTCTCCGCTAAGTAACGGAAGTTTTGACAAACTACCGTAACCAAACCGACTTTGCTCTTTCGCAATCGTTTCAATCGAGTGATATCTCAAAAAATACACAACATTCCTTTCTTCGCACATACTAAGTTTCATACTGATCGTATTGAAACTCGTCGAGAAAAATAGATTTTTCTATTTTTTTTGCAAATTTTGGATCAAAACTTTTTACTGTAATACCAAATGTCCTTTTTTTATTCCTTTATTTTGTAGCGCAAGCTAGTAGCTTACTATTATGAGAAAATCAAAATGAAACAATTCCGAATCCCGGGAGAATTGAGCAAAAACGGAGCCTGACTGAAGAAAGAGTTATGACTTTCGACACACTTACATTTACAAACGAAGTAGTAACGCAGACTTCTACTAGTAAGAGCTTGTAGTACCTTTGCTTGTGCAACGAATCCATGTAATATGGGGCTCTGAAACTCCATGTTGATCCTTATTTATTTACTCCAAAAATGAAAATCTTCAAAATTTGCAATTCTCAAAAGGTTGCAAACTTCCGCTTGTTAGTACTCATTATGTTCGTCTATCATCGAGTGTCTCTCACAATGGATTACAAACATAATACGCACTAACAAGTGGAAGTTTGCAACCTTTTGAGAATTGCAAATTTTGAAGATTTTCATTTTTGGAGTAAATAAATGAGGATAAGCATAGAGTTTCAGAGCCCCATATCACATGGATTCTATGCAGATACAAAGGGACTAAAAACTTATACTAGTACGAGCCTGCGTTAATACTTCGTTTGTAAATGTAAGTGTGTCAAAAGTCATAACTCGTGAATTTCGAGACACTTTATTCAATCAGTCTCTGTTTTTGCTCAATTTCTCCCGGGATTCGGAATTATTATATTTTGATTTTCTCATAATAGTTAGCTACTAGCTTGAGCTACAAAATAAATGAATAAAAAAAGGACATTTGGTATTACAGTAAAAAGTTGTGATCCAAAATTTGCAAAAAAAATCGAAAAATATATTTTTTTCGACGAGTTTCAATACGATCGGTATGAAACTTGGTATGTGTGAAGAAATGAATATTGTGTATTTTTTGAGATATCACTCGATTGAAACGATTGCGAAAGAGCAAAGTCGGTTTGGTTACGGTAGTTTGTCAAAACTTCCGTTACTTAGCGGAGAGGCGACTTGAACACTAATCCAGCGGAGTTGTTGCTACACTCGGCGAGTACTTTCATGCCAAACATTTAGAGCGAATTCGATTTTTCGCCTAGTGCCAAGCATATGTTCAGTGGCTCAGATAGTCACTCTTATATTGCAGCTATAGGTCATTCATTCTAGGGTGTCCTACCGCTTCTCTTGTTCTTTCTACGATCATAGAAAACGAGAATTGAATTATACAAAGGTTGTAGTTGGTGCAGTGACATCACATTGAAAGATTAATAAAATTATTTTATTTTCATCGTAAGTGATAGAAAAATAAAGCAAAAGAGTTTGTCCATGAAACGATTCGAACTAGCACTTCTCCCTTCAGAAGCTAGCACACTACCAATTGACCACTCGAGCCGATGGAAACGTTGCGTAATGATGTTCTTATCCCAATCGCGTATTTTCGTTTTCAGGCTCTAATTAGCCGCTCATTAGCATTTAGGAACTTTAAAAAAAACACTTTTCCTCATTCCATGGCAAGTCAAAGTTTGGCGTATCGAGCAAATTTGAAAAGCTCGGCGACAGTTGGTGAACTTCCCTTGTCAGTATTATACTCATTCAAGGTTCAAGTGGGTCGGCTGTTGAATGATACAGTCTCTCCATGCAGCACACTCTCTCGTTTCTCTTTCAGACGACATAAAGCCGAAAGTAAACACCTCAATTATATTTAAAATTGGTGACCTGGGAGTTTCGATATTGTGATCGGGCAAACAAAACTCCGCATGGATCTCATCTAGTCAGATTGTAGTGTCACCCTTCTTTAATGATCCACAGTGCACGGAGTTGGCATATTACGAAAAAAATTATTTGAAATCTGTGCCAGAGGGCTTCCTTGACGAGGAAAAATAGGGACTACGCAACGATGATCGCACAGCCTCATTCATTCTCAGTACAGCATCGCCTCTAGGTATGTCGTGCTTCTGCCCTGATTCAGGAATATTGAATCATAGAGTCGATCCAACCCAAAACAAATCTAATCCGCTTCATGAGCAATCCAACTAATTATTTCTTCCGATTTTCCTGTGATTTTAATTATTATTATTTTTGTTCGCTCATCTAAACACCGTGAACTTCAGGATTTCACCATGACTACACTTTCGAACCTCAAAAATAGAAAACCGAGAATTTACAAAATCAGTTTCACCGTGGGAGAACAAGAGTATCAGTGCGAAGTCGCTCTCAATTTTCCATCAGTCTGCAGGGTAACAGTTAAAGCGGATAAATTTTGGTTATATACTTGTTCCTTCATACGTACGAAGTTTTCAACGTAAAATTTATGTTGAAATTCGATGAGTATCCAGCAGTCTTTGCACAGCCTTAGCGCTACAGTCACTCTAACTTTCGATTACACACGATTAATGTATGTGTTGAAGGTTGGTGCGCCTACACATTTCACCTTTCGTGATAACACCGCGTTGATATTTGCTAGCATGGGAGTGAAAGCAGGCGGATTGGATAGTTTTAGTAGATTCGAAGGATGGAGCAGAGTGGGAGCTCAGATAATAATGGAGAGAATCGAGAAGACGTACTATGAGAAGAGAGATCGTACAAAGGATCAGGTTCTCGTTTCAGTATTTTTCACATCCAAAATGCTAAACCGGTTTTAAAATAAATCATACATCATTAATTTCCAGAAATCTCAAATATCGACCTGGAAAAGCCAGCCAGCTACGGCCTCTGAAGCCAACGCCATGTGAAAGTTCCTTCATTTAACCTCAATTATGCTCTGAAGGGAATTAGTCCAATTCATTCTAATGATTTGTGTTTCAGTCGGAAAGAAAAAAGTTGGAGGATGAAAATGATGAACTGAGGACAACGAACAAGGACCTCGTTAGTTTGCTATTTATCATTTCTAAAATATGGTAGAAATACAATAGTCAAGAAAAATAGGATAAAGAAAAAAGGCGCTCGCATATAACCGCATGAACTAATTGCACACAACACTTACAGGCGATCGAACTGGAGAAGGTCAAGAGAGAATGAGACGAATTGGCCGCGAAAGACAAAGAAAGAGAGAATAAGTACAGAAAGATGATACTCATGGTTCGTCGATTCATTCGGCTTCCAATTGTCGGAGAACTATTATATTCCAGGTCGGACGAGAGAAGAAATAAGCAGTCATACGAAGCTGCCAGCACCTACTGAACGAACAAAGCTGTCCCAAATGTTTCCAGCCACCAATTTCCACTCTCTGATTATCTCATTTTCCCTCATCTTGATAAACTGTATCAACGAAATCAAATTCATCGTGAAAGTTAGTTAGAACGGCACCACTACAAATAACCTGGCCACGAAGCAGAAGGATAATCCTCGCCGAATCGTCATTGTCCGATCGAATTCGTTCACTCTCACTCGTATTGCGCGTAATGCCCTCACAACCCTCATTGTGTTGATTTGTCGACTGAAAGCAATGGATGTATCTCGATTATTAACGATTTTGCTGTCTACATATGTGTGAGTTTCTGTCATTATTTTCTCATGAGGTTTTATGATTTTCAGCGGGTTTTTAACTTTCTGAGAGGCCTTTGAACGGAAGAATAATCACTTCTCCCTTCATTGTTCTGTAATGTCGGACCTCCTTGTTTACCCTTATTCGTCAAAATACCATCAATTTTCTAAGTTTTCATTAATTTCAGTTGTTTTGTACCGTGCACCTGAAACACACTTCATGTTGTGATAATCAAATATGCTCGTTTACTATTTTCAAAAATATAATCCCAAGCTGTCGCTAAATGGCCTAAATGGAATATTTGACTTTAAATTTGAGTGCAACTTCGCAAACAAATTCATTCAGAGATGAGGAATGCCAGTGGGCACATCATACATATCCTGATTCAGGGAAGGCGTTGAACACCGGGCGTCATTTTCATGATCACACCTTCTCTTTTGAAAGGGTTTTAGCGATTGTGATCTTCAAGGTCATTCTATCATGTTTTTTCTTCTGATCACTTGTGCCTTCTGCTGTGGGGCATATAATGGGGCTTATACTACTGCATTTGACGAGGCAACGAAGAAACAACTCGTCTTAAGAAATAAACGAAGAAACGATGAGTTAAAGCATGAGGAATTAAAGAAAAAGTATCGTGAAATGATTTGTTTTTAATTCTTTCTAAATATTAAAAAAATACAATAAGAAATTACATTTCAGGCTTTGAATTTCGAGAATGTAAAGAGAGAACGTGATGAGTTGGCTACGAGAGACGAAGAGAGGAAGAAAAAGTACAGAAAGATGCTAAGTAACACGAAGATCCATAACCTGTTCAGTAAGCGTTCCAACCAATTTTTGCTGACTAATCACTATTATGTAAGGTTGTTCTGAAGTGTATGCAATATCTAATTTTTTTTGCAGACTTTGTTCATCATTCCTTTTTAGGGCCACTAACAATGTCTCGGATCCCGAAGATGATCGACTCTTCAATAATTCACTGCGACACAATTGGCTTTGAAGTTGGGGGACAGGAGTATCACTGTGATGTCTACCTATCCATTTCGTCTGCAGATCGCGTAAGACTTACACTTACTCCCTGAAATTAACCTCGTGATAGGTATCAATCCCGATTAACAACCATGCAATCAGGCTCCGCTGCTCAGACATTTCACGTTTAGCAAACACGCCGATCTAATCTTCGCGGGAATGGGAGTCCGCGCAGGCGGACGGGACAGTCTGAGGAGATTCGAGGGATGGAGTAGATTCGAATCTGAGATACTAATGGAGAAGATCGAAAACACTTACTATAACGAGAGAAACCGTGCAGACGAAAATGATAAATTGAAGAGAAAGTACAATGACATTGTTAGTTTGATATTTATTATGCCTAGAATTTAGTAGTAATGAACAATGGCAAGACGAAAAAAGCGCTCGCATCTAGCGGTCATGACCTAATAGCAAACAACACTACTATACACATGAACTTTTACAGGCTATCGAACTTGTAAAGGTCAAGAAAGATCGCGAAGAATTGTCCACGAAGGACGAAGAAAGGGAGAAAAAGTACCGAAAGATGCTACTCATGGTTTGTCCATTAGGTTTCAAGAGATCTTATCTACCCACAATCATCTTTCAGGTCGGACGAGAGAAGAGATAAGCACGGTTTTTCAATCAAAATCGCTAGCGCCTCACGAACGAACAGATCCGCTCAAAATGATTCCCGCAAACAAATTTCCCTTTCTCACTATTTAATTAATATCTGAAAATCTATCTTATTTACTGTCTTGTCCTTATAAATTAATGCCAAATTTGATGGTTTATGCATTGTATCAAATTAGTTGGAAGTGCACCACACGAAACAGAGGGGGAGGGGAGGAACCGCGAGGGCATTATCCCTGCCGAACCGTCCGTGTGTCCGATAGAATTCGTTCTCTGCCTAGTATTACGCGTAATGCCCTCGCCAACTCTCATTGTATTGATCTGCCGATTGAAGGCAATCGATGTATCTCGATCACTATTTGAGCGATTTTGCTGTCTGCATAATGGTGAGCGGTTACATTTGCTTCTAAGATGTAATTTGTGTTTGAGCAGGCCACTAAATTTCTCAAGCGCAAAGAAGTTATCTTCTGACGCCGATTTTTCCCCCTCCTACCGTCCTTCCTACCTGGTTTATACATTTATCATTGTTTATATCCCTATTTTTTGCCTTAATGTTATGAAGATGTGAATACAAATTAACAGTGTTTTCGAGTAACAGTGTTGAATTTCACGCATCGTTCATTTTCAATCGCACACTTGTCCGTTTGAACCTCGAAAAAGAAGGATTATCCGATCGAAACCGTTGATCGGCAATTTCGCTCAATCATCACACTATTCTCGAGCCAAGAGGGTGCTGACCCTCCCCGTGCTAGCTGCTCTTCTGATAGTCGCTTCGGCTCAGCACATCAGCTATGATTCCTTCTTCTGCATTTCAATAATTCCTTGGGCTCAACGATCGAATTCGGCGCTGAAAATGCGATACAAAACGGTGAGTGAAATGCCTGTAGTGTTATAGTTTCAAAATATTTTTTTCTTCAGATGATTGAGAATCTGAACAAGGACAAATACGTTGAAAGGTCAGAAAAAACGTGTCAAGACTTTCTTCAAAAACAACTTGAACGTGATAACCACAAAAGTGAGTTTTCTTTCGAATACACCCGACGTATCATGCTAGATATGTTTGCGTTAGGTTAAAAAGTTCATGGTCTATTAAAAATCCGATATTATCAAAGTTGTCCCACATCCGATTGACAAAAATGATTCAGGTCTCCGTTGGAACATTGTTGATGATATAACAAAATGATCATATGTCTCGATTTTACCAAAATATTGTTAGGAAAGGATGGATGAGAAAGTGATCGATGCAAGAAAACGATTGGAGTCACGATGGAGAATAGTTGCCTATTTCAAAGGACTTCTAGCCAAACTGAAGCCGAAAATAGGAGCAGCCAAGTTCGAAGAGGTTCTAATCTTTTATATCCCAACATAATCTCTTTTTTGTTTCTCTTTTCAGTTTAAAAACAAGCTGTGGGCGCAGGACGAAGAGAAGAAACAGAATGTTGCCGACTACTATGATGCATGGATACGAGAACTGATACACTCGGTGAGACTATCAGTGGTTCTGTAAACAACGTTATCGTAAAATCATAGGAAAATAATCGCGATACTAATGATAACGATTGATCAGATTTCCGATGCGAAGAAGCGCGAATTGATCACTGATATGATCTACGCCCCGGAGGATACTAAGGCGGAAGCAACGTTCTATGCAGATCTGCAGTACTGGATTCCGCCCGCAATGTGCTACAGCGGATGCTTTTCTTCTGAGTAGAGACTGATTTGGTTGATAAAAAAATTCGTAGAATTAATGATGATGTTTTCTTTCGATATCTTTTGGATTACTTTCTTTGTATACATAGATCATCTCCTCAAAAATGAGAAAATATCATACTGATGAAGGAATTGACGTGACCAACCTCTGCAAATGCATTTCACGCCATTTTCGTTAGTCATAAATGTCTAAATCATGCGAAATTTGTATAAAAGTATTCTGATTGCTAAGAGAGATCTGAAATTGACTTGTTTTTCTCCAATTTATCCTCCTGGGTTACATGCAAATTGTGCGCAATACTGATCGCAATAGTTTGTTACAGCTCCTACAATACTGTGGCATTTCCCATATTCTATGCTTAATTTTTCTGCACGAATTCCGATCACAAGCTTTCGCCGAATGACCTAACTGTCATCCGTTCCCAGACAGCCGCCCGATTCTCATCCTCATCATTCTCCCATAACATCCTCGCGGTGCTCGCATAAAACCTGGCTGGGAACAGTCGAGGTAGGGAAGGAGGGGGGGGGGGGGAAAGAGAGAGGAAGGAGGGAGGGGGAGAGGGGAGAGAGGCGACCGCTCCCAGCCTCGATCCCAGAGCGAGCGCGTTTTCCCACGATCATCCCTCCTCCTCCCTTCTCTCCCTCCCCTCTCTCCTCTCGCCTCTCGCCGACCTTTGTGTGTCAACCCCCATGTCTGGGAACCTCGTGGAGGCGAGGGAGGCTAGGGGAGAGGGAGAGGAGGGAGAGAGAAGGAGAGGAAGGAAGGCTAATAGCGGCTCAGTCCGCAGTCTTTCTCACAGTATCACCGTGAAATTGAGAAGGTGTGATTTGCGGGGAAAGGGGCGGGACCGGAAGGGCAAGTGGGTAAGGTGGGCAAGGGAGGAAGGTCAGTCTAGGTGAGCCGGCGGTTGGCTTGTGGTCGCTCCAGGCCTGAATTTTCTCTCGATCTCGATTTTACGACATTAAATGTCTCGAACTTCCATAAAAAGTTCCCTATTTTTGATAGTATCCGAACGATCTCGAATAGTTTCGCGTTTTCCTCTCTATTGTTCCCACCATAGAAGAATAGCGGCTTTATTTCCCCACTTGATTTCCTTTCCCACGTGAACGGTTCGCCGTTTTCTCTGCTCGGATAGCTATTAGCTATCCTAGGAGATGGAAAAGGGAACAACGCGACATTCTATAAGCCTCACTCAATCCTATTCCAGTGCATGTACATTAGTGAATTGGAATTTCAAAGGATGATCTCCTTTAAGAGAGCAACTCTGAATTTTTTTGATTCTGCCCGGACATGCCGCGAGGATTTTCGATTCAAGCCTCCATAAGCATACCATGGGGGCATGTTGGGTACTTGTTTACAAAAATGACCAAATTTGGGCGCCGCGTCTACTAAGCGGCGCGCCAGGTGGGCGCCAAGTTTGAAAATCAGTTTTTCATATTTCCTCAACCGGACAAGTTGGAATCAAATTTTCTATTGCATCATCATAGAAATGTCGAGAGTGCATGGAAACACTATTGAGATCTGATTCAGGTCGAATTTAAATTATTTTTCATGATGTCAAAAATCGGTTTTCCGTCCCATTGACTCACTTTTCGCGAGGGGGGCAACTAGCCAACTATCACACAATGAAGCACATACAATGCTGCGTCGAACGGTATACAGTACTAATCAACCCACTTTTGCAGACCCCGCGATTAATGTCCAAGAACGGAAAAAAATCCTCGATTTTGACCATTTTTCGAGCTCAACTTTTTTCTTTCACGTTCTCATGAGATCTAATATCGAAATTCGGATTCTACGCTCAAAACTACGCAAGAAAAATCTATAGTCAAATTTTTCTGAGATTCAATATTTTCCAACTTTACCATGAACCCCGGGTCATGGTCACTTTTTCGGTAGAAAAATCGAATTCTGACACTATCTGATTATACGCTTATAATATGTATTTGGGTGCGTAGTAGTCGACTGTGTAAACTAGAGCTCACGAAAACGCGAAAGAAACCATATATGCTCAAAAATCCGAAAATAGTGGACATCTTCAGTTTTTCGAAGATACCTTGTTTATTTCGCGTTTTCGTGAGCTCTAGTTTACACATTCGACTACTACGCACCCAAATACATATCATAAGCGTATAATCAGATAATGTCAGAATTCGATTTTTCTACCGAAAAAGTGACCATGACCATGGTAAAGTTCATGGTAAAGTTCATGGTAAAGTTGGAAAATATTGAATCTCAGAAAAATTTGACTATAGATTTTTCTTGCGTAGTTTTGAGCGTAGAATCCGAATTTCGATATTAGATCTCATGAGAACGTGAAAGAAAAAAGTTGAGCTCGAAAAATGGTCAAAATCGAGGATTTTTTTCCGTTCTTGGACATTAATCGCGGGGTCTGCAAAAGTGGGTTGATTAGTACTGTATACCGTTCGACGCAGCATTGCATGTGCTTCATTGTGTGATAGTTGGCTAGTTGCCCCCCTCGCGAAAAGTGAGTCAATGGGACGGAAAACCGATTTTTGACATCATGAAAAATAATTTAAATTCGACCTGAATCAGATCTCAATAGTGTTTCCATGCACTCTCGACATTTCTATGATGATGCAATAGAAAATTTGATTCCAACTTGTCCGGTTGAGGAAATATGAAAAACTGATTTTCAAACTTGGCGCCCACCTGGTGCGCCGCTTAGTAGACGCGGCGCCCAAATTTGGTCATTTTTGTAAACAAGTACCCAACATGCCCCCATGGTATGCTTATGGAGGCTTGAATCGAAAATCCTCGCGGCATGTCCGGAAATCTGACGAAATGGTAAAAAATTTCAGAGTCGCTCTCTTAACACGGTCTATCAAATCTCCACATTTTTGTCGACCTCATGTTCTATATCGTTCACACGCCTGTCATCTCGTTCGATTTGCCGTTCCCAGACGATAACTCACCATCTCAGGTGTCAGCTAGCTTGTCAGACGGGTGTCACTTCCTCTCCCTCCCTCGGGTCACTGTAAGCCGGTCTGTCACTCGGTCACACCGGCATTTCAAGCAGTCACTGTGTCACGCGGGCTAGTCACGCCGTCAGCCACTGAGTCACTCAACCACAATGGACACACCGCCCGCCTCGCCGTCGACCCTGCACGCAGAAGAGGACGCGTGAGTGAATACTCGAATTGGTCGCGCCTCTCCTCATTTCCTGCGCTCTCTCTCGTCTCTCTGACCACAGACAGAGAACGCGAAATGAGGAGACGTGTGAACGATTGTTCACGTTCATTGAGTATTCGTGTACTGGTGGCGAAGATGACTTGCTAGAGAAGGTTCTAAGTTTTAATGCCTCTATAAAATAAGCTGACATCGGTTAGGTTTCAGCAAATGCGTTAATATGGGATGTTCTGAGGGATATCAGTGTCATCAGGTCACCCATTGAAAAAAACACAACTTCGATCATCACCATGTTGCGTTGGTGTTCATAGACAAACACGTGATGGCGAAGTAGCGATATCCCTCTGTCTGAATTTTCACTTACATTTATAGAACTCGTTTTTCAAAAGATGAAAATTAAATAAACAAGATGAAGATGAAAATTAAATAAAATCTGACGATTTCGGGTACTTTTCACTTTGCGTAAAAAAGCACGAGAAATATGTGAAAATCGTTAGAAGCGGATGTCGTGGCTGGAAAACAAAACAATGCGCACTTTACTTTCGGTATTATCATAGAAGCTTGAATATAAAAACTATTATAATAAAAATAGTAAAAATAATATTTTCAGTCATCGCCGCCTCATCCTCGCAGAACTTGATGATTCCTTCAGCAGGTGGAAACAGCAAGCGGCAGCGATGGAGAGAGACGTGAGGTGGGAGTGATGATCTTTGAACTTTGATCTTTGATCATTGATCACAAATCTTTGTTCTTTGTATTCTCTCTGTCGTCACTGAACTAGCTTAGAAAATGTTTCGGATTAGGTTAGGTTTCAGCGTGAGGGTAAACGCGCAAACGGGACTTGAGAAATCAGTGGTGAGAACGAATCAGTGTTGAAAAAAATCGTCTGTAGCAATAAATAAAAATAAAATACCAATCTAACAACTGACCAAGCGTTAATATTGATCATTAATTTCGGTTGTTCTTCAAAATATCGGGGTTGTCTTTGATGATAATACTTGCGGGTGCGGATGTTCTCAATCTCTGGAAATAACGAAACCATCGCTGCTCAGAGATATTTCGAACTCGAAACTGAGAAATGCGCGAGAATGAAGTTTATAGGTGAACGGGAGTAAATTGATTTTTGATCTCTGACAATTATCGTTCTCAATAAAATAGATTCATTTCAGTCGGAGAATAGAGCGCGAGAACACGGAAAGGCAGAGCGGGCTGGATCGACTGGCGCAAGTGTGAGTTCGATTTATTTAAAGTTTCAACGCAAACTATTGGGGTGATCCGAAAGTATCTTCCGCGTTTTTGAAAAAAATATTTTTCATAGGTTATAGGAAACGTATCAAGGCATACTAAATTGCGCTGGCTCTAGCAACCATTGCTCTAATATTTAAGAATTTGAGCACTTCATGTCCTCATGTTATTGACAAACTGCGCTAATTAGAACAAACCTCATCAAAATGATCCAGTCTAAAATTTCATTTAAAAAATCTGTTCACTGTTTTGCGTATAGATAAAAATCATGATATCGTCTCAAGTGAGTTTGGAGTTGGCAACCCTCAAATTGCGCGCTACTTAATTTTTTAATTTTCGAGTGCATCATCACTACGAAGTTCGCAATTTCCAACACATTTTTCTTAAATTGTGCGAATTTGTAACAAACAACATTTTGAAAATATTACACATAAATCATAACTGAGATTTATCAGAATTTGAGGAAAATTCAGTGCCAAGAAAGATAAAATTCGAAAAATCGACCTTCAAAAAAGTCATCAAAACCTTAGATTTCGACCTAGTTCAACCATAATTTAAGGTATGTTCTATTAACAATTTTTATTTGATAATACAGATAGAGACCGCAAGCTCCGCCCACTTTCAGGGGAATTGACTTCGCCCAAAACCTGCCCCTGGCAAGCACAGATCTAATTCTCAACTAAATCGGCCGATCAAAATCGTGTTCTGTAGGTCTAAGGATCCTGCACAAACGACGTGATGCGCAGCTTGATCGGTCAACTTTTAATAGGTCAAAACGGACAGTTTAAGGTCCAGATTATCGTTTTGATGGGGTTTCCAGCGATCGTACCCTGCTGCGCATCTGGATTCTCCTTCATTTGTATTTTAGAGGAATTTTAAACTTAATTCCAGAATTTTAATAATTTTCTCCGAATTGTGCTCGAGCGCGGGGGGAGGCGAGCGAGAGAGCGGGAGGAGTGAGAGAGACACACGCGAGAGAGGCTCCGCCCCGTTTATCTTTCGCCCGATTTCCCTCTCCTCTCCATTGCCCGAGCGCGCATGGTTTTAAGGGGAGAACTAGGCGCAGATATGAGATAGAGACAAATTCTAAAAAGCAAAAATGTTATTCAGAACCATACCAACACATTGAGCGCGCATTTGGACCGGTGCAATCAATTTGGTAGATCACCCTGCGGTCTCTAAATACAGACCATTCTTCATCTTTGTTTCCAATCCTGAGTTCCCAACGAAATCCTCAACTGAGATAGAAAATTTCAAAGATGTAGCCCGAAAACACACATTTCAGCGTATTTCGTCATCATTACGGTTTTTTTTGTGTTTTCGCAATCTTAAGATAGGACATTTTAGATCATCTACAGCTTCAATTAATACTTAGTATTTTTTGGGATTTTGCCTAATAGTTCGCAAGAAATAAAAGTTTTAAAAACGCGGAAGATACTTTCGGATCACCCCTATAGATGCCTGATCTGACACCTATCTTTATTCTACATGCTCCGTCACAGCGCTGACAAACGAGAGTGTGCAAAATGGAGAGAGAGAGTTCTGTCCGATCAGGGATAATCAATTTATCTGTTCAGATGGCTCTCCAGACACGGCTCACAATGATCTCGATTGATTTTTGATCTTTGATCTCCCCTAAATCTCGTTATTTCCTGTCTACGTGCAATCGGGTTCGATGCGTATCCGCTGTGTTGTTATTACTGTTCTGCTCTTTCAAACTGGTAAATCCAATCCGATCATGTGTCTCTCGATGAGTTCATTGTGAAATGGCGACCACATTACAGTAAATAAAACACAATATTATACATAAAACTATTTTATACGGCAATTACGAATTCCTTTTAAATCCGACCAATTGTCTCCTCCTAGTCAGCTCAGTGTGTGGGCGAAGTAGAAGTGATGTCGAATACTATCCTCAAATCGCATGATCTCCCGTTTCTCTGACCGTCAAGAGATCACTTGGAATGATAGAGTCGGTCTCGGTTAGACATCCCTAATCCGAACCCTTGTTTATACTCGCCCACTTCAATGGGAGTCTTTGCAGGATAATCAAAGTAAAACTTGAAAACATTATACGAATTAAAACATTATAATTTTAAAGCTCAGTTTGAACGCGATTTGAACTCGAGAAGAATGGAGAAGGAAAAGTTTCAGAACGAGAAAGCAAATTGCGAAGAAATTGCGGTATGTTTCATCAACACTTCAATTCCTGAATAATACCTATTCGACTGATAGATGCATGACAACTCGTTCAATCGAATAATAAGTTTAGAAACGCAATATGGTTCCGTCCGCTTTCTTTGATTGCTATGGCTGATCTGCTCTCAAAAATCCTCTTCACGTTAGATCCCGGTTTTCTCTCGACTGGATCATTGCGAACACGGTATTAAAACACAAAATATACAAGTAGAATATTACTGATCTGCTCTCACAAATCCCCTTCAAACTCGATCCCTTGTTTCCTTTCGGTCAGCTCAGTGGGAGGGCGATTTATTTGCAATGTCCAATCATGACCGACTCTCCTTTATTCGCATGCTATCTCGTTCCTCTCACCAGCGAGAGATCAATCAGATAGGGGAGAGTTCGTGTCGTTAGACATCACTAATCCGATATGTTTCACGACGGGCACATTGTGGACACATTAATAACAAGGCAGTATGACAAACAAAGATGTAGATACAAAATATGAGAACACGGCGCATACAAATTTGCTCCCAATCCGATCCCTTGTTCTCCTCGGTCAGTTCAATGGGAGGTGATGCATCATCATAAAATATGCGCATTTCAATAGTTTGTGTCTATTATCGGGAGATCGTTATGCAGGATTCTGCTACAGTGATCAACCACCCTAACAATAGTCAACAGTTGAATCAGCCGCGAATTTGTCTAGTATGTATCCATTGGTTATACGATGAATGTATCCTACTAAGAAAGAAAGATTTAGAGGTAGCTCGGTAGTGTAGAGATGTTGTTTCGGTGTTTGCTCTCTCACTCTCTCGTTGGTCAGACAGACGATAGAGAGTGTGCAGAATAGAGAGAGTCGACAGCCGAAACGACATCACTAGAGATGTAGATACCTGCCGGGTAAACAAAAGAGTTCGTCCCTCTGCTGGGCAATATCCATTTGTCAATTTGCCCTATGATCAATGCCCAATAGTGTTGTTATTCTCAAGTGAATTGGGTACACCGGAGTATAATCTAATTAGTGAGGCAAACAACGGAATCCAGGTTAGGGACGGCAAATCGGAACCAGCCTATCCTAATTTCAAAAACTCTCTCGTTACCACCCATCAAGGGGGATTGCGGACTGATGAGACTGAAACTCTTATTCTGACTCGCGTATCCGGGAGTATCGAGACTACTGATGACAAATCGGCATCGACTCTCTTCATTTTACGTTATCTCTCGTCGGTCAGAGAAACGAGAGAGTGTGCAGAATGAAGAGAGTCAAAAACCGTAACGAGATTTTTAGTATCCGGGAGTATAGGGACATTGACTAACTGTACTAGCATACATTATCGGGCAATCACTATGCAGACTTTACTGAATATTGATCACCGAAACAATAGTCAACAGTTGAATCATGCCATAATTCAGCTAAATTCAGTGACTCAACCTGATTAATTTTCCAGTGTTGCGGGAATTAGTGGGGTGAGTAGCCCACCCAGATCAGCAAGTCGTGTCCAGTTCTGTGCCCGGACACATTTCTGGCACCACTATTACCTTTCTCTCTCCTCCCTCGCACTTACTATGCAAACTTCCCCCGCTTCTCTGTAGTTCATCCGAAGGGGAGGGACTAGTGATCGACTCTCTCCATTCTGCGTGACCTCTCGTCGGTTAGAGAGGCGAGAGATCACGTGATTCGAGGATAGTCTTTTCCGTTTTGTCATCAATAGGAGGGACGTCTCTTCGTTTCCTGTAGTCTCTCTACCGTCTGACCACTATTCTGCTTCTGTATTTCGGTAAATCTCTCGGCTCCCTTATAGGCGGGAATCGAGATTGATCTCAAGCTGGACAAATACGCTATTTTCCCGTCCCGCGACAGTTTTCAGTGTGGAAAAGGTCCCGAATGAGCATTGATGCTCTGGGGTTGTTGCGATTGGTGTGAAGAATAGCAGCTCTCTTGATTCTGTTGCGAGATAGTGTGCAAAATGAGGAGAATCATCCTTGAATTGTCAACCCTAGAGTATAGTAGTTCTCTAGATTATGTTTGCTCACTCGTTAATACAAGATAGTGAACAGAATGGAGGGATGAGTTCCGGCATTCCTACGCTCGGTGACTCAATACTTTTGATGATTGTTTCATCTTTCGCTTTCGTGATCTCCTGGTCTCACTTCTTACTCAACCTTTAATGTTCTCTAGTGCGTCAGAATCATTACGAATCACCTAAGTAATCATTAATCAGAGCTTGAGAAGGTATTTAATGATAATGCATTTGCTCATTTAGCAGGATCTCTTGCTTCGCTGTCCAGTAGTGATGTTGTTTCGGTTTTCGACTCTCTCCTTTCTGCACACTCTCTCGTGCCTCTAACCGGCGAGACAGTGTGCTAAATGGAGAGAGTCAACGCCGAAATTGCATCCCTACTGACTAGTGAGAGAGCGTATGGAATGAAAAGAGTTGCCTAGAATTGCCAGCCAATTGCTCTCTTGTTCTCTGGTCTCTTCAAGGTCATCGCTTGTTTGTGCTTGCGCAAGAAATGGCTTCGCAAGAATTGGTCTCTCCATTCTGCACACTATCTCATTTTCTGACCTAGTTGAGCCCCTCCTCTGTTGGTCTTTGATGCTAAGCGGTGCTGGAGGCTAACTTAATTATGAGAATGACTCCTGGTGGAAACATTCTCCTCCTGAATCAGGCCTTCGCACAGCGCTCTTAGTGGCATTTCCTGAGCGATCGATTTCGATTTTCCTAGAAGCGACTTCTGAACGGAATTCTGCTAATTAAGCGAATCATTGACATCATTTTTCCGTGCCAATGCGACATTTGATCATATCGCTCCAGTCAAAATGTTCCTTCATTATAAGCGTGATTAATTCTCATTCGGCTTCACCAAATTCACGTTGCTTGTGAAATTATTTTACTTTCTTCAATTGAAAATGTATTTAGGGGGCCACCTTATCAGCGAATTGCCGAGAGACATGGAGAAATCACCCGAAAGCGACAGGAAAAGTGCGCTTTTCTTATCAATGTGACACGTTTATCACCTATTTGACTTGAGTCGACGATGCGCAATAGACTCCCCTCAATTCCCTTGTTGTCTAGTCTCTCTGATCTACGTGAGAGTGCGGACCGAAAGGGTACTATTCTATCCGGAATTATTCATTTACACCTGATTATTTCAGAAGGTTTCCGCTACGTTCGCTTCGTAATCCTAGCAGTGGCAGTGCTCTTTCTGGCTTTTGTTCAGGCGAGGTAAACTTGTGTTAATTGTTAAATTCCATAATTTGCTTCGAAACTGTTGCTTTTATTGTGACTCACTTGATCTTGCAACATGGAATAAGTTATCTATCAGTAGAGATCGATCAGCTGATCTATGCACGTTCGACTGGTGAGATAGTGTGCAGAATGGAGAGAGCAAGTTCTGAGAAACGCAATTTCCAGCGTTATGGCCTTCAACACTGCCTTTGTGGTGCTGTCTGATCCCGTGACCTCACCGCTCTACCCACAGTACCAGGTAGGTCAAAACTATTGCTCCTTATGAGCAAGTATTGCATATTTTATCTGCCCAAGTCCTTGGGTTGAATGAATGATTCGGTTCCATGTTATAGGTTTGTGAGTATGAATTGGCAATTGTTTTGATCTCTTCGGTTCCAGGCCCTAGTGAACCAGTCGACGGCTGGTTCTATTCCTGGTTCAATGGTAGCGTCGGGTTCCGATCCACAACAAGAAACGACGACGGTGCCAACAGTGAGTGGTTTATGTTTGTGTAGAATGAGGCACAGGCAGAATCGTGAACTCAAAATCACTCAGAAATATATAGAGTCGATGAAACATAACGGGGGACAACATAGCAAAAACAATCAGCGCATATCATAAAAAATATAACAAATTCAGATTCTCTTCGACTTTGCGCCTTCCTACCTCCCCTTGGGTCTGCAGCGATACCCCTTCACATCCCTGCAGAGGAGCTTCACCTTTGCTGGTACATTTATATTCTCCTAATGGAACTGTGATCCTGGCAAAACTTTTGGCGCTTTGGTAGGGACGCTTGCTGACATCGTTCGCGCAGATTTAATCATTTTAATTATTTTAAATTATTATTATTATTCAGCCTCCTTCGCCGGCGGTCTGCTAGGCACGTTTCCTATGCTGTTCGTGCTAAGGCGAGTTGGAGCACACACGGTAAGCTTTGAACTGATTCTTGGTTGACTGGCTTCAGTTGGTAAATGTTATCTCACCGGAGGCAAGCGTGTTTGGTGCACTTTTTTTTTATGTCTGTTAGTACACGAGCTCACCCAAGAATTCAAAGATAGCTCAATATCCCTGAATTCTTATAGTTTGCGAGATCTCAAATTGGTGAAACTTTCAGACAATGTTCATTGTCGGGGCGATGTCCGCCATACTATGCGCCCTCACTCCTCAAGCCATCTCCATCTCAGTTGAGCTGTTCATAGCTCTGCGATTCCTGTCGGTGAGTTTTTTTTGTTAGTATCTCAATAATTGTTACCCTCGTAGCCTGCTTGAAACCACCCCACGAAACATGCATAAAATGACGTCAATAGTTATTCTGAAAACACCCCCGAATAAAGCATTGCGTTAAGCAGCATTTTTTTCGACTCGAAAATTCAACACAAACGAAGTAGTTGACAAATTGAACTTATACAAGGTGGGTGAAACTCATCTGTTTTCGGTGAGATTTGAAATTTTCATGTTTGAATTATGCTCGAAAATCGGATTCTCGTGTTGAAATGTTCACGAATCCTGTCATTCCGAGCGGTAATTTTGCTTCAAAGCCAGAGGAACCATGCGATTAAGCCAGTAAAAATACCAAATTCAACAACAGTTGAGTTTCACAAAGCTCTCCAAAGTTCCATTTGTAACTGTTTTCGCTGATTCCCATCATCATAGGACAAAGAAATGAATCATTTTTTTCTTCAAGGGATTCCTCACGGCACCAGTCTTTCCTTGCATCGGAACGATAATCGAAGAGTGGGGAGCCATGGAGGAGAAGGTAAACCATAGCTGACAACAAAAATAATCGTCTAACTTCGTAAACTTTCTTGTTTCGCTCCTTCGGAAGAGCGAGTCTAATTCAAGCCTAAGACTTGTTTGAATTTTCAGTGTGTGCGCTTCAAATTAAATGAAGTCACATTCAGGGTCTATTCGTCTCCATCCTCACAGCTCACATGGAAATTGCCCCACTGTTCGCGCTCCAAGTCGGATCTTTGATCGCTGAGAACAGTGAGGAAAACACATTGAAAGAACAGGAAATTTTTGATAAATACACTGCATTTACTGGTTATTCTCTGAATCCTAGAACATGTATTGACGATCTGTTGAAAATATCTAGTAATTTCGGGTACTGGGTCGCATGAGAACTATTTCGCAATACCGTCTATGCCCTCCTCTCCTCCTCTCACGCCTAAAGTTTTCATCTGACGTAGCACCGAAATTTCGACTACGGAAGAAAGATAAGGTTCCTATTTCAGTCAGCTGGCCTGCCGTATTCTACATTCACGGCCTGATCTGCGCACTATTTACACTTGCGTGGTCGCTGATCTACAGGTGAAATACCTTGCTATTTTTCTGAGGATGATTTCAAAATTTGATAAAACCCATGGAAGACGTGGTTGGTCTTGCTCGAATTAGTGATGACAAATCGGCTCCCGATGCTCCTCAATTTGCGTGATCTCTAACCAACGAGATATCACACAAAATGAGGAGAATGTCTGATGATAATATATTTTTAACAATGGTTTTAAAAAATAACACATAATTGAAGGAACGATCCCGCCGCCCATCCAATGATCGCAGCCGAGGAAGTGGAGAGGATAAAGTTGGGCAAGAGTCATGGAATCACCATTGGAGCAAGTGTCAGTATCCTTAGTATTCCTAACGGTTTTTTTCGGAAACGACAATTTTCGACGGCTTATTTGACCTCCCTAACTCTGTTGTCTTGTCAGATCATATTTGTGAATTCATTTTAGCCTCCCTACCGCGCCATTTTCACATCTCTCTCGGTGTGGGGAATCTTCGCGGGTGCGATTGGAATGATCTTCGTGGGCCAGTTCATGGGAATATTCAGTCCGCAGTAAGTTAAATTTCCACTCGAAAATAATATAGTGTGTTTCTCTACAGCTATCAATTCACAGTGAGCACTCTTCTGATCGAAACTCGATTTTTAGTTTTATTTTCCTGATTATTTTGTGCAATGAGTAATGAAAACACTGACACCATGGTCACATCACAAATGTAAATCCGATTAGCGATAACTGCACGGAAATTGAAACATGAAACAAAACAGATCTCCGGAATGGTATAGTCTGTTCGTCAGGATTGCCCAGATGTACAACTTATTAAACATCCTACTGATTTCGAATCGGCAACCGACCCACGCAAACGCGCAAAATGAGGATAGTTTATGTGGATTTATCATCACTATTTCCCTCTCTCAAGATACTTCACGGCGGTTCTCGGCTACTCTCCCTCCCTCACCGGCAGCCTCACCATCATCCCCATCGTCTTGTCGCTACCACTGAAGGCGCTGACTGGCGTCGCGTCGGACAAGATCACGAGAGTGAGCGAGGTGGGTTTATTTTTCATTTCTCTAGGATGAAGCAATATTATGCGACAATGATTGGTTGAGTTTCACATTAGTTTCACGGGATGAATAACCTATAATGATAGCGAGTGAAAGCGATTTCTCAGCCATTTCTCCCGAAAAAATAGTATTTTTATTGCAGGTCTGCAAACTGCGACTGTTCAACTCGCTGGCATGCTTTCTAGGGGCCGCTTTCTTCCTTCTCGTCATTCTCATCCCGCCCTCAGTGAATGTTGTAGCAGCAACGGCTCTGATTAGTGAGTTTACCTTTGATCTTGTTTTGCAATGGTTGATTTTTTGCAAAGGGATCATAAATCAATCAGTGTGAACAACAATTTTTGATCGGTTATTCAATTCGTGAAACTCATTCGAAACATAATCCAGCGCCGCTCCTCAAACGATCGTGAACCGAATGAGTTTCACAATTTGGATAACTACCAAATGTTTGAGAGAAAACTGATTTTTTGAAGATTGTGCGTTTCAAAATATAATTTATGAACGTGTGCATTCGGGGGTTCCATTAGTACGAGAGATCCCTATTTGCACTCTCTATCTCTCTCTCTCTCTCTCTCACTTTCGCGTGCTATCTCACCATTCCGAATCCGCTTGATTTTCTCTCACTCACCCCATGTTGAACGCAGCGTATTTGCAGTGATTCCCTTCGTGCTTCTCGCCTTTACCACGGGTGGTTTCAACAAGGCGGCAGTGTTGATCTCAAGGCAGCATTCGTCCTTCATCTTCAGCATTATTCATGTGAGATTATTGAAATTTTATTCATTCTTTTTTGGCAATTATTCCGATCATGAGTTGTGATATAAAAAGAGTAAGAGTGGAGACATGGAAAAGTGAGAATATTTTTCCCGAAAAAATATCAAATTTCAACCCATCATTGGCATTATTCATGTGAGAGATTATCACCAATCGCATTGTTTTCCTCAGTGTTCCGTTTTGACGAAACACATGATCAACAAAAATAGAATGGTTAAAATTAGGTAAATAATATTTTTTTAATTGGTCATTCAGGTCCTGGCAATGCTCGGTCTTATCACGGGCACATTCATCATCCCCCTTCTCACGCCGGACAACACATTCGATCAGTGGAAGATCGTCTTCATAATGTGAGGATTGAATTACTAATTGATTCGTTATCTTGATGACTGTTCATAATAATGACCATTAGTGTACAAAATAATGAAACAATGTTCAATCAGTGGAAGGTCGAGTTCATAATGTGAGTTTAAAAAACCTATAATGTGGTTCATGTTATCACTGAAAAAAAAAGTGTGTGCTCATAATGACAAATGCCTATATTTTCAATATTTGTTGAGCTGCATGATTTGCCACTGTTTCTCCAAATATAGAGATATCATAGAGATTTGATTGGATAAACAGTGAAAATCACAAGAAAATATTTCAGATTCATGGCCGTGTTGATTATTACGAATTCAATCTTCGTAATTTTCGTCCGCGCAGAGCCGGAGGAGTGGGCGGAGCGAAAGGTATTTTTAAAAAAAATTTTAGTTCATGAGATTAGAATTCACATTTCTACTCTTTTACCATTTACACTCGAAATGCAACTGGTGCGCCTAAACGCGCCTCGTTTACACTCTAAATGCATCAATAGAGTATCACATTCCTTCCAAATTCACGGGTATTTGCGGCAAGGTCACTAGAACGAATTATGTTGCCTAATGTTACAAGTAGAACGACTTTATGGCAAATACTTCATCTTTAAAAAAAATTTGTATGAACTTAATCTTTTTTCAGATGGAATTAGTTCAACTCTCCGAAGAACCACGAATGATTCAGCGACGACAAACTTTCATTTGATTTTAACTCACGGGTGTCATAATCTATTTGTATTGATACTGGTAACCTTCGAACGCATACATGACAGAATAAATACGCCATTTTATCGAAATGTAATTGTATCACATTTTAAAATCTTCTAGGTTGGGTCTTCTTTGGACCCTCAATGGTACACAAAAACCAATTTTCATCAAAATCGGTGACATAAAGTTATTCCTAGTCGAAAAATCGGTATTTTTTTCATTTCACTTCACAGAAGAACCGTGTTAACTGCATGAGCAGGAAAACACCATTTTTTTGCCAATACTCTTTACGGATATTAGCAGATAATATGTTATAATCATTCTCGTCGGGTGTATTTTGCAGATATTAGAGGCGTACTTCGTTGGGATTTTTTAGACCGAATTATCTGAGCTGAAGTACAATTGACCTTAATGCCCTACACTTTTTCATTCTCAAAGTGTGCTGATTGAACTCACAAGTCTAGTGCCAACGCGGCTGATATTATTATTCTTCCTTTTCTGCCGATGTGCCCAAACACACAGTCTGCCCAATATACATTGTCTGCCCAATATATCCGATTTTACAGTGAATTTTCTAGTTTTTTCTCTCTTTGCCGATGCGGGTCAATCAGGGGCGCCGACGTGCACTCTAGTGATGACAAATCGGCATCCGGCTCTCCTCAATTTGCATACTCTCTCGCTGGTCAGAGAAACGAGAGAGCGTGCGAATTGAGGAGAGCCGGATGTCGATTTGACATCACTAGTGCATTCTCGCATTATTAAGACTCATTTGGCGTATGCTCCTGTTCCGTTATTCTATTCCTCATGTTCATATTGCTCATTCGCCTGTTCTTCTTCCGCTGATATTAGTTCCCATTTCCACACGCATCCTGCCCACACTTGTATTCTCACACTCTTTACTCCCATCTCGAACATCTTGTTCTTGCTGAAGCTTCTTCAGTAGTGTGCAATAAATAAATAATAAATATATTAGTGCACCGCATGTTCAGTTTCAATGGCCTCATGCACGCCCTCATTCTGGTTTCACTTATCTCATGATCTGATGAGCCTTCAGTCGATATCATGCAACGCTTTGTTATGGTGAGTGGGGATGTCGTTTTCGACTCTCCTCATTCTGCACAATCTCGTTTCGTTGTCCAGCGAGATAGTATGCGGAATAGAGAGAGAGTCAAATCCGAAATTACATCACTAATTGATTCAATTTTCGCATTTTCTCTGATTAACTTGAGACAACTTCAATACAGGTACCTCATACATCGACATACCCCGCCACATCTGCAATCCTACTTAGTCATGCAGCTATTGTGAGTTCATTATTTTCCCAAAAAAACATTTTTTTTAAAAATAATCTCCTAATCTATTTCAGCACGTCAACATACGAGCTAGTTTCAGCGATGACTGGATTCTTTCCCGAGGTAAGAATATTTATATATATATTTTTTTAAAAAATAATTAATAAAATAATTCCAGAATAATCTCGCTCGGTAACGAAGCACTTATCCTTGTTGTTTATGGTCCCTGCTCAGAGTTTGACAAATCACCCATATGCTACATTATTTACGGCTTGGAGCTCAATGCTCTGGCCTTCTACAACATTCAGATGACAGCAAGCTTTGCGTTTCGGTGACTTTGTGTCGTAATAGTGTTGTCGGATAGAATACTATTCCTCTCCATTCTGAACACTGGAGAATCGACTGCAGAGGTGTATTATTTGAAACGACATTACCTCTTTTGACGTAGGCACAAGAACGCCCATAAATAGTCCGGTGTAGCTAACTCAATATTACTGTACTATTCACGCATTTGTCAGGTATTATGTTTTACGCCCTCCCACGCCAAGTCGACAGTGCGATTCAACCTCATTATCGCGCTTCCGACCGCCGCCTGCTTTGTGCGTGAGATAACGAAGGGGAAAATCACTGAAAAAATAATTACTACAACTAATTTAATATTTTTACAGATATTCTTCAATCTCGGTCGGTCACCACTAGAAGATGCGCTTCCATTGTTCGCTAAATATGTGTCTCAGTACAATCTAAGCCGCGCTCGGTTGGAAGGTTATTACTACTATTTTGCTCTTTTACACTCTTTCCTCATCTGGGGTTTTAAATTGTTTAGACAGGGTAACGTTAGAGGAAATGCATAGCGATCGATGAAATGGAACCACTACGTTTCCCAGTGGATACGATATCATAGAAGAAGAAAAATAGACTATTTTTTCAGCCATACTCGACCCCATCCACACCCCGGCAATCGCCACCACTCTGTTGGTGTGCACTACAGCTCTGCCTTGTCTCTGCTCGAATGTCTACTCGGGCACCTCGATTCACAGGTATGCATTGAGCTTGGGTCTGAAGATCTTACGAAGACGTTTCAAGGAAAGATGTAGTGAATCCTGTAGTTTAGTCACTCACAAAATTCTACAACAACATGTTTCTTTGAGTAAAAACTCGGGAACCTCGATTCACCGGTGATCAATTCGTCGGAAATAAGTCTGCGGACAAAAATAATCGTCTGGAGAAATTATCCTGCAGTCATGATGCATGGTCATGAATTTCTCACGGTGTGCATGAGACCATTCTCAAGATTCCCTAAGAAAGTGCGATCTTGTGCTGTCAGGAATCCCACGTGACCTCATATATGTGAATTTTCAGATTCCTGAACAACAAAGCGTCCCACCTCGCTTAGAAAATGAGAGTATTACACAGGCAGCTGTTGAAAGTTGGTATTTATTAAATCTTGAGTATTATTTTTCAGAATATCCACACTATATATAAAGCGCAAACTTCTGTCTGTCTGTGTGTATGTCCGGTATGGGCGTCCTGGCAACACACAATGAAGCAAACTATGCTTATGTGAAGCGCTGAACACATCCAGTGGTACCCCGACGTAGTCGGGGGATTGCCGCTGGTATATTTATATTACAATTACAGGTCCTCATCTGTCAATGTCTCATCTCGCAAGTCTTCATGATAGCGGTGACTTGTTTCGTGCTTGGCCACTTTGACATCATCAAACACCCCGCACTGGAATATGGCGTGCATTTCGTAAGTGTTGTAATCAGAATTTACTCAAAACTCATTATTTACTCCAAGTATTGCTAAATAGGGCCGAAGGCCAAAAATAGGTCAAAAATCACTCCCGTGCTGAAGTATGGAGTGCATTTCGTAAGTTTTCTTCTCAGAATTTGTTTTTTGAGCTAGGGACATATTTTGCAATACTCAACATTCAAGTATTGCAAAATAAGCCCCTAGGTCAACAGTTGGTCAAAGAATTAGTCCGGCGCTGGAATACGGAGTGCATTTCGTGAGTTCAGCAAGTTTTTAGCTTCTTCTTCGACGAATAACATGAAGAAAGACTGAAGTTTTTTTGAGCTACATTTGCATTAATTAGCGCGCGGCATTTTTCGTAATGGGGGAAACAACATTATTTATCGCTGTTGTAGCTCTAGAATGTGTATTGGAGAGCGATAAAAACTAGCGTTGTAGGCCGGGTTGTAAGCAAAGTTTAACCATGAAGCAAAGTTTAACTTCGAGCGCTCCGGAAAAGTTGCGATGTAGCCACTCTGCTTCGCTCCGTGGCTACATCGCAACTTTTCCTCCGCGCTCTCAGCCTCACGAGCTTTTCACAACGATATGGCCGAAATATCGTTAATAAAACTTATATATGAGCATAAAATGTCGATTGACACTTCTCGCGATGCTCTCCGATGATTTTGAAGCGAGTTATGAGCGAAAACATGACGATTTCATAATGATGACGAAATCGAAGATTGCGAAATCTGAGCATGGGAGGTCGGTTGGCACTTCTCCCGAGGCTCTCCGATGATTTTGAAGCGAGTTATGAGCGAAAACGTGACGATTTCATAATGATGACGAAATCGGAGATTGCGAAATAGTTGCTGTCGGTTAAAAGCGCCGACGATTCTGAGTCGAATGACGCTGTTCCCTATCTTTACGGACGATTTTGAAGCGAATTAGGCGCGAAAAACGGATTATTGCCTAACGATGATGAAATATGTCGTAATGATGATGAAATTTTTATCGATTTTGAAAAAGTTTATTTCGGTGGTTCGATTGGTCAAGGACTTGTCTACGGGCGATGCCTAGAAAGCGAGTTATTGAGGTTTGAAAAGTGTGACACACAGAAGGACGAACGAACGATCGAACGAACAGACAAAGAGACATTCTCATTTTATAAGTATAGTGCGAACAAGAACGAGAGAATATTCCGAAAAAACGAGTGTTCTCCCGTATTTATGAATTAACTGATTGAATGAGAAAGGAAGGGGTTCAAATGAGTTTCACGAGCTGAATATCCAACATGGATCGAGATCGCTCGAGCTGAATATCCAACATGGATCGAGATCGCTCGAGCTGAATATCCAACATGGATCGAGATCGCTCGAGCTGAATATCCAACATGGATCGAGATCGCTAGTAATGTATCACCGATTATCAGAATACCAATAATAAAGAATTGTTTTTCAATAGCACATGTATTGGATTCAGTCCCCTCACCACTCTCTACTTCGTCACTGGATGTGGGTTCGGCTACCCAAGATGTTTCGTAGGAGCAGCTCAGAGCATTCCTAGCATAGGCCCACTGCTGAAGGCAATTTGAAAGCATTTATTTGTTGACGCTTTTTGGAGTGTCCACATTCTGAGATGCCCACGTTCTACAGAATTGTGTTTTGATAAAGTATTTTCACATAAGACAATATAATGTAGTTCACGCATCCGAAATGTTCTCTTTCAGGAAAGTGCTGGAGCTATTCTGCAAAAGGCGGAAGAAAAGGGAAGAGATTGAGGGATCTTCGGTGATGGAAATGACAAGGATTAGTGCGATTCATCCAATTACGCATGATTTTGCTTGAATAAATACTTTATATCATTGTTATTTGCACGGTCTGTATGAGCAAAACAATTTTTATAAACAATGTGAATGATTTTCGGCGTGAGAGCAAAATTTGCAAAATCGCCCAATCTAACGTGTCATATTCCGTTGCACAAACAACATGAACAGGCGTTTTCTTCTCGCTTCTCTCCTGTTCCTCATTCCTCACTCGCATACACTCGAGTGCTATGTCGGTACGTCTGCATTAGTAATGGAAAATGGTCATGGAACCTCTTCATTTTTCATATTCGCTCATTTCTCTAAAGCAGAGTCGATTCTGTTCCGTCATCACTAGCCTGCATTAGAAGAGATCAATCCTGGAACATAATGAAACGAAAAACTTTTATATTATTTCAGGCCACGTTCCGCCACCTGGAAAGCCCGTCGCTCCGACCGATTTATCATCACTAGAAAAACAGATCACAACGCAAGCTATCTTGAAGGAACTATCCTCGCTTCTGGACAGCGAATTGCTGTGCAAGAGTTGGTCTAAATATTAATTGATTTTCAGTAGTGATCACAAATCGACAGCCTATCCTCCTGATTTCGCGTGCTCTCTTCTTTCTCTGACTGGCAAGAGAACATGCAAAATTAGGATAGTCGATGCGAATCGGTCATCACTAATTTGCAGCCGGTAAACGTCAAGAATACCTACTGCAAGGCGGCCACGATCAATTGCAAGTACGGATGAGAGCTGACTATTGATAAAGATTTGCTAGAAAATTCATTTTGATATGGCAGTTCATAACTGCTGTCACACTTCCATCCGTATTCTGCGCAAACAAACCGATCAGGAAAAACTAATGAAGTGGACGAGATGAGACATACTTTTGAATTTGGCTCTCAGAGAAATTAAAGAGTGCGCAGAATGAGGAGAGTCGAAAACCGAAATGACGTCACTAGCGTACAGTATTGTGGCAGAGGAGAAACAGAGGGGATGGTTTGTGCAAACAGATTCTGTTTCTCGTCCCTTGAAGGGGAAACCGCCATTGGTTCGCACTGAAACGGATCGAAATGGGAAGTACGGTAGTGGATGTGAATGAACGTGAGAAGAGTAAGTCATGAAGAAAAGGATGCGTGACGAGAATAGATTTCCGTGTATTCAGCTGACGAGCAGGAAAGGGGAACCAGGAAGAAAAAGATAATATAAAAGAAAGGCCGACCCCTGAGGGTATCATACCTTCTGGGAATGAAGACTCTTCTAGTACTCCTCTCTCTACTGGCGGTCGCCTTTTCTTCCTCCATCTCCAATGACGAGTTTCAAGAGAAGATGAAGGATTTGAATGAGAAGGTTTGATCTATTCCCATCGAGTCTACAATAGTCGGCGTTTGACTCTCCTCGTTTCAAGTGTTCTCTAGTTCCTCTGACTGGCGAGAGATCACGCGAATTGAGGAGAGTCGAAAACCGAAACTACAGCACTAATCTGCAGTACGCTCCTTCTAGATGACATCTTCTCTCATTTCTGATACGAATGAGAAGAAATTTGTGGATGCGAAGATAGAGGAGCTCGAGAGAAACAAGACTGAGATCAAGTCCACTGATGGATCTCCGATTGTCGAGGATGATGGGGGCTATACTGGACCGTATTCGAAGGAGTTCTATGAGGGGGATATTCTGCTCACCAAGTGAGCATCCATTCCAATCCATTCCATGATCTACTAGTGATACAAAAACGGTCTCCTACTCTCCTAAAATCGCGTCCTCTCTAGTTTCTCTAACCGGCGAGAGATTTGAGGGGAGTCGGTGCCGATTTGTCATCACTGTGAACTACCTCTTTCCTTCCATCAGAGAACAACTCGACTCGATCGTCTCTGATCCCCGCTCAAAGCGACAGGCGCAATGGAATTCACGCTATCCCAATAACATCTGGAAGGGATCTCCCATTCCATATTCATTCGACAGAAACTTCCGTAAGTCTAGGGAATTCTAATTGAATTGAATAAGAAATAATGACTCCAATCCTTCCTCCTCAGCCGCCAATAAAATCCCTTCCGTAAGAGCTGCCATCAAATTCTGGGAGTCGCAAACTTGTGTTAGGTTCAAGGAGAACGGATATGGCGGAGCCAGGTTTGAATCGTTCTCGTGAGATTACGGTAGGTGATTGGACTGTCTCTCTGGACTTTTTGGACTGACTCGAAATGAGATTGGACTGTCTCTCAGGGTGCGATTCATCAATGGGAATGGCTGCTATGCGATGATTGGAAAGACGGGAGGAGAGCAAGTGATCTCGATCGGATATGGATGTGATTGGGTGAGGGAGAGGGTCTCCTCATTTCGCATACTCTCTCACCGGTGAGAGAAGCGAGAGAGCGCACGAAATGAAGAGAGTCTATCCTTGAATTGCCAATCCTAGTGAGCGAGGGGAAGAGGGAAGGGATGACAGGTGGAGATACTAACCCTCTCAGATTGGCACGATTGCCCATGAGATCGAGCACACTCTCGGAGTATGGCATACCCAGGCGAGATACGATAGAGGCAACTATGTGAGCGTCAATGCATGGAATGTGCTGGTGAGTTCCTTGTCGTTTCGGCTCTCTCCATTCCACACATAATCTCACCGGTCAGAGAAACGAGAGAGCATGCAGATTGAGGAGACCCCTCTCCTCCTCATCATCAATCTCGCCTTTCAGCCCAATCAACTCTACAACTTCAATACTCAGTCTCAATCGTACACGAATCTGTTTGGTATTCCCTACGAGTTTGGCAGTGTCATGCACTATGCTTGGAATGAGTATGTAGATCATTCCCAGACACTTCTTCGGTTTTTGGCCCAGACAATGTCGTGATTGCATTATCTTCCTCTCGAGTTCCATTCCACCCCTATCATTTCAATCTTGACCAGAAACCGAAGAAGTTCCCATTCCCATCCATTCCCTCCTCTTCTTCTTTCAGTTTTGCCCGTGACCGTTCTCGTCCGACTATCGTGGCTAGAAATGGATACGAGAGACTTCAAAACTCCATGTCCAACTACCTGCCGACCTTCTACGGTATCATATACTTCCCTTAACTTAGGGGCCGCAAGTCCCGCTCCTTTTCCTTCGACACCATTCCCCTCATAAGCGAGATCGAGAGGAAACGGTCGCTCTCAATGAAATCACTCGCTCAAGAGCTTGTTGTGTAGCTCTGACCATGCCCTATCGAACGAACTCTGTCCAAAGGCTTAACTCTCTAATCTCTTCTTATTGCAGATATTAAGCTGATAAACACGTACTACAAATGCTACGGTAACCGTCATCCTTCTCGGTTTCGACTCTCTTCATTCCGCACACTCTCTCGTGTGTCTGACCGACAAGATAGTGTGTAGAATGGAGAGAGCCAAAACCGAATTTACATCTCTACTTCTCTCCATATCCCCTCCTTTAGATGCGTGCCCTCGTAAGATGACCTGTCAAAATGGAGGTCTTCAAGATGTCAATAACTGCAATCGATGCAAGTGCCCATCGGGATTCAGTGGCACTACCTGCGAATTGATCGTGAGCCCCCTCCCCTCATTTCTAGGGTTGGCAATTCAAGGATGACTCTCCTCTTTTGCACACTCTATCGTCAGTCAGAGAAGCGAGAGAACGCACACAATTAAAAGAGTCAATCCTTTAATTACCAACCCTACTCCTTTCCCCCATCCATCATTCCTTCTCAGTCGACCTCTGGGTGTGATCGTTCGTACACCATTGGTTCAACTCCTGTGAATATCACGGCCACGGCTGGTTCCAATCGTCTCTATTCGATTACGTACAACGAGTGTGCACTCCATCTGAAGGTAATTGCATTCACTCTAAGATCAAAGTATCACTCTAAGAATTCCGTTCACTCTAAGATCTCTAAGATCTACTCTCCATTAGTGATGACAAATCTGCATCCGACTCTCCTCATTTTCCATACTTTCTTGTTTCTAGAACCAGCGAGAGAGTATGCAAATTGAGGAGAGTCGATGCCGAATTGTCATCACCACTCTCCATCCTTTCAGCCAGCTACGAAGGGAAGACGCATAGAGGTTACGGTAACAACCGGATCAGGGATGACGTCGTGGAACTGCTACGGAGCAGGAGTTGACGTATGTAAACTAGTGATGTCGATTCGGACTCTCCTCGATTCGCCTGCTCTCTCGGTGCTCTAACCATCGATAGATAACGTGAAATGAGGAGAGTCGAGTTCTGATTTGTCATCACTAATGCATACAACATTTAAAAGAAATCAATAAGCGTTTTATAGGTCAGAGTCGCTGCTGACCCTGCGATGACTGGAATACGGTAAGTGATGGATCGATAACTGATTTATACCATCTCTTTCAGTATCTGCCGTCCCAACACTCGCTTCCAACCGATCGTCTCCGATTCGGACAGAATGGTCTTGAATCTATACTCCCGTGTCAATTATGTCTCGTTCACTTTCACTGCTCGAATGATCTGATAATTGTACAAATAATACCTTGTAATCAATGAATAATGAGTTTTAAAAGGTGTAAGTGGTTACTTCCCCGTTGTATTTGAGTGTAATCATCCCGAGTAGTGTTGGCACATCGGCATCGACTCATTTTGCGTGATCTCTCGTCGGTTAGAGAAACGAGACAGCGCGCGAATTGAGGAGAGTCGGATCCCGATTTGGCATCACAAATCCCGAGGAGCATCCTCTAGTGGGAGAGATTGAAATCGGGAAGATAAGCATGATACGGATGAGAAGGTGAACTTGCCCCCTCTATCCACAAGTGATGTCGTTCCGGATCTCTAATATCTCAATTCTGCACACTCTTTCGTCGCTCTGACTGGCGAGAGAGTGTGCAGAATGGAGAGAGCCAAAACCGAGATGACATCCCCTCTTCCCACCAATGATCTCGATGGATTCTGCACTTTCCAGCTGAACAAACGTGATCCCTAGTGATGGAAAAAAAGCATCCACTCTTTTCGCGTGCTCACTCGTCGCTCAATAGGGAATGGTCAAACTTCACGGAAACGAAATTGAAATCGGTTGAAATAGAAATATTGAGCGTGGTGACGAATGATAAAAACCGTCTCCAAAAGATGTCTAACTGAAAACCTAAGAATCGATAATAGTTCGTATTTTGGTTCACTGATCTAAATCACAGAACCACATCATTATAGGGTTTTCTGACGTATTTTTAACGTATCATTTCCAATCCGAATGACTGACTACACAGTCATAAACATGATAGAGGTATGCAATTATCTGAGTGATGAGAACGAGGTTAGAAATGCAAAGATATTTTCAATGTGCAGCGTCATAGTCTTGACTAAACATGACCTGTGCTCAACAAAATTAGTAATTATCCTCAATTTACCTGTACCTAAAACAAAGCCATGCTTTCTCTCTTTTAACAACCATTTTGTATTCATCAGCACCATTAAAATATACCAAACTCTATTGGGAAATTAATCTGTTATTGTAAATTCCAATTTCTATAGTGAAAAAAACATGATCTATCAGGTAAACAACCCACAATATGTCCCTAGACATCACTTGATTTTCGAGCATGCAACTTTCGTAAACAATTACGAGCATGAGCTGTCACTGTATTTCAACCATTAGCGATTCCCCCATGACTCAATGCAATGTTATTAGAACGTGCTAATGGTTGAAATTCAGTGACTGATCATGCTGGTAATTGTTTACTAAAGTTGCATGCTCGGAAATCAAGAGATATCTAGGGACATGGTGTGGTTTAAACCATGTGTTTATAATAACAAATACCAACGAGCGATAAATTTACAAGAGTGAAAATTCTCAGAATAACTATCGCTGATCACCTGTTGCTTTCCTCAAGCTTTTATTGATATATTTATCAGAGATTTATTTTGAAACGTAATAGGGCTACTGCCTACCATTACATAATAGTACTCCCTTTGTGCTGTTTTTTTATTCCCATAATTATTCTCTAAAAAATGTTTACCCCAGAATGGCCTCGTACGCTCCCTCATTCCTGTTCCATGTCGCACACGATCTCATGAGTTTCCAATCAATCTCATGCAATGTCTTGTTGTGGTGAGTCGCACAATTGAAAATGAAGAGAATTCATTTTATTTGCCCATCAGCACCATTAAAATATACCAAACTCTATTGGGAAAATACTCGTTTACTCTAAAGTCTGATCTCTATAGGTGAAAAGTATGATTAATTAGACAAACAATTGTTGTTGAGAAATCAAGGGTAAACTACAGGTTACTCATCGTCCGACATACGCCACATCATTTGAAATCGTACTCAGTCATGCTGCTTTTGTTAGTTTCTATATAATTTTACATTACTTAAAAACAATAATAGAAAAAAGACGAATATTTTCTCGGACTTTCACCCCTGATACATTTCAGCACATCAACATACGAACTAGCTTCGGCGATCACTGGATTCTTTCTGTTTCCGAGGTCAGTAACTAATAATGTTTGACTAAAACAAAATTAAATACAGAATAATCTCCCTCGGAAACGAAGCATTTATTCTCGTTATCTATGGTCCCTGCGCTTACTTTGAAAATTCTTCAATATGCTATACCGTATATGGTCTGGAGCTGAATGCTCTGACTTTCTACAACCTTCAAATGACAGCGAGTTTTGCGTTTCGGTGAGACAAAATTCTCCCCCTTTTGTTTATTTTGCATTTGTAACATTTTCAAATTATATTTCTCATTTTGTTTATTCATAATCCTCATTTCCAGATTTTATGTGTGTAGCCATCCCACACCTTCCATCATGTCCACAATAAAATTCAATTTTGTCGTCGCTCTTCCTACAACTATTTGCTTCGTCAGTTTCGGTTCTTTGATAAGAATACAATCCTTTTATTTGTCAACTACAGTGTCGACCATAAGTCTTGGCTCACTTTTTCAATCTTTCATAACTTTTGACTCACGATAAATTTGTGGCTCAAACTTGGATATGTAGTAGTACACCCATCGTGTGTTAGGAATATGCCATTGAGATATCAGGGAACTCCTTGATTGTTTCCTAGTGATGATTCAATCAACACATAGTTTTTCTTGTCGGATTTTATACTCGATAAATTTTTTTTCATCCTTCCTACTCGGTTTTATAATAGAAGGCCTCAATACCTTTTCGATAAAAATATGTACTCATGGGAGGATGACCTACAGTGGCTTTAGACTGTCTCAAAGTTGGGTCCCGAAAAAATGGATTTTCGTTCATCGACGTGCTAGAAAGTCGTTCAAACGCTCAAAATGATCCTTACCACAATTCCTGATGATCCCCATAGCTTGGTAACGATTGCTCATAATTTGCCCCCAGGGCACGATAAAAACGAATTTTCACTTTTTCACATAACCCAACTTTGGATGTTTAGATTTCGGAGGATGATTTTCGTTCAAAGGTCATTCCAAGACACGATGGTAGGATATCCATGGAATATACGATCCCCAACTTTTTAGAGCATTAGGATAACGTTCCCGCCCGTGACAACCGAAAATCCGAGGTCAATCGATTTTCAACCCAAAAAATGACCATGAAAAAAATGACCCCATCATTAGTCGAAAAAATTGATCTCTCAGAACTTCCTGACTACATTTTTTTCTAGTATATCTTTGTGTGATGAATCCGAATTTCGATATGAGAGCGCATGATATCATTAAAGAAAAAAGTTAAAATTCATTATGACTAAAAGAAGACGATTTTGAAAATCGATTGACCTCGGATTTTCGATTGCCGCGGGCGGGAAAGTTATCCAAATGCTCAAAAAAGTTGCGAATCTTATATTCCATGGATTTGCAACTTACCTGTCCAGGAACGACATTTGAACAAAAATCGCCCTTGGAACTTTGATCATCTAAAATATTGAGAAAAAAAAATGAAAAATGATAATGAAAAAAATGAAAAATTAGTGTCCTGAGGACAAATTAAGAGCTATCGTTATCAAACTTTGGGGATCATCAGGAATTCCGGTAAGGATAATTTTGAGCTTTTGAACGACTCTCTAGCATGTCGATGGACGAAAATTCATTTTTTCGGGACCCTACTTTGAGACAGCCTAAAGCCACTGTACATCATCCACCCATGAGTACATATTTTTATCGAAAAGGTATTGAGGCCTTCTATTATAAAACCGAGTAAGATTTTTATAGAGCTCAAAATCCGCCAAGAAAAAACATGTCTTTATTGACTCATCACTAGGAAACAATCAAGGAGTTCCCTGATATCTCAATGGCATATTCCTAACACACGATGGGTGTACTACTACATATCCAAGTTTGAGCCAGAAATTTATCGTGAGTCAAAAGTTATGAAAGATTGAAAAAGTGAGCCAAGACTTATGGTCGATACTGTAGAGTATTAGGAGAAAGTATTACTGGAGATCGTCATCGAATCAATAACTTAATCTAATCTATAGCAGTCTAACTTGACTCTGGAGCTTCAGATACTATTCAATCTCGGTAGATCACCACTGGAAGAGGCGCTTCCGCTTTTCGAGAAATACGTGCCTCAATACAATCTCAGCGGAGCTCGGCTCGAAGGTAAACACACGGGAATATCATAGTTATTGGCATGAAAGTGAAGCGCGAATCAAAAAAAATAGTGTGCACAATGACGCGAAATGCGGTTGAACACATACTATCATATGAATACCAATAAATTTAGCAAATATGGACCCTATCCACAATCCCGCAGTCGCTACCACTTTGTGGGTTTGCGCTACGGCGCTGCCCTGCTTCTGGACGAATGTCTATTGCGGCAGATCAATTCACAGGTAGGTCATAGGTCTACAAAATGTGCTGCTGATGGAAAACAACAAAAAAACTAAAGAGTAAAGCTAGAGACTGTAAAGAGTACTTTAAATGTTAAGTACCGCCAGAAAGGGACGGGCAATAATGTTTATAGCATTACAGATTCCTGAACAAAAAAGCATCACATCTGGCTGAGCGAACGAGATCATTACACAAGCAACTGCTCGAAGTACACTTATTTGAATTTTTTTTTTTTGCAAAAAATATACTTGTCAGTCGTATTGATATCATCATAGGGTTCGACATATCTAAATATTCACCAGGCGCTCATCAGTCAATGCCTCATCTCACAAGTCTTCATGATAGCTGTTACCTGTTTCTTACTAGGCCACTTTGGCATCATAAAGCATCCTGCACTGGAGTATGGAGTGCACTTTGTAAGTGCAGTATTGCTATTTGGGATATTTCGAGGCGTAAGCCACCACGTCTGGCTACACAGTTTCTTGAAGCATATAGATCTAAAGTGATGCGAAAAAAAGACGAAATAGACCGATTATCCATTCAGTTCGGCGACACTTGCATTGCATGCAGTCCCCTCACCACTCTCTACTTCGTGGCTCCATACAGGATGTGAGTTGCTAATTTTTGCTCATTTGCTCCTTTTTCATGTTGTATGTTTCAACAAAGTTGCTCATGTTAACTCCAGATATACATACTCTCAGAGAACTGTTAATTTTCAGGAAAGTGGTGGAAATATTCATCAGAAGGCGAAAAATAACGAAAGAAATAACTGAGGGATCATCATCGATGACGAGAATCAGTGTCATTCATGTCATACAAGGGCTTTGATAAATAACGAATTAGAAGTGCTGTGAAAATATTTTGATAAATTCAATGCTAACTAGAGGTGGACAATACCGCAATATTACAAAGATTACTAAGAAAAGGCGATGATGCACTATGAATTGGAAGTAATGATTACAAGTCGGCAACGACTCTCCTCATTTTGCCTGATTTCTTGTCGATCAGAGAGATGTGATATCACGTGAATTGAGGATGTTGAGGAGCTATAAGGCACCATGAATTGAAAGCCGAATGTTATGTCACTCCGGATCGCCGCCTATTACAAGTACAGCTTGTTTCGCGTCGTGATTCGGGCACGACAGATATGACAGTCGACCAAGGGCTCGGAACAGTCGGAGCATGCTAGATGACCGCACTTGAAAAATGGAGAAGGAATAAATAGTTATATTTTCCTATCAGAGAGCTTTTTTAAAAGATGCCGCATAATTTCAAACAATCCACTTTGTTAAACTGACATTTAATGATATTGAGAGTGCAGCGTCCAGGCAGAGAGCGGCTTTTCGCTCTCCAGTCTATCCAGGCGCTTGCTCAACGCCAGAATCTCTCGGTCTGCAATGAGAGGTTGCATTGCTGATGTATATTCGATACCGACTCGACATCACTAATCTACATCTATTAATATATTTAGCTAGGCCTTAGGCGCAACGAGATTATAAGTACATGAGATCAGGATGATTTCAGGGAAAGAAAGGTGGATGACTCTCCTGAATATTCGAGTGAATCATCTGCTGACCTTTCGCCGCAACCTCTTCCCGTTTCTGCTTCTCCACCTCCGCTAGTTTGATCAGCTCCGGTGCCAAGGCGCTGATAGGCGGCGGTAGGAAGCACGGCATCAATTCCGCGTTCGCCGGTTCCATGCAGGCTTAAGTCCGCATAATAAGTGTTCATAATAGAGATATTCTATGAAAACTGACCTTTCGCAATGAACGGAAAGAAGCGCGAAGCTGCTTCCTCACATTCGAAGTTCCATCCCATCAGAACCGAATCGTGACTCCTTATGAAAGTGATGAGCTTGTGGTTGGCCATTGACGCGTTGCGGATGACGCCTCTTGAAATTTGATAATTGACATAGTTTTGTTGGTGTAGCACTGCGTGTCAGAGTGGACGAGAATGGCCGTTTTCGTGGCGCTCATATTCTAATGAGTTTCCCTTTAATCGAGCGGTCGTTCACTCGCACGGCGTTTTGGGGTAATGAATCATTGGTTGAGTGTAGAGAGCGGGAAACAAGTCTCTGAGGATCGTTAAAAACATCATTCAGTAGAGTATTATGACCTGAGCAGGTCGAGCAGGTCGGGGTGAAAGGTGGAGAATGAGAGGGAAGGGATTAATGAGGGGGAGAGAGGAAAGAATGCGAGCGCCACGCAAATGAGGTTTTTCATCCACTCTGACACGCTGTGTATAGGCAGGTTACTTGAACGTGTAGGGTTCAGCAAACGAAGACTTCATAAAGAAAAGTGACATATCCGGCGTGGGTTTTTCGTGATTCTGAAAGTGTATGCACATTCGATCCTCTGATGTCAAGAATAATAAAAAATATTCTCCTTGATGATACTAGCCAATCTGATTTCGCGCACGTCCCATGTTCCAGCAGGAGTAGATTGAAGCAGCTGGACCATCGCAGAGACGAGTAACTGAGAAATTAATATTTAGTACTTATACTTATTTGTTATTACGAAAAAGAAATAGTATGAAATGATTTCACCTCACACTTCGGGCCCAAACGCTCAACGAGTCGTAATCTGAGCTTTTCTTCTTCGTTGCGTTCATCGTCTATCTCCACCTGTTTCACCGTCTCTTCTGATCTCAGGTTGCCTCTCGATTCATCAGAAGATGAGGAGGAGGAGACCGATTATGTGCCCGCCTCATCCCGACGCTTCCATATCCTTGCGCGCAACCTCTTGAAGAAACTCGTGCGCTTCACTGAAAAACTATTATTATACCTGATATTATTACTATTCTATTACGCTGCTATTATAATTAAAAATTATTATTCAAACTATTATTATTGGACATACCACATGACGGACTCGAAAGTTAGCAGCTCACCTATGCTAATCCGTGTTGGTGGCTGTCGCTGATTCGCTGAATATTAGGATACGTTCAATTTCATTGACGCCAGCACATATTTGAGCTTGAGCCCCCGCTAATAGTATCTGTCTTTTTTAATTTGATGATATACGGTGGCACACTGGAGACGCGGCTGATACATGTACTTTAAATTACCAATGAAATTACGAAGATTTAAATCGTCAACATATCGTCATCCATGCCTTTATATTTTGAAAGTAATTCTGGCATATATGCCACTGAATGGCCTCGATAATACTATCCGTGACTGTCGATAGATCGATAATGATAAAAGAGTAATAGTTGAGCGTGAGATCCTGCAAAAATATTCGCAAAATTATTTTCTTTAATTAAATAAGTATAATAAGAGTTATTTTTTAAGCAAATAAAAAATATAGTTATTTTTTAAAATTAAAATAAGAACGAACCTCGATTATACAAACTACGGCTGTCATACGTGCTTCCCACTTCCGCTCGGTCTTATCGAGTATCCAGACATTTGCGGATGAATAAACCTGGGAAAGTAATTATTCTCAACCGTATTTCACAATCTTATTTTCATCACTTCTTCAGTATCCTTCTCTTGAACACGAAACATCTAAGACCTTCAGATAAACTCAAGACAATGAAATCTCGATAATTCACCTTTGTTCCGACGCCAAGCAGCTCTGCTACTCTTCTCCGCTCACTCTGGCTTATCAACATTGAGAGTTGCGCATAGCATCTCAAATCTACACTTTGGCTCATTTAACAAAGACGTTAAACTCACGGATGGATCGAAGAGCTCTGCACGTTTTCGTACTGATTTATTTCCATATTTAGCTCAATTTCAATTCTAAAAGAACGAATTATATTTCCAACATATTTCTGATTACATAAGTTACGATGATTGGTGTGAATGAGCACGACTTGATACAATGAATCTAAAATATGATAATTTGAATAAACAACAACCCTAATCACGTGGGTCACTTATGGGACGCGAGAAAGAATGGATTGAAGAGCAGTCGATTGATAAGAGAGACGATTGTGGGAATCGAGCGACAGGTGTGATAATCAACACTTGCTAAACACTCTCACTCGCTGAACCCCTCTCTAGCTGTGTTAGTGAAATGAGAAGAGAGAGTCGATGGCCCTCATGAGCTCGACAAAAATGCATGAGTGTTGAATCTGATTCGAAAATTATGAAATCAGCTAACATTTTCAAATTGTAAATGGTGGCAAAAAGTTAATGTCATCCGCAGGATTCGAACCTGCGCCCACAGAAGTGGACTGCGACCTGAACGCAGCGCCTTAGACCACTCGGCCAGAATGACTATGATGAACGTTTCGTTCACACGGATGATGCGTCTCAATGTAATGTTTCAATGTAATGTTTCCTCGAATGTTGATCGCGTCGCGAGTAGGGAAAGTGTTTGCGAGATCGTTGGTCGATAGTTTATGTCTATTTCCTGAAACACATTGGATCTTTTGTTTTCGACGAAACGAACGCCTGGATATTTCCACACGTTCTAAGTGTCGGTTTGATCAAAGTCGTTAGTGTTACCACATCGAACAGTACCTCTTTCTATTTATTGCATTCGTTGTTCTAACGAGGACTCAATTCGATCGACCAACAATAATGCTTATCCTAAACGATACACATCTAATTTCATTCAGAATGGCGTCGGATGAGCCATCTCTCATGTTTCACATCATCCACTCATGTGTGTGTATTCAATCGATCTCCTGCAACATCCTATTCATGTATCTCATTCGAAAGCACACCCCCTTCCACCTGCGATCCTATTCGACCATGCTTCTTTTGTAAGTTCATCATCGTTACTAAGAATGCAATTTCGGTTTTGGTCCATTCTGCACACTATCTCGCCGGCCAGAGAAACGAGAGAATGTGCAGAATTCGAAGAGTAGAACCGAAATGGCATCACTAATCGATACATTGGGTTTGTCCAGAAAACATATCAATAGGTCCGAATCAGTACGGGCATACCATTCCGCGCATATTATTTTAAATATTTTAAGCATGTCCATCTACGAAACCGCGTCGGCGATGTCTGGACTGTTGTTATTTTCAAGGTATTTCAAACAAATTAATATTATCTCTAAAATGAAATTTCAGAATAATTTCGCTCGGCAATGAGGCTTTGATAGCGGTAATTTACGGGCCTTGCTCCTATCTCGATAATACGGCAGTCTGCTATGGACTGTATGGACTGCACCTCAATGCTTCCACGTATTACAATCTGCAAATGACAGCAACTTTCGGGTTTCGGTACAATATAAAATTGCGGAAGTGATACATGTCTGCATTTATTGAGGCACTACCTCATGGGATTCCCTACTCCATCTGTTGCAAAGACGCTTTAGCCTCATTCTCGCGGCAACAACAACAACAATATGTTTCGTGATCAATTGTCTGTTTTCTTATGATTAAATTCAATTTGCAGATGCTCTTCGGTTTCGGTCGGTCGCCTAGAGCGGATGTGGAGCATTCACTGCAATAATACGTGCCGCAATACGACTTCAGCAACGCGGTAGTTGAGGGTTCGTAGAATGCAAAAATATGCAGAAATTATGTAGCGGTCACGTTCTAATTTTACACAGTGTCAAACTGTAATTCTTTCAAAAAGAATCTTTAGCCATGATCAACCCTGCCCGGACTCCGGCCATCGCTACCACAGTCTGGGTGTGTCTGACAACACTCCCATGTCTGTGCGCAAATGTATACACAGGCACAGCCGTTAATAGGTAAGTCGAGCGAAAAACAGTAGATCGCAGATAAAATCATAGGAAGTCGAGCCAAATAACCTAAGAATGAGCGTGTTTTCAAGTGACACCATGCAGGTTTCTCGAATGCGAAGGCTAATTTCTCAGAAATAACGAGGGCAACCCACAGGCAGTTTCTCAAGGTTCGTATAATCGATTCAGACGCACGCAATCAATCCTAAGAACAAAAGAAATAAGCAAAAAAAAATTTTCCACATTCCAAGAAAGCGATCCATCCTATTCATTGTTTCCAATAAAGATGCAAATTTCCAGGCACTAGTTTGTCAATTTTTCATCTCTCAAATGTTCACCATGGCGGTTTTCTGTTTTTTGCTCGGTCACTTTGACATTCTCAAACTTCCTGCTTTGGAGTATGCGGTGCACTTTGTACGTTCAATTATTATTTATTTAACTCATCTAGAATTTGTAGCTGTTTGTCTCCGAACGGAATGAATAAATGAATTAATTAAATAAAACAATTTTGAAAATAGTTTTAGCTCGGCGAAATTTGCGTTGCACTTAGCCCGTTGACAACTCTATATTTCGCGAAATCGTATCGCGTGTGAGTTTAAATGTATTTTTTTCTAAATTATATTTACACCATTTCACTTCCACATTTGCGTCTAGAAAATATCTAAATGTATTTCGGAACAAATAATTGTCGACGTTAAGACAAACAGAATACTTATGAGATTAAGAAATCGTAGTTCAATAATTATTAAAGTCATGCAGTAGACTATACGCGCATTTGTGAATATGCTTATGTTCTAAAGAAATCAAATTAATTTCAGGGAGATCGTTGAGCTCATAACAAGGAGACGTCGTATTCTGTGTCAGCCTTGACTAGAAATCCATGAGCTGATTTATTTATAATTTTTTTTAAATTACACTTTTTTTGTATTTGTTGTATAATTTACCGGGGGAGAAATTGAGACATGATTAATTTTTTAATCGTATTACTTCTTCGTATAGATAAAACGAGACTTGGGCAGACATGCCCCCTCAGGTCCCTTGCAGTAGACCATTCCGGATTTCTAGAAGAAACTTTTCAAAAGTTAATTTAATTAATTTCAAAATAGTAATAATTTACATCATGCACTTGAGTCTTTTCGTTTAAATCAGGACAGAGAGTTCAACACGACCACTTTCTTCCCTCTTCGTACCTGGAAGTTAGAAGTTATGTAATACAAATATTTCTTTTTTTAAATAGTTTTTTTGGTTGTTGATAAGCTCGACAAAATGTCGTTTACTACATTGTATTTGCTCCTGGTAGTTTACCCACGTTCCATTCGTCTTTCCAAAGTAGGAGCAGCAAATGGCTTCTTTCGCGCAGGAAGTCAGCGAAGGAGGGACGAGGGCATTCGGGTTGGGTAGTGGGTCTGCAATATGTTTTATTGCCTCACGGAATGAAGCAAAACAATATTTTTTTTAAATGGATTCACACACTAATAGGAAACCAAAAAAAATTAATTTAATTAATATAAACAATAAATACCCCTAGGAGGAGGCAGTCGCTCGTTCACATTGTAGCGCCAGGGCACGTGGCCTGAAATTGTAAGCAATTAAAATTTTAATAAAATAATTAATATTTTTAAAAATATAGTAAATATCCTACCGACATAGCACTTTAGTGCGATTGCAGTAGGAATCGCGAGGAGGAGACAAAGAAGGACGGAATTCCTCTCAAAATGAAATGTCAAGCCGGCATTTATGTTTTATTGAAAGGAAAGTTCTCGTGCTAGTCAGCAGATGGGTGAATCAGATCTTGCAAATTAGTGATGGCAAAATAGGCATCCGACTCTCCTCAATTCTCTCGGTTCACCGATTAGAGCGCCAGCGAAATGAGGTCAGTGGCTGCCGATATTCCATCACTATTGCAAATGGCGAGAAGAAGGCGGAAAAGAACTCCACAAAATAGACATTTCGGCGAATATAAAGTATTTTTAAGCTACCGAGTGAAAATTGGATCTGATTCATCATAGCACCTAAGAACAACGCCAACAGATAAGACTTCGCTTACCTAGGGGCCACAAGCCCCGCCCACTTTCCCTCGACACCATTCCCCTCAAAAGCGAGATGGAGGAAGCGCAACCCGCGTTCGCAACCAAATCACTCGCCCAAAAGCTTGATCAGTAGCTATGACCGCCCTACATGCGGCATACCGGCTTCTCAAATCGTCTTTGACAACTCAATGAAACGCCGGTTCTAACTTTTAAATGTGCAGTATATGATTCTTAATCGACTAGTTGTTCACGAATCGACTAGATAGATAGTCGCGACTATAATCGAATCAATCTAATCAAATTATTCCCTTGTCGGGCTTGCCGAATTGGTGGATGATGGGAGTGAAGGGCGGAATTCATTTCGAAATGAGATGTCAAGACGACATTTTTGTTTTATTGGAACGAAAATTCTCGTGCTAGTCAGCCGATGGGTGAATCAGATCTTGCAAATAGCGAAGAAAAGGCAGAGAAGAGCTTGAAGAGGGCTAATGTAAGAGTCGATCCAGAATATCCAAAAAATCATAACATGGTTCCTGATGAAGAAACATGATTTCATTGTGAAGAAGCGTATCGATTGTTCTTATAAGAAATTCAAGTTTTAGACATTGTTAGACCTACCGGCATCAATTTTAAAGACGAGCAACTTGCTTACTCTTTTCCGTTTTTTTTCTCTGGTGAAATTACAATAAATTTTTGCAATTTGTTTTATTCCGTAATTTTTAGCGAAATTGCAGTGTTATATAAAATTGAATTTCAATGAATCTCTGACTGTAGAATTACTACCCTATCTCCGTGCGCGATATGTGTACAAAAATGATCTTGTGGCAGCATTCATGTTTTCATGTTATATGAAGTGAAAAAGCGCTCGGCGTTAATGACGCATTTATTCATTATGCTTTGACTTTAAGCAGTGGGTAATATCCGCGTCTCCCATCGCAGCTTCCGATGGCTCCCTTGCAGAAGGTATAATAGGATAGCACTTTCTGAAAATCAGCCCAAATTCACAAGTTTAGTCCAAAAGCTAAAAGTAGTTCAGTTCAAAAGCTAAAAGTAGTTCAGTCCAAAAGCTAAAAGTAGTTCAGTCCAAAAGCTAAAAGTAGTTCAGTCCAAAAGCTAAAATTAGTTGCACCACGAACGTTCTTATCCGTCGTCAGCACGACATTCCTCTCATCATTCTTGCCGAAGTTTGGACAACCGAGGCTGCCGCACTCATACACTTCCTCGTGATAGTAAATTTTGCCTCTGTAGTGATCATATTAGATTGTACTCCCTGGTCTCTCCCTGATCTTATAATTTAGGACTGATTTTTTTTATTCTTGTTGACTTACTTTTCCCTGGAAATCTTATCGTGCATTGGTCTGCGGAAAACGGCGCAGCATTTGGTATCTTCCGGACAGGCACGCTTGCTTGCTCAGATTCGGAGCCGGAATACAACAGTTAGTAAAAAAACGCAATGATTAAAGATGTTAACCTTGAAAGCAATCGAGCGCCACCGCAGTGGAGATAGCAACAAGCAAGAGTAGAACGAGAGAACGCATCTTGAATGTGAATTTCTCTATGAAAACTGACAGTTTTATAGTGAAACCATGCAAAATATTCTCATGGCTGTAAGCACTTCTGCAGAAAACATGAATCATTCTTGTTGTTGGCAAATAGTATATTTCAAAACAGTTTATCAATTCAGTTGCAGCAGGAATTTGCAGGTGCCTTCGGGCTTCTGACAGTAAGTGATGCCACCGTCGGTCGGAAACTGCAAAACAGGCTTTCGAAAAGAAATTACGAAGTGAGTATTTGAGTAATGATAATTCTGGATAGATATGTCGCTGATTTCTCTCATTCAAGATAAGCTCCTCTCCTTCGTGCACTGTTGGCAATCATGGTTTCAAGGAATTCATTCCAGTATTTTTTGAGAAGGAAATCGGAAATGGCAACAACGGAGAGCTCACCCTCTTGAACAACTCTTGTCGGCCATGGAAACTAGGGCAGTCATCTGTGCAGCTGTATCGCTGTCCGACGAGGTATCTGAAATGAAGTGACTTTTCAATTGATTTGATTAGTTGGTCTATCCTCCGTTAGTATGCACTGTCCTACACTGATGAGTTTCTGTCCAACACTGGAAAGTTTCGACCAGGTATGTGAAAAGAATAAATTTTCTAAACGATGTGCAGCCACCAATTCTCTCTTTTGCAAGAATTATCCGGCTCGCGACCGACGTGCATAGGAATAGCCCACTACTAGAGACTATTTGCGAGAGAATAGATATAATTTGATGATTTTCCATTGTTTGAATTTCAAACTATGAAAACCACTTCCGAATTGTACCTTCCACATGTTTGTGCTTGCTTCTCCTCTTAATTACGTACTAATTGAAGTGATTGCAGAGGTGATTACCCAGCCTAGCGTCGTAAGTTCAAACAGATCGGTGATATGAACCGATGGTATCGGAGAGAGGATAACGAGTTAACCGAGTACGAAAAACAACTCTTTTCTGCATACTGTCTCGAGCGGTTGAGAAAATGCACGAAATGGAGAGATCGCAACGCGTATTTCGAACTCTAGAGAGATATTGTTCGTGATGAAATTTTGTAAAAAATTTTATTCAAATTCTTCACAAATCACAAATCCACTGAAATATATTTATTTCCGGAAGGTAAGAGTTCGTGATAGTATTGCCAGTCGGGAAACTTTGAGTGCACTATTGTCGGTCAGAGAAACGAGAGAGCACGCGAATTGAGGAGAGTCATCTCTAACACTCACTAGGGTGGACAATTCAAGGATGACTCTCCTCATTTCGCATAGTATCTCACCGGTCAGAGAAACGAGAGAGTGTGCAGAATGAAGAGCGTCAAACAACGAAACAACATCTCTAATACTCACGCCATATTACTGCAGCATCTTGCGCTCGTCGGACACTCTATTAGCGAGGGGACGACGATTCCAACAGGGGAGAATTCCGACGCCTCCACTACCGCTCCAGCACTGTAGCCCCAGGGAATCTCGCCTGCAAAAATAAATCCATCAGCGAATACAATTCAATCATAACATCTCTGCGAATGATGAGATTTACATTGAAGCTCGGTAGCCATAGGGTCGCTCTCTATAAAATTGCGCATAGACCATTGTGAAACAAAATTATGGATAAACGGGTCAAAATATAAATGTGTTTTCAACGGAAAAAATTACGAATTTTATTTCTCTCTGAGAAGTTGTGTTTCACTCGCCCCATATCATTCGAAGGAATTGATTGAAACGATGATGTGCGGATGTCTTAACGAAAGAAAAAACTCTAAAAAATATACAGTCTGTCTCAACAACTTTCCCTACACGTTTCGGCATGCAATTCACGGATTTTCGCTTGAAGTGTTCGTTTCCGCATTATGTCTATTAATCGCGAATTGGCGGATTACGAGATAAGAAAAAAATCATGAATTGTTTTTCGATCCATTCCGCACATTTTCTTGCCAGAACGTTACAAGACTATGCAGACAAGATATAGCCGACAACCAACATGATTCCCAGGAACATTTCAAAGCTGCTAACTGACAACTCACCAACATAACACTTCAGCGCATCGCCAATCGAAAAGACGGAGAGCGTGGCGATCGAGAGCAGAAGCATTTCGTACTCTATCCAGTGGGAAATAGTCCCTCTGAACTGTATGTACACTACTGTGGCGGCAAGGAATAGTAGTAGCTCTCTCCACTCTGCACAATCGCTCCTGTCTCTCAGAGGCGAAAGAGTGTGCAGAATGGAGAGAGAACCGAGAGAGAAAGTAAGCACTAGTCACTCCCCCGCAAGAGAGAATTGACATGCTCTTACCTATCGGAGAGGGAGACAAAGAATCAGATGAGGGAAAGAGAGAATCAGAGGAGAGATCAACTTCGTCTCCCTCGCCCTTGTCCCCCTCAACTTGTGCCGTTCTTTCCTTCTATTTGCTCTTCTTTCGATCTCTAACTGCTCTGCACTCGGGATTACCATCGATTTATACAAAGTGAAACAACAATTGGTTGATTGAGGAGGAAAAGGGCTACATAGCGATATAGATGCTTCTTCGGTATTGACTCTCCTCATTCCACACAATCTCTCGCCGGTCAGACAAACGAGAGAGGTTGTAGAGTGAAGAGAGCAGAAATCCGAACTACCATCTCTAATTGGCAATGTCGACGGGAGCGTTGAGGCAGTTGCCACTTCAAGAAAAAAGGAATTTTGAAAAATCAGTTGTCGATCGCGGACCGAATCGAATACCGTACAATAGCTAAGATTTGATATTTGATCTGACTATTCTCATATCTTTGATCTCTATCATTTCAAAACTCACGCGTCCTTGTAGTGAAAAGTGACGATGACCTGCTTGCCGCCGCAGCACAGAGTCATGCCACAACCGATCTTCGTAGTTTTCGCCCAGGCCATCTAAAATTTCCATCTGAACGAGGTGTGTGCAAAAAGTGTCCCGCACTCCTCATTTCTCATGTTCTATCGTCTGTCTCACCTGAGTCCGGGATTTTTTTTCACACCCCTGATCTGAACTATTGTTGGCTATTCGGCCTATTGTAGGGGCGCCGCTACCTCCTCCCCTCGTGAAATTTTACATCAAGCACGGGGGAAGCGCCTAGTGGGAGCCGGGGGCACCGGAGCTACGATATACCGAACAGCCGACCCTAAGCTGAACAAAACCTAGGAAAGCCTACAGGCTCACTACTCTGCTATCTTCGAGATAATTCAAATACGCCTGAGTAGCGTGTCCGAGTCCGATCGGAGAAAGTTGAATACTTCTTGTGCGTGAGAATGATTGAGGACATGCCGAATTTCCAATTGTTTTTTTTATCATATTTTAATCCTGTTGATTTCTGTGCGAAACAAAGGAATACTCAGTTGAGTTTCAGGAATTCTGTAAAAGAGGCAAGAATCGTCACTAGCAGTGGATGGGACTGCATGCTCGGAAAATAAATAATATAAAAAATGAAAATAAATAAAATCACCTGGAAGAAGCTTCAAGCCGCCTTTCCGAGGCCGGCGATTCTGAGCTGAAATATCGCACTTCGCATAACCTATTTCTGATATATTTACTTTATTCATAGGTCAAAATATGTCTACGCATTTCAGCGACATTTCGGGTGTAAAGGCACTCACTGGTCCTGATCAAGGGTGTGCAAAAAATTTCCGACACTCCTCTTTTCCCATGCTATCTCGTCTCTCTGACCGACGAAAGATCATGCAAAATGAACCCTGCTCCTGATTCAGTCATCGTGTACAGGTTTTCGCCGATGTTGACTCTCAATATTTCATTATTGTCACGGATTGAACTTTATTATTATTTTCGTTTTTCAGAGATCTGCGATCTGATGAGTTTCAGGAACGATACAAATCAACGAAAAGTTGAGATCAGCAATAATGTTCATTATTGCTGATTTCATTTCGACCAACTGGTTGGGTAGCGACGTATTGAGTAGCGACCACAAATCGGCATCCGACTCTTCTCGTTTCGCGGACCGGCGAGATACTATGCAATTTGAGGAGAGTCAGATGGAAATTTGTCATCACTAGAGAATGCCTTGGAGACTAGGATTCGTACAATCCGGGACATATGGCTCAGGGCCGGCTTTTAAGAAATATCCGGTCACGGTTTCAGTTCTACCGTATCTCAGCTTACCGTTGAGCTAGAAGGGAGGAGTAGTGCTCAAAATACGCGGAAGCATCAGACAGACAACTTTCCAGGCAAGGGCGAGAAATTAGGATACCAACTGCAAAAATAATGGATCCACGTGAAAATTCACAACAAAAAATACTAGTGTGTACTCGCTTTATTGTTCTCTCATATTATCATAAATAAAGATGTAAAATATCTATTGACAAATAGAAAGCTGTGCGGAAGTGGGGAGAATATAATCGCATAGGACAATGATGGAGTGAGCAATCAAGTGGGCACAGCGCAGCCAAACTCGGTGATTATGACCGTATGGGTAACAACTCCCTCCTTGTGGTCAAGCGCTAGCCACGCTCCGTCGATGCAAATCACAAACACCGTTTCCGGTCTGCAGAGCATGAAATAGCCGGGTTGCGAGTTGTTTTGGAGCCTAAAATTTGGTGAATATTATTCATGCAGCTTTATGGCTTATCTCTTACCCACAAGCCTTCGTATCACAAGGTGCGACTGCGCCATACCGCTGCGCGGCGCTTACGGGCGTGTAGTCCTGCCTTGATGCCTTCATCAAGGGGATTGTGCCTCCGCAGCTTGTCGTGTCTATTGCGTAATATTATAATCATTTTTTAAAAATTTTTTTTATAATATTTAAATTTTTCAGCACTTGAATACAGCTTGGAGTCGATTTGGTAGCACCGAGCAGCTCTGATGTAAGTTGTGGAGGTAATCTCTGAAAGTATGCTCAGCATGAATCCTTTCGCATAGTTTTGTTAAAACCCACAAACTATGGAGTCCATAGTATGGACGCAGTATGTAAAGTATGAATGTATAGTTACAGAGTATGGACGTTCGGTGACAATTTGAAAACATACCGTTGTACGGATAATCCGGTTCGTTCATCTCCTTGAGGAACATCCATGACCCTAGTTTTTCATCCCACTGAATGCTATTTCGATACGCGAATGATGATCCGTGCAACTGATGCGAATTATCCGGTAGAGTCGTACTGGAATGGCAATGCTACTCAGTCAATCCATTCGAATCCTTACTCAATAACTGTTCCGTAGGGACAAGGTGAGGGGAATGTGTTGGGTTTGAGATTGGCGTTGTTGTCGAGTGGAGTTGCGAGGGCGAGCGCAGGATTGGGTGAATAGCCGAATGCGTCGATCGACGGTTCCTCGATAGGCTCTGAAGAACCACGACGTTGTGCAGGCAACGCGCCAATAAGAATTCCCGTCGAGACCTCTCTTGTACTCTCTCACTTTAACGTACTATCTCGCCATTCCTCTGATCGCTCTCTCTTCTCTCGCTCACCCCATGCAAAACGCCATGAAGAACCTCTTGCCTACAACGACATCCCAAACACGATGTTGCTATCGCATTTGCTACGAGATATGCGCATGGAAACCTGGGCAATCCACATCAGCCATGATCTTGATCATTTCCTGATAGGGCTTTGCGCAAACCACGGCAGCCACTTTATTGCCGAGAAGAACGCATCATTCAGGAGGGAAGGTGTATGAGAGACACTGAACAGTAGTGATTAGGGTTCCCCAAACGAGTCATTCCTGCCCATTTGGGCACGAAAAGCGGTCGCCTGGGCCAGGTTATCTGGGCCGCCTGGCCCAAATCGGGAACCCTAGTAGTGATTCTCAGAAATATCGATTGCACCCTTCACGGAGCGCTATCCGAGCACTACTAGGGTCTATGACAAGTATCAATGATGCGATAACAGCTAAAGGTATACCTTTGTATTCTCCACACACAGCATCTTGCAGTGGTATTCATCGATTGCATCCAGTTTTGCGACGACTTCCCTCTTTGAAGTGGATGTCTCATTCCGAAAGCATATTGCACTCCCCTAAAATTGAGCTTTCCGTTTACTAGTATGTAAATTCGATCTTGGCTCTCTTAATTCTGCACACTATCTCGCCGGTAAGAGAAACAAGAGAGGGTGCAGAATTCAGAGCGTCGAATCCCGAATCGAAATCACTATCAGATACCTCATTGAGCCCACAGGCTAGGAGAAAGAAGATAGACCGCATATGCTAGTACGATAGGAAAGGAAGAACGGAAATATGAGAAGGACTGAGATGGAGTCCTAATGCTGTAAATGCTTTAGGCAACGCATGGCATCCCCTAAATGATCGCCATAGATACAGGAGGGATGTCTAGCGGAAAGAAGATTGGGCATGTGTACGCTTACATAAAAAAGCATGGACCAAACGATCAGAAAATCAAATGAATGCGTGTTTTTTAAGCTTTTGAATCACATTCATCTGAACCTTTTCTTGAATCATTGTATCCCTGAGCAAGGTTTAGCAAATTGCTTCCATAATAATATCGGATCTCCTTTCTTCGATTCTCAATTCTCAAATCTCCATTTTGGGGCTAAATTACCTGCTGAAAGAAGAAAAAAACGATCACCAGGCACTGTCGAATCATCATAATCCTGATCCGATTTCCGTCGAAGTTTGGAAATTATAGCGGAACATCGCCCGCGGAAGAATACCGAAGCGCGGGGATTGTCCGCTCACAGCGTGTCAAAGACCGAAATTCCTTTGTTCTCAGCGGCGCTGCGCCCATTGTGAAACGTATCCAATTCGTCTCATTCTGATCCATCAGAGCTGTCGGAATGGGAAGGGGAATAATTGGAATATCATGCTTACTTCATTAGGCAGAGTCGCGCAATTACATGAGAATGTAACGTGATGACTGGGAATCCTTCCGGATTGTTTGTGACTAATTTAGTCATTCTTTGGCGCACGTTTCTACATAATTCTCGTAATTATTCGATTTTCTCATTTTCACAGAGACATTCCTCGAAGCTCCGTTATAAGAAAATCTACATTAGGACCGTTTTCGGAATCTTCATCGACAGATCTACAATTATTATAACTCCGAATTTTGAAATATTTTTCACGAATTTGAGATATAAGAGATTTTTACAATTTTTCAGAACTGTTTTGCGAAAACAAAAGAAAATTCTGAAATTTCGAGTTATAATAATTGTAGATCTGTCCTAATGTAGATTTTCTTATAACGGAGCTTCGAGGAATGTCTCTGTGAAAATGGGAAAATCGGAAAAATTACGAAAATTATGTAGAAAAGTGCCCCAAAGGTTTACTAAATTAAATCTGGAAGCATTCCCAGTCATCATGTTTCATTTCATGTAATTGCACGACTCTGCCTAATCAACGAAGCAAGATATTCCAATTATTCCCCCTCCCATTCCGACCGTTCTGATGGATCAGAAAGAGACGAATTGGATACGTTTCACAATGGAATGAAAGAGAGGGAAAGGCTCGTGAAATCGTTTTGCGCCGCCATTCTCTCTCTTTGACACGCTGTGCCGCTGAGTGTTGCTGCGGATTAGGAATGTCTCGGTGCCGGCTGTCTCCATTTTGCACACTCTCTCTCTCGCCACTCAGAGCGACGAGACAATGTGAAGCAAACTCAAAACGACAGTGCATACTCTTTCGTCATCGCTAATCTGCGAAATAGTGGGCGGAATGGTGATACTGCTACTTCCCGGCAACGGAAGTGATTAGCTGTTCAGCAGTATACAAGATCGAAAGGATACGGATCGAATGAACTCGTGAAGGCTCATTAATCCCGCATGCTCTCGCGATTTCGTGAAATTTGATCGGTTATAATCTGTATTACGTGATGTTCTTTTGCAAATGGGCATCTCGGAACGGATAATTGGGAACGCAATGCTGTTCGAATTGTGTTTGATCAGCTTTCTATCACATCAAAGGATTTATTAGGGAGGTCACATACAACGATACAAGGAGGTAGACTAAACACCTCTCTCGATAGTGTCGATTCGGTTTGAGACTATCGAGAGAGGGTTTCGAGAGAGAGGTAAATGCTGGAGGAATGAGGCAGAATTATCGCCAAAACTAAGAATCAAATTGCTCGTCTATCGATCTCTCGATGTGATGTTTATGAAGAAGCTACGATTAGACAGAATAAGAGATATTTTTTGTCTTTTAAAAAAAAAATTTATTTCATGATTAGTCGATTGACAATAATCACTTGGGAACATAGACGGGTGCTCCCAGCCAGTTTCCACTGAAAAATTTCACGTATTTCAAGTATTTTATCCAGTCATTGGGCATGTCGTTTGGTTCATTTGATTCTTTCTCTCATATTCATGGGGTTCATTAATCGATGTTTGTATTACTCATTTCATCTCTATTCTTGCTAAGACTTGATCTTTGATCTTTGGTCTCTGATCTTTGATCTCAATGACTTACGTGATATTGTATTGGCAGGCGACGATGACTTGCTTGTCGCCGTTGCACAGGGCGATGCCGCACCCGATGTTTGTGGTGTTCTCCCAGGCCATCTAGGATGATTATTGATTGGAGTAGAATTATAATAGGGCAAGGTTCGGGAAAGTGAAGATTGTGAAGGCTGGCAGTAGGTGGGTATAGAAAAGACAAAGTCGAAAATGATCCGAACAAAGGATATTACGGATCCGTCATATCCGTAATATCTCGATTTTGAATTAATTCTGAGCGATATCTTCGGATAAATATTGATTTTCGGAATGGAATGTGAAGCAAAAAAAAATTGTTTTGCGTCGGTCCAATTTGAGCAAATTGTTCGGTATTTAAAAAAAAAGAACTGACAAATGCTTACCTGAGTAGCATGCCCTACTCCGGTGTGGAACAACTCTTCCGTGAAAATGATCGAATTCCACCCATAGTCCTGAATTCATCAAAAATTTAACAATAGTCGATACATGACTAGATTAATTATATCGGGTGGATTTTTGTGATTAGTGATGTCAAAACGGAACCGAGTCTCCTCAATTCACCTGATCTCTCGCTGGTCAGACATACGAGAGCGCATGCGAAATGAGGAGAGTCATGTTCCGATTTGCCATCACTATTTGTGGAACATTGGACAAATCCTCACCTGGAATTCCGCCTTCCATCCATTGGAAGCGATCTTGCCTTTGCCTTTGATCGTAAGCTACAAATATTGTTTTTTTTTTTAAAATGAAACCGTTGAATATTACAAACCAGCGGCATTCCCCCGCCGTAGGCCACTGGCAGACTCCGCGCTTCGCGCGTCGTCTCTCTTCCTTTTTCTCCTGCTTCACACCCTCTTCCACTCTCTCCTCTCTCTGGTTCCGAAGTTTATATGACGAAATCTCTCTCCCCCTCCATCCCCCTCTTTCTGGAAGGTTCGATGAAGAAATCTCTCTCCCCCTACCTCCCCGTCTCGTTGGAAGGTTCTGGAAGTTTCGATGACGAAATTTCTCTCCCCCTTCCCTCCCCGTCTCGTTGGGAGGTTCTGGAAGTTTCTATGACGAAATCTCTCTTCCCTCCCTCCCCCCCCCTCTTTATGGAAGGTTCTGGAAGTTTCTATGACGAAATCTCTCTCCCACCTCCCTTCCCCTTTATCTGGAAGGTTCGATGACGAAATATCTCTCCCCCTCCCTCCCCTCTCTTTCTGGAAGGTTCGATGACGAAATCTCTCCTCCCTCCCTCCCCTCTCTTTCTGGAAGGTTCGATGACGAAATCTCTCTCCCCTTCCCTCCCCTCTCTTTCTGGAAGGTTCGATGACGAAATCTCTCCCCCCCCTCCCTCCCCTCTCTTTCTGGAAGGTTCGATGACGAAATCTCTCTCCCCCCCCCTCCCTTCCCCTTTATCTGGAAGGTTCTGGAAGTTTCGATGACGAAATCTCTCCCCCCCCTACTTCCCCGTCTCGTTGGAAGGTTCTGGAAGTTTCGATGACGAAATTTCTCTCCCTCCTCCCTCCCCTCTTTCTCTGGAAGGTTCGATGACGAAATATCTCTCCCCCTCCCTCCCCTCTCTTTCTAGAAGGTTCGATGACGAAATCTCTCCCCCCCCCCTCCCTCCCCTCTCTTTCTGGAAGGTTCGATGACGAAATCTCTCCCCCCCTCCCTCCCCTCTCTTTCTGGAAGGTTCGATGACGAAATCTCTCTTCCCCCCTCCCTTCCCCTTTATCTGGAAGGTTCTGGAAGTTTCGATGACAAAATCTCTCTCCCCCCCTCCCTTCCCCTTTATCTGGAAGGTTCTGGAAGTTTCGATGACGAAATCTCTCCCCCCCCCCCTACCTCCCCGTCTCGTTGGAAGGTTCTGGAAGTTTCGATGACGAAATTTCTCTCCCTCCTCCCTCCCCTCTCTTTCTGGAAGGTTCGATGACGAAATCTCTCTCCCCCCCCCCTCCCTTCCCCTTTATCTGGAAGGTTCTGGAAGTTTCGATGACGAAATCTCTCTCCCCCCTACCTCCCCGTCTCGTTGGAAGGTTCTGGAAGTTTCGATGACGAAATTTCTCTCCCCCTCCCTCCCCTCTTTCTCTGGAAGGTTCGATGACGAAATGTCTCTCCCCCTCCCTCCCCTCTCTTTCTGGAAAGTTCGATGACGAAATCTCTCTCCCCCTCCCTTCCCCTTTATCTGGAAGGTTCTGGAAGTTTCGATGACGAAATCTCTCTCCACCCCTCCCTGAGGGCCAAGGAGGGGCGGGGCAAAGTGGGCGGAGTCTGAACAGAATGAGACAGCGCTTTATATAGGAGTATGATAGTTTGGTCTTTATAGTTTGTAGTTTGATCTTTGATCTTTGTAGTTTGACCTTTGATCGTTACCCTGGTCCCTGAGGGCCCAGGAGGGGGCGGGGCAAAGTGGGCGTAGTCTGGACAGAATGAGACTCAGCGCTTTTTTTATAGTATGATGTAAGGTTTGTGCAAATAAAATTCGATCAATGAATTTATCGCATAAATATTCACTTTGTCAGAACTAGTCATCGTGTACAGATTCTCGCCCACAAGGTTTCTGAAAGAATTGTTTTATTACAAATGCAAATCATACTCCTATATAAAGCGCAAAAGTCTCTGATTTCTGTTCAGACTCCGCCCACTTTTGGTTTAGGCTCCGCCCCCAAAAGATCAAACTACAGTAGCCCGGGTACCGTACTCCTACCGTAATCCTACAGTAACCCGGGTACCGTACTCCTACCGTAATCCTACAGTAACCCGGGTACCGTACTCCTACCGTAATCCTACAGTAACCCGGGTACCGTACCCCTACCGTAATCCTACAGTAACCCGGGTACCGTAGTCCTACCGTAATCCTACAGTAACCCGGGTACCGTACCCCTACCGTAATCCTACAGTAACCCGGGTACCGTAGTCCTACCGTAATCCTACAGTAACCCGGGTACCGTACCCCTACCGTATTCCTACAGTAACCCGGGTACCGTATCCCTACTGAGGGAGAGAGATTTCGTCATATAAGCTTCTAGAACATTCCAGAACTTTCGATTTCTTCCAGAAGCTTCTAGAACATTCCAGAACTTTCGATTTCTTCTCGAAGCTTCTAGAACATTCCAGAACTTTCGATTCCTTCTAGAACATTCCAGAACTTTCGATTCCTTCTAGTACATTCCAGAACTTTCGATTTCTTCTCGAAGCTTCTAGAACATTCCAGAACTTTCGATTTCTTCCAGAAGCTTCTAGAACATTCCAGAACTTTCGATTTCTTCTAGAAGCTTCTAGAACATTCCAGAACTTTCGATTTCTTCTCGAAGCTTCTAGAACATTCCAGAACTTTCGATTTCTTCCAGAAGCTTCTAGAACATTCCAGAACTTTCGATTCCTTCTAGAACATTCCAGAACTTTCGATTCCTTCTAGAACATTCCAGAACTTTCGATTCCTTCTAGATTCATCATACTCCTATATAAAGCGCAAAAACCTGTGTGCGTCTGTTCAGACTCCGCCCACTTGGCCCTGCCCCCTCCCTAGGACCCCGATCCCTGGGAAAGGTAAAAGATCAAACTACCAAGACCAAAGATCAAACTACAAAGACCAACGATCAAACTACAAAGACCAAAGATCAAACTACAAAGACCAACGATCAAACTATAGACCACAAACTACAAACGATAGACTACAAACTTCAGGTTAGAGACTACAAACTATAGACTCTTACTTTCTTTGAAGAAAGTTCTAGAACCTTCCCTGAGGAAAGTTCTAGAAGGTTATGTGAAGAAAGTTCTAGAAGGTTCTCCAAGGAACGTTCTATGGGAGAGTGGGAGACAAACGACGCGCGAAGCTTAGAGTATGCCAGTGGCTTCCCCCGCCGTAGGCGGGGGAATGCCGCTGGTAAGATAAATAAAGAGCAATATGAACATGTTGGTGGAGTGCTTGTAGGTGCACTGACTTGCGACAATTTGCGCGGCTTTCTCTAGTCCGCAGTCCCATTTCTGGAACAGTACTATGGATGTGATTTCGGTTTTGGCTCTCTCCATTCTGCACACTCTCTCGGCGGTCAGAGAAACAAGAGAGTGTGCAGAATGGAGAGAGTCGAAAACTGATACGAAGTCACTACTCACTAGCGGGGCAATCTTCTTCTTAGCAGCGGGCATTTTCTTCCCCTTGGCTACGTTCTTTTTTCGGAGATGTTCTTGCAGAGCGTATTGTGACTTTTGAGGATGGCCGTGACCTGTGATTTTGCATTTTATTATTATTATTATTTTTAATTTTTCGAGTGAGCTTGAATGAAGTCTTACCTCTGCCTGCGGAATCCCGCCGGGACAGGCAGCCAGGATAGCTGGAATTCGATGGAAACATACTAGGCCATTTCTCGATTCATGTTACCTGCCGAGATCGAAACGATGACCAACCAGTGAAGAATCATCACTATGCTACCTCCGTTACCACGTGCGGCAGGATCGCAGCTCTCTCCATTTTGCACACTCTCTTGTGTACCTGACCGACGAAGGAGTGTGCAGAATGGAGAGCGACGATCCGGCAGCACTAGCGATTACTAGATTCCCATGAGAATTTGCACGAAAAATGGAGAGAGTAGTGGGCGGGTTTAGCTGGTGTGCGCTGGCAAATCGCCACCGAATCTCCTGATTCGGCACGCTATCTCGTCAGAGAAACGAGAGAACAAGCGAATTGAGGAGGCTCGGGCGCCGATTTTGGCGTCCCTAGTGTGCGCTCATTATTGCGGTGCGAGCTCTCGATTTCGGCAAATCTTGCGAAGTTTGGTCGGCAAATAATCTGGTGTACGTGATGATCTTCTGCAAACGGGAGTTTCGCATCGGGCGGATAATTGGGCGGCTTACTACTCCGTTTGGAATGTGCAGTTTGATCGCTTTGTTTCCTGCTCACGTAGTCGTAGGTAAGCTTTATTATCCCTTTGCACGGGAGATTCGTAACTGGAGGATTTGTTGATCGTTTGGTTATTTTCTCTCTCGAGATAAGGTCAGTTGAGTGAGGTAACGAGACGACGGACTCATTACGAAATGTAGAAAATCTTAGTTGGCGACGTTAACGTCAAAAAAACAGATCTGATCTTTTCGCCGAATTATCATTGTTATGTTTTTGAAGGCGATTCAAGAACCCATTGCACTTTCGCACTCAACTCCTCATTCATTCTGTTCTTGAAACTCATCCTATTGTCATTCAAGGCCGAGATTTGTCAGTGGCTAAAAACATTTGTCTTCAATTTCCTAATACATCACCTGTACCGTATTCTATTCGCACAGTATTCGATATTGAAGTGGCTCCATCAGGGTGCCGTTTCAGTCGTGGATCTCTCCATTCTCTTCATTCACTAACAGGTCAGCGTGACGAGGGGTGTGCAGAATGGAGAGAAAGGAGAAATTAGAAACCACCTCGGAGACAACTAATTTGTCACAAATGCGAGGAAGGGTCGATGGAGAAGTTCACAACCTCAGTAATGTTATTGTGCTCTCGACGCGTCTACAGAAATTATCTAATAGCAGAAATTATCTAACTGAAATTATCTAACTGTTTCACGAGTGGTCAAATCAACACGTCAGGGCCACTACTAAAGTCAGAGATTGGGTCCAACTTGCGGATGAGAAGAAGTTGAATTGGGCTTATCGTGTGCGACAGATGGAAGGATCGCGCTGGGCACGAATTCTAACTACTTGGATACCTTACAATCGTTCAAGACCATGAAGGCAACCCCGTATGCGCTGGAGAGATGACATACATCGTACAATTGGCAACGACTGGTGGTCGATATCATCGAGTGAATACAGAACCAGAAGAGATCAGCATGCGGGATAAGACCTAACCCATGATTCTGATAAATGATTGATTGATAGAACTAATATGGATAGTAGTTTTAGCTCTCTCCATTCTGCACACTCTGTTGTCCGTGTATCCGACATAAGTGCTTACTTTCTAATTGTGTGTGTGATCGATATTTTTTCATTATTCCAATGTTATAAATAAATCTCTTCAATCGATAAAATTGCTTGCTAAATGATTCTTGTTGATGATTATTGATCAATCAATACACTGCAATGCTTTTATTACTTTTGAATGCCTTGTCATTAAGGATTGCTGAGGGAACGGGTAAGCAATGTATTGAAACAGATTATAAAATAATCAGGAATTATTTAAGCAATTGAATATCGAGCAGTTAATGTAATCAATTAGTAAACTGACTCAACTCTAAGCCACTATCGTACACTACCGATTACTGTATCGAAAGTAAAAGTCGATAACAGTTCAACTGTTCATTTTTGTCTGGTTTTATTTAATTCAATTACGCGTAATGCACGTGCTATTAAGTCATTTTTGCCTGTATTTTCTGCCAATGTGTTCAGTGAAGCCTTTGTAAGCATAAAACGCCCCAAATATTGAAATAGCTGCTATCAGCTAGTATTGGTTGTAAACCCCCAAACAACGATCGCTATAGAACGATGACCTATAATTCCTCGGTGCATTTATTCGCGCTTGTTCTGTCTTTACGTTTTCTCGAAAACAAATACCAGTGTATCGCTAAGATCCCTCTTGTATCATTGCTTTTCCTATTTCTTGTAATTTCCCCTCTTTTGTGTAAATCGAATGAGTTTTAGTCCTCCTCGAGTCATGGAGAAGGATGGGGCGGCTGCAGCAGCTGCTTCAGGTGCTGCAGGTATGTCGCAAATTAATTTGTGTTATAACGGTGGTCGTTTCATTCGTTTCGAATCGCACAATATGTTCAGCCTTCGCACACTGAAAATTGTGCATCTACAATGCGGCTATTCGAACTAGTCATTTCTAAGATTCATGAATCACTAGAAATTTTATAACGCGCTGATCTGTGTGGCCCTTGCGTTGCAAAATCATTATTTATTTATTTTTCAGGTTCGTTTCATCTCTCGCTTTGCTCACCCAAGCAGGACGATGGTGGAGAACCCGGTGAGGGAATTCTATTTATTGATGTTGGAAGGCACCCATAGATTGTAAAATTTGAGCCAATCTGCTGTAATGATATTGATAAAACGAGAATTCAGCTCGGAAAAAAATCCGATATTTGAGTTGAACAAGGTTCGCTGAGAATCAGAGCGGGAAAATATGCGGCAATAATGGGACAGTCTGGAACCCGCACTTACCTGGATCATAAAACAATTATTTCATTTATTTATAACGATAATTCAATTATTTCTAGCCTACTTCTTAACAAACGTATCGGGCGCACTCATAGGGCGAAAAGCTAAGGTGGAATAAAATTCAAAAATTCGCTGTAAATTAACCTTTGAGAAAAGTCTGTCCTCTATTAGTGGTTCTGATTCGTCTCAGTGCCCTCTATCAAACCATTTATTTTTCAAAAGCTTAGAGCGAATACCGGCGAGAATAAGTCTGCCCGACACTTACAACGAAAAAATTGCGTTTTGGCCGTTTTTTCGCGGTTTGCATGTTTTATTTTTGAGAAAAGTCTGCCCTCCTTTGGTGATTCTAACTACTCTCGATCTCCTCTATCTAACCGTATATACATCTAAATCCCAAGTACTCGGGAGGGCAGACTTTTCGCTTAGACGGATCCGGACAGCTTTTCGAACTATGGGTGCACTGCATTTCCTGCAGGTGTTTAATTAACTAGTATTATTTATTATTTAAGCTCTTCAAATAATTATCGCTAATTACCACGAGTCGCTCAAGATGTCACGAGACGAATTCGAGGCGTACACGAGTGGAGAACTTGCGCTCACAAGGGGTGTATGCGATGAATAATGTTCCGCTCGCTTGCATTGTCCAAAATCATAACCTCATCTCGTTCTTAGCAGGGTTGAGAAGCTGTTGATTCTTTGTTTCACGAAGGTTGTATGAGCGGGTGTGGAGACGTCGTGCAATGAATTTGTCTCTTGCACGAGAAATAACAATTAGTACGAGAAATACAATTAGAAAATTGGAAAAAGTGAGATCTGCGTTTCGAAAATATTCTATCTGAAGAAGGATAGAAATTTCCCGATAATCGCTTCGTGCTGTACTGACTATAATCTCTGTCCCTCTCAGCCTCCCTCAACGACGACTCTTCACTTTACTCCTCAGATGACGTCATCTGCTGCAGCCAGCACGGCCGTCTCTATGGGAAGTCAGGTTGCTGCAGCTGCTGCAGAGAAAAGAAGGAAGAGACACCGGTGGGTGGAAGGGGAAGGGATACTGTAGAGTAGTGTAGGTGCTACCGAGTGACTGATAAAAGTATGGGAAGAACGGTAGTTTGTGGGGGAGGGGGGGGGGGGGGTGGTAGCTACTAGCTAGAGGGATAACTCAAGGTGACGAATGTACTCACGGTTGTAATTTAGATTTTTTTTACCTGTGGAGAGCTTTCTGAGATCAACGATGATTCTCAAATTTGATGTAACGCCCACACTTTGCAACTTTAATTCGACAAATACTTTTAGCGCACTGTAGGTGCTCTGTGTTATTTTAGGAAGCCCGTTGGCGTGGAGATTGTTTGTGTTTGGCGAATGGCGATTCAACAGTTCTAGATATCTCGATTTTATGGTCATTGGTTGCAGCCCGAATTCGACAAGACATTCGTTCCGAAGGAAGCAACTGTGTAGGTTGAGCTGGTCCGAGGATAGTGATGAAGGAACGTCGGGAGAAGGAAATTAGGAGAGAAGAAGCAAGGGAGAACACAAGAGACATCGGAATAAAGGTGATTAGGGGAGGGGGCTACGTCATCACTAGGGAATAGTGATGCCGTATCGAACAGACGCTCTCTCCACTCTGCACACTTTCTCGACTGATCGACCGGATAAATAGTGTGCACATTAGAGTGAACACTATTCAGGCCGGTATCGCAACTGGGCTGTCGAGTTTGCAATACGCGTTTCCGTCTAGCCATTTTGCACACTCCAAATGCATTATTCGGTAGCGAGTGTGCGATATCGAGAGGCCGGGACCAATATTTCGAACTATACTCGGGAATGAGTGAAATTGTGAGAGAACAAGGGAGTAGCGCCGCAATAAAAATGAGGATACGGGAAGTGACGTTCCATTGGGGGAACCCGGTAGTTTGATGTCTCAGAGTTGATGGAAATGCCTGTGGTGAATTTCCCGATTGATGGTTGACCGAGTAATATGGGGAAAAATTAGAAACAACAGACACGGTTCAGATGAATTATTAAATTGCTATGATTTGAAACTATGCGGAATATAATCGAACCCGGTTTATTGCTGATACGCACAGTATAGAATAGGCGAGGTCTTGCCTCCAAGTTTGGTACTTCCATTGATAGCTCTCTTTTAAAAAAATCTGTTACCTCACTATTGCTTTCGTGTTTCACATCTGGTATATTCACAAAAAACACTTGTCATGTACAGTTCTCTCTCGCGAGTCTGCTTTTCCAAATAAATTGTCATTCGAATATAGTTGTCTTTGTAAATTTGTTGTTGTCGGAACTGTTGTTACTTTGCTTCGCAGCGGGATTATTACGTGATAATTAGTCGCGGCGCAGTTTATTGATTGACGCTGATGTTGCTAAATCGAATAGTACATAGATCTCTCCATTTTGCACACTATCTGGTATTTATGATTAGCGATACCGTGTGCAGATTGGAGAGAGCGCTATTTGTTCTGGCGACATTAGTTGATGTTAGTCTTCATCAGGAAGGAAATTTGGGAGGCAGCAGGATTCTTGTTTCCAAAAGGGCGTATGATAAGAAGCGTGTACGATGATCAATGCTTGAGGCGACCTGTACTCTAAAATAATTATCTCAACACGTATATCTAAACAGGCAGTGGTTTCTGGGTTTCACAAAGAGTATATGAGCGGGATTCTTGGACCCCGGATGCTTGGACAGCCCCCTTTCTATCCCGCACTCCTCATTTTGCGTGATCTCTCGCCGGTCAGAGAGACGATAATAGAAATTAGGGATGCGGGTAATTTTTGCACGCCCCAAGGGAATACGGTAGGAGTACCATAGGCTTATTTAGGTATTCTAGTTATAAGGATACTGTGGTTAGAGAGGTTTGGTAGGATACGGTTCTTGTTTGAGAAGTTTGAGACGATATAGTGAGCAGCGCTTGGGCACTGTTGTGGCAACGTTGCTGTAGATTGGTGTTTTATATAGGGGGCGGACGAAAAATTGATGATAGGCCGTCATCTCGAAGTAATGACCACTCGTTGCAACTTGAATTCGACAATTATTGATATCCACCATCGATATTTAACGAAGAACAAAAATATAATTCAAAATTATTAAATAAACAAACTAAAGCAATTAATTAAAATAACGGCTTGAAAATAATGGCACAGTAAAACTTTCTTGTGTGGGGTTGTGTCAAACTTATTACCTGCAACCCTTCTCATGATTTAAAAATCATTTTATTGATTTGACAACACTAATATTCATTTCTTTATTGAATAAGCTATTCTACTATGCACGCGGGAGTAGGTTTGAGCACAGTTAGCTGACAAGTTCACTGCGCGGTTGAGAGAACGAGTATTTTCGAACTTGGCGGTTCGCTGACTTCGAGGCTTGAAATCCTTCTTCCGTGAGAACGCCGAGAGCTCTGCTTGGAATCAAAAGAAGCAGAAAGGTATTGGTAATGATTCTGAAAATGAGCTAGACATGCGCCAATTCAAAAAAACAAGTGCTTGGCCAGAAAAAGCGAAAATGTTGAGTTTTTGACATTTCAAGCTCAGTAAATCAGCTCCGAATAAAGGCGAACTCTTGTACTCGGCACTAAAAGAAGCACTAGGGTGGTGATCACGACTGGCAAAAGGAGCTAGACATCCGTCACTATTCAGAAACGAGTTGTAGGTCAAAATGCTTTTCAATTTGTGAGCTGCATTTACGAACAGTGTGAGCGCATCAGAAGCAAACAAAGTATTACATCATAATAAGTGAGTTCTGATGAACGCAATCCAAGCATTTAAAAATTAAAAATAAGATGCAAAAAATCGATAAAACAAAGGCGCCTATGGAAGTGGTGTGGATGGTCGACTTTTCCAAATACGCAGAAAAAAATCCCAACGCCCGCACTCTACTGTCTAACCAAACCATCAACTATCTATGCATGAAATTGAAATGTTATGATTCAATCGTGAAACTGGAAAGTGTTTGCATGCATTTCGGATATTGTACTCTCTATTCTGAACACACTTTCTCGCAGGAATCAGAGATTAGAAAGTCCAATGTGAGCGGATTATTGATTTACGGCATCGGCTACTGATTGGGAGGAAGTTATAGTAGAGATGTCATATTGCTCTCGCTCTCTATTTTGCACACACCGTCGCCGATCAGACTAACAAGACTGCATGGATATAGCGTTTACTGAAACAATGTTTTTAATCTGGCTAGGAATATCGCGGTTTCAACTGCTCTTTGCCTGCGCTAACACTGATACAGAAATTATGTTCGTAGGATTTCTTTTCTCACAAACTAGTCAACGCATAGTTTCATAGGCGCATCGTAATTTATTCGGAGCTGATTCGATCCATCCCTGGAAGTTCAAAATATAATAATTTATTTCTCCAGGTTCGTTTGATCTCTCGCTTCGCTCTGCCAAGCAGGACGATGAGTGGAGAACCGGGTGAGAAAACAATTATTGATGGAAGCCATTCATCGATTGAGCAAGGGAAGCAGGGCTGGGATTTTCTTTTTCTTTTTTTCTGGTATTTTTTGAGCACAGAAAATTTTCTGCTAGAAAAATAAAAAAGTTCAAGAAATTTTTTTTTATTTCAGCATTTTCAGGCGAAAACACAAATTTCATGTTGAAATTATCTTGTTTGTACATATAATTGCGGATTTGTAGGCTAGTATTCATCAAATGAATGCACAGAATGACCGGCAGTGATACCCATTTTGGGAATTGAAGTCAAAATTTTGGTTTTGATGGAAAGTTTTGACAGAAATTTTTGCAAATTTACTGTTTTAAAATACAGAGCTACACTTCGAAAAATATTTTTAGCTATAAATAAATCAGAATTATTTTCGATAACATAATAAAACTGACAAAAATTAACAGAAAAAATTGTCGAAACTTGCAAATGTTTGACCTAAAATTACCAGAAAGGGTGAGTTCCGGTCATTTTTAGTATCGTATGCATGTATTTGAAGCCCCATAGCATCAGTAAAAAAGGAGGCGCCTTTCTGAAAGGAGAGTGTTGTATCGTAGGGTTACCCCTTCTCACAAGACCATATGGTCTCGAGTAGATCGTGTGTAGTGTGATCTCTCGAGTCTAGTCTCTAGTGTGCTCGCGTGTCAACAAGTAAACAACACGCGCGCGCTCCCCTCCCCCTCGCCTCTCCCTCTCCCTCTCCCTCCTCTCTAACCCCGCCCCCTTCCTAGTCAGTTGAGTTGCCGGTGAGTCCGGAGTAGGTTGTATCCCTCTTGTTGTGGATAAACTTGTATCACTCAACTCTCCGTCGTCGGGCACAAACCAAGGACACAATAGAGAGGTACTTTAAAAACACCGATTGAATTATTTTTGAGCAACATTTGTACAATAGTCAGGTAGGTGGAAATCAAGGTAAATTTGGAAGATAGTGGGGTTTGAGTTTCACAGGAGGTGTATGATAAGAAGTGTATGCGATGGATAATGTTCCAGTCGCTTGCATTTCCCAAAATCATAACCTCATCGCTTTCTTAGCCGGAATGAAAAGCGGCTGATTCTTGGTTTCGCAAAGGTTACATGAGCGGCTGTGAAGGTGTTGTGCAATGAAATTTTCCCTTGCAGGCCAAGAAAAAACAATTAGTACGAGAAATACAATTAGAAAATTGGAAACAGTGAGATCTGCGTTTCGAAATTATTCTATCTGAAGAAGGATAGACATTTTCTCGATAATCGCGTCGTGCTGTAGTTATACTGACTTAATCTCTGTCCCTCTCAGCCTCCTTCAACGACGACTCCTCCCTTCACTCCTCAGATGACGACATCTGCTGCAGCCAGCACGGCCGTCTCCATGGGCAGTCAGGTTGCTGCAATTGCTGCATAGAAGATGAAGAATAAGGGAAAGACATCGGTGAGTTTAGGGGATTACCGTAGGCTACAGTTGATAATTTGGTTGGTGCTGGGGTGTTGAGTGCCAGCTCATACAGCGAGAAGGCTGTTCTATTCGTGTACGATCCTTCTCGGATACGATTTCACAATGGAATATGTCAATACAGAAAGTTTCGTATATGCTGATGCTCTTTCTCGGCTGATTGCCGATTCAAGAGGAGATATGAGCAAGGAAGATGAAATTGAACAAGTGGAAAGAATTGTGTGCAATGCAGTCAGTTGCAACCTCGAGAAGCTGTCAGTGACTGTGAATGTAATCAGAGATGCTTCTCTGAATGATCCCATTCTCAGTCAAGTGAGAAGTTTCCATTTGAGCAAGTGGCCAGACGAGAAAAGAATGAAAAAGAGTGATATGTATCTCAAGATTCAGCCATTCTGGTCTAGAAGGAAAGAATTGTCAGTGGTGAACGACTGTCTGATGATCGGAGATCGGGTAGTTATCCCGTCATCACTCAAGTTCGAAGTACTCAAGATGCTCCATGAAGGTCATCCTGGAATCGTTAGAATGAAATCAATCGCCAGGCAGTCATGCTACTGGTACGGAATTGATAGAGACATCGAGAACAGAGTACAGTCATGTGATGAGTGTGCGGCTGCGAGTAAGATGCCAGTGAAGGTACCACTCGAACCATGGCCAAAGACGAATACACCCTGGGAGAGGATCCATCTGGATTACTGTGGTCCAGTGGAAGGAGTGATGGTGATGGTACTGGTGATGGTGGATGCCCATTCGAAGTGGCCGGAGATTGTGAGTACTCTCACAATGACAGCAGGAGCTACCATTCGAATTCTGAATGAATCAATTTCAAGGAATGGTCTGCCTCATGTCATTGTGACGGATAATGGCACACAGTTCAATTCCGATGCTTTCAATAAGTACTGTAAGCAGAGAGGAATCGAACATGTGAATACTCCCGCTTACCATCCACAGAGTAATGGACAGGCTGAAAGATTCGTGGATACAGTGAAGAGAAGTCTGCAGAAGCAGAAAGGAGAAAGACCTCTGGAGGAGGCCCTTCAATTGTTCCTATTTTGAACTACCGTAAGACCCCAAACCCTCAGTGTGATGGGAAGTCACCTGGAGAGGTATTCTTGGGAAGAAGACTAAGGTCTGAGGTAGACCTCATGATTCCGTTCAAGATATTCGATGAGGGTCGTATTGACCCGATGAAGGAACAGTTTGATAAGAAGAATGGTGCTAAATCGAGGAAGATTGGAATGGGAGATGATGTGTTGTATCACATGCACGTATCCCGAATGGATTCAAATGGGTGGGTGGAAAAGTGATTGGAAAGAGAGGAAAGGTGATGTACGAGGTACAACTGGAAAACAGGAAAATCACTGCCCATGCGAACCAATTGAGATTGAGAAGAGCCGAAGATGTCGAGATTGAATATCAAGAAGATGGAAGAGAATTCTCTCAAGTGGAGAGCGAATTGACGAATGATCAATTCGAGGAGTATGCGGATACGGTAGATATACCGAATGTGAATGAGGAAGTGAGTGTTCCTCCCTGAATGAAGTCGAATCAGTCGAGCCAAGAAGATCGGCGAGGAATCGCAAGCCGACCGAGCGATTCGACCCCGATCCGACCAAGAAATCATATCGAAAGGAGTGAACCATCGATCTATAATCATAGTTATTATTGTTGTTTTATCAGACTCTCCCCAAGCTCGAGTCTTGGAGGGGAGGTGTTGTATCGTAGGGTTACCCCTTCTCACAAGACCATGTGGTCGCTCGAGTAGATCGTGTGTAGTGTGATCTCTCGAGTCTAGTCTCTAGTGTGCTCGCGTGTCAACAAGTAAACAACACGCCCGCGCTCCCCTCCCCCTCGCCTCTCCCTCTCCCTCCTCTCTAACCCCGCCCCCTTCCTAGTCAGTTGAGTTGCCGGTGAGTCCGGAGTAGGTTGTATCCCTCTTGTTGTGGATAAACTTGTATCACTCAACTCTCCGTCGTCGGGCACAAACCAAGGACACAATAGAGAGGTACTTTAAAAACACCGATTAAATTATTTTTGAGCAACATTTGTACAATAGTATCGGTAGAACGAGAAACCATCTTGATAAAAGAATTTAATTTTATTTTCATAAAAATCCTTTCCATTTCCAAATCAAAGCGTCAGATCATGCAGCAATGATGAGACTGCATGGAGCCCAGAATTGACTATGATTCCTGGGAGATATTTTTGATAAATTAATTATTTCCAGCCTACTTCTTCACAATCGTCTCGGGCACACTGCAATTCGTGCAGGTAGCAAATTAATTAATATTTAAATTACATATGAAATTAATCGACTAATTATCGCTAATTAAAGCCATCAACAACGAGCGCGACAAATCGACTAGTACACGAGCGGAGAACTCGCCCCCCCCCCCCCCACTCAATAAGGGAAGCTGCGGCAATCAGGTAGGTGGAAATCAAGGTAAATTTGGAAGATAGTGGGGTTTGAGTTTCACAGGAGGTGTATGATAAGAAGTGTATGCGATGGATAATGTTCCAGTCGCTTGCATTTCCCAAAATCATAACCTCATCGCTTTCTTAGCCGGAATGAAAAGCGGCTGATTCTTGGTTTCACAAAGGTTGCATGAGCGGATTTGAAGGTGTTGTGCAATGAAATTTTCCCTTGCAGACCAAGAAAAAACAATTAGTACGAGAAATACAATTAGAAAATTGGAAACAGTGAGATCTGCGTTTCGAAATTATTCTATCTGAAGAAGGATAGACATTTTCTCGATAATCGCGTCGTGCTGTAGTTATACTGACTTAATCTCTGTCCCTCTCAGCCTCCCTCAACGACGACTCCTCCCTTCACTCCTAAGATGATGACATCTGCTGCAGCCAGCACGGCCGTCTCCATGGGCAGTCAGGTTGCTGCAATTGCTGCATAGAAGATGAAGAATAAGGGAAAGACATCGGTGAGTTTAGGGGATTACCGTAGGCTACAGTTGATAATTTGGTTGGTGCTGAGGTGTTGATTTTGAAGCTGCAGTATGCTGATATGACGCCGTTTGCCTTATTTTCGAGCAAATTCGGATGAGTCTGGCACAGATCAAAAATATCAAATTTCTGAAACAACGTGTCTTGGGGTTATTGAGGGTGCTGAAGACGATGGGCATATCGATTTTTCCCTCAGACCCACCGTTGGCTCCAGAAGGCGACAAGTCGAAATCACATTTTAGCGTATTACTCGGAACTCGAGTGCGCTTGTTTTACGGGACTATGTTTCCTGGAGTAGATATTGATGGCGAACACGCCTGTTTATTTCATTTTCATGATTTTCAAAAATAATTTTTTAATTATCAATTTTTCGTAGACTGAGAAAAGCGCTTAGCAATGTGCACCACTAAATAGGGCCACGGGTGCTCAAAATGACCAAATACCAGCATTAAAAAACAAGGGAGCGCGGCGGGCCAATGAGCGCGAGGGGCGAGACTTGGCAAATTTCCCAACTTACGTTGCGGTCACGCAACGCATTCTCCTCTCGGCGTTCCTCCATTTTGAACTTTCGCGCGCATGTTCAGATACGGTTTTAGCCATTCCCCTTGCTCATCTTGGCAAAATGCCAGCCCGATTTCACCGCCGTTTTTAATGACTGGTCTTGAGCACCCGTGAGGGCGTACTGAGAGGATTCAGAATATATCATTTTAGCTAATTCTGTAATGCGACCGATGAGAAACTTAATTTAAATTGTATTTAGATTGTAAGTTGGGGAGGCTATTCTCCACTTCCTCCCCTCTTCCCTCGTGCGCTCTCTCCATTCTCCACGCTCTCTCGTCGGGCTGGGTCAGGGAAGCTCTTGAAGGGAGAGAAGGCGCACCTTTTACTCCATTCTAAATACACTTTAAATTAAGTTTCTCATCGGTCGCATGACAGAATTAGGTAAAATTATATATTCTGAATCCTCTCTCAATTAGTTTGGAAATGGTCTTTCCTTTATGTTTGGTAGACGACGAATCGTAATTGAGGAAAATTAGGGAAAAAACTTTTGTTTTTGAGACGTGGCTAATCACATGGAACATAAGAATTTTTGGATTGATTTCTTCTTCTCGATCCAACAGTAAATTCGATTGACTAATTCATCCTCCTTCAGCGTCCCTCAACGACGAGGCCTGTTGGTGTTTTGCAAGGGATGTAAGAGCTGAAACGAAGGTTTTTATCGAATGCCTCCCGGTCATTGTTTTGAAATTTGTATTATGCACGGTGTGACAAAATCCCCTGCCTACCCTATCTTCTCATTTTAGATCAAAAGTGAAATGGAGGAGGCAGCGTGTTTCGTGTTTCACAATTGCTACATGCACTACAACATAGGTCGGCATGCCAGTCAGATACCATGCCCATTAGGCCAGGGCGGCCTACCGCAGGGAACGCTTGCCGGAGACTAGTGGTTGGGGGCGCGCGCCTCTCTCTACCTCTTGCAAAACATCACCTGCGGGCGGGAGTCGAACCTGCCTGCGTCGGCATGCCAGTCAGATACCATGCCCATTATGGGCATGGTGTCTGACTGGCATGCCGACGCAGGCAGGTTCGAGCACCATGGGAGATTAGCATAGTTGTACTACTCCATCTGATACAATGTGCTTGTTTAGTTCCATTGAGAGGGAGTCAGAAGGTAGAGGGAATACCCTGTCCACTGTCGTCGTGCTCTTGTTTGTCGTTTCTTCGGAAGTAAGAGGATTCCGTTTCGTAGTTATGTGTCAGGCTAAGTGAGAGGTACAAAGTAGATATTGTGGGTGGGTGTAAATGAGAATGATTCATGGAGAATGAGTCAGATGAATCAGTTGATCACTAGAATCAGTAGATCAAGTGACTCTCCCGCCGGATTACTCGTCTGTCGTGGAATTCCCCTATGATTGAGTAATGTAATCTCTGCAGGTTCTTCCTTCCTCTCAATTGCGCGTGGGTCTGATTTCCTAAATAAATTTTGGGATTGACGCTGAATCAGCTGTCGCTAATGATGCCAGATCGCGTGGAAGATCTCTCCATTTTGCACACTATTTCGAATGTATAACAAGGGAAAGCGTGCAGAACAGAGAGAAAGATCACTACTCGATCCGACGCCGTAAGTGCACCCTAGTGGAATCACGGCTATTTTGAACCGATATTCATCTAGAGTCACAGTAACTTGATTGCGCCGGGATAATTTAGAAGGGCGATTGGTTTATCGAAAAATGAATCTACAGTCCCTATGTTGGCTTCGATTTTATTTTTGAAGTTGAGTTCCCAAAGAACAAAGATATTTTTTTCAAAGATAAAAGATCAACCTTTCCTATGCAGAAGTGAAGAATGCGAGTCGGGGGAAAGAAATGAGGAGAGAAAAAGCAAGCGAGGACACAAGAGACATCGGAATCAGCGGAATAAAGTAAATAGTTATAGGGGTTACGCCATCACTAGGCAATAGAGTTAGCACTACGGGGTACAGACTCTCCATTTTGCACACTTTCTCGAGATTCAACAGTAGAGAGTCTGCAAAATAGAAAGGCTGTGACCAGTATCTGAAACTTTCCTCGGTAATGAAAGCATGCGCGCGTTTTTATATATATATAAAAAAAAAAGAGGGAACCGAATTACATCATAAATTAAGCAAAGGAAATAGGAAGTGTCGATGGTGGGACCTGGTAGTTTGGTGTCTCGGAGTGGATGGATAAGAATGGAATTGTTTCAGCGAGTGATATGACATCTTTCTCCTGGAGAAAACACAATGTCGTAAAGTAGTTTTTTTTAAAGCGTAATACCGGATGAGGAAGATGAAAGGGGAATGTAGAAGACCGATGGATTACCGCAATAGCCCGATGGATTACCGCAACAGACAGCTTTGATTAGGCGAGGTATTACCTCCTGGATTGGTTGACCCTCCATTGCTGTCTCAAAAATAAAAAATACATTTCTAGAAATATCAGTGCGTTCGCGTAATTCTCGCCACCCCTCCGTACAGCAAAAAGTAACACTGCGGGTTTTTTTTACATGCACTGCAACACAGGCTATGTATAGTTCTCCCTTATGTCTAGGCTTCTAGAATTGTTGTTTCTTTGTTTCGCAGCGGAATTGTTACGTGATAATTAGGTGCGTTGCAGTTTATTGATTGACGCTGATGCTGATATCGAATGGTAGATCACTCCATTTTGCACACTATCTCGTATTTATGATCAGCGATAGAGTGTGCAGATTGGAGAGAGCACTATTTGTTCTGGCGACATCATTAGGAATGACATTTGGGAGACATTGGGGTTAATGTTTCCAAGAGTGTGCATGAGTACAAGCGTGATCAATTATAAAATAAATTATGGTTCAAAACTTAAGGGTAGAGAGAAACTGCCTATAGAATCAAAGAGAGGATACTTCCAAATGTAAGCGGTTGGATGTTTCGGTCCTTTGGCTCGCGTACACCCAACTGCCCCACGCTGGGTGGACCTCGTCAGCACGATGCCCAACGTGAGTAAGGGATAGGAAGATAGGGTAGTGTAAGATACGCGACAATAAACGAAACGCGACAACAAACAACCAATTATTAGGGAAGAAAATAAGAAGAAAACTCGAAAGGATTTAGAGAAAGAAAACCAGGTGGACAGTGAAGTATGAAGGTGAGGAGGGGAGGGAGTGCGAGAGATTGACCCCGTGGAGAGGAGAGAGCATCTACCCGTCTCTCGGATAGGGAGAGGGAGCGCGAGAGACCAAGAGACCAAGAGGTCACGTAAACACGAGGAGAGGAAGGAAAGGGCACGATCAAACCACACTCTAGTATTGTGTGTGGTTGTCGATAAAAGGAAAATATGACCGAATCACTCTGTTTAGATCCCTCTATATAGTCTGATACAGATCTCATTATTGGGCAATGCATATTTCAGAGAGATAATAGGATTCTTATTTAGAGTTCGGTATACTATAGAGAATACTATCTCCTTCGGGTATTTAATGTAGATGAAATAATTCACCAGTTGTCGCACCCTATCGGAGAAGTGACCAAATGATGCACAATTTCGGAAGATTCTGACCATCTCACCATGTAATGTATTTAAACCCATTGTTATTGGTACGTTTGATTCAAAATGCGGGTATCGAATGACCGAGAAAGAGTAATCATCTGTCTTATTGTAAAGCGAGGTTTCAACCCTCCCGCTTTGTGACATTCTGATCAATAGATCGAGAAAAGCTGACTCGTTCGGTTTTGTGTTGGTCTGCTCAAGAGTGAGTGACTGATGGTACAGATCTGAGGTCATTCTAATGAATTCATCTGTTCTGTTCGAGATATGAAATAAGTCATCGATATATCGGAATGTTCGATTGAGTTTGAATGAGAGTGAATGTCCCACTCTGATATTATAGCGAATGTACTGATACTCCATAACAGCCAAAGTAAGGCGATTTGGGGAGATGCGTTGTTTCCCTGCGGAATACCTTTGTTTTGTTGATATAATTTTCCACCATATGAGTTTTTCAATATAAATTCTACAATGAGCTTTATATCATTTTTATGATATGATCTACCTGTGGTACTTGAATTGTTTTTTTTATCATATCTAACATTGGTGCCATGAACCACAACGTACTCCGAACCTGCATTTCTAAACAAGATATCGAATAAATAGAAGAGCTTTTCTTTTACAACGCAGTGTGGTAGGTTGGTGAATAGCGAGGAGAAATCAGCACAGAAAATTTCGCTCTGTGGATTATTGACTGTACTTAATTGATGAACCACTCTGAATGTATTCTGTATAGAGAAGAATCTGTTTATTTTATCGTGGCTAGTAATGCTGTCACAATATCTTCTAAAATGACCGTGAAAGAATTTGAGTATTTTCTGTAATTCAATTGACAGTGGTTTTAACGTACTGTCATGTGCGCCAGTAATGAATCTGAATTTAATTGGGGTTTTATGCATTTTCGGAATCCCATATATTTTAGGAAGATTACTTTCTGTCAGAGGAACAATACCAAACCTGCGAGTGAATCTTTCGTGGTTGATTCTTATATCATTAGGGTTGATATTATCTCTGCGTTCTATCACCATTATTTTGGGTGTTGAGTTCATTTTCCATGAATTCCAAGTATAGTTTCTTACAGGTAAACGCATAATTGCTTGATGCTTTATCGACCATTGTGATTACAAAATTCTCCTGGAATTTTAACACTTTACGTGATATTGCTTTGATGTTACAATACGATTGTTGCTGGAAATTGATCCTGGAGTTTAATCTATCCGAAATTATTTTAGTAAATTTATCTAGAAGTTCAGGTATTTTATCTTTCGGCGTTCGATGTTTCTCTTTATCAAATTAAGAAGCATTGTTTCACAAGAATCATGCACCTCTGCTAACACTTGTTTTTCAGTATAGGATTGTTCTCTGTATTTAGTTCCTTTTTCAAAGATCTGGCGTAGCTCAGCATCCTCAAAGATGTCAGTGTTTCCGGTACAAATGTGCCCATAATGAGGGTCAATGAAATCTGGATACTGATTGCAACCACAAGAGGATGTCTGGATTCTTTTAATCTCTGAATTGGTTAGAGTTCTCAAGAATCTGCCATTGTTGCACAAGTACTGTGAGGTAGAGTTTGTTAGTGAGTATACGATTTGTTCACGTGGAATCGTTTTGATGTCATTTGTAATCTCACTGTAGATGCGTCTCATTCGCTCAGAGTTCATAAGCTTGGCAAATTTGAACCTTTCCATAAACTTGCCAAAGTATTGAAGTTTTAGAATAGGTCTTGGTTGATCACTTTGTTGCACTATAGGCTTATGTTCCCAGTAGTGTGGACAAATGAGAGAAAAGATTTTGTATTTCATTTTATGACTGAGGATGTTGAAATCCACAGTATCTGTGAAGAATTTAAGTTTTCTGAGGTTATGATGAGCAATGTTCGAGGCGCGCTTTTACCTAATTTCATTATCCCATCATGATGTTAGCCTGGTATTTAGAGAGGCAATGGTTTCTGCTTTTCACAGATGGATTATGAGCGGGTGCTCGGAGCGATTTAGTTCGAGGGTGTGTCATTTTAGAACTCGGTAAGTTACCTTATCCTTAACCCAAAGCGCTTAAGGTAGAACCTTAAGTTTTTAAGACACTTCCTTAAGCCTTAGGGTCACACTACACTGTTTTAGGACAGTCGTAGAGCCTTAGTGCTAAGGTTAAGGTAACTTGGTTGAGTTCTAAAACTACCTAAATTGGAAATGCAATTGCCTAGGGATTCCTCATTTCGGATAGTGACATTGTGTAGTGTTGATCCTATGTTAGTTGTAATTGCATAGTGATGGTGTAATATTATCGACCTTCAGACCACCGTCATCACCACAAACGCCATCGATCGAAGGCCGAGGAAAAAGAGAGGTGGGGATGATTTTTTAATATTCTTTTTGTACATCGATCAAGGGAAAAATTAGAACCAACCTGGACTTGCGTTTGATGACGGGAATAAAGCAGGTAGCCGAGTAAATAATAGCGTTGAGCGTTCAATATTTGATAGACACATCCGACATCTGATTGTGAAAGTGATTACAATCGTGCTTGAATTGCTGCCCATCTAGACTCACTCTGAAATGAATGTGCCTGGGAGATTTATAGTTTAATACAAAATCCTCTCTCAATTGTTACTCACGTTGTCTTTATCATGATGCATTTTCAACCTCTCATTTTACAACCTCTCATGCATGTAAGATAGAAAAAAGAGAAATTTGAGAGAAGGGGATAAAAATTAAATCAGAAACAAGGGAAAGAAAATTGAAGTGTCGACGTGGGCACCCGGTAATTTGATGATTCGGAATGCATGGATATATCTGGGGCTGATTCTCCGAGTGATTATGTGCTTCGATCTTCGTCGAAAATAAAACAATGTTAGAAATAACGATACTCACATACTGAAAACTTAAACTAAAGAGTGTGCAGAATGGAGCGAGCTGAAGGATGGAACGGCATTCCTAAATGTTTGTGAAAATGCCTAGTGATGACACAAGATGGAATATTGGGAAAATACTATGAGAGGATGCAATATTCGTCGTAATTGCGTTAAAAAGTCGTAAAAAAAACACACTCCCCAAAAAAACCACATTTTCGCTTGTAGTTGTTTGAGTGAGTAATATTCCGCATGCAATTGCGAAAAAAAAAGTTATGTCAGTAACAGAGTAAGATAATAAGAAAGGGGCATAGACGAAGCCTGGTAGATTGCCGCGTCACAAAGATTCCATTATGTGAGGTAGGCGCGGCTCAGTTTAGTGATTGACTCTGATGTTAATTTATCGAAAAACGGGAGAATTTATGATTATCAATAATGCGCTTTCGGTTTTCAAACTCTCTCCATTCTGCACACTAACATTCTGACAAAATATAAATACATAAGAGTTTGCAGAATGGAGCGAATTGAAGGACGAAAATGCATTAGGGATGTGCTTGTCAAAATACTAATGGTGATGCAAGACGGACTATTGGGATGTCACTTTGGTATGATGCACTATTTTGGAGATTGTCTGGCAATGCTCTGATATTAGCGATTTCCACGGTCATCACCACAAACGCCCTCATCACCATCGATCGAAGGCCGAGGAGAAGGAGAGGTGAAGTGAGATGCATGTTTAGTATTGACAAATAGATGTGATAGAACTATTAGATACCATCTGGACTTACTCTTGATGTATCACTGATGAAAAGGGAATGCAACGGGTGGTAGAAAATATAATTTGTGTGGTATTTGAGTTATTTGAGAAATCGAAAAGAATAAGCGCAGCTATGCTGAACAGATGCTCATCTAGGCTCACCGTTACATAGATGTGCCGGGTGAAGCGGTGAGTTTGTAAATTGCGAGGCATTATCCGAAAGTCTCTAGATTGGATTCCCCGGAAATTTTATCGCGTAGTCTATTCAATTAGAGTAAAAAATATTTTTTTAAAGATTCCCTTCTCTACTTTGGAGAAAAGAAGTGAAATTATAAGAAAGGAAGGATTACTTCACAAAAATGATGGGGAAGGGGAGAAAAGTTACGATAGATGCACCCGGTAGAATGGATAAGCCTAGATGCACCCTGTAGAATGGATCGATGTGAATGGATAAGCTTGTGGTTCTCTCACAGAGTAATCAACGTGCGGTCAATCAAAAAGATGAATAAAGGTATAATAAGTTGTTCGGATGAGTTAGTTTCCCTCCAGAATGCACGTAGTTGATTCATTCCCCATTCAGAGCAACATCATCAAGGGTACGGTAGGGGAGGAGAGGAGGAAGGAGTACGGTAGTCAGGTGGTCAAAAGGAAAAAGGTAGACCGATATAGTTAAATTGTTAAAGCTGACTTGGTTCTTTGATTTCCACGAACATTAGCGTTTCATCTAACTTGTATAAGACTGAGAGGACCATAGTTTACGATAGAACTGCGGTCTTGTGTTCAACAACAAATTATATAGCACGGACAGCAGTATTCTCGCTGTTATCATTATCGATCGATCTATCGTGACTTGTACTTATTCGTTTCCTTCCGTAATCCATTCCATCCTTTTCCACTCAGGAGCCCGTCGTCACGCGCATGACAATTGGAATGAGATCCGCTATCGATACATCCATCTCTACGTTCGATTGATGAAAGGAGAGGGACCCAGATACAAGGTATAAGGTAGGGGAGAGAGGGGTTACGGCGCTGATGAATTTGTTTGTACATGATTTATTTAAATGTTTCGTTGATTAATAAGCGCTGGAAACAACTGTGCGCCAAAGAGCACCAACGCACACTGTATGGTCTGGTCAGTTGATCTCCCTGACCTCTGCCCTGATTGGTCCGCCCCTCGCGTCCCTCCCTTGATCTACCCCATTCCCTCCCCTCCCTCGCCGCTCTCCCGCCCCTTCCTCTCAGTCTAGTGCCCGCTCCTCCCTTCCCTCCAGTCGTCTCTTCCTTTCTCTTTCATCTCTCAGTTAGGTCTGTCGTCCCCTACCCCTCGTCTCAAGTCTTGCCAGTGACCTACCTCCTTTCCCTTCTTCCTCCTTCCCCACTCTGCTTCTCTTCCCCTCGCCGCTTCCGCATCCTTCTTTCAACAGGTATTCCCTATCATCTTGGTATTTAGCCTCAGGCTCCCAGGCCTTTTAGATCATAGGACCCTGGCGCTTTGCTCTATTGTTGCCGGTATTCCTCTTGTATCATGCTCCCTCGTTTATCTGACCGGCAAAAGCGAGTGTGCAAAATGGAGAGAGTTGTTTCCCATTTGGCGTCACTACTATCATCCCAGTTCTATAGCCCCAGACTTTATAGTTCATTCGGTTCTCAGCGCTTTTCTCTAACTGTTGCCGGATCGAATAGCAGTCTCTCCATTCTGCACACTCGATCGCCGGCCACGAGATGGTGTGCAGAATGGAGTGTGCGGTTCGTACACACGCTTTTGGTTTTCCCCGCTTCCATCTAGTCAGTTCGCCCTAATAAGTGCAAGGTTCCCCTCAAGCGATGCCAAACTCTCCATTCTGCACACTTCGGTCTGACTTGCGTGACGATGCGCCCTTTACGGAAAGTGATCCAGCCCCTTCCCACCATTCGGTCCGAGCCCCCCTTACCTGTTTCCCTTTCCTATTCCTCTTCCGGTATCCCGGATCTCGTATCGATTAGTGCTCTCTCCGTAATGCACACTTTCACACCTATTTAAATTTCTATTTAAATTCAACCGTCTCTAATTGCCTTGCATTATCGTAGCTCTCCATTCTGCACACTCCCTTGACAGTCAGTGCTGTCAAATTTGATCCCGACTGTCCTCGTTTCTCTTGCCCGCAAGAAAGTGCACGGAATAGAAAGAGTCTCTCCATCCCAGTCCTTATGTCCACTAGTGATGAGAAATCGGCTTCGACTCTCCCCGTTTTGCCTGCTCTCTCATCGGTCAGAGTGACAAGTGAGTGCACGAAAAATGAAGAGTTTGTCGAATTGTCATCCCTAATGACCACTGTCGGTACTCTGCTTCAACCCTCCTCCCTATCTTCTCGTTGCCATTCGTGACTGTTGAATGCACGTATGACAATAGAAGGTAGGCATGAGTCTAGCGGATCCATTCCAAGGTTCCCTCCATCGTACAGTAACCATCCTCCATCCCCCTACCGTAATCCATTCCAACTCCATATATTTAGCACTATCCTATCAGAGACACCGATCAAACAGTAGCTCTCTCCATTTTGCACACTCGCTTTTGATCTACATTCAAATCGGTTGCGGGATGGTCCATCATGTGGAGGATACTGCAGATTTTACGAATCATTGTTTTATGACCAATCATGGAGGGGGGGGGGGGTGAATGAGTGTGCTGAATGGAGAGAGCTCTAGTGACTCCATTTCGGTCTTTGGCTCTCCATTCTGCACACTCTTCCGTTTCTCTGACCAACGAGAGTGCGAAACGGGGAGATCAAAAACCAATAAGGCATCTCTAGAGAGCGCTTATCTCAACAAGGCATTGTATCAATACAAGATTGACCTTATCGATAAACTAGCCGATAATTTGAATTGGATGTGCAAATTATTCCTGCAGAGAGAAATTTCAACACATCGTGGGAATCGAGCTGAATCACACCAACAGCCCTTCCAAACCTCTCGATGATCGAAGTTTTCTGTGCTAACATGGCGCGCATAGTGCGGCTCGCTGACTACGCCCACTTTACGTGGCGCGCATCGCGCGCACTGGCGGAATAGGCTGATTTTGACGCATTTTAATGGTTCGCACGATGCGCGCCACATTAGCGCCACAAATCGTACGAGCTGTCAATTTATCTGATTCGGGACCGTTTCAGATCCCGGATCAATCATGGAAAATAATAAGGCCACTCATAAGTCAGTCGCTAATAAATTAGCCTCCGATAATCAGCTCTGCCCACCACTAGCTCCGCCCACCACTATGAATTAGTCCCGCTCCTCTTGGCTCCGCCCCTTTCTCCTCGCTTGACCACGCCCCTTCCCAATCGATATTTCTATATTGAATTGTACGATATTACTGTAATCGAAAGATTTACTTTATCGCACAAAATAATCGATACAATCAATGAACATTCGGTCACGGTAAGAGGGAGGGGCCTGATCGTGCTTTCGGTACCGGGCTTTGCTGATCACTTGACTTCAACATACAAGTGATCACGCAACCCCGGTACGGAAAGAGTCATCGATCGATACTGTAGGGTGGCGGACAGAAAGGGGAGGGGAGTACGGTAGAATGAGGGGAGGGAAATCGGATGATACGGTGGTAAGAGATACTGTGGGCTGTGTATCGATAGATTGGATGGGATACTGTAGGCTGTCGATCACTACAGGAGAGGGATACGGTAGAGTCGATCGATCATTCCAGTAGAGATCTCGCACCCAGACGTGGCATGTCTGCAAAGATCAAAGGTCAGCCGAGGGAAGAGATTATCGAAAGCAGGAGCAATAGCATAGCCGCGAACCTCTATGCATGGATGGAAACGAGATTACGGTTGGGATTACGGTAGCCGCCTCGATCGATCGAACCAATGAGGGCCATGAGTGCCTGAAAAGGGTGCAGGTAGTATCGGGGAGTAGGCCTTTACTTACCTGCTTTGTTGTCTATCAATCGCGAGGCTTCCAATCGATAAGCACCGTAACCTACCGTGCAAAGAACAACTACTTCATCCGGCAACACCACTACCTGGCCGAGGCTTCACTACCGTTCCCCAGGCACCCACCGTACTCTTCCTCCTTCGCCGATCAATCGATTATCAGCTGGGTCCCACGCCGCTTGCTTGAGTCCGAGAGAAGAGAGATGTTCCCGTGCATTTCAGTTAGTTTCGTATCATCGGGATACTGTAGTCTATGGCTACCGTACTCACATGTTGATGGGAGTCAGCGCCAGGCACGTTTCCCTGTGAGTCCCGCGCGGATCCGAGCCTGCAAGGCAACCAGCAGTACACTAACCAGAAAGGAATACCGTACCCCTCATTCCCGTAACCATGATGGACTACCGTAACCTCATAGTTCACCTCACAAGCTTCTCGTCCAATCCGCAGCTGCACCAGGAATCTTGATAGAGGCAATTGGGAGAAAGATGAGCGGATCCCGAAGCGACCAGACTACCGTTTGCCCCTCATTCATTCGTCAAAACACCGGAAATGATGATCGAAAGGGGTCTAGCGCACTTGCGGAGTTGGGAAGATCACGCCCCTCTCTCGGAAAGCACTTCCATTGGGGAAGAATGCGCCTTATTTAGACGCGACTGCATGCCTACTATGGGATGGCAAATCGGAACCCGATTATCCTAATTTCGCGTGTGTTCTTTTCGCGCCGAAATGAGCAGAATCGGATTCCGATGTTTCGCCACTATTAGCAAGTGGGAAAGGGGAACGACGGATACAAGGTATACGGTAGGGGCGAGAGGGTTACGGTAGACCGGTCAGTCAAACTGCTCTAAATAGGGATGGGGAGGGACTGAGCGCCGACGTGGCAGTCGAACTGCGACAAGGAAGGAGTAGTGATGACAAATCGGCGTCATACTCTCCTGAATTCGCGTGCTATCTAGTTTCTCTGACCGACGAGAGAGTACGCAAAATGAGGAGAGTGGATGCCGATTTGCCCTCACTACAAGGGAGATACGGACGAAGAAAGAGAGGGATGAGAGACAGATACGCATCGCTCACCATGACGACCGACGGTTGGGGGAACGGAGGAAGCGCTGACCGAAGGATGATGAGGTGAAGAGGAGGAAGGAGGAGAAGGGAAGAGGTAGGGCACTGGCGAGTCGAACCAGACAAGGGAGAGGGAAGGGAACGATCGGTCAAACTGGCAGGGGGGAAGAGACGACTGGAGGGAAGGGAGGGGCGGGCACTAGACTGAGGGGAGGAAATGGGGTAGATCAAGGGAGGGACGCGAGGGGCGGACCAATCAGGGCAGAGGTCAGAGAGAGAGAGAGACCGACCAGACTACAGAGTGTGTTCTGGTGCTCTTCACGTACAGCGGCCGCTTCAATTGATCATAAACAGCTATTAATTGTCATTTTATAATAAGTCTGAGTTTCAATGAGAAAGCGAGCACAGCGTACTGTGCCGCGATAGTGAAGTAACCCTCATTCACCGTATTCAGAAGCGCCAATACAGAGTGAGGGGGGGGGGGGTGCTATGGACTCTACGGTTGATTAGATCAATCATTTGTAGATCATTAATGAACGTTTCGCCCTTCAGCTCTCTCCATTCTGCACACTTTCCCGCCGATCCTTCAGACGAGGGAGTGTGCAGAATGGAGAGAGCGTCACATCTATCCGGAAACACTTCAGTATACTATTCAAACAATGTGATATAGCACCCACCAGATCCCAACTGGCACTGATTGATTTATAATGATGTTATGTCTAGTCAAATCGTTCCCTTTCCGATCTCAATTTCACCCCATCCCTTTCATTCCGTCTCTCCCCACGCTTGAGGAATGGCCGCTGAGCCGCGAATGGTAAGACTCAATGCGCTTGTCAGAAGCTACCGTACTCCCGGCCGTGTCTTACCGTACTCCCGGCCGTGTCTTACCGTATCCTCTCGTTTTCAGCGATCTATTTCTATGTTTAACGAGGCGAGCGAGGACTCGGAGGGGTCGGTGGAGGACACCGCCGTGCCTCCCGGAGTCGTCAAGACCCAGCCCCGCACCAAGATCGTCTTCAACGCGCTCTACGATGACAAGCACACCTACCACATCAAGGTACGGTACCCTACCACCCGATACCGTACTCCTCCTTCACTGGTATCGACCCCTCACTCAACCGATACCGTACTCTTCCCTCTGTCCTTCGTGCCTACCGTAACCCACCCATTTTCAGGTGACCAACTGCTCCGCTCGCCGAATCGGATGGGCCTTCAAGACCACCAACATGAAGAGACTCGGAGTTGATCCCGCCAACGGAGTGCTCGATCCCAAGGAGAACGCCCTCATCGCCGTCTCCTGCGACGCCTTTGCCTACGGACAGGAGGTACGGTATCCCTTCCTTTCCCTTGAGGAGTTCAGTCGTACCGTATCCTACCGTATCCCTCAGGAGTTACGGTAAGCTCTTCCCTTCTAGATCAGTCCAAGCCTACCGTACCTCTCCCCTCACGATCATCCCTCTTACCCACCGTATTCCAAACCTACTTCCACACCTGAAGTAGCATCAAAGTCCCTTGATCTACCGTAGCCGTGAATCTCACTAGGGGCCTTGATTACAGCTTATCGATATGTTCGCTTGGTCTACTGTAGCATGTCCTAAGAGGCCGTTTGCATTAGAGTCGAACAACGACCGTACAACGTAAAATACATGAGATGAGGAAAGCATAGTTTCTAGCACTGTTTGAGGTGCTTATTCACACGGACCACATTTCATGTTATGCAAATGTGAGTTTCATCAGGCAAAAGAGTCCAAAGATCACGCTATTTTTCACATTTTCGATCATACCGTGAAAACCGCTCATGAGAATTGAAATTTTCAAAAAGAGGCTAGTGCTTATTTTCTATTATCTAACGAGTAGCGTTTTTGAATTTTTGAAATTTCAAGAAATTACGGTTTAGGTTAATGTATCTTTGCTAAAACCGATTAGTAAGAGTAGTCCCTTTTTAGGCATGTAGACAACATGCATAATGAGACAGCTGCACCGTAACTCGCTCAATTCAAAACCCGAAGCAAGTTATGATTTAAATATTGTGACGAAAACGACTCAGTTTCGACTTTCAGAGGAAGGGAGAATGGCATTCGCTCCCACTCGCCGCGCCCGTGCGGTGCGAAACGCGCGAACGGCAATGAAACTGAGTTGTTTTCGTCACAGTATTTAAATCATCTTGCTTCGGGTTTCGAATTGTGCGAGTTAACGGTGCAGCTGTCTCATTATGCATGTTATCTACATGCCTATATTGGGGCTACTAATCGTTTTTAGCAAAGATACATTAACCTAAACCGTAATTTCTTGAAATTTCTAAAATTAAAAAACGCTACTCGTTAGATAATAGAAAATAAATATTAGTCTCTTTTTGAAAATTTCAATTCTCATGAGCGGTTTTCACGCTATGATCGAAAATGTGAAAAATAGTGTGATCTTTGAAATCTTTTGCCTGATGAAACTCACATTTGCATAAGATGAAATGTGGTCCGTGTGAATAAGCACCTCAAACAGTGCTCGAAACTATGCTTTCCTCACATCATATATTTTACCCTGTACGGGGTTCTGTGGACTCTTGTTCGACTCTTACACAAACGGCCTCCTAAGATACCGTATAAAAAAAATACAAGCACTGCTTTCTTTCTTACTGTAATCAAGCACTGCTTTCTTTCTTACTGTAATCGTCCTTTCAGGACACCAACAACGATCGTGTGACGATCGAGTGGGCAAACGCTCCCGATGGTGCTGGGGAGGAGTTCTACCGCGAGTGGTTCGAGGTAGTGTTGTCATTCTCAGCTCTCTCGCATACCTGCTCCCTTTCCTCCCACACTCAATTCCAATCCGGTACGCAGAAATCCATCCGGCTACCCAGTCTGGTCCTCCTTATTGAAGTGGAGGCAAGACGTGCGTGGCTGCATGGAATGCGAGGTGCTGGGATTTAGTTCGTCAAAGTATTACACCATCCCTTATTTTTGGTTCACTGGATACTTTGGATCCTGGTTTTTCATGCAGATGCCCTTGAAAATCCATCTCGGTATCTCTTCTCTAGAATGCGCGATTATCACGGGGTGGAACGCCAAATCTTCCGTACCTCGCACTTGGCTTCCTGAGGGCCGCTGTACTTCCCACATGCTACCGTTACGTTCACATTAGTGATGTCGCTTCGGATCGTGTAATTCAAAACCTGCGGTTTTTCCGCTTCAAGTGCTGTTCATTGTCGTTAGAGAAGCGCGTAACTCAATTCTGTGAACATGACTTCGGGTCTAAACATGTATCTGGTTGGACGGTAGTGTTGCCGGAAAGAATAGAGCTCTCTCCATTCGGCACACTCCCTCTACAGTAAGATAGACAGGGGTGCTCAAAATGACCAAATACCAGCATTAAAAAACAAGGGAGCGCGGCGGGCCAATGAGCGCGAGGGGCGGGACTTGGCAAATTTCCCAACTTGCATTGCGGTCACGCAACGCGTTCTCCTCTCGGCGTTCCTCCATTTTGAACTTTCGCGCGCATGTTCAGATACGGTTTAAGCCATTCCCCTTGCTCATCTTGGCAAAATGCCAGCCCGATTTCACCGCCGTTTTTAATGACTGGTCTTGAGCACCCGTGATAGACGAGAGAGTCTGCTGAATAGAGAGATCTAGAAACCGAAACAAAATCGCAAATGCACACTCTCGCACTGGATAGGGAGAGACGATAGTGTGTGTAGAAAGGAGAGAGTTCTTAGGCGAACGGGCTCATATGTGCACACTTTGTTCTTTTGTCTAAAAAAACAACGATTCGAGGCCGAATTATTACTATAGCAAAATTATGTAAATCAGTCACTATTTAGTCGATATCCGCGTTTTACGAGCGCTTCAGCACATGTATTGATCGAATTTCTGTATCTAATTATCTCCCTGCAGTTTCTAACCAAGAGTAGCAAGAGTGGTGTGAATCCAATTCGAGCAGAATGTTCTATGAAAAGACATTGCTCACGACCGTATAAATTCCAAAAATTCTCGGGGCAGGGAGCATTTTACGTTTTGTCGCAATCAATATCTCGAATTCGGAATGAAATCGGGGAAAATACGTTAGATATTGCCCGTTCTGAATTTGTTTCCCTTCACTGCACAATTTACCAGACAGTTTTTCACTATTCATATCTATCCAATACCAGAGCGATGACAACCCGATTATTAGCTATATCCATTCCGCACGCTCTCTCACGGACCAGAGTGACGAGGGAGTGTGCTGAATGAGGAGTGCAAAAAATTGCTGTGTGATACTGTGTTTCACGCAACTCATTTGAACACATAGCCAACTGGAGCGATAATTTTTTTCTTATTGTTTGCCCCCATTCAACTATTTTTTTCTAAAACCCTTTTTTAACCTTCACGTCGTCCTATGTCTAATTATCTCGCGCTTAACATGACGCGCACTCGAAATTTACTTATAAGACAGAGAATAGTGTGCAAAATGAAGAGCGCTGACACCACAAATAATATCACTATGCGCATACACAAAAAATTCAGACTGGATCAACAACCCCGCAATATCTAGATGTAACAAAACAATTCTGCTATGTTACTAGGCAGCGAAAATGTCGGAATAGGACGCATATCAATCGGCACGATCTGTGTCGTATTCGCTGCAGAGGTATTATCTATTCGGAAGAGACAACCATTCAAACGACATGCGACTTGGTGTTGCACCACGAAGATACGGTAGCATTTACATGTTTATCAATTTAATAGTTCGATAGATCAAAGACAACTGTCGTTAGATAAAATAAGAAGAAAACAGTTTGAGAAAGAAAAAGTATTCATCGTAGATACCAATTCGGGCAAATATAAAAAAAGGAAAGAAGTGAGAAAGAACGAGGTAAAATACGTCATACAACATAATACAATTAGTTAAACGCAGTTATCATGAAGAATAGAAATTGACATATAATCTGGTTATAAATCGATAAATGGGATGGGCGAAGTATACGGTAAACGGGCGGGGCTAGCGTACTCATTTGGGGATGTCGAGGAGTTTCTTGAGTTGCAACACCAACTTCCAGTCCGCCGTGGTCAGATCATCACGGAAATGATCCTTGCACACGTCGATCGATTCTCGTGTGATCTGGAATACGGTAGGATTAGCATACGGTAATCAAGGGATTAAAACCAATCATCGATTGATAAAAGTTTGCATGCTACCGTACCTTGCTCACGAGCGGGTCCTCGTGTGTGAAGTGTCGTCCGTACACCTTGGGCGCCTCGCCCGTCGTGTTCTCAATCTTGATGCACACCTGAGAATTCGCAAATTCGTGTAGACTCGAAAATTGCCAATTTTGGCGCCAAATTCAATTTTCAAATTCTACCGTACCTCCTCGCCCGCCTTGGCCAACTCGACCGCCTCGTTGTTGCGCTCAATCGAAGACACCGCACCCAGAAGGAGACCCTAGAGGGAGAAAGGAGATTATTGATTAGTGAAGAGAGAGAAGATGAACGCAGGAGGTTCTCAGTTTCACTGTCATTACTTGAACCCAATCATGTGAGCCATAACGATTCAGGGTTGTCCAGGGAGATTTTAAAAAAATAGCAACCACCATGTACTCGGTTTCACGGTTTCCATATCGACAGTATTCGTAATATTTGCAATTCCGTGTAGCTCAAGGTTATAAAAAAAGAATCTACTCCTTCCATTCCACCACCTTGGAAACGTACTATATCATTCTCCCCTTTACCATATGGTAAATTGGAGAACGAAATGGTACGTTACCATTTGGTAAAGGGGAGAATGAAATGGTACGTTTCCAAGGAGGTAACATACTATAGCTACCCTTCATTGCTTCCCCTACCGTACCTCCTTGCTGGGTACACAGATGGGCGTTCCCTTCTTCAGCTGGCCCGCCTCAATCGCCACTCCGCACACTATCGGATTCCTCGCGTTGAAGACATGCTGTGGCAGAACGCGCATCTGAAGAGCAAAAAGATGATTCAAATTTGAATTTCGCGCTTTTAAATCTTTAATCCTGTATGTGATGTTCTTTCGATTTTTGGCGCTCTCCATTATGCACACTGAGGTTTCCGAGACCGTCCAAAGTGTGCACAATGGAGAGATTAAAAATCGAAAACGTTTCCTAAAATAAACGCTCTCTCAGTATCTGGTAATTGATATTATATAAGGCGATACGATCAACATCAAATAGCACCTTTCTACATAGTAGGTTCGAAAATTCTAGAAAATTATTTGTTGTCGTTTTTTTTTCGACAAGCGAGCCATTTCAGGAATGCGAAACGCGGAAAATTCAAATATTGCTCGCCTTGCAGGGGAAGATGGCGAGGTGCTCGTGCTCCTTGCGCGCCTTCAGCCGCAGTTCCTCGCGGTACTTGAGGAAGTTGTTCTCCAGATGGTAGATGATGTCCGCCTGATTGGAATACAATAGAATTTTTAGCCCGCCCTCAATATTCTTCGCCTGCAACATGGTATCGTTTGAGGAGGAAGCACTAAGGGGAGGGACAAATAAATTGTTTTCCGACATGGTGCCGTACGATTGGGTTCAGCTATAAGCTCTTGGTTTATTGAACCAACCCAGAATTGAAAAGCAACCCAGAATTGGCATGATGAAAAGACAGCGAAAATATTATTAAAATTTGCAAAAAATAATCCGCCTTACAAAAATAACGCATGGTTTATCACAACGCCAATTTCACCATTGCATTTGCACCTTATGCTAAATCGAAAATCACGTGGTTCATTTTCAAACTTCTTAGAAAATCTACAATCAATAATCTTCTCTCCGTCCCTCTCCCGTAATGCCGGGTTCTCCATCCACTCACCGTTCAAACAGATGTGCTAAAAAGGAGAGAGAGTAAAACCGAAAGATCTTTCTCACCCGGAAAATCTTGACGCCCTCGTGGTCGGCGAATTGCTGGGCATCTTTCTCGACGCGGACGTCGAAGGCAAGAATGCACGTGTATCTATAAGAGCAGGAGGGAGGATTACGGTAGGGGTACGGTATCTGCAGAGGCAGGAGATACGAAGGAGTACGCAAAAAAGTTTTGAAAAGGTAGACTATGGCCAGTCTTTTGGGAAGGCTGCGTCAATCAGTGCGAGCACCTCACCGGACAGTTCACTGTTTCAAACATTCTATCACATATGAAACTGCAACCATGAAAGATTAACTCTTGGCTCGAATGAATTGAAAAAAAATAACTTCTCAATCACACTCCGTTCTTTCTACCCTACTCTATCGTAAACTCTATACTCACTCCGCATTGTGCTCCATCATCACAGCAGCCTTCTGGACGTCGCGCTTGTGCACCGGACCGATGTTCACGTTCGAGTACTGTAAAAAGGGAAGCTAATTGCTTTTTGATTTGAAATATTCAAAGCATTGTTAATTGCCAACCCACTACTATCAAGAGAATATCTCGCCACACAAACAAGCCTTGTAACATCCATTTCGGATAAGTGACTAGTGGCTTGATAATGCCGCCGTTCAATAAGCAGGGAAGAAAGTATCATTCAAGTTACCTATTCTGCGTGTACACCCCATCACGATGGTGTTGATTAGTGATTGGTGTTACATGCAGAATCTGTTAGAGTCACTGTCTTTTCTAATGGAACATGCGATTGCAACGCATTGAATCACACGATAAATCCCCCCTCATGTGCTCCTATCGCAACGCAAAATAACCAGGTGCTGAACCAAGAGATTTCCTACTTGCAGGAGAAAATGTTTCGAGAATTCCATCCACGTATCACTCCAGTGAACGTGACAGCGATTTCATACAAAATAAGCAACACAAAATCGGGACGAATTTAAAATGCGGATTTTTTAAAAGTTATTCCTACAACCACCCTTCCTACTATGTTCATAGTACCAACCATTCCCTCTCTCTCCTCATATCTATCCCCTCTGACTCCCAACATTCCCGGTAGAACAACTAAAACCTATCGGAGCACTCCACATTTAACACTATCTGGTTCCTCGGTGATTTTGTTAGCTTAGCTTTCTCAATTCCGCACTCTCTTTCTTCGATCAGAGAAGGCGAGATAGTGTGCTAAAAGGAGAGAGTCTCTCACTTGACTCACCGGGATCTTCTGCGATTTGAGGAACGCCAGCAGCGCCTCGAGTGAGCCGAGCGTAGATGCCTGAGATCGATCGATAAACTACGTTAATCCGATAAATCGATATTCATTATCTACGTATCCTTTCCGCCAGCTCAGAAATACCGTAACCATCATCTTGCTCACCTCGAGGGTATTCCCACCGGGGCTATCCCGAATTAGAATTTTCGTTTCAGAAAACACTGTTCAGAAATATTTTATCAGAAAAGAAATTTGAGAATATGATTTTTTGGAGGTCGTAAATTTCATTTCAGAAACTATTTTTTCATAAAACATTTGTAAGAAATTTATTCTGAGAATAACATTTTTTGGAAATGAAAAAGAAAAAATATTTCAGAAAAAAAATGTTGGAAATTTTTTTGAGAAGTCAATTTTGAGAGAAAAATAACCAGAACCGCCAAATAGAGAATTTTATTCGATAAAACTTGTTTCTTAGATTTTGTAAATATTTTTCTTCACTTTTAATGTTATTTTACCTCGGCTATTTCATGTTTACTCCACTATTTCAGTTTAATGTCTTGTTTAATGACGCTGCACTTGTAAGGTGGACGTAATAGGGCCCGGATTACGGTAGGTAGATCACTTACTATATTACCCGTCTAAAGTGATCTATATCGCAATTTTTTCTCTTGAATGGACTAATTAGAGATAATGCGAATTTTTGAACTCCTTATTAATGATCCACCATTATGGGAAGAACGGTAACCGGCATAAGGTACGTTAGGTAGATCACCACTTTCGATAAAACTCCTCCAAAGTGATAGATATCGCAATTTTCTTTAAGAAATGGACAAATTTGAAAAAAAATTGAAATGGTACGAAAAAAGCGTTTACGAAAGTTAGACTAAATGGATTGCCTAAAAGGCGGTTCCTGTCGAATTTTTCTCAAAATTGACTTCTGAAAATTTAAATCTGAAAATGCGGTTCTGGAAATAAATATCTGAAACTGATTTTCAAAATGTTTCTCAAATATTTTTTATTATATATTTTTTCCCAAACATGAATTTCTGAAAAATAAAATTCCGAAAATTTATTTCTCATCAAGATCTATCTGAGAAATACATTTCTCAAGTGGAAATTCTCAAACAAAATTTCTAACCCGGGATACTCCCATCCCACCCATCGATCTTCATCTACAGTAACCCTGATCTACCGCAATCAATAGAGTTGCAGATTTAGTTTGTGCACTCTCCATTCTACACACAATCTCGCCGGTCAGATCGACGAGGGAGTGTGCAGAATGGAGAGGGCAAAAACCGAAATGACAAGCAATCCATAGCTAACGAACCTGGACGTAGACTCCCTCGGCTTTGCAATTGATCAGCGTGAGCGCCTTGCTCAGCTGCGCCTCCGCCTCTTCCCTACAGTAATCAGGGTATTCAGGAGACTCTTCCCTACAGTAATCAGGGTATTGGCACCAAAAATTAAAATTAATTTTAAAAATGTTTGTCAAATTTAAATTTCGTACCTCAGAAAGTTCACTTCGTCCTCATTGTGCGCTACATACATCGGCAGACCGGCGAGGGCCTGGAATGGAAATAGATTGGACTACTGTAGCCAGTTTGTATTACTGTAGACTGTAATGAAATGATCGGATTACAGAAGTCAGTTCAAAATTACAAGAAGAGAGAGAGAGAGAAGTGGGAAAACTAATAGCATTCACTAGGTAGGTGTACGCGCGTTTATGCTTTTGTAAGGGGAATGAAGGAGCTGGTCTGGTAGAAAAAAATGAACTTTTAAGCTACACAAAGCACTCTTATGAACGCCACGGGCACTCTACGCAATACGATTCGCATGTTGAATTCACAAAACACCCTACACTATTTTCTTCCTACCGTATCCCCACTCCACCGTACCTTCTCGAGTCCCTTGGCGAGTATCTTCACTCCCTGCGCGCCCTTGATCTGCTTGAAGCGACCGTACTCGTTCTGCAAGGAGGGATAATAAGTGTTTATTTTCTGACCATCAAGACAAAGAAATCATTACTGCACCCATGAAAACAAAAAAAGTTATGTTACTTCTGAAGCATAAAACTGGCTGGACTAAATTTAAATTGTCAGCAGTGAGTTTGCATTCACCTGGCTCCTTCTCTCACCATGACGTGATTTTCCATGATTTGCTTTAACCCCACATTGTAGATAATTAGCCTTTCCCTAGTAGTTCCTAATCATGGTTTCAACACCACTTCTAAATCAATCTCATACCTTGACGCGCATCTCCTTGAGTGGCTGCGGCATCAGCAGCTCTCGGATCTGCGTTGTGATGGCGCCATCGGCGCCCGTGAGAATGATGAAGTCACCCACGTTAAGAGTGCCTGCCAATTACCTCGATTAATTAATAAATTTAATATTTATTTTAATTCCACTTGGTAGACCGAGGATAACTGATCCAGAAAAAAACCAGTTTGAAGTAGCCTGTTATTCCCATGCAAATGTGACAGGTGAATAAGAACTAAGGCAAGTATTTTATTTACAGAATAGTGGCCAATAAACAACTGAGTAGGCAGACATAAACATTTCATATTCTGCTCGATACACCTCCCAGTCCTCACATCTATTCATTACTTTCCCATCTCATTTAGCTTTCGTACAACAGTGCAACGGAGTCCTATCAATCGAGCAGAGAAATCTCATTTCTTTAAGACTGTCCGAAACCCCATTCTCCCTGCTCATCAATCCATCAGAATCTCCCACTCGCTAGGGATTTCATTTATTTTGTCGAGTTTCGACATTCTGAACACTCTCTTTCTCGTCTGCATAAACGACAAGAGAGTGTGCAGAATGGAGACGGACCCCTACCACTCACCATTGACAAGAATCACATCGATGGTCGTGCCCAGACCGGCGATCATCTTCACCTGGAGATAAAATAATTATTAATAATTAGCACTAATTAGTTATATTAATTGTCTGTAATTAGTCTACACCCCAAGTGTATTCCCAAGTCTACACCCCAAGTTATTATCCTTCAAACACTATCGACAATCAAGAAAATCAGAGCTGAAATTCACCAGAGTAGGTTGACTCCGGTTTCACGACTATAACGAATACCGAAAATACAGTGAAATTCAATTTATCGAAGAAGGATCTTTTTCAACAAAAAATCGAGCTATTAAGCCACTACGGAAACACGAAGGAAGAAGGAGGGGGGGGGGGGGGGGAAGGGAATGCACCCCTAATTATACTTTTTTTCACTCGCCTCCATCACAGTCGCATCCAATTCTTCACAAAACGCGAGTTTATCCGCGAATCTCGTCTGCGTCGAGTTCGCGATGTATGCCATGATGTTGCCTGTAAGAAACCAAATTAATAAATTATGAATTTATTAATTCGAAAAAAACTAACGCAAAGTGAAGTAAAAGCAGAAAGGAGATTTCCTAGACCTGGCCTTCTCCGGTTTAAAAATTCACACATATTACCTGGAAATGCCACACGATCGACTATGATCCCAAAAACTTGAAATTATGGACCAGACTGACTCCGATTTCACGTTGCACCTATAGCTTCAGGATTATCCCCCAAGTCATTCGTGTGGGTGAATTCATTTCCCAAATAAAATATTGAGCACATTTCCCGACATTGGATAATAAAGAGGCAAAGTAACTTCCGCAAACAAATACAAAAATATAAGATCAAAGATCAAATGTCCCTTTCTCACTCACCGATGCCGTCTCCCATGAATGCCGACGTGGGGACCATCGAGATGTAGTCCTCCTCGTTCCTGTTCTTGTTGGAGAGGATCACGTTGATTCCCTGAATTAATTATTGAGCAAATGCAAGCAGTTACTTTTTTTTAGTCTAACATCATTCCTGTTTCGCATGTTTACCATCTCTCATGCTCGCCTTGGCTCCTTTTTTCCTGTATCCTCTACCGTAAGGCACCGTATCTCAACTGTACCTGCTCAGCGAACTGTCCGACGATTAGGTTGTACTGTCGTTTGAACTCATTCTGAGTGCTCTCCGACTGTGATTTCAGATGGGCGTAGACGTCCTTGCGTGGATTCGACTCGTAGCCGTAGAGTCGATCGATCTGGGAATCAATCGATAATCACCCTGATCAACTACCGTAACCATTGATATCGTAACGTACGTACGCGTAGATTAAAAATTTAAAAGATTCTCACCTTGTTGAGTGCTACGACGAAGGGAGTGGCGCGCTTGCGCAGCAGCTTGAGGGATCTGTTAGAGATCAAAGAGGTAAAAGATCAAAGATCAGAAAAGTCAGAAAGTTCAAAGATCAAATCTGCTCACTCGATCGTCTGCGGTTCCAGGCCGTGCATGATGTCGACAACGAGGATGGCAAAATCGCACAACGCCGAACCACGATTTCGCAGATTACTGTAAGGAGGGATACTGTAACGGGAGATAGATTATTGTGAGAGATATGAAACCGACAGAATCATCGCTACTCAAAGTATATGGTAAATGAGAAGAGGAGGGAACACAAGCGCGATAACTTCGAAAGTTCTTATATTTGAAAAAATTTCAAAACTAAAAATTAAATCCAAATAACAACTAACGAGAATGACTCGTGGCCGGGTGTGTCGATGATGACGAAACCGGGGATCTTCATCTTCTCGGGGTCGAACTGGAAAAAGGAGGCCAGTGAGTGATATTATTATTTTACGCCCCATATCTCCAAATACCATTGATTCCCAATCTCTAACCAGAACATGATAGCACTGTGAAAGTCTAAAGTGACGGGTCAACAAATAGTGTATTTAAGTTGATTCGTATTTTTCAACAAAGAAAGTATCAAGCAACTGCACTAAACACTATTGGTCGCACATTTCTACCCTGAACATAATTGATCGACGAAAGTCAAAAGTCACGAGGAGCAAAAAAATGTAAGATGTTCTTTTCGTTTGATGCGGACTGAATTGGTCTCAACCTTTCTTACCAGATTCTGATTTCTTGACGAAACTACGAAAATACAGGGTTTTTGAAGAATATATCTATTTTTCAAACTCACATCGCGAACCATCTTGCAGCGCTCCTTGATAACGTCGCCTGGCACCTGCAAATCAATGAATTAGTCAAGATGAAATATCAAAATACAAAATACGGAGATATTGGGGTGTGTCAAAAGTTCTTACAAAAATTTTCGAAAAATATTTTCTCAGCTGCCAAGAAATAAATCGAGTTCTGCTAAGAGGCGATGGGTGTATCTATCACTGCTCTTTAGTTTCATTCGTTCAGCCATCAAGATCGTTACAGATTGCATGAAATACGCCCTTTAGACCAGACCTCACTAAAATCACCTATTCAAGTTTCTCTTTTACGGTGAGGTAAAAATCTGGTTACTATCTTCGGTGAGTTGAGAGATGACAATATGCAATTTGAACACTCTCCGAACCATCCGAAACGCATTGCATCATAACTACGAAACTCGCCATTTCCCACACATTTTTATAAAAACTCGCGAATTTCGCCGCAATAATAGTTTGAAGTTATTCAGAAAAAATTTAGAGTATAATACTTATTATTTGAGGAATATCGATTGGCAAATAAGCTCGAAAAAATTGAAAACTAAAAATTCGACCCTCTGGAAAATGCTTGAGAGTGAAAAAAATTGACCTACATCTGTCGCCTAATTATAAAACTACCTTGTATCATTTCTAAATGGGGCTCCATCGTCATCTCCTACTGTGGTTTTCATCTGGATTGCTCATCTTCATCCTCTGTTGAATTAGAGATTTTTGAAATTAGGGTCGCGAAACTCATTCCTCACATTATTGCGTCATAATTATGCAACAATTCCGAAATCTGAAGTATTTTTATCTGTATCTGAAGTATTTAAATCTAAATCTAACAAAATAGTATTTTTCTACCTCTAATAAACGCAAGAAAGTCTATGAGATTGTACCTTGGAATACACGTAAAATAAAATTAAGAAAAATTTTGTAAGAACTTTTGACACACCCTAATATATAATAATATCAAAATACAATTTAAAATCTATACATTCGCAGTAGTGTTGGCAGTTCGGCCTGTTAATGCGGCACCGCATTCCCTCCTTCTCGCCTATTACTAAATTTGGGGAGATCAAGGTAATGCAACGCCGCATTAGCACACCGAACTGCCAACACTAATTTGCAGTAGCGATACCCTTCCGGTGCATAGACCTTTCTATTCCGCACACTCACTCTATTATCTAAAAGGCGGAGGAGTGTGCAGAATGGAGAGAGAGCTATTATTCGATCTGATGACACCAATTATTACCTGCGTGGCTCCGATCTGCTGTGTGATTCCTCCGGCCTCGCCGTCTTGGACATTCGTGCGACGAATCTGGAGAATATCGGATTATTATTGATCGATATTAAGGCTACCGAAAGCAATCGTACGATAGTTTACTGCATCATGCATCGTACATTCGGGGCTCGATTATGGGAAGCCATTCTTCCCCTCAGTACAATATCCAATCATTTTCTAACGTACCCTAGGGATGCCATTTCAATTTTCAGCTCTCTCCTTTCTGCACACTCTCTCGTCTGCCTGGCGAGAGTGTGCAGAATGGAGAGAGTTGAAAACCGCATGACCGTCCTACAGTACTTCTCTATATATTTTAATCAATACTACCGTACTCCTCACCGTATCGAGCATCTTCGTCTTGCCGGTATCGACGTGGCCGAGGACGCAAATGACGGGCGCGCGCAGATCGTTCGTCGACCGCTTCGCCTGAGCCGCCTCGCGACGCTTCTGAAATTATAATATATGTCTGAAAAAAAAAATTATAATATTATAATATATAATATGTGTTATTAATTAATTAGCTAAATAATTAATTGTAACGACTAAACGTATCCACCACGGTCAATTGACATTTGTACAACGGTCGTCTTCGTCGTATCGACTTTGCAGGGCTTATAACTACTTTGATAAGAAGCCACAACCGAGATTAACCGGACGGAAATCCGCATTCCTCACCTTCAATCGCAGTTTGACGCGCTCGACCACTTGCTCCTTCGAGGCCGCGTCATATTTCTGAAAGATATAAGGGATCAGACTACAAACTACAGCATCATAAGTAAGAAATAATCGAGTTTTGAGAGGGCTCAGATCTGAAAACCGACTACCCAAAGGGATTGGCAGATGGTTGCAGAATCGAACATTAGCTCTCTCCATTCAGCACACTATCTCTGCTGCCCGGCAACACCACCTACCTCCTTGTTGTCTGCGCTGCTCTGTTTGGCGGGAGGAGGCGTCTTGGCTGCAGCTGCTGCAGGGGTCGGAGATACTGCTGCGGGTGCTGCAGATGATGCAGGCGCGGGGACGGTGATCTCGTCGGCCATCTCCCAGTCATCCACCGGCCCCTCGTCCCATGCCTGGCAATTAATTATGTTAATTTTAATTATCACAAAAAATTAACAGACTGTCAATTATGTGCTACAACATATCCATGAAAAGTCAATTTGAATTTTTTGACAAAATTCATCGCCACGATTGTCTGTGAAAACAACCCAAATCTTTCAGCAAACATTCCCAGCCCGCCACTTTCATGCTTTTGCTTGCCTACAAAAGACGAATTAAGGTTTCGACACAATGATTGTTTTGGTACGCCTCTTCCAAAAAATATAAATTGCAGCCAGTCCGCATCGCGCTACTAACTTCCAGCAAGAGTTCTGAGAGCATGGTTACCACAATGCAGCTTTCACATATAACAGAATAAAAAAATATCAGTACTGTAATTTAGGAAAGATCTCACGGCGGCCTCTTCTGCAGCAGGTGCAGCCTCTGCAACTGCAGCAGCCGGCTTCTCATCGACTGGAGAGAGAGTCGCGGGTTCGGAATCGATCGGCGATTCTGGAATCCGAGTGTTGAGACAAAAATCAGCAATCAACCAAGGAAACTAAAGGTCTCAGCAAGTAAGTTTAGTCACGCGTGTTTGGCATACAATGATAACACTCTTTCTGGTAGCCAAATTCTCACCGCTCTTCTTCTCGGGCACGACATCCTTCTGTTGCGGGCCCTTGTCCTGCAAATCGATAGCTACCGTAACCCAGTTGCAGCATGTCTACCGTAACCTCCTGTGATACCACCATCACTCAGTCATTTGCAGTATATTTCCTGATAAAATCGTATCCCTACCGTACCTTCTTCTTCGTATCGTAGAGGAGGCGCTTCTTCGGTTTGTCTGCGGACATCAAATCGAACTCCTCGTCTCGCACAACCACGATGTCTGCAGAGATAATTGAATAATATGTATTTAATTATTTCTAAAACTCAAATTTCCGATGAAAAAACACTTAGATATTGCTCGACGTTGTTTGCCGTTTCACATTCGAAACAAAATATGCAAACTATCAAAAACGCAGTATCGTGAGTGAATATGGGGGAAAATAAGAGCGCATTGAGGCTTCACTATCATCACATATCTACTTGCTCACGGAAGAATCTGATTGAAATCGGAATTATGTTTCCACAAAAAAATCCAGAATTAAATCACTCGCGAATTCATAGTCAAGCCTTATGAGATTTTCGGCCAAATTTCACTCTCACAACAGTCCCAATGACACAGCAGATATGCTGCTTCCTCGTTCTTTGCAGCCGAGTCGAAGCCCCGCCTCCTCCTCGACTCACTTGCTGCAGCCAGCTTGGCCTGCGTCTGCTGCAGCTTAGCGCGCTGCGCCGGCGTGAGGTACTTGCCCGCCTTCTTGAGCTCCTCCACCTGGAACGGAATGAGACATTATGAGAGGACTAGTAATCGTGTTGAATAAGATGACAAGGAAAGGGAAACATTGAGATCGCTTTGGGTGCTAAATCGGAAGTAGTCGCTGTGAAACCTATCTGTACCTGTGAAATATCCAATTGAATATTTTTCAACTCAGTTCAGTACTGGCAATACTGACCATAAATTTAGCTGGTGTACTGGAACATAAACCATTCATGTTTAATGATGATAAATTATATTTTAAAATTATACACAACCTGTCAGATTGGATGAAAAAGGGGGAAATGACGGCGGACGTATTCTAATGAGATTTCCTCATTCCTCGTCGTTTAGTGCTGGTGGCGCGGTCGTTTTTGGAAGAAAAATCGAAGGTGGATGGTATAATTTTTACTGCCATTGCGAAAGAAAAGCGAAAATGAAAAATCGACTTCCTGAGAAATGTTGGGAAAGACATTGTTTATCGATCACAGTATTTCATGTAGTCGTATCATTTTCCAATGCCTAGATAATAGAGCGTTTATGCGAAAAACGGCAGTTTTCGGCGTTTTTTTGGATGTTTTTCACATATTTCAGCTCATTAAAAAAAAAGTCAAAAATCGGCTCCCTGAGAAATGTTGCCAGGCTCATGAGAATTCAGAAAATAATAATGGTGAAGGAGTTCTCATTATCGCACATCCAGATGATAGAGCTTGACTATCGCCAGAAACGGAAATAAGTGAATAGAGACGAATTGATCTTATTAAAAAAAAAAAAATAGAGACAGCATCGTGACTCGGTACTACTATTCAGTGCAGTAGTTCTGTATAATTCATAATCATTTTGGAATATTTCATGTACTATTCTCAATTCGCATCTGTCATTTCATCTCTGTTTCACCGCTCCCATAACCGTGCGGCGATCGAGAATGATATACAAGGAGAGGGCAATTCGAAAACGTCCGCTGCGAAAATCCCCACTTTCATCAAGTCTGACAGGCTGTGTGATATTAACAATACCTTCTCCGCCTTCCTCTTCTTCTCGGCCTCCTTCTGCTCCTTCCTGATTCGATCCTGAAAATATCGATCGATTAATGCCCTACCGTACCCTTAGCATCTGCATCACACCGCTCCTATTTTTCTTTGCACCCACATGTATCTCCCATACAATTCGTGCTTCATTCGCTGTTCCTACAATCCATGACCTCGAATTACCTATGGTTGTACCAACGCCTCAACCGCTTCCCCCTCCACCACTACAGTTTTCCCTTCGAGGAATACCGGATCGAACAGTATCTCTCTCCATTCTGCACACTCTATTACCGCTCGGACCGGCAAGAGAGTGTGCAAAATTGAGAGAGTACTATTCATCTCGCCGTTCTCCAATTCAAATCTACCGTATCCCTCCCCCCATATACCGTACCTCCTCCTCCTGTGCCTTCATGGCAGCTTTATATCGCTCCTCCTCCTCCTTGAGTCGATTGGCCTCTGCATCCTCGGCTTCCTGCTTGGCCCGCAGCATCTCCTTGATCATATCCACCTGGCAAATTAATCAATAAATAAGTAAATTATTTAAATATTCGTGTTAATAAATATTGTTGAATTTGCAGTTCTTACACTCCCCTTCGTATGTGATTGATTGTTCCCAAAACCATAATGAAGAAATACAGTATCCTATTAACAGAAGATATGCCAATTATGAAACGTGAACTTACCCTGCGTTTATACAAAATTTAACTCAGTGAAAATAATTTTTCGCACAGCTATTATCCTCGAAAGAATTTCAACAGTGCTCACTTGTTTGACCTTCTTTCCTCCCTTCTCCTTCTTCTCTTTCTCCTTCTTTTCCTTCTCTTTCTTCTTTTCCTTCTCCTTCCTCTTCTTCTCCAGCTTCTTCTTCTTCTCCTCCTCAGTCAGTTCCTCCTCGGGCTGAAATTAGTTGCGTTTATAATTATTTGATTTTATATATATTTTCCCCGATAAGACCATTACAACTACATTTTCATGGATTTAGCACCTTACAAAAAATCTTGAAACACAGAGCGCATGCGTTGAAACTTTGAGGTAAATTGCAATTCGGACCCCATTGCTTGTTTCGCCGATTTATCAAAACGTGAATATTGGCCCTGAATCCAATGAAACGCCGTCATTGTAGTGAACAATTAACACTGTATTCAATGTAAACATCCCCCCACCTTCTCAGGCTCATCCTCCTTCTTCTCCTCTTTTCTCTTCTCCTCGATTTCTCCATCGCTGTCCTGTAATGAAAATAATGAAATTTTTTTTTTTAAAACTTATTTTTATTCTGTTTCAAAAATGATACTTAACAACTAGTTCGGAAAGTTCGGAGATAAATCGGCAGTAACTTTGGATTAGAAAATCTTACATCATTCTGCCTCTTTTCCGTCTTCTCGCCTTCAGCAGCGTCGACGTAATCTGCAATTATCGATTTCTAGTTGACCTTTAGTATTATAATATCGAATAGTAACTCTCTCCATTTTGCACACTCTCTCGCAGGACTGGTAGGCAAGAAAGTGTGCAGAATGGAGAGAGCGATCTGGCCATACAGATGTCATCATCGCACCACTCTAATGCCACAATTAAATATTTCATAACTAGCACTCCTCAAGACCACAAACCTGCATCAGGCGCAGCATCAGCAACTGCTGCTGCAGTCGGCTCGGTGGTTCCTTCCCCGGCTGCAGCTACAGCAGCCTGCTTCTCCTTCTTCCTCGCCTTCTTGCCGACCTGGAGACAGAAAAGAACAGGAATTCCATTTGTGACAATAAGGAAGTGGTACGAAGAACATATAACACGAATGCGTTTGAAGAAATCACTAAGCAGAGTATCTGGTGATCACACCGATTTTTCTCTCTCTAAAAATCAGTAATCAGGAAAACCTGAGTTTCAGAGGGGCGGTAACAGAACAGGAATCATCTTATGCTAATTTTAGTCACTATCTACTTCAAACCACGAAAAATAATCAAATTAGCAAACCTTCTCTTCCTTCTTGTCTAAATTGGCGAGCAGCTCGTCAAGATCGTCATCCTCATTCTTCTCCTGAAGCATCAACATTTTTTTTAAATATCACCCGATCATTTCCTGTTTCGGTATCTAAAATAAAACCAGAGAATTGTACAATTGTCACAATTTCCAACCCGTGCAACTCCGGTTTCAACCTCTCGTCAACAGTGAAGATCAAGATCACCTCTAATACGTCCTTTGGGTCTTCCAGTTCAAAGAAACAAAATAATGACAATTCTGGTTCACGGTCAGTACCAAATCAAATTTTACTCTGCTCACCTTTGTCTTATCTTTCTTCTTGTTCTTATCCTTCTTCTCCTTCTTCGGTTCTGCCTTCACCGGCGACTCCTTGAAATAAATTATCAATAATAGTGTAACTGGAAGAATATCCTAGAAATAATCGTCACAGCGAAGAATGAGAGACGAAGATATCTACAATTGATGGACCTTCCAGCCATGTATACAAGTACCAAATTTAATGGGAATACGGGCAAGTAAATACTAAATAGCGGATGTCCAAAACAACTTCTGTTCCAGCACTCGGTTTACTGTTTCACAGTTCGGGCTTCAATATCAGTGATGGACAAAGAATAATGCATTCAGCTCATAATGAGAAAGAAAAATTTTATCCTTACCTTGGCGGGTGCCTCATCATCTGACTGCAGGGCGTCATTCTCCGATTCGCTCTGAATATTATAATAATTAAATTAATAATTAAAATTCGGAATTGAGAGCAGTGTAATAATGTACGCGCCCGTTTCGAAATGATCAGACAACGGTGAACTTCGCAGAACGTTCAGTCATCAACAGAGTATGATAAAAATCCGATCTTTTGTCTTTCCTTTCCGTGAGACACATCTTTTTGTCTCATTGGAATCAAATACTAAGCATTTTTGCGTCGTCATTAACTTTGATTGACCCCGAAGCGCTTTCTCGATTCTGCACACTCTCACTCCGGCCAGAGAAATTTCTTTTGAAACAGATCCTGAGCAAATAAAATTCGAAGCAAGGTAGTGTGCAAAATGGAGATGACACTAATACATCAGTCAACGCTGCTTGCAATTAGTGATACGGTTTCGGTTCTCTGATCCGCGCATTCCCTTATTTATGACCGGCAAAAGAGTGTGCAAAATGGAGAGAGCGACTGTTCGCTAGTGCTCACCAGCATCTGAAAGGCTGCCATGCGGTTCTTGGGCTTGATCGCTTCCTCCTCGCTCTCGCTGAAGGCTTCCTGAAATGTGAATTTATAAATTTCGTTAAATAATTAAATTAAATAATTGATAAAAATAATAAGCATAACTTGTTTTCCTTCATACTACGTTCGGCTATCTGTTTGCTGACCACATTGCGCAATCAGACAAGCATGTTGGCTCTTCGTCGAATGAGAACTTTTTGTGGCGAGAGAAAGAGAGGAGGGCAGAGACGGTATTGCGAAATAGTTCTCATCCGACCTAGGTCGGATGAGAACATTCGGATGATAACCTATTGGATGAGAACTATTTCGCAATACCGTCTCTTACATAACCGTTGTATGCAAATCGTGCTCATCCAGTAGGTTATCATCCGACCTAGTGCCGACCTAGCGCCAGCATGTTTCATTGATGACATGATGGACGCCTTTTCGGTGAAGGATCAGAGTGTGATGAAATAGGAAAAGTTAAGCGAACGAACCTTGTCTTTTTCATCCTTGACTATGAGTTCGGCGAGCTTCTTCTCAGCGGCGTCGTCGTCCCTGAGCGAGAACAGTTAATAATTACATAATTGGGAGACTCACAACAACAAGGATGTCAACCTAATACTTGTTCATTGGCTCTTTTCATCTGCTTTGGTATTGTGTAGCCTTATTGTATCCTAGGTATTGAGATTTGAGAAATGAATTGGGTATTGTTTTGACATCACTTCTACCGAACCAAAGATGGCGCCAAAATCTCGTCAAATAGATGAGAAATAACAGGTCATAGTGTTGCCAGATCGAATAACATGCTCTCCATTCTGCACACTATCTCCCCGATCAGAGATACGAGAGTGTGCGAGATGGAAAGTGTTACTGTACGATCCGGCCGCACTAGTAGGTCTGAGACAACGGAAAATCTATTTATTTGTTTATATATATGTATTGCATCACAACAAAAAAAAACTAACCAGACTTCGGCCTTCCCCCTTCCTCCCTTATTCTTTTTCGGCGGCATTTGTAATTGATTCTAACACTGTCGAACATAGAGCAATAGAACACTGTCGGTGCTGAAGGAGCGAAATAATTTAATTAAAATGCCATAAAAAATTAAGAGCGAAAAACGAGCGAAACAGATGACAAAAAGCGCGATCAATTGCGTAATTGTTGCTGCGTAACTCTTCATTCTGCACATTCTCTCGTTTTTCTGTCTGGCGAGATAGTGTGCAGAATAGAGAGTGCCAAAACCGAAATGGCATCCCTACCAGCCGCGACCTCTCCCCCTTCCTCTCGGAGTGATGAAATGATGAATGAGCGGGAGGGAGAGAGCATATCAAACGCCAGCGGGGGTGACCCAGGTGGGATGTGTGGGGGCAGTGAGTCACCCAGAGCGAGCCGCGGGGGAGAATGATGAAATGCGCCAGCGACGGTCTCTCTCTATTTCGCACACTCTCTCTCCATTCTCGCTCACCTCCAAACGACTATTGCACAATGTCCCGCCCCTTTCCCGTCCCCTGACAAGCCACTAGTGATGTCGTTTTGGTATTCGACTCTCTTCATTTTGCACACTCTCTCATTACTCTGACCAGCGAGATAGTGTACAAACGGAGAAAGACAAACCCGAATTTAAATCCGAAAAATCCTATGCAATGTCCCCTGTTTGGCACTTTCCACATTACGGAATTCACAAATTGGGAAATCGAAAAGTCGGAATGGAGTGAGGTAAGCTTAAATTTGCGCAACAGTTTGTGGATTATTTCGTTCATCCTTTTGCACCGATTCCGTCCCGAATCGGGAAATTTCATGGCTCAGATAATTAGTATATTTCGAAACGTATCCGGAAAATTTTTTTTTTTACATTTTGAAATGATTTTGAAATAATATTTCGGAGTGAGAACATGAGTGACGCCAAACTATCTACTCTCTAGTCGATCAGATAAACTAGATGGGGAGATGTGGGTTCGAGCAGTCAAACAAGCGTGGGCACTAGGGGTGCCAATTCAGAACCCGGCATTCCTAATTTCGCTTGCACTCTCGTTTCTCTGATTGATGAGGGACCACGCGAAATGAAGAGAGTCGAAAACCGAAACGACATCACTAGTGGGCATAATGATGAAGTGATGAATGGAATGGACCATGGTGATTGGCTATTTGACCTCCGTAAGCGTTTACCCCCTGAGGTGATGAAATAATGAATGAGCGGAGGAAGGGAGTGACCTAGCTGGGCCACGAGCAAGGATGACGAAATGCGTGAGCGATGCTCTCTCATATCCGCACACTAGCAATAAATAAGTGCTGACGAGTCGGGTCATATATCATATGTTTATAAAAAAAACAACGAGATTGGACATATTAGCTAACAAAATGAATAACCAAATACCTGTCGCCAGATGTGCTGCATGAGCAACGCGAGGTAGAGACGCAGCGCGATGTGGCACGCTTCCTGGAATTAGTTGCATAATATGTATATTAGTTTTGATTATGTTTGGTTGAACAAGTTTTTCCCTCCTCTACTGTTACAAACTGAATGCCAATAAACTTGAGGAATCTGTGAAGCAAAACTTTACCGGACAATATCATTTTAAACCAAGTATCTCTGAATGCAATTTCCAACTATTTATTAGCGTTTCGAGAGAAAATCATAATATAAAAATTTATGAAGCAATGAAGCAAAATGAAGCAGTGAAGCAATTAATGGCTGATGGTGATGGCACGCGTTTATTGTTTATGTCGGTACATGAGCGTTTTAAAATCATCCCTGAAACTAAGAATCAATTTGTTATCGCGAATTGCGACTCTGACACAAACATGATTTGATAGCGATATAAGAAGCGCAGCAAGTAGCACGGAGCCTATATATAGATCGCGAGTGCTCTGGTTAAATTCAGAAACGCGACATTTCCGGCTTTTCGTTGTTGCTGAGAATATTTTTCGCGAGAAAATTGCATAGAATTATTGTCTCCTGGAAAGCAGCTATTTTCAGGTAACCCCGAAGAACAAAAAAGGCTGCTAGTTCTAACTTTTCCGATTCCTACATCTTCTACTGTAGCCACTTATTCTCCACTTTTACAAAATTCGAGGATGTAAAACGATTTTGATGGTACTGCATAGCAAAAACAAGCGAAGCTTCTAAAAAAAACATTTGCAGCCAGTAGATTTCGCGCTATACTTAGGGACCGCAATGGGGTATCTAGAGAAAAATTCCAAGAGTCATCGCTTTTTGTGTGTTCTATGGAATTGTCACAGCTGAATCGATTGGGAATACAAATATTCATGAAAATAAATACATAACATAAATATAGAGGTTTATTAAAATTGCGTTTTCGCAACGATCCACCGTAATCGAAAATGTCGAGCTGTGTATCAACTTATGATTTTATATTTTTGAAAATAATTTAATTGTTATTATAGTATTATGAATAATAACTGAACGTTGCGCAGGAGTCCATAGAAGGTATTTGTAGAAGTTCAAGCATAGGGGAGGCGAGTCAGACCTCGGAGAAAGCAGAAAACTACGAAAGTTCACTACTTTTCCACTTTCAAAGGCCGAAATCGGCGATTCCGACGCCATCCGACGCCATTTGACCATAACCATTCGATTCGCCAGAATCAGCAGAACGAATTAAGAATAGTGCTAGAGGGACAAACTGGGACATATGTCAAAAATGTCAAAAACTAGGAAAGAAAATCGCTCGAAATTATTACCCTACAAAGATGACAATTTTGTTGTTATTTGCGCTAGTTCAGATAAATCTCGCGCATGGTGGGTTGCTTTGGTGCAAGAAGAATGCGTTATTAAAGAAAGAAATGTAATTTTGAAGTAAATAATATAATAAATCAATACGGCTAAAATAAGTCAGTTGTCGATCAAATCGGTTGTGTCTCTGAGGCGAGGTTCAGCTATTACGATATTTTGTCCCGCTCTCGCAACAACACTACTCGGTATCTAGCTATACTCTTCCAACAAGAGTTCTGAAAACATTGTTACCACGATCGAGCTGGCGTACAAGGTGTAGAAATAAAAAAAACTACTATGAATTGGCGCACAACTAACCGCGGACTCCTCTGAATCCTGCAGATCTAGCAGCTGCGTTCTCCTCGACTGGCGAGGGCTTGGAATCGGCCGGAGATTTTGCAATACAAAAGTGCGTTTAAAAAAATTTAAAATAGACATTTGATCCAGACAATTCACGGTTTCACAAAATATATTTACAATCGAATGAATGATTACCGAGCCATAATCACAGCCTCTTTCGGAAGACCGAAACTCGACAAAAGAATACTCAGCCAAGTTCTCGTTTCATAAAACGTACGTAGGCAAACTAAAATAAAAATGATAATCAATCCAAATCATCGCATCACAAATAAATCCTCACCGCTCTTCTACTTCTCCTCGGGTTGGGCATCCTTCTGCTGCGGACCCTTCTGCAACTCGCGAGTTACCGTAATCCACAGTGAATGATAGCAACGACCTTTCCAATATACGATAGATTCGTAATTTCAAAAGTCACCGGATGATGCTCGCTATAAATGTCATTTCGAATCGCAGCTCTCACCATTGCGTACACTCTTAAGCTGGTAAGACAGATGAGTGTGCAAAACGGAGAGCTGCAACTCGAAATGACATCAGTAATGCACTTTCACAACAAATTAAAACAAATCAGTCACAGTCTGTCCGTCAGCTGTGGTGGCGCATGCAACAATAAAACAGTTAATCTTATATTTAGTGACGAAAGATGTCGGAATAATAGGACCGGAATCGCCAGTAGACAAATCGTCGCGATCGAGCATCGCGAAAAAAGGTATTTCCTTTCCGAAAGCCACGACCATTTTAACAGCATAATATTAATTAATTTTCATCACGAGGATACGGTATCATTTACACGTTTATCAATTCGATAATTCGAAGACAACTGTCGGTAGACGAAAATCATAACAATAATAAGTCACTGAAAAAGGCCCGAGAAAATACTTCTAAACGGAAAAGACAAGCTAGTCCAACAGACTCGAATAGATACAATCAATAAGGCAAAGAGAGAAATAAGGAAAAGAAAAGTTTGAGAAAGAAAAGGGAAACCGTCCTAGATACCATATACGGCCATGTAGAAAAAGGAAAACAAAACTGCGAAAGAACGAAGTAAAATATGTCATACAACAGAATACAATTATTTAACAGCAGTTATCATCAATGATATGCGGACTAGATCAGGCAGGACATCGGGTTATAAATCGATAAGTGGGCGGGGCATGGTATACGGTAAGGGGACGGGGCTACCGTACTCCTTAGAAGATGTCGAGGAGTTTCTTGAGCTGCACCACCAGTTGCCAATCCCCCTTGGTCAGATCATCACGGAAGTACTCCTTGCACACGTCGATCGATTCTCGCGTGATCTGGAATACGGTAGGATTGGGGTATTGTAATCAGGACATGAAAGTCAGTCATCGATTGACCAATGCTAAACGCTACCGTACCTTGCTCACGAGAGGGTCCTCGTGCGTGAAGTGTCGTCCGTACAGCTTGGGCGCCTCGCCCGTCGTGTTCTCAATCTTGATGCACACCTGTGAATTTGAAAATTTAATTTTCGCGCCATTTTAGAAATAAATAAATACAAACTGTCATTTTGTGTAGGTTTTCATAGTTGCCCAATTTTCGGCGCCAAATTCAATACTCAAATACTACCGTACCTCCTCGCCCGCCTTGGCCAACTCGACCGACTCGTTGTTGCGCTCGATCGAGGACACAGCGCCCAGAAGAAGACCCTGGGGGATTGGGAGATGATTATTGATTTGTGGGAGATAGAATGATTCCCCAGTAGATTCTCGGTTTCTCTATCATCCCTCGAGCCAATTCGTGTGATTCAGAACGATTCAGAGTGGTCCAGGAAGAGTTGTAAATAAAATTAGCAGCCACCATGTATTCGGTTTCACGGTATCCATTACAGTTCAAAAGTTATAATATTATCAATCATTCCTTGTCACACCGCTGAAAACCTCCCTACTATTTCCTGTCTGTAACTTCTCCTCGATTCGGTACCACCTCATTTTCGCCTACTCTACATGAAGCTACAGTAACTCCCACCACCTCTACAGTATCCCCTACCCAACCTCTACAGCACTCTTCCCTACCGTACCTCCTTGCTGGGCACACAGATGGGCGTTCCCTTCTTCAGCTGACCCGCCTCGATCGCCACTCCGCAAACGATCGGATTCCTCGCGTTGAAGACGTGCTGTGGAAGAACGCGCATCTGAAAAGAGAAAGGATAATTCAAATTCGAAACTCCCGCGTTCCAGCTCCGGTTTAGCAATCGAGAAATTGCATTATAGTATGTTTGTTCGACATGAAGAACAGAGCATTATCAAAGACATCTAATCCATTTCCAGATGGTTAGCAGTTGCGATCCAAATTTGGCAAGTTCGGAAATTACGAGATAAAAAATATCCTTGTCGGTTATTCAACAGGGGACCGATTTCTACAATATAAAACACGCGAAATTCAAATAATCTAAAAATTCCTCACCTTGCAGGGGAAGATGGCGAGGTGCTCGTGCTCCTTGCGCGCCTTCAGCCGCAGTTCCTCGCGGTACTTGAGGAAGTTGTCCTCCAGGTGGTAGATGATGTCCGCCTGACCATATTTAGAATTTAAATTTAAATTTTAAGGGAGGGCTGAAGGCAATTTCATTGATAGAGACTCAAAACTCTCGGTTTATAAATCTTGTGCGTCACAGAACTGGCGTGATGAATGCATAGCGACGATCAATCGCAATTTCGAAATATTCGTCTACTTCCACTCTACATAAAACCGAGAGTCGTGCGTAGAAATCTCACAAAATACCAGCCATAAAAAACTCCCGGAAAATCGATAATTGTGTCTCACCTGGAAAATCTTGACGCCCTCGTGGTCGGCGAATTGCTGGGCGTCTTTCTCGACGCGGACGTCGAATGCGAGAATGCACGCGTATCTGGAGAGGAGGAAGGATTACGGTATGATAGATAGAGAAGAGGAAGATACTGTAGGAAGACGGTAAATTGGAGAGTACTGAGAGGTACGATAGGTTTACGATATCCGGACAGGGTGTTACGTAGTACAGGAGTGAGCAGCAAGTCGACTGTTTTTTTCAAATATTAATTTAACTAGTGTGTTCATTGTTTCAAACACTCCATACAAACTAACAATTGCATTCATGAACATTACGGTGTAGACAGCCATTGCAATAGAAAAACCATTTCCCAATCACACACCTCCCCCATCTACCGTACTCTACCGTAATCACTCCACTCACTCCGCATTGTGCTCCATCATCACAGCAGCCTTCTGGACGTCGCGCTTGTGCACCGGACCGATGTTCACGTTCGAGTACTGTGATCGGGGATGTTTATTGATTGTTTTCGAAATAAAGCTGTGTTGGAAATTGCCAACGTTGAAGCATTGTAAACGTGCATTTATTGATTTTTACTAGCCGAGCGCCGCTCGCTACGTGCAAGCCGTTGGGAATTTGATACTTTTTTGTGATTTTTTGTTGATGAAAATATATTTTTCTAGCCGAAAATGTTTTTGCAAACATTGTGCACCGGCGGGGAGTCGAACCAGGGGGTGCCCGAGTGCTAGGTACACTTCCCGAACATTGCCTGACACTTTGCAAAAGGTTGGACTTTGCCGTGATTCGAACCCGGGGATGTTGTACGCTTGTCTAACCGCTAACCAACTGCGCCATGATTACGTTCACTCCCGAAAACCCCAGAAACTTTCCGAGTAATGGGAAAAGCTGAGCAAAAGTTTCGACTCCACTTGATTATAAATAGTGCATGTATGTAGACGAAAATCGGTCAAAGTGAGAATCGGTAAACTCCAAAAATGCGTTTTACCCGGATGTGCCATGCTTTAAACGTATGAAAATGATTCATCCCCGGCACTGATCGATGCGTCTCAGCAAGCTCTACAACTTTCTTTTCAACACGAAGCACCACAACTATTTATCCGCGAGCAAAACATTGAAAATCCCGAATTCCGGAAAGTGTGTCTCAGAAAACTAATTGACATTAAGCGGCTTTTGGTGCTACCAGGATCTACCAAGTTAGGAAGGTGCGCCAGCGTTTTCTGAACATCATACACCTATACGTTAGTATTGAACCATATTTAACCTATATTAAACCATCGCGTTTTTAGAGATTTGGACGATTTTGACTGAGTTTCCCATTTTCGGAGCTCGCTCCTGGCTTTCAATGTTACTTTTCATTAATAGTGCTCGCTGGGAGGTGCCACTGAAATGAGGAGAGGAAAATTTTTTTTTCTTCAGAAACCATTGTGTCAACATTTCTTCAGAAACCATTGCGTCAACTTCACGTTAAAGACCCAAAACCCCACATCCGGCTTTTCAGAGCCGGGTTTCGCCTCTTCAACGGCTCTGGACCAATTTTTACTCTTCATGAAAAAGATGCGCCGTCGAAAGTTTCATACGACCCGCTTATTTTCCCAAGTTGTTCCCACGCCTAAACCATTTATTCGCGCTTGGCCGATTTGTCATCAGCCATTCTTTTATAATAGGGCCGATGTTCGAAAACATAATGTCACGGAATTGCAATTTCTCAACCCATTACTGTCAAATGAACTTCTTGCAACACCAATCCAACCAGTTGCACACTATCCGTATAACTGCCAACTCAACTCACTGGGATCTTCTGCGATTTGAGGAACTCGAGCAGCGCCTCGAGTGAGCCGAGCGTCGACGCCTGCGATCGATCGATAAATTAACGTACCGTAATCAATATCTACCGTACTCCGGCCAATGAATAGCCGTGATCTACCGATTCCTTTGCTCCCGCTCAGATCTACCATAACCACCAACTACTGTACCTGGACGTAGACTCCCTCGGGCTTTCGCTTGATCGACGTGAGCGCCTTGCTCAGCTGTGCCTCCGCCTCGTCCCTACAATATTCAGAATTAGAAACATTTGAATCTCGTGCCAAAATAAATATTAAATTTTAGCGCACAAACCTCAGAATGTCAACCTCGTCCTCCTTGTGCACCACGAACATCGGCAGACCGGCGAGAGCCTGGAAGGGAGAGAGATTGGATTAATGTAGTCATTATGATGAACTCAATTGACTCGTGGAACAATGAATCTGTCAAAGGTGGAAAACGCAATAAAAAATTCGAATCCTCCACTAGGAACATTTGCGCCACGAACAACCCTCATGAATGGAACAAAGATGCCCGCAATATTGGTTAGAAGATTTCTATGGTAGATCAAGACATCAATAGCACGTGCGCACTGCGCAGACAGCGATGACACAGGTGCTTTCATGATGCATACATTTTATGGAAATGGTCTTTTTTCTTTGCTCCTACCGTATCCGCACTCTACCGTACCTTCTCCAGTCCCTTGGCGAGTATCTTCACTCCCTGCGCGCCCTTGATCTGCTTGAAGTGACCGTACTCGTTCTGCAATAAGGGATGTTTATGCTTTGGACAGACTGCGAAGAAACTATTGTTGCATTTGCCAAATCAAACAAAGGTTATGATAATGATGAAACACCAAACTGGTTAGAATTTTTTTGCGTTTTCAACCGTGATTTTACATTGCTCCCTGTTTCCACACCCCCTCTAAACCAATCGCTCACCTTGACGCGCATCTCCTTGAGTGGCTGCGGCATCAGCAGTTCTCGGATCTGCGTTGTGATGGCGCCATCGGCGCCCGTGAGAATGATGAAGTCGCCCACGTTCAGCGTGCCTATTAATTGTATTAATTAAATATAATTGTTTTTGAAATTAACCATGCCTTTGCATATTAAACAATATTTAATTAATCTATTTATTTATTTTCATGCCTAGGACGACTCGAGATTAATGATCCTGCTGAACCAATTATCACAAGATAGCATGCTGGAACACAGGTTTGGCTGGTGATTTGACTATTTTTTCTGTCGAATAGACTCTCGTTATATCATCAACAGGTTAATTGTGTTTAGTTCACAAATGCTCGAAACCCAGTTCTGCCTGATCTCAAATTCATCTGGATCTCTCACTGTCAAAAGGAATTACTATTTTCGTTCAACACTCTCTCCATTCTGCACACTTTCTCGTCTATATAGCCGACAAGAGAGTGTGCAGAATGGAGAGAGCTTTCAACTACTCACCATTGACGAGAATCACATCGATGGTCGTTCCCAGGCCGGCGATCATCTTCACCTGCAATTAAAAACAATTAATTAATTACCACTAATTAGTAATGTCAACTGGCCAAATTAGTTGATATCCGTACCATCAATACAATATAAAAAAATATTATCATACGCTCATTGTTTGGTTTTTTTGCGCTCTTCATTCTGCACACTTCCGTTTTCTGCGCAGAATGGAGAGCCAACCCCTAATTATCCTAATTAGCAGACTAGCTTTTTTTTGACAATTCGAGAGTGTGCTAAATAGAGAGAGCCAAATCCGGTGCCCTAATTATCCTTTTTTCACTCGCCTCCATCACAGTCGCATCCAATTCCTCGCAGAAAGCGAGTTTCTCCGCGAATCTAGTCTGCGTCGTGTTTGCGATGTATGCCATGATGTTGCCTGAAGGTATGGAAATTATTCGATGTAATTAATTAATTGAGTGAAGAATGGCAATTTTCTCGATTATGTATTTTCCTGTTTCAGACTGTATGTATATTCTCAGCAAATACTCCAAAAGCGATCTTCCTTGAGAAAATTATAGCACAAAAACTTTCATGAAAATTAAATTACAAAAATTCGATTGACAAGACTGATTCAGGTTTCGCAGTACACTTATAATCTCTTGAAGTTCCCGAAAGCCAATACTACTGTTGTCTGGAATCAAGAGTTCAAAGATCACTCACCGATACCGTCTCCCATGAATGCCGACGTGGGGACCATTGAGATGTACTCCTCCTCGTTCCTGTTCTTGTTGGAGAGGATCACATTGATTCCCTGCAATTCGCATAAATTTACAATAAACAGAGTAATATAAGTCGGTGCTTTTTTGGACTATCCCCATTCCCGTTTCACATGCACAATGTTATAAAAAAAATACAGTGCTTGGTTTATCCATCCCGTACACCATTGATTTAAAAAAAGACATGCCTGGCTACCGTACCCAGTTGCATTACCGTGACCCTATCGTACTCCTTTCTCTCTACCGTAATCCTACCGTACCTGCTCTGCGAATTCTCCGACGATCTTGTTGTATCGCTCTGTGAATTCCAACTGGGTGTTCGCCGGCTGCGACTTCAGATGGGCGTAGACGTCTTTGCGTGGATTCGACTCGTAGCCGTAGAGTCGATCGATCTTTGAATCAATCAATATTCTACCAGGTAAATACCGTATCCATTCGATGTACGGTATTATATTTATAAATATAAAGCATGTTATGAGCCCGTTTGCCTAATAGTCGGACAAATCTGGAGGAGTTTGGCACAGCTAAAAAAGTCGATTCTCTGAAACTCTGTGTTTCGGGGTTCTCGAGGGTGCTGATGACGATGGACATGCTAATTTTTCTCCCAGACGACCCGTTGGCTCCAGACGGAATGACGTCAAAAACTCATTTTATTCCATTTATCGGTCATTTGAGCATCTACTTTTACGCGAACATGGCTCCCTGGCCAGAATTTGATGGTGATCACGCCTGTCTAATTCATTTCCCTGTATTTGCAAAAATATTTTTATTAGAAAAATTATAAAATCGGAGAGACAGAAGAATCCCGATATTTTTGTATTGATCGAAGCAGGACAACGTGCTGATTCTAAATATATTTTTTATTCCGCAGAAAATGGTCCGGAAACAGTCGAGAACGGTAAAAGAAATTGCCAATAAGGCAGATCTGACCCCTTGTTTACTCTCTTCCTAGAACGGCGGGGGCACCAGAGAAGCGAGAGACAGGAAGGAGAGGCAGGGGAGGGAAGGGGCGAGAGTGTTCAGGGTCAGAGACGCAGAGAGAGATCAGAGAGAGATCAATGCCATTTGCGATGGTTTCCGGACCGTTTTCTACGGAATAAAAATATATTTAGAATAAGCACGTTGTTCCGCTTCGATCAATACATAATATCGGGATTATTTTGTCTTTCCGATTTAATAATTTTTCTAATAAAAATGTTTTTGAAAATACATTGAAATGAATTAGACAGGCGTGATCACCATCAAATTCTGGCTAGGGAGCCATATTCGCGTAAAAGTAGATGCTCAAATAACCGAGAAATGGAATAAAATGAGTTTTTGACGTCACTCCATCTGGAGCCAACGGGTCGTCTGGGAGAAAAATGAGCATGCTCATCGCCATCAGCAACCTTGATAACCCAGAAAGACAGAGTTTCAGAGAATCGACTTTTTTTAGCTGTGCAAGACTTTGTTCAACTATTATACAAACGGGCTCTTATAGACACCTATTTGAATAAATTAGACTATTTATGGTTCGAGAGGGAAAACCAAATCTTGGAGCACAAAAGTGGCAGCATTCTTCCCTTCCGGACTCTACCAAGTCATGAAAAAATGTTTTTAATCCCTATTCTCACCTTGTTAAGAGCAACGACGAAGGGGGTGGAGCGCTTGAGCAGCAGCTTGAGGGATCTGATAGAGATCAAAGATCAATAAGTTCAAAGATCAAATCTACTCACTCGATCGTCTGCGGTTCCAGGCCGTGCATGATGTCGACTACGAGGATGGCGAAATCGCACAGCGACGAACCACGATTGCGCAGATTACTGTAATGGATTGAGGGATACTGTAGATGATTAGACTACTATAGAATAGGGGATTGATTGCAAAGAGACAAAATTCCGTGAAATTATCGTACCAAGTACCTACGCACTATGTGATGAGGACAAAACAGAAATGCGCCATGCGGAAATTTTTCATATATTTTGAAGATAAATAAAAATAAAACAATAATAACAAACTAACGAGAAAGACTCGTGGCCGGGTGTGTCGATGATGAGGAAGCCGGGAATCTTCATCTTCTCGGGGTCGAACTGCAAAGACGAGATGGTCAATGAGTGATTTTATTTGTTCTAGAGGAAAAAAAATCCAGTCATTGATTCCCAATTTCTAACCAGAACATGATAGCACCACGAAAGTCAAAAGTGGCGGGGTGACAAACACGTGTTCCAAAATTGATCAGTCTACAATAGTTTCCAACCATGAAAATCACCATATAATTGAACTCCATTTTTCAACCAGAGCATCTCATGAAACACCGATGCTATTGACTCATGAAACACCGATGCTATAGGAATGAAATTTTTTAAAAATCAACCTAAACTCACATCGCGAACCATCTTGCAGCGCTCTTTGATGGCGTCGCCTGGCACCTGCAAATAGATAAATTAGTCAAGACTAAGAACAAACTAAAAATTCCAAAAAGATCAAAGACCAAACTACAGATTCCCTTCCCTCCTCACCTGTGTGGCTCCAATCTGCTGCGTGATTCCTCCGGCCTCGCCGTCTTGGACATTCGTGCGACGAATCTGAGGGAAATTGGAGGATTATTGATCGATCAATATCAGGTCTACCGTGCCTCGCTATCTACAGTATCCCCTCCCCAGACCAATCAATACTACCGTACTCCTCACCGTATCGAGCATCTTCGTCTTGCCGGTATCGACGTGGCCGAGAACGCAAATGACGGGCGCGCGCAGATCGTTCGTCGACCGCTTCGCCTGAGCCGCCTCGCGACGCTTCTGAAAATATATTTGGTTATTTTTTTAAAAAATTAGTTAATAATAGTCATTAAAAGTGTCAGCAAGTCTCCAATGATATTTGTAGGAGACTTGAAGTTCTTCTAATCGTCTTTGCAAACTCCATTAATAATTTGAGTACAACCCATAACCCGGATTCACCGGGCGGATGTTCCCATAAATTCCCATTCCTCACCTTTAATCGCAGCTTGACGCGCTCCGCTACTTGCTCCTTCGTCTCCTGTAATTTTTGAGTTTCAAATATTTCTTAAGAGCAGTGACCTCTCGAAATTTATTAAAGTAGAGTAATCATCCAATTTTTTAAAAAATGAACCGAAACATTCCTGTTTCACCCTACCTACATCTCTCTCAATCCCCTCCCCTGCTCACCCTCTTGGCTCCTCCCTTCTTTTCGTCCTCCTCACTACTGCTCTCGTCCTCACTCGACGATTCCTCCTCCGAACTGGATTCATCATCTGATGAAGAAGAGTCCGAGTCGGAATTCTGAAAAAAGAGATCAGAGATCAGGCTATAAACTATATAAAAAAAGAACAGATCAGACTATACAATACTACGGAATACGCAAAGTACTGATCGAATAGCAGCTCTCTCCATTCAGCACAATATCTCGTCCCGTCTGACCGGCGTAAGAGTGTGCCGATTGGAGAGCGCACTATCCAAGCACGATACACTACCACTGACCTCCTTGCTGTCTGCACTGCTCTGCTTGGCGGAAGAAGGCGCCTTGGCTGTAGCTGCAGCTGCTGCAGGGGTCGGAGCAACTGCTGCGGGTGCTGCAGGCGCGGGTACGACGATCTCGTCGGCCATCTCCCAGTCGTCCACCGGCTCCTCGTCCCATGCCTGTGAATTGTTTATTATTTAATTAAATAATCAGAGAAAATATATTTAAGACCCGTTAATTTCGTGCAGTAGATTGTCTACAAGAAATCGACGGGGAAAACGGACGCATTTTTCTGCAGATTTCAAACGCATAAAACATCCGGAAGCAATTAAAGACAATTTCGTGACCAGACACTTTCGCGCAACTCACGCACAACAAGAGTTCTCAGAACAGTGTTTCCACATTGTGATGGAGATCAGGCGGCGAAATAAAATAAAATATTCGGTTCGGTATACAACTAACCGCGGCCTCCTCTGCAGCAGGTGCAGCCTCTGCAGCTGCTGCAGCCGGCTTCTCTTCGATGGGAGAGGGTGTCGCGGGCTTGGACTCGGCCGGCGATTCTAAAGTACAGAAATTAATTCATTTTTTAGTGATCCCGACAATTTACGGTCTCAGTAAATAGGCTTAGTCGTGATAGATTGCAAAACACTAATGAGAAGTTGATAATCATTTCGAAGACAATCAAATCCTCACCACTCTTCTCCTTCTCCTCTGGCTTGGCATCCTTCTGCTGCGGGCCCTTCTGCAAATCGATAGGTACCGTAATACAGGCACGCTACACCATTGCAACTGCCGTACCCAGCACATCCACTATATAGTCAAGTCAAAATATGAGCCTACTCCCCAATTACCACCATGCCCCTACCGTCCAGTTATTGAATCCCTCTCATTCAGTCATCTACAGCTCCCCATTAGTACCGTACCCCAATCTACCGTATCCCTACCGCACCTTCTTCTTCGTATCGTAGAGGATGCGCTTCTTCGGCTTATCCGCCGCAGCCGGGTCGGCCTCCTCGTCTCGCGCGAACACGATGTCTGCGAATAACGATTTTAAAAAGTTAAATATTTTTAAAGCTAAACATCCTCTGTAGCTCGGTTAAAAAATCGGAACATATTGCAATCACTAAAGTAAGCGTGTCTTTATCAAAATTGAATTCCCAATACAAAGTGATTCGTGGTTTCACACTCATCACGTATCTGCTTACGCCCGAAAGGGTTCGATGCGTCGTCCAAAAACGGAAAGTAACCAAAAAATAAATAAGACAAAATCAGCTGCCTCGCTGTTTCACACTTGGCATATCTTGCCCTGCTGCTACTACAATATGGTATTCCTCCCATCAGCGTTGGTAATCAACCTAACGACCCCACAGCGCAGCCAGCGTCGTATCCCCGCCCCTTCGCGACTCACTTGCTGCAGCCAGCTTGGCCTGCGTCTGCTGCAGCTTCGCGCGCTGCGCCGGCGTGAGGTACTTGCCCGCCTTCTTGAGCTCCTCCACCTGGAAAGGAAACGAGTGAATATGTTTAAAATAGCTAACCCTCCGAGTATCGAAATCGCACTGGTTGCTTGATCGGGTATACCCACTGTGAAACCTGTCACCAACTAGGTGAACCAGCCGCACACATTAAAGATTTTTTTGGAAGAAGTGGAAAGGCAATCAGATTGAAATACAAAATTTTGCTGGACACTTCAGGGCAATGTGAAGCATGGATGCAACGGATGAATTGGGATACAGCCAAATACCAGCATTTTCAGGATAAATATTAATCATAAATACTTAAATTAAAATATGTACCTTCTCCGCCTTTCTCTTCTTCTCGGCCTCCTTCTGCTCCCTCCTGATTCGGTCCTGGAAATATCGATCGATTAACGTCATACCGTATCCTTAAAATCGGCTATTTCCCATTCGTCTTTGCCCCCACATAATTCTCCCGTCCAACTCGTGCTTCATTCGCACAGGTTAGCTTCTCCGTTTTTCAAGACCATGATTTCATGATGACATCTATCGCAATCCACTCTATCCACCGCACTCCTACAGTACCACCGTCCATCACTACAGTACCCCTTCCTCCATCTACCGTACCTCCTCTTCCTGTGCCTTCATGGCAGCTTCATATCGCTCCTCCTCCTCCTTGAGTCGCTTGGCCTCTGCCTCCTCGGCTTCCTGCTTGGCCCGCAGCATCTCCTTGATCATGTCCACCTGGCACGAAATTAATTAATAAATAAGTTAATTATTTAATTAATCAAATATTCGTGTTTATTAATATTGTTGAATTTGCAGTTCTAACACTCCACTTCGAATATGATTGATCGTTGTGAAAGAGATCAGGGTCGAATCAAACAGTACCATAATCACGGGGATATGCCAATTATGAAACATCAACTTACCCTGCACTTATAAAAATTGTTCTCAAAGTGTGACAGTACTTACTTGCTTGACCTTCTTTCCTCCCTTCTCCTTCTTCTCTTTCTCCTTCTTTTCCTTTTCTTTCTTCTTTTCCTTCTCCTTCCTCTTCTTCTCCAGCTTCTTCTTCTCCTCCTCAGTCAGTTCCTCCTCGGGCTACAAATTATTGTCTAATTAATTTATATTTTATATTTATATGAGCACGATAAGGCCATTTCAATAATTTTTTTTAATTGATTTAGTACTTCACATCCAATCGAAACATAATAGAACATGCGTTCAATTTTTTAAAACTTTCCACCTCACTGTTGTCTTTCTCACCGATTCAACAAAACTAGAACATGGTCTCGTGAGATCAGTGAAGCTCCATCATAGAAACCAATAAAAATTAAAAGTAAAAATATCCAATTTAAATATCTCTCCCCACCTTCTCTGGCTCATCCTCCTCCTTCTCCTCTTCTTTCTTCTCCTCCTCGGCCTCTTCCTCGTCGTCAGCCTTGCCGCCCTGAGAATTAAAATAAGTATTTCAAATAACAAAATAAATTTGTATACAATACTGGAACCATAATATGCAAGCCCTGTAGGAAACATATAATTTGTTTCAGTCAATCGAACACCAACGAATCGCATGTTTCATATATAATATTTGTGAACTAGTTCCTCAAGTTCACCGATCATTTGCCGTATCGCGGTCCAAAAAATCTCACCTTCTTCTTCTTCTTTTTCTTCTTCTTGCCATCGTCATCGGCCTTCTCGCCTTCAGGAGCATCGGCGTTGTCTGCAATTATCGATTGATGCTTACCGTATACTCCAATCCTACAGTAATCCTCTCATCTGCTTATCGATTGATACTAGAAATCACAAACGGATTTTAGTGGCGGCTTCAACCCGGAATTTTTAACGGTGGAACCGGCTTGCCGATACGTTTTGTCATCACTAATTGATCCCCAAAATCACCCCCCTCCCCTATAAATTATCCATTACTAGTTTGTCTGTAGTGTTATCGTATCGAATAGTATATCTCTCTCTCCATTTTGCACACTCCTTCACTTTCCTGAGAGGCGAGATAGTGTGCAGAATGGAGAGAACACACGATCCGGAAACAATATGGGCAATCGACATGTCGTCATCGCCCATCTAAACTGACATAACCTTTCGAAACATTGCTCAACACCTCCCCTCATTGCTCAACTATCAATCATTCATCAAGGCCATAGACCACACACCTGCAGCAGGTGCAGCATCAGCAGCAGCTGCAGCAGGCGTCGGCTCGGGGGATCCTTCCTCGGCTGCAGGGGCTGCAGTCTCGTCGTCATCTGCGGCAGCCGCAGCAGCCTGCTTCTCCTTCTTCTTGCCCTTCTTGCCGACCTGGAGGGGGAGGGTTTCAGAGTTAGAACAAAGAGGAGGAATGACATATTTGATGATGGCATGAATAGGGGAAATAGACCAAACAAGCACTTAGGTTTAAGGGAGGCGCTAAAATAGCCAATCTGGTAGTCATATTTTCAGAAATTTAGCGAACAACTAAACTAGGGTTTCAGAGTGGCTATGAGAGCAAAAACATCTTCCAATTACATTCGCGCTGCCAAATTGAGGGAGAAAACAACAAAATAGCGAACCTTCTCTTCCTTCTTGTCGAAATTGGCGAGCAGTTCGTCGAGATCTTCTTCCTCCTTCTTCTCCTGAAACTAGAACATTTAAAAAATACTTTATCCGTTCCTGGTTTCAGCCTCCAGTAAAATCAGAAACAAGAGTGCGCGTGAGTAGCATTGATACCAGAGACATGAACAAATATCACAATTTGCCGCCAGTGCAACTCTGGTTTCAACGTCTCGTCAAAGTACCAAATAAAAATCATCAACAATGGTGATGAGGATTCTACTTTAAGAAAACAAACAAATTCAGATTAAGTAATTCTGTCAACACCAAACCAATTTTATTGAACTCACCTTCTTCTTATCTTTCTTCTTGTTCTTCTCCTTCTTGTCCTTCTTCGGTTCTGCCTTCACCGGCGACTTCTCCTTAATAATAACAATTATATCAAATGTATATTGTACGATGATATACTATACGATGATAACAAGGATGCATGTGCCATCACTGGATCCGGTTTATTTGTCCTTCACAGATCTATTATGAAATGAAAACCAACCAGATTATATAATAGATTCCTAAACACGGATAAACGTATAGACAAGCAAATAATGAGCGTGATGTCATTATCGCTCACCATTCAGCACAATCTCGCCGAGCAGATAGCCGAGAGTATGCTAATTGGAGAGAGAGAACCAAAATGACATCACCAATGAATAGCAAAAGAGCGGATAATCCCATTCATAGTGTACTACTGTTTCACCATGAGCCCTTCAACGTTAGAGAAAGGCCAAAAAGGCATTCCCTTAAAGTGATAGCAAAGCGGAAATGACTCTCCTCAATTTGCATACTCTCTCGCTGGTTAGAGCAACGAGAGATAACGTAATATGAGGAGAGTCGATGCCGAAACGACATCACTAGTGGTTGCCTTACCTTGGCGGGTGCCTCATCATCCGACTGCTTCGCGTCCGAGTCATTCTCCGATTCGCTCTGAATACAGTAATTAATACAATTAAAACCTTTTAATTAGAGCCGTCAAATAGCACCCAATTATTTGCCCGTTGCACGCTATGAACAGAGAGACCAGCCAACAACAGCAAACGGTGTATCGAAACCTTAATTTTAGAATACTCCTTGGGAACCAAGCTAGCGCTGAAGGACCACTTTCTCAATTCTGTACTCTCACATTGACCGGAGAGACAAGGTAGTGTGCAAAATGGAGAGAGCACTAACACATCAGACAACGCTACTTTCAATTAGTGATACAGTTTCGGTTGCCTGATCTCACAAACCCGCGCATTCTTTTCAATTATAATCGGCTAGTGTGCAAAATACCAACAAAAAAAATGCAAAAAAAGGTAGAAGGAGCGACTATTCGAGCCGTCAATGCAAGCACTCAAACGCAAGTCATTTCGGTTCTTAGACTCTCCATTTTGCACACTCTCACACCGGCCTGAGAATCAAGAGTGTGCAAAATGGAGAATGATTATTCGTTAGTGCTCACCAGCATCTGAAAGGCGGCCATGCGGTTCTTCGGCTTGGCTTTGGGTGCGGGCGCTTCCTCCTCGCTCTCGCTGAAGGCTTCCTGAAGCAATTAGTGCATAATTAATCAAGATATGGCTCTAGTATGCTTTCATTTGAACTCCGTTTGGCGATCTCTTTGCTGACCAATTTTCCCAGTCAAGCAAACATGAACCATTAGTGGCACGCACAAGACGTTTTAGTGAATGATCAGAGTTTGTTGAAACAGGAAAGCGAACGAACCTTGTCGCTCTCATCCTTGACGGTGAGCTTCGCGAGCTTCTTCTCCGCCGCGTCGTCGTCCCTACACAAATAAACAGTTAATTGGGAGAATTGTAGCCTCCTAAAGCATAACCGATGCCAAACTCATGCCAAATAGACGAGGAATAAAGCGCCAAACTGCAATAAAACGGGTTCAATTGAAATGCAAAAACTAACCAGTCGTCCGCCTTCCCCTTTCCTCCCTTATTCTTTTTCGGCGGCATAGCAGCTCGATGGGAGCAACAGGGTCGTTTCTGGAAGAGTAAAATTAGCTAATTAGTTGGGCACAAAAACGAGCAAACGGCGAATGAGCAACGGTACGAGAAATTACGTCATTATTTTATTCCCAGAGTCGCCGGCCGATTCCGCAATGCCCCCTCCTCTAACGAGCGTAGCGACCACTCCCGCCCTACAGTAGGCACACTATAATGAGTGGGAAATTTTAAATTTATTATTTATCGATTTGTCTTGTTTGTTACATTTTTGTTTGTACATTTATCCATGTAGATGACACCGCCGCGTCGGTCGGCAGCTCTGAGACCGGCTGCGAGCCACCCGACAGCCTTATTTCAAGACGCCTCGGACCTGCTCGAGAGCGATCCCAAGACACCCCGCAGATCTCCGCGTATTCATTCCAATTCGAGTGAGTTATTCCTGAAATTTGGAACAAAATTAAGTGGAAACATCACTGGAAATGTTGACGAGGCAGATCAAAGAAACGGTAATAGGGTATATCGATGGCTATTGTCGTGTCGTGCGCGTCTTCCTTTTTGTTCAAAAGGGTGGACGTACATGTAGAGACCGCGGAGTGCGGGCGTTGAGGGATTTTGTGCTGTTTATTCGAAAAAGTCGCCCAACCACACCACCTCAAAAACGCGCTCCAGTTTTATCGATTTTTCTCATCTTTCTCAAGTTTAAAAATATTTTTCAATGATTGCAATGCATATTTCAGATCTCTGTTAGCACGGCACGATTCTTTGTTTGCTTCGGATGCGCGCGCAGTGCTCGCAAATGCAGCTTAAAATTTGAAGCTGCATTTTGACCTACGAGTTGCTTATATGGAATGTCGCCGCCTATGTTTATATTTCCAATTATTCTGAACACACGGGCTATACTTTCGTTATATGTACGGCTCTAGAAGTTAACCCGCAACTGATTTACAGGGCAAAATAGGTCGAAAACGCGTTATTTTTGATCTACTTTGACCTGTATTCCTTTATATCGAATGTCGCCGCTTAAGTTTATTTTTACTATTATTCTAGGGAACCTAACGGTTGTTTTGATGCGAAATATGATTTTTGAGATTTCCCCACAAGAAAATTATATAGCTTCGAAGACGAACTCTAAATTTCTCAATTCATCATTTTCTGGACTCTGCAGTGATTTTGCCGGCAAACTGGTCTCATGCTATTCCCTTATACATAATAGTATAACTTACTATACCGAGAATTAAATACAAGCGTTGTAAAACACGGAAAATATTTTTTTAAACAAAATAAACTTTGTCTGTAATAAGTTCGACACAACTCTACACAAAAAATCATTACTGTGGGTCCGTTCAAGCCGCTAATTTCTTAATTGCTTCAGTTTGTTTATTTAATAATTTTAAAATTTATTTTTGTTTCTATTCGATTCAGCAGCAACGAATCCATAGGTGAAAATCAACGGAATGATCCTAGCATTTTTCTGAAGATACCCCTCTGCGGTCTCTACGTACATGCGCGGTTTATTCATGCGTAGTTTAGTTGAAATGATGTTGTGGAGCTATGCCAAGTGCATGAAAAAGGTTCGGTAAATCGTGAACAGTGTGCTTGATCTACCGCAATTTTTCTCTTCGTGAAACGTGTTGAGGTGCGAAGTAGTCCTTTGTCACAATAAAGCGAGTTTTAAAATTATATCATTATAAATTCAGGAAAAAATAATATGAATTAATTCTCCAGGCAGCGTGAACAAGCCCTACAAATCGCCGTTCTCTCGCAAGCCCAGCATCAACAGTCTCGGTAACCGACTTGGTAGGTCAAGGATGACCTCTTTTCACTCCTTGTTTTTTTGTCCCGATATCGATCAACTGTAACCAAATCCTACTGTATTTGTTCTTTATTTTAGTAAATTGATTAGCACCACAAACTGTATTGCTCCTGAAGTAGGTGACATGAACAAGGTGAATCCGTCCGGTATTTTTAATGCTTACCGTATTGATTGTGGTGTTTCCGTAATCATTCGTCGTCCAGCGCACACGCACCTTCCCGGGCAGAAGCGTCGCTCTACCACGGCGATCACTCCGCTGCGCAATGAGACGGGAGGATCCGGTCAGCCGCCACAGCCTCCCGTCACGACTTCTTCGCCCCTGCGAGCGAAGCAGACTACGGTAGGTGGCGGATATCGATATCCTTCTTCATGAATGGATGAAGTACGGTACGATAGCAGATGGGGTTCTATCAGGGGTTTCCCCAAGATATCTGCACCGGCCATTTTATCCACAATATAGACTATTGTAGTAATTACGAATTACTGTAGATATCGATTTTCCCCAGACTGTGTCGACCCCTCGATCCCGCAAGTCCTTCATCACACCCGCACCTCTGCCGCCTCTAGATCTGCCACTTCTTGATGATAGTGACTCAGGTGACTACCGTAATATAGAGCTACAGTAATCGTGTTTATCTCCATTCTGCACACTTTATAGTTGATCTAACCAGCGAGTTTGAGTGTGCAGAATAGAGAGAGCCAAAGCCGATGCAGTTTGTAAATTAATAGATCTGACTGAAGATCATTGTGCTAAATGGAGAGAGCCGAAATGACATTCCTAGTTCCTAACGTTCATATTCTAATCTAAAGTTTGAACATTGTTTTCTTACAGTAACCCACCGTATTCCAGGCATCTCGTCTCAGGGATCGATCGATGATTTCGATTTCTGTGGATTATCAGCCGAGGCGCAGAAGATCTACAAGGCGAAGCGAGGCATCACCCAGTTGTATGGTAGGTTGGGGTTACTGTAGATTTCGAAAATGATTGTTAGATTGGGGGCATGTAGCGTTGTTTTTCACGACTTATCTGAACTGTGAGATGCTTGAATTTATTTGGTATAGTCGGGTGAGATTTCACAAACTGAACATTGAATTCCGGTTCCACTGTTCTCTCTCCTAGTCAAGTTTCTCGATGTGGTGATTATCTTGAATATCTTTAAACCCAATATTTTGTTTAGCCAATCCTGATCAACTCTGCAATGAAAAACGGAACCGACATTCACGGGTTCAGTACCATATTAAACAAATAATTGTATTTTCAGACTGGCAGAAGTCGTGTCTCTCCGATGTGCGCGTTCGCAAGGGCGAGAACGTCATCGTTTGTCTCCCCACTGGTGCGGGCAAAACCCTGGTCGCGGAGGTACTCATGCTCAGGTACGGTAGGATACTGTAACCAGGTACGGTAGGAGCACGGTAGAATACGGTTCTCTGGGCGGAAAAATACCAAGAAAGGGTGTAGTATCGGGAGCGTAACTGCCGCAGATTTTATACTGAGTCTCGGCAAAATCCGACCGACGTAACACGAAACAGCCGAACTGTTCATTTAGTCTATTTAGGCATGTGAGAAGCCATCTGGCCTTATCCAAGGCACGAAAGTAGCGTGTTTAGCTATCATTTATGCGCAATACTTTGATGCAAGTAATATTAAAATTTTGCATCAATTTTTGTTTTGTAGAATTGACGAAGAATGCATGTACTGGAAATAGGATTCACGGGGAAACGCTTGTACGGTCAGTATTTCTCGCAGGGCGATGCTTTTCGATCTACTTGAATTTAAACTATACTTTAGAGGAAGAATAATGTAAAATATCGATTTATTCGTCTACCGTACTCAACCGTAATCCTCCTCAGAGAGGCGATCGAGCACAAACGAAACTCGCTGCTCGTCCTCCCATACGTCGCCATCGTCCAGGAGAAGGTACGGTAGCCATATAATTCCGTTTTGGTAGTATGAAATATATTGTATTTTAAAAGACAATTGTTTATTTTTTGAAGGAAAACTTAGTTTTTGCTTGATAAGCTTGATGTTTTTGCCGGCAAATGATTAAATCAACAAGTGTCCCACTTTAATCTTTGTGATGTAGAATTGATGAATCGAGAAAGTAACAGGAACAGGCGAACTGTGAAAAACGTGGTGTAAAAATAGTCGATCATTAACAGTAGAATGGATGCTTCATGATTTGATGGAAAGTAGTGAGGTGACTCGTTGTTAATTTGGGTCATCTACAAAAAAAATTTTTTTTGTAGATGACGTCACTGGCTGCATTCGAGACCGCCTTTGGCATCCACATCGAGGAGTACGCTGCGAGCAAGGGTACGGTAGGAGTATTGCTTAAGATTATTCATAGGGTATGGTAGGAGTGTTGATTAAAATTATTCATAGGTACGGTAGGAGTATTGATTAAAACGCGTTCTCTGTACTAGCGCAGGGAAATGTGGAGCAAGTGGCACAACTCTGTCAAAATGGTCACAAGAAGATCATACTTTGGGTGTCGAACCATCAGGGAAGATGAAAACTTTTTTGGAAAAACAATTTCAGTTTTGACCTACTTTATCGATTTTTTCATGAAATTTCAAACTTGACATTTAGGTACCATGTTACATATCATTCGAAAGAGCATCAACAGTTATGTTTAAATCCGAAAGGAAATTCAATTTCATCAGATTTGACATGAGTAATGACTCGGGATGTGATCATTTTCGCCAATTTTAATCAATATTGATATGGCTACCCATCAAGATATAATTTCCTGTTTCCAATTCGGAGATATTTTATGTATTTCAACATCCTCATTCAGATAGAACTGTTTTATTTGCATAATTTCAGTGCCGAAGAACCATCCTCATTGCTCAAACATGGCATACTCGACAAGAGACTGAATCTTGAAAAATCAGTAATATCCTTTAAAATGCTCGAAACACTTCAACTAAAACGTAGAAATGACCGTCTCGGAAAGATAAACAACTTTCCTATTGACATTGAAGATCCATAAAGAGGATCAGGTATAGTAAAGGCCGGAAGTTGAAAAATCGATGTTCAGGAAAGTGAAAAGTTCAGATTCGAATAAGTCGAGTATTTGGACTTCCAGAGAAGCAGTTTTGGCTCAAAATATCTTCACTAGAATAATTTCACAGTATTAGAGCTTTGGAGCCAATTTTAGCTCGAAATGGCCATCGAAAATTGGTAAAAGAACTTTTTATGCGGAATTCAGCTAAAATGATCAGAAACAGATCGCATAACTCGTTAATGTTATTTAAATGCAAAATTGCCTCTCTGGAAGTCCAAATACTCGACTTATTCGAATTTGAACTTTTCACTTTCCTGAACATCGATTTTTCAACTTCCGGCCTTTACAATACCTGATCCTCGTTATGGATCTTTAATGTCAATAGGAAAGTTGTTTATCTTTCCGTGATGGTCATTTCTACGTTTTAGTTTAAGTGTTTCGTGCATTTTAAAGGATATTACTGATTTTTTAAGATTCAGTCTCTTGTCGAGTATGCCATGTTTGAGCGATGAGGATGGTTCTTCGGCACTGAAATTATGCCCCATAAACAGTTCTATCTGAATGAGGATGTTGAAATACATAAAAATATCTCCGAATTGGAAACCGGAAATGATATCTTGATGGGTAGCCATCTCAATATTGACCAAAATCGGCGAAAATGATCACATCCCGCGTCATAACTCATGTCAAATCTGATGAAATTGAATTTCCTTTCGGATTTAAACATAACTGTTGATGCTCTTTCGAATGATATGTAACATGGTACCTAAATGTCAAGTTTGAAATTTCATGAAAAAATCGATAAAGTAGGTCAAAACTGAAATTGTTTTTCCAAAAAAGTTTTCATCTTCCCTGATAGTTCGACACCCAAAGTAGGAACTTCGGATGATCATTTTGAAGCAGTTGTGCCATTCCACCTGCGCTAGTACAGAGAACGCGTTTTAAGATTATTCCAACGCCACGGTAAGAGTATCCCCGCATAATTTTATTTTTCTCATTTGAAAAAATGCATGCATGCTGAAATTGAGTAAATATAAACATATCAATATATTTGTTGTTTTTTTCAAGATCACACGCTATGTCAATGTAGCAATCTCTCTTCTATAAAATTCATGTAACTGGAAACCAACTGGATCGTCATGTTTGCTTTTCGCACAAAATATTTATCCAGCCTTGCCGTAATCCTTGCCACAACTCCTAGTCCATTTCGCTAAAGACGTCTTCCATAGCTGGAAATATTTTCCAATGCACGATAATCGATCGATATTACATATACCGTAAACGTCCTTTTCCGTTCAGGACGCCTTCCTCCCATCAAACGCAGTACCTCACGTCGCTCCATCTACGTGGCCACTATCGAGAAGGCGAATATGCTCATCAACTCGCTCATAGAGAACGACCGTCTGGATGACCTCGGACTCGTCGTCGTCGATGAGGTATACGGTAGTGGGATTGGGGGTACGGTAGCTGGTCGAATTGATTACGGTAGCTTTTAATTCCGGATTTTTTTTTTCTGTAATGGAAGCTGTCGCTCGGCGATTGGGTTTGCATAATTATTGGGTGTGCTTAATGTTGCCGGGTCGAATATTAGCACTCTCCATTCTGCACACTCGCTTTAATTACGCTGGATTGTTGATAGGATTACTGTTTAATTGGAAAAAAATTATCGATTTTCCAGCTGCACATGATCGGTGACGGATCGAGAGGCGCCCGCATCGAGAGCATGCTCACCAAGTATCTCCACAAGGGTGGGTCGAGGCTATCTGGGTTACGGTAGAAATGAGTGGATCAAGATTCGTAGAAAGTCTAGGCGAACTATCCTTAAAATTTGAAAATTTTCATACTTGCTGATTACGTGTTTTGCATTCCTACCAAGATAGCCACGAGCCGGTTACCTTTGATAGCTTTCGCTTTGCTTTATCAAATACATTATTTGTGCAGTTTCCTCCTCTAGTTGATGCAATATGCTTGCTTGTGAAATGGTGACTACCGTAATGCAATATGCTTGCTTGTGAAAGGGTGACTACCGTAACCTCCTTTCCCTCCATTCCAATATCCATCCCCATCTATCCCCATCCATTCCAGGCCATGGTCAGGTGGTCGGTATCTCTGCCACACTCACGAATATGGACGAGTTGGCGGCGTTCATGAGGGCATTCGTGTACACGACCGAATTCAGACCGGTGAGGAGGGGAGTACGGTTTGAGAGGAGGAGAGAGGATTACGGTAGGAAGGCGATACAATAGATGGGCAGTGGCTGTACTTATGTACTTACTTGGGGTCCGGCGATTGTATATCACCTGTCACATTGCGGCTGCGCAAATACTTTGTCAGCTTCGAAGATTTAAAATAATTGATGGGTTCTCATTTTTTTTACTTCACAAACAATATCAAACTCCCTCTCTAAATTTTGAAATTAATAAATAATCAATTATTAAGGTTGAACTCGTGGAGATCATCAAGATCGGGCAGCGTCTTCTCCAAGTGGACAAACAATCGAAGGAACTCAAGCACTACGCTGATCTACCGCCCAATGTGAGGATTACGGTAGCCTTTTTTGTGTTACGGTAGATGAACGTGGGGCGGCTACCGTAGCTCTAACAAGTACAATACAATAATATAATTACCACTGTCGCAGTCTCTTCTGTTTTCGGTGCTCTCCATTCTGCACACTCCTTCTTTTGCCTAACAGAAGAGGGAGTGTGCAGAATGGAGAGAACCAGAGTCGATATGATGTCTATAATAAAAACTATTCATGTTCTTTGTATAGAGTTTGGTAGATATGGAGTTACGGTATTTACAGTATTCCCTTCAGACTCTCGCCTCCCGCGACCCCGACGGCATCTGTCAGCTGCTGCAGCAGGTAGACATTATTCCTTGATTTACCGTAATCAAAAGATGAGATTGTGGATGGATCCGGGGGATGATAAAATGCTGGAGTATTCCCGTTTTCAATGTCTGCCTGCATCCTTTCCAGAGAAAGATTACGATATGAATTTTTGTTTCAAGGTGTTGATATGTTGCGGTGAATTATTTCTGTGTGATGCACTTCGCGCTGGCGGTATTATAGGATAAAATCAAAATATGCTGTCAGTCTCCCGACAAGGCCGTCTTGTACCATGAAGGATAGGCTTTTAGATACAGTGAAACCTTAAAAGGGTTTCGCGGGGCTAACAAAAAATATTCAGCAAAGCATTCGACATTATTTAATATCACATCAATCGATAATCAAATCCAATCAATAATTCGCAGGTGATCCCCCGTCATTCTGCCATAATTTTCTGTCCAACGAAGAAGAACGCAGAGAATGTGGCCATCATGATCGCACGAGCGGTGCCCAAGTAAGCGGGGACTACGGTAGATCAAGAAGTATTCTGAAATAGGGATACGGTAATTTTACGAGATACGGTTGGTTACGGTATCTTCAATTTCTGAGATTACGGTGTCTCTCTCAGACAGATGCGTGAAGTGCGGAAGACGGAGCGTCAGGCGCTCATCGAGATGATAAGAGAGGAGGGAGATGGTGGGTACGGTAGGGGGTTACGGCAGATGTAACGATTGAGGGTTACGGTGGTGAATAGTGCGAGCTTGGTGTAGGGGAGTTTATATGTAATTGAGTTTCAGCCGCCTGTTTTGCGTGTGTAGTTTAGTTTTATTGAAATTTGGTTACATGGTTGATTGCTGTTTCACGACCACTTTATGGAAATTGAGATTGGAGATTTTGACAATGCGTAGAGGTTGGTCAGTGGTTCAAAAATAATTAGCATTCAGTTCAAAGACTACCGTAATCGGTTTATACCGTAACCCTCCATCTTCCAGGCAAGAGCGAGGAGTCACTGGAGCGATGCATCGAAACGGGCGTCGCCTGGCACCACAGTGGACTAACGCACGATGAGCGGAAACACATCGAGGCAGCTTATGTGGTGAGGGAGATAGTAACTACTAGTTACAGCGACCAACTGTGTTCTTTTTTGCTCTGAAAATTTGTGGTATAAAATTTGTGGTATGGTAAATACCGCAATATGGTAGTGATGATATATCCATACCCCATTGAGGCGGGGTATGATATTCATAATTTGTATAGTCGGAATCGAGCCCCAATCGAAACTTTAGAATCCACCCAGAACTTGATTAGAATAGGCAGCCCAAATCTTGCAGGTCTCCGATTATTGACCTGTCGAGTCTTCGCCTGAACACATTCCTCATTAATATTCAAACTGACTAGCCGCATTATCGACTGTATCCATTGATTGCTTGCAGCTACCGTACTTCTCCCTCTCTATACCGTAACCCCTTCGCATTCCAGTCGGGAGTCCTCTGTGTGCTCTGTGCCACTTCCACTCTGGCGGCGGGAGTGAATCTGCCAGCCCGTCGAGTGATCATCAAGCAGCCTGTGGTAAGGTGAAATTCGGGTCACAGTCTCTCCATTTTGCACACTATCGATCGATAGAGTGTGCAGAATGGAGAGACCATGACCGTATTTACAACTTGTGAGGAGAGATGTCGTGGTGGATATTAGCTCTCTCCATTTTGCACACTCACTGTCTCTCTGATCGACGAGAGAGTGTGCTGAATGGAGAGAGCGAAAAACATAGAGTACTTTCCTAGAGAGAAAATATGAGGGTGTGGGGCAAATAAGATCTCTTTCAACAACGTTTGATCAATAAACCCAACTCTACTGGCCTACCGTACCAATTATTTTATCTATAATCTACCGTACCCTTCTCTCAGGTGGGTCGGGACCGACTGCGCAAGGCGCAGTACCTCCAGATGATTGGAAGAGCGGGAAGAGCCGGATTCGATGAGAAGGGAGAGGCGGTGACCATCGTGAGAGCCGGACCGGAAGAGAGAATGGTGAGGGGTACTGTAGGGGAGAGAATGGAGGAATACTCTATAGGAAATAGTACGGAACTGTGCAATGATTCGTTAGAGTAGTTGAAGAAAAAAATGAGAAAGGGAAGATCTAGAAGCATGGTGGTGTAGTGTTTCGGTATTGTTTCACATAGCGGCATTGGTTATTGGCACAATACGTTCGGTGCTTCCAATAGTAGAAAAATATAGTCAGCAACAACGAGAGGTTTAGTATGGCATTATCGCATTAAAAAAATGTTTTGACCAGAACAGTCGTGATCTGTTACGGGGTGCCAATCGTTCGTCGTTTTCTCATAGAACTATCAAATTATGTTTATTTTGGAAGGGCGATTTGCAGCATCCAGTTGATACTGGGTTTCTGAGCTGAATGAAAATTCCCATGCACAAATAGTGACAATTATTGGCATAATTCTGTGTAAAAAATATTATTCTCTAAAAAAAGGAAAACAGCTGGGTGCTGTGATGTAAGGATGAGTCGGCATTAGGCACCGGTGTATTCGTTTGTTCTATATTCTTTAGCAAAGCACAAATCATGATTTTAAACAAAAAATATTGATGTGACGTCGCGTTTCTAGATTGCTTCAAGGCAAAATATGTTCAGTCATTTCTCATGTTCTGGTCAGATAAAAACACATTTCCACAGTCATGCCGGAATCATCGTTATTAGCAGTGCCGAATCGAATAGTGCTCGCTCTCCATTTTGCACACTATTTCGACATTCTCTGATAGGCCAGATAGTTAGCAGAAGAGTCGGAGCCGAAAAAGAGCTTTTGCAACGTTCTATTCTGATAACAATATATGTTATCGATCGCTTACCGTATATCACTCTACCGTAACCTTTTCTCAGTTCCGCGAGATGCTTGCCCACGAGGAAATGCGATGCGAGAGTGCACTCGCGGCCCCCGACGAACTGGCCTCCCTCGTCCTTGATCTACTCTCACTCAAGGTACGGTATGAATGTCGATTGTAGAGAATACGGTTGCTACCAATCGGGGAGGAATACGGTAGACTCTGATAGCATCGTGGAATAGTTATAGCTTTGTCAATACTACAATGTCTTTTTTACGAGTTGTGGATTACGGTAGCTCTGTCGATAAATGATCTTTCTAGGTCGCGAGTACGGTAGCCGAGCTGGAGGAGGTGCTGGGCAGGAGTCTACTTGTACAGCAAAAGGGAGCAGAAGAGGTGAGGAGGGAGAATTACCGTAATAGGAGGAGTGTTGTAAAATAGTGAACGCGCTGTAGTTGGCTCTTACAATTTAAGTGTACGCAAAATTGGGGTCTAGGAATTTGTTGATTTCATTTCGATAATCGGTTTAGCAGTCGTAATCATACTCCCAGGTCTCCCGGCGAGTGCCATGTTTGCACGCATAAAATCTTGCCCACCTGCGTGCATACAATGACCCGGGGGTCATGGTTGAAAAAGTTTTAGGAATCATGTTGGCTAGTCCCCAATTGCCATAAAAAATTGCACTACAGTAATTCCACATTCTACAGTACCCCAAAATACCGTAATCCGAATATCGAGAACTGACTTTTTTCCAAATGCATTAGTTCTTTGGCGATAACTCAGTTAGTTTTAGTCGGAGAGCTTCATTGATAATTTTATGTGAAAAAGCAGAACCTGATCTACAATTCGTATTGCAAGAGCTAAGAGGTACGACGCACGATCAATTTACTGCGATTTTTAACATACGAGAGGTTCTGCTTTCAAACGATTTCAGAGGTTAAAAATTGCAGTAAATTTATCGTGCGTCGTACCTCTTAGATCTTGTCATACGAATTGTAGAGCTGATTCTGCTCTTTCACATAAAATTATGAATGAAGCTCTCCGACCAAAACTAACTGAGTTATCGCCAAAGAACTAATGCATTTTGAAAAAAGCATGCACGCAGGTGGGCAAGATATTATGCCCACCTGCGTGCAGACACGTCACTCGCCGCCGGCGTGGACAGGTATGGTCGTAATCGAGCAATAATCGGGTTCGCCAACTCACCGTATAGCTCAATGGAACGTGCAGCACGAAACCCGCGGGTCTCCAAAATCTGAAAATCTTTTCTTCGACACTTTCCTGATTAGACAGGGATGATTCCGAAATCATCACGTTTTTAATTAAGTGGATTGTTAGAATTCAAAGGTTTGATTGTGATGTATTTCATCGCTATATTGAAGTCAATCCGCTTGCCCTGAGTGCCATTAGAACGCGTGGCGATAAAATCGCGGGTATGAAAACCTCATTTCATCCTATAAGAGTGACTTTCTGAGTCAGTGAACATATTTGTGCACATGCTTGACACTAAAAAAAAACTACCGTAACCCAATCGACTTTGCTCTTTCGCAATCTTTCCAATCGAGTGATATCTCAAAAAATACAGAATATTCTATTGATCACACAAGCCAAGTTTCATCACGATCGGATTGAAACTCATTGAGTAAGAACGATTTTTTGAAAATATTTTCAAACTTTGCCTTGTCGCTCGGTTCGTAGGTACCCGAGGTACTGTTTTTATTTGATAATTTGGAAGAGCAAACAAACAGCTCTCCATAGAGTACAAACAAAGCAAAACAAAAAATAAGTTTTAGAGAACTTCGTCAATGAAAGCTGACAACTCGTTGAAAAGTCAGTTCGTGATTGCGAAACAGAAAACTACCTGGTTGTATTTTTTGGTCCAAATCACAAACAGCTTTCATAATTTATTATTTTTTAGTCTCTTCTTATATTTGCTTTCTGACATTGTTCCAATTACGTTACAAAAGAAATATTGAAATAATAACAAATTTGGACAAAAAAATAGAACAAGGTTGTTTTCTGTTTCGCAATCACGAACTGACTTTTCAACGAGTTGTCAGCTTTCATTGATGAAGTTCTCTACAACTTATTTTTTGTTTTGCTCTGTTTGTACTCTATGGAGAGCTGTTTGTTTGCTCTTCTAAATGATCAAATAAAAACAGTACCTCGGGTACCTACGAAACGAGCGACAAGGCAAAGTTTTAAAATATTTTCGAAAACTCGTTCTTGCTCAATGAGTTTCAATCCGATCGGGATGAAACTTGGTGTGTGTGATCAGATGAATATTCTGTAGTTTTTGACTTATCACTCGATTGGAACGATCGCGAAAGAACAAAGTCGATTGGGTTACGGTAGTTTTTTGAAACTTCTGCCATTTAGCGGAGAATGATCTGGAACACTAAACCAGTGACGCCTGAGCTACACTCGTCGAGTACTACTATCCCACACATTTAGAGCGAATTCGATTTTTCGCTAGTGCCAAGCATATCTTCACTGGGTCAGAAACAGGGTTGGGCGTAAAATTTTTTTTTACGGATCCGTAAAAACGTAAAATTTACGGATTCAAAAACCGTAAATTTCCGTAAAATCCGTAAAAACCGTAAAATGGAGTACTTAATTTTAAAAGTGCAGAAAATGCTTTCAACCCCGGTGAGAAATTGCTAATTTTACATTTTTAAAATAGAAAGAATACGATGACATATTGTGTTCTACTTCTGCGCTCCCTTTTGAAATTATGTGAATCTGTCGGTTGAAAACCCGAGACTGATATTACCGAAAACAACAATAAATTTCTAAAAAAGTTGCGAACAAATGAAATTATCATTTTCCAAATCGCAAAATACGTTCACAAATTTTGAGAAAGCTTCATCGTCAAAATATTTTACGGATTTTACGGTTTCAAGTTTTACGGATTCCGTAAAATATTAATTTTACGGTTCAAACCCGTAAAATCCGTAAAAACCGTAAAATCCGTAAACCGTAAAAGCCCAACCCTGGTCAGAAAGTCACTCATAAATCTTTTGCATCTGTACTATCGCGAGCGCGATTATGAGAAAATATGGGTGAGATTGCAGAATATCACAGGATTCTCGATATATTTACGATAATGCCATACAAAGATTATTTTCAAGTAGAGAAAGAGAACATCCAGCGGTGGGTTCTAGAAATTTTTGGAACGTCAAATACCGTATGACTCGGGGGTATCGTAACCCTCCGGTAATCGATCGCTTCCAGATGGGCAAAATGATCCGGGATACACTCGCCTCTTTGAAGGAGCAGCAACTGATGGTAGAGGAGGATGATATGGAAGTATGGTAGTTTATTGATTATTTATCATGACCTTCTACGACGGTAAAATCACATGAAAGGGATTTAAGAAAATACTGTTCTAGGAGCTGAGATTCACCTAGTGCGAGAACTTGTGTCATTCAAGCGGTATTTATGTATTGTTATAATGGAAACCTTTTTTTATAAATAAATCAACCACACTCATATAGGGTAAATAACCAACCACACTCATATAGGGCATGCGAAGCATCGATATGCTGTGCAACAACTTATTTGAAGGAGACTGTTCGGTAAACATTGATAGCAAAAATTATTTTGAGCTGCAATCGATACCATTGATTCTAATTCTATACTGTGAAAAAAACGTACCTGCGAATCCGAGATTCGACATACGGAACATTGGTACACAAATGAGATTTAAATATTTTTGACACGGCAATGATGCTTCTCTTGCAGTTGCAATTGTCTCACTCTTAAGTTGCATACATGAATCCCCTAATCGCCGAGTTTGCTTTTTTGTGAAAACATTGGCTTGGCATTTTTGAAGAAATTTTGAGCACAGTTTCAGATCGATCCACATTTATGTCCCCCCCAGTCTACAAAAATAAAATAAAATATTATTCCAGACCCTTGTGGTGACTGAGGAGGGCGCTGCGGCCTTCGGTGCCAGTGTGGCGCCCGCTGATTCGTGTGTGTTGAGGAAAGATCTGGTGAGTGATATCTCTCTCCATTCTGCACACTCTGATGTGTTTGGAGCTTATATTAATAAGCAATTTCATGAAACGGCGATTATTTATTTGTGAATCATAGACACGACAAATTTACGGAACGAGATTATTTCCCGTATGAAGGCCTAGTCCATAATCTCTCAATAATAGATTTCTTCTCATCAGCTCTCGACGCTCTCATCGGGAGTCAATTTCTCCTCCCATCTTCATCTTCTCTACATCGTCGCTCCCTATGATATCTCGTGTGCAGTGGATTGGGATCTGTACTACAAGGAGGTACGGTAGACCATATTTATCGATTGATCAGAAGATGCAGGTCTCGTGATAGGCACTACATATAGCTGCTTTAACCAATTTCAGTCATTCAGTTCTAGTTTGGACAGAATTCGTAAAGATATTAATTATGTTATGATCACTTTGCTACTATGATGCTTGTGGATCACTGATTCGCCTAGTATGTTGGATTCGCAATTTGGCTCGCTTGTCTTTTGGGGTTTGAGAGGAATATATGTGTGCTGGCGTCTGTAAAAACTTTTGTGATATACCTCCATAGTGTTTATCGTAATCTGGTCTTTGATCTTTGGTCTCTCATCATATCGCAGTTAAATGTCTTTTCTAGCGTTCGTAATTACCGTAATCTTCTACTTATAGATTTGTGATCTTTAATTTTTCTCAGTTCAATGCCCTTCCCGACTCTGAGAAGGCGTTGCTGGAGCAATCGGGCATCTCGATGAAGAGGATAGTGATGCAGATAGCCAAGAGGGCACCGCTGGTATGATTTTAAATAGTATTTTTTTCTTATTTATCATTTAAAAATTTTACTGTAATCATGTTTACTTTCAAATGTAGACTAAGTAATGGGCGCTCGAATTTTCATGTGCTCTATTTTGAGATTATTTTTCGACCGCCCGGATAAGTCGCGCTTCACAGTCTCTTTATCTTAGTTGGTGTTCTGTTCGTGACAATCGTACGAACGCTTGTGGTGTCATAAAACACTTGTTTTAAAAAAAAATTAAATAATTCCAGGAAGCGGGCGATAGCGCGCTGCGTCTTTACCTTGCGCTTCTGATGCAGCATATCTGGAGACAGGTATTCATTCTTTTTTATTATTATTTATGTTTATGTTTTATCCTGACAAAATTCAACAATTGCCCCGTATTTTTGGCGATTTTATAATTTGTCGTTGAGATCTAAAAAAAAAAGATTGACCTGGCAAAATCTTGCTTCGTACATTTGACTAATATGCAATGACGCTGTTGTCTGCAATCGTTTCTATCTTTTGTCTCTGAAACAATCAATGAAAAAAGTAAACCAAAAACATTTTCAAATTGCAGGAGGCGCACGCCGAGGTGGCCGCTCGTTTCTCCGTCGAGAGAGGTAGTAATCATATTATTGATATTATTTTTTTAGTGTAATTTCGTAATTAATTAATTAATTAATTAATCTTTAATTAGGCTGGTTGCAGTCTGCCCTCCAGTCGACCGTATCCCATGCTGCGGCCATAGCCAGATTCGCTGAGGTGAGCGAATATTGCGTCATTTTTAAGCAAGAGATTGGAAAATTCCGTCTATCGCATAGTTTCTAGAGGTATCTTTTGATGTAAAACATTTGAGTCATTGTTGGACCAACGAATTCCTACTGTAGTCGAAGCAAGGATTTGACTTGCGCAAAATGCTCGAAAATTATATTTTTATCGCTTACCTCTTATCGTGAAGTGCATTGGATGTGTAATGCGAGAAAGGATTAGGTACATGAGTGTAGCTCAAGATCACCGAGTAACACAAAATAAACTTTGAAGGTCGATCTCTGTACTCACAAACTCTGCTCTGAGAGTTGATGCAACACTTTCCGTAATTTGACAAACCATTGTTATCATAATTAATTCACCTATTCCAGCGTCTCCCCTCGACTCTCTGGCCACTGAAGCTGCTGCTGCCGGAGCTTGTGTCGCGACTGTCGGAATGTGAGTGAATACGGTATTCAGGAGTACGGTGAGAAGGATACTGTGTCGAGACGCGGTGAGAGGGATACGGTGGGCGTGGCCTGATTACGGTACCTTCAGGCACGCGACCCGAACTGCAACCACTGCTGCGAATCGACCTCGTGAAGAGGAAGCGAGCGGCACAACTGCATGCTGCGGGATACAAGTGGGTTAATTTTACATCCAAATTGATCCAATATCAGAGACAGGACTAACATAGAGATTTAGAAAGAGCTCGTAACAAATACGATTTGGTTGCTGATGTGTTTTTTTCTGAAGCTAATCGTTCTGTTATCAAATCGTGTACCCTTAGAAATGGTATGAAGAGCGCGTGAAGCATAGATGTGCCCAGAGTACAAATATTTTTGTTTAGCCTTATAAAAGTTTCTTTTAGACCTTTTGCTAGTTCAATCGAAAGGAAGGAGGATCAGATATTGCGTATTTAAAAAACAAAATAAATTATGTTTTAAATGTTATTTTTAATGCAGGACAATCACTGATATCGCTCATGCGAATGTGGAAGTGATGCGACAGCGCGTCGAGAATCTCGGAAGATATCAGGCCATTAAGATGGTGCAATCGGCAAGGGTGAGTTGATATAAAAATTTATTTTGTTTATTTTAAATCTTTTTTGGTTTAATAGCTTTGCATATTTATCAATAGTGATAATCGGCGGTGATGATCGTGACTAGGTGAATCGGGGCCTCGGTGTGACCTCATATTCTCTCAAGAGAAATTCATGTCACACGATGAAAAAATCAATCTTTCAACTCTTTTTCTTCATGGTTGTTCATATTTACTTTTTCTCATAACGATTCTCCCGTAAAAAAACTGAAATTTCAGGCGCTGTTGCGTGATCAAATCGACGAGAAACTGGAGGAAATGGCAGAGATGGGACTGAGCAACGACCAGTTGGAAGCAATGAGAAACACCATGGTCTGAGACCCCGCCCCTTTCCCGTTTCATCATCACTAATCAATCCATTTGTTTATCCCCTACCGTATTCAGTGTCCGTGACCTACTTCATCCCAATCTCATCAAGTAATATTGCACTTTCCTTTTCTAATTAGTTTGTAGACTAAAAAGGACTGATTGTTATTCGTGTTTGTTGATGTCACTCTTCTTTCATCATCATTAAGTAACTCATATTTCCCTTCCTTAATCAGAGTTTGTATGCTAACGTAGACTGACTTTTGATTGTATTTGGTTACTTGTTCGAGTCCTCACTAGGCAATTAATCACTTTTTGCTTTCTCAAGCTTATCTTTTCACCATAATCCCTACCTCATACCTATCCCTGTGATCTAGTCTTTCTTGTACAGTAGTCACTAGTGTTGCTTGATCGAATAGTAGCTCTCTCTCTCTCTCTATTCGGCACACTCTATCGTCGCTCTGGCAGATGAGTGTGCAGAATGGAGAGAGATCTATTCGATACATCAGCACTAGTAGTCACCATGTTATCAAAAATCGTGTTTGTTCAAAGTTTGTTCTTTCTTAGAAGATAAAGTACTTTATTTTGTTCTGTCTTCAACAAGCTACTTGCATGTTTTCGTCCATTACTAGCATACCTGTAATTTTTCTCATTTTATCGATCCCGCAAGTCCTACATCGCGCCCTCTCCTCTGCCGCCTCTGGGTGAAAGTGACTCAGGTAACTACCGGGAGCTACAGTAATCTTTGAGAACCATGCTTTCCATTCGGGATATCGATTCGATTATCCTCTCTCTCCACACTATTTGCATCAATTTTTCTTCTCCCCCTCCCTAATCCCATTTCCCTAATCGAAAAACAACGAACAATGGCTCTCTCATCTTGCTATAAAACCGTCGATCCGATCGGTTTCTTCACTTCTTCAGCGATGAAATTTCACCTCATCCTCCTTCTCGCTCTCTGCTGCTGGTCTTCGATCGATGCCATAACCGACGAGGGTGAGTACCGTACCGAGAGTGGTCCTTACAGTAATCCCTGGCAGGGTGGGTACCGTATCCTGATCCATCCCCCCTTACCTTAATCAAAAATTGGAATGAGTACCGTACAAAGATTAGATCGTACCGTAATCATTGACTGGAATGAGTACCGTACCCAGTCTAGCCTACAGTAATCAATGTGACAGCGTATTATCGTTCCCACTCTAGCCCTATAGGACGAGATGAGTACGGTACTCAGTGTAGAGCAATCCCTGGCCGATTACAGTACCTACAATAATCCCAAGCTTTGCAGAGATCATGGAAATGTCGGATTTCAAACAGTGCATGTACCGCAACACAGAAGATGTAGCAAAGACATGAGTTGATCGGGAAAATCATTCCAAGAAGATAAACTTTTTCCAGGAAAATTGCAAAACAGTAGGGCTTAGTTTCTCTGTTAGAACTTTCGAAGACGACCAGACTTCGGATATCGGTCTCTCACTTGTGTTTGATGATAGAGATACAAGTGAAAGCGTTCTTGCAGTTCTGCCGTATCAGTGCCATTATATCCAACCAAATACTGTCCGAGTGGATCAGAGATCAAAGATCAACTTTTCAGGACTGTCTGGCCATGGCGAAAAGAAGGTTGAAGGTCCCGAAGCGCGAGGTGGCGCTCAGTGAGAGATGTCTGCACGTGTGTCCCGGGGAAGAAAATGAGTGCTTGGATGTAAGTGCAGATGGATTACGGTACTTGGGATGGATTACGGTACTTGAATTACGGTATTTGGGATGGACTCCCGTAATTGGGATGCATTACGGTAGTTGGTATTGGGATGGACTACCGTACATTGACACGGGTTACTATATCTTCTTGATTATGTTCGGTAATTTCATTTTGTCAATGACTTTGAAATGCTACTCATTGGCAGCTCCTCTCAGATCCAAATAATCACTAAAACCGCCGATTGGCTCTGATTAGCGCTCGTTTGCTCTGTGTTTCAATCACTGATCGATTACGAGAGGCCAAATGAGTTTCATCGGTTCTTTCTTTGATAATTATTATAAAATAAAAACTATTCTTTTGGTAACAATTGATTATGTTTCAAGCATTCCTCATTGCAGAGATGCATGCTGGACGAATCCGGCCTGCTGCCTCCCGGTCCTTTCGGTGCCGCCGGACCTCGCGGCCGTCCCGGTCCCTCTCCTCGCTCGGGAGCGAAGAGACGTGAAATCGTTGCCATAACTGACGAGGGTGAGTACCATATTCCGTCCTGACCCTACCGTAATCATTGCTTGGAATGAGTACCGCATCCTGATCCAGTCCAAATTTTACAGTTTTTACCGTAATCCCAATCATTGCAGAGATCATGGAAATGTCCGATTTCAAGATTTGCATGTACAGCTGCACTTTCATTCAAAAGTGCTCCAAAAAAAGAAGATGCGGCAAACACGTAAGTTGATAGGGGAAATCAGTCCAAGACGAAAAAAACTTATTCCAAGTACACTCCAAAACAGTAGGAATTTGTTTCTCTGTTAGGGCTTTTCAAGATGGGACTCGGACTTGTGTTTGATGATAGAGAGTACCACCAGTATTATTTTATCCTATCAAATACTGCCCGAGTAGATCAGAGATCAAAGATCAACTTTTCAGGACTGTGGCCATGATGAGAAGAAGGTTGGGAGCGAAGAGACGTGAAGTAGGAGAGGACGGAGTGGTGGTGAAGCGCACCGTGTTTCCCAGCCAGAGCTGTCTGAGGGAGTGTGAAGGCAACCATATCTGTCTAGAGGTGAATAATAGTGTGATGCCCAATCGAGACCGACTCTCCTCATTTTGCATGCTCTCTCACTGATCGGAGAAATGAGAGAACACGCAAATAGATGATAGCTCGACCACTAGCGAATAATCGACTTTGCCTGTTCAACTTGTTTTGTGATTTCTTTAAAACGTAGTTTGAATCATATCATTTTTTTGTGCTGATAACTTTGAAATAATTTAATTGTTATTTTTAATTGCAGAAGTGCTCGCTCTACGAGACGTACCATGGCGGGATCAAGCGGGAAATCGTCGAGGAAGGCGCTTGAACAAAGTACTCTAATAGTGGTGTTAGATTGAATATTTGGAGCTTCTTCGGTTTCTGGCCCAGATTGCGACCGTGCAGATTGAAATGAGAGTGGTGGAATGGAAATCTAGATAGGGGAGGAAGAGAATGCAATCACAGAATTTTATGGGACAGAAACCGAAGAAGTACCGAATATTTTTTGTCCGCGAGTATCTTTGCATATACTTGGTCATTCGCTCTTACGAAGTATGCATGAAAATATTTAGCGAATAAAAATAATTTGTCTAATAAAACTACTAGCTGGAAGGATTAGGCAATGTTACAATTATGATAATATAATATTGTTTATTAAAAATAAAAATATTTTACAGGCGTGCTTCCAGAAGTATTCATCGTGATGGTCTCTAATCGAATCGTGGGACTGAGTGGATGAATCCTCTCTGATAAAACACGATTTTGTATCCTAATGAATTTAGGAATCGATACACAACATAAATTTGACAAAGCTAACAAGGAAGACATAGAAATAACATTTTGTTGGGTTGTAATTTTTTTGTATTCATTTTTTTTAAATAAAAAAAAAATACCGACTTTTGAAATACTTGGAAATCACACGAGAAAAATATCCCGGATTACTCAACAACAAGCGATGATTTTGTAAGCTAAAACTATATCAATAGTAGTGGTGCCATCGAGATCTCCCGAATTGAAGTTGTTTCAACGAGAAAGCCGTGCTGAATCAGAAATAGCGAATTCAACTTTCAAAATTAAAGTTCATGGACTCCATGTGAAGCGTAGATCTGACGAGGGTCGGAACCCACATCAATTTAGAGGGTACAATAAGCGGAGAGCCGGGTCGTAAATTGATCAGGCACACCACGCACACAATAAACTACAACTGACTTTTTAAAAAGACTGTTCAGTTATTTTTCACTCTCATTTATGGCAAAGCGTGTTGTTGGTGTATCGTAATAGACTAATGCAACTAGGAAACCATGCAAAACATGTAAAGATCGCAAGCAAAATAGACCAAAATTTGATTGAAAAGATTTTAAAAATCTACAGTAATCCTTTCGGGTTCATTTCACGCTCAATTTATTTATTTATTTGATACACCCCAAAGGGTGTGACAACATGTGAATAACATATACAGATTGGAAGGTTTAAAGAGAGAGGGGGAGTGGGTAAGGGGGAGGGGGGGTAGAGATGGAAGAAGGGACAGTTGGAGTTGGTACTCCCACAGATGCTCTTGACAGATGAGGTGGACGAGGCCTCAGAACGTGAATCTTGATTGTGTGCAAGGATAATTTTGGATCAACAATACGATGAATCTTAGACAGGAAGCGAATAGTGCGATGAGAAAAGAAGGATCGTAAATTTTCCCTACGAGCAATTGGGATATGAAGGGAAAATTCGTTGTGTCTAGTCGATACATTTCGAGTAGAAATGTGACATAGGTAGATCAACAATTCCATTGATTATCTTGAGAGAGAATAGAATATCAGCAACAGCACGACGGAGATACAAAGATCGCCAGTTAGCAGTTACAAGTCTCTGATCATTGCAAGGAGGAGATGAAATAAGAGGGGAAGTACGATAATGTAATAATCGAGTGAAAAGATGCTGGCATCTTTCTAATTGTCTAATGGGTACTTTAGCTGAAGGGGACCAAACAGGGGAAGCGTACTCTAGAATAGGGACAATGAATGACTTATATGCTCTGATATAGGGGTCACTAGAAGTACACGAAACAGATCTAAACAGAAGATAAATAAGCATATTCGCTTTCTTACAAATGATGTCGATATGTGGAAGGAAAGAGAGTGAAGGATCAATGTAAACTCCTAAATCTCTAATTGGATGGGGAGGAGAGACAGAGGAAGGGAGAGGGAGAAGGAAGGAGTTGAGAGAGTATTGGTGAAGGGGATTGTTTTTACCTATGTAAAGGGCGGTGCATTTCGTTTCTGCAACCGATAACTGCCAGGTTTCGCAGTAATCTAGGATACCCTGTAGCCCTTGTTGAAGTTGAGAGGGGATAGATGGAAGATCGTTAGGTTTATGCGTGATGTACAGTTTGATGTCATCAGCGAAGAGACGGAAGTTGACTGGTGGGAAGGGAGAGAGAACCTGGGGTAAATCGAAAAGGTAGATAAGAAAGAGGAGAGGACCTAATACGCTGCCTTGTGGCACCCCGCTTAATACCACTCTCTCAGAAGAGAGAGAGGTTGGTTCCAACCTTCACTTGTAAACGACGATCGAGCAAAAAATCAGAAATCCAATTAAAAAGACAACCACGAAAACCTAAGCAATTTAATTTATGGAGGAGTTTAGAGTGAGAGACCGTATCAAATGCCTTAGCTAGATCAACATAAACGACGTCAACACAATCATTTCTATCAAGAGATTCACGCCAAGTCTGAGTACAATCAAGAAGTTGAGAAACTGTTGACTTGCCACGGACGAATCCGTGTTGCTTAGAAGGAATAATAGAATGAATTTCACATCAACGAATAAGTTTAGGTTTAATAATTCGTTCCATGACTTTACTAGGAATGGGAGTGAGTGAAATAGGACGGAAGTCAGACAAGGAAGAGGGTGAAGTGACCTTAGGAATAGGAACAACAAAAGCACGCTTCCAGAGAGAAGGAACTTGGCCAAGCATCAAACTGTAGTTCATAATATGAGCAAGAGGTTCAGAAAGAGACAAGTAACACTTCTTGAAAATAATTGACGGAATATCATTGGAAGGAAGAGAACAAGAATCGGAAACACGCCTAAGATGGTGAGCAATATCAATAGGGAGAATAATAGAGAAAGGCATAGTTTGAGGAATGGTAAGGGGGCAGTGAGGGAGAAGACCATCATCAGCAGTGAAAACAGATTCGAAGTAGGAAGCAAACGCTTCAGCCTTATCAGAGTCATCTATCAGAGTATTACCATGAGAGTCGAATAGGGAGGGGGCAATTGAGGAACGAGGTTTAAAGCGAGTCGAGATGTAACGATAATACGATCGGCTGCGATTGCCATATAAAAGCTGGTTTTCCTTGTTACGAATAAACTTCCTTATCTCAGAGTCAAGCCTAGATGATACAATAATGAATTGGGATCTGACTGGTGCAAAGGAGAGCTTATTAAAGAGACAACGTTTATGATTAAGAAGAGACTTGATATGAGGAGGGTAATTCTCGAATGGAAGGAGTTCCTTCTTGAAAGGGACAAAGGAAGTGAATAGGTGAGCAAGATAATCAACAAACTGAGAGTACATATGGGAAATATCAGAGAAATTATCAAAGATCAAAGACCAATCGGTCCTAGAGAGAGTCGAGTTTAGACCAATGAAATCAGTCTTACGGAAATCAAAGGCAGGAATAGAAATCGGAACAATAAAAGGCCAGGAAAGATGGAAAGTAACACTCGAGTGGTCAGAGTTCTTGAACGGAGAGGATACATTACAGTGAGAGATTAGGTCAGGGGGAGCAAGGACAATGTCGAGAAAGTTGGTAACCAGAGTAGGGGAGGAAACAAATTGGTGAAGAGAAAGGGAAGAAGCGAAATCAAGGGGGAAACTGATTGTCCAGTGGCAAGAGAAGGATTAGACCAATCAATGTGCAAGTTTAGGTCACCAGTAAGAACAACGGACTTATCACACGAAGAAAGAATGGATAGTAGGTCGAACAAAGCTAAGTTGTCACTAGATACAGTGTTGGTTGGACGGTAAGCAAGAATGGTTCGAATGGAAGAGAGACGGTGTGGGGAGTGCGGTTTCCCGTTATTGCTCATTTTTGTTCATGTCTGGATTGCCGTGAACCCTGCATTTACAATATTTTTTAAAGAAATAAAATAAAATAACAATTATTATAATTATTTCAGGACGCGCTGGAAATGGAGGAACACGCGGATCAAGAGACCGGCAAGTAAAGGTGAGGAGTAGTGCTGGCGGATCGAATAGTGTTCTCTCTATTCTGAACACTCTCGCGCAGGGAAGAGTGCCTAAAGAGTGTGCAGAATGGAGAGAGCAGAGTATCACAATATAAAATCTAGTGTGGGAGGAAGACCACGGAGATGTGCGCTTCAATATGGGCCAGAAAGCATTGATGAGGGAATGATTTCTGACAGTCTCGCGTTTTCAACAAAACACCACAAACAATCGTGCTTCACGTCTGATACATGAAATAAGGGGGTTGAAAAAGAAGGTTACCCATCCTCAAAGTAGTTTGTGACCAAAAACGCCTTTTTCCTTTACACGTTTTTGAGTGCAATGATTCGAGGAATTTCATAGTTGCAACTTTTTTTGAGTTGCCCATTCCTTTACAATTTTTGGGGTGTAAAGGAAAAAGTACTCATTTCCTTTACAGTGAATCTTACACTCACTGTAAAGGAAAAAGCACTTTTTGCCTTTACACTCTATAAATTGGTATTAAACGGTTTAATATAAATACTAAGTGAATGTTAACATACCTCTGGTAAAAAAATAGCGGCTCCAAAGCTGCGTTGCAGCTGATCGATCTCATTTGAAAAATGGTCACATTGCTCGGCGATCCTGCACGGAGACCTTGCTATAAATAAATTAATACATTGAAACAATAAGAGACCCGCCCAGAAATATTTAAAAGACTAGTGAAGGTATTTACTTTAGCTGCTTCGATGACGCAGCTGACAAGGCCACGCGCGCGCGGCTCACGAAGCGATCGCTCCTGATAATAAATAATTACTTTAAAATAAATGGTTCAATTTAAAGCAAAAGAGCGAAATAATTTGCAATTTAAATAACTTAGTAACAACTCGACGCATTGAGTTCAATAAGAGCCCACCTAGTTTCCAAAAATAGCGGTGTGGTGGGTGATAGAGCGCGGCACGGTGTCTTGAGTAGCCCCACCTGTAAAATAAGACAATTATTAAAATTACAAAGAGCGAAAATACAGAGGAAATATTAGCGCTATTGCGAAGCGAAAATTGATCGACAGATTGGAGCTAAATTGTCAAATTGTGCAAATATAAGCCATCATCGCCACGAAATATAGTGACCGAACCATACCGCGACAAGCCCAGATCGCACTGAAGCTAGAAATGACATCATACACGCACAATAACAAAAACTAGTAGCAAATCAAGCGAATGCGAAAAGGACAGAGAGGAGAGAGAACGCGGCGTGTCGCGTGTCTTGACGTACTAACGACGTAAAGACTGGTGAGAGCACTCACGAACTATCATTTTGAACCAAAAATAATAGTAAAAACTTGTATAAATCGCAAAAGTAATATCACTTCATTGTATCATAACTACTAAAAATATTTAATATTCAAGTAGCGCTGCTCTGACTGAATGTTATGTATTATTCCATGTGGTGGAGTGAGGAGTGAACGCAGCTATCTTGTGGTGATGGACGAGCAGTAGAATAATAGCCTCTATCGATTGGAAGAGAGAAGAATCAACAGTTTGTGTCCTCGCTGTGAGGAAATAGCGAGGGAAACATATTACGGTTGTTGGCGTGGCAACATAGGGAAATCGTGGTGGGACCAACGGGCAAGCAACAGGTGAGGGGGTGTTGTGCTGGGTCGCACTTATTACATACGCTTATTGCGTTTACTGTTCTGCTGGTAATTACTTATATTAATTACTATACAACAATATTCAAGTAGCGCTGCTCTGGCCATAATGAGTGAATGAAAACCAATTGAAGGATTATTGAAGTTCCGCCGGTCGCTTGATAATGGTTAGAACGCGCAGCGTCAAACTCGCTGGTATGAAAACCTCACTTATATCCACTTCCTCAAAAAAAATGTGTCTCTTTTTTGGACCAGTCCGAATTTGAAGATATGTGCGAGAGTGCAGGAAGTGTGCTTGAGAATCAAAAGAGAGTATTAGTTATAGGTTCTCGAAATAGTGGAAGAATTAAATACCGTAAGATCCAGAATGCTGTAATACTCTCAATTATAGACCCTTGCCAGATGATTCGAGATACACTCGCCTCACTAAAGGAACAGCAACTGATGGAGGAGGAAGAGGACCTGAGGTACGGTAGTTTATTGATAATTTAGTTTACACAAATTTCCGAGATTAAAGTCAAGTAAGTGGCAATATTTGTTCCTGGAGATAGGGTTCACCTTGTGCCGAGTAGATTGATTTTATTGATTCTGATTAAATATCAGGCCTATGACTCCAAGATTCACCATATGCGAACAAGAGGCACACAACTGAGATTGATATTTTTTTGAACTTGCCATGGATGGATGATCGCAGTTATTTTCACAGGGACTAATTCTGTCATACGAGTGCGCCCGTTGATTCGTGTGTGATTTTAGGGATCTGGTGAATGATCTCTCTCTCCATTCCGAACACTCTCGTGACTCTGACCATTGAGAGAGAGTGCTGAATGGAGAGAGCTGAAATCTGAATTTTTCAAGGTCTCTTTCGTTTCAACCCGTGGATTGTTCCGATGTGCTGCATTTCGCTCTATGGAAATGATCTTACATTGGTAGCTAAAGAGAAACATGTCGCGCGTGCGGGCTAGTGATGACAAATATGCGTTAAGCCTCTACTTTTTGCATGCTCTCTCGCAGGCAAGAGAAACGAGAGAGCGCGCGAAATGAGGAGAACGAGGAGCTGAATTTGTTACCACTAGTGTGGACCTACCTGGTGAGTACAGGATGCCGAGATGAGTACATGCGCAGTTTCGTCGCTCTCGATTTCACTAAAAAAAACCCAATCAATAAAGAGAATTCAAGAAATGTTCAAGCTGTGTCAGATTCTAAATAAACATTTCACACGGGCAGAAAAGTGTGCGAAGTTGCGCATACTATCGCAGCACCGCATGACTAGTTTTAGCTTTTACAACATGGGGGATCTCTATGACTGCTCGCAAGATCAAAAAAACCTAGCGCATAACGCTGTTCTGCAACGGTATCAATTTTCTTCAAAAAATCGTAACAGTTAGGCGATGTACAGATTCTTCATGTTCACACGGGTGCTCAAGACCAGTCATTAAAAACGGCGGTGAAATCGGGCTGACATTTTGCCAAGATGTTCAAAGAGAATGGCTAATACCGTATATGAACATTCGCGCGAAATTTCAAAATGGAAGAACGCCGAGAGGAGAACGCGTTGCGTGACAGCAACGCAAGTTGGGAAATTTGCCAAGTCCCACCTTTCGCGCTCATTGGCCCGCCGCTCTCTCTTGTTTTTTAATGCTGGTATTTGGTCATTTTGAGCACCTGTGGTTCAGTTTGCCCTGTCTGACAACAATTTCTCCCTTGTTGCTCCTTCCATATGAAAAATAAATCGAAAATACCATCTCTCTCAGCACACTATTTTTAACGTTTGATAATTTATCAGAATAGGATGGCTACTATCCGTGCGTTCAATAGCCTCGGTGAATTTGCGCTGCAGGGTCACCTCATGGGCAGAGTGGTAAGTGCCCTGACAATTATATGTGCGTGTGCAAACAAACAATGAACTTTTTATGCAGCTGTTGAAAGAGGATGGGACCGATATAAGCTCATTTTCTCGAAACTACCGTTGTCAATTTGCCGATCCGAAAAACGACAGCAGTTACGGAAAGAGGGGTTTCCCCTTTATGTAGGACGGAACTGGCGAATGGGGGTTGTAGTGTTTTTGATGAGTAAAGAAGTGTGCGCTTGAGCATTCTTTTTTTTCAAATATAATCTGATCGTCTCCTCTCAACTCTCTGGCTGCGAGCGGCACAGCTGGACGCTGCATTATACAAGTTGGATAATTTTACACCGCCTAAGATGTCGAAATGAGCTACCAGGCGAACGCAGATACTGTAGAAAGAGTGTGAAACGCTTGGTTGATGATGTGATTTATTTCCGTCTAGTACTCTCGAAGAAATCAAATCTCTAATTCTTAGACATGGTATGAAGAGCGCTTGAAACTTAGATTCGCGCAGATTTGTAACTCGCTTTTTCGGTGTACAAATAGTATCGGATAGAGCAAGTGTTGTTATTGTGTGTTGAAATTTGTTAAATGCCAAAAATTGAGTCTTATTATTAGGAATTAATGGCGAGTAATATGTCGATTGTTATATCCGGGAGAAATGCGCATTAGGAATTTCAAGGAATTTCTAGTTCTCTCCAATCTGCACACTCCTGGGCCAGACAGACGAGGAAAATGTGCAAATTAGCGACGAGGAACGGAGAGTCAGAAACTGAAACTGCTGCACTGATACAAACCACTTCATGCACAGGGAAAATAGGTAAACAGTTGATGGTTTTGGATTAGCTACCAAGGGAAAATTGAATGTGTACGACTCTCCGATAATTTCATTCGAATGTGAGGCACTAATCCGACTGGCCCTGAAGCTTAGTTTTTGTTTCCAGCGAAAGCCCCGAGGATTGAAAGTTTTGAATTATCCAGCTCTTCATTAGAATAGGAATCTTGTGGGTCTCCCGAAACATTTTTTCCCGATAAGATTCATAGCTGCTCTTTTTCATAAGAACTCTTATCGACACACATACCGTGTGCATCGATCATTTACAACTACTGTAATCCTCCTCGATACCGTACCCTCTTCTCCCCATTCCAGTCGGGAGTCCTCTCTGTGCTCTGTGCCACTTCCACTCTGGCAGCGGGAGTGAATCTGATAGTTCGCCGAGACATCACCAGGCAGCCTGTAGCAAGAAGAGAGGTGAGCGAATATTGCGCCATTATTAGGAAATCAGAGATGAGAGGATTGAGAGGCCGGTGTTATTCTCAAGATGTTATTTTTGTCTAGTCAACACATAAATACGTTACCAACACATACATATGAAATGGTCTTATTGTATTTAAATACATTTACGTGCTCTAGCGTGCTGAGTAGAATTCGAAATTCGGATCACATTCTCTCCATTTTGCACACTATCGGCCGTTCGAGTGAAGAGAGTGTGTGTGGAATTTTGAGACCATGGACCGTATTTCCAATTCGAGTGATATGACGAGGTGTCTTCTTGGATATTAGCTCTCTCCATTCTACGCACTCTCTCTTATGTCTTGCCGGAGACGGAGTGTTCTCTATTTCCGATTTTATATCGACGTGTAGGTAACGTTGTGATCTTTTGTACTATATTAGTTTCAACAAAAGGAATCTAAATAAGGTGATTTTTTACCGATCGGATAAGGCTTCTCGAATTTATGTGAAACATCTCGCCCTGAGACTCATTAGAACACGCGGCGACAAACTCGTGGCCATGAAACCTTTTATCTGCAATTTTTTTCTCATTTTTCCCTCCGGATTGGTTCGAATTTTATGAGATGGTTGAGAATGTGGATAATTATTCTTGAGTAAGTGCCAAGAGAGGGAATTCGTGTTTGGTCCTCGAAAAAAAATGAAAAACTCGCGAAACATTTATTTTGCGGCATTATAATGTGGCGTTGGCAAAAGAAATTTTGTACGTTTGAAGCGATTTTTTTATTCACGCTGATCCTAGAAGAAACGAAACGTTTGTTCTTCGAAATGATATGAAAAGCGCGTGAAACTCAGATTCGCCCAGACTTAAAATTCACCTGGTTCATACCAGTTTTATATTTTGACCGATATTCTTTGGCGAGCTATGAAAACTGTAAAAATAAATCGTGCATTGTTATAAATGGTATGAAGAGCGCGTGAAACTTAAATTCTCGCAAATTTTTTTTTTTTTGAAAAAAAATTTGAAATTCGCCTTTTCGGCTATAAAAATAGGACCTGGCTCTTTTTTTGTGACCGGAATTTACTAGCGTGGCATGAGTATTATTCGCTCTTCGTTCGTCTGTTCTATGATCCACAGAACCGTTCAGTTTTTTTCTTTTTCAAATAAATTAAATCAATAATTCATTTTACAGGCCCCTCTCGTGACTGAGGATGGCGCGGCGGCGGTCATTGGTGTGTTGAGGAAGGATCTGGTGAGTGCTCTTTCTCTCCATTCTGCACACTCTTTCGTCGCTCTCTGACCGGCGAGTAAGTGTGCTGAATGGAGATATCTGAAACTTAGAAAGCAATTTTGTTGATCAAAATTAGATTTCAAATTAGTCGCGTTGTTTTAAAATTAGTCCCAAAGCCGCTTTGAAATTGGGAAATATGTCGCGCATGGGGCTGGTGAGTACGGTCTTCAGGACTGTTTTATGAGTAGTTTTGTTCGATGTCTGACAATAACCTGTACACTAAATCTTATATCTGTAAAATTCAATCGAAAATTTAATAAAATGTCCGATCTTTCTATTAATCGCCTTGTTATTGAACGATAAAGAGTTTGCAGGAAAGGGAGTTAACTATGTTTCTGTATTTATAACTCCCGGTGAGTTTGTGGTGCAGCGTCACCTCATGAATAGAGTGGGGGTGCGCGCTGACAGTCTTGGGTACTTGTTTAGACCAAAAAATTGTGATCGATGCAAATCGCGATAGAGAAGGTTGATCTTCATGCTCTAATTCTAATCTACAATTTTACGAAAGGATTTCATGCTAATTTATAAACCAGCAGAACGACAGAAGTTATGGAATGAGGTACTCGCCGTATGTTGTACCGACCTGGTGAGTGCGGGGTGCAGCGGCGCTTGATGAACAGAGAAGTTAGCGCTTCGCTAATGGTTTTGATCGCTGAGTCTGAATACCCCCAATATTCAATCTGGTTTTTTTCTTCGTGTGATTCGTGTGTGTTGAGGAAGGATCTGGTGAGTGATAACTCTCTCTCTCTCTCTCTCTCCATTCTGCACACGCTCTCGTCCTCGAACTGGTGAGAGAATGTGCTCAATGGAGATATCTGAATTCTGAAATTTACAGAAAAAGGATTGTTGCGATGCGTTGAAATTTACCCTATGGCAAGTCCACAAGTGTAGCTCGTGAACTTGGAGATTTCGGGTTGCACGGATGATTTAAGAATAGGCTTACTCGAAATGTGACAATTCCATTATGTCTGCCGAGTAAAAAGTGAAGTGTAAAATACCTTATCTTTCAATCTGTAAAATCCAGTGGTATTAAACGATTGAGATTTTCCTGAATCGGGCAGGAGACTGTCCGCGCATAGAATCCTCTTGAAGAATCCGCATTTCTGCTTCATATCATCACACGAATTAGCGACCACTACCACGATTACGACCAGATTGAATATTGCGGGTATTTAGCGATCAAAACAATGAGCGATATACTTGAATGTTCCAAGAGTGCCCTTTTCTCGTTTTCTGAGCCCTATAGTCGGTCTCAGGAAAAGGAGCCGTTTCAAACCCTTACCCCCCCCCCCATCGACGTTTGAAATGCAATCAGAAAAAAATAAGACACATTGCATTACATAAAATAATAAAACTCACAGTGTGTAAGCTCATCGGGCAGTTGGCGGTTACGGTAAGCCTGTAATATCGATTGGTCATCAATCGATAACCGATGTCCTACAGTATCCCCCGAACCGTGAGTTCTTGAGAACGTTCTCGGGAGCATATAATACCATACCCTACTGTAATCTCCAGCTACAGCACCCTGCCGTATCCTATTGTAGCCGCCGTATGCTTGTGAGGATGTTTCCATGAGGATACGGGCAACCATCATTTACAGTAATCAAAAACTACAATGTTCCCTACTGATGAAGGTTCAATGACGGCTAAAATTGAAATTTATCGAGAACTAGTCTGGCCACCGTATCCTACCGTTCCCCTCATTACCGTATTCTCCTCAAGACGTTGCCGTGATTATCGATTCGCAGGAACGAATTGTGACTCGTCGCCTCGTGAAAGAACGACTTTTTCTCGTTCGGGAAGAAGGTGTTCGGCGTCCAGATCTGGTTGACCATGTCGATGCCTGTAATATGGTGTGGATGCCTGTAATATGGCTGCGTGCAGTGCGAGGGCGACGTTTACAATTCGTCGTCTTGTCGAAAATGTGACCAGTAGTGATGCATAATGCCGACAATCGATGATTAATCTTGTTGTTGATTTATTTCCCATTTCATCTACCATCGTGAAATTTATGTTTCACACTCAATATATATCGTTTCAGAACTCATCGCATTCAATCTGATCCACGCTTCAATTTCCAACAAAAATACATACTGAAAACATTAATGCCGGCCCGCGATTTCGCTCTCTTCCATGGTGTTACCGGATTGAATAGTAGCTCTCTCCTTTCTGCACACAATCCCGTTTACCTAGCGAACCCTAGAAATTTCCCCAGTGAGACAAGTCTCCACTCCAGTCAGGGTGCGTCGCGCCAAACATTTCCCCGAATCAAGTCCATTAATTGGCCGACAATGGAACTTCCCCGAATCTCGTTCATTCCTCGTTCATTTCCGGCGCCCCAACTTCATGCTCTCACAATCAGGGCATTCCTCAATTAGAGCGCTCTCTGATATCTCTCACCGACGAAATAGCAGGCGAAATGAGTAGAGTTGGTCTTCATTCTACAATCCGCAATCATGCCCCCAGGGCACTCTAAAATATCTGCACCGCAAAATCCCGGCAACAATGGGCACTTCCGGACGCTACGTCAAAACTTCCCCTGGTGAAGATTAAGAGACCCTCCGGGATATAGTGATACATCTCTGCACATGCTCACGGATGGCGAAAAACTCGATTCCTCCCATATTTGTTTCTTGAAGTAGGGTCCGCAGTGCTGATCGACGGCACTACTAGCTAAGGTCACATATCGATTTTGGTGGTCTTACAGTAAATTTCGAAAATCCCCTTATAGAGGTTTGTTCCCTCATTATTTCATCATTTTCATGAATAATTTTACAAAAAAATATATTATTTACGCGCCTGCCACGGATGGGTAAAACCATCTGGTTTTGGACAACAACTAAGAAATATTATGAGAACGGCCTCGTTTTCTCGGCGAATGATCACTGGGTGTCAGGTAATATTATTACGTATTCAATATATTTAGTAGTTCACAGCGTACTAGAGAGAACTTTCTATTTTTTTTCATGCGGCACTGCGGAGTTGTGAAACGTACCTCATTCTTCACATTCTAGTCAATCAGTGCGTTCGGAATGGATCGAATGTGAGGGAAAGAAAGTGGCATTAGACGTGAAGTTGATGTATAAAATTTAATTGTGAAGTGATGATGCTCGATGCTTCTGAATGACTTTGAGACTATTCTGGCTGCTCAACTAGCTTCCACTGACAATTTTTAATTTTCTCTGGTTTCAAGCCAAGTTTTCACAATGGAAAACCAGATATTAGTATCGATATTTGAATCCTTAAAACCAGCTCAATAATTCGAATAATACAAATCGTATTGTTCAGATAAAAAAAAATTGTATCGGAGATACTTGGGATATGAGGCCGTTTGCCTATTTTTCGAGCAAGGTTTGGCACAGTAAAAAAATCACATATGCTCAAAAGTTGGCCCCTAGGGCAACTTTCAATTCTGAATCGACTGGCGTTTTCCGTTTTTCGATCTGAGCCTTCTGAATCCCGCTACGACTGGGCGTCAATTTGGCCAAATTCTTGTTCTACGATAAAAAGTGCCCCGGAAAGGGTCAAAATCTCGCGTACCCGACCAGAATTTAATTCTCTACAAAATGAAAAAAAAATCGATGCTCTATCGTTTTTGAGTTACAGTAGTTTTTTTACCCAAGCATTTGTAAGCTTTGCAACAAGTAGAGTTTGTAGAGAACTTTTTCATTCTTTCATAACTTTTGACTCATGTAAGATTTCTGGCTCATACTTTGACATGTCTTAGCACATCCATCGGGTGTTCGGAATATACCATTGGGATATCACCTAACTCCCTGGTTGTTGCGTAGTGATGACGCAATCAAGCAATACTTTTTCAAACCATTGTAATTCTTACATGGATGTTTCCCTGCTCACCAAACTTTCTGAGTATTTAGACAAGTCGAAGGGCTATCCAGAAATTTTTAAAAAGTTGCTACTCAATTGCACCTTGGCTGCAGAACTACTCAAATATCGGTCCCGGAAAAATGGATTTTCGTTCATAGACGTGCTAGAGACTCGTTCAAACACTCAAAATGATCCTCACGATAATTCCTGATGATCCCCGAAGTTTGATGAGGATACCTCTTAATTTGAACTAAGGGCACGAATTTTCACTTTTTCACATGACCCTAGTTTGGATGTTTAGAGTTTTGACGGTGATTTTCGTTCAAAGGTCTTTCCAAGATATGATGGTAGTATCGTATATCCATGGAATATACCAAGTTGTTGAATTTTAACTTTCTTCATTCATGGTATCGTGGGCTCTCATATCGAAATTTGGATTTATCACACAAAGTTATACCAGAAAAAATTTAGTCGAGAGGTTCTGAGAGATAATTTTTTTCAGAAGATGATAGGGGTACAGGGTGCATGTTTTGGTAGAAAATCGATCGACCTCGGATTTTCGGCTGCCACGGGAAGGAAAGTTAGTCAAATGCTCTAAAATGTTGGGAATGGTATATTCCATGGATATACTACCATCATATCTTGGAAAGACCTTTGAACGAAAATCACCGTCAAAACTCTAAACATCCAAACTAGGGTCATGTGAAAAAGTGAAAATTCGTGCCCTTAGTTCAAATTAAGAGTTATCCTCATCAAAGTTCGGGGATCATCAGGAATTATCGTGAGGATCATTTTGAGTGTTTGAACGAGTCTCTAGCACGTCTATGAACGAAAATCCATTTTTCAGGGACCGATATTTGAGTAGTTCTGCAGCCAAGGTGCAATTGAGTAGCAACTTAAAAAAAATTTCTGGATAGCCCTTCGACTTGTCTAAATACTCAGAAAGTTTGGTGAGCAGGGAAACATCCATGTAAGAATTACAATGGTTTGAAAAAGTATTGCTTGATTGCGTCATCACTACGCAACAACCAGGGAGTTAGGTGATATCCCAATGGTATATTCCGAACACCCGATGGATGTGCTAAGACATGTCAAAGTATGAGCCAGAAATCTTACATGAGTCAAAAGTTATGAAAGAATGAAAAAGTGTCCCATGACTTTCCGGCGATACTGTACTACTTAAAGCATGGGTTCAACAAAAATTTCGAAAACAAAACATTTGAACGATACGAATTGTAGTAGTGTTAGGGATTGAGATACGGATATTGATATTTTGTTTTTCATTGTTGAGCTCATGGAAAACTCGGCTTGAACAACGAGAGAAAATAGGGTGAGGAAGCTGGCTCAACTGAATTGTCTAAAAGTAATTCTGAAGCATCGAGCATCATCACTTTACAGCTTAATATATCAATTTACAAGTACTCCCGTGTAACGTCGCACCCTCACGTTTCATTCCGAACACTCTACTTGACTGAACTTGGGGGGGGGGGGATGGAGTATGTTTCACAACCTCCCACTCCGCGACGCGAAGAGCATTCTCTGTGACGCTATGTGTGATAACACAACTGCGAAAATTGTTGATTTTTAGCCGTTAATACACCAATGGGCAGCACCCTGAGAGTCTTTCATTCGACGAGACGATCCGAGCAAATTCAATCCGACTAACTGTGATATTAGAGACGTAAAATCGGAAACTACCCTCTTCAATTCGTATATTCTCTAGCCGACAAGTGAAACGAGAAAGTTGAGAGGAGAATCATGAGCCTATTTGCTTAGCTGACTACTGTTTCCCACTTTTTGCTCATCTTGCTTTCCTCTCATGCTTTGCGTGTATTATTCAATTGCGTTGAAAGTGCATAAATGTAGTGATAAATATTAAAACTAATTATTCGAAAGATTTAAAAACGCACACTGATCTACCGTCCGAGATCTCGAGACGTTCGATCTCTGGCACTTGTCTCGAGCAAACGTATGAATTTCGTACAACACCAATCGATTACGACAAAGGGAGAGTAGCCATCATGTTCGTATAAATCGTGTTTGTATGCATGTTCGTATAAATCGTGTTTGTATGTCTCTAGGTGGTTGGGTGCGAGCCAAATCGGCTGAAATAGCCATCCTCAAGTGCTTATCACATCATTAACAGTGGTGTGCGAAAAATTCATGCACTCCTCATTTCTCATGCTCTCTCGTCTTTCCGACCTGCGAGATGGTAACCGAAATGAGGTGTGCGCGAAATTTTTAGCACACTCCTGATCATCTCGTGTCAGTGCATTTCCCGCAACTACGCAGTTATCTTAGTTTATTCAATTGATGATCTCTTGGTGGTATACGATGGACAAGCTCTTATGACTAGAGAAGAGTGATGTGGGGACAAATGAGCTTAAGGTTGAAGCTCTAGTGAGACGAATGAAACAATGCTGAACCCTGTGCGTGAACTAGAGGTCGTAATACGAGTCACTGAGTCTCCATTTTGCACACTCCCTCGACACGTAAGAGTGTGCCAAATGGAGAGACCACAGCCCGTATTTTGAACTCTAGCGTGAACCGAGAGACGAAAATCAGTTGGAGACGTAAATCACAGACAAGTCGGGGGCTAGTGTAGTGACAATGAGCAAAGGGTGAGGATATTGGGCAAGATAGGAGGGAATTTTTCTGGAATCGGAGGATCTCAGGGGAGTTTTGGTTCGAACAGCGAACTCGTGTGGGAAACCGGAAGTGATCGGAATTTCGAAAATGAGATAATATCATAATTCAGGGTGCGTCCTCTCCCCGATCCTCTTTGTATTCACTGCCCATGGTGGAGAAGAAGTACCAGTACCTGGAAAATGAGGATTTAGTGGCAATGAGGCAATCTTTTATGTCGTACATTTGCCATGCAAGAACGAATGCATTCTCTCTGCATTCTGACTCTGCATTCTGCACACTCGCTCATCGGGCAGAAAAATGTGTGCAGATTGGAGAGAGCTATTGTTCGATTCGCCAATACTAAAATAGGCATTACTATTGTAGATCGGCGGGTTTTATAGCATTTGGAAAACACAGAAGGTTCTATTGCTGCCGGATCGAACAGTAGCTCTCTCCAATCTGCCCACTCTGGTGTCGTGCTGAGGTAGTGTGCAGATTGGAGAAATTTGGTACGACAAAGAGGTTCGATTTATTCATGGAAAGAAACCAACCAGTAGATTATTTGGAACACCACGAAGAAGAGAGGAAAGAGGATGCGAGAAGCGAGGTCCACCTGAAATCATCGTTTACAGTTTTTCACTGCTGTTAACTTTTCTAAATTACTCGGCAATTATGTTCCCAGTGCTATATTACAATCGTTGACTGAATGGGTACAGTAACTTACAAATACTTCCGGATACCGTACTCTTCGTATGATTGAACTATACGGTAATCATCACTTACCTGGGCGGGGCGGAAGGTGAACCGAGGTCGTCTAGTGACTGGCACCGCCACCAGCAGAGGAACGATGTGCTCGGCGTCGAGATGGTCCATCTGAAGGGATTGCGTCATCATTAGACAATTTTTTGGGACGTCATGATGATGCAATCTCGGAAAAAAGAGGAAATATGAGATATTGCTTGATCACTTCTTAACGGATCAAGGCTCGTCATCATTAGGTAATCATTTTTCCTGACGCCTTTGCTCATGCGAGCTTCACACCATTTTTTTCTCTATTTAATATTTTTTCTCTGCGAGGAGACATGATAAGATTGCTATTCTTACTCTAGTTTTCTTTAAAAGAATTGCTTGAAACTCATCCAAATCGTGCTCACCGGGATATTAATACTGCTCTTGGCCGATCGATTATTGTTCCTCCTCAATCGATTACTCCCATTCCGCATCCGGCCATTAGCCGGCTGCAGATTCGGCGACGTTTCCGACTCGAAGTAAGTGACGGGCGAGGGAGCAGAAGTGCCATTCGCAAGCTGCCAATACAAATATTTGAATTCGCGCCGAAATGTCACGAATTTTGAAAGCGTCTACATGAAATGACCAAGTTTCTACTTTTGTTATTGTTGTGAAATGATGAGGTTGACCTACCCTTAGTCTATGTCGCTTGATCATGTAGCCGACTGCAGCGTACTCGACAAGAGAGGCGAAGACTGGAAGGGGAGAGATCAAAGATCAAAGGTTAACATCCCGATTCATCCTTTTCTATCCACTATGTTCGTGTTAATGATGACCAGGCTGGCAAGCCAGAGATCAAAGATCAACCCAGTATTTGCCTATCCTTGCTGAGAGATATCCATGACAAAGATCCAGTAACTGATAAACCAGAGATCAAAGATCATCTCACCAATAAAGAAGCAAACTCCGAGGAAAATGTCCAGCGACTTGACGTAGCTCACCTAAATTACCCGTGTTTTATTGACCAATTTCCGGTCTTTGAATTTCCCGGTCTCTTCTTTTCAATAGAGCAAACTACGCTATTTCCTCGTTTTTGAGCACCCAAGAATTCCAGAGATCTTTCATGGCAGAATAGTTCAAACAACGCATTTCGCCGCTAATTTCCGGCTTGCTATTTTACTAGTATGGGGAGAAACCCGATCGTCTCAAGATCATTGAGACTACCGTAATACAGCAGGAAGTCCAGGAGGTCAGACTCCTTACTCCTACTCGAATTACGATAATGGTGCATGATTTCTATCCATTCAGCAAACTCTTTCTGTTCTATGAAAGTGAGAGAGTGTGCAGAATGGAGATATTAAAATCCCAACCTTGGGCAGACTCCCGTTTGTGCTCGTCATCAGTGTTGTCATTGTGAGCACGGTGGTGACACCTATACAAGATCAAAGATCCAATATCAAGTTTTGAATTTTTTTCGCGAAAGTAGACAACTCAAACGAGTATGTTTCACTGTATCTTGAATAGAGAAACACAAGTAATTCTTCTAATAAGGATGAGCGATGTGAGAGAATCAACAAAACAATTCAAAATGAGATCTAGAGATCAGAGATCAAATCTCACCGATGGCGACTCTGGCCTGTACTGCCTCTCGATTCAGCCAGAATGAGACCCACGAGATAACGACGATGAGCGAGGAGGGAAAGTAGATCTGAAATTGATCTTTGATCTTTGAACATATTTGATCGTCTATCTTTCATTACTGAGGAAGTGCGAGAGAAGGCATTGGTTTACACACCCCGGGCGATTTTGTATAAGTTTGCATGGCATTCACAATTCCGAGAATTTGAGTTTCACTTGCTGCATAAAGAACGCTGAACGTTGGATAATCTAGTTGTCCTTTCGTGTTGCCTACAACAAAAATAAACGAAAACCATAAAAACAATTTCAGTTAAATGTAAAATTCAAGATGTCTGAACCTGAATGAGATAGAAGCCGATGTTGCGCTTGAAGTTGAAGATGGCAGTTAATCGCGAGTAACTACCTAAATTGTTTTAATATTATATTTTTCGTCAGAAAAAGGTCAAAGATCACTCCAAAAAAGGCAGAATGGCTTACCGGTGCTGGTCGAGATTTCCCGCTCGATTTGGAAGTGCTTTCCCACAGTGAAATGCGCCAGACCGTCATACACGCCATGTTCCATTTTTAAGCTGCAAAATCAATTTATTATATTTAAAACTAATTTTAATTAATTAAAACGATATTTAGAACAACCGGAAGGTACGGCAAAAGCGAAGGTCCCGGGGAGATTTGAACTCCCGTCGCAGGATTCAGAGTCCTGAGTGCTAACCGCTACACCACGGGACCGCACGATTGTATTGCTCAAACAATGGGTAATGAGTACGCCCGCTGGTGCTCTCATTGAGCTCCGGTGCGGGTTTGAGAACCGGCTTTGTTCCCATCTCTGTGTGATCTCCGCACTCCTTACGAAGACGCAGTTCCCCCTCTCTCATCAACCGCATTGCGATTAGTGCAAACACGCAGCTCTCAATTTCAAGCTGAAAGCATTCCTAAATCGGTATTGCTAAGCTTGCTAACCTAGCGGTTCACGAGAATTATCACGAGTGCTGAGGAGCTATTTGAATTCAATTCCAAGGACCCTATTTCGACACTCTCCGAAGTTTGCCAGACCGATACCCTCGCCCCTACTACTTTAATCACACCTTACTCCTATCAGTTTTTGGTGCTGGGCCAATCTTTTTTTCTCGTTGATACATACTCATGATTCGCAATAAGTCGTACACAAGATGACATTCCCAAAAACGCGAAAAAAAAATTATTGCAAAAAGTTTCCCTTACGTGGCACGTTTTTGAATTTGGAAAACGTGCCACGGGCGAGTTGGACTGGATTTAGGAAAGTCCAACTCGCCCGTGGCACGTTTTCCAAATTCAAAAACGTGCCACATAAGGGAACTTTTTGCAAAAAAATTTTTTTTCGCGTTTTTGGGAATGTCATCTTGTGTACGACTTCAATGACTCGCCTCTCGTTATTGTGCCAATGGTACACGATGTCCTTCGTGCTATAGCCGTACGACTCGATCTCCAGCGCGCATTGTTGCGTGTCGAGGGGAAACTGGAAGGGGTTGATCTTTAATCATTGGAATGATTTATCCATCGACGTGAAACCCCTCAATGACAGTTTTGACTTTCGAAAACCCGAATATCGCGATTCCATTCTCCCTTGGGACATTGAGCACTCTCCGTCGACAAAAGCGCCAATCAGACAGCCTATTATTATCGGATTTCTTCCTTCTTCTTCCCGTTCCAAGAGTGCCTTTTTCTCCACGTTTTCTGAGCCCTATAGTCGGTCTCACAAAAAGGAGCCTTTTCAAACCCTTAACGCCCATCGACGTTTGAAATGCAATCAGAACAAAATAAGACACATTGCATTACATAAAATAATATAACTCACAGTGTGTAAGCTCATCGGACAGTTGGCGGTTACGGTAAGCCTGTAATGTTGATTGGTCATCAATCGAAAAATGATTTCCTACTGTATATGCCCCTCAGAACGTTTCCGGGTGCATACGACACCGTACCATACAGTAATCTCCAGCTACAGTACCCTACCGTATCCGATCGTACCCTGCTTACCGTATGCTTCGCAGGACGTTGCCGTGATTATCGATTCGCAGGAACGAATTGTGACTCGTCGCCTCGTGGAAGAACGACTTCTTCTCGTTGGGGAAGAAGGTGTCCGGCGTCCAGATCTGGTTGACCATGTCGATGCCTGCAAGGTGGTGAGGGGTGTACGGTAAAGTGCGTGCAGGTAAGGTGACGTTTTCTATTCGTCGCCCTGTCGAAATGTGACCAGTGTCGATGCCCTATCCTGTATTTGATTTTTTTTTCAATTTCATTTATCATCGTGACTTTGTGTTTCGCACTCAGGATATATCGTTTCATAACTCATCACATTCGATGTTTTCTACGTCGACATTAAAACCAAAAATCTAGGCTGAAAACATTACAGCCGCCTTGCTAATCACCTCAATTCAGTGGACACTAGTGTTGCCCCGGGTTGATTAGTAGCTCTCTCTCCTTTCTGCACACTTTCTCAACGACCAAAGTTACGGAAGAAATAGAGAGAATTCCAAGCGGATCTATCCATTCTTCACACTAGTGGACATTTCGCAACCAGTATTTTGGAAGGACAGGCTTACAGTCCAGAGAACAGTAAGACGAAGCTCCATGTAGGATAAAATACGACCTCTCTCCATTCTGCACACCCTTTCTTCGCTCTTACCGATAAGACATCATGCGTAATGGAGAGAGTGACTATTCTATTGGCAATAAAAGATGCACAGTCACCGCTCTTCTAGTCTCTCCCTCTCCACTCTAGTCAGGGTGCGCCGCCAAACATTTCCCCGAATCAAATCCATTCATTCGGCGACAATGGAACTTCCCCGGATTTATCTCTTGTTCATTCCTCGCTCATTTCCGGCGCCCCAGTGCCCCCAACACTATAATTCTCCTCAATTCGAGCACTCTCTCGTATCTCTGACCGGCAAGAGATAAGTCTAAACGAGGAGAATTGGTCTCCATTCTACAATCCCTATTCATGGCCCCAGGGCACTCTAAAAGATCTGCACCGCAAAAATGCCGGCAACAATGGGAACTTCCGCCGAGCTACGTCAAAAACTGCCCCAGATCCCGATTGAACAGAAAGAGGCCTAGTTTGAAGTCGCTACGAACTTTCGAAACGATAACGACAAAATACGGCTCTGCAAATGCAAACTTTTCTCAAAGTTCGAGGTTGAATGGTTCCAAAAATAGAGTAAAGAAGATGAGAGAGAAAAATCATCAGCACATTAAGCACCATTACAGAGTTTAACAGACGTGATGCCTATAGCCAGGGACAGAATAAAGATCAGAGATCAAAGATCGAAGATCGCAGTTACCTACCGATCGTCAGCGACATTGGTGTCTCGGATGGAAAGGCCAGTCGATCGTCTCTCCAGATCTGCCGGAGGTAGAGGTCGAGTGTGTAGTCCTGCAAAATATTATTTTATTTATTTATTATTAATTTCGTTATTTCACATTATTATTTCGAAAATCTGGAGAAACTAGTAGGGCGCTGATTTATTGTTTTTTTTTCATCCATCTATCTTCATACTATTGAATTTGATCATCCCATTCTCATCTCATTCCCACATGAAACCTAACAGTATCGAGCCGGTCGTAATTCTGATTGAAACATAATCGAAACAGTAATATGATGCTAGGCGCAGTCTTTTTTCTCGATTCTTCAACATTTCAGATAGGTTAATCGAAGTCAGGTCGCGTAGGTGGCTACTCAAAAAAGAAACCCTATTTTACATTTCGCAAGACTACCTCTTCTTCAAACTTAGCTTCACAGATTTTTATGTTTCATTCACCGCCAACAGAGGTCGTATTGAATTCGCTCCTCTCATTCCGATGTCAACCCCACGTGAAACGTATCCCAATAAAACGCTTAAACCGATTTAAAAGTGAAGAAAACGCACCATGGAAACCTCCGAAACTGCCGAGATAGTAGTAATTAATGCGGTGATGTTTACTTCCACTGGAGGTCCTAAAATTATATTTTTATTTAAAAAATAAAAATAAAATTTATTTAATATTATTTATAGGATCAGAGCATTTAAAAATATTATTTTAGAAAATCACACTTTTCCTTTTTTCTTGTTTCTTTTTCGCTCATTCATATGCACATTTGTGCCATAAGGAAGCGACACTCTCTCACTTTCTCTCGCTATTTCTCCGCTCTCTAACTATTTGCGCTCTCTCACTTTCCCATTATCTCTCGCCCCCTCATCCCATCCAGCCAGAGCCATTCACTGAATACGAAATGTTTCGCGCGCGGTTGTTCCGGCTCTCTCCATTCTGCACTCTCTCTCGCCGGTCAGACTGACGAGAGAGCGTGCAGAATGGAGAGAGCGCATCATTCCACTGCATGCGCAAGTGTATGGGATAGGTGCATTGCTGATTTTGGGCTCGACGAGTTACCGTAACCTCTCTCTCCTCCCCTCGGGAGCATACTCCTGGTCCCTGATATCTAAGCAAAACCTATCAGGTGTGAATTGAGGGGGGATAGTTGAGGCGCGACTTTGATTGACAAGCCTCTACTTCGTTTACGCCTCAGGTGCATATCGGGTTTCACCTTCTGATGATTCTCTCTGCGCTCTCTCCATTCAGTACACTCTCTCATCTGTCTGAAAGGCGAGAGAGTGTGCTGAATGGAGAGAGGCAGAACCGACTTGACACCCTTTCTTCTCAGTTTTTCGACACTGATTGCAGTCTAGCCAACAATACAAAATACATGGGGGCCGAGCGAAATCGGATATCCATATTCTCTGATATACTGGTGTATCTCGATGAGACTGCATGTGAAACGAGGAGATTGAGATAAAGATGACAAATCGGTGAACCCACTTCTCCTCGTTTTGCACACTTTCTCGCCGGTCAGAGAAACGAGAAAATGAGCATGTTTTCACCACCCGCCGCAAGCTATGCATTGCTAAATTGCATATGGTTGGCCGGGAATTCGCGCGCGCACACAGATTTCGCATGCAGGATTGCTCCCTGTATCTAGTTCTCCATTCTGCACACTCTCGTCTGACCGGAGAGAGAGTGTGCAGAATGGAGAGAGCTAGATTCGAAACGACATTAGTTTCCTGTTGGGGTCTGCAAATTCTTGCTCGCTAGAAGCCTACTAGGTCTACGTAGCACGAGAATGCAAAAAATTGAAGCCCGGCTTCACAATTTGCATCTTTGTTTGGCTTTGAATCTCTTCATTCTCAAATCAGTCAAGATACTAAATAGAGAGAGCTGAAAACCGCACAAACGTCACCGTTTGGCATGCAATTTTCCAACAGAAGCCATATATGCGGGGATTCTCAAAACTACATCCCTCATGAATCGTTCGTTCTTTTTAGTAGAGCAACGGAAATCGTGAGAGCTTCCGATCTTTCCGGCCCGTTGCTCGCCGTTCCGACCCATTTGGCAAACGTCGGCCGCAGCACACCACCATAGGAATCCGCTTGATTTCCGCGCAATTCGGAATCGTCGTCCGAACTACACCACACCATGCCCTGGGGACGCGCCAGCGAAAGAGGTAGACTGAATTAGGCTGACGGAAATTGCATGAGCCATGCATTAGGGGGGAGAGAAGGAAGATGGGGATTTCCTGGATTGTAATTCGGCCTGGGTGTTCAATAGTGATGTGTCAAAACTACTGACTCTCCTCAAATCGCCTGTTCTCTTTCGTTTCTCTGATCGGTGAGAGAGCACGCGAAAGGAGGAGAGTCGGTTCCGATTTGCCATCAATAGGCAGCGACTCTCCCCAATTTGCGAGATCTCTAGCCGGCAAGGGAAACGAAAGAACGGGCGAAATTAGTAGATACACTTTTTTTTATTCTATTATTCGATTCGAGCGTCACCATCCATTGTAGCTGCTAATTTTTCGGGCTTATTGAGGAACTTTGAAACTCAAGCCAAACTCAGTTTCTTGACATCGCAGAAATCATGGGTAGCTATTCCATTCGTTCAGAAACGGACAGCCCAACGCAAAATTCGAGATCAAAGATCAACGTTCAGAGTTCAAAGATCACCGCACCTCCATAATTCGGCCTGATCCTCTTATCGTGGCTCTTCAGCATCTCGTCCAAGAGTACGGTAATCCTCCGCTCGAGAGTCTCGTTCGATTTCGGTAGATCACGCCTGAAATATCGATTGCTGATCCCTTTGGACCCTCATATCCTACCCCCCGGGGCAGACTAATTTCCATGAAACTCTGCCTATTCAATGAAAAACGTGCTGAATGCGATGCGGGATGGCTAATATTTCAAAGGACCGTCGTGTTTCGGGACCCTATTTACTTGCTACTTCCCCTACCGATAAACCGGAAGAAAATGAACGATCCCTGGGATTTTCCGAAATTTTCGAGAGAAAAAAATCGGAAACTCAGTTTGACCATTCAAATTTTATGAAATTCCAAGAAACTTTCTATTGGTGCTCTCTTATTTTGGCTATTTTGTTGCTTTTGTATCTTCCATGATGTGCTTTCGACCGCAAGTTATGCGGATGTAATTTCCGGCGATTTCCGCCCATTCGGCGACCAGCCAACATTCCTGCATGGAAAAGCGTAGGAGTTCAGCGACTTCTGCACAATCGTTGCGCGAAATGACGTCAAATAACAGCGGAACGCACTCCATTTTTCGGCCAGCGACGCCACTACATCCCCCCGCTCCTCCCTTGAGATGTTACTTGCCGGGGATATTCCCCCCTCACTGACCACTGCGAATTACTGATGTTTGTTCGGTTTTCGGCTCTCTTCATTTCGCACGTTCTCTCGTCTGTCTGACAAGCAAGAGATATTGCGAAATAAGAAGAGCCAAACCCGAAACGACATCACTAGGGGAAATGTCATTTCGATTCTCAGATATTCCCATTATCCTCTATCCTGTTAGATTCTGACCATCCTCATGTTTCCCTCTGCCACATACTTACTAGCAAGGAAATAGAGAGGAGAACTTTTTTCATCTGTCTCTGACCGACGAGAGAGTGTGCGCAACGGAGAGAGTCTGACCACCCCCGGGCTTCTTCTGGCACATTCTTGCTAGGAAGAGAGGAGAGAAAAAACGACGGAGCATCTGCCCGGAATAGGTAGGAGGTGCGTAAGTGAATTGTCGAGACGCTAGGCCACACATGCTCGCTCGAGAAACTTCTTAAAAAATGCGTTCGTCGGAGCAAAGAAGTCGAGTTCGGAAAAAACATCCATTCCAAAGTTCATGGCAAAGTCGAGGGTTTGGAATCTACTCTTGTCTGGCCATTGATATCATCGTCACAATGGAGAAATGATGGCTTGAATGCATGAAATTTTTTGAACGAAATACGAGCCTAGCGCGCGTCTAGAATGAAAAATGTGTACTTTGGATGAACAGAAACTCGGTTTTGGCTCTCTCCATTCTGCACACTATCTCGCCATTCAAAGAAATGAGAGAGTGTGCAGAATAGAGAGAGTTAAAACCGCATTTGCATCTGTACTTTGCACCCTAAAACTCTGCCACTTCCACATGGCAAATTGCATCGCGCACTAATTACTACGTAATTATACTAGGAAATCTCTCAGCTTCGTCTCTGTATGCTTCGTCTTCTCGAGTTTTCTTGGGAATGAGGGTAGATGGGGATGGATACAAGATACAGGCCCGGATTCCCCCTCCCCCCCCCCCCCCCCCCTTCTGGCAAACATGTTTTCGTGTTCCGGAGCGCCCGTGCTTATGAGATTACGCAGCACTCCTCCTAGGCACAGAGTCGATGCTAACCACAGTAACACAAAGGCTCTCTCCATTCTGCACACTCCCTTCTCTTTCTGACCGACGACAGAGGAATGAAGAGAGCGCGAGCACCGAAATGTCATCCCTACTAAACACAGTAGCGCCGCTCGCGCTAAATACAGAAAGACTGTAGCACTTTGGGCTGGATCTTGGGATGAATGCTGATTAGATCAATGCTCCGGGGGCCAAAACAAGATGTGACAGGAGGCACTATGAACGAACTTCTAGCGGCCGAAAAACACCGTAGAAAGGTGAACCCGATTCGATTTCAGTGCATCCTCTATCTATTTTTACTCGACTATCTTACTCGTGTATTATTCCCGGTTATCGGACCTGCCTACTAGTGATGTTGTTTCGGTTTTCGACTCTCTTCATTCTGCACGCTATCTCGTTTCTCTGTCCAGCGAGATAGTGTGCAGAATGGAGAGAGCTAAACCGGATTTGCACTCCTCTAGTATGTCTAGACAACTAATTCCTCAAAAAATAGACCCGTTTCCTGGCTTCTAATTCGGTCCTACCTTCTTTTTTACATCTGTTTCTACATTTTTTAGTATTATATAAATCCTCTTTTTTCTCGATAAATCGCGTTTCCCCCACAATACGAGCCAAATGGAGCAACTGAAACGTAACCATTTGTACGTGCGAGAATTTCAGTACGGATGGGTACAACGGATTCAGTACAATACGTACTTCTCGAGCAAATCTGAATAATCCTATGCCCCTCTCGGTCCAGACGTTATTATTCAGGCAGGGCAGGTAGCCTCTATGGGAAATATGAGACTCTCCGAAATTCGCACGCTCTCTCGTCGGTTAGAGAAGCGAGAGTGCAGGCGAAATGAGGAGAGTGAAGGGAATATGAGACGCACTGCTTGCTCCCTGCGCGCCCTTCCCCCAGCACTATTCCTGATTGAAAACCGTGAATGTGAGCGATTCTCGAGAATGGCAAGGGTAACGATTGAATATAATTGATTTTTAAGAAAGTTCAAAAGAGATAAACAAGCATACGGGAATTCGAAAATGTTCAGGGAAATGTTTAGTTTGACACCGACAAGCAGATTTTTTTGGTTTTGCGCCAAGTATAGACGCACTTTCTCACTTCTCCTGCAACTTTCGAGCGTGCTGAATTTACGAGGGCGTGGGTACAGATGCCCCTTTTTCCTCACTTTGCGTAGCTCTAACCAGCAAGAGAGTGTGCCGAATGGAGAGAGCGTGGATGAGGAAGCAGGGGCAAATCGGGCGAATGTGAAGCGCGCGCGCTCGAGATATTTGTAAGACGCGGCGAATTTGCGCAATTTGGAGAGCCGGACAATGTGACACGATTCGGGGGCCATTCTCCCTCTGCTAGCGATCGAGAATCTGCTTCCTCCAGGAAAAAATAATACTTTGAGTACCGATCGAAAAAAAAATCGCGGTTTGCCCTGCGAAAAACGATTAATGAAACACCTGAAAAATATGTAATTGCGTCGTGCCCTCATCCCATGTACTAGCGATCTAGGATCTTTTTTTCAGATAATATTTTGCTATCGGGAAAATATCATGGAACTATCGCATTTTCACTTTCCCATCAGGCTAAAACACACAGTTGAAACCTAATCGTTTCTCACGCGGAAAACCCGAGATTGCAATTCAGAAGATCATCTCATCTGCGAAAATAATGCACCCACCCATCAGTGTGGGCTTCAGTCGGCTCTCCGTACTCGACCTCCTTGTCCGATTTCGTCGAACCGATAGTCTGCAAAGTGCACGCCTCACCATGGCCTCCGGCATTTTGCGCATCGCACCGCTCACCGACTTCCTCCACAGTATTTTTTGCCAAATTGCGAAATTCACCACGATCAACAAATCTGTATTCCACCTACTCAACATTCTACATGTTCGGCAAATTGAGAAACGCACACCACTCACCACCTCGTCCTGCGCTGCTGCACTGCTCGCAGCCAGCAGCCAGATGAAGCAGAGCAGGGGGAGGGCGCCCCGGCCGAGCGACGGCAATCTGCCTTCATCACCACCGCACCGCCGCCGGTGCCGCAGCCGTCGCATGATTGCCCCGGCTCCGAATGCCGACCCCGCGCACTTTTCACACGCTCCGCTGATGCCGCGCACGTTTCAGGCGCACGCGCCGCGCACTTGTCTCGGAATCGGCAGTGCTCCTGAAGGGGATCGCTGATGACGGACAAATAATGTATTAAAACAAAGTCAATGCACCACGAAATCTGAGCAAGATCGAACATATGATGATGAAATAATGCGAAAATACCCAAAGCACTTGTCAGCAACTCCCAAGCTGCGGCGGCAAGGGGCAAAGGGATGATTGAGGGGATAGGGCGAGGGGGAGGGAGGGAGGAGGCCCCGCCCCCTTTTCTGCGACGAGAGAGAAGAGAGGCGAGAGGAAAGGAAGAAAATACAACAACGCACACTACGAGAGATTCGAGCAAATGAAATTAATATGGGGATAATAGGGGAGGGGGGGAGAGACGGGCTTAATTTGGAATCTGCACGCGCATGTGTTATTAGTGTAGCCGGAAATAGAGAGGTTAGAATAGTGATGGATATTCAAGGACTCTCTCCATTTCGCACACTCCCTCGACGGTCAGAGAAGCGAGATAGCGTGAGATGCGAGGAGTTTCTTTCATGAATCCGACTCATTTCATTGGCGATTCGCGAGAGAACGAAATGATTTCTTGTAGGTCACCCAGTAGTAACAAATGCGTACTCGGTGACCTACTAGGAACCCTTTCTAGAAGATCTACTTGGAGCTCTAGCCACCTAAATACCGCGGTTGCTTACAATGTGACCTACTACGCATATGGACAAATACCACTAGGCAGCCTACTAGTTGTGAGCAATACCAGAGGAGAACGTGCAAAACGCGCGAGCATCTGCCACTTTCCCTACTCTATCTAGCCCGAACCCGCAATTATTGTGATGAGAGAATGCACTTACACATCCGCCTTAGCTGCGAAAATGACTCATGGGGTAAATATTGGAAAATTTATCGTTGATCAAAGGCATCTATTGCGAGTAGTGATGACAATATGGCTTGGCAGACTATCTCAGCGGTCAGAGAAGCGAGATAGCGTGAGATGTTAGGAGAGTCTTTCATGAATCCTACTCGGCCGTTCGCGTGTGACTACGTGAGAAATGTTGTTTCGTTATTCAATTTAGTCCGAACCCTCATGATGAGGGAATACATCTATGCGAAAGACGATGTTCTTTGTGGATAAATCTACGGGAATATACAGAGTTCAGATGAAAGAATTGGAAGCATGGCAACACCGATGCAATCGGCAACAAACTCTCCTCAATTCACGTGCTCCATCATAGGTCAGAGGAACGACAGAGAGCGTGCCAAATGCGCGTGCATCCGCCACTTTCCCTACTCTATCTAGCCCGAACCAGCAATTATTGCGATGAGAGGATGCACTAGGGATGAATATGCTCTCTCCATTCTCCACACTATCTCGGCTGTCAGAGAAACGATGAAGTGTGCGAGACACTTACACAGACACGAAAATAACTCATGTGGTAGGTAATTATTAGACGATTGACCGTTGATGAATCGCGTATATTTCGAGCTACAGTATCTCCAAAAAGCGAGAGAGTGTGCAGAATGCACTATACCAGCAGCCAGCAGGTTTGGCACCCCTAAAAGCAACTTACAATAAAGAAAGGTTCTGGAAAGGGACGATTAGGAAAACTGCCGAGAGGAATCAGAGGGAAAAGACAAAAACACTTCCTAGAGCAAGTATTAACCTGAAACCGAATGAGGTCCAGCCCCTCAGTCACAAGCAGAGAAGCTCTTAGCGCGGGGGTTCAAAAGTGGGCAACAAAGAGAGGGGGAGACTCTCCTCTGTTTTCCTTATCTCTCGGCAGTCAGAGAAACGAGAGAGTGTGCGGAGAGAGGAGAGTCGGGCATAGAGAGAGGATAGGAACGCGCGCAGAGGCATCAATCAAGCGCAAAGGAACATTCTGAGATTGGGGGTACGTCACCACTAGGCAATCACTCGGAGGTGACGTCAGCATTAGGCAATCCTTTCATCATTATTACGCAAAGGCGCAACATCTCCGGGATGCAACTATGGCTCTGCGTAGTTCATGTGCTATCGCTCTGACCGATGGCAAAGAGTGAGAAGTAACGACACTTTCTAGAATTTTCAGACGATAATCGCTAGGTAGTGATGAAGCACGGAGTGATTCATCACTTTGTAACTTAAAAATATTTTTAAGCATTGCGTTACTATTAGGTAATCCAAATGACGTCATGACTGACTAAGCTACGAAATACGCACAGAAGAGAAACTCAATGGAAACACTCTTGCCATGCCTCTCAATCAAAGGGTAATTAGCCGACCACAAAGGAGGTGCGAACTCGGAGTTTCTCTCTCCTTTCTAGAAGAGAAAATTCGGAAACAACCTGACGTTGAAACCTTTGAAGGAGGGCAAGAGCTTCACGCTGACCTAACTAGATCTCATAAAATACTCATCAGATAAAATGTCGAATTATTTAAAACATCGATAGTGATAGAGTTGTTGCATTTCCTGTATACTTCCTATTGTTTCCTACTGCTATCGCTTATGAACCATGTTCGTCTAATAGTTGGACAAATTCTTGAACATAATAAAATCAGATACTTTTGAGAACATCTTTTTTTTATGTTCAAGACCGCGTTGAAACTTTGCTGACTCCTAGGCAAACGGGTTCTTATTTGACAATAAATTCAAGAAATTGAACGAAATTTATCCGAGGTTATACTAACAGCGGAACCTTTGCGAGATTTACAGCAAAGCACCACTTCCGCATGTGCGGGGGTGAATGTCCACACTCTGCGCTCTCCATTTCCTCTGGTCTCTCGCTTTCTCTTACCGTTCTAGAAGCGAGCAGAGTTAATAATAGGGGCGGTAGAGTGACAGTTGACCAGGAACTGTGAGTGCGCGGACTGAGGAGCGATATACACGACAGAGTCAAGAAAATTATTGAATAAATACGATAATATTGCGGATTCAGTTAGGTTTCACCAGCACTATCTGATCGGCGTGGTATTCATTGAACAATCTCTGCTGATTGGACAATTGCAATATCAACAATAAGTTAATAGAGGGATAATATGGATTGAAACGTTCTCTATCGCTAGATATTCCCTCGCAGCTGTCGACTCTTGCACTCTCTGTTCACTTCCTTGTGCGGGGGTGAATTGCTACCCTCTGCGCTCTCTCTCCATTTCCCCTGGTCAGCGGCACGAATAGGTCAGCGGAATAGCGGCACGCATTTTTTGCATAGCTATTTTTGTGTTGCCAATGCCGAGCCGAAATGTGCTGGTTTCCAGAGATTTTAGTGCGCAGTTCTGTCTTATCCCTCCGATAGTCCTAATGCCAGTCTCGTATCAGACCCGTTCTGAAATCTCTGGTTCGGAAAACGAGGTTCCTTTTCCCCGCACCCTTGCTCATTTCGAGATTTTGCAGAGAGCCTTGCGCTTGAAACCCGACATGGAGATGAAGGATGGCTAAAGCCGGAAAATGTGGAGCCGGAAATTGGAAGCGCTTCCTTTTCAAGCTTATCCTCAGGCAAATATGATCGTTTGACCTCGCAATTTCAGGTTGCAATTCGATATTAAAAGACGGCGTCATTTCCGGAATAGTGCGCTGCACAAACTGCACGATTCGGGGAAACAATGGCTAGGGGACTCTCCTCAATACGCGTACTCTCTCGTTTCTTTAACCACCGAGAGAGCACGCGAAATGAGGAGGGCGAAATGAGGAAGCCGTTTTCCATCACTCGTATCCTCTCACTGTCGCGACTGGCAAGATAGTGTGCAGAATGGAGAGAGCATTTCTTGCGAAGCTTAGAAAATGCGGAAGGACAATACTGGGGTGCGTCTTTGATGCCTTACGGGGAATCCCCTCTGCGCCGATGGATCCAAATCTTCCGGGTCTCGGATACTATTTCAGTCTGGAGAAAGAACGGATTACGTGCAATGCGAGATCTATGAGAGGCTAGAGCGGGCGAAAGATCAGGCGTAAATGAGAGAGCGCAGAGACAATTTCGAAATTACCGTGCGAGCGCTTTGCTGAGGTGGTATTGTTGGATCGAATAGCGTGCTTTCTCTGTTCTGCACTCCGTCTCATCGGTCAAATTAACATGAAAGTGTACAGAATGGGGAGAGCTACTGTTCGATCATGCATCACTATTAGGGACAAATCAGACCCGACCATCCTCAATTCGCTCGGCTCTATAGTTTCTCTAACTGACGAGAGAGTACACGAATTCAGGAGAGTGAGCTCACTTGTATGGGGATAATGTAGGGTTGTTGCCGGAAGCCCAATGAAACGCGCAGGGGGATGTTGAAATGCTGAATAATTCAGTGCGGATGGGATCATCGAATGAGCAGCCATTGAATGGGAGAGGTGGTGGGTGAAAAGAGTCTTCCTCGGTTTCGACTCTCTCCATTCTGCACACTCTCTCTCCGGCTAGAGTAACGAGAGAGTGTGCAGAATGAGGAGAGCCAAAATCGAAGCGCCTAGTGGAAGCGGGTCTTCCGGCTATCTTGAAAGAGAGGTCTTTGACCGCATTTCAGCATTGAATACCGCACGTTTCATTGGTTTCGGTCGCAATTTGAGATGTATGAGAGGTTAGAGCGAGCGAGAGATCACGCGCAAATGAGAGAGCACATAGAGTATTGAGATTTCCGTGAGATGCGAATGTTTTGCAAATCTAATAGTTCATAGATAGTGAATATTTGCGCAAAATTGAAGAATGGCAAGCGTAGACCAAGAAAAGAGACCAAGAACTCAGAAATTTCCACCATTTGTCATCATTTCCGTCTAAGATCCTCGAGCAATAATGCATTGAGGAATAATGTCTAATACAGTACGTTCGCTAATAGAAAGCGGCTGATAAACAGCAAAAATCGATGGATTTGTAATCATTTTCATCTAAGATCCTCAGAATTCGCAACTATTTATACCCCGCTAATCTTTCGTTGGCCCCGAAATCCAATAATTGTGAGAATAAGGCGGGAAATCCGATCAGCCTACATAGAAGGGAACGTAAGCATGCTTGTACTCTCTCCATTCTCCACACTCTCTCGTCTGTCTGACCGGCGAGAGAGCGTGCGAGATGAGGAGAGCGGCAGCCTAACAGATATCGCAAGCATGCCGTGTACCCCCGGGATGTGACGTCTATGTCTCAAGGAAAGGTAATCCTAGAATCGGGGTTCCTGGTAGCCACCAAACCAAGCAGACATTCATTAAAATAATATAAAAAATACCGAGAAAAAAAGGGAGATTCTGGTTTCAAGCAAGATAATTTACGGAATCGAAGTATCCACGAAACGTGGGAAACTAACCGTAAACAGATTTCGCTGATGTTGGTGTCAAAACAAGCGAAAACACGTCGTCACTAGGAGCCCCTCATTCGACACCGACTCTCCTCATTCTGCACACTCTCTCGTTTCTCTGACCAGCGAAAGAGTGTGCAGAATGGAGATAGCGAAAACCGAAAATTACACTCTTAGTCGTCACTATGGACCATTTGCCTCGTGAAACCCCATAGTCTTCGGTGTTTCTCGTGACAAAGGGAGAAGGAAAAGAAACGTGCGTGATTTCTGTTGAAAAAGGTGGTGTTTCAGCGAAATCAACTCTTATTATAAATTTACAAAATGCCGGTCCTGGGGAATAAATCGTTCCGGTGATAACAAATGACAGATCACACACCAAACTTTACTTTAAATTATAGTTTCTATGTTCCGTGAGCGTGAAACCTCCACTGGAAGCTAATTATGAAAGGAAAAAAATAAATAAAAATAAGTAAATTAACTAAAACCCAGAAAGTGGCAGAGCCGGAGAATATTGGGGTGTCCCAAAAGTATTGATATTTCTCAATTTATTCTCTTTGGTCGAAACATATCTTATTCTAAAATGCGCTGGATTGAGTAACTACTGCCCTTCAATTTCGACGTTTGAGAAATTGTAAATATAATATTACACTTTTGAAAATTTACGTCATTCTTACCGGACACCACTAAAATAAAATCATCTCCAATTATCTTTAATGTAGAGGTAAAAATCAAGTGATCACTTTTTATGAGTTCGGAGTTGACAATAATCTAAAAATTAACCATTTCATTGCCGTACATGCATAGCTTAAAATTCGCCATTTCCCACACATTTTTTGAAAAATGTGCAAATTTCAGGGCGACAATTGTCTGAAGTTATTCCTAATAAATTGTAACTGATAAATAATACCATTTGATTAATATATATTTGCTACGAAGCTTGCGAAATTGGAAAATGCAGAAAATCGATTTTCGAAAATGTAAAAAATTTAAAAATTATTTTTTATATTTTCCGTGTCATGAGGTAATTCATGTTTTATACTTTTAATAGAAAGTATAGCACCCATTCCCACTTTGGTTTCAATAGGGAGTTTCTATCTTTATCCTACGCTATGCTACAAAATTTCAAATATTGAGCACCAAAACGCGCTTTTGCGTCTTTTATATCATCAGTATGCAATAATTGTGTACTATGAGAACGGAATACAATAATGCATCTGCACACTCAATAAATAAGATAGACTGATTGGGATATGTGGCTGTGATTAGAAAGAAAAAAATAAGTAAAACAAAATATAAATACTTTTGGGACACCACAAGCGCCTAAGCCTATAACCACAAAAAATACGCGGAAATGGCGATCTCGGCATGAAAAATGATCGTATGGTTTTAAAACTGTAATAAAAGCTCTTGACTACTCGCTTCGCTGACCTGTGAGGGAGCGTACAGAAGGGGGATTGCTGCGAAATGCCCAATTCTTCCCACGAAAACCGATCACCTTCGGTAAAAACAATCATCAAATGGAGAGAAATAATGCACGGGAATTCGGTAGAAATAGCAAATACAGTCTCACAAGCGCATCCTTAGATTCCCAACCTTAGCCTGAGAACTGAGTGAACTATGGAAATTCGCTTCAGAGGAACGAACAAATAAGAAGCAAACAATCATTGTCCGTAGTGCGAAGTAGAAATGTTATTTCGGTTTCGCTCTCTCCATTCCGCAATTTTTGTATCTCGCAGGTCAGACAGACGAGAGAGCATGCGAAAGGAGGAGTGCGGGAAATGTTTTGCACACCACTAGTGCGAAGGAGGTGTAAACAGGCTGCTCGAAAGGGCGTTCGGAATACTCCTGGCGGACCAGGAAATGCTTGCGAATAACACGCGACTGGTGATCACAGATCGGCATCCTACTCTCCTCTTTTCGCGTACTCTTTCGTTTCTCTGACTGGCAAGATAGTGTGCTGAATGGAGAGAGACAAACCCTAAATTGCAGCACAACAAGCAAAGTTCGCTTCGGAGGATCGAACAAATAAGAAGCAAACAATATATTTGAAGGCGGGAAAACAGTGCTTGAAAGGACATTCCGAATACTCCTCCTATTCCCGATGAACCAGGAAATGCTTCTGAACAACTCGCGATGTAGTGAAATCTGGCCGGTAAGAGAGTGTGCAGAATCGAGAGAGCTACAAATCGGCCCGTCAAGCTACCCATTCCCACACCAAGATTGTATGCGAGTGGGAGAGAAATGAGGTGAAAACACTTCCATTTTAATGGGCGTGAAATGGCTGCGGGAGATTGCAGGAGCTGTGAGAAAATGAGTGAAAAGCTATCAATAGACACACTTCATAAGTAGTTTTGCCAGCTTGACTCTTTCGAACTTTTCACGGCCTAGATTATTACTGCTGAAAAGGTTGTAATGGTAATCGAGAAATGAGAAGAAGAGAATGAAATCCCAGAATTGTCAGGGTCTGAAGCCGATGACCGACTCTTTCTTTGCATAAATAAATCGCGACAATCGACAAAATTCTGTAGCAATTCCTGGCAGAGCAGGTGATTTTATCTAGAGAAGGAACCGCTGTTTCAAACTGGCTTTCAGCAAGATCAAAGTCGGCCGGAGGGGAAGTATTCCCATGAGAATCTAATGGAATGAGTAGCTGGTTGTTTGAACGACTTCCTCAACCTTTAAACTACAAATGAGGATCACGCGTCGCACTAAATTGCATTGTGTTTATTTATTGCTAGGCAAATGAGTTAGTTTCCTCTGAACGAACGATGACGTTAGGTTTGGATGGGGAAACCAGAGAGTGTGCCGAATGGAGAGAGCCTAGGGTTCGTATCTCTTCTCCCAGCTATCTCTTCCCAAAAAACTAAACGAGATTGGGAGGTACTACGTGGTTAAGGGGACTCGTTGGTCTAAGGGGACACTAACGGACTCGAGTTTGCCAGATTGCCAAACGCCCTGGTTCAATGAACGAAGTGACGTGCAGAGTTCGAAATTCCATTCCAGTTAAGGTAGGCCGCCTCTTCATTTCGCACACTCTCGTCGGTCTAGAGGGACACGAAGAGGCGTCGATTTGAGAACTTTAATGAAGTCTATTGCGCAACAGATTATACTGTTTCTTTTCAGAGTAAAGTTCGATATTTGACGCCTTTTTATGTTTAAATAAAATTTAGTTCGAACTTAAAGTTCTGTTGAATTCTTTAGGCTCAAAGAACGAAGGTCCAGAAGAGCGCGAAATAATGAGTCCGACACACTATTCAAGAACGTCTGCAAAGCGCGGAGCTAATGGCGATTACGGGTGTAGATTCGGCTTTCAGCTCTCTCCATTATGCAAGCTCTCTCGCCGGTCAGACAGACGATATAGTGGTCGGAATGGAGAGAGCGAGAACCGAGTCGACATCTCTGGAAAGCGCGGAGCTAATGGTGATTTTCCGTGACACCTTCGCAATTGGAAATTCGCGTTCTGCACTTTTCGAGTTTCGGGGAGGTGAGAGAATGATGGAAGAGAGGGTGTCCCGACCTTTTGAAAATGCCGATTCTTGGAAGGAAATGATTGAATCGGGAAGGGATCGCGATGTGTTTCACTGCGTGGTATAATTTCTATAGCAAGGAAGTATAATAGTTAACGGGCGAAAAACTAATGGAGAAACAAAACTAAATGAACGCTTGAATCTAGATAGATGTAACAGGGAAACAAGATCCGGGAAAAAGACTGCGATTATTACTCGATTTACCAACTCTAAACGGCGCCGCTTTTCTCATTGACAATGAGCGCATTGTGGTGAAGAGAGAAGGTGGTTTTAGCGCCTTTGGACTGGATGAGAATGGATTAGAGATGTCACTTCGGTTTCCTGCTCTCTCCATTATCACGCTCTCTCGTCTGTCTGACCAGCGAGAGATAATGCGAAATATGGAGAGGCAAAGCCGAATCTACATCACTAAAATGGATAAAACCTGAGAAGAAAAAGAGCCATAGAAATATCCCATCACACGCGGAAGTATTGTGGAATGTGAATCAAGAGCGAGCTAAGGAGTCGTTTGAGGGACCCGCAGACATTCTCTAAGTGCAGCCGAAAAGTCGATCTCCCCATTCCGCACGCTCTCTCGTCGATCAGAGAAGCGAGAGAGTGTGCAGAATGGAGAGAGTGTCGTGACTGAACTGCCATTCGTCTAAGTGCACCCTACCACGCACACGTGAGGCGAGAGTGAAAGATGACTGGTCTCGGACTTTTAGGAATTCAGAATCTCCCATTACGAATGCTCTCTTCTCAGGTCAGAGAAACGAGATAGTATGAGAAATTGAGAGAGTGGCTCATTCCAAGTTCATGCCAAGCCCGGCTTCCAACTAATGGCTGGCTTCAGACATTCCCTTCTCTCTCTGGGATTCTCCAGAGATCTCAAGATCTCTGTCTGTTAGGTCAAAAGTCGACGTCAGGCTGTGTTTTTTGAGCACGAAATCTCGAAAAAAGGAATAATATTTTTCAAGCACTGCAAACCGACCTTTGCATAGTGGAGGCCCACACTCTAGCCCAACAAAGATCTATCAAAAAAGCTGTGTCAGTGAAAACATGCGCAAAGATCTCAACCCGGCTCCACAAGCAGTGTTCTTTAGTTTTGGAAGTATAAACAGTAGTGATTTCGTTTCGGTTTTCGACTCTCTTCATTCTGCACACTCTCTCCTTCCTCTGACCGGAGAGATAGTGTGCAGAATCGATAGAGGCAAAACCGAAAATACATCCCTAATAACACGCGTGTCACCTAAAAGTCGAATAAACGCAGGCACATTGGAAAATTCGAAAATGGGATGAAGTCGTTTTGGATAGCCCCCATGTGAGGGACCCTGGCGTATAAAACATAAATGGGTCGAAAATTGTGCCAACCCACACCGATTTTACTCGATTCTTATGTGACACGCGTGATAAACAGATTACAAGATTTATCTGTGTTGCCTTTAGGGAAGCACGCAAATTTATTGTTTCGAAAAACAACCTAAAATTTGGCGGAAATTCCAGAACTTGCGTCGAAACGAGGAAGCAATCGCGGAACTATTCAACGAACAAAAACAGAAAAAAATAATTTACGGTACATTCCGGTAAATTTCAGAAATCACGTCATAACGAGGATAAATTGAAGGAATTCCAGACATATCAAGAGGAAATCGCTGAACTTTTCGACGAACAAACAACAGAACTAAAATCTGAGTGAAATTCCAGAAATCGCGTGAAAACGAGGAAGAAAATCCTAAGAATTCTTATCAAAAGCGAGAAATCGCGGAACCATTTCGAGGCCGGGGGCGCAATAATAATGCGCGATAACCGCAGCCCCTCATTGTCCGACCAAAGAGCCCGCGCTCTCTCCTTTTCGCGCACTCTCTCGCCCTGTCTCTAACCAGCGAGAGAGCGTGCGGAAAGGGGAGAGGCGCGGATGGCAGACGAAAACAAGGCCCGGGGCGGCAAAATAAGGAGCGAAAAGCGGCCGTAGTTGAGATGATGATTATGTTTTGACCTACCTAACGAGAAAAAGTCAGGCCGAGCAGGGGAGGGAATGAGAAAATGAAGGAATTTTTAAGAATTTCGAAGAAGTGATTAAGATGATGAGGATAATGGCGTCTGTAGACAAAATGTCTAGACATGAGTGACGAATAATGTCTGTGCACTCTCCTCCATTCGCGTGCTCTCTCGTCGGTCATAGAAACGAGATAGTACGCGAAGCGAGGATTGTCAGATTCCGATTTGCCATCACTACTCTGCGCTCTCTCACTTCGCCGTGATCTCTCACCCGCTCTAACCCAATTCGCGAAAATGAGACTGAGAGAAGAAGACGGAGCAACCAAGCAACAGTCGCAGAGCGGGGCTATTGTTTCAAATGAAGCGAGGACAGAGGGGAGGGGAAGATGGATGGAAAGGAGGAGCAATGAGAGTTTCTCAAGCAGAGAAAGGCTTCGTCTCATTTCAAAGTCCAACAAAGAGTGACGTCGTCTGAGATTAGCGGGGTTAACCCTTTGAAACAATACCAAGAAGACGAGAAAAAAATTCCAAAATCGGGTTCCATTCTCCTCAATTTGCTTGATACCGCGTTTCTCTGGTTGACGAGAGAGCCAAGAGAATTGAGGAGAGTCGGTGATGAATTCATATACTTTTTTTGATTTTCATTGCCAGCCATTGAGCGAATGCACTAAATCTTCAATCATTTACGCTCTTTATGAAACAAGTGAAACTCAAATCCGCTCGAAATTGCGAATGTCCGCCTCCGGAGATCAGCATGCAAATTGATACACGTTATATCCTAACAAAACTAAAAAGCAGAAGAACTAAGCAAAACGAATAAGCACTGCCCCCCGGGGTCTATCACTCAATCTTGTACGAATATACTCGGACTGGTCTGGAGAGAGGGCATGTTATCATTCAAATGCCGAAAAAAAGCTGTCGAAATCACGTACGCACCGATATTTGAGGTCCGAGTCCTGCTGCTTTCCTACCAACTCTCCTCAACCTTCTACCTCCTAGTGATGGACTCTCTTCATTTCGCCTGCTCTCTCGTTTCCTTGACCGGTGCGAAAGCGGAGAGGATTTGCGAAAGTCGAGCTCCGATCATTTGTTGGAAGAATGCCCAGAAATATTTTAAAAAATATCAGAAAACAGAATGGGCCAAGCGTGAATTATGACTGGAAAAGTCAAAAAGTACTCTATTTCCGGCAACGAAGCAGCCACTTTTGGTCGGAATTCAACTACTTTTGGCCGCCGCCTCCTCTTCTGCCAAACATATCACACTTCACCCATTAGGGGGATGCAGTTTCGTTGCTCTCCACTCTCTCCATTGTGCACACTCCATCGCCGGTTAGAGCGACGAGATAGTGTGCGGAATCGAGAGAGTGTGTAGAATGGAAAGAGAGTGTGCAGAATGGAGAGATCAGACATTTCCGACATCTGACCACTGGCCTTCTTCTCACTTCCCACTCACTCCGTCATATTCCGCGGTTCACTTCCATGCAAAAAAAAATTCCCTCGAGACCACTTGCTATTTCGGACGAGGCGAGCTTTGGGAAACGTCGGAAGAACGCCTTGTGGTGGTGTGGCACACAAAGAGGGTATGATATCGATGATAAGTTAACTTGAACAGATTAATGGAGGCAAAGGACGATCGTATGGTGATAAAATGCGTAGAAGCGTTTGACCGTTGTAGAGAACGTGTTGAAAGTGAAAACGGAGAGATTTTGCACATTTCACGTTTGGTAAGATAGGGCGAATTGTCCCTCGCAAAGAATGAGGAGATCACAGTGGGATGAGAACAAAGCCGGTTCTCAAACTTACGCCCTAGAGCTCAATGAGAGCATCCGCGCGCACTCATTACACATTGTTTGAGCAATTCAATCGTGCGGTCCCGTGGAGTAGCGGTTAGCACTCAGGACTCTGAATCCTGCGACGGGAGTTCAAATCTCCCCGGGACCTTCCCGTTTTGCAGTGATTTTCGGATGCTATAACGATTGTTTTTATTGTTTAAAATTAATTTAAAAATAATAAATATATTTTTGCTGTTTGCAAATGGAAAAATACGTTATGTTTGGATGCATACGTTATGTTTTGCCTGTTCTCGGTCTTGTTGAGCCTTTGCTGACTCTTACTATGGTTGGGGCGCGAGCCTTCTTCTACCATCTTGCAAAACATGGTCGGTCGTGGGGTTCGAACCGGTGATATAGCGGGATTCAGTCAGACACCATCACCAATAAAACCAATACACGCCTTTTTTCCATTTGCAAACAGCAAAAATATATCCATCTGGCGCATTTCACTGTTGGACGACACTTCCAATTCGAGCGGGTTATTTCAACCAGTACCGGTATGCTGATCTGACGTTTTTTTTGGACTGATCTTAGAACTTTCTCTGACTAAATATAATATTTTAATATTTTAGGTAGTTACTAGCGCCTGACTGTCATCTTTAACTTCAAGCGTGACATAGGTTTCTACCTTATTTATGTTCGAATATTATAACAGATCTAAATATGCAAATATACATGGTAATATTGGAGGTTTATTTGTTTGCCAAAGGGGAAAAACCAAATACTAAAACTTTATTCGTTCTCGTTCTTTATAGAATAATTGAAACTCAAACCCGATTGGATATTGCGAATTCCCTTCCTGAGACTAGCGCGCATGTAAATTAATACTCAATAGACGTAATATCTGAAAAAAAACTGCTAAATATAGCATTATTTTATTTTTCTGAGACAAAAAAATAATAATATAAAAGATAATAAAATAAAAGATCAAATATCAATTCCAGATCTACTTTCCCTCCTCGCTCATTGTCGTTAGCTCCGAATGAAGCATGTCTCTCCCAATCCACACACTCTATCGCCGGTCAGACAGACGAGATAGTGTGTAGAATGGAGAGAGTGCTTCTCAACTGGACGGTTGCTGCTCCATATTGCACATGGACGGCCGGCACTGCTCGTCCGACACGCAGCCCGTCGCGTTGGGAGTGAGAGCTGCAGGGATCAAAGATCAACATTGATTGCGTCATCATTATGTGACTCCGCCACTCAAAATCCCATTCATGATAAGAGAAACTTCCGTAGGGCGTTAATAATATTTAATTTTTTGTTTTGCACTTTCTACAAGCCGACTCACTAAACCTCTATTCATTAACGTTGTTTATGGAGCAAGTGAAATTCAACTCCTCTCGGAAATGCGAATGCCCTCCTTCAATGATCAGCGTATGCAAATTGATACACGATCACCCTGCTCAATGAATACAAAGGCCACTACTGTTCTGATATCGTTCCTTCTGATATCAAAGATCGAAGATCAACAAAACAAAAGATCAAAGATTCCAGATCTACTTTCACTCCTCGCTTATCGTCGTTTTATCCTGGGGTTCCATCTGGCTGAATCAAGAGGCAGTCCAAGCCAGAGCTGCCATCGGTACTCACATGTGGTACTCTTTCAAGAGAACGTGGAACATATTCGTTTGAGTCCTTTCCTTTGAAGACTAGGGGCCTACTAGTCCTGGTTCGGCTTGCTGAGCACGAGCGAAGATAACATTCCCTTTATCGGATCATACATGTGGCACAAGGCGCTGCGGTTATATAGAGACACTATCATAAAATGATAAGTGTCATAAAGCGATACGCTGACGATGCATAGAGGAGGAGAATCTTCGCTCAACCAATGGGGTATTCACTAACAAGAATAGTCAGAACACTCCCAAGAAGACCGAATCGATTGAAGATCAATGTTACAAAATAATCAATAATTGAATGGAGTTCTAAAACAATAGCTGTCAAATTAATGGAAGAAAACTCACACATACGGAATTATTGCGGAACGAAAAGTGGGTATACCAGTACAAATATGTATGAGGTCAATGAATTGTGGGTATACCAGTACAAAACGTATGATATAGAGAGAATACTACGTATTAGAGTAAGCCGGGTCGAAGCCCATAGTACGGGAAGTTTGGGGAAGGAAATGGCACCTGAGTGGATAATGTGAACTGTATAATCGACCACTCGCTTTTACTTCGCAGTCAATTTCTATCAGGAGGAGAAGAAGGAATGTATCCCTCCCAAGAAAACAGAGTTGAGTTGACGGCAGGACGCAAGAGGGCACGACGCCGACAAGAGAGGCGGTAGTTGGAATTCCATTCGGGCGTCCGATGAGGCAGAGAGTGTTGAGTGGTGGACGATGGAGAGGAGTGGAAAGGGTGGAGAAGTGGTTGATGGGTGATTATGGGCGCAAAGGATCTTTTTTTACTGTAAATTTATAAGAAAAATGAGTTGATACTCAAGAATATTTTTGCATTTGAGATTCTTGTGATGTTATTTCTTAAAAACTTGCAATTAGTGTTATTCGCAAAGTTTCGACCAAATGAGTGAAATCGAAGTTATTTTGTTGAATATTTCGAGCAGTACAAAACATTAGTTATAATCAAATAGTATAATTCAAACAAGTTTTAGCCCATTGTATTGAATTCCGTAGTGATGTTTCTTTAACTTTAATTTCAACAACAATTATCATTCAGTTTTTCAATTTCTTCCAAATCGTCAAGAATAGTTTCGCTATTTCGCTGTAGAGCTTCAAGTATGACAAATTTTACTAGAATATGAATTCAAGGGGTTCAAAAATATCAGTTGTATACCTTCGTATAAGAAAAAAAATTATGATCATAAAATTAAGTTAAAACCAATTTTCTGATGATTTTAATGAAAAATATTTATTTAAATTTTATTTAATCAGAACTTTCTTATAAATATTCATAATTGCTTTTCGAGAAATTTTATTTCGTTAAAATAAGAGACAATTTCATATATTTGGTTGAGGATCAGTTTAATATGGTTCAAAGTAGATCAGTTCGATAGATTCTTTATCATGTTCATCAGCTTCGCCGATATGACTTTAGCATTTACATTAAAAAAGTATTTGGAACATCTCCTAAGCAATACCGTAATTCTTATCGGAAAGGGATAAACGTGAGATTAATGAACGTTATTTACCTTTAATGAGATTGCTGATATTGAATAACTTTGAAATTTTAGCAATATTATTTCTGAAATCGATCAGCTCCGCCAAAAGTTATATTAACTCGGGCCAAAGAATTATGTCATATTCCAAAGGGATTTTAACAATCTCAGGAACATTCATATTGGTTTCAACTACAGTTATTGAGAATGTAGTATCTGCATTCCTTCGAGCGATTGGATTGAAGATGTTATTGAGTAATTAATAAAATATTCATGGTCTCCCTCATGCAAGACATGAAGTCGGGTTTTCCAATAATACGTATGAAATCGGTTAGCATTTATTTTTCAAATAATCGAAAATGAGAAAAATCAAAAATATTTGGTTGTAGATTATTGAGAGTAATCAACTGTCGATAGATACTATAATAAAATAGTAGAGTTCAACCAAGTTGTAATCCATTGTAGTGCATTTCAAAAGATTCACCAATTTATTACCTCTTTGTTAATATTCCGTAAGTATGTACATCACATCTTTGAAGTACCTTGAGAACAATTTTGTAGTCTTATCGGAAAAGGATAATTTTTGTTTCGAACATTATTTTTTGTTATCATTGATTAGATTTCTTAGTTAAATCAGCTGCATTGATTAAGCCATATTCCACATCGAATCGATCAAAGCATGCATAGGCATAGAACTCTTCTGTTCGATAAACTTTGTTCAAAGGGTTTTTTATCAAGTGGGCAAAAATAATCTATGAAAAATGGATAGCTGCTGGAATTGCAATGAATGGGAATTCAGTGTATTCATTCATTCGATAAAATGGATTGAGGTAGCCTGTGAGTGATGTTTGATTTTGGTCTTTATCATTTATAACGCGGTTGATTAATCCCTTCATACCTCATAGTATGAAGTCGAGTATTAGCCTCATAAAAGTATGAGGTCGAATAATTAGACTCTTATTGGGGTTTATTCCAACGAGAGATTGAATGGTAAGTCTCTTATCGTGGGTTATCACGACAAAATATTGAATAGTTAGTCTCTGGTGAGTATATTCACCAAACAGAGGTTGATTGATTCGCCCAATGAAGGGTTGATTATTGCGCCTAATGAAGGGGTCGATACCAAGAACCAATACATTTATATAGGTATATCCAACTAGAAGTTGACTTACTCGTCCAATTTTCTGATATATTATCAATGATGATGAAACTGTTGAGCTCGTCTTCGTTCTTGAAATAACTGAATCTAATAAAATACAAACATTGGCCATTGATTCCCCATGTTATGGAATTACAAAAAAATTACTTCGATAGAGAAATGAAGTTCTCTGGAATTCGTAAGAGCCCAGCTAAACTAAACTACTGCTAAAACAGCCTAGAAGAAACAAAAATAATATTACAAGACAAAGCGAAAATAGAGAGAAAAACAAACTTACCATGAAATTCAGTCGGCAGTCACGCACCTCATTACACAAATTTCACAAATTTCACAAATTACACAAATTGCACAAAAATGACCAAACTGGAAAGAATGTTACACTTCACTAGGTACTCATACAATACCACTGGTCGCCATGTGAAGACTAGGGGCCTACTAGTCCTGGTTCGGCTTGCTGAGCACGAGCGAAGATAACATTCCCTTTATCGGATCATACATGTGGCACAAGGCGCTGCGGTTATATAGAGACACTATCATAAAATGATAAGTGTCATAAAGCGACACGCTGACGATGCATAGAGGAGGAGAATCTCCGCTCAACCAACGGGGTATTCACTAACAAGAATAGTCAGAACATTTCCTTTTTTCTACGAAAATCTTAGAAACATGATCTTTGACTTTTGATCTTTGATCTTTGATCTCTCCCAGGTGTCACCACCGTGCTCACGAAGACTACGTTGATGACGAGTACGAATGGGAGTCTGCCCAAGGTTGGGATTTGATTCTCTCCATTTTGCACACTCTATCATTGCCAGAGAGACAAGAGAGTGTGCCTAATGGAGTAAGATTCCTTGCTAATAACGTGTAATTCGAGTAGCCATATCTAGTCCTACCTCCAGGACTTCCTTGTGTATTACAGTAGTTTCGATGAGCTTTAGCTGATCAGGTTTCTGACCAAACTTGGCATTCCGGAAATATTCCGGAAAAAAAATTCCGGAATAAAAAAAGAAAAAAAAAAGGTTCGACATGCGTCTGAACTCTTCTGCCATGAAAGATCTCTGGAAATCTCGGGTGCTCAAATCCAGGAAATAGCGTAGTGTGTTCTATTGAAAGGAAGGGTCCGGGAAATTCATTTACCGGAAATTGGTCAACAAAACACGGGTAATTGTAGGTGAGCTATGTCAAGTCACTTGAGATTTTCCTTGGCGTTTGCTTCTATATTGATGAGTTGATCTTTGTTCTTTGGCATGGATATCCTTCAGAAAAGATATTCTGGCCATAGGTGAGAGTTGATCTTTGCTCTCTGATATCTAGATCTGATTTTGTATTATTTTGTCGAACATGTGGCGCATCCTGATTAGAAGAATCACTTGTGTTACTCTATTCAAGATACAGTGAAACATACTCATTTGAGGCTTTAGCTTTCGTCAAAAAATGTCGAAACCTGATCTTTGAACTTTGATCCCTCACAGTTGTCACCACCGTGCTCACGATGACAAAGCTGATGACGAGAACGAATGGGTGGTAGGACTTGACTTTCTCCATTCTGCACAGTTGCCAGAAAATGGATAGAAATACATCTTGTCCCGTGTAATTAGAACCCCCCCCCACCGGTAATAAATATGCCCAATCAGGAAATGAGGAGATACAAGAAAACATATGAATTCAGGAGAGTCATTATTCGATTTGTCATCAACTAGTCATTATTCGATTTGTCATCAACTATTTCACTCACAGTGTGCAGTATTGTTTCCTTTACTCTTTACAGAGTTTCATCCTCAAGCTTAGAGACCACAGGCTCCGCCCACTTGGGAGGATAGAGAATTGGCAAAAATCCGCAAGAGCTTGTACACATAGATTGTGTGAGGGTGGATTAGGCGAATAATGCATAGTCGGAGCCTCAAGATCACCTTTTCAATTGTTTCTCGACAATGAGCTACGGTATCGACAAACAGCAAAAAGTATGATGTTATTGGGTCCCAGAGGGGTTTTTTGGCCCTTTTTTTGGCCTGCCTGAGTGAAATCAGCAATCGACCCTGTGGTCTCTACTCAAGCTTCCTTATCTCACTCATCTCTAGTCATAAGAGCTTCTTCTTCCTCTCCCCAGGCTCCAAAGTACAATTTTTATCAATCGAATAAAATATTATTTAAATAATGTATTATATTATTATTAATCTACGAGTCATACACTAAATACGAATTGGTAGCAGCACCCGGAATACTGTGGTTATGGTAACAAAGAAAATTATATAAATAACTATTAGCTAATTAATTAATAAGTATAACAATTAATTAGAAGAATGTTGCAAAATCGAACGATAGATGCACACTTACTCGTCGATATAATCAACAATGAAGTGCAGAATGGAGAGTGCAATATTCGACCCGGCAACTCTATTAGTTATGATATGGTAAGTGCGGAGTTGGTGAGGGGAGGATCAGGCTATGTCGCGCCAAGTTGGCGTCAACGTGGCGCCAACCAGACAACTTGGCTCCAACATGGCGCTAACGTGGCGCAGCCTTGGCACCAATGTGGCGCCATCTTCAGCTTAACAGAAGGCGTTCTTCCCGATGGCCCGCTTGCTTCGATGCATCACCAGTCGCGCGACGCTCTCGCTCGTGCGCAGCTTGCAGTAGGAGAAACCTGAAGAGGTGGTTGATCTTTGATCTTTGAAAGTTGATCCTTGATCTCTAACCTCTGATCGTTTCCACCTCAAATCATGGCAATAACCGCTACACCTGAAAAAAAGATGATTAAGATGTTAAATAAAAAAATAATGTGAATACATAAAGACCTCGCTTATCGACAACAGGCATCTCTTCAGCGAAAGGTGGACAGCGCTTCCCTGCAAGTGATCTTTGGCTTTGAATTGACTGATTTTCTGATCTTTGATCTCTCTTCCGAGTTTGATCTTTGATCTTTTAGTATGATCTTCAATATCTTTTAGTTCTGATCTTTGATCTCTCTTCAGAATGATATCTGGTATCTATTTCTCAATATTTTTTTCATGATACATTATATTAACCAGAGCAGAATGAATAAGGGCATTGTTAGGGACGTATTTGATCTTTGATCTCTGAACTAAAAAAAACACAACTCACAGCAATTCTCGAAGCGGAAGTCAGTGTCGGGCTCACAGAGGCATCTGAATTTGCAATTTGTGAAAATTCGAAGTGAAAAATCAGCTTCTATCTTGCTTCTGAAAATTTGATCAAATGTGTTTCACACTGTCTTCAAAACCAACAGCGATGTGATGTGAGTAATGATTTGTAGATGTATCATCTAAAACGTATAATATTAAAAAGTTTTTTTATTCAAATGAAGACTAATTTCAAGATAAAATGTTTCCCAATTGCCAGAATTTCGTACGACTTCTGGATTCGCACGACTTCTGTCACTGCTCGTCCGACACGCAGCCCGTCGCGTTGGGAGTGAGAGCTGCAGGGATCAAAGATCAGAGTCAATTGTCTCATTATTATGCGACCCCACCACCCGAAAAGCCCATTCATGGTAAGAAAAAACACACTCGCGTAGGGCGTTAATATTTGGTTGTTTGTTTTGCACTTCCTACAGAGTAACCCACTAAACCTCAATTCATTAACTTTTTTATGGAACAAGTGAAACTCAAATCCTCTCGGAAATGCGAATGCCCTCCTCCAGACTTGAGCGTATGCAAATTGATATTCGATCACCCTGCTCATTGAAAACAAATCCCAATACAGTTCTCAAATCCACTCAGAATTGTGAATCTCCCAACCTACACATGCAAATTGATGCAAAATCGCTAGGAATTCTGTACGACAATGCCTCCTATCGCATTCTGTAGAGATCACAAGTCAAAGCTCGAATACCAAAGATCAATTCCAGATCTACTTTCTGTCCTCGATCATCCTCGTCATCTCTTGCGTCTCATTCTGGCTGCATCTTTGATATCTTAATCTCATTCAAAAAATCGTTTTTGTTGATTCTACCAGCCAAGTCAAATAAATTAGAAAAATCACTTGTGTTACTCTATTCAAGTGACGGTAAAATATACCTGTTTGAGTTTTTTCTTTTGTCAAAACTTTGAACGAAAACATGATCTTTGTTCTCTCCCGGGTGTCACCACCGTGTTCACTGATGACGAGCACCAACGGCAGTCTTTCCAAGGTTAGGAAATAGGTGCTGACTCTCTCCATTCTGCGCACTCCCTCGCTGGTAAGAGAAACGAGAAAATGTGCTAATGGAGAGAGACCCTTCAGCCATTAACGTCCGGTGTAATTCGAGTAGCAATAGTAAGCCTGACTTCCTTGTATATTACAGTTGTTTTCATGAGGTTGATGGGATCGGGTTTCTAGTCAACCCAGTGGAATATCCGGAAATGAGAAGTGGAATGCGTTGTTTGAACCCTACGAAAGATCCACGAAATTTCTGACTGCTCACAAATCAGGTAATAGCGAAGTGTGTTCCATTGAAAGAAGAGGGATTGAGAAATGTTGAAAAAAATTGCAAATAGGCCAATAAAAGCTGTGTAATGTGGTGTTAAAAAACGGCGAAAAGAACCGATCTTCGATGTTGGTCCTGTTAAAAAAATTCAAAGATCCGATCTTTGATTTGAATTCCCGCATTTTTCTATCTCAGCTCCCAGTGGAGCTAGAGACTTGAAATTTTAACAGCAGCTTGAAAATGGCACTAGAAACCCAGAAACCAAAATTCAAGTCTCTAGCTATCCTAGAAGCCGGGTTATTCGTAAATTAAGATTTTAACGTTTTAATTACCGTAGTTTTCGTGTTTTGCGATTAACTCGACTTCTAGGATAGCTAGCGACTTGAAAATTGGTTTCTGGGCTTCTATTAATATTTACAAGCTGGTGTATCTAGCTGGTGTCAAAATTTCTAGTCTCTAGCTCCACTGGGAGCTGAGATAGAAAAATGCGGGAATTCAAATCAAAGATCGGATCTTTGAATTTTTTTTAACAGGACCAACATCGAAGATCGGATCCTTTCGCCGTTTTTTAACATCGCAGGATATCTTCCTTGGCGTTATTTTTTTATTTGTTAGTTTTTTTACTCCGCCACTCAACGTTGTGATCATTGATTTTGATCTTTGATCTCTCCCAGGTGTCACCACCGTACTCACGACAACTACGTTGATGACGAGTACGAATGGGAGTCTGCTCAAGGTTGGGATTTTACTCTCTCCATTCTGCACACTCTATCATTGCCGGAGAGACAGAGAGTGTGCTGAATGGAGAGAGGAGGAATACATTCCTCACCTCGCCGTTTACTGTTCCATATCGCATATGGTCAAGCACAGCGTTTCGAGAGATGACAAGAGTTAGAGAAGCAGAGAAAAACTAGAGATAAGGCAAAAGTGAGAGAGTGACGTTGCTACTTGGCTCCGCTCGCTCTTTTGATGTACAATCTTTCTTTTCCGTTCAAGACCCTATGTCCAATCTCGCCATACTGCTGAAACGTTGTGTCGAGTCGCACGACCGCCGGCACTGCTCGTCCGACACGCAGCCCGTTGCGTTGGGCGTCAGGGCTGCAGAGATCAATGATCAGAGTTAATTGCCTCATTATTATGCGACCCCACCACTCGAAAAGTCCATTAATGGTAAGAGAAGTCATATTCGCGTTGGGCGTTAATAATATTTAGTTGTTTGTTTTGCACCACATACTATGCGACCCACTAAATTCAATCTCGTTTGTTATAGAACAAGTGAAACTCAAATCCTCTCGGAAATGCGAATGTCCTCCTCCAGACTTGAGCACATGCAAATTGATACTCGATCACCCTGCTCATTGAAAAAAACCCACTTCAGTTTGGCGGCTTCCCGTCCATGAGATCAAATCAACAATTAAAGATCAAAGATAAATTCCAGATCTACTTCCCCTCCTCGCTCATCGTCGTTATCTCGTGGGTTTCCTTCTGGATGAATAGATAGGCAGTCCAGGTCAGAGTCGCCATCGGTGAGAGTTGATCTTTGATCTCTGGTCTGATGATACGTGTTTTTATTTTATAGTGGATCAACCATACGCGCAGAATTAGAAGAATCACATGTGGTACTCTTTTCAAGAGAACGTGAAACATATTCGGCTGAGTCCTTTATTTTTTTCTACGAAAAGCTTAGAAACACGAGCTTTGACTATTGATCTTTGATCTTTGATCTTTCCCAGGTGTCACCACCGTGCTCACGATAACCACACTGATGATGAGCACCAACGAGAATCTGCCCAAGCTTTGGACTTGACTCTCTCCATTCTGCACACTATATCATTGCCGGACAGACAAGAGAGTGTGCCTAATGGAGAAAGATCCTTCGCTAATAACGTGTAATTCGAGTAGCAATATCGAATCTAACCTCCCGAACTTGTATTACAGTAGTTTCGATGAGCTTGAGCTGATCAGGTTTCTGACCAAACTTGTGGAACCGCAATCCGGAAATGAGGTTCGACATGCGCTGTGCTCTGGTGCCATGCACAATCTCTGAAATTTGTGGGTGATCAAAAACCAGGAAATAGCGTAGAGTGTTCCATTGAAAAGAGAGGCACCGGGAAATTCAAAGATTCAAAAACCGGAAATTGTGTAATAAAGCACGGGTAATTGTAGGTGAGTACGTCAGGTCGCTGGACATTTTCTTCGGAGTTTGCTTCTTTATTGGTGAGTTGATCTTTGATCTTTGTTGTATCAATTAGTTGATCTCTGTGGTATGGATATCCCTCAGCAAGGATAAACTTTGAAGAAATTCGGGGTTGATCTTTGATCTCTGGCTTACCATTGCAAACTCGGATTATTTCAGCCTGATAATAATTTTAAAACACGAACATAGTGGATAGAAGAGGATGAATCGGGATGTTGATCTTTGATCTCATACGTGTTTTTTTGTGGTTTGGCCCATACAACAGTATTAGAAGAATCACTTGGGTTACTCTTTTCAAGAGACTGTGAAACATACTCATTTCTCGTTTTTTTGTCAGTCCATTTCTTCTTTCAACAAAAAAAATTGGAAACATGATCTTTGACTTTTGATCTATGATCTATCTCAGGTCCTGACAACATCGTTCGGGATAATTGTAAAAAAGAGATGAGAAGTCAGCAAACAATATCTTACAATCACAATTATTGAGAATACTCAATTGCTCAACGACTCTGAATGTATTATGTATTGAGAATAATCGATTGAGTTCAGTCACATGGTTCAGAATTTATTCCTTTTTCTATCCAAAACTTCCTTCTCAAGCTCCCTTATCTCACTTATCTCTAGTCATAAGACCTTCTTCTCCCTCTGGCCAGACTCCAAAGTAGTACAATCTTTATCAATCGAATAAAATATTATTTAAATAATTTATCATAATTGATCTGCGAGTCATACACTGAATACGAATTGATAGCGGCACCCGGAATACTGTGGCTATGAGAGAAAAATTAATAAATAATTAAATTAAATTAAAGAGCGAAATGGTGCTGAATCGAATGATATGATATATCTCTCCCTCATGCACTCTTCCTTATCGATATGATCGGCAGAGCAGTGTGCAGAATGGAGAGTGCACTATTCGATCCGGCAACTCTATTAGTTATGATATGGTAAGTGCGGAGTTGGTGAGGGGAGGACCAGGCTATGTCGCGCCAAGTTGGCGTCAACGTGGCGCCAACCAGGCCACAACTTGGCTCCAACATGGCGCGAACGTGGCGCAGCCTTGGTGCCAATGTGGCGCCATCTCCCGCTTAACAGAAGGCGTTCTTCCCGATGGCCCGCTTGCTTCGGTGCATCACCAGTCGCGCGACGCTCTCGCTAGTGCGCAGCTTGCAATAGGAGAAACCTGAAAATATGGGTTGATCTTTGATCTTTTAATGTTTATTTTTGATCTCTGATCTCTAAACTCTGATCTTTTTCTCCTCGAATCATGGCTACACCTGTAGCCGCTACACCTGCAAAAAGATGATAAAGATGTTAAATAAAAAAAAATAATAATGTGAATACGTAAATACCTCGCATATCGACAACAGGCATCTCTTCGGCGAAAGGCGGACAGCGCTTCCCTGCAAGTGATGTTTGATCTTTGGTCTTTGGTCGTTGCTCTGATCTTTGATCTCTCTTCTGAGATTGATATCTGGTATCTCATTCTCAGTAGTTTATTCATCAGACATTATATTAACCAGAGCCGAATGAATGAGGGCATGAAAAAGGGAGGTATTTGATCTTTGATCTTAGCACTAAAAACACAACTCACAGCACTTCTCGAAGAGAAAGTGTGTCCCGGGCTCGCATAGGCATCTGAAAAGAGACTGGTTGAGAAAGGCCGAAAATAAAATGCGATAAACTAGCAGAATTTGTAATCCTCAATTTTTGATGGATATGTTTCAGTGTGTCTATATCTTTTCGAGTTAAATGGAGAGGGTAATGCCTTCTTCATTGGGTTTCTCATACAAACACATTTATAATATCTGTCCATTGTCCTTACTGTTTTCGACTCTCCTCATTCTGCACACTCTCTCGCTTCTCTTACCGACGAGATAGTGTGCGGAATGGAGAGAGTTCCTCACCTGGACGGTTGCTGTTCCATATCGCAGATGGTCGAGTCGCACGACCGCCGGCACTGCTCGTCCGACACGCAGCCCGTCGCGTTGGGCGTGAGGGCTGCAGGGATCAAAGATCACGGATGAGTGCGTCATCACTAGCTAATTCTGAGTTTTTATTCTACGTAATATTTGCGCTTTATTTTTTCTCTAAGTTATTGCGCAATAATTATGCAATTATAATTTCCCGATTCTGAGCGGTTCCTGGATAATTTGTTTTTCGAAAAGGTATTTTGTTACCCTAGTATTTTTTCTCCTTTGCAATACTTGTCCATAAGTCGAGCCAAAACGACAAATAATTCAATACGGAAAGAGAGAGAGAAGTGAGAAATCTGCAACCAACCGGGCAGACAGCATCCAGGCCGGGCTAGTGTCGCTCCGAAGCAGGACTGATCGAATGGGCAGTCCTCGACGGTGATGCATTCTGAAATGATGAGAGAAGATTAACGGCCACGTTAAGCCTACTTTTGACTGCTTTCCGCAAAGTCGGCTATCCACTTTGCGGCCCCTAATTATAGGATCAGATGAAGAAAACAAACTAACTCTAAAACAGAGATTGCCATAAAAACGTAACAACTCTTCGAGATCAATGGTAATCACTCACCTTTTTACTACCCTTTTTACCTTTTCACTTATTATTTTTTGCTGGCAAACGGAACCGGAGGAGAATCACTTTCGTCAGTACGCTCGCTGAGATATTGACACAATGAAACATATCTCGTCAACCATTGAACCAGAGCAAATAAATTCTCCTTCTCTTTTTTCATCCATTATTATGGATCTTTCCTAATAGGATCAACAAACTAATACCAATAAAGTGATTATCAAACAGCACAGCTATTTCCAGAAAATTATAATTACTGATCTTTTGTTTGGGGTTTGTTATTTTTTTTAGCTGAGGAAGCAAGGCCGAATTACTCTCGCCAGATCGATCACAGAGATATTGGTACGATGAAACACGTTCCGTTAACTAATGGAAAAGATAAAATATAATAGTGTTCTTTCTCTTTTTTCATCCGTTATTATCGTTTTGCGTCTTTTGAGCTTATTGCAATAGGTTAGCGCTTTTGACTGAGATTTTAGATGTGTAGAATGATAAATAATTAAGGATCGCAGATCAAAGATCAAAGATCGAACCTTTGCTGCACTCGGTCAGATCAACAGGCGGCGATTGCGCCGGCCCGGCGGAGTCGATGAAGAGCTCGGTGCGAGGATGGTACCTAGAATGATCTTTGGTTTTTGATCTTTGATCTTTATTTTTGTTCTTTTCTCTTTTTCGGACAATAAGCGAATAGGGAGTGCTATTGATGGTTGATCACTTTTTGATGTTTATTTGTTTAACATATGTTTCACTCACACTTCATTTCGAGCGATTCTGGATCGACTTCGATTTTCAGTGCACTTCGAGTCTACAAAAACAAATCGCAAAATCGTAAGTCAACGATACTAGTAATGGTTCTTCATTTCATTTCGCAGAAGACTGGATTTATTTTTTCGGAACGTCTCAATATCCAAAGATGAAATATTTAATATTGGTCTACGTGAACCGTCAACTGAAGCGCTGTACTTCTAAGTTTGTAAATATATTTAAGTAAATAAATATGTAAACTAGGTGAATCGTTACGAACATTCGCTGCTTCATCTGAGCTGAATCTATGGTAACCAATTTTCAATATCGCGGAGTTTGCATACACTTCAAAACTATAAAACAACTGACCAAGGCGCATTGGCCGCCACATCTGCGCTGTATCGCATCGCGGACTGTTGGGCGGTGGTAGGTATGAGTAGGGAGAGAAGGAAGGAGACGGTGTTGTTGAGCATCTGCAAAAGATGAATTCAGGCTAAGAAAATATATCTTTCATGTAAATTTGGTAGATCAAAATGAGTTTCCACTCCAAAATAACATTACGGAGACCGTGTTCTTGACCAGCAAATAGTAAGGCAAGCCACAGCTAAAAGGAGTGTTCAGATATGTTTCACTCGCTCGTAAAATCGAATACTACGGAATATACGTCAATAATTCGTCGCCTTATACGCAAAAATATAACAAAAACAATAGTAAAAATGGATGTTTCACGCATCTGGAGAGTCGAAAAAGAGAGTCTCTGATATCTGATACGCTCGATGACTAGGAAGAATACAGTGAGAATCAACTTGGATGAAAGAAACTACCTCGAGCCAGTTCATATCACACAATCGATGAGTTAGATGACTACCACAGAATCTCTAGGACGAACTAAGAAGGAGGAGCAGATACTGGTGAAATGTGATAGCGGGAGCCATCAAAACGAGAGACAACGTTAATTTGAGAGAGTCATCAGACGCGGTGGGTTAAGAGCCCCTAAGAATCCCGCAAGTACTTTTGACCCCCGGAAGGGACGATTTCCCCACACTCTCCTTACTCAAACAAAGGCTTCTCTTCTGCGCTCTCCTTTCTGCACACAATATCGACTGCTAGACAGACGAGAGAGTGTGCTGAGTGGAGAGAGCCGTGAAAACATTCCTACTCTCCGCTCGTCAATGGAGGTGTTTGCCTCGGCTGTCTCCTAATAGTGTGTGATCCCTCATTTGTCTCTCTCGTTTCCGCACACTCTCTCGCTTGTCAGACAGACGGAATAGTGTGCAAAAAAGAGAGAGCTGAGAGATCTCGCTTCTCGTTCGGGAGACTGTTTGCGTTGACCTCTCAGGCTACGGGGTACTTAGTGCTGCGGGACTTCCACGTCTTCGCTTTTTATCATCTACGTCGTCATTATAGACAAAGTCAGAGAGTGGATGTCTATAATACAGTGTTATTTGCCTTTCTTTTGATCAGATCGCTCATTTATCGGAGTCTAGCAGCAATACAGAAACATTGTATTGAAGTAGTCTCATGGGGACATGATCTCAATATCCAAAGCATGTTATAATTTTAGCCGGTGTTTATCACATGTTAGCGTGTGACATGATCGGTACTATCATGTGTTCGCCTATACTTCAAAACTCTAACCATCAACAGTGATGCGACATTCAGCAACGGTTTTGCTGCTCTCAATGATGACGTCACTAGTCCACTCAGCTTTGGTGTTTGCCCTCATACTTCTAAAATAGTATTTTATCTCCCCCTCGCATTACGGTAGATTCCTGCGCAGAGCGAAAGTAGTGGAAATCAAAGGAATAAGAAGATAGAGGAGGGACATTTGAGTAGCAGCACTGTTTTGCTGCTCTCGTTAATGAAACCAGACCACATCATGCGCTCTTCACACGAAACGAAACGTTTGATCTGTTCAAAAATCGAAGATGCACACCTTTTCTGCACCCAAAAGAGTCCCCCCTCCTATTTCTCCCCTTAGCCCTTTGATTTCGACTGTGTTCGCTCTCACATCTATTGATGAATCACAGAGTTGTTTCACCTTAAACATACCGTTATTCGAAGGGGGGGGGGGGGAGGATGATAGCGATGTCGGATCGGCTCTGCTCCTCTCAATTTCGCTATATCTCTCGCTGGTTAGACAGTCGAAGGAGCCTGCAGAAATGTGAGAGTTGGGAGCCGAGACGGCGCTCCGAGAGAAAGATAAGTTACGGCGATCTGAGGCCAAACATCTAAGTGTAATAAGGAGTCAAACAACAACCCGATTTGTCTGAGAGGATGACCAGCATGAGGGTATAAAAAGAGGAGCGGATGCGATGTCTGTGATTTCCGACGTCGATGATAAGATGAGAAGGAACTAATAACTACATGGTGCAGCTATTGTGAGTGTCCCTTTATTAATTAAAACCTTTATATTATTGTTACGCGCAGCTATTTCAATACCTCTAAAAGCGTAGACCCTGCTATCTTCTATCATTGATACCGTTAGTTGATTTGACGCCCGTCATCAAGAATACGATGCAATGACTGAACTAGGTGCCTGGTATGGAGCGAAATTTGGCCAGGAGTGGCTTCAACATGATAGTGTACCATTTAAATTTCACATGTGTCTTTCCAGATTCAATCAATCAATCAATCAATCAATTTATCAAGTCAGGCAATAATGCTCAGATGGGGATGAGTCGGTGGTATTGATCGGCGGTTGCATTCCACCAGTTTTCGCCAATGGCTCGCTTCAAGTCATCCCTCCATCGTACACGTGGCTTTCCCGGGGGGGGGGGCGGTTCCAGTTGTAGGGCGTCCAGACAGTAGTCGCGCGGCTCCATTGCTCCGTGTCCATGTCCCGCACTTTGAGGGCCCATCGTCCTTAGCGTTTCAGTCCCTCTTCGACCCAATCGCGGAGTTGGGTGATCTCTCGTACGCGCTCGTTCCTCCAGCGATCCCTTAGGGTTACTCCCACCATCTTTCTCTCCATTTTTCTTTTTTCACACTCAGTCGCTCCTTTTCACTCGATCGTAGGGCCACACTTCGCTCCCGTAGAGTACAGCAGAGGTGATACAGTTCTCGAAAACTCGTCTCTTGATCTTCATGGGCAGAAGGCGAGATGAGAGGAGGCTGGAGAGCTTACTCCATGCAAACCAGACGAGTCGGATCCGGTGTTCGATTTCTTCCGAGTGATCAAGGGGAAGGGAGATTCTTCCTCCAAGATAGTGGCAGATTCCTCCAAGATAGGTGGCAGACTTTCCAGATTGAGTAGAAACAATTGTGTGTGATATTTCACCTAGCGGAGTTTGCCATACAATCACAGACATTGCAACAACAATTAATCTCTGATGATTGTCGGAGTCCTGGTTGCGCGTGCTTTGTAGGAATTAGGGATGGAAATTCGGATCTCGATTCTCCTCATTTCGCGTACTCTTTCGTTTGTCTTACTGGCGTGATATCATGCAGATTGAGGAAAATGCTTTCCAATTAGGGATTACTAGTAGGAATTTATATTTTACTTCAACTCTCTCACGCGAAGAAAACGCTTTCAATTACTACATGATTAAATTTCTCGTCGTCTAGATTTGATATAGCATATAGCCATGTGATTGTGATTTATAATTGCAATCTTTATCCTTTATTACTCGTGAATTATTTACAAATCGCTCTTCTTGATGTTGACTCTTCCGAAGTCTCCTCCGTACACGTCCCTGCCCGCTGCTATGTACTTGCCCAGTGAGCGAACAGACATGTTGTGCATTAGCTCGTCGCGCAGTCTGAAAATCATGCTCGTCAACGATATTATAATGCTAATAGAATGTTATGCCAAATGGCTCAATACTCCATAATTTTGATAGCACATTGCTGATAAAGCGACGGAAAAAAGAGATGGAAAGCTGCTTGTTTATCGACTAATAGCCAGTACTAACAGCTCAGCGCAACTGCCTCACCTCTTCTCTCTGGCCTCATCGTCCTCATCCACATCACTTTCACCATCCTCGACGTCCTTCGCTACCACAGGCTGGGGCTTTACCTGCAAGGAAATATTCAGTTTTGATCATAGTTCAGTGGTAGAGCAGCAGTAACGTGATCCTAAGGTGGGGGGTTTAATACCCTCAGCCCACATTAATGTTTTGCAACTCACCGCCTCTACTCTGTCCTCCTCCTGCACTCCTCCGCCCAGCTTGCTCTCGATGTAGACGATCATGCCAAAGTAGGCCGTCTGGAAGAGGATTAGTAATATCACGTAGTGAAATGAGTAGGCTACCGTTGTGCCATCATTATTTGTCACTAAAGTAGATTCGTATGATAATCAATGCACACAATAAATGTGGCACCAAATATTCAAGGAACGGAGATAACCGGTAGTATTGCCTTCTCTAGCCAACGGGAGAAGAATAGAGAACATTATTCGATCTGGCAACACTAAACACAAGGGGACTGACCTCCATGCGCAGATAGGTCATCTTGGTGATCACACGCATAAGGGGCAGACCCGCGACGATGATGATGCCGACGAGCGGCGCCCACTGCAAAGGGTGAGATTTCAGAACGGATTCTTGCATTGTTGGCAAGCACAGTATATTTCAAGTGACTAGGTTGTAGCCGAGGCTATTATACGGGATTGCTTGTGATAAACGGTCACTGTATTAGTCACAATGTATATTGAGACCATTTACCAGTAAAAGTAAAAGATCGAGGAGACAGTATTTGATGGTAATCGACTGACCGGCTCATTGACCGGCATGATGTCTCCCAGTCCGATCATCGTGAACGAGAGGAATGAGAAGTAGAAGGCGGTGAAGTGGTCATAACTCTGAAATCTCCATATTTTCTATTCATAGCTCTCGCAGTCCCTTGGTGGCACCTTGTAGGATAAGAACTATTTCGCAATGCTTTATCTGTCATCCACTTCTTCTCTTGGTTCTAGTTTACCACTTGGTGGATGAAATATTGATGAAATGGAAGAATCCTCAAATGAGTTTCAGAATGCCGTACCTCCTCCGGTCCGACGGCCTGATCATAGTACTTGAAGAACACTCCACAGATGGCGATGAAGCCCATCGAGATGGTGACGGTGACTGTCCAAGGTAGGGTGATCGTGTCCGACTCGCGCGTGATGTATCCGCGCACCGCGCTGAATAAAGAGGTACCCATTTCACAAGTCAATCAGCTGATGCGCACTATTTAGTGCCCACGATTAGGTAATCCTTGAATGTATCACCTAACACAATCATACACATTTTCTTGTTTATCTACTCGAGATCGGGAAGGTCGAGCTCCTATTTGCATCATCTCTGGTACTCACCGAATCTTGATCAGTATCTTTCCATACACTCGTGTCATCCCAGTCAACGTCAGCTGACCCAAGTCACGGATCACGACGAGCGAGAAGGGATAGAAGAAACACGAGTAGATGATGACGATGGCCCGACCGGCGTCCGTCCACGGGTAGATGGAACCTGGAGTTTGTCAATATCAACATTTTCAAGATTCAAGTGGGTAATGCGAAATATTCATTATCCAGGGTGTCTCATGTTCGCAAATAATTTATTGTATTCTTACTACGTCCACGTTACTACGTGGCTAGGGGCTGCATTTCAACAATTCGACTTTCAGATTTCTGTACACGGGGCTTGACATCGTCCGTATCTTAATTTCCTCTCCCCTGATTGGTCGATCTAGGCGCTGTTACACCCTGTGACCGGTGTTATGCGACCGAGCGACCTCATTAGCAGTTCAAACAACTTCTTACCGTATCCGACTGTGGTGAAGAGAGTGAACACGAAGAAGAATGATGTTCCGAACGTCCACATGTAGTGCGCCTCCGGGCCTTCAGTCTGACAAATGTTTGTTTCAAATATCATTCTAATAAGACGCTACACACCTTCTGAATTGCCGACCATCGCCACTTGCCCTCGATCTCGAGTAGCTTGATGTAGGCTCTCTGCAATTCGAGGTTTAATTATCGGGTTGAGGAATAAGTAACGCTCGTTTTTCCAATTTCAGATTATGACCTCTCCCGTCTTTCTAAATTGTGCAATTATATTCCGGTTTTTGATGATCGATAAGGGCTTGGATACTCTCTTTAGCGCACACAATATCATATATCTCCGGTCATTTAGGCGATCACAATGGCTGGCTCAATTCAAAGTTGTCGCACCTCACCCTGAGATTTTGACAGGTCAGCACTGAGGGAAGAAGAATTATTGAGCCACAATTAAGCTGCAGTAGTAAAGTATCATGGTTATACATTACACTGATGATATTCAGAGGAATATCCAAGTAAAGGCCTGTGTGAGATATGCGCCTAACGAGAGTGTAGGATTTTCAGTTACTGACCGAAAGAAGTTTTGCTAGCCGCGTTTTCTTAGCAATAGATCTAAAGACCTCAATTATGCTTGAATGTGGAGTACCTTTCCTGTTGAAAATATGGACGAATTTTGCTAAGTGTGGAGCATTCTCTTTATGAGTTAAATTGCTCGTAAGTCCGATATAGAAAAACAAGCCTCGAAATCGACATTTATTGCTATTTCCTGTAAACCGTACTAATTGAATGTAAGGCCTTAGATGGTTAAATGGACGTGCAACTTTTGCACTATCATCCACCAAGTGGCCGCAATTATAGAATGGCTACTATGTCTTGGGTATGGTTTAATCCAAAGTCCTCAAAACACGCATTTCTTTTGATTCGGTCACAAAATAATATTTTTGGAAAACTGTTATTTTTCAAATAGGAGCATAAGTAGCACCAAATGTTTATAGTGATAATATAGCTCCATAGTGAGTGACTGGAGCGCACTAGTGTATAGGCCAGCACCTTCGATCCTCAAGGTAGACAAATAAGTTAAGTGAACTGCAATTTTTCACGAACGTTCCCCTTGAAACGTCTATAAAAATACAACAATGAATCGAGCACCATTCTCACTTCACCATGGAAGAGGTGTAGTATCGGGCTGCTCACCTAAGAATGTGTGAATTTACCGAACAGTTTCCACGTTAAATTACACAATTTCGAAAAAAATCTAAAATTTTCGAAATTATCAGGTACATTGAAATCTAAATTTCTCTCCTACACAGGAAGCGTGATATTTCTAATACTAACGGCTATGATACTCGAGCATACCCTGAAAAAATGCTATAAAGTCAGCTCGTTTAGATTTGATTGGCGGGAGATATATGAGCCCAAACACGATGCTCAAAAACGAGCGTTACTTATTCCTCAACCCAATAGTTTCAATATCCCTTACAAGTCGGACAGGTACACTCGTTCGTCTCCCATATTTTTGTTCACTAATACACTGGACCTTTTAATGATATCAGATTATAAAGCCTGTCTGATGGTGTACGATATCGTGATACGGGGAAAAATAAGGTGCAGCATGTAAACACTAACCTTGACGTGCTCCGCGACAACGGTCTTGTTTTCATTGGCCGCCGTCACTCGCATGTCGCCAGCGATGACGTCGATGGCGGCGTTCAGCTGCTGGTACGTGTCCGCGACTTGCTACAACGACTAGGTTATTGGGTTGAATGGAACATCAGCATCTTCATTCTGTTCGCTCATAGCTCTAACCGAAGAGAGAAAGTCTAATTTTTATAATTTAGACATGCATAATGCAAATCGACTCGACCGTGCGATTGCTCAACAACTGATTATCATGGTTACCGATAGCTCCAGGGTCGGGATTATCACGAAAGAAAGAAATTTACAAACCTGATGCTCCGCCGGCACCTCGATGTAGTAGAAGATGACGGTGCCGAGCATCCAGCCTGCGAGGAGAATCACCACGTGCAGCATGTGACGCAGTGGCCGGATGGCCGAATGGAGGGGAACGGAGCGGAGAATTTCTGAAATATCATGTCAATATTGCTCGAAAATTACGTTATCGAGTCCTATTCAGACTGGTCGAAATTAAACGTCAATGGGATGAGGCGTTGATCTTTAAATATCGTTAATTATGTGTATTTAGTTATATGCTATTTAGTTATATGCATTGTCAAACACACTTACTCGTGGAGACGACGTCATCGTTGTTGGCGTGGTGACTGCTCCGTCTACTCCGCCTGCTCCGGATGTCGCTCATCTGCATATATTAATATTATGAAGAATAACAATAATTTATCAAACGCTCAAGGCGCGACGTGATCATCAGTGCATACATTGATTTGATCCCATATATTCAACGAACGTTCATTGTTGTGGTGATATGATAAAGATCAGATATAGAAGTATTATTTGGTGCTTGACTAACCTTTCCCGGCTTATGTGATTCGTGTCGTTTGCCGTATGAAGTCAGTGTAGGATGCTTGGCAACATATTGCCTTAAAAATGATCCATTAACGTTGAACACATCGGACTGATCGAAAAAAGCTCAGTCGTGTGATTAGTGGAAAAGGTTCATGAGGGAAGATCTCGTACTTGTAGAACTCATCCACTGGATCCTCGGGTGTTTTCCCGTTAACATCGTCGACAGTGATAATCGAAGGAACAGCTGTTTTCTGAAACAAATAAGCCATCATCAATTGAATCAACCTATGCTACTAGTCTTATTAGTCTTACTACGCATCGAGAATGAGGGAGCACAATGACCTTGTTTTCGGGTTGGCCAAAAAACCGTTAGACCGAATGAGATCATGCGCATTATTCGATAACAGTGTTTCACAACGAACGATTACCAAATACTCACTTCTGAAGGAAGAGACGTGAGCGGGAGATCCTTCGGCATTGCTGTTCGCTGGCACTGCTACTGTAGCCGCTCCCACCTTTTGTACCCTCGGTGCTATTCTTTTGGTGATGCTGAACTGGACATCAAAGTTATACGGCTGGATGTTTGATCTGGTCAGGCGAGATGGAGGCATGTGCTCAATCTCGACCTTCCTCCCCCTTCCTCCCTCTCTTTGCATGCGCCCAACGAAAGCCACTGGATGATGATGCGCGGAGGTGAGCGCGAGAGCGCAAAATCAAAGAATTAGAAAGCGAGAGGGGATTGACTTGTCTCTTTTGGGAATTCTTTTGGGTGCGCAACACACTCTTGCGGTCGGTCAGTCGGCGAGAGAGTGCCGAGCGAGGAGAAACAGGGTTGTAGGTTCTTCGAACTTTCGATCGCTGCATGTTCACGTAGTGAGTGCGAATGATGCGATAAAACAAGAAAAAGAAGGGGGAGGTCTTTGATCATTAATATTCCCAGTACAAAGAGTTTGCCTGCACAGGAATAACATAGTCCCCCTGCACCAAGAGTGACTTGTGTATTTTACTGAACTCATTCAGACTAGTTGTACATATTCATCGAGATACATGTAATGTTCTACCAGATGATCGCGGAGGCAGTAATAGTGTTTCACTTGGTGACTAATGAGCGGAAAGGCCAAAGATCAAAGATCGCTCTTCTTGAGGTCGACTCGGCCGAACTCTCCTCCGTACACATCCCTTCCCGAGGCGATGCACTTGCCCAGTGAGCGAACGGTGAAATTGAGCATGACTTTGTCTCGGATCCTGAAATGGTTGAGTTTGATTGGCGTGACAAAGAAAAATCTAGGATTGTCTTGTTGACCGAATTTCACTTTCAATAACGCTTATGCGCTTGAGGAGAGTACTCTTGGAAACCGAACAAGAAAATGATAGGAGTATTTCAACAAAGCAAGTCACCTCTTCTCTCTGGCCTCCTCATCCTCATCCTCGTCACTGTCGCTGTTATCGGTGTTCTCGACGGCCTTGGGCGCTTCCGGTTCCACCTTGAAATATGTATCTAAGCCCACAATTCAGCTATGTGCGATTCAGTAAATTATTATCAATAGGGTGAGCGAGAAAGGGGAAGAAGGAACTGATACTAAAATAGCCAGAGTTGAAATGCCCTAATTTTTGCATATTATCGTTTCCCTGATCGGCGAGAGAGCCCATGCGTTGAGGAGAACCCGATCCACTTTTAGCGATGGATAATCGGACCCCGGCTCTCCTCATTGTGCGTCCTCCTCAGCGGTTTGAGAAACTAGAGATGACGCGAATGTCGCGAGAGTCGGGATTCGATTTCACATCATTAGCAATGTCAATCCGATACCTGCTTCTTCGCGCCCAGTCGGCTCTCGATGTAGACGAAGGCGCCGAAGTAGAAGTTCTCCATGCGCAGGTACGTCATCTTGGTGATCACACGCATAAGCGGCAGACCGAGCCAGATGATGACAGCGACAATGGGTGCCCACTGCAATGTGCCCACTTATTGTCGTTTTAAAAAAAAATTTCCCTTTTTAGGCGTATTTAGGCATATTTTTAATGCATTTTAGGCTTTTTAGGTTTTTTAGGCATTGATGAACGGAACCTGTAAACTCTGTAAAAGTTATTGTTTTTTTCAGCAGAACAACTTGATGTACACGTGAACTCAATCTTATTGCAGTAATGGTTATTCATTGTTGGGCTCCCCCATAAACCTCGAACCACCCAGGTGGTGCGTGCGTGTGATAGAAGGGGGATTATCGTGGTTGTTTACCGGTCACACGATCTAAAAATGAGCCAATTCACTGACCGGTTCGTTGGTCGGCATGATGTCACCGAGGCCAATCATGGTGAAGGAGAGGAAGGAGAAGTAGAACGAGATGAAGTAGGTGAACTCCTGATTTGTTTGATTAAGTTAGGCTTTTTGAACATTATTGAACATGGACTGCATAACGAATGACATTGAACTTGGGTATTCAAACCGACCTCATAAGGCGCGATGGCTTCATCGTAGTACTTGAAGAAGACGGCGGAGAGGGCGATAAAGCCCATGGAGACGATCAATGCCATCACCCACGGAAGGGAGATCACCTCCGACTCCTTGGTGATGTATCCTTGTGCCTCACTGAATAAATACAATTTATCATTTACCATCACGGGCCAACACTAGAGTAGCCGTGTCAATAGAAATCTCTGGACAAGCGAGATATGGTGTGAATGGAAGACCGGCTAACCATACAATCTCGCTAGTCCAGGGACCTGCCCAGTGACCAGATGCTCATGCTTTTATTATAGTTTAGCCAAGTCTTTTGTTAATTCTCACCGAATCTTGATGAGGACCTTGCCGTAGACTCTGGTCAGCCCGACGAGCATCAGCTGACCGAGGTCACGAACGACCACGATCGAGAAGGGGTAAAGGACACAGCCGAAGAGGATGGTGATGGCTCGACCCGCGTCTGTCCAGGGGTAGATGGATCCTTAAACATATATTTAGAAGCTAGATAAACATAATGTGTGATGATTTCGTGTAGTTTTCTTATCTCATATTACAATTGGTTGATTTTCGTACAGATAGAATGAACAATGGCCTCGATACATAGTGCGTAAGAATTGTAAGAATGGTCATACCGTATCCGACCGTAGTGAACACTGTGAAAACGAAGAAGAACGATGTCCCGAACGTCCACATGTAGTGAGCCTCCGGGCCTTCCGTCTAGAAATTTAGGCTGAAGTATGAATTCAAAAAAGATGAATCACCTTTTGAATGGCCGACCATCGCCACTTTCCCTCGATCTCGAGCAGCCTGATGTACGCTTTCTGAAAGTTCAAACTTACATCATTTCATTGTAGTTGAACCTTTTCTCTAGTTCGAGAAAATATGCTCGATATGAATGAAAGATGTTATTTATTGTTCATATCACTTACGGGATTAATAAACAAATAAAAAATGTACTAGCCTTGACGTGCTCAGCGACGACCGTGTCGTTGTTGGTGCTCGCCGTGACCGAGATCATGTCGTCAGCGATGATGTCGAAGGCGTCGTTCAGCTGAGCGTACGTGTCCGCCACCATCTGACATCAAAATATAAAATTACGTCCGGATTTCTAGTCTAAGCTCGAAAGAAAAGAAAAAAAAGGTTGTAGCAGCGATCCTCTGAATTCTCACGAATGCAAACAACAATAATTTCCATAATTATCAAGATGTCGATTCAACAATGTTGCTTCCCTTCCTCATTAAAAAAACAATAATTAACCTAAGCCAGCAGCAAATTCTAGCTCTCACTAAGTTTACAACTCTGTTCTAATGTATCCAGAATTGCAAGAAGTCAAATTTTATCCTCAGCCCACTTTCTCGTCCTCACAAACCTGATGCTCTGCGGGGGCCTCGGTGTAGTAGAAGATTACGGTACCGAGCAACCATCCAGCCAAAAGCAGCATCACGTGCGTCGTGTGCCGGAGAGGACGGAGGATGGGGTGGACAGAGACCGAGCGAAGGACCTCTGAAATGAAATTGGATTCATTCAATCAATCAATACATTCGATCATTAAGGTTTCTGTTTGTCGAACAATGATTGTCTCTTTGATGGTGACAATCAAAGCTTACGTCTCACCAACGACAAAAGCGGATGTCTTCCCAGCAAAACAACAGCACGCATGTGAGATGCAAGAATATTTTTTCAGACTGCACAGATATCGGATGGTATAGACTGTATTTTGAAATATATTACTCACTCGTTGAGTCGGCGACGTCATCTTCATGGTGGCGATCACCATTCCGTTTTGTGTTTGCCTGTAAGATTACTAGTAACTTCTACCATTCATAAAGTAAAGCATGCCAACAAAGGTTTTATGACCAAGAACCACTTTAAATCATAGTTAGATTTCTCTAATTTTGAATCAAAAATCTCTACATAAAAATATGATTGATGCCTTCGGACCATATATCGAGAGTTCATTGATAACAAAGTCTGACCTTTCTCGATGCCTGTGACATCTTTTTTCCTATCTTCACCCCGTACGCGGCCAAAGAGGGATTCTGTCCGGCGTAATGCCTAAAAAAGCGTTATTTTTGCCTTGGAGATATCGGCCCGCACTTACTTGTGTACTTGTGCGTCCGCAGGATCTTCGGGAGTCTTTCGAGCACCATCGGCTCCTCCGGTGTTGATGATCAAAGAACCCGGAGTAACTGCGCACTTAAATGATCGAATAATAGGTAAAGGGGCATCCCAACTTTGAGACTGGGCTCGAGAGATATCATTGATAGCCCAGTGATATAGAATAAAATTGAAACTATTATTATATTAATGTTCGAAGAGATGTTAGATGACACTCACCGCATCTTCAGATGTGGCAGGGTGTGAGCTGATTGGTGGCTTATTCTCATTAGTCATCTTTGGTGAAAGAGACAGCTACGGGAGCCGCTCCTCCTTTTGTACCCCATCGACTGGCCCATCTTTTCAGTCTGATCGTTTGGTCCCTCATTTCCTCTCGTTGTTTGGCCTGATTGGGGATCCTTCCCGCCTCCCCCTGTTATATCTTAGATGCAATTGCTCTTCGACTTATGCAGGCAAGTGAGAGCGAAAGTACTGGAAATCAAAGAGCTAAAAAGGGAGAGTTATGGGCTGGCAGGGGAGGGGGGAATTCTTTTGGGTACAGCGGTACGTGCGAGTAGAGAGAGAGGAGGGAGATGGGGAAGATGGGGGAGAGGAGCGAATGTATTTCTTCGATCTTCGAACAGATCAAACGCTTCTCGCGTGAAGAGCGCATGCTATGGTCTAGTGACGTCACGATAGAGCAGCAAAACAGTTGTGGCATCACTATTGACGGTTGGAGTTTCTAATTAGAGCGCAAACATATGATAGGTGCAAGCACACTCGCGCTTGTTTTCGGCACAAACAAGCACTATATGCTGATTTAGGTCACAATAATCGAGGAATCACATTCTAGGGTGGGACTGGATACGGTGGAGAGTCGATATTAGAACAAAGTGAGTTGTAAATGCTTTATTAGATGCATGTTTGCAATGAATATACAGTTGATAATCCCCATCATTGTGAGGATGTGCTAAGAATTATGAAATAGGCGCTTGCTGTTGAGGTTGATTAGCATAACAAATGATCACCACGTTCCTCCCATGTTATGACAGACAAAATCACCCCGATTGCCCTTGACCAGGGCGAGTCCGGCAGTCACCACACCCATCAACCAACCCTCCGGCACTTGCTTGTCGCATATCTCGATCCTCGGCAGGCGATCAAGGTCAACGTACATGAGGTAGAAACGAGGTGTCGTTTTGGGACGAAGAGCATCATGTATAAACTGCACAACTTCGGGGCGCATAGGCGCCCGAAATATTGCAGGCTGCAGCCCCGCCGGCCGCTGTTGCGGCGCCGGTACTTTCTGCTGAACAGAGTGCGCCCGCTGTCGCACCGGCTGCACCGGAGGCCGATGAGCCTGCAGCGACGGCTCCAACGGCTGCGTTTGATGCCACACCGAATGCTGCTGCGGCTGCGGCTGGGAGAAGATGCCGACGCAGCAAGTGTCGTCCGTGTGCAGCTGGCGCTGCAGCATTAATGCAAGAGCGTGGCCGGCAGTTGTCGCGAGGCTGTCCAGTTCCCCATCCTCTTGGAGGTAATTGAGAAAGTCATGGACGAGTCGGGGATGGAAGTCAGTGAAGGGCGAGCACACAATGTCGCCTCGATCGAATCGAAGTCGGAGATGGAAAGAATTGCTTATAAGGCAAGGAAAATCAAAGCGAGAGCTTCAGAAACATCACTGACTGTTACGATAAGTATGTTTCTTCATGACGCCTCTGAATAATTTGCCAATAACTCACATATGGGCGATTTTTACGAATCGTGCGCAGTTTTGCCGCTCTCTGAAATATCTCATTCGATTCTGACAGAAGGGTATATCTGCCAATAAGAGCGCATATCAGCCCCTGTTCGCTCACCTCCTTCACGATATCAGCAAATTCTTGCGAGAGCTCGTTCGAATACTGGATCAGAATCACTTCCAAAGACTCATGGGCTAATGCTCAGGTAGTTGGATATTATAGAGAAGATACTTTTTTTGAACTACCAGTGTTCAGTGAACTGACCATTAAGTCGTTGTTTCTCATTATATCAGAGATGTCCTGAACACCTCTAACGCTGCTAGCATTACACTCAACGGACGTATGCACGCCCAATTTCGTGCTCGAATAAAACTTGTTCAACTGCTGAAGGAAACAGAAGCGATCGCAGTACGAGAGAAGTTCCACCATGATGGTCCAGTCAACTGAAATTACGCTTTAATTTGTAATAAATTGAATATATATCAAAATCATCGATCTGATTGATTCTTTGTGATAATGAGATTTTGTTCGACTTAATTTCGCCATTAATAACATGTGTGTCGGTGGGCACGTAAGCGATTGATATCTCCCAATCTCCTCTCCCCGAATACCAATCGATATATTGGATAAATGTGCATTCCTACCCAATAGCTCTATTCAACTCAACCAGCCGAACAAAAGGTTGGATGCGAGTGATTTTGTAATATTTTTTATGACAGAAAGTTTTTTGGACTTAATGCCTTGCCCACCGACCTTTCACGCGCTCGGGCGCCTTGGTGTGCGCATTCCGAAGCACCATCTCGTGTCCTAGTTAAAAATGGAAGCATCCGAGCTCTGACTCTTCCTAGTTAGATCGGGCCCTTCCTAGATGAAAATGGAGGCATCGACTTATTCCCATTGGGTTAGTGTCATGAGATCAGATCTCATGCCCAGTGGGGCTAGCAAGGAGAGGGGACGTTTTGGTAGGGGACGTTTTGGTAGCGGGGACGTTTTGGTAGAGGGGGAAGTTTTGATATCGCACGTCGGGGACGTCTCGGTAGTGCCCTCGAGAGAGGGGGGACGTTTTGGTAGGGACACTAAACAAATATGAATTTATTTTCAAAGATTGTCATCGACCTCTATAAAATCATGATTGATTGATAACCGTTGGATAAGAAAAAGAAGGATTTAAAAAAAATCCGTTCCTGATAATGATTAAAGTAGTTAAAAGATGAAATAATTTTCGTGAATCATATTTGCGAAATTGAATTGTTATTTCACATTCATATCGACAAACTTGCACTTTTAAACGTGTGAAACTTGCGTGGAACTCACAACTATTAGGGTGTTTCAAAAGTCCTGTCGCCGTTTTTCTTTCAATTATTTCAAGAGAACCGTAAGACTAAATATCCATCACTCAGTGGGTAATAGTGTAGTTACCCCGGTACTAATTTATTCGACTTCGATTAGATCAAGGGATTGCCTAGTGGTGATGCAATATCAGAAAAGGCATGTTTTTCGACCTTTATTTCGATTTTTTATAACTCAAAGGCGGTTAATCATCTAAAGCCGAAACACATATCGTAGTAATAATAAGTATCAAACTTTTAAATAAAATTATCAAAGCAGACATATCTTTTGTTATTTCAGAAATAAGCCAGAATATTTGAAAATCGTGGTCATTTTGGGACCTCGATTTTTAAAAATTTTTTTTTAATTTTCACCTCCATTGATAATTATCAAATGGTGCTATTTTAACGTTTGGAATTATTTCAAAATATTTCAATCCGGCATCGATATCTGAAAAAAAAAATGTGTGGGGAAGCACAAGTTTCATAGTGATGACGCAATGAGAGTTGGGAAGCCGGAATGGCACGCATATTGTGTGTTGCCCACTTCCCATTTCCTTGAGACAATAAACTGATTTTTATCTAATCACAAAACTGATTACGGATTTTTTAAACGAAAACTGAAAAGGGGCGTTTTTAGTGTGGTCTGTTCTACATAGTGTAGTTCTTCTAAATGAGCTCAAGTGCTGAAACAATGAGCTCAAGTGCTGAAACAGAAGATCAGTGGTCACTCGATCCATCGCCGCTTAGTTGTATTTGATAGATTTCTTTACAGTTGAAAAATCGATTTTTGAAAATAAACGACAGGACTTTTGAAACACCCCAATATTATTGCAGTTTATCTGACCTACACTCGGAGATGAGCTCTACTCGAGCAGGAATAATATATATCACTGCATGTTTGATTTAAAAGTGAAAAAAAAGAAAAAAACAATTGTTTGTTTGAAATTCGAGAAAATTAATGGAGCCGTCATTATAAAAAAAACATCATGGACCATTTTTAAATTGTTTTTTTTGTTCACAGAATGAGCCATCCTATAGAAACCGTCCAACAAAACTACCCCAGTGCAACGAATGCGAGAGCGCTCGAGGAGCACCGCCGAAAACTGCACACTCCATTAACCTGGTAAGTCGATGAATCGACTATTTGAACAAGATACAAGGGGATACTTGTTACATGGAAATGTATCAAATTTGTTCATCTCGAGATTTTATCAGGTCGCTGGAAGGAATAAATTCTAATGCTCAATCAATGAATTCGACGGCAACAAACGAATCGTTCTTCAGGCAGCGAGACATGATTTCACTATGGCTATTCTAATTTTGTAGTATTGATTTTTTAAAGCTTTTTTTCATCACGTAATGTATTCGTTGTTATACTTCCAAAATAAATTTAAACTATTTCTGCACAAGTTTCAATGGGAACCCACACTAAGCGAAAATATGTTGTGTTCACATTCTGTGAACGTGTGGAATGCCGATTGATGAAAGACAACAATCGAACACAAAATTAATAGATTAAAATGAAAAAAAAGTTGCATCCTCAGATTGTTTCATACTTTTACAATCCTCTTCATTCGAGTGAACCACCAGTCTCACTGAAATTCGATATCTGCAAACACTTTTCTCTTACGCCAGCTACCCGCTACCTCCTTTTCCTTTCTTCTCCCTCCTTCTGCACCGACTATTCTTCCAATTCGAGCTTTTTTTTCGTTTTACTGTTGTTTACCTTACATTTAATTTATCCCCCCTGCGTCATAAATTGTTTTATTTCGTTCATGTAATACTTCCGAAAAGATAAAAACATTTTTTTTCTTCAGTTTTTCCGATCTACACTCGGAGAATCGCTCCACTTTAGAAAAAGGGCAAATGGAAACCAGACGGACGAATTGTGAAATGACTCACATAATATAATCTACGCTGATGCTTCCACTTTAGTATACTGAGATATTTACAAGTGATGGTATGTGGAGCCGACATCGCCGAATCTCATTTCAATACATTGTTCATCATATCTCAAGAAGCTATTGCAGTAAGGCAGAAACGAATAATGGAGTCGCTCAGTCATGAGTTGGTGGAGTACGCGAGTGAGTCACGGGACGGACTCGACGTGCAGCAGCAAGGAAGCGTGTGGACGTATCTTTTATGTTTGTCTCGTTCAATGACGAAATAGTGAATGAAAAGATTAGAGGTTCGTATTGTTGTATGTTCCTGTTTTCTGATATTATAAAAAAATATTTTAATCAATATAAATATTCCCCGTTGAACTGTGATGTGAATCGCCATTCATTTGTAGTTTCTGAAAATACCATATATTATTTGAATATCCAAACACAAATTTTACAAATCTCTTCGAGAGCATCATGCGTTTGATGCATCAGCTTTGGATGAATCTGATGGATGGACCAAATCGATGAATAGCTCTCTTTCACGTTAGGATAGGACCATTTCTAGCTGATTCCTGCTTGGGTCCTTCCGCCTGAGTTTGTTTAGGCGTCTTCTCATGAAACTCGATTACTGCACACACTTCAGTCCTACTCAACTCACCCACAAAGTCAAACAATGTACCGCTTCTTTCTCCTAGTGTCGATTCATTTATTACTGCTATTGTTTCATCTTTTTCAGTTCTCTCAACTATTATCGTATTGAGTTTTGTCAGGAACGAGAAGCCTTTCTAATTATATTCGTATCATTGAATTATTCTGTAATGGTGCCGTTTAATTAATTTAAAAAATTGTTTTGCTATATTTTTTGACATTGAATACGCGATACAACACGAATATTTGTAGTTTCTCCGACCAAACACTCGGAGATATGCTCTTCCGGAGCGAAATTCATTTAAATGAATATGCCTTATTCACCTGAATAAGCGAAGTTAGTTTGTGATCTTTTAAGTTTCACGAAATTTATGGTATTTATTTATTTGATAAGTTTTTGGCGGCAGCATTAATTGGTTAATGATCAGTTTCTAAGAAGCTGAGGACCGACAACAGGGGAAAGTGGAGCAATGAGAGCGTGCAGAGAAACGTGCGGAATTCCGGAGTATCTATGGGAATAACGATAATTTTTTGAAGAAGACGTTGAGGTACTAGTCTTTTGCTCAGTATTCCTGTTCCATCAGGTAATGTGAGATCGGAGATTTGACAGTGAATACGCATGAAACTGACGATATTGATGCCTAATTAGCTAGTTAATCTGGTTTTGATTACAGATCAAGAAAACAACACTATGTCGAATCTCGAACCGCAACGATATTCACTACTCCAGACTTTCGGAGATGATTATGGCCACACAAATGTCCACATAATGATCGAAATATTATATATCAGAATCAGAATTTATCAGTGTCGCTTTCTGGGCGCTGATCAAGATGGGGCATCCGATTGGGGTCGTTCTTCTCGTTTCAACATAGCCATTGTGTCTGGGTCGGGGTCGAGGGATCGGTCTTCTTTCCTTATCACAGGCCGAATCAATCGCTGGAGAAAGTGTTCCGATCCTCCGAGTAGGTTAGGGCTTTGGATCGCATTGCTCGTAGAAGATTCTCACTGGTAGACGTTTGTCCATGCGTGTTCTAGTTTCTTCTTTGAGCTCGTGCCCTCCAGACTCGAATGATCTATCTCAGAACGAGAGTCATCGAGCCTAGGATCTGAGAGGCCAAACATCTTAGTAGGTCATACCCATCACACGGTGACCAGTCCGGCTTGGATGGAGAATCCGATCTTGTTGAGTTGGTGGAATAGACGATATATATCTATTTAATTTCAAACGTGTTGTTGTTTTATGCGATAAATCTTATTATGTTTTTGTCTGTGCTAATCATGAATAATCTGTAATGAAACTGATGGGCATTAGACGCACTGAAAGCCAATGCTTCACACACTCCCTTTCAACGAAGGCCACCAGCCAACTCAAACATTGCCTCACTTCTCTCGCCTTGTGCCAACTCAGTTATTACTTCTCCCCCCTCTTTTCAATACTCGTTATGCTTATCTCTTCTTATCGCGTAAACTATTATTGTACCACGCTTAGCATAAAAAATCCGATAAAAAGATTTCTTTGAGCTATGTGCAGATTGAGAATGCGAGCCTGTCTATTCTTCATGTGTCATTGTATCGTCAGAGTCATCTCTCATCGTATTTCGTCAGAGAAGTTCCGTACACAAATTGATTTGTTTTTCAGGTTCTCCGTCCTACACTCGGAGATTCGCTCTACTCGAGCAGAAATCACACAGATGATTAAAAAATCAAAAAATCAAATGTGAGTTTCCACGAAAACATTTCTGTCTCGATTTCACAAAGCAATTTTAATCGAGTGATAGTTGAGATGCATTATATATTTTTTCGTATACCGATGAGTCGTATACCAGATTTTTAGTGAGAAATGCAGGCAAAAACTTTAGAGGAGAACTTATTCCACGATATGCAGTGATTATCAGGTGCGCGTTAATAAATGATCGACTATTCGACAAAAAACATTCAAAATTCTTCATTAATGTGCTCACTTGCCAAATCTACTCAAACAAATGTATTTATCTCGAGGATTTTGCAGTCCTGCGAAAGGGAAGTCACGATCCTCTTGGACAGCAGCAATTGTGACAGGATGATATTTGTCCAGTCATCGATTTGTGATTCACTACTAATGACGTTTGTCATCCTTCGAAGGTAGCGTGATTTGAATTATTGAGTTGTATCAAAAATTTTATCATATCATATTGGGTGTGTGTTGTTCTTCCATATGAGGCCGTTTGCGTTATTTTCAAGCAGAACCGACCAGCTTTGGCACAGCCCAAAAAGTTCGATTTCCTGAAAGTGTGTTTTGGGGTTTTCGAGGGTGCTGAAGACGATGGGCATATCCATTTCGCTCCTAGGGGCCGCGTTGGCTCCAGTCGAAATCACATTTTCGCGTAGAACTCGACTCTCGAGAGTGCTAATTTTAGATGAAAATGTTTCCTGGGGTAGAATTGCATGGCGAACACGCCTGTCTAGTTCATTTTAAATTCAATTCAATTCAATTCAATTATTTATCCACCAGGGGGGTATCATGAGATTGGAACAGCGGAGATCTTCATTAGTGCTTTGGTGGAGGTCCGTCGTCTTGATGGCGAATCGGTGGTTGGGGGAGGGGGGAGGCTTCGCGAGGAGCAGCAGGTCAGAAACAACATCAGAGTCGCAAAAGCGATTCTTCAGAGAAAGATATAGAGGGAATAGAGAGAATATGAGATCGGAATATATGAGGCGAGCTTGTAACTATTTCAGCATCTAGCACGTTCCATCTTTCGATAACCCTAATCACAAAACTTGAGTGAGACTTGGGAGGTTCGAAGGGCAGTGAAATGCGCAAATTATGGGATCTACGAAGAGAACGAGTAAGTGGGGCGTTTCTGAATAAGTTGGAGTGGTTATACGAATAGAATCCATGAATCGACATATAAAGGAAGAGAATATCTGAGATAAATCTCCGATGTTCAAGAGTTTGAAGTGAAAGAAGGGATATTCTATCGGGATACAAGGAATAGGGAATTTGGCAACGCGCAAAAAGACGACGCGAGAAATTTCGCTGTACATCTTCGATTTGATTGGCAAGTATTACGGTGTGGGGAGACCAAACAACAGAACCATATTCGAGAAGTGGTCTGATGAAAGTGGTGAAAGCGCGATTGTACAAGTGGGGGTCAGGAGAGAAGAAACATTTGAACATGATATTGATTTTAGCTCTCGCTTTCGATACCATTCTAGAGATATGATCAGTAAACTTGAGAGAGGGGTTCATGATGATGCCGAGGTCTTTTATGAAAGGTGAGGAGGACAGTGGAATACCATTGATCGTATAAAGAGTACGCGGTGAGAGAGATCCGTAGTGGACAACAGTGCACTTATTCTCGTTGAGGGACAGATTCCACTCAATGGACTACTCGAATACAGAATCAATAGCACGTTGTAAAATGTGGGAATGAAGTCCAAGAGATTATTCCCATTCAGATACCCATTAATTTCAGAAATCAGAATTTTCTCGAAAATCTTAGTTACAGAGCAGGTAAGACTAATCGGTCTGAAACTATTGATAGAATTAGATGAGGTTTTAGGAATAGGTTTTACGATAGCTATTTTCCAGATATCAGGGATAGAGTTAGTAAGTAGGGTTTTGTTGAAAATAATCGACAAAGGGGAGGCTACTGAGAATTTACACTTGGAATAAAAGATATTGGGTAAAGAATCGGGAAAGAGGTTGCATTTAGATTGTCAAATTGTCAAAATGATTGTCAAAATGGATCCCATTTGGAATGTCATTCCACCAGTCTGTTTGAGGCGAGCATAGTGAACGCTATTTTACTTTGATCATATAGAGACTTTGCAGACGGACAGAGAAACATATTGGAACTTCTCATAACATCAATCAGGAGGAGATACCAATCAGGATGCGTTCTGAACGTGATTGAGCTACTTCGAGAGCATCACAAACCCAACCTTTTTAGTTGCCCATGTATTTATCAAAGAATTGGGTGTTGAATTTCGCAGTTTTTTTTGTTTTACATATTTACTCTTCATGCTTAACTGGTGTTATTTTTTTAATCAACTTGTCTTCTACGATTTCCTGAAGAATTTCAATAAAGAACGTTTTCCTGCGAGTTAACAAATCTGAGCACAATAAATGCAAAGTTCTCTGCGCTTAGTGGTTTGATCATAGTTTTATAAGAAAAGTACATAATCCACAAGTCTTCCGTGATAAATCGGTCAATACGTTGAGGCCTTCATCACCAGTCTCACTGAAATTTGATATCCGCAAACATTTCCCTCTTTTTACACCCACTACCTGACACACTTTCACTCACTTTTTCACCTTTTTCTCTTGTTCTTTTCTCTTTTTCTTTCACATGGACTCGTTATCCCCCATTTCTCCCCTATCTCATTCTGTACACTCAAACGTCACAGGCCGAAACGACAGTTTTTTTTCTTCTTTTTCTTCATGTTTCCGTTTTATTCCCGAGATTCGGTTTCATTGACATGTGATTACTTGTGGGTACTAATACAATGGACTATTATAGTTTCTCCGGTCTACATTCGGAGATGTGCTCACTGGAGCCAAATTAATTTGAAAAATAATATATCCTGATTCCGTTCCATGAACGAGGTCGGTTAGATACCTCTCGAGCACAGTATCGATCTTTTATGTTATTTTTTTCTTTCATAACGTAGACAGGATTGCTGTTAGAATACGCAACGATGTGTACTTTAGAGAGTAATGCATTTTATCGAGGCGCATGGACTGATCTTCAGAGTCACTCTCGTGAGCAATGAGGGATATCTAGGAGATGACTTCCCATATAACCTTTGACAAGATGACTTTTGACGAGTCGGTAGACCCTTCAAATTCACTCTGTTATGTGGTTCAATGTCACAAAGTCACGACTCTCCATGATTTTATTGCCATAAATAATTTGTAAATAAATAATTTGACGAATTCGTCCTCATTATCTAGTGATGTGTCGTGCACTTATTCTTAAATTTAGAATCCGGCATAAATATTTTATTGCAAACAATCGAAAAAAATACTCGAATGGTATTGATAAATGTGAACAAATATTCAATCATTTCTGACAAATAGTGTTTGATTTATACTAGCGATGGAAATTCGGAGAACGACTCTCATTAATTCGTAGGTGCTCGCTTGATAGAAATAAACAATAGATCGCGCAAATTCAGGATAATTGAGATCCGATTTTCCATCACAGTTTCATTCTCGTGAGGCGCTTCTCATGAAATTTGATAACGGCAAACGCTCCGGTCCTGCTCAAGCCACAAGCCAACTCAATCATTGTCTCGCTTCTCTCTCCTTTCGCCGACTCAGTTATTACTCCCCCCTCCTTTCCAACACCCATTTAGTTTATCTCGTTTGATTCTCGTTCAATTATTATTGCACCACTCCCAACATAAAAAATCTCGATTCTAACATATTCCTCGCTTTCTTTGAGTTATGTGCAGATCGAAAATTTGGACAACACCTCATAAACTTGAGTTGTTCGTTGTATTTATACCTCGTTTTGTACGCGACTTCTTGATGTTTCTCATCAAATCATTTCCATTTACAAAATAAATGTAATCATTGCAGTTTCTCCGACCTACACTCGGATATTCGCTCAGTTAGAGCACAAGTCGAATCAATGATTAGCACACTATTAACTTTATCTGATAAGTGAGTAGGTTTGATCATTTCGCTGATCAGGTTTTCAATAAAAGTGTCAATCATCGGAGCAAAGAGCGAATATTTCAAATAATTAGGACTTGATGTGTCTGGCACCGTTTTTTCTCAACAAATATACTCAGGAAACCTGCAAATTTTTCTGGAATCCATCACAGCACGAGGGCCGTATCAATTCGACGAGAACTGCCTATCTCGGTCAACATCACCGATCTGGTATAACGATTTATTATGTGCACGAAAGAGATATAGTAGCCCATGCAGAGTGATTATTTATTGTAGTGCTGTACTGAATTTGTTCATCTCGAGACTTTTGCAGTTCAACGAAACCGAAGTCACGAATGTCAAATTTGCCGACTACAGAGAATCATTTTCAAATGAAGGATGTAGACTGGTTATTGTGGACGTATTGGGGATCGAAATTATTGTGTTGTATTTAGTTTTTTTTACATTCATCATATTATGTGCTTACTTACAAATATAATAAAAAAAGATTTATAAACAATTCTCGAAAGAGCCACACATTCAGAAAATCAGTGAAAGTGAGCGTGAAATGGAAAGAATAGTCTCAAATATTTGAATTAGACGGATACTTTTCGAGTCAGCTCCGATAGTTTCATGCCTCGATATTCCTCTTCATTCTCGTGATGTATCTGCCTCCTGAAATTCAATATCTGCAAACAATTATCTCTGACGCCTACCCGCTATCTCCATTGCCTTTCTTCTTCCCTCTCCATGCCCGACAATTTCCTCAATTTCACCGCCATTTTTTTCTGCTAAGTACTGTTGGAAAATCAAAAGAAAAAGTTATCTCATTTATTTCGTTTGCTCGCCATGTCGCATGAGATACTCTGTATTTGTCGAGTATGAAGTTTGCGAATATATTGAGATATTATCATTGCAGTTTCTCCGACCTACACTCGGAGATTCCCCTTACTGGATTAAAAATAACTGATGAGAAACACAATGCTGATTTAATTTCACAAAAAAAAATCATTCAGGATACCCGCAATGGGCAGTAATATGGAACCCGCCGCATAACGTTGAAGGGGACAATAATCGTTGCGAGAATGTTTGAGGATCTATGTCGATCAGCATCGCGAAAGCCGATAAGGTGAGATGATAGATCAACACTAAATTATTGTAAAATGAGTTTTGATTTTTGAGCATTTCACATAACCGGAAATTTAGAATTTAGCTATAAATCATTTCTTTGCTATTAGCGGCTCGCGGCTAGTCGAGTACTTAGAAGAGCATTCAAAGACCGTGATAACGTGTTATTTGAACTCTACTGAATTCGTTCATCTCGAGACTTTTTCAGGTCGACGAGAAATCATTCACTTTCTCCGAATTTGCCGACTACAGAGAATCATTCTCAAATGGAGAAGAATGGCCGGCTGCTGTGGGTACATCGCTTATTAATCGAAATTATTGTATTGTATTTTTGTTTGTTGTTGTAATGTCTTCTGTTGTATTGTCATAATTTATGTCTTCTGAGCTACTTTTAAAAACAAGAATAAAAAAGATTTATAAACAGATCTTGGAAGAACCACACATTCAGAAAACAGTGAAAGTTGGCGTTAAATGAGATTCTCGAATGACTTGGATTAGACAGATAAGACTTACGAATCTACTCAGATAGTTTCATGCCTCGATATTCCTCTTCATTCTCGTGAAGAATCTGCCTCCTGAAATTCAATATCTGCAAATACTCCAGTCCTACTCAAGCCACCCATTACTTCCCTCCTTTGCCATCGCTATCTCTCGCTCCCGGACCGAATATTCCCCCACTCTTTCAACTTTTTTTCTTAGCTCTTTGTTCGCTCTTTTGTAAATATACGCTTATTGAAATCTCGATTATTTCAATAATTTAGTCTTTCTGAAATTTGATATCTACAAATAGTCCTGTCCCACCCACTACCTCCCTCCTTTGCTATGGCTTTATACCGCTCCCAGACCGATTATTCCTCAATTATCACTTTTTTCTTTGCTCTTCATTTGCGTTCTTCTGCTCATATGTTCACGCTAAGATCTCAGAAACGTTTGCCACTTCAAACCTCGTTTGTGTCAATTATTCATCGTTTTGCATCTTGTTCACTATTTTTTCTGGCAAAGTTAAACTTTCGAAATATAATAAAAATAGCATTGCAGTTTCTCCGGCATACACTCGGAGAATAACTCTTCTGGAGCAGTGGACAATTGCACATATGAATTCGAAAGCATAATTGTGGTGTGTCCAAACTCTTTATTTATCATGTTCAGTTAGGATTTTTTTTTAAAGTACAAAACCTGATCAACTTAAAAGAATAATCGATGTCTTTTGTCTCTCACAAGTGATGCGATGTTTTGTTCGTTGCGAATCACAAAACTCAAATTGAACGGGCAACAAACATTGCTGACCAAATATTTTTCTCATCAGAATGTGAGAGCGTCGAAGGCAGATCGACTCCAGTGGATGCTCTGAACGATATCCAATGCAATCCAACCATCAATGCCTCAGCACTTTCCAGATGTGCACAGAGATAACCAAGATGGGAGATGATTGGAGGTCACTAAATAGAGATAAGATCAGGCGAGTGGCGATGATTGATTGTCAAAGTGGATTCATAATTATTCTAATCCAAAAACTATGCTTGACGTGATCGTTATTTACGCCTTTGTAATTCATCTCAAAAGTGTTGCAGATCCAGACTGTGATCGCTCGAGAAAACATGTGGATTACGAGCAAGGATCATCGTCTTATTTTCATCGCACTACGCATCGTAATAATCGAAAAATATTATATATTGATTTCTGTATATTTACGTGTTTGTCCCTTCACATATTGTTCATATTTGTCATAATAATTTCTCGGACTCGTGTATTTTAAACATTAAACATGCATTTTCTTACTTATGTTATTCATAGAACGCACATATGAATTATTCATTGGAGATTACAGCAAGGGGCGATCACAGTTGTGGGCAAACATTTGTGGATACACCTAATTATCATAGAAGTAGTACCATGAGTCTTCTTCTCGTTGCCTCAAAATTCCTTTTCATTCTCGTGAATCGCCAGTCTCTTTGTCATTTGATATCCACAAACACTTCTTTCTTAGCCTATCTACCCGCTACCTCCATTGCTTTTCTTATTTCGCATAGGTAGAGACCACAGGCTCCGCCCACTTGGGAGGGATAAGAGTGACTTTCTGACCTAGTGAAGATTGCCTTGGCAAAGTGAAAAAAATAGATTTCTCCCAAAAGGTGTGTGGTTGTAGAACTCGACGATTGTAGCTCAGCCGCCACTGGTTTAGTGTTCCAGATCATTCTCCGTTAAATGACGGAAGTTTCAAAAAACTACCGTAACCCAACCGACTTTGCTCTTTCGCGATCATTCCAATCGAGTGATATCTCCAAAATTGCACAATATTCACGTGATAACACATACAAAGTTTCATCCCGATCGGATTGATACTCATCAACTAAGAACGATTTTTCGAAAATATTTTCAAAATTTACCTTGTCGCTCCTTTGGCAGGTACCCGAGGTACTGTTTTTATTTGATCATTTAGAAGAGCAAACACACAGCACTCCATAGAGTACGAACAAAGAAAAACAAAAAAATAAGTTTTAGAGAACATCATCAATGAAAGCTGACAAGTCGTTGAAAAGTCAGTTCATGATAAGCCACCTAACGAAGTCAATAAACAAACAAGTCAAAATTAACTTTTTTAAAACTTTTACTTCTCAAATTAAAATATTTTTTCACTGTCATTGATTGCATTTTGATATTCCAATCTGAATAATACATGAACTATAATTTTAGAATGTATAATCATGATGGGCATACATACAGTATCCTTCACCAGTAAAAATGAACTTCTTTATTTTGCATTCTAAAATTATAGTTCATTCATTATTCAGATTGGAATATCAAAATACAATCGATGACAGTGAAAACAATATTTTGATTTGAGAAGTAAACTTGTTAATTTTGACTTGGTTGTTTATTGACTTCGGTAGGTTGCCACAGTTCACGTGTTTTCATAAGCTTGTGACAGACTAGCTTCCTAATTGAACAATCGAATGCAATATTTGATTTGGAGCAATAGATATCTTGGGTTTGGAGCAATAGATATCAATAGATAACTTTTTTTTCCCTGATATCTTGGGTTGTGCGTGATACTAGAGATCGAAAATCGGCTCCCAATTCTCCTAAATTTGCGAAATCTCTTTTTTTGTCTTTCTTCATTACAATAATTTAGGAAACTTTATTTTCGATTTTTAATCAATAGTTTCCTAATCGGGAAGCATCTCTACGTGAAATTCAACATCGGCAAACACTCCGGTCTTACTCAAGCCACTAGCCAATTCAAACATTGTCTCGCTTCTCTCTCCTACGCCGCATTCGATATTACTTCTTACCTCTCTTCAATACCCATTCTGTTTATTTCGTTTGATTTTTCTGCAAAGATTAAAGACCTCGTAATATAATAAAATACGACAAGAAAATAATCCTATATTTAAACTGTGAGCTGATTGAGAATGCGAACTTCATCTTTTAAACCTATTCTTCGTCTCATTTCATCGCTCTGATTCCCCCTGAGCTCTAATTGTATTTTTATCAAAGTAGTTCCCTTCAGAAAATAATAACAATGATTGCAGTTTCTCCGACCTACACTCGGATAATCGCTCTGCTGGAGTAGAAGAAACATGGAAAACATGACATACTGATGGTGTATTTTGATTAGTGAGTTGTTTGATCTCTTCGCTGTTCATCTTTTACTATACAACATTTTTTCATTCGGAGCAAATAGAGAATGAAAATTTCAAGTTATCTTGGCAAGCCGTGGCGAACATTGTTTTTTTTATTATCGAGAAATGCCCTTGGGATACCTGCGATGAGCAGTCGTTACGAATCCGTAAAAGAAGATGCGAATATTTCATTGCAAGGATGCTTCAAGGTGCACTGCGGTTCAGAATTACCATTAACGAGAAGGTAGGCCGATTGATCGAATGAAAAATACAATTGCCAACGAGCGCGAATACTTGCCAATACTATAGTGAATTCTAATGCATTTGTTAATTTCGATGTTTGCAGTTCAACGAGAAAGATCCATCGATGATCTCAAACACCGTAATCGTCTGCATCGGAGAATAATGACCTGGCCCAGATGACGTAAAGGAGAACCATGTTTATAATCGAAAATATTGTTTTATTTTTATTTTTTGGCTGTTAAAAAATAATTTCAAAAGCTTTTTCAATAAATCATGTAAGAGCCACACATTTACACAATTAAGCGTGAAACGAAAAAAAAGTTATCAAAATATTTGGATTGGACAGATATCTTCATTCACGTGAATCATCAGTCTCCCGGAAATTGGATATCTGCAAACACTTCTTTCTTTCGTACTAACCGCTACCCGCTACCCCCTCTACTTCCTATTATTGCCTCACTATTCCCCTTCTCATCAACGTATACTATACTTCACAAAATTATTTTGCTTTGAAATAATATTCGCAAAATTGTATCGATTTTTTATCTTTCTTATTTACTCTTTAAATTTCTTTTTCAGCCAGATATTATTGCAGTTTTTCCGGTCTTCGTTTTGTGAGAGCAGATTGCAACTAAACAATCAGCTGTATCAATGTAATGATAGAAGCGAGTTGAAACTCTTTCTAGCACTTTTAATTGAATTTTTAAAAATATTGATTTTAACCATTTCTTTTAACGAAAACATCTTACATTCAGAAAGTGAGATCCTCTAACGGAACCTGTCGACTGGATGAGTGAAACCGCGGCATATGCGATCGTTTTCATGGAAGATTCCACGATCATAGACAAGGCGAAGATACCGTTCGCCACATGAGAATATGCGTCGAGGCGGATTCGCAGAATGTGGGATGATCTGGTCGAATTATTGAATATTTATATTATTTGATGAACCGATCGTGTTGTTGATATCTGTACAGTACATTAAATTATTTCTCTGATAATTAATTTTCGTAAATATTCACAGCTGACCACGACTTCCGGTATATAAACACCACACAGTTCTCCAAAACATGATGAATGTACAAATTTAGCTCGTGAACAGTCTCTTTGTAAATATTCTTCTTCGCCATTTCTTTGTGAAAGCAAGGGAAATTTAAAAAAAACAACAACTACGAAACAAGCAAAATCGATGACGGAATTTGAGATCTATTCGGAATTACTAAAGAGTACCAAACCATAATGTCTGTCTGTGTGTCACGTTGTCCGGTTGAATGATTGAATGTTTCTAATCTTTTCCAATAATCTTTCGAATAATTTTGAATATTTTGTTAAAGATGTGAAGAAATTCGTTTTTATAATATTGTATACCTAGAGATCGCAAGCTCCGCCCCCTTTGAGGGGAAGTGAATCTCTCAAAACCTGCGCTCGAGGCGCACAATCGTAGTTCTTGATGGAATTGCATAAAAAATTAGAATCAGTGAGCTTTAAGGATGATCTTCAACTGATCTTAGGCGGAACAGTAATGGTCACCTTGAAGTAGGTCAACATGGTCGATTTATGGTCCAAATTTGCGGTTTGAAGGGTTTCTAGTGATCGCACATTGTTCCGCCAAAAGCGTTCCATTGATTTATATTTTAGAGGGATTTTAAGATTTATTTCAGAATTTTAATAATTTTCCCTGAATTGTGCGCGAGCGCGGGGAGAGGCGAGCGAGAGAGCGGGAGGAGCGAGAGAGACACGTGCGAGAGAGGCTCCGCCCCTTTTCCCTCTCGCACGATTTCCCTCTCCTCTCCATTGCCCGCGCGCGCATGGTTATCGGGGGAGAACTCGTTTGAGAGAAGAGATAGAAACAAAAGCTAAAAAGACAAAATGTTATTCACATCACATCGAGACCTACATAATGAGCTCATGAACGACTATGTGAGGGCATTTTTGCCATTCTCCGATCGCCATTCTCCGACCTACACTCGGAGAATGGCGCTATTCGAGCAGAAGTCAATTACAAATATAAAATATACAATCATAATAATTGAGGTTCGAATTTGTCTCTGTCACACATTATCAACCACTATTGGAAATGAGTGGAGGAAGGGACAGTTCCAATGACAGAGTACTTGTTATCATTAGTTTTCACTCAACGATACATTGATCCTGTTGCTTTCCTTGTCTACACGTTTAGCAAAGAACATAAAATAATGCAATGTATATTATCCGAATTCGAGCATATTGGTGCAATCGAAAAAGTTGTATTTATGAAAGCCTCATGTTATAGGTGGATATGTTATAGGTCCTCGATTCAGAAGTATCTTCCAGCATGATTTTGAATGCAGAAGCTGAAAAAATAACTAAAATACTGACCGATAGCTGCTCAAAGAGACTATGAATACATACTGAAAGTAGTGTCTTATAAATGACGTGTTTTGGATTAGGTGTAACAATGTGCTTGCAAATGAGAGGAGATCTTTAGAAACTCACGATAGTTATGGCAATTTGTTCTTACAAGTAAATAGGGCTCGACCTCATTCTCAAAAATGGTGTCAATCGCCTTAAAGAGTATATCAGAAAATAATAACACTCCACGAATACCGATCCGCTTATCCCGCCTGCCACTCTTTTGGATGTACCTCTGAATACGGGTAATTCTGCTGAAAATACTAGGTTCGCACATTTCTGTTTATTGTGCATCGCATACAAACGATTGTACTAATGGGAATGTGATACGAGAAAGTAGTTCGCATTTCATCATTCAAGCAAGTCCTCACATTTTCATGCACTCGTCCGGTTGCGATTTCATCGTCAGTCTTGAACGACGATGAGAACGGCATGTCCTGCTCCTATAAAAGTGGTTATTATGCTATCGCTCGTGCCCCTGCACGATTCAATGAAATTTGAATGGGTTTTTTTCTGATGCATACCATGAGCATGATGTAATACCATGGATTAGGCATTGCCTGACAGTACCGTTTTCAAACTACAGTAATTTCCAGCACCAGAAGACCATCCCAAGTCTGAAATTCACAAATTAATTAATCCACGCCCGAAGCGCAACGAGTGTGAAAGTACATGTTAGTGGTGACAAAACGGACTCGGCAAGACGGCTTCGACTAGTGTTCAAGCCGGCTTCACCGTTGAAAAGGCTGGGTTGAAGCCGGCTTCAAGCCGGCCCGAAAAGCCGATTTGTCATCTCTAGTACATGTGATCAGGATGCTGACATGGAAAAATAAGGATGGGCGACTATCATCGGGGAAGAGATTGTCAGCGATAAGGTGAGGGCATATTGAAGATAACAGACAGAAGGAAACAAGAAATGAGGACAATACTAGAGAATCCAATACAAAAAGGAAACCTACATTGCGAGCATGTGTTCCTATCGTCGTGCTTCCCCACCAGCCCAGAGCAATGATTGCCAGAAGGAGCTTCATTGCCGTATGGTCGCCCATGGTGATTCTCCCCTTTTCATAGTGTCGCTGATTCATGAAAGGCAAGACGTGGCATCATATTGCATTCATAATGGGGAGAAAAAATAAAAATAAAAGAATGCATCATGCGCCGAAAAAAATCAAAGATGATGATTCAACCCGCATGGGATCTCTTCAGTTGAAAGGGGGTGAAAGGCGAGGTGAGAGGCGAAATGTTCGCTGATACAATTTTGTTTCGAAGACGAAGACAAGAGCAAGGCATAATGCACCCGGCATGCTAACCGCACATCTGACAACAGTGAAAATCCTCAAAGTATCAGATTGGTGCGACAGTTTCTTTATTTTTTTTTACGATCGTTGATTCTGAATTCGAAGTAAAACGAAGTTAACTTTATCATATACCATAGATGTTTTATTCGGTAACAATAGCTCCTCGATATTATAGCGACTTTCCATAATTCGCTATCTCTTTCAATGCAATCCATCCAATCTTGAATCCAATTCCATGTAAACAAGTTATCGACCAACTCCAATAACTACCGTAATCCCCTTCCATCACACTTGTCCATCCTGGCATTTTGCCACCAATCAAATGAGGGAAGCACTCAGGGAAGTGAAGGGCGCCATATCGCGCGCTCCCGCTCCTTGATCTACCTCCCCCCTCCTCTCTCCTCCTCTACCTCCTCTCAAGTCAGTTGACCTTCTCGCGGGGTCTCTCGCTTCCCTTCCCTCCCCCCGAGTGGGAGCGTTTTTCCGCTCAGCAAAAAGTATAGTTTTCAAGCAAGAATAAGAGTATTACAAACGATCGATAATGCCAATATTCACTGATTCTCAATAGCACAATCGATGAATTCTCCTATATTTCCTCTCAGCAGCTCAGCTCCGGAAATCACTACTCCTAGCAGCCAACCATTGGACACTTGGCTGTTACAAATAGCAACAAACGGATTGAGTTCATGTTCAAAGTACATGAGATAGAAGCGAGTGGGTTGATGTGAGGGCTGTTGCTGCAGCGGCTGCTGCAGCGGCGCTGCAGCCTGCAGCACCAACTGATGCTGTTGTAGAAACTGCTGTATGTTGAATGGAGCCTGCGCCTGCAACAAAGACGGTTGGAGTGTTAAGGCTGTGCACAACTGTGATGATATTATCATTGACTAAGAAACAAAAACAAACAAAAAAAGTAACTAGCCTGCGGCATCGGCAGTAAGTTGGGTAAAACGAGTCGGGGAACTGAAAGAGAGTAAAGCTCACACATTTTCCACAAATAGCATATCCATGCAAAACCACATGTGCCATGTGCCTGGACAGCCGACCTAAGATATTAGGTCGGTCAGAAAGTTTCTTTCTTTTTCTTTTTGTTAATTTTAGCTCGACAATTGTGCTTGTTTAAATCGCCAATATGCCATAAGTTAGGGGTGTCCTGGGGCAATATCGTAGTATGTGTGAATTGAACCGGCCTCGTGTGGAAGAAGGGAAAATAAATTTTGAAGCGGAAATTGCAATAAAACATGATTTTCGGTGTGTACCGTCACGACCTCCCATTACAGAAAATAGCGAACACCAAGTTCTACCCAAGAAAACAACGATATAACAGGAGTTGCTTATTCTTTGAGCATCGAAATAACCGCCTTTCTGACCCTATACAAAAAGGGACGCAGCTATATGTCTTGTTTTCAATGTTCAATTATCGATATCAAAGTTCAAGAAAATTCAGCTAATTTCTGGATAATGGGATCCTCTCTCAATTTGTATTGGGGACTCACTAGGTATTGTACTTTGATATGCACTTGAATTGACATTTGAAGATCTATCGACTCGACAGCTGTGTGATGGAAACTGTTTTTCGAGAGTTCCAGAACCGTCTGTTGCATCTTCACAAGCGCTTTTCTATTAAGCATGCTGCGATAATTTCCTCGCAATAACTTAATGGTAATCATCAATCATCGTACTTTATAAATGTGACACTGGTTGGGCCCTATTACTTCTTTCCACTCTGCACTGGCTTGAGATACAGATGCGATTCATGGTCAACCACTGTGAATTTAACTTTACTTTGTGTCCCTCATACTGATTGTTCAGCCCTGATATAATGTGCGCTAAAAAGAGCAACAATGCCCTCATTGATTATGTAAAGCCATATGCTGATCGATCAAACAACAAGAATAATATAGGTCAGAATCGATGAGCGTAAAAAAGAAAGAAACTTTCTGACCGACCTGATACTATTCTTTATTTATTTCTGAAATTTAATACAGAAAAAGTATAGTCGATGAAATCGCGAGCGAGCAGAGGATGAAAGTCGTCGAAGACACTGCACACAACGTCTCCCTGGTCGTATTGAAGTCGGAACTGGAATTCGAGGTTTAAAATCAATTTATGGATACTCATTTATTATTATTTTTTAAATTTCTAAAGAGAACTTTCAGTTGGCAACGCTACTACTTTTTCCCCATATGTCGAAATAAGGGTTCCGCTTCGAATAGCCGAATAGCCACTCCTAGCACTCACTGTCTTGACTCATGTGCAGTGGTCTCTGGACTCTGCACATAGCCAAGGCAATTGAGCCTAGTCATAAGCACAGCTTGGTCGATCAATGGCAAAGCAATAGATTCTCTGAATGGATTGAATATAGATTGATCGACCAAGCTGTGGTTATGAATAGGCTCAATTGCCTTGGCTATGCGCAGAGTCCAGAAACCACTGCACATGAGTCAAGACACTCACAATTGGCCGTTTGCAGATGAGATCATGTAGTTGAGCTCTTCTCAGCAATGGCAGATCGACAGTCGAATACATGTCGATCTGATTTTCTCACCTCTGAAACGACCGCTGTGAATTCGGTAGACATTTCCATATAAATCGGATACTCCCAATCGTCCAAGCATTCTGTCATGCAGAATTTGCTGGCGAAAATTTGCTGGAAAGAAATTAGATTTATCTCATATTGTCAAGTAACAAAAATGGAGATAACTGACGAACCAGCAAGCTATTATTATTGATGTTATCACAGACTTCGTCCAGTCTTTGCACCATTTTCTTATCATAATCAATCGCTTTTAGGATGAACTTTTGCAGAAGGTGTTTGACGATGTGCATCTGTTGAAGAAAACTAAAGCGATCGCAGAATTCGAGCAAGTCCAGATCCTCTTCCAAATTAGCTGAAATGTAAATGTTTCAGATCAAAGGTTTTGTTCAAAAGTTACTGAATTTGAGATTAGCTTTAAGAAAAACTATTGAAAATACCTACCAGCATCTTGGTTCGAATCGCGGTTTCGACTACGAAGCACGGTTTCATGTACAATTTCCATGATTTTATCAGGATTCACGTCTTTCATTTCTACCCATTGCTCGTTGTTTTCCTTGTACCCTCCGAAGAAAAGAGTGTGGAAATATTCAGAGAACAGAGCGGCCACCTGAGAGGTATTAGTATTGAGAAAATTCATGACAAAACGAACTCGGAAAACCGGCTTCCACTATGGTTTATGCCGGATTCTCCGTTATAAATGCAGGGTAGAAGCTGGCTTTCGTTTTGTCATCAGTGATTTAGAATGTTTAATCTCACCTCGATAGGCATTGGGGTCTTTCTATGCTGAGGAATGGATGTACTGATTCCACGCGCAGAGTCGTTCTTTGTAAAGGAGCATACATCATCGCTTACTGTTCTGAGGTAATTGCTTAAAATTCCCTGATTTAGGTTGTTTTTTTTACAAGCATTGAACTAACCTTCCGGAATTGGTTACATGAACCGTAATAGTGCGCTGAGGATGATCAATTTTGTGCATTCCCTGCCACTCGATGGATCGATTCGCGAGATGCTGATACAATAGAGGTCCGAGTCTGAGACGGGAAATCTCCTTGTTTGGATCGTTGATCTATAATAAATACCATTTGCATGCAACAAATAATACCTTGTACCCGACTTTATAAACAATGTAAACATACAATAAGTTGTGTGTTATCGTCCAATGTGATGACAAATGTTGTAAAATGATCCGGATTGTAGCCATAATGAGAAGTTGATCGAGTGAAGTAGAAGCAAAGATTATCCAGATCTTTCTTTCAGTACGACTTCATCGAGAGATCTGCGAATAGGATTTATTATATAAATTCATTTCCCAACAAAAACTTACATAGCAGATGAATCGAAGCAGAACTGAATCTGCAATGTCTCACCGTTCGAAAACTTGATTGAATGATACGCAGCCGCTTCGATACTCTTCGCCTGAGTGTTTGCTTTTTTGATACGAAATAATACATTTTAAAAACAAAAATGGTAACCGTAAAAACATGACACACCTCTGAGACGAAAGTTCGTTTCCATCTTTTCTCCATGGGCTGGTACTCAGCAACATCCATGACGGCTAAAATGATGAAATGATGGTAAGATTTTTTGAAACTTTGTAAATATTATTTAAAATATTAAGGTCGAATTTCTAAGACGAATTATCTAAGGTTGATACACACGGTCAAAGGTAAATGACTGACTGACACAGTCCAAGTGGCGTCACTTGGCACCTTTGACACTTGGCAGTGAGCCAAACCCGAAAGTGGTGTAGCCTCTCATTGCTATTTCGATTACTGTAGTATTCAAAAGCGACTAATTTTCCCGTTTTGCATCTAGGTTCAATTATCACCTTAATTGATTCTTTTTGTATTGAAAGATATGAATTCTCACTTTGTTTAACATCAAAATATGGATATTATTAAGAAATTTCTGAAAGGTTTTCTGAAGAGAGGTTAAGACGAAATATTGCAGATAATTAACTTTATTCGATTACAGATAGAAACTATTACATAAGAATTCAGAAACGAATCAGTGAAAAATATAGCATTGGAATAATATGAAGAGTAAGGTTTCGCAAACTTTTAAGACTGGTCACTGATTCTCAATAGCACAATTGGTGAATTCTCCTCTGTTTCCAATTACTAGATCTATTCCGGAAGTCACTATTCCCAGTAACCAACCATTGGACACTAGGCTGCAGCAAAGCGCAACAAACGGTTTGGATTCATGGTCAAAATACATGAGATAGAAACGGGATGGTGCAGGTTTTTGCTGCTGCTGCAGAAGTACGGCCAGCACTACGACTAGTGGATCTTGCTGCGGCTGCTGCACGGACTGGTGAGGCATCATAAAATGCTGCAGTGCTGCAGCCGGAGCAGGTTGAACTCGCTGAGTCAACGGGCGCTGCGGAACAAGCTGTTGCAGCCCGGGCTGTCGTGGAAGCGAATAATTCGGATGCAGGGCTGCAGCCGCCACAGCCCTTGCCACTGCTGCTTGCTGCACCTGCATCCGCTGCTGCAACTGTTGCACGTGCTGCAACTGCCGTAGTAAACTTGCGTTGTCTTGATATCCTCTCGTCGGCCAAGTCGGATTCACATTATCCTGCAGGTGCAGCAGCTGCTGTTTGTGCTGTCGTTTCTGCACAGACGGATCGAAAATGGCGACTTTACGGATTCCATCGGTGATCAGGCGTCTTTGTAGCTGAAGTGCGGAAAGAGTTCCGACGGAATGAGTGTAGATAGATGTCGTTGAAAGATAGTCGATGAAGTCTTTGATTAGAATTGGATGAAAGTCGTCAAAGAGACTGCACACAACGTCTCTATGACCGTATCGTAGCCGCAACTAGAATCCGATTTAATATGGATCACATGCATTTGTATGAAAATGAGAACTCACATTGGGGCGTTTGTTAATGACATACTGGAGTATTGTTTTACTCTGAAATAGCATATTTGTGCAGTTTAATACATGTTGACCTGATTTTCGTACCTCTGTCAAAATTGCTGTAAATTCTGGAGACAGCTCCGAAGAAATGGACTGCTGCCAAACATTCACGCACTCTGGCAAGCAGAATTTGCTGACGAATGCTTGCTAGAATGGGAAAAAAATTTCATTCACAAAGATGGACAAAATTGACTAACCAACAAGCAAATAGTATTAACGTTCGAAGATGTCTCTTCACCATTTCCTCATTACAATCAATCGATTTCAGGATGAATTTTTGCAGTCGGCTATTGACTAAATGCATGTGCTGAAGGAAGCTGAACCGATCGCAGAATACGAGCAAGTCCAGATCGTCTTCCCAATTGACTGAAGTGATATTCAAAGCGTTTGAGTTCAAAGGTTTAATAAATTTGTCAATGATTTTGAGAATAATTCAGAAAACGGATCAGAATAGTCACCAGAATCTCGGCTCGAAGAGCTTTTTCGTTCTCGAAGCACCGTATCATTTATAATTCCTATTATCCTATCAGGGTTCACATCTCTCATTTCCACCCATTGTTCCTTGCTTTCCTTGTATCCTCCATAGAAAATATTATAGAAATATTCAGAGAATAGGGCGGCCACCTAAGAAAAGTAAATTCAGGCAATCGCATTGGCAATAGCCAATCTGACCTCGATAGGTACTTGAGTTTTTCTAAGCTGAGGAATAAAATACTGATCCCGCGAGAGGCGTATCTCTTCGTGAAAGAGCAAACATCTGCGTTGATGGTTCTGAGGAAATTGCTAAACACGTCAAGATTTAGGTTGAATCAATATTGAATTTAAAAAACCTTCCAGAGTTGGTTACATGAACTGTAATTGTGCGCAGGGTATTTGCGAGTTTCTGCATTCCTTGCCACTCAATAGATCGATTCGCGAAATGCTGAGACAAGAGAGGACCGATTCTAAGACGTGCTATGTCCTTGCTGCGATCGTAGGCCTGAGATTGTTATGAATCGATTAAAACTAATACTATTTTTTATTTGTTTTATAATTAAGACAAAAAGTCTAAGCATACGTTGAGAGAGGTGTGATCGTCGATTTTGATAGCAAATGTGGTGAAATGATCCGCATTATAGGCACAATAGGCAGTAGATCGAGTGAAGAAGAAACAAAGATCATCCAGATCTTTCTCGAGCACGACCTTATCGAGAGATCTACAGATGCGCAGTTTTATTATTATTTTGAACATTTGTATTGACTTACATAGCGGCCGAATCAAAGATGAACGCAATTTGCAAATCTTCGTCATTCAAAAACTTTATCGAATGATACGCAGCCACATCCATGACCTGGAACATTTTATTATTTTCAAATAAACAAAATAAATAAAGAAAAAGAAACAAACCCACCTCAGGGTCGGGAGTTGGTCTAGATATTTTCTCCAATGGCGGGTATGTATCATCATCCATGATGAAATTATGACGCTTTTTTTCGAAACTTACTAAACAATATAAAAACATAAATTTAGAAACAGCTAGCACAAAGAATCGTAGGGAATTCCCCAGAAACGACAGTTGCAAAAATAATGTTGAAAAAAATGTTGTGAGTCAAACACGAAAGGTGTGTTTCTTTAGAAACGCTATGTTGACAATAGAGACGCGCATACGCCAATTTCTTATCAGCCCTCTTTATGTGCTTTCTCGCATGTCAGAGAACGAGAAAGTAACCCAAAATAAAAATAGGTAGACATTGCAGGGGAACTGAGTAAGATACAATGTTCGCAATGAATGAGGATGTTTGGCGTTGACTTAAAGATTTCAGAATATCTGGCACGAAGAAATGTGGTCGAATTCCGCATCAAAAAAGATCCCTGTGTTGATCCAAGTGCCAATAACGTGACTAATAGGGATGTCAGAGAATCCTATCAGAACCAGATTTTCTTCATTTTGCAAAATCCATCACTCTCGTAAACTATAGCGCTTCAATCTCTTAAAATCAGCCTATTCTATAAGAACGCGGAAGAAGAGGGTAGGAACGGAAGATGCGTAGAAACGATCCGTTTGTATGATAAGAGAGAGAAAGAGAGGTGGTCATTTTGAGGGAAGAGAAGCGCAAAATTTCGTAAGAGATTGATTTCGATTTCGAAATAGCAACAGTACAACATAGTATTTTGAAAGAGACACACATTTCGTGTTTGGCTCATTGCCAAGTTTTGAAAGAGCGAAGGGACGCCACTTACAATTAGAATGTTTCCAGTTGATCATTCAGCGTGTCCTTCTCAACCTTTTTATCATGCAACTATCGTTCTTTTCGCGTTTAAATTGTCCATACAATCATCGCGCTTACTGTTTTGACATTTATATTTTTGATAATGTTTACGAAGTTTCGAAAATCCTGTCAAACTTACATCATTCTAGCCATCATGGACGATGCAACATACCAGCCAATTGAGAAACGATCACGACCAACTCTCGATGCTGAGGTGGGTAGTGTTTCTAAAGTTATCACTTTTTTGATTTCATATCATCTATCTGTCTTCAAAACAATAATAGTACTCAGGTGAGAAGCATGGATGCGGCAGCGTATCATTCGATCAAATTTTCGAATGGCGAGGCATTGCAAATTGCGTTCGTCTTTGATTCGGATGCTATGTAAGTCAATAATATACAATATTTGAAAAAAATAACACAAAGCCACGCATCCGCAGATCTCTCGATAATGTCGTACTCGAGAAAGATCTGGAGGATCTTTGTTTCTTCTTCACTCGATCTACTGCCCATTGTGGCTACAGTGCGGATTGTTTCACTACATTTGTTATTACATTCGACGATAGCACCCACTGCACAGTGCGTTTTGTAAAATATCCTTGAATTGAAATGAAAACAACAATAATACCCTTACATAGGCCTACGACCGCAACAGAGAGATAGCTCGGCTCAGACTCGGTCCCCTCTTGTCTCAGCATATCGTGAATCGGACCATCGACTGGCAAGGAATAAAGAAACTTTCGCATCCCCAGCGTTCAATCACGGTCCATGTAACCAACTTCGGAAGGTTGATTCAATACTGGTTCAACCTTAATCTTGACGTTTTCAGTAATTACCTCAGTAAAATGAACGCAGATGTTTGCTCGTTTACAAAGAGATGCATTTCCCGAGGAATCAGTACATCCATGCCGCATCTTAGAAGAACACCAATACCTGTCGAGGTGATATTGAACATGCTCAATTAGTTTTGACAGAACGACTTATCACGCCGGCCAAAAGTCCAATCCGGTTTGCCGAGATCTTTTTTTCATAATTATTTTCAATAACGTTACCTGAAGTATGTACAAATAGTATGTATGTACCTGGAGTTGAATCTCAGGTGGCCGCGCTATTCTCTGAATATTTCCACAATATCTTCTTCGGAGGTTACAAGGAAAGCAAGGAACAATGGGTCGAAATGAAAGACTCGAATCCTGACAAAATCATGGAGATTGTACATGAAACGGTGCTTCGTAGTCGTAAGCGCACCACGAATCAAGATACTGGTAAGTATACTTAGCATTTTTGTTCACCAACTAGTTTATTTTGATCTCAATCTTTTTTCACAATCATTTCAGTCAATTGGGATGAAGATCTGGACTTGCTCGAATGCTGTGATCGCTTCAGTTTCCTTCAACAGTTGCACATCGTCAAAAATCGCATTCGAAAGTTCATTTTGAAGACGATTGATTGTGATAAGGACATGGCGAAAAGACTGGACGAAGTTTCTGCTAACATCAATAACAATAGCTTGCTGGTTAGTCAGCGTTCTCAATCTTGGTTGCTCGAAATTTTGAAGAAAAACTTACCCTTTTCAGGAAACACTCCTCAGCAAATTTTGCTTGCCAGAGTGCTTGGAGGCTTGGGAAAAGCATCATTCTGAATATTTGTCTCCTGAATTCAGAATAATCATTGCCGAGGTAATAAAAGGTTGCATGGACTAAACTAAATAAAAATTTCATTTCAGAGAGTAACAAAACTATTGGATCTCAACATCAATAGACCGAATGTGAGTAATTTTCCATTTTACAACTTGCGTGAGTTCATAATGAATCCGCTCGCCATTTACCACAATTTTCAAGGTTTTGAAAAAGACAAAATAATTCCAGTTCCGTCTTCGATACGCCCAGGGCGACGTCGTGTGCAGTCTCTTCAACGACTTTCATCCTCGTCTCATCAGAGATTTCATCGAGTTTTTCTCGCCAGCCGCAACACACATTCATTCCGACTTAGGCTTGCCCGCTCTGCAATTGGAAAGACGACTAAATAGCGATGAACTCCGCTCTGTGGCAATCTTCGATCTGGCCCTACAGAAAGGACTGCATAATCAACCGCAACTTGAGAATATTTCACCGACTTGGCCGACCACTGGACATCAATACTTAACGGTATGGCGTAATCGATTGTTCATTTGTCGAAACTCAGGACTCTACGATCATCAGCATATGGAAAAATAAACTACCTCAGAAAGAAATTGCAGCAACAACAACAGCTGCAGCTGCAGCAGCTTCCGCTACAGCGGCTGCATCAGTTGCGGCAGCAAATGAGGCAGCTGCAGCAACAGCAGATGCAGCAACAGCAACAACAACAGCAAGCGATGCTGGCCGCCCTTCAAGCCGCGCAGCAAATGGCTCCAGGTGAGGTTTTAACAGAAAAAAAACGCTAATAATATTTCTCTTGTCAATTTCTTCTCGACGCTTTTAATATAAACAATTTTAGAGCATGCAAATTGGGGAAAGTCAGTGTCGATCCTTTTTCACTTGAAGCCTGTATGTATGTCCTGGTGGTTGTTGGTTTCTTACTTCTCACAGTGGAACGTATTACTCTATGCTATTACTTTCAGTTATCTTTATGAATCTGATACAGCTCAATATATTCGGAAGGGTGACGACTGCGCAAACGACAATTCCGCAACTGAAATTTAAAAAAAGAAGAAGTTAAGCTGATCAGATAGACACCTCTCCCTGGGTTCTAGCATGGCTTCTGAAATGTCGTTTAAGTTGGTTGCGCAATCGTCAAAATTCCCGCATTTGCAGAAATGTCGTTGCGGAATTGTCACCACTCAAAATTTTCGGAAATTGTCACCCCTCCAAATACGTCTCACACTTTATGGTATTCAGGTGCCCTTGCCGCCGCAGCGCCAGCCGCGCCACAAATGCATCAGGTGAGAATAGGAACATAGTACTATTGAGTAAGCTTACTTATTTGTCGAACAAAAAATCAAATAACTTTTAAAAAAAAACTTATTTCATGTTAATTTTGAATAAACATTTGTGTTTAAAGTGCAATGTATCGGTTTTAGGCGCAACAGCTTCAACAGAATCTTGCGCAGATTTGGCAGCATCAGCAGCAGCCGCAGCCCCAACAACAACAACCTGCCCTTACCCGTTTCTATCTCATGTACTTTGAGCACGAGTCTAAGCCGTTTGTTGCGATTTGCAGCAGTCAAGTGTCCAATGGTTGGTTGCTGGGAGTAGTAACTTTCGGAGGAGAACTGTTAACTGGAAATAGAGGAGAATTTTCCAATTGTGCAATTGAGAATCAGTGAATATTGACCAGTAACATCAAAAATGTACTCTTCTTTTCCAATGCAATATTTTTCGCTGATTTGTTTCTGAATTCTGCTGTGTTATTATATTTTACCTTTTATCGAATAAAGTTAATTATCTAAGAAACATTTGCATTATCGTTTCTTCAGAAAACGTTTGAGAAATGCCTTCATAATAATCATATGTTAATGCTTAACAAAGTGAGAATTCACAGTTTTATCATAAATTCAGAAAGAATCAATAAAATCACATTGCAAATTTTGGTATAGTGGAGAGCTGTGAAAATATGCTCAGAAGCATTACAATGAGCACTATAATAGAAGATTCGGATTAGCTAATATCGATCAGAGGCGATTGAATACAGTACCCCAGATATTTTCCGCGATTGCCAACAACAAATGCACCACCACGAATCACCATTCCCACTAGCCAACCACCATTTTGATAGTGGCAAAAATCAATCATAGTTCCTGATTCTTTAGAATACACCAGGTAATAGCGACGGATGTCCGGTTGATTGATGATTCCGCATCGATGAATCTCATCTGTCTTTAACCGCCTATGTAGCTTGAGGGAGAGACGACCAGAGAAAAATTGAGGAGTGAATCCAGATGTGTAAACGGTCAAATCGCGTATAAGAATGGGATGAAAATCGTCGAAAAGCGAGCAAACGATTTCTCCATGCTCGTATCGAATCCGCAACTGGAAAGAAATTTGGAAACTTTAATATGGTTGCATTAAAAAAACCAAACATTCATTCACTTTGGGCCTATTTTCGCTGATAGACTTCAGCTGTAGCTTCCTCTGAAAATTTCTAGATTATCGAAAGGTTGTCAATGGTAAAAAGCGGTACTTCTTTGCTAACAACCACAGAGTGCGCGTTATACCTCTGTGAATACTCTCTGAAACTCATTCGAGAGTTTATGCAGCCTCTTCCACTCGTTAATGGTCTAAGTCGAACAGAATTTCTCAGCGAAAGCTTTCTGAAATCGTGTTTCGAAGCAAGAAAAAAACGAGAATAAACGACAATACACCATCACTCCTAAATTATCGGAGTTCCAGAAAATAAAAAAAAGGATTTCAAACGAATATTTCTGCAACTTACGAGCAATGCGTTATTTCGCGCGATCTCAGAAACCTCCTGTAGACATTGCACCGCTGCTGTATCGCAAGCAGTCATTGTTAACACCGCTAATTTAAGGCGGTCTTGATATTTGAGCAGTTGATGATGGAAAAGGAATCTATCATAGTGGTCGGCGGTGGTCACGATTGTGTCCCAGCTTGCTGTAATTCCTGCAAAAATATTGACTAAATATGATAATGAATATAATTTTCCGCAAAAAAAAGAATTATACCTCCACTGGAATAGAGGTGATAATTCGTGTTTCCACGTTCCGAATTCCTCGAGCCGCGTATCTACTCATGAAGTTGTATGTTTCAGCAGAATTTGTTTTGTAGAAACTTCTGAACAATTTTATGTTGAAAGTCAATCAAGTTGAAGTAGTTGGAACAATTAATCAAAACAGAAAATACCTTCCGTCTTTCACTTCGACACGCAAGGTATGGTCGGGTTTGCAGGGAAACTTAGTCGATCCTTGAAGATGGATGGAGCAATTTCCGATAAGATGCGCTAATAGTGGGCCGATTCGAAATCGGAGTGTTTTGCGGTTCCAGTGCGAACTCTATAAAGAATTAATGAATAAATAAACATAATATAATAAACAGTGAACATCTATGCAATGTGAATTTAGTATTGATTGGAAATGGGTAAGCCCTATTCCTTCGGTATACTCTTTCACAGCGGGCCGTTTAAAAAAGTGTGAGGAATGAAGAAACAATTATTCATATTTTGAACTCCAGTAAGTAAAGACAGTGAAAAAAAATACCGAGGTATGTTGTTGATCATCGAATGTCATGTTGAATATTGTAGCACAAGTCTCTTCGTAGCTAGGATGAGAAGTTGATCGAGTAAATTAGAAAGATAAATCATTCATATCTTTCACTTGCACAAATTGTTCCAACGCTCTGAAATATTGTTTAGTTTTTCAAATCCGTTCAAGCCATCGGATTACATTTTCTCCCGATCATAGAAGAACTCAATTTGTATCTTTGTCTCATTTTCCAGCACGATTGAATGATATTCAGAAGTTTCCTTAATTTGATAATTTATTCATCGTTCTCATTTTTCATATTCATGCAAACTCGAAAAGAGAACAAAGCCGAATTAACAAATCTTACTTCAATCGTAACACGTCGGATCAGTCATCGAATGTTAAATAAGAAGAGGATATTCGTTAGGCAGTTAATCAACGAATAAATGCAAAATCAAAGCGTCGTATTCCCCCCCCCCATAGCTCTGAGCGTCTTTTGAATGAAACCGAGCCACTGGACATTCACTTGAAATCACGCGTCCTTTATTACTGCTCCCAACAACTCAGAAACAAATAACGTTAGAGCATTGAATATATGTACTTGATGTGTAATAAACGACAATGCAATCAGTCTTCATTGATGCGAAGCCTTTGCAAATTCAGATAAACGTGTGATTTGAACAAAAAAATAGTCGGCAATGTCTCTTGAATTTTCACAGCTGTTATCCCAGTATGTATCTTGTGAATATTGGGAAAACAGCGCAGGCCTGTCACCTCAGCCTACTAATACAAGTAGTATTGCATATGAAAAAAAACTAGAGCAGCGTCAACCTCAGACAACATTTACTGTATTTATGATATTTATCGAGCAACATTGAAGGTGCATCAACAGGTATGTACATGATGCACGACATTGCAGAAGAAAAGTTAGAATACCAGTACGAGAAGGATGAGGGAGAGATCAATCTTATCAGGGGCATAAGCAGATGAAGTTTGCGATTTCTGCCCGAAACCTATTCCGGGCAGGAACCGTTAGCTTCCATGCACCGGTAATGCACTTGCTGTCGTGCTCGACTTCAGCGACCACTATCGTACATGCTACAAAAATCAGAACAAGTGCCGTAAGTTACGGTGAAATATTCACTTTTTGAATCTTTGCTGATGCGCAAAATTACGACTTGTGGTTGTGCTCTTATTTTTTCTCATGGCCACTTTGCGGGATTAGATACGGATATTCTCGGTCAAATATTCCTAGAAATCGATATTTGAAACAGGTCTCTTTTATGGTGCGAGTTACGGTAACTCGGTCAATGGTTATCATTTTAGCTTGCGATAACGCTTAGATACGTTCAACCGTTTTGTTTTTAACTTTGTGATTGTTTCTTCTGCACTGAATTTCAAAAAAGTAACAAATAACATGAGCAAATTAAAGGAAGAGGCTTCAAGGCGCTTTCGCGAGCTAAAATGGTAAACCTTAACCGAGCTACCGTAACTCGCACCATAAAAGAGACCTGTTTCAAATATCGATTTCTAGGAATATTTGACCGAGCATATCCGTGTCGATTAGTGTCCATGAGAAAAAATAAGCGCACAACCACAAGTCGTAATTTTGCGCATCAGCAAATATTCAAAAAGTGAATATTTCACGGTAACTTACGGTACTTGTTCTCGTCACTTGTCAGCTCGAAGCCTATGTCGCCGAAAGCTGCCGCACAAAACAGCGCTGATGTGTCGCATTTGCCAGGTGCCTCGTTAACAGATGGGGGCTGGAATACTGAATTATTTGCTTTGCTCGCAGTCGTCCGTAGTACCCCATTCTCCAAGTCCACGCAGTCGATGTTCGGAGTACATTAATATGGATTTGCTGGTACGGGTATCTCGCAATATGTTCAGCCTGCAAATGATTGCCCAGTTCAATCACACTAAACAAAAATAAAATGGACTAACCGTACCGAGGAAGTTAGCACACGAACCATTTTATTGCTGGTGCAACCAGTCAGTTGTGAAATCAGTATTTAGGTGAGATTTACTTTTGGGACTTCTCGTTTTTTGAAGAAACGGAATAAATGTTAGACGATACCTTTAGGCATGGAACGTCGGTGTATTTGAACGGAACGTCGGCTCTGGGCGTGTTCACACATGAATCGCCCGTATCCGTCACCATAGCGGGATAGTAGCTGTCGTCGTGAAACGAGTGACGCTGACACTCGAGGAAGCCTGTAATGGTGTATTCGTAGCAGTTCCGGAGCTTTTTATGATGTTCAAAACACGTGTTGAGACTGACGCAAACGGCCCCATATTGCGCACAGCGGATAGAATGGAGGAATTCGCGCATGGTACTTCAATTCGTTCCCTAATCGATATCGTAGGAATAAAACAGCGAATAAAGTGTGCTGAGTGCGTAGATAGAAGGAGGAGAGGAGCACGAAATCATTTTTCCAAATGGACCTCCTCGTCCTCCCTCTCGTCACCCTTGCCTGTATTCCTATGATTCCGACTGATGGAGGGATTCCGGCATTTCCTGGGCCAGATCCTCCAGGCCCAATGCCTTCAGGTATGTATGCCAAATAGTGATGTTACGTAGTCCCCTAGATAAAGCATGCTACCAACAATTTTAAACAAGTTCTATGGGTGCTTTTGTTATGTTACACGGTTGCTTGGCGGACAAAATGTGACATAGTGTTTCGAGAGTAAGGTCACTAGGGTTCTATGTTCGGTTTTGGTATTGCGCGCCCCGATTTCTTCTCCTTTCGTCCTAGCGAAAATACGAGGTCACAGAACGTATTAATTTAACGAATTCCGCTGATCGAGGGTCAGTGAGAAAGGTAGAAGGATCCATGTTCTTTCTTCTTGATCTTTCCCTTCATAACTGCGTACTTTTTTTATTCTTACTGTCACATTTTTTCCGTTCTCAAGATTTGATTTTATTTTATCGATATCTCCGACTCTTCGGCTATCCTTACATCCTTTCCATTCACAATTTCGTTTTTAATTTATCATTACTTCTTTCGCTCGGAAAGCTCTACTAGCTCTACTAGCGGTACACATAGAAACATGTGTGTTAATTCGGGGCACCTAAACTCCGCTTGTGCGTTATCCTGCAACACGCATGTATGTCGCAGGATAACACAGAAGTTTCAGGTGCCGCAGTTAACATACATTTCTTTCTGTGTAGATGAAACTCAACGTCGATTTGCTTACGGAGATCCGGACCAATCTGCGCAGACCGCGAACCATTGCGAATACTCCATTACAGACTGTGAGAAGTGCACACGGGATTCGTTCTACGACGAGTCATACTGCCAGGCTGCGGTGGCTGCTGCTGGTGATAAGTGCATGAACACCCCAATATCAAGCATGCCGTTCAAGTACACTGCCGATCCATGCCTAAAGGTATATCTTTAGAGAGTATATTGGTTTTCATGGGCAAAGGAGAACTTGCGAAACAAACCGGTACAAGAGGAATGGAGTAGCGATTAAAAAACGGTATAAACTCTCATCTTTTTGCGTGGTCTCACATCCGGTAGAGAAGCGAGAGAATACACAAATTGAGGCAAGTGCAGAAACACAATACGACCTGAGGCGTACACCTTGATTCAGGCGCAGCTCAACTGCCCCGATGGATCGGCAGTCGCATTCACGACGGATCCTGCAACTTTGGGTGCAACGAGCCCGTACAACAAGCAAAGATTTGAAGTGAGTTGATAATTAGTTACAATTAATATAATTACTAGCCCAATATATTTGAGGAGCTAGGGTTCGAAATAGTCTGCTCAGCGGAAAATGGAGCATGGTCGATCAATCAACCAACGATTGACGCTGTGACCTTGACCAAGTTCAGTTGTTACAGCAAAGGTTCGTGTGTTGCCATCGCCGATTCGATTGTCCATTTCCCGTTTATCTAGAGACCACAGGCTCCGGCACACTTGGGAGGGATATAGATTTGCTAAAAATCGGCAAGAGCTTGCACACTTCGAGTTTTATCGGTGTGATTTAGTATCTGCAGGTTGCGAGCATTGCGTGGCACCCGTACCGGCGAATCCGGCCGACTGTCCTCCCAACCTCGCCTGCGTGGGCTTTGATAATGGGGTAATCTAACACCGACTTAAAGAAGGGGAGGTACGAACGTGTATTCAAATCGCAGAGACGAGAGGCGCGCGCCGATTTGTATGCGCGGTCTCTTCATTGTCCCCTTATACCTCGCTCGTTTCCTGAGCGATCAGGCCCGCTTGGCACACAGCCAAACACTCATAGCTAGGTTTATACAAAAACATGGTTACATGGGAGTTTCGCAAGTGTGATCGGGTAACGAATCCCCACAACCTCCCCTATAGAAGTCATCAAGCCAGATATTGGAACCACTTCTCCTTTAAACAACAAATTTAAACATGCACACTCTTGCATTTTTACAACTGATGTTAGGAAGAAGAAGAACGATTTGTTATTTCGTGGCGCACGTTGACAGAATAAGCAGATGAGACATTTAACATTCTATGTGTCATCTTTGATATGATATGCTCTCCCAACTCTCGACCCGTATGGTTTTTGTATTAGCATCCAAAAAAAATTAGCAAACTAATACGACTGTGATGATTTTCATTATACAAAAAAAACTATTCGTTCTCAGCCTCCGAAGTTGATCGATCAAGTCGGCCAGTGTGACACAACGGAGATCTATTGCAACGTCGGCACCAATGTTGTCTACCATCTAAGCGATGGACGATGGGTATGTTACTACGATGCGGTTAGATTCGCTTCTCAAATATAATTATTGCGCAAAGCTTACCAAGGTAAAGAGGATTCTGAGCATGTGTAGCTTACGACGTCAGATTAAGAGATGAGAATAAAATGAAGATTCATTTAGATCATGCTGACGCTTGCTTGGGCTCTCGAGCCGGGATTCGCTATGGAATGTTTATCCGGTGATTTCAAACTCACTATTCCGTCTCAGGGTATTGACCGTGTTGTTATTGTATCTGTTACATGTGCTCCTCCTTAGTAGCCATGAATAGTTATGGTTATTGTCGTTATAACATCTAGTGCAATAAATCAATTGTTTGAAAATGCGATGTATAATAATTCGATGCAGATGTACAAATTTACCCTTCATATAAGGAGGTTGAAACTATTCTTTCCATAGTAAAATGACTGTTTTAGTTGAGTTACTTCACAATACAAATTGTATGTACCGTGAAACCAAATTCTACAGATATTTAAAATTTATCCATTTCCGTGAAACCATTTTTCACGAATTCAATATTTTCTTGATTTTATTGCAAAAAGCAATTTGAGTAAATTTCATCAGATTCATGCTTATTTATTTTCTTCTAATTTATGAAATTCCATGTTTTATTTTGTGCACAACTAAACGGTAGCAATACTTTTAATTTTATTTATTCAAATGATAATCATTTGAGATTCCATTGAATCTTGACAGAGCGAGAGATTGCAAGGAGGGAGGGAGACGAGCGCGCATAATCGACCAGTCGAGATGAGTGAAGAGAAGACGAATGAGACGATCGACCAATCGAGATGAGGGGAAGGGAGAGAATGGTGAGGAGATCGCACGTTTTCTGAGTGTGAATTCGTGCAATGGCGATTGAAACGTAGTCCATTTCGACTTCCATTGCACGTTTTCTGAGTGTGATTTCGTGCAATGGCGAATTCTGAAGTGAAACTTATTCCATTTTGATTGTTCTCTCAGCAACTCGGAATAATCTCTTACTTTCAGAAGCAATGGTTGTCCGGAGAAGCAAGCTTTACGACCAAGAACACGAGAATTAAAAAAAGATAAAAAAAGATAAAAAGATACAAAAAATAGAATAAAGAAAGTAAAATGTATTGCTACTGTATTGTTATCACTATTGTTTTGCATGCTCAAAAGAGGGAACAAACATTGAACAAACCAGTAAAACTGAAAGAACTGAATATCATAAGCCATGAAAAATAGGCACGTTGAAGAAATGTATCGAAATCAGAAGGGTTTTTTTTTAAAAAAAAAATCGCTTTTTATCAAATTTATGACATTAGTTGTACTACATGATAAATCAACTCAAAACAGTCATTTTCCTTTGGAAAGAATAGTTTCAACCTCCTTATATCAATATTTTCATCTTTCGCATCTCATATCAAATACCAATCGATTTAGCTGAAGCCGTTGGAGTTATGATTGTCGAACTTCGTCTCTAGTTCCGGTTCACTTCCGTGTTTCAAAATTACGATTTTTGAATGTAATGCTAGTTCTACGATCACACACTTTTTGTTATTCGGTGCTCACTAGTCATGGCAAAACGACTCTCCCTCTTGTGCCCGCTGGAAGAGTTTCCTGGTGGGATCACAGTTGGCTTCTCCCGAAACCTACAAGAAGCATAGTGGGAAAACAGCAATGAAATTTCATTTAATTGCCGACTATTTTGTTCAGATCACACTTGTATCTGAATTTGCAAAATTTTCGCCACATCCATGATTGTATTGCCTCTTATTACACCTCAGGCATGTTCGTTGTTCTAACACTTTTCATTCCTGAGTTGTTGAGAACTACAGTAATATGGGACGCGTCAAAATATCCAGTGGCTCGGTTTCCTTTGAACAGACGTTCAGAGCTATTGTGAAGGATACGACGCTTTGTACCGCATTCGGTAATTTGCATTTTCCCTTTACTTCCTGACGAGAAGTTATCTCATATTTAATCTTATATGACTGATATGACGTGTTCGCCAATTGTGAAGCGGCCAAGGTTGAACGATAAGATTGACGTAAGCTTTTATTTTATTTTAAATTTCTTGATCGATGAATACAAATATTAACAAATTCAGGAAGCCGCTGAATACCATTCAATCGTTCTGGAAAATGAGAAAAAGATACAAATCGCGTTTTTCGGGAGAGAGTGTAAGCCGAAAGACTTCGGGTTTGAGAAACTGAATGATATTTCAGAGCACTTGAACAGTTTACCCAAGTGAAAGATTTGGATGACTTATCGTTCTACTTTTCTCGATCAACTTCTCATCCAAACTACAACGAAACTTCTGCTACTATTTTCGACATGTTCTTCGACGATGAACTCCTTTCCTCTGTATGTTTTTGCACTGTGTCTTTAGATACTGTGTCGAGTGAGTAGGGGTTACCCATATTTCGATCAATACATAGATATTATTTATTAATTAAATAAAAGAGTTCAACAATTTATAGAGTTCGCATTGGAGCAGCACAACTCCCCGCCTTCGAATCGGCCCACTATTTGCGCACCTTATCGGAAATCGTGCGATTCTTCTTCATGGACCAGCGAAGTTTCCCAGCAACCCCGACCATAATTTGCGGATCTGTGTGAGGAATAGAAGGTGAATATAATCAATAATTGTTATAAAGTATATTAAATAATTAAGGCTAACTCATGATTTTATAATGTATTTTTGTTAAGGTTGATGACTGTTTGGACAACATTAGAAATCTTTAGAATTGTTTTCTTTAGAATTTATACAGACTCAAATTTGCTAAACTTTTGTTCAGAGATTTTTCACGGGATAAATTCTGATGATATCTACAAATTCATGAGTAAATACTCTGCTCGGGGAATTAGAAACGTGGAAACACGAATTATCACCTCTATTCCTGCGGAGGTTTAATTCTATAACATATTTTAAGTCATTCAGCTTAATGACCTACATATTAGACAACTTTATATCGATTAGATCACTTTTCACAGGTCGCCGCTCTTTTGTCAGACTACTTTGCCACAATGTTCTTCTCGGCTCACTTCAGAGAAAGCGGAGAAGAGTCAGTCGCCATTGGGGAAGTGGACGTCGGAACGATTCTGATGATTATTCGAAACGCCATTGTTGGCTTTCGATGCGGTAAGCGATCGATTGTTGTTTGAATCTTTAAATGGGCTGCTGTTCAGAGATGGTATGAAAATCGGGAATATTTGTAAAAATTAAAATTCCAGCAAACTGGGACACACTCGTTAACATTGTCGTCCACTATGATAGATTCCTTTTCCATAATCAATTGCCTAAACATCAAAACCACTTGAAATTAGCGGTTTTGAATATGACATCATGCAATGCTGTGAGAGTTCAAAGTCTTCAGGAGGTTTCTGCGATCGTGCGTAATGAAGAATGACTCGTAAGTTAAAGTAATGTTGGCTTTGTTTTTTTGTTGATTTTCGGATACTCGAGTAATTGAAGTAATTGAGGACTGATATGAATGCTGGACATGCATTTGGCTTAGATATATGAGCCCGTTCGCCGTCGAGAACAAGCAAAACATAACGTATGCTCAAACGTTGGTCCTAGGGGTAACTTTCGATTCTGAATCGAATGGCTGATTCCTTTTTTCGATCTGAGCATTCTGAATCCCTGTGCGGCACGACGTCAATTTGGTCAAAATTCGTTTCTGCGATAAAAAAAAAAACAGGTCCGGGATGGCAAAATTGGGCGAAATCTCGTGTACCCGAGCAGAATTTAATTCTCTACAAAATAAAACTTTGGTCGAATCTCTATCTTTTTCCGTTTTCAATAAAATTTTTTTTAAAATCTATTTTCCATAACGGCTATTTACTTATACAATAGACAGAACATATTTTTCTGAACATTTTGCTATATAGGGTCATAGGGTTTTCACTGTGGAAACTACTTTTATGGAGCATTTTCCGATGCCAACTCGATGTTTTTGTGATTTTCTCGCTGTATCTTTTTTAGTTCGTCGTTTCATGAGCTCTAATGCAGAAATTCGGCTTCTACGTGCAAAAATACTCCAGAAACTTCTATAGTAATGTATTTTAGAAAATATGCTTATATATTTTTCGACCCTGACGGGGAGTGTGCCGAATTATATTTTTGGTTTCATAAATACTCATCTGAGAATTAATTTTTCATAAATTCGGTTTGAGAATATTATTTTTCAGAAAAAAATAAGTCATAAATTTCATTTCAGAAGCACTTTTTTCATAAACCCATTTTCGAAAAATGTTTTCTGAGAAGAACAGCTTTTGGAAGCAAAATATACAGAAAAAAGTTTTTCAGAAGATCGCACGTTGAAATATTTTTTGAGAAGTCATTTTTCAGAATATAACCAGAACCGGCAAATAGAGAACTTCAATCAAAGAAACTCGTTTCCTATATTTTTTAATGTTTTTTTAGCTTCGGTTGAAAGATGAAAAATAAAAAGATGAAACTAATAGTTAAAACAATGAAATTTAGAAATACAGCAGGAAATAATAAATTCGAAAATCAATTTCCGGGCTATCGTAAACTGATTGCCGATTAACCGGTTCTGGTCATTTTCTGAAAAACGACTTCTCAAAAAAAAAATTCGAAAATGATGTTTCGGGAAGTAAATCTCAAACTCAGTTTTTAAAACATATTTTTCTGGAAATTTATTTTCTATAAAGTAAAATTTAAAATTTAATTTCTCATATAAAAAATTCTGAAACCTGAACTTCTGAAATATTATTTCTCGATTTTTTTTTCTGAGAAATATACATCTGAAGTAAAAATTATGAAACCAAAAATATAATTCGGCACACTCCCCCCTGACGTCGTTGTCGATGAGGATCTTTGGGTCAAAAAAGGCATTTTCACAGATTCACCTTATAATATAAGTTTCTGAAGTATTTTTGTACATAGAAACCGAATTTCGGCATGAGAGCTCATGAAACGACGAACTAAAAAAGATACAGCGAGAAAATCACAAAAACATCGAGTTGGCATCGGAAAATACTCCATAAAAGTACTTTCCACAGTGAAAACCCCATGACCCTATATAGCAAAATAATCAGGAAAACATGCTCTATCTACTGTGTAAGTAAATAGCCGTTATGGAAAGTGGATCAAAAAACGACCGTTTCTCGAAAACGGAAAAAGATAGAGCCTCGACCAAAATTTCATTTTGTAGAGAATTAAATTCTGCTCGGATACACGTGATTTCGCCAAATTTTGCCCTCCCCGGACTCGTTTTTATCGCAGAAACGAATTTTGACCAAATTGACGTCGTGCCGTACCGGGATTCAGAAGGCTCAGATCGAAAAAAGGAATTAGCCATTCGATTCAGAATCGAAAATTACCCCAAGGACTAACTTTTGAGCATACGTTATGATTTGCCTGTTCTCGGGCTTGTTGAGCCTTTGCTGACTCTTAGGCGAACGGGCTCATATTGCTTCTAATACAAATTCAGAAAGCGCTGAGAAATTCTGTTCGACTGAGACCATCAATGAATGGAAGATGCAGTATGAACTCTCTGATGAGTTTGAAAGAGTATTCACAGAGGTGTGAAAAGCACTTTGTGTATGTTTGCGAAGACATATCGCTTATCTCCTGTCACTTAACTATAACTTTTCAGAGAAAGCTACAGCTGGAATCTATCAGCACTATTAGGCCCAAAGTGAGTGACTATTTGGTTTCAAAAATGTAACAAACAATTGAAAAATCTGAATTCCTTTCCAGTTGCGGCTTCGCTACGAGCGCGGAGAAATCATGTGCACGCTCTTCGACGATTTCCACCCTGTTCTAGTCAAGGATTTCATTTCAAGCTCCACTACAATTGCGCATTTCTGCTGTAACGGTCGCCCCTCACTCCAGCTGGAGCGGAATCTGCAGAAATATGATATATATCGACGTGGCATTATCAATCAACCAGTGATCCGTCGATATTATCTTGTCTATACGGAGATACCACATCCGAGAATAGACATGGTCGACAATCAAAAGGGAGGTTGGTTAATGGGAGTGGTTACTGGCGGTGCGGCATTGGTTGCTGGAAAACGTGGCGAGTTCTTTAGATACAATATCATTCGCACTTAACAAACTTATAGCTCATAATCATAATGTTTTATATTTTTATATTTGAATACATTATAGATTGTTAACCAGTATTATATTTGTTCTCAGCTCTCGGATAAACAATATTATTTATCAAAATACACATTTCACACATCATTTCTATAGACGCGAACGAATTGGGGAAGGTAGAAATGATGCTGACTGTTGAATCTCACGCAAAAGAGCCTTAATATCGCCTTCTTGGAAGAGAGGGAGAGTGCATCGTACGATTCGTTGATCTAAAAGTTGATCTTTTTGTATCATTTTTAAATTTAAAAATTTGAATATAGTATTGAATCTGTTGTTATTCAATACTAACGATATCAAAAAAGGAATCGACTCTACTCAATTCGCTTAGTATGTCGCCGATCAGATAATCGAGAGAGTAGGCAAAATGAGGAGAGTCAAGTTTCGATTTGTCATCATTAATGCCTACCTCCTGCCAAACCCGGTCGACTACTATGTTGTATTTGACCTCATCTTCGAGAAAATTCGAAGTATGCACGATGAGACCGTATGAGCTATACAAGACCTGCAAGAAAATTAGTGTGGTTGTAGCCTTGGAAATTTTCAGACTTGCCTTTTCAAAGAAGATTCTAGACTCGTTGTCCAACTCCTTCATTGTGTTAGTTATGAATTTGTCATTAAGTGGGACGAATGACGCGTCGGTATGAGGTGCCCGATCCTTGATTACCTTCTTAACCTGAAAGTAGAAAACATATTATTAGTATATTATCATATTTTAATAATTATAGCATAATCAGATGTAATGTGGCTGCTGTGATAGAAATCCTTATCTCATCCATTTCCTATTTTACCTCAGAAAATTCGCTGAATCGGATTAGTGATAGTCTCTCCCCTGCTTCAAGCGCGAAACTGTCCTGAAAGTCCTCGGAGAACGGAAATGCGATAGATTTCTCTGCAAACATGATAATTTCTGACACAGTGTGCCTCGAAATGAGACATTCCTTACTGTAATCTTGGATGAAAAGTTTCCGATGATAACATACTACATGGACACTAGTGATGACAAATCGTCATCTGATTCTCCTCGTTTGACATGATCTCTCTCGTTTTTCTGACCGACGAGAGAGTTTGCGAATTGAGGAGAGCGGGTTGTCATCGCTAATGGACACCCAGAGGTAGCAATCATGTATGAGAAAGAATGGCGAAATATTTCTCATCTAATATGACATCCTCCTGATGTTCTCATCCGACCCAAAGCCAAGCTCACTTGTGCAGAGAGGGAGAACGGATTGAAGACCGAGAAGTCTGCTCGCCATCTGTACAGTCGATTCAACGGCGTATTCGATGCGCCCCATCAGACTACTGGATACGGTACCCGAGAGGAGGAGGAAGAGGAGGAGACGCATGATCTGATAAAATGTTGGATAACACTAGAAATACAGGGCGTGTTAGTTTTGCTGAACTGCATAAGAGCGAAACGTATCGATGTCTTCACAACCTGATCATGTAGCCTAGGCAGAATGATCAAAGGAGTGAAATAACAATTAGTAGTTGAAATACACTTTGATGAACGCAAAGTGGATAGTATGATTAACGGTATTTGCATAAAGCGAGAACAATCGAAAAGAACTAGCTGATCGCTGTTGCTTACACGTTTCCGTGTGAGAGTGAATTTACCAACTGATTCACTTCTCCACACTGATAACAACAAGCGATGGAGAGTGGAAACATCACGAGAGATAACGCTTGCATCAGAAACACGCTTCTACCGAAATAAGAAGAAAAATTATGACGAAGAAAAATGGGATGGGTGACAATTCCGCAAACGACATTTCCCCAACTCGGCCAAAACGACATTTCCGGAACTCGACATAACTCGATTTCTAGCCACCCTACGATCCTGTCAAAGGTGTGATTCTGATCAACATTACTTCCTCTTTCTTTTGACACCTCTGCCAGGATCCTAGGTTGGCTAGAAATCGAATTATGTCGAGTTCCGGAAATGTCGTTTGCGGAAAAAAATTCAAGTTGCGGGAAAATAAAAGTTGCGGAATTGTCACCCATCCGAAAAATGCATGTGTGTAACTCAGCCGGTAGAAGTACGGAATGAGGAGAGGCGAGAGCATGGAGGGCCATAGAGAGGCCATGGGGAAGGTGAGAGTACCCGAGAGGGATACGATAGGGGTATGGTAACAATGGATAACTGCAAAAGACATTAGGGCTACTGTAGAAAGATGCTGATATGTTGCTGTATATTTTAATTAATTAGAGATACAGCATTTCTACTGAAGGGTTGGCAATTGATAGCTGACCTGAAAGGCATGCCACATCCAATCATCAAGGCGGTAGTACATCGACTTGTTAATTTTTGTTGGGAAAAATTTCATGCGAAACTTTATTTTGTAAGAAAAAAATAATAATGAAAAATTAAAAATCTAACTCATTGGAAAACATTTTTGGAAAAAAATTAAATAGGAAATTTTAAAGGGACCTGGCACTCGTAGAAGATTGAAGCTCAGATTAAAGAAATGGCCTTTCCGATAATAAAAGCAAAAAACTAGAATTTAAAAAATTTATTTACAACGATTTACTGAAGCTCGAAGATCAAAGCCAGAGCCGGCAAATGGGGCCGGTACCGGCTTTGCGAAATCACTACCCGGCTCTGCACACGCTAAGCACACCCGTGGTGCACTTTTTGGTACTGTATTTATTTTTGATCGATTTTCGTATTTTTTTCGCTATTTTTTCTTATTTATTTTCGGAAGTGCTTGATTGATTGAGTTCAGAATGTCAGAAAGGGTAAAGAAGTGTTTCCTCTGCAATGAGGATACAACCGAGACCAGGACGTTCCCTCCTAAGTCAAGACCACTGAAGCAAAGGTAATGGCTGTTACGCCAGAACAGAGACGAGCAAGGCACAGATGAGCTAATAGAGAGACACAACGCAAAGAAAGACCCCCGCTGGTGTCTTCGGCACTTCGAGAACCCTAAGGATGACGACCCAATCGATATACCGTACTCATTATCGATCAACTGTCTCGGTCTCTGCATGCTTGCATGATCTGTGTTGTCTATTTGATCGTTTCCAGCTACGCCTAGTTTATGTTCGTTCCCTCACTCTGCGTACCATCCCTCTGAGAACGACGAGACCGGCGGATCTCTTTCCCCCTTCTCAATTCAACAACAAATATAACAACAAATATTAAGTACAAAAAGAGCCTTTATCAAGGTATAACAAAACAACAACTGATTATTTTTTGCCGACTCTGGTTCTGTTCTCGACGACGACGACGGCGTGATCGCGCGTGTAGGGCTCGAGGGTGACCTGCAGCGTGGTGGTGATAACGAAATAAGGAAAGCAGCTACGCATGACTATCATTGAACGCACATAAATTGATGGTCCGATTATCGGACTCCGATATCAGTCCTCCTACAATAAACAAAGACTGCGCCCACCTGCTCTCGAGGCTTGAACTTCTCCTCCTTGAGTTTGTTGACTTCACCGGCGAAGACTGCCTCGGGGCGGCCGTAGAACCGATGTCGACCATGCCTACAATCAGCATGATATTCAATTGAATGAAAATGAAAGTGTTGTCAGTGTCACTACCTAGTATCTTTGTGTAGTGAGACAAGCCGATCTAGTCTAGAATGCGTTGGCCAGTCCACCCTTTCATTAACCATGTTTCACACACATTCCCTATTATTTTGCCCGAGACCGCGTTTCTCATTAAAAAATAAATGCATGCCACCCAAAAAGCACGAGCGTGAACTTGAACTATAGCGCTACATTTACGATATAGATGAGAGAAATAAACATTAGAGAAAAGAGAGAAAAGGAAGGAACATCACTGACCCATCACGGAAGACAACAAATCCGACAGCGGTCTTGACGATCTCGATGCACTCATCCTTGGCGAGATTGGGTCGCAACGTCTTGTCGAGGTATCCCTGATTATACAAGAGACAATCACACAATCAGGGCAAAAAGTCTTTTAAATGATGGCAACACCCTTCTTGGGGGAGGCAATCCATAAGCAAAACTCACGAGAACGTAGATCGTTCCGGATCTCGAGGCCGTCGATCGCTGTCGGGTGGTGAAGCCACCGATGGGGACGGCGTACAGCTGGAAGTAATGATGACCTATCATTCTTACTCCCTGCCCTCCCAACTTGCTGTCTCATCCGGCGATGATGACGGAGGCGGAGAGCTGGTCGCGGTACTGGTAGAGAAACTGACGGAAGAGCTATGACGAACTGTAGATCGTCACTGGCTCGTTCTCCAGCAGACTGCAATAAGAAGCCAGTAGTTTCATTGCTTTAGTTGAAACCATTGCAATAAGAAGCTGAATCAATCTCTACTTCGGTTGCGCCAATAGTAAACCAGCAATTGATCATGACAAATGGCTAAAGCGGTCCGGTTTATATTTAAAATCACGATAAAGGAAATACAATTACCCTGGTGAAGCTTGAAATGGGGTAGAACAATCTTAAGTGAGAGGTAACAAATGGATTGGGCAAACCGGCTAGTTTCCTAGCAAGGGATCTTTAGCTTGATAGCAGCATAACTATCAGGGATTTGAAACGATAGCTCACCTGTACGTCTCGATGTAGTACTTGACGTTACCGGTTATGGCTTGAGTGTCGGCGGCCGAACCCTAGACGAGATGAACGATCTGCAAGGAAACGACTAGGATATCCATACTTCTTAACTTTAGCGGGTCCTTTCACCGAGGTCATGTGCGATTGCCATTTTCAACTGAGCATAGACCAAGAATAGCTAACTGAGACGGAGTTCACGTCCTTCATGTTCAGATGCCCTAGCAAATGATAGTGCCAATAAACGGCGAACTTTATGGAAATAGGAAAATAAACACAAACACAGCAGAAGTGCGCGAGTCAGTGCCGATGACGACGCCTCCGTCGTACTCCATGGCGATCAGCGTGGTCTGCAAGACAACAAACATTGTTTATTTCATCAAATAGCCCTTTGAAAAGTGGGATTGGTGATAGAACAACGAGTATATGAAGCGTGAACGCGGTAATTCCATAAAGGAGGAAGAATGCCTGAGCGATGAGCAAATAAGCCAAGGAAAGCGGGGACGAATTTGAATGGGAATCAGTTTTAGCCAATAATTATGTCATTTCATTTGATTCCTTTGCTCACAGCTCAACAAATGCGCGTGGTAAAATTAGCAAAATAGTAATAAAGTGAGCAAATACTAAATCTTCTTGCACAATGGCGAACAAAGGTCATTTTGGCCAATAAAGAGCACAATCACATGCAGAAAGTGTAGCGGATGGGGAAGGGGCAATGGTAGATCACGTGGCACGTTAAATTAACACGCAAAACACGAAACCAAGAGCAAAGAGTCCATCGAAGTCGGCAAGAAACCACCAAAACATACTCCTCCACCAAAATGCCTAGTTACAAAACAGGGCCAGACTCGTGATACGATAGTAAAAGTGCATGCCATTTGAAGGGAAATGGAGTGGTGCTATCAAGGAACACTACAGAAGCTAGGTGAATATAAAATGTGGCAAACAATCGATAAAAGAGGCGAGAACAAGAACAAAACGAACTGGAACGCGTTGCCGCGTGCTTTCCGCTCTCGGCCGCGTGCTCTCGCTCTCCGCTTTTCGCACACTCTCTCGCCCATAATTTTGAATCTTGAAAATCAGATCTCGTAAATTTTGGAACCGGAAAATTCGAGGATTACTGTAGTTGTGACAGCAGCTCGCAACATCCAAGACCATTTTATAGCCTAATACGGTATCTTTGTAACTTTTCCTTATTTTCATTAATTTTCCTATATTCGAATGAACGTATAGAGAGAGAAAATTATATTAAACGATGCAATTTGATGTTTTTAACGCTGATGTGCTAAACCCCGGTTTCAGCCCCGAGCAGAAAAACTACCGTAATACTCGAATTTTCCGGTTCCAAAATTTACGAGATCTGATTTTCTGAAAAATGGTCTTTCACAAACTGACTTTTTAAGTTAAAATTTCCTATTTATTTTTTTACGAAATAAAGTTTCCAATGCAATTTTTCCCAACAAAAACTGACAAGTCGAAGTACCACCATCAAGGCCACTTCGCCCACGTAAGGGAGATAGTCCATCTGATGTAATCTTTATATTGATTTTTTTGGACCGGAATGTCATCTCCATTATTGCGACTAGTTCCCATCCGCTTTATATCTATCGTGAAACATATCAGTAATTTCAGAAAAATGCAATCGATTTTACATGAAACGTGTGCCGTCGGATCTTCACGTATCTCTCGCTCATGTCAGTTGATTATCTCGCCATTATCTGCATTCGGTCGGACCGGAAGAGGGAATTGGAAGGAAAAGCGGATCAATTAATTAATTAATTAATTAATTAATTGAAGAGTCGTTATCGTTCGTCCATCACCCGTAATCATCGAATAATGAATGCATACTATTCATAATGTATAAAGCCTGTGTTATTAGAACAAGCTTCTCACATAATACAATATTGTGTTTACCTACAGTATCGGACATAAGTCACCGTCCAAAATTTCAAAGTGTTGTAACTTTTGAACCAGATAAGCAATCGGTTTGATGTTTTGGCAGGACACATTAGACCTATTGATGCATTGCCACCGATAGTGACGTCATGCTACGATTTCGCAATATTGCATAGTGATGATGAAATCATATATATGTTCTTCACTTGTGATTTTAAGGTCATTGGGATTTTTTCTAAGTCTTCTCTCTTTTTGTGATGATAGAAGGCCTCAGCATCTACCGATTAAAAAATAGTACTCATGGGGCGTTGTCGTACAGAAGCAGAACACAGGTTCAAAATAGGGTCCCGAAAAAAATTATTTCCATTCATTGACGTGCTAGAGACTCGTTCAAAGGTTCAAAATGACCCTTACAATAATTCCTGATTACCCACAAAGTTCGATATTGATATCTCTTAATTTAACCTCAGGGCACGAATTTTTCACTTTTTCAAATAATTGTTTTCTTCCTATTTTGGATGATCATAGTTCCAAGGCCGATTTTCGTTCAAATGTATTTTCTAGACAGGGTAGTTGCAAATCCATGGAATATACGATTCCCAACTTTTTAGAGCATTTGGATAACTTTCCCGCCCGCGGCAACCGAAAATCAGAGGTCAATCGATTTCAACCCAAAAAATGACCATGATAAAAATGACCCCATCATTAGTCGAAAAAAAGTTTCTCTCAAAACTTCCTGACTAAATTTTTTTCTGGGATATTTTTGTGTGCTGAGTACGAATTTCGGTATGAGAGTCCATGATATCATTAATGAAAAAAGTTAAAATTTATTTTGTCGAAACATAGCCGATTTTAAAAATCTTTTGACCTCTGATTTTCGATTGCCGCGGGCGGGAAAGTTATTCAAATGCTCTAAAAAGTTGGGAATCGTATATTCCATGGATTTGCAATTTACCCTTTCAGGAAATTCATTTTTACAAAAATCGCCCTTGGGAATCGAATAATCCAAAATACGAAGAAAAAAATATGGTGAAAAAGTGAAAAATTCGTGCCCTGAGGTCAAATTAAGAGATATCAATATCGACCTTTGTGGGTAATCAAGAATTATTGCAAGGGTCATTTTGAGCCTTTGAACGAGTCTCTAGCACGTCAATGAATGGAAAATATTTTTTTCGGGACCCTATTTTGAACCTGTGTTCTGCTTCTGTACGACAACGCCCCATGAGTACTATTTTTTAATCGGTAGATGCTGAGGCCTTCTATCATCACAAAAAGAGAGAAGACTTAGAAAAAAATCCCAATGACCTTAAAATCACAAGTGAAGAACATATATATGATTGCATCATCACTATGCAATATTGCGAAATCGTAGCATGACGTCACTATCGGTGGCAATGCATCAATAGGTCTAATGTATCCTGCCAAAACATCAAACCGATTGCTTATCTGGTTCAAAAGTTACAACACTTTGAAATTTTGGACGGTTACTTATGTCCGATACTGTAGCATACACGATCACTAGCAAACTATTGGCTTGCATCGAAAATAAATAGGAGGTTGTGAAACTCAATTGTGTTTCGATTTCCCGCACGAAGTCCGATTTAGATGAGTTTCCCGATCCTCATAAACGTTGTGAAATGAAAGTCAACGCAATTCCACCGTGTGATCACATGTGATGTCAGATAAAAAAAAATATAAGAGGCCGTTTGCGTAATAGTCGAACAAAAATGTGCAATCGGTGGAACAGTGATTTTTCGAAAATCTGTGTAACCTGGTTCTCGAAGGTGCTTATTATCGTGGTACGCTTCATTTTGCACCATCTCGATCGGTTGAGCCAGGCTGCATCAGGGCTTCAAATCATGAATTTTCCCTTTTCTCAGGTTCCATTGAACCAAATGTTTTGACAATTTGACAGCACGTGTAATCGACCATGTGCAATACAACGATGATATTCATGATTTCTCAAATGTGCTAGTTTTCTTTTTGATCTACACTTTTCGAATATGAGGGCGTAGTGGAAGCCTAAACTTGCATTAGAAGATCCGCCTAATCACGAGGATCATTTTTCGTATAAATAGTACGGTGTTTGAAGAGGGCGAAATTAGTCAAATCTATTGTTTTGTGTTGGTATTTTCAAACCGCGCGTTGAGCGAGAAATGGAATGTCTTTCATTCCGTAATACAAAGGAAAACGAGCGAAACTGGATTGAAACTCAATTCATTCTTCAGTCAGAACGCAAATAGCTCGAGAGATAGTCAAAATTAATTTACAAAATATAAGATTTTACTAATTTCGCCCTCTTCAAACACCATACTATTTATACGAAAAATGATCCTCGTGATGTGGCGGATCTTCTAATGCACGTTTCGGCTTCCACTACGCCCTCATATTCGAAAAGTCTAGATCAAAAAGAAAAATAGCACATTTGAGAAATCATTAATATCATCGTTGGATTACACATGGTCGATTCCACGTGCTCTCAAATTTTCAAAACATTTGGTTCAATGGAACCTGAGAAAAGGGAAAGTCGTGATATGAAGCCCTGATGCAGCCTGGCTCAACCGATCGAGATTGTACAAAATGAAGCGTACCACGATAATAAGCACCTTCGAGAACCCAGTTACACAGATTTTCGAAAAATGACTGTTCCACACCTTGTTCGACTATTACGCAAACGGCCTCATAAGATTCTCCTCTCTCTTACGAGCTTTATGAAGTGGGTAAAGCGATAGTCAATGCAGCATTGTTGCGTAGATAATCAGAATTGCCATGACGCGAAATCTGCACAAGACAAAAAGAAGCTCATCTATGTGTCATTCCTCATAAACATTTTATAGGAGAAGCTTCATTTGGATGTGTTTCACGAAGGGCATAGATGAGTGAGAATGTAATAGTCGATCGGGTCAAAAATGAAAACATATGAGGCCGTTTGTGTAATTTTCGAGCAAGGTCTGGCTCGGCTGGAAAAGGTCGATTCCCTCAAACTGTGTGTTTATGGGTTATCGAGGGTGCTGAAGACGATGGACATATCCATTTTGCATCTAGACCCTTCGTTGGCTCCAGACGGCGTCACGTCGAAAGCACGTTTTTACGTCCCAGACGGCTGCCGAGAGGTCTACTTTTACGCCAAAATTGTTCCTGGGGTAGAATTGCATGGCGAACACGCCTGTCTAGTTCATTTCTCATGATTTTCAAAAATAATTTTTAAAAATCAACATTTTCGCAGAGTCATTTCTGCGCAGTGTGACCTACACAGATCGATCGGGCGTGTCGAGAGGATTCCAATCCTATTTTTTGAGCCAAATCTATGATAGGAAACAAATTTGAGCTAACATAAAGTGATCGGAATCGGCCAGGAAACGGGACACTCTCCCCTTCCCTCCCCCTCCTCCCATGCGCGCTCTCTCGATTCCCCACACTCTCTCGCCCACCTGACCCGGGAAGAGGGCCGGGGAGAGGGAGGGAAGGGGAGAGACTCCCGTTTCCTGGCCCATTCCGATCACTTTATGTTAGCTCAAATTTGTTTCCGATGATAGATTTGGCTCAAATATAGGATTGGAATCTTCTCGACACGCCCGATCGATCTGTGTAGGTCACACTGCGCAGAAATGACTCTGCGAAAATGTTGATTTTTGAAAATTATTTTTGAGAATCATGAGAAATTAACTGGACAGGCGTGTTCGCCATGCAATTCTACCCCAGAAACAATTTTGGCGTAAAATTAGCCCTCTCGGCAGCTGTCTGGGACGTAAAAACGTGATTTCGACGTGACGCCGTCTGGAGCCAACGAAGGGTCTAGGTTCAAAATGGATATGTTCATCGTCTTCAGCACCCTCGATAACCCCTAAACACACAGTTTCAGGAAATGGACCTTTTTCAGCTGTGCCAGACCTATTCTGATTTGCTCAAATATTACGTAAACGGCCTCATATCATCAAAATTATCCATTAACTACCGTTTCTTCCAAACGATTCTTCCGATGTATAGATAGAAACGATGATTAAACATCCGTATACGAGTGATGACAAAGCGACATCCGACTCTCTCCGATTCCCATGCTCTCTCACCTGTCAGATAATCGAGAGAGCACGCGAAATTAGGATAATCGGCAGCCGATTTGTCATTACTTTCCCACACACACTCCAGGAACTCCGTGATACTCAAATCGATTATGGCGCGTATAAGAAAGTTAAAGAAAGTTTTAATCAAGCTGATATTTATTTTAAATCAAATTTTCTAGCCGAAGCACCGTTTTGGATGAGTTTCACGGCGAGCATAAACTTCGTGGGACAACTGAGAATGCAATTATTGCTATCATCAACATTCTCCTCTCTCTCTCTCTCTCGAACGATGTTTCTGAAGTAGTTTGCACACTTTTGACGAGACGAGACGAGAAAGTGCTCGGAATCAAGAGAAGGACGACTGCGCAAGTACCTCCTCCTCACATTGCGCGGCCGCAAAGTGGCAATCTTTTAGCCAACCCTACAACTAATGATCATAATCGCTCAGTGTTATCTCAACGAAGATTGACTTTAATCATTATCTTGCAAATATCTAATTTTACAATATTTATTTTTGAAAAATCCACGAGAGCAATACTGCACAACGATTCAAATTATATTTTTGCAATATCATTGAAACATACCCAAAGCATATTCAAACTGAACGAAAGCGTCACATCCGCTCGAAAAGTGACCTTGAGATAGAGATCTCCTCTAATTTCGATCATGAACGGCTCACATGTTGTTTGAATTTTCTTCGTTTTTTAGGTCATGCCCTGTTTTCAACAAACGCTTGTTTGAGAGCACCTGGGTTTTGCGTACGTAAGGTTATTTTGGTAGGTCAACCTCGCTCTCCTATCGATTGGTTCATTGTTTGAATCTATCTTCTCGTTTCTGTTATCAGTTCCCCTTCGTCACCCGATTTTCCCTCTCCTCATTATCATCCTTTCTCTCTGTTCTTATCGCATCAGATTCCCCTTCTTTTTGTCCCTCTCCGGTCCTTTCGTTCCGATTGATCTCTGGTTCAGCGTGTGAAATAGAGCGCCCACTCTCTTCAATTACCATTATCTCTCACCGATCAGATACACGAGAGAGCGTGCAATTTGAGGAGGGTCGAATGCCGGTTTACCATCACTCAGCTACAGTAATAAGGGTCGCGTAATTTCGAGAGAATGCCCAGTGGCTCGTTTCCTTTGAACAGACGCTCAAATCAATGGGAGAATACCACGCTGTGAACCAGTCGTTGGCTTTTCTTCTTTACTCTCTGATGAGATTTTGCAATTTGAGGAGAGTCCGGAGAGATTGATCTTGGGGTGTCATTTCGCCGTCAATCACCCTTGATCCCGATGAAAGACTTTTTGTTTTGTTTTTTTCTCCGCTGACAGCTGTTCTCGAAGAGATGTCTGTTCAAAACCATGGTTCTCAATTGCAACTTCCTCTCTCTCTTCCGAAGTTCCTCCTCGATGTAACCGTGTCCCTTACCGCATCCCTGATGCTACTGTAACCGTATTTTAGGTACCGTAACCTACCCTGACATGGCGCTCCGGTGGCTGGTCGCTGCCGCGCTGTGCTTCGCTGCGGTCGCAGCCGAATCGAAGGAGTGGATCAAGAACAACGTGGGTTACGGAAGCGGTCGCACCACCGCCTATCGAGAACTGGTTTATTGTTCAGAGCCGGCTTTTAGCAGGACTGGGAAATTCCCAGAGTCAGTAAATTCCAAGAGCCGGGAAATACGCACTATTTGACGGATTGCAGCGCGTTCCGCCCGAGACGCCCGTCGACTACGAGTACATCTCCATCTGCGTGAATGGCACCGCCGAGAACGGACTGATCCCGAAGAAGGGTGAGAGCCGGGAAAAAGTAGAACGGGGAAATGCCGTAGCCGGCTTTTGCTAGAGCTGTGAATTGGCAGAAAGTCAGAACCGGGAATTAGCGTGAGCAGAAATGCCGGAACCGGGTTTTATCAGATCCAGAACCGTAAAATTGCAGGCAAGGCCGCGTGCGACGACTACCATGACCAGGTCGCGGTGGGCCGGTACGCCAACAAGGTCAACACCACCGGGTGAGTGTGGCTGTTGTAATCTTGACTCTTTAGCTTACTGTAATGAAGAGCAATCGAACTGAGATGGATTATTCATGACCAGAACAATAGTTGTGCAGTGTTTATAGACTATTATGCATGATAATGTTCACTCATCGATAGTTCTACAGTACCATATCCTGAGGTTACCGTGATCACCCAATTATCAATTGATTTTCAGATGGGGCATTCTCGAGGTGGAGACGATGGGCGGCTTCCCGAATGATGTGCAGGCGTTCGCTGCTGGCATGGCCGAGGGTACGGTAGCTTTCTGTAACTGATTGATTGGGATACGGTAGCTTGTAGTGAATGATCGCTTGGGGTCACGGTAACATAAAGTGATCGATCAAATTCCGATGTGCAAAGGTGTGCAAAATCGGTGAATGATCAGGCTGGAGGCTGGACAAGCAGTATAATTGATCGTTATCCATGCAATCTTAGTAAACTGGCAGAGGCTGCCACGATTGATTGAGTTTCCCAGTTTCCAAAATCGATCAATAATTGCACTCGTTTGCCTTGATAATGGACCATTAGAGACAGCGGACTTATCAGTTCCTCCGCGCTATCAGAAATGATAAGAGCACCTTTTCTCCCCACTAGAATTTGTTTCGGGCAGTCGGCGAGAGAGTGAGTGGAGTCGAGAGAGCGCAGAGAAATCGCGAGGTCAGACGGTCGAGAGAACGGGTGGAATCGAGAGTGTGCAAGGGAATATTGCTGATAATGCGATAACCAGGTTTCGCAGAAACGATCGAGGATTCGAATCATGGTGACGAAAAAGGGGAAGAGTGCGATGGGAAAAGAGAGTATTCTTGAATCTCACCAACATGATTGGGAGAACATAAAAAAGATCATACAACGTCTGGAGATACAAGTATCATAGGAGAATATTATTGAATCACGACGAAAATAAGTAATAGAGAAACAACAACAAAATTGCTCGAAAAGTATTAGAGCAGAAAATCGATTAACGCACCCTGAGCAGAAACAAAAGCTTATCATAAAATAAATATGAATAAATAAATAAAATAACTAAAAACAAAAATCTTACAGGCGAGCTGACCCGTCTGCAGATCTACTACCACTACCGCAACACGATCGAGGATCTGTGCATTGGCTACAAGAAGTACTGCAAGGACCTGTACAGTGTGAGTGACTACCATCCGTATGCCAAAGAATTACAATCAATCGCAAGGTCATTTGGGCTCTCTGAAACATAATCGATCCGATGCTAAAAACGATGTCTGCTGAAAAATTAGAAATGCTTTCGCTACTATAAATACTTCACGGACCTGTACAGTGTGAGCGATTAAATCGAGTACTACTCATTATGTGTGTTCTTAAAACGTGAATGACGTGATCACTTCGGTTAGAACAAGTAAGCATAATTTGAGTTGTCAATGAAACGTAATCGATTCTTCTCTGATACTCGAGGCCGACTAATCAGTTTTCCATGCGCTCAAAATGTATTTTCCACCACCTATAAATTTATGCAGTTGAATTAATTATCAATTACAGTACCTCACCGTCCATCTCGACTGGCTGCGCGAGACCGTCGAGAAGGAGGCTCCCAAGGACCCCTACTGGGCGCATGTAAGCGATGATCTTTTATTATCTTGTGATTATTATTATTGTAGTTTGTAGTCTGTAGTCTGATCTTTGATCTGTGCTCCTACTACCTACGTTCTACGCTAAGATGCTCAAGATAGCCTTTACTTGACGCATTTTATTGATATTTTCAATCTATTAGTTGTATGTCTGGACTCTGAACTCTACAGTTTGTATTCTGGTATTTTGACCTCTGCAATTTTGTAGTTGGTAGTCTGATCTTTGATCTTTGCAGGTCAAGCTGGTGTTCGCACAGATGACCGGCATGTACGAGTCTTATAGAAGAAAAGAAACCGACGATCAGGTCAAGCCCGGCATCGGCTTCGACCTCCATCCCATCTAGTGAGTGGGCGGAGTCACGAGGGGCGGGGCTTGTAGTGGGCGGTGCTTGTAGGGAACGGAGCTTATAGTGGGCGGAATCTGATGAAGGAAAGTTTGGGTGGCATTATGAAAGTGGTTTGTATGTTTAGTTCTTTCCAGTATGTCCACTTTCTCATATTGTCGAGAAAGTGTGCGAAATAGAGGAACTCAAACCCAAATAGACTCTAGTGGGCGGAGCTAATAACCCCATTTCAGCATGATACAGCTCTCCGGCGAACTGTTCGACATCAACAAGTGGCTGAACAAGACGCTCGATCCCCAGGTGCGGAAAGTTCAAAGATCAAATATCACACTACAATAATCATACATTAAAAGTGTGAAAAAATTATTGAATCTCCATAAAAACGGAAAACACTGTGGTTTAATTTTTATGTTGTGATTTACATGAGAGAATGGTCGGATTGATTTGTGTTTCACTCTTCGTTCTAAAGCTTGCTGGACTGACTCTGAACAAAATTCAGTGACCGTATGAAACAAATAAATGTCTTTGAGAAGCGCGCATCAGAAGTTTCAGAATAACTATAATCATTGTATTAAAATATATATATATTCAAAAATGTCGATTCCAGGAATATCCCGAGGCGGGCAAGTGCTCCGCGCTGCTCAAGGTCTCCAAGGACGGCGGAGTCTACAAGGTATGGAACGCCAGCTGCTATCGTTGATCTTTCATTCATTCATTATTTATTCCGTCGGGGGCATGTTTACAAGAGAATAACTGTGATGTGTCGCGTAGAACGGAGATCTTTGATCTCTGTAATCTGTAGTATTCAATTTATCTTTTAATCTGTAGTTTGTAGTTTGATCCCTCATCATAAATTCAGGACATGTTCTTCTCGCACGTCGCCATGTCCGGCCTGAACACGATGAACCGCGTGCTCAAGATGTACAAGTTCGCCTACGGTTCGTTTTGTAGTTTGTAGTTTGTGGTCTGATCCATGAAGTTTGTAGTCTGATCTTTAATCTTTCGCAGACAAGCAGGCGGTGCCCGGCCGAATCGTGTCCTTCTCCGGATACGCCGGCGCCCTCTCGTCGGCCGACGACTACACACTGACCTCGGGAGGACTGGTAGGTTACGCCCCTTTTTGAAGGCTCCGCCCACTTGATACGCCCGCCTTGTTGGTGTAGAAGTCGATATTTCTCTTATTTTGTTTCAATTTGTGAGCGAAATGAAAGTTCGCGTTGAGTTTCACGTGGTCCTGAAAAGCCTGGCGCTGCCAACCTAATACAATTGACGTGACGGCTGCCATGGAACAAAAAATACCAAACTTATCCTAATTTTGAGCGCGTTCGCGTTTCAGTGAGACCCTAAAAAGTTCTATTAGTACCTAAAACAGTTCTATTAGTACTTATATTAGTACTTAGTTCTATTAGTACTTGAGACCGTAAAAAGTTCTATTAGTACGCTCATTTCCGATTAAAAAACAGTTATTTTCATAAAGGAAACAAATTGCAAATTCCAGGCCTCGATCGAGACCACTAACGCTGTTTTCAACGAGACCCTCTACCAGCTGTACGTCAAGCCCAAGGGACAGGTAGGTGTGGCTTGATCTTTGAACTTTGTAGTCTGTTGCTTGTAGTTCGTAGCTGTATCCTTTCTCCTCTTTCAGGTGCACTGCTGGGTGCGCAGTTTCATCTCGAACGCGCTCGCTCAGTGAGTTTGATCTGTGATCCATCGATTTGTTGTAGTTTGATCTTTGATCTTTGATTTTTTACCTCAGCGTTCTGCAGTTGGATCTTTAATCTATGATCTCTGATTTCTGATCTTTCAGCTCCGCAAAGGAATGGGTCGACATCTTCGCCAAGTACAACTCGGGCACCTACAACAACCAGGTAGATCCGCCAAAAACGTAATTGATCGATCGATCTTTACCGTAACCCATTTGCATACCGTATCCGATCAGTACGGCAATGCACCGAGACCGTAACTACGGTGTGGTGTGAACAATGGGAAACATCGGCCTATCAGAAATCGACTCAAGTTTTGATTAGTAAACGTCGACCTTCTGTTCAGTGGATGGTTGTCGACTACAAGAAGTTCAAGCCGGGCATGGAGAAGCTGCCGGAGGAGGACCTCGTCTGGATCCTCGAGCAGATTCCGTGAGATTTCAAATTCAAATTTGAATCTCGCGCCGAAAATCTTTTTTTAAATCTAAAAACTCGGACCTTTGTGTAGGGACTACACGGAGAACCGCGGCATGACCTGGTTCATCTAAGCTTTCAAATTTGAATTGCGCGTGAAAAACTGAAGAAACAAATCGATAATTTCCGGAGGTGGATAAAGTAGGAAAGGTCGCCTGTCGAAAAAGCGACAATAACACCAATCAGTAAACGTCGCCCTGCTCACACACCACATACTAGGGGCTACACGGAGACGCGCGACATGACCTGGTTCATCAACGCCTACTCCTACTTCCCCTCGTACAACGTGCCCTACCTCTCGTCCATCTCGCTCATGTCCGGATTCTCGGAGAAGGTTGATCTTTGGTCTTTGATCTTTGATGCTTGATCTCGGATCTTTGTATTTTGAGCTGTGATCTTCGAACCATGATCTTTGATCTGTGTAGTTTGAAACATTATCCTTGTAGTTCGATCTTTAATCTTTGATCTCTCCAGGCCAAGAAGTTCGACTGGTACAAGTGGGGTCACTCACCGAGAGCCAAGATCTTCGACAGAGACCATGTGAAGGTCAAGGACATCGACTCGCTCACCAAGCTCATGAGGTTTGTAGTTTGACCTTTGTAGTTTGTAGTATGATCTCTACAGTACTGGCTAATCGCCTTGCATAAGCGCGGCCGCGGCGGGATGCCGCGGACCGCGGCTTGCGCGGATTGATTTTGCACAAAGCGGAGACATTTCCAGACTTCGAGGTGTTGATTTTCGTATTCACCAGTCGATTCCCTATCGAAAATACTATAAGATCTTTTTTAAGTCTTCGATCTATGAGTTTTGAGATTTTGTCTGACCCATCGAACAATTCTTGACCCACTTAAACAAGTCTTCTCAGAAGCCCAATTCTTGTTCAATCTTACTATAATTGATACCATCAATTAGTCTATTGAAGAGAAACATCATGGCATGTCTAGTTCATTGTGTCAACTATTGTTCGCTGGGTCAGGCTTTTTCAGAGAATTATTCCAAATCTCGTATATCAAAGTGTAAAATATGATCTTATAGTATTTTCGATAGGAAATCCAATGGCGAACACGAAAATCAACACCTCAAAGCCTGAAAATGTCTCTGTTTTGTGCAAAATCAATCTGCGCAAGCCGCGGTCCGCGGCAGCCCGCCGCGGCGGCGCTTATGCAAGGCGATAAGCCAGTACTGTATAGTTTGTAGTTTGACCGAGTCATTGTAGATACAACGACTACACTCACGATGAGTACGCCAAGTGCAAGTGCAACCCTCCGTACACCGCCGAGGTTCGTGTGTGGTGTATCAAGTAGTATTCGTCGCCTGTTAAAATATCGACAAGATAATTCACTAGTGAACGTCGCCCTGCACACGCACACAACATTTCAGGCCGGCATCTCCGCTCGCGGTGATCTGAACCCGTCGAACGGCACCTGGGAGGTGGAGTCGATGGGCTTCCGCAACCACGCCGGACTCGACTACAAGGTGGTGTAGCGGATGGGAAACGTCGCCTAGTCGAAAAATCGACAAAAATTACGATTAGTAAACGTCGCCCTTCTTCAGGGTACCAACTACGAGATGTTCTCGAAGCTTCGCTTTCGCGCCTGGGGAGGCCCTCCCTACGGTCCCCTCCCGGCGTTCGAGTGAGTATACTGTAGCCAATTAGCGTTGCGAAATAGAAATGAATTCAGTATCGAGGTCAAATTTATAGGTTGTTCAATAGTGCTACGCTGATCTATCAATGATTCTGAAAATCGAAGCTTTTACGCAATTTCTGAAACATATCAGTATCGATTCGAAAAAATCGATCGAACATTGTGTGTTCTGCTAATCTATTGAAACATACGCGTGGTGGTATATATGAGGCCGTTTGCCTTATTTTCGAGCAAGGTCTGGCACAGATCAAAAAGGTCGATTTTCTGAAACCGTGTGATATGGGGTTATCGAGGGTGCTGAAGACGATGGGCATATCCAATTTGTTCCTAGAGGCCTCGTTGGCTCCAGACAGCGTCACGTCGAAATCACATTTTTACGTGCTACTCGGCTGTCGAGAGGGCTAATTTTAGGTGAAAATGCTACATAGGGTGGAATTGCATGGCGAACACGCCTGTCTAGTTCATTTTTCATGATTTTCAAAAATAATTTTTAAATTATCAACTTTTCGTATGCTGAAAACAGCGTAATCCCATGCGCACCACGCGATCGGGCGTGACGAGAGGATTGCAATTCTCGAATTTCAGCCAATTCTGTCATCCAAACAGCGAAATAATCGACTTATAGTGTTTCTACACTGTTAGCAAGCAGCCGCCTCCCTTGATCTACCGGGCGAGATAGTGTGGGGACATGAGAGAGCGGCGAGAGCGCACAGAGTTCAGAGTGGCGACGGAGGAGAGAGATCGAGGGAAGGTCAGAGACGCAGAGTCTCCGCTCTCTCATGTTCCCACACCACACGATTATTTCGCTGTTTGGATGACAGAATTGGCTGAAATTCGAGATTTGCAATCCTCTCGTGACGCCCGATCGCGTGGTGCGCATGGGATTACGCTGTTTTCAGCATACCAAAAGTTGATAATTTAAAAATTATTTTTGAAAATCATGAAAAATGAACTAGACAGGCGTGTTCGCCATGCAATTCCACCCTATGTAACATTTTCACCTAAAATTAGCACTCTCGACAGCCGAGTAGCACGTAAAAATGTGATTTCGACGTGACGCCGTCTGGAGCCAACGCGGCCTCTAGGAACAAACTGGATATGCCCATCGTCTTCAGCACCCTCGATAACACCAAATCACATGGCTTCAGAAAATCGACCTTTTTGAGCTATGCCAGATTCATCCGAAATTGCTCGAAAAAAGGCAAACGGCGTCATATTCGTTTCTAAAATCTTTTTTTCCGTTTTTAAAATTCTTTTTTAAATTCACACCTTCCAGCTGGGCTAACACTCGCGTGATCGCCAATCACTACGGACAGCCGCAAGTCTGGAACTTCTCCTACGTCGATCTGGTGTGGGAGGCGAATATTGAGGTTTCTAACTTTTTTTTTTTATATATTATAGGGGTGTCCCGAAAGTTCGTTTACAATCTCGAAAAAAAATTTTCTCAATTGTTGTAGGGCCAATCCGGCACAGCAAAATTGTATCGATTACATCAACTAGTGATCTTCAATTTCGGTACTTGAGGCTGATTGAAAAGTGGACCGTTTGATAACGACGGCTTTGAGAAAATCAGTCAGAAAAGTTACCACATGAAAGATTTCACATAAAAAATAATTACTACGTTTCTCTAAGAGGAAAAAATCCAGTGATTACATCTAACGAGGTGTGTACTGGAAAGGGTTAATTTGAGAGCTATTCCAGAATTCTCAAATTCATTGCATCATCACAATGCAACTTTCCAATTCCCACATATTTTTAGCTTTTTGATCGATTTTGATATCCGCAATGGGCGCAAACGATTGCAAATATTGTAAAACAAATAATTATTGCGTTTTGAGCTAAATTGATAACGAAAATTTTACAAAAAAATAAAATGTGAAAAAGCGTTTAAATCGACCCTCGAAATTAGAATTTTTTTAACAAAAAAACTGCTTCGAGATCAAAAAAATTTGAAACGTGCAAATTAAAGCATCGTTGTTCCTACTACTGTGGTATGTGTTCGGGCTTCGATGGATCATCCTTCACTGAGATAAAATACATGAAGTGTTCGGTTCCAAACTCAGCATTTTATTTTTTTCCAGTCGTGTTAGTGAACATTATCCCAAAATTAAGGTCGCATAAATTAGTACTGGGGCACACTGACTCGACAGTAATGAGAGATGGGATTTATGTCTCATTGGTTTCTTAAAATAAATAAAAGAAAAAATTAAACGAACTTTTGGGACACCCCTATAATTTTAAATCAGTTTAAAATCATCGAGTAAACACGTCATTGTTAATCTAATTTAGTAAATTCTCAGTACTAAAACAATCTCAGTACTTCTCTTATGTCTGACTAGAGCGTTCAGAATGGGATTACCGAAAAAGGATATTCGTGAACATCTATTTACAAAAAATATTTTGAATAAATAAAATTTAAAAATATATATTAATATTTAAGGTCGATGGCATCACTCAGCTCTCATCCGCTCCCGCCCGTGACTCATGGGAGGATTCCGACTCGGCCGATGAGGATTTCTGAAGAGAATTTCAACCACAAAAGCACTTTACTGCCCATTAATAATCGTTTTCTGTACGCTGTGCTTCCCACTTCGGGTTACACTTTCGCTGAATTTTATATAGCACGATAGACCTGATGATAAAGATGTTCAAAATATTGAACCGATTACCATTGATAGTTTCCTATCACATATGATTCGTTTGCGGTGAATGCAGATGGTGATGCGATTTTAGTATTGATTAAGAAAACCGAAACGTGCAATTATCGTCACATCTCATCCCCGTCATGCTTCATACTAGTGCTGAAACTCATATCAATCCAAAGTACCATGTAGCTCGACTTCACTATAATTCTTTCCAATATTCAATGTTCATATCAATCAATGGAAAGAGGCAAAATAACTAAATATGTTCTGAGAAAGAGCCGCGATACCACTTTGACCGATCGAGTAATCGCTGATAATGACCAAAGGGTGTGCAAAAAATTGCCAGCAATCCTCATTTCGCATACTCTTTCGCCGGTCAGAGATACAAGAGAGCGTGACAAAAGAGGAGTGCGTGATATTCTCTGATACATCTCTGATAGTGAGCTGTAAATCGAATCGTTTTTTCGTTTTTTCGTTTTTCGTTTTTTCACTTTTTTCACTCGTTTTTTCATTTTTAAATCGTTTTTTCACCTGTCAAAGAGCCTTATAAGCATCGTTTTCAAGTCGAAATGGTACCATCACAAACGTTTTCTCTGCAACTATGGACTTCGCACCTACGCATCGTCAGAATTCCCTAAAGGATTGGCAATCGAAGCTGAATGATGTGAGGATGTGATGCGCATGAGTGTTGTCGGATCGAATACTGCCCTCTCCATTCTGCACACTTTCTCGCCGGCCAGAGTGTGCGGAGTAAAGAAGGCATATGCTCGATCCGGTCTTACTAGTATTATCTACTGCAATGACCAATCCGCAAATATCTCGTTTGATCTTTGATCTTTGTAGTATGTATTTAGATTGCTGTAGGTTGATCACTGACATTTAAGTTTCACTGTAGCCTCCGTACAGGTCACGAAGCCTCTCTCTTCTCCCTTCGCTCCTCTCGAACTCCTTCACTCGACTGTGCATGAGCGAGTTGTCGACGCGCTCGCTCTTCATGCCGAGAGAAATGCGACAGCTATCGCAAGTTTCATTATTTTTTGTCGATCTATACTGTGAAAATAGAATACGCAGCAAATGGCGTACTAGGAAACAAGATGCATCATTTTTTTAATTTGTGGGGAACCTTTCCCGCACGAAACAAATGACGCCCATATTTTTTCGATCACACCATCCGCAACGCATTCTATTCTCAGAAAAACTGATTTTTTGCAGTAATGTTTTTTTTAAAAGAATTGGCAACAAAGATATTCAGAACTTTTCAGAACTATTCAATATTATATTCAATTATATAAATATATTATATAAATATTATATAAATATTCAGAACCGAAGCCGGACCATCACACATGAGGAGTTGCGCGAAAAGGTTTTTTTACTGTTCTTTTATTATTTATATTTTTTTTTTGTCGAATCATTTTTAATTGCAATTCAGGCTCTTCGCATGGCTTCGTTTCTCACCAAGAAGGGCCTCACACCGGGAGGAATGGTTTCTCTCTTCATGCCAAATTCCATCGAGTGAGATACAGTCGCGCCAATAAGTCACCGGGCACTTTTAATTTCTTTCATAACTTTTGACTCATGATAGATTCATGGGTCAACCTCGGACATGTCATAGCATATCCACCGAGTGTTAGGTATATGCCATAGGGATATCACAGAACTCCCTGGTTGTTGCGTAGTGAAGACGCAATCAATCAACATATATTCAAAAAATAAAAATTCTTGAATGGATTTTTCCTCAGCTTTTCTGCTTGGTGTGATAATAGAAGGCTTCAATGCCTTTTTGAAAAAAAATATGTACTCATGGGTAGAAACCGCAAGCTCCGCCCCTTTATAGGGGATATGGAATCGCCTAAAACCTGCGCATCGGAGCGACAATTCGGGTTCGCAACCAAATTATGCGTTCAAAAGCGTTTTCGATAGCTCTCAAGATGCTTTACAAATGACGAGTGGCGGAAGATGATCGGTCAACTTTAAGTAGGTCAAATCGACGATTTTGATTCCAAAATTGCCGTTTAAAGGCTTTCTAGTGATCGTACACAGCTCCGCCACTCTAATTTACTTAATTTGTATTTTAGAGGAATTTTAAGCATGTTACTAGAATTTTAATATTTTTCTCTGAATTGTCGCTCGAGCGCGAGAGGAGAGGGGCGAGAGGGCAGAGGGAGCGAGAGAGACACACGCGAGAGAGGCTCCGCCCCTTTTCTCTCTCGTCCGATTTCCCTCTCCTCTCCATCGCCCGCGCGCGCGTGGTTTTCATGCAATAACTCGACTGGGAGATGAGTTAGAGACAAACTCTAAAAAGCAAAAATGTTATTCAGACCGAGACCAAGGTATTTAGCACACATTTGGACCGATGCGACCAATTTGGTAGATCACCCTGCGGTCTCTACTCATGGGAGGATGACGTACAGTGGCGTTTGATTGTTTCAAAGAAGGGTCCCGAAAAAATGGATTTTCGTTCATAGACATGCTAGAGACTCGTTCAAAAGCTCAATATGATCGTTGTCACCACAATTCCTGATGATCCCCAAAGTTTGATAACGATAGCTCTTAATTTGACTTCAAGGAACGAATTTTTCACTTTTTCACATAATTTTTTCTCCCTATTTTGGGTAATCAGAGTTTCAAGGCCGAGTTTTGTTCAAAGGTCTTTCCTGGAAAGATTAGTTGCAAATGCATGGAATATACAATTCCCAACTTTTTAGAGCATTTGGATAACTTTCCAGCCCGCGGCAACCCAAAATCCGAAGGCATTCGATTTTCAACCAAAAAAATGACCAAAAATGACACTGGTCGAAAAAATTGTTCTCTCAGCTTCCTGACTAATTTTTTTTCTGGTATATTTTTGTGTATCCGAATTTCGATATGAGAGCCCATGATATCATTAAAGAAAAAAGTTAAAATTGATTATGTTGAAAAACAGCCGATTTTGAAAATTTATTGACCTCGGATTTTCGGTTGCCGCGGGCTGGAATGTTATCCAAATGCTCTAAGAAGCTGGGAATCGTATATTCAATGGATTTGCAACTAACCTGTCCATGAAAGACATTTGAATAAAAATCGACATTGGAACAGTGATCATCCAAAATAGGGTGAAAAAAAGAATGTGAAAAAGTGAAAAATTCGTGCACTGAGGTCAAATAAAGAGCTATCTTTATCAAACTTTGGGGATCATCAGGAATTGTGACAATGATCATATTGAGCTTTTGAACGAATCTCTAGCATGTCTATAAACGAAAATCCATTTTTTCGGGACCCTACTTTGAGACAGTCTACAGCCACTGTACGTCATCCTCCCATGAGCACATATTTTCATCGAAAAGGCATTGCCTTCTATTTGCAAACCAAGCAGGAAAGCTGAGGAAAAATCCATTCAAGAATTTTTATCTTTTGTTGATTGCGTCTTCACTACGCAACAACCAGGGAGTTCTGTGATATCCCTATGGCATATACCTAACATTCGGTGGATATGCTATGACATGTCCGAGGTTGACCTATCATGAGTCAAAAGTTATGAAAGAAATTAAAAGTGCCCGGTGACTTATTGGCGCGACTGTAGTTTTCTGAATTTGTTTCTATTTTCGAATTCATCTCCTGGTCAAGATGAAAGATAATTGCGAAATGGAAAGAAACAAACTCCAACCATTGATAATCATGCTCTACATGTAAAAGCACATGTGTTCCTTTGTCCGTCAATCCCACGTAAACACGTTATGAAATGTTTTCGTCATCATCCGCTTCTACCTTCCCTTTTCAAAACATGATGCAACACCGCGAAGCGCGGCACTCAGCACCGCTAGCGGACTGTCGATTGTTCTATAATAATAAAAATAATAATAGTAATTATCAGAATTATAATAATACTATTATTACAGGTACGTGGTCTGCGTAATCGGTGCTATGGCCGCGGGAGGCTGCATTGAGGTGATGCCACCGGAACTCGGATATTGTAAATAAGTTATTAATATTTATTTACCGTAAAGCGCAGTTGCAACTCGTTCCATGTAGTTAATTCTTCAAGACCATAGCTCCACGAATTTTGTTGAATTTCAAACCGTGTTTTAGAGAAAAAATATTATTGCTTTGCTATTTAAAAAAAATTAAAAATATAAATATATAATATTATTATTATTATTATTTTGCAGTAACGATGCGCGATCAGTTCACGCGTTCCGCCCCCGTCATCGTTGTCACCTCTGGGAGTGATTTCCTGCTGGAGATGGTGATGGGCACGACGAAGCATCTTGACGTTAAGGTATCGATTTGGGACGTCGAATCGATACCGACTTCTCCTTAATTGGCATGATTACTCATTTTTTTCTGATAAGCGATAGAAGTAGTATCAGTTACCAAGAAATGTTTGAGCTCTTAATGAAAAAATACCTTTTAAAAATATAAAAATATATATATGTATATAATCTGTCCTCGTCCGATCACTCATAAATAGATAATAATTAGCATAATAATAAAACGGAAGCATTGATTGAGGTACCACTGTACAAACGATATTGTCGCTCCTCGAGATTTTTTTTTTTTTTTTTTTTCTCTTTCCTACGCGACGCCTCGTCTGCCGAGCCACTGCCCAATGGAGTCGTCGAATACACTGAGGCAATGTACGAAGCGCCAATCGAAAAGCCTGTTCAAGGTGATCTTTGATCTTTGACAAGAAAGTCCTCTTTCCTCCGGTGATCGCTCTTTCTCGCCTCCTCCTTCTTGTCGACACTAGGGTTGGCAATTCGGCATGTCGTAGCGGCGCCGCTAGTTTTCCCCTCGCCAAATTTTGCAATAGGTGCGGGTGAGGAGGTAGCGGCGCCGCTACGACAGGCCGAATTACCAACCCTAGTCGACACCATAAAAATTCCCCAAAAATGAGCTTCTCAAGACGTGTGATATGATAGTTTGACACCCTTTATTGTAACCAATCACTGGTTTTGAATTGGTGACGTACTCGGGCTAATCGAAGATAAGGCTACCGTAATCCTTATCTACTTTCAGTTTCCCCTTGGGACCCGGCGCAGGTGGCCCACTCATCGTCGAATACCGGAGAGCTCAAGGGCGTCCTGCACAATCATCTGGCATCACTAACGCGTTGTACCAGTGGCAGCGGTGGGTGATTATTGTAACTATGATACTGTGTAGATCGGCTGAATTTAGTTTTGGGCGGTGATGGCACGTTTTGGAACCTACCATTTTGGAACCTTGGGAGAAAAATTTAAATAACTTGGTTAGTCTTAGTCTAATCGCTTGATCCTTTTATCTATTCGAAAGAGCAAACTCTCTTCTACAAATTTCCTGACAAGATCCAAGCGATAAAAATGGTAGGTTCCAAAACGTGCCATCACCTTTTGTGCATTTCACGTGGAGAAGCATATCATCCAACTGTGTAACATCGCATAAAAAATGTTTTTTTTTTCAAAAGCTATTTTACTCCAGTCACTGGGAACTCGAGCTATACCCCTCGGTCGGAATCAACGACGTCGACTGGTACTCGTAGAGACCACAGGATCCGCCCACTTGGAGGGGATAGAGAGTTGCCCAAAACATGGCGAGAGGTCCGGCAAGTCGGGTTCGTAATGAAATCAAACGATCCAAAGCGTTTTCTGTAGGTTTAAGGATCCTGCACAAACGACGTGATGCGCAGCTTGATCGGTCAATTTTAAGTAGGTCTAAATTGACGATTTATGGTCAGGATTATCGATTTGAAGTGTTTCTAGTGATCGTACCCAGCTGCGCACATGCCCTTTACTTCATTTTTTTTTTGGAATTTTAATATTTTTCTCCGAATTGCCGGCCGCGCGCGGGAGGAGCGGGGCGAGAGAGCGGGGGGAGGGAGAGAGACACACGCAAGAGAGGCTCCGCCCCTTTTCTCTCTCGTCTCATTTCTCTCTCCTTTCCCTTGTCCGCGCGCGCGTGGTTTTCGGGGGAGAACTCGTCTGAGAGATGAGATAGAGACAAACTCTAAAGAGTAAAAATGATATTCCTAACGAGACCAACACAATGAGCATACAATTGAGTATGTGCAGTTAATTTGGTAGATCACCCTGTAGTCTCCAGGTGCTCGGTAAGCGAAACAACAAAAAAAACAAAAACAAAAAAAAACATTCAAAAACAATAGATAATGAAACAGAAAACACTTAATATTTGAGTAAAGTAGCCATTTCAGGAGGTACAACTCCTCACGTTGCCTAGCTGTCCCCTTTTCGGGTATCAGTGCATTTTTTAATAGACTTGCGACCATTTTAATGGAAAATAATATATAAAATAGATTTGCATTCAATATATAAAATAGATTTGCATTCAATATATAAAATAGATTTGCATTCAATATATAAAATAGATTTGCATTCAACTTTAAATTTTAATTCTATTTTTTAAAATGCATTATTATTTTAAAACTATTAAATTTAGGTACGACCTGATTCTGCTCTACATCATCACCGGATCGCCGATTTTTCTCCTGCGACACTTTGAGAATGAGATGTATCTGAAAGCGATCGAGAAATATCGGGTAATATCGGGAAATATCGGGAAATTTACAGCCCTGAAATAAACCATATTTTGTTACAATAGTTTTCAATTGGTAAACAGCCCATTGTTCAAACTTGCTCCGGCTGAAAAAAATAAGAAATAAACGAAAAACTGATCGACCCAAGTACTTACGTACAGTCAATATAAAATAATGTGAACGGTTTATGAAAAAAAAATGTATCCTCTCAAAATTTCAGCTTAATTGGATCACTCTCCGAGCTGCAATCAATGTTTTATGGGAATATATGATAACTTATCATAAGTTATCATAAATCGTTCACATTATTTTATATTGGCTGTATATGATAAACTTGCTCAGATTCAAACTCTGAGCATCAACGCCAATATCGTCAACTTCATCCTAAAGTACGAGATGGTGGCTGATCTCTCTTCGCTTGAAGTGAGATCTATGCAAGCTATAAAGAACGATTTTTTCATCGGAATTATTAGGTATCCTGTATTTCCTGAAAGTCCTGTATTTCCTGAAACCCAATGAAAATTATGAACTCCTGTATTACATAGCGTTTCAGAACAACAGCGAGTGAGGACATTGGGCAAATTGACAAGAAAGAAAGATTGCGCATCAAAGAATTACAGTATACAAGTCCTGACGCGAAAACGCTCCCTCCTCTCCCCTCTCCTCTGCGTCTCTAGTAGTCTGTGCTCTCTGCACTCTCGCCTACGCTGGCTGTCTGTGCGCTCTAACCGTGTCGGCTCTGGAAACGCTGTGTACTAAGACTGTCCATTGTAAAAGCTTCTTCATTGAGATCATCTTCACCTCTGGCGCCGGAGTTTCCGTATGTGAGCAGCTGCTTGAACGAGAGAAAACCCTCAAGTTCATAGCGCAGGGTGAGCTTTTTGTACTTCTTCGGTTTCTGACTCAGTCAATTCTGCAAATGATTTTTCTACCTCCCCTATCTAGATTTACAATCCAATTGAGCGCTCTCTCACTACTCATAAAAATCGACATCAGTATCATACGTCAAATGGGGTCTCGACTAACTTAGTCTGCCGATATGCCCAAACACGTTTGCCGATGTGGTCTACTTGATATGATCGATTTTTACCACACATTACGCTGTTTTTTCTGGCTTTGCCGATATGGATCACGTCGGAGTGCCGACGTGCACTCTCACTTTTTCAAGACCTATTTGACGTATGATTAGTATTGTCCAGGTTACGGTATATCAGAGGTGTGTGGCTTCACGCATCTCCCTTTCGTGCTTGACACGAAGGCGCATGCATCGGTCGGAGCTGTGGCGCCGTTCTGCAAACAGAAGGTACATCTACAGGGCGATAAGACACTTCGACAAAAAAATGAATATTAAAACAAAATATTGCATTTTGGGAAAAATTCTATAGAATAATCGCAGGAGATCTACATACAAATAGTTGCTTTTCCAGATAATGAACACGGTAACTGGCACTCCCTGTGCGGTGGGCGAGCAAGGAGAGTTGTGGATCAAGAGCGAGGTGAGAATATTGATTAAACATATTAATGAAATAATTAGAAAATAATTTTAAAAAAATATGATTTTTCGAGACAGAGATTTATGAATAATTGCCACGAATTCAGTTACTAGGCTGATGCATAAGTTCTGCTCCTTTTTCGTTAGTGAGTTTGATAAATTGACATTCAGCCGAGAGAGATCTTGGGGCCATCTTACCAATACATCATTCAGGGATGGACTTTGGGTTATTAATCATGAACGCAGATGGTTTTCTTTTGCATGGGTACTTGAGATATTTTCATAAGTCGACACCACAAAAATACTCAAAATTACAAAGTTTTTCAAGCCTCTAGCTATCATCGGGAAAATTTTCGCAGGGTATCTATCATACATAAATGAGTATCTAGCATTATCATCTTCCGAATGTTCTTGAGATCTAGTGTCCACGATACCTGCATCAATCGTGACGACTCGGAAACCGGCGTGAATTTGACGGCATTGATGCTTTGAAGAATTGCTCTCAATATGAAGAGTGTCTATATGAAGAGTGGCAAGCATCTAGTGTGGGCCGCTGTATTCGCACATGTAACGTCCAGAGTATCATTGAAAATAATTGACTCAGCTTCGCTGACAGGTGAAATAAATTGAAAATCCGAAAAGCGTAAAATATGCAAAAAATCATAAAAATCGCTAGATAGTGGTCTGGAAGAATTTGTGCCAAACAGATGTCATCGAGAACTGTGCTCTAATTTTTCTGTGAGTTGTGCCAAAAGGGTCAATCTTCAAAATGAGTACTGAAAATGATCCATTACATTAGCCCCTTAAGCAACCGTTATGCTAGAAAGGCGATTCTGGCCTTCATGAGTAGACCGTATTTGAAGACTCATAATTTCCATGTCCAGGGTGATATTATCAAATGAAAGTGCGCGATTGAAAGTACATTAGATAAACTTTGAAACGACCCTATACTCATTTGATCAGTCCCATTTATAAATAATTTATGAACACTTTAAGAAAAAAGGAGTTTAATGAGTTTAATTTAATGAGTTATCACAGTTTGCCATGACTCGATACATCAACGATTCCGAAGAGCTTGCGAATATTCTCGATGAGGACGGATTCATTCACTCAGATGAAATCATTCGTTTATATTTTGCTGAGCAATCAAACAACGATCGATTAAAATATGCCAGTTCGAGCGGTAAACTCTAGATGTAGATGGTGAGCAATCTTTCACAAAAACTATGATACGGAGAGCACGAGTGATAGCAAATGTCTGATCACAGAAGAAAATATCATAGTTTCCTCTCTGCTTACGTGTACTCCCCTTTCTCGTACACTCAGGAATTGTCATAGTCTTCTTATTTCACTACCGTTTATTCCCCATAATTCGTGCTCCACCCTCGCCTCTAGAACAATTTCCATCTGGAATTCTCTCCCCCCTGATATTGTTAATTCTTCCCATTCATTCTTTCGTAACTTTATTCGTTCCCAACCCCACTGATTCTACCCCGACTCAATTATTTGTAATTGGCTTGATCTTTAGTCTTTCCTCACTTCCCTCCCCCTCCCTCTCCCTCCCCAACCCTTGCTGCCCGGCAAACTACCGAATCGACGGAACTCCGTTTCTTTCACTCTTCACGATTCTTTCTTGTACTTTTCCCATGAACGGAATAAATGAATGAATGAATGAATGAATGAATGAAAGATCAGTTCTCAGGAGACATTGCTTACATGCACGAGAACGGTCTCGTCTATATCACTGGAAGAATCAGCGAGCGCATCAGGGTCAACGGCGTATCGGTATGGATTTAGAAAATTAATTATATATTATTATTTATTTATTCATTTATTAACAAAAAACGGCATTACTACACTATGGATTCCAGGTTTCTCCCATTGCGATCGAGACTCTGCTGAGGTGGGATCCGAAAATCGCCGATGCTGCTGTGGTTGGCGTTCCTGATGAGGAGGTACGAGCAAGGCGTGAAATTTTTCGGTCTTGGCTCTCTCCATTTCGCACACTAATTCACCGATCAAAGAAACGAGAGATTTATTCAACCGAAAGAAAGCACAAATATCCGATATTTTTGAAGGGAGTTATGAGACCTATTAATGTATTGTCTCCAATTGTTACATCATGCTACGATTTCGCAATAAAAAATAGTGATTATCAGAGGGGCGAGAAGATTCATGCAGTAATAGCGAGAAAAGACGAATTGCTGTCGGAATGGGAGGTGCTCCACTGTTTTAATGGCAAGTTTATTATTTTAATCAGGCATAATACATGTTGATTATTTTTGACGCATTAAATATTTTTAATAATCAGAACCATAAATGCACAAGCGCAATAATATATTTTCCACATATGTAGGGACCGCCAGCCCCGCCCCTTTTCCCTCGACACCATTCCCCTCAAAAGCAAGATCGAGGGAGCACACCTCTCATACGCAACGAAATCACTCTCTCAAAAGCTTGATCTGTAGCTCTTGCCCTCCTCTATCATTGACCAGAAGCGGAGCTTGCCATTTCATGTTTGAGTAGGTCAATAATCGATATTGAGGTTAGGAATAGGGTGATTAGGGCATTTCCAGTGCACGCACAATGTTCCGCCTTTGATAGTCAATTAATTTGTATTTTAGAGGAATTTTAAGGACGAAATTGGATTTTTAATATTTTTCCCTGAATTGTGCTCGATCGCGGGAGGAGAGCGGGAGGAGCGAGGCGAGAGAACGCGGGGAGTGAGAGAGACGCGTGCGAGAGAGGCTCCGCCCGCTGTCTCTCTCGTCTCGCCTCTCTCCCCTCTCTGGCTGAGTGAGTCGCGCGCGCTTCTAAAGCTCTCATGGGCTTTAGAGAAAAGCTATCGACATACGTCCAAAAACAAAAATGATATTGAGAAACTCACGGTCACAATGAGCCTAGTTTTGAATAGATTCCGCAAAGTCGGCTCTCAGGCTGGTGGTCCCTACACATATGTACAAATATGATCTAATTTATCGGGTTGAGGAATAAGTAACGCTCGTTTTTCCAATTTCAGATTATGACCTCTCCCGTCTTTCTAAATTGTGCAATTATATTCCGGTTTTTGATGATCGATAAGGGCTTGGATACTCTCTTTAGCGCACACTATATCATATATCTCCGATCATTTAGGCGATCACAATGGCTGGCTCAATTCAAAGTTGTCGCACCTCACCCTGAGATTTTGACAGGTCAGCACTGAGGGAAGAAGAATTATTGAGCCACAATTAAGCTGCAGTAGTAAAGTATCATGGTTATACATTACACTGATGATATTCAGAGGAATATCCAAGTAAAGGCCTGTGTGAGATATGCGCCTAACGAGAGTGTAGGATTTTCAGTTACTGACCGAAAGAAGTTTTGCTAGCCGCGTTTTCTTAGCAATAGATCTAAAGACCTCAATTATGCTTGAATGTGGAGTACCTTTCCTGTTGAAAATATGGACGAATTTTGCTAAGTGTGGAGCATTCTCTTTATGAGTTAAATTGCTCGTAAGTCCGTTATAGAAAAACAAGCCTCGAAATAGACATTTATTGCTGTTTCCTGTAAACCGTACTAATTGAATGTAAGGCCTTAGATGGTTAAATGGACGAGCAACTTTTGCACTATCATCCACCAAGTGGCCACAATTATAGAATGGCTACTATGTCTTGGGTATGGTTTAATCCAAAGTTCTCAAAACACGCATTTCTTTTGATTCCGTCACAAAATAAAATTTTTGGAAAACTGTTATTTTTCAAATAGGAGCATAAGTAGCACCAAATGTTTATAGTGATAATATAGCTCCATAGTGAGTGACTGGAGCGCACTAGTGTATAGGCCAGCACCTTCGATCCTCAAGGTAGACAAATAAGTTAAGTGAACTGCAATTTTTCACGAACGTTCCCCTTGAAACGTCTATAAAAATACAACAATGAATCGAGCACCATTCTCACTTCACCATGAAAGAGGTGTAGTATCGGGCTGCTCACCCGAGAATGTGTGAATTTACCGAACAGTTTCCACGTTAAATTACACAATTTCGAAAAAAATCTAAAATTTTCGAAAATTATCAGGTACATTGAAATCTAAATTTCTCTCCTACACAGGAAGCGTGATATTTCTAATAATAACGGCTATGATACTCGAGCATACCCTGAAAAAATGCTATAAAGTCAGCTCGTTTAGATTTGATTGGCGGGAGATATATGAGCCCAAACACGATGCTCAAAAACGAGCATTACTTATTCCTCAACCCAATATATTGTGATTAACTATAAGTTGAGAAGGTAGGTCAATTGTTTTAGAGACCCAACTAAAGTGCAACAAACATTTTCCAGAAGAGATGGCTGACCACTGCCACATCACAGGCGACGTACACTTCGTCGAGAGTATTCCGAGGTTATAACATCTATTATTATTATTATTAATATGTTTTGTTTAATAGATTTTTAGTATGTCTTAAAAATCTGGTTCAGAACCGCCTCAGGAACACTGCAGAGATGCACTCTGCTCGCGAACATCACAGAAATCCCTGAATAAGCACGCCGATTCTTTCCCGACCGCACCAGTTGATAGAACACATTTATGTGCATACATTAAAACCCCTTAAAACAATTGTTTGCTTGTAGATAGTGTTTTTCCTTTGTGATATAATGACAGATTCGACTGATATGATTCGAATATTTAAAGCAAGGATAATATTTCTACTCAAAATCACTGTAAGAAAATATTCCGTTTCACACGTGCGTCTCCAGATAAAGTTTGATGCCCACGTCATATCTCCAGACATTTTTTGTCAAAGCGGCAAACCGATGAAAAGTGGTTGACTGAAGCCACTATCAGTAGGGAGTATTTCATTTCCCTTCCCTCATCAGTCAGAGGTTTGAGATAACGATGAAAATTTCAACACATAGATAGGGTCCACAACGTGGATACCCGACTTTACGGAATCTGATCCGAAGTAGGCTCATTGTGACCGTCGGGATCTAAATATCATCTTTGTTTTTGGACGTATGTATGTTGATAGCTCTTCTCTGAAGCCCGGGAGAGCTTTCGAAGCGCGCGCGACTCCCCCAGCCAGAGAAAGGGGAGACGCGAGACGAGAGAGAAAGGGGCGGAGCCTCTCTCGCGTGTGTCTCCCCCCCCGCACTCTTGCCGCTCTCTTCCCGCGCTCTTATTTAATTCGAGCACAGTTCTGGGAAAATGATTAAAAATCCAATTTTGTGCTTAAAATTCCTTAAACAATGCAAATTAACAGAATATCAACCGGCGAGCAGTGTGCGTGCACTGGAAAGGCCCTAATCACCCTTTTCCCAACCTTAATATCGATTTTTGATCTACTCAGACTTGTCAGATCGTGCTTGCCGGCCGCTTAATCGATAGAGAATGGTAATAGCTACCGATCAAACTTTTGGACGAGTGATTTCATTGCAAATGAGCTTTGTGCTCCCTCGATCTCGCTTTTGAGGGAAATCGAGTGGAGTGAAAGTGGGTGGGGCGTGTGGCCTCTACACATAGAGACTGGCTCGAATGATGGTTCTGGATACACGGATCTTCGTTACAATACTGCAAAAGTACAGAATTTTCAAGCCATAGTCATGTAATATTTTTGTAGTTTTAACAACGGTTTCCATAGATAGGGCACGCAAGCTCCGCCCACTTTTGGTGTACCCGATTCACCTCAAAAGCGAGATCGAGGGAGCACACCTCAGAGACGCAACCAAATCACTAGCACAAAATCTTGATCTGTAGCTCTTGCCCTTCTCTATTATTGACCTGAGGCGGAGCTTGCACTTTCATGTTTGCGTAATTCAAACGCATTGTTTGCCGGATGAAGAAGTAAACGCATTTTATTTTATAATTTTCTTAGGGCAAGATATTTCCTCAACACAGACTATGTTTCAATATGCTTCAGACAGTTGTTAAATCAGAATTAGAGATAGGATATCGCGAAAATCAAAAAGGTTCAGAGAGGTGAGAAGATTGATGCAGTCATAGTGAGGAAGGACGGCTCTCTGACAGAGGAGGAGGTTCGCAGACAAGCCAATGGTGAGCTTCGATATTTCTAGGTAATAGCACTCTCCATTCTGCACACTCCGACTTCCTTAGAGCAGTCAGAAATATCAACTAATCATGAAAACGGCTTTTCATGTCGGATTGAAGCCGGCCAATCCATTTTGTCATTGCTATTAGTTACCTTGTTTATGGCTACGTGCATTTTATTAGAAACTCAGTGCGGTAAAACGATCAAAAATAGAACTCAATTTGTCCATAAATGGTTCACAAAATATCCGATTCGCAGATCGCATGGCGAACTACTGCCACATCACGGGCGCCGTTCACTTTTTCGAGAGCATTCCGAGGTTTTAATTTAATTTAAATTTTAAATAACCCTATTGTTTTCAAATTTTCTGAGCATCTGAAAAAAACATTCAGATCCGCTCCTGGCAAGATCCAACGACGAAGTCTTCTGGCAAATATCAAGGAGGAAAAATGAACCTTTTGTTACAATTGTCGTAATTGATTTTAGTTAGAAATCATCAACATTCCTAATTATTATCGCATAAATATAGATTGTGTTCAATTTGGATGATGAAAAAAGTGAAGTCACAAGTATTTCCAGTCTACATTTTTTCTCTGAAAATAACAGCGAAACAAAGCGGGATGAAATTTCAATCGCGTCTTTGTCTCCAGATTTTTTTTACTTTGATGCGCCCGTCATATCTCCAGACATTTTTTGTCTAAGCGCCACATACCGGTAAAAAAGTTTGGCTGGAGCCTTTATCAGTAGTTACTCTCTATCTTCTCCCGTTCTCTCACCAATCGAGATAACGGTTAAAAAACTCTAACAAAGAGGGCCTCACATTACCCGATTATGAGGTGACTGAATAATGGGAACTTTGTGATAATGGGGTATTGTGTGGAGACTTAGGTTCTCTGCTCACTCCCCATTCGGCGCACTCTCTCGTCGCTCTCATCAGCGAGATAGTGTGCAGACTTGAGAGAGCTGGATTCGAAACGTCATTCGGAAATTTGTTCATGGAGGCGCTTTTTGCTCATGTTAATGCGAGATATAAGAGGGCTCTGGCAGCATGACATGGCACCAATTCTCCTGCAACCATGGACAGCCTTCCCATCCATCCTCGCGAGGAGTATTTCAAGGAGTGGAGAGCGAAGCTGAACGATCTAAGAGTCTGGACTTCACTATCCCTTTTTTAACAAAAATTTATTTGCTTCTCTTCGGCGGGGTCGAAATTTTCAGAGTGTATTCAAGCTGCTATTTGTATTTGTATTGCTTCGAGCCGAGATAGGTGTTCTCCTCTCCATTACACAATGATTCAGTGTGCAGAATGGAAAGAGTTACTGAGACTATTGCCAGGTCACCGCTCCCCTCGCCTCTCCCTTCACTCCACTGGAACTCCTACAGACCACCGTCCACGATCGAGTCCTCGATTCGCTTGCTCGTCATTCGGACAGGAATGCTGTTGCTATCGTTAGTTTTGTTTTATTTTTTCGTTACTTTCCCATCTTTTTATAATCATCCTACCACTATGTCGGAATTTTCTCCTCCTAAAGAGCGGATGTCTAGAGTTCGATTTTATTAACTTTTTCGCATAAATAATACGTTTTTCTATTCAGATCGAGGCCCATACTGACAGGACAATCACCCATGGGGAGTTGCGAGACAAGGTTTGGTATATGTACCTATAATAATGAAAAGAAAGGTTTAGTCCCTCCGAATGGCCTCATTCCTCGTCAAGAAAGGCCTCGTCAAAAAATTCCAGGCGCTATGATCACGATAGCAATGCCCAACTCTATCAAGTGAGTTCACTATTTTTCCTCTATTCACCCCACATGGCAGGACGTGTATCAGATTAAGAGACGTTCCACGATATTCTGCACCTACCCAACGGATCGATTTTTTGCAACTTATGCCAATAAGTTCAGGGTGAAGTCCCCATACATAGAGCTGATAGCTGGCCCAATATGCGATGTTGGGGTGCACTTTCCGAAAAATGCCAGACATGTCCCAAAAAAAGTCCGAAATTTCATCTCAGAAGAAAATAGGTTCTTATAGATGTTTCAGGGGTTATTTTTGATGAAAATAACGAAAAACATAGTTTGGAAGCGCAAAGACATCGATATATGGTCGAAAATGCAAATATGTTCATTTTTCGGTCACCCTGAAAAAATATTTTAGCCATGTACATTTTTTTATTCCAGATTCGGATTCTACGTGAAAAACTACCCCTGCGCATCTAGTTTTCATGTCCATCATAATGGGCCGCCGGCTTCTGCAGATGTCAGCCCTATGCGTTCTCGTAGACTGGCGAGAGAAAGATGTCGAGAGATTTCGTATTTTCGAAATGAGACAGTCACTTATGAATCAGTTTTGTGTCCCATTTATTGTTCTTAAGCATTTTTGTTTATGTTATGGGGTTTCGATATCGAAAAAAGCGAAAAGTCGAAAAATCACTTTTTCGAAATCTCAAAATTTCAAAAATTCATAACTCATGTATCTGAGCTTAAAATTATGCATTCTCAACGGAAAATCAGTCGCATACGAGTTATAAACAATATTTGAGACTTATAGCCGATTTCCGCATATTTTTTGAAATTGTAATTTTTCGGTGGGCAAATGATCGAGAAATTTTTCGTCCAAAACTTTTTCTCTCGAAATCGTCCCAAAAGTTCAGATATTGTTCATAAGTGATTTTCCAAGTGATTTTCCGTTAAAAATACACAATTTGAAGCTCAGATACATGCCTTATGAATTTTTGAAATTTCGAGATTTCAAAAAAGTGATTTTTCGACTTTTCACTTTTTTCGAGTTTTATCGATATCACAACACCAGAAAATAAAAACAAGTGATTAATAACGATTAATGGGACACAAATCTGTTGTGAAAGTGACTGTATTGCTTTGAAATGGCGAAATCTCTCGACATCGTTGTCTCACCAGCCTCAGAGAGCGTCTCGGGCTGACATCTGCAGAAGCCGGCGGCCCATTATGATGGACATGACAACTAGATGCGCAGGGGTAGTTTTTCACGTAGAATCCGAATCTGGAATAAAAAAATGTACATGGCTAAAATATTTTTTCAGGGTGACCGAAAAATGAACATATTTGCATTTTCGACCATATATCGATGTCTTTGCGCTTCCAAACTATGTTTTTCGTTATTTTCATCAAAAATAACCCCTGAAACATCTATAAGAACCTATTTTCTTCTGAGATGAAATTTCGGACTTTTTTTGGGACATGTCTGGCATTTTTCGGAAAGTGCACCCCAACATCGCATATTGGGCCAGCTATCAGCTCTATGTATGGGGACTTCACCCTGAACTTATTGGCAGGGGTTGCAAAAAAGTCCTCCGTCGACCCCTCTCAAAAGTTTCACTAAACCGTGGAACGGCTCTTAAGAAAATGGGCCCTCAGAAATACATCCCAAGACATTTTTCTCCTTTTTATGTCACTTATCATTCAATACCGTCGACATTTTACGGGTTTTAGCTGCTTAAAACTATCGCGTTTACAAATGTTTTGAATAAATTTTTAAATATATTTTTTTATTATTATTTTAAATAAATTATTATTTCAGTTACATGATCTCTGCGATTGGAGCGATGACAGCTGGAGGATGCATCGATGCCATGCTGACGACTTTTGGGGATTGTGAGCAGCTTTTTATAATTTTTTAAAGGATTTTCTTGTATGTAGTTTGTTTGTATTATTGTGTGCGATTTCTCAAAAATTTTAGATTTTTTCGATCCTTTTCGTCCATCTCAATGAAACGAGCGCGCAAGTGTCGTTTTTACAAAATCCTTGAAACATACTCCGTTTGTATTTCAGTCCTAACGTTTGTAACGTTTCGTATGCGCAATCTCAGGGTATTTTTAAAAGAAAAAAAATGGATATTCCAGACGAGATGCGCGGTCAATTCACTCGCTCCGCCCCCATCATGATCGTCACCCTCGAGAGTCTGCTGGAGAAAGTGATGAGGACGTCTGATCAATTGGATATTAAGGTGGGAGAGCTGAAACTTCGTCTGTCCTATCCTGTGAATACACTTTGAATGGTGATTCGAGTAGTTCTTCATTATCAATTGTTAGCAGGGCGGTATCGCAACATCGCGGTATCGCGATGTTCACGACTAGTTTACGATTTGAAACGTTGATTAGGATGATTTCAGGCGTACATCTGCGTTCGTGACCTATCCACCTCCGGTCCTTTCCCCGCTGGAGTTGTCGATTACGAGGAAGCAATTGGAGAAGCGCCTATCGATAAGTCGATTCAAGGTGATCTTTGACAAGATAAGCCCTCATGCGTATCACAAATGGAAAAATAAATGAAAAGTTCGTATCATCATTCTGCGCGCTTTTTCGTCGACGCAGCTGCGTAGAGAGTGTGTAAAATGAAGAAAGCGCCCTCTTCATTTGTCAACTCTAATAACTGAGTTTTGTGTGAGGCGAGAGTGAATGTCAATCGGTTTAATCGCGCTGACTACACGGTACACTCTTGACAGACAACCCTACATGTCATTCTGGCCGAGTGGTCTAAGGCGCTGCGTTCAGGTCGCAGTCCACTTCTGTGGGCGCAGGTTCGAATCCTGCGGATGACAGCAATCTTTTGCCGAATGTTGTAGCGGTGCGACAGTTATTTTTGAGTGTGCATTCACACAGGCTACCGTAACTATTGGCATTTCACAACTTGTTATTATCGGAATATCTGTATAATCACCAGAGTCTCAGTGAATATTCAACATGATGAGATGTGTTTCAGACTGGCATGAATAGGAGTACATTTTCGCACGAAACAATGAAGGTTCTGGTTATTGTACAAACAACAATAAATAAAAATTATTCTAATTCATTTCATCCACTGGGTGATCATTACAGTACCCTTCCAGTATCGCTTCGGGACCCGGTGCAGGTTGCCTACTCTTCGGGCACTACCGGATTCCCCAAGGGAGTGCTTCATAGTCATCTCGCCTTTGCAAATGCACTTTATCAGTGGCAACGGTAAGCGACTAATAATTTCAGTGATTATTGATTACTCAAGCGGCTTTTTTTTACTGTAGATATAATACTTGCACTAAAAACGTTGATGACATTTGCCCAAATGCTAGCGATGATTCGACTGGTTGATTGTGTTTCAGCTGGGAATGAATAGGGGTCAAATTTCGTTCGGAACAATCAGCACTGCATGGTCAGATAAAAACACTAAAAATGGAGTCCTGAATAGCCATCTCGCCTTCTCGAATGCGCTTAACCAGTGGCAGCGGTGAGCAAATAACTTGTGATGGCGGGCATCCTCCGACTCTCCTCGATTCGAGTGATATCTCGTCGGTTAGAGAGGCGAGAGAGCACGCAAAACGAGGAGATTCGGATACCGATTTGTCATCTCTATGAAGCATCATTCAAACGTCATTCTTCGATCGATTGTTCTTATTTTGAAGCGAATAGCACAGCAAATTCGCTGAAATTCAAGCGATGATTCGATTGGTTGAAATGTGTGAAGCCAGGAATCCTGCGATCGGCGTGCATGATGTTGACTGGTATACGGTAAGCAAAAACATTGTAACAAACAAATAAAACAACAAGAAATCCCGCAACTCCAAATTAATCCAATTCATGAGAGTTTCTTTCAAAAAGGTGCCGCTAATTGATGAATTAATGAATTATTTCAGGAGTATCAATTGACGACGCTGCCCTCGTGTCATCTCTTCGGGTACTTATAACAATAAATATTCAAAAATAATTATACAAATAAATTTTTTTTAAAAATCATACTTGAAGGTTCGGCCCGATCCTGCTCTTCCTAATAACCGGATCTCCTATCATTCTGCTCAGACAGTTTGATGAGGAAGTCTACCTGAGAATGATAGAGAAGTATCGAGTGAGTCTCATGGAAGAGCAGAATAAAGTTTCTGACAACATATTAGTCCAGCTATCTATGTATCATGACTGATAGTGGAACAGTTTGAGGACCCAATAAAGTATGGCTGACTTTTAAGAAAAAGTAGGCTGAGAATTTCAACTTGAGTTGCAGTTTACTGTATCTTTGATGACGAATAATAGCGAAATTTCAGCCCCGAGCTCTCAACATCATTCCTCCCATCGTCAATGTACTGGCGAAAAGCGAGAAGGCGCAAGCTGCTGATCTTTCTTCTTTAGAGGTCAGAGAATTATGAAATGACAATGCTTCAAAATTATTTATAATAATCTATTTTAAAAACTGTTAGGATACATGAGGTGCGACTATTAGAAACTGAGGAAATGCATTGCGCATTTCACCAATTGAGATCATCCTCACTGCCTCCTCTTCCTGTGGTGCTTCAGTGTGCGAGGGACTACTGGTGCGAGAAAAGACACTCAAGTACATAGTGCAGGGTGAATATTGCAAATTAACAATATCATTGTGGCTGAAGTCTTGTTTGATCATGCTGATAACATGTATCTTCATTCTGCACACTATTTCTTCATTCGTGTGCAGAGTGGAGAAACTATAAAGCTATGATTTGTTCTCAGGCTACGGTATGACCGAGCTGTGCGGCTTCTCCCACCTCCCTCTTGTCATCCACAAGAAAGTGTACGAATCGATCGGAGCCATTGCGCCTTTCTGCCAGCAGAGAATTTCGTACAAAAAAATATTCAAATGTTAAGATGGCACAAGTCCATTCCGAAATTGGAGTATCCCCAATTTTGAGTCATACAAAATTATTTTGCATATCGTCAACACGATAACTGGCGCGTCTTGTGTTGTTGGTGAGCACGGAGAACTGTGGATCAAGAGTGAGGTGAGGATTCATTGGTGTGTCCGGATCAAATACTAGCTGTCTCCATTCTGCACATATCGTCGGTTAGAGTAGAGACCGCAGGGTGATATACCAAATTGTTTGCACGGGTCCAAATGTGTTCTCAATACCTTGGTCTCTGTCTGAATAACATTTTTGCTTTTTAGAGTTAGTCTCTAACTCATCTCCGAACCGAGTTATTCCATGAAAACCATCTCCGCGTGGGCAATGGAGAGGCACAGCGTGCCAGAGAGGCGAAAAAGCCTCATTTGCGTGGCGGACGGCCACGCATGTGATATTCCTCCCCATCTCATTTTGAAGAAAAAACATAGTTGAAATGACAGGGGTGAAATCCGCATTTTCCATGCAATATCTTTGAAAATAAGGTTGCATGTGCATTTGTTTCTCATCTAAACGATGTAGTAGCCTGTAATGATGTGACTGACTTGTTTTTGACTTTCTTATTCGCTTAAACGTGCCTCTATACTCATATTTTCAATAATCCCTATTTTCAAGCCGAAAGTTACAGGTGCTCAATAATAGGAAAACTTACATTGGTACCTGTTTCGGAATCGTCAGAACAAGATCTACAAATCGTAGAAATCAGAATTTCGATTTTCGGTTTTGTTTTCACGATATGTAAGAAAAACTACATAAAAATGTGTATTTTTATTATATTTCGAATATGATTTTTTCGAAGATTTCGAAGATTTCTACGATTTGTAGATCTTGTTCTGACGATTCCGAAACAGGTACTAATGTAAGTTTTCCTATTATTGAGCACCTGTAACTTTCGGCTTGAAAATATGGATTATCGAAAATATGAGTATAGAGGCACGTTTAAGCGAATAAGAAAGTCAAAAACAAGTCAGTCACATCATTACAGGCTACTACATCGTTTAGATGAGAAACAAATGCACATTCAACCTTATTTTCAAAGATATTGCATGGAAAATGCGGATTTCACCCCTGTCATTTCAACTATGTTTTTTCTTCAAAATGAGATGGGGAGGAATATCACATGCGTGGCCGTCCGCCACGCAAATGAGGCTTTCTCGCCTCTCTGACACGCTGTGAGAGAAGAGGGGAATCAGGCGAGAGAGAAAAGGGGCGGAGCCTCTCTCGCGTGTGTCTCTCTCGCTCCCCCCGCTCTCTCGTCGCTTTCCTCTCGCGCTCGCGTGACAATGTAGATAAAATTATTAAAAATCTAGTAAAATGCTTTAAAATCCTCTAAAATGCAAATTAAACGAGTGGCAGAGCTGCGTATGACCACTAGAAGCCCATGAAACTCCACTTTTCAAACTTAAATGGCCATTTTGACCTACTTATAATTGAGATTGCTAGCTCCGCCTCACATATTTTGTAGAGGCTACTGTTAGCTACAGAAAATGCTTTAGAACGCCCGGATTGATTGCGAACTAGAATTGTCACCTCGATGCGCAGGTTTTGAATGAGTTTTGTTCCCCTCAAAGTGGGCGGAGCTTGCGGTCTCTAGGTTAGAGAAAGTGGAATAGAGAGAGAGATACAGTTCGATCCGGACACATTTGAATCGATAACCCAAAATTGAGGGAAGTTACAATTACAGATAAAATATCCTTTGTATTGTATTTTTTGTGTCAGACAAAAGAAGTCGCTAATATCAAAAATGTTGAAAATTTGAAGATATTTCACGTGACGGTGAAACGTATTCCAATTTTAACTTTCAATTTTCAAAATAAGTTATTATAATATTACTACAATACATAAAATAGGTGCGTATGAACTGCTACCACAACAACCCCGAGGCTACGGCGGAAATTCTCGATGAGGATGGATTCGTACATTCTGGTAAAAAATATTATCATCAATTGAAGACCAGGGATCAGCGATAGATCAGAGATGAAATGATCAAGGATCAAAGATCATATCTCAGGTGACATGGACTACTTGGACGAGAACGGGCTCGTGTACATCACTGGAAGGATTAAGGAGTACATCAAAGTCAACGCAGTCACGGTAAGAATTCTTGCAATTTATTGATCATCGAAACCTCGGAAATGTTCTTGCTTATTATTCTATCAGGTCGGTCAGAAAGTTTCTTTCTTTTTTACGCTCATCGATTCTGACCTATATTATTATTGTTGTTTGATAGATCAGCATATGGCTTTACATAATCAATGAGGGCATTGTTGCTCTTTTTAGCGCACATTATATCAGGGCTGAACAATCAGTATGAGGGACACAAAGTAAAGTTAAATTCACAGTGGTTGACCATGAATCGCATCTGTATCTCAAGCCAGTGCAGAGTGGAAAGAAGTAATAGGGCCCAACCAGTGTCACATTTATAAAGTACGATGATTGATGATTACCATTAAGTTATTGCGAGGAAATTATCGCAGCATGCTTAATAGAAAAGCGCTTGTGAAGATGCAACAGACGGTTCTGGAACTCTCGAAAAACAGTTTCCATCACACAGCTGTCGAGTCGATAGATCTTCAAATGTCAATTCAAGTGCATATCAAAGTACAATACCTAGTGAGTCCCCAATACAAATTGAGAGAGGATCCCATTATCCAGAAATTAGCTGAATTTTCTTGAACTTTGATATCGATAATTGAACATTGAAAACAAGACATATAGCTGCGTCCCTTTTTGTATAGGGTCAGAAAGGCGGTTATTTCGATGCTAAAAGAATAATCAACTCTTGTTATATCGTTGTTTTCTTGGGTAGAACTTGGTGTTCGCTATTTTCTGTAATGGGAGGTCGTGACGGTACACACCGAAAATCATGTTTTATTGCAATTTCCGCTTCAAAATTTATTTTCCCTTCTTCCACACGAGGCCGGTTCAATTCACACATACTACGATATTGCCCCAGGACACCCCTAACTTATGGCATATTGGCGATTTAAACAAGCACAATTGTCGAGCTAAAATTAACAAAAAGAAAAAGAAAGAAACTTTCTGACCGACCTAATATTTTCGGGAGCAACTGTGATTAAGCGTTGATTGAAAGACGCAAACCCAGATTGATAATTTGGGTTGGATAAAACTTTGTGAAAAGCGATAACTTTGCAGGTATCTCCCATCTCCATCGAGAATCTGCTGCTATCGCATCCCAAGGCCGCCGTGGTTGGAGTACCGGATGAGGAGGTGAGGATAATATTATAATAATTATTAATTTTCCTCCATTTTGATGTCGTGATTATAATAGGAGAGGATGTTCCCATCAAAATTCAAGGATCACAAATTAGATTTTACAGAATCGTATAACGGGTTGTGTTTCAGTGAGATGTTAAAAGATAGGAGAAATAAATCGGAATGATATTCTGCACAGATGATACTTTCAATAAAACAAATGATAAAATAAAAGTTAAAGTTAAAAATAAACAAATGAATTGAAATAATAAATCAGAGAGGTGAGAAGATCTCTGCAGTAATCGTGAGGAAGGACGATTCACTGACTGAAGAGGAGGTTCGAAATCCTGTCAATGGCGAGTTTCATTGTTTCCTCTTCAATTAGTAGCTCTCACCATTACGTATCTTGTTTTAATTGAAGAGCGAAACATATGAAAATTTCCTGTCATTTTAATAAACTTCCCTTTTGTATACATTTGTAAATTTCGAATTGTAATTATTGTAGGATGCATGGTCAACTACAGTCATATCACGGGCGATGTCTACTTTGTGGAGAGCATTCCGAGGTTTTAATCTTTAAAAAAAAATAAAATATATAAATTAAAAAAATAAAATAATTCCAGATCAGCACCCGGCAAACTGCAACGACGTACTCTGCTCGCGAATATCACCAAATGTGCTTGATAAATTGACAACATCAATTATTCAGGGAATATTGAACAGTTTCTGTTTTACAGCACAATGCGGATAAATTTTAGAAATTAGTGTTCTGACCGAAACTACAGTCGAAATACGATCATGCTTGGAGTTCATATCATCGCAAAAATGGATTTAACTGTTTTAATACAATAGTTATGGATGAATTTGCTACTTTCATGACTGTCGTGGAAATTATTGCTGGCTAAGTCATGCTTCGTTTACAGAAAAAAAGAAAAGAGCGATGAAGATAAGACATTATAATTGGCAGCATATTTTTCAATTATATTTTCGACATCGAATTCTTTTCATTATTTGTTAATCTCAAAGCATCCGAAACACATCCGGATAAATAAACCATGAAAGAAATTCGATGTACAATAAACTAATAAAAAGAAAAATATGATGTAAAAGCACGATATTAGTCATTATTGAAGGTTCACATAGAGCATCTATTACATCTATTAAGATCATTTTTTTTAAAACGTCGTAAGCATGTGTCAATTTGAAATTTCAATTTGAAAAGCTTGAAATACATAAGTGAGCTTCGATATTGTAGAACATTACTTTTTAAATAAAATAATCACTTTCTACAGTGAAGAAGATCTCTTTTGATCCTGGAATTAATCATATAACACCTCATAGTCCTAATGAATAGTCTTTTGAAGTCACGCCATGCTATGTCTCGCCAAAATTTCTCGTCATCCCAAAAAATGCGAGTGATTCCGCTCCACTTTGCACTCTTATCGCTCTTTTTGCCACAGGGCGGCGAGATAGGCGGGTGAATGACAATTTGAGTCTGAAAGCCAAATCAAAAGAGGAGAATCACCCCCCCCCCCTCGTATTTTGTCCGAAAACCTATTGTCAACTTCGTGTTTTTATTTCAGATGGAGAATTTACAGTCAGACATTTGTGTTTTTCAAATATTTTCTTTCTGAGAGATGGAAGACAGAACGGGATGAGTAGGATAGGATATTCCTTCTCAACATGAGAGCTTTCACTTTTCCGTTTTCTCGGTGCGGCGAGAGAACAGACGAAAGAAAAAGTATCGACATCACCAATAAAGCTCCACATGTGGAAAATGACAGCACAAAATTGGGCCGAGCTTCAAAAGCCTAACAATGTCATGTAATTTCGATTTTCCAAGCGACCGAGAGAATTGAGAAAAGACCAATGCTCACAACGAGAACATCTCCCCACATTGGACGTTTTTTTGGTTCTTTGATTGGTGCGAGTCAGGGACCTGAAAAAACCTTGCCACAATTCGAAATGAAGTGATACCTCTATAAAATGTGGCGCTATAATAATTGAGGTAATTACGAACATTCTAGCAATTACCCATAGGTTTCATGGTATATTTTTTCGCATTGATCATTTTTTTCTGTTTTTTTGTCAAGGTGAAATGGGTAGACTATACCCAATGTTCATACCAAGACACGTTGCTTTACAGATTAGAAATATTATGAAGTCATACCATCCTTTATCTCGCCAAGATGGCTCGACATCCAGCAAAAAAACTGATTAATTTCGCTCTACATTGTCTTCTCTAGGACCTTTTTGCCACAGGGAGGCGAGATAGGTGGGTGGATGACAAATTTTCAATCCTTCTCAGTCCTCACACTAGATATTGCAGTTGGCAGATAGACGACACAGCGGGGAGAGTTGCAAAACAATAAACACCTGGATTAGAGAGCCTTTTCTCGGTATTTATCAGAGTCGAGCCGCTTTGGGTAAGGCTGTACCCACCCGCCAACTCACGCCGCTTTTTAGCCTAGACACTCTCCTCTGTCTGCACGCTATCTCGTCCAACCTTGATCAGATTAGAGAGAAAAAACAAGAACATTTCTCCTTGATAAAAACGCGTTCACCATCCCTCGTGATATCTGGCTAGCGAATTGTTCGAGAGTATTCGCGAGCAATAGTGATGCCGAATCGAGACCGACACTCCTCGATTTGCGCGTTCTCTCGCCGGTCAGAGCAATGACAGAACATGCTGATCGAGGAGATCTCGGGCTCGAACCGGCATCAATAGTGAGCACTAGCGAATTCGTTTCGGTATTCGACTCTCTTCATTCTGCACACTCTCACGTTTCTCTGACCGCCGAGAGAGTGGCAGAATGGAAAGAGCCAAAACCGAATTTGCATCAATAGTGAGTACATCGTGTAGCTGTCTAGAAGATTTTGTTGCTTAGTCGGAAGCGACATTATCGTTTTATAGCTTTGCTTTCAGTAACCTCAAAACAATGTATTTGTTTTATCGAATGTGACTCGCTGCTTTCAGATTAGCCATCATGTCTATTAGAGCGGAAAAGAGAGGGGCTGCCTACTGGATCACGTTCAACAACCCGAACAAGAGAAATGCCATCACTAAAGAGGTGAGGTTGTTTACCCCTATGCTCCCTACTGACGACTACAGCGAAACATATGAAAATTCGAAATTTGCAAATGTATACAAAAGGGAAGTTTATTAAAATGACAGGAAATTTTCATATGTTTCGCTCTTCAATTAAAACAAGATACGTAATGGTGAGAGCTACTAATTGAAGAGGAAACAATGAAACTCGCCATTGACATGATTTCGAACCTCCTCTTCAGTCAGTGAATCGTCCTTCCTCACGATTACTGCAGCGATCTTCTCACCTCTCTGATTTATTATTTCAATTGATTTGTTTATTTTTAACTTTAACTTTTATTTTATCATTTGTTTTATTGAAAGTATCATCTGTGCAGAATATCATTCCGATTTATTTCTCCTATCTTTTAACATCTCACTGAAACACAACCCGTTATACGATTCTGTAAAATCTAATTTGTGATCCTTGAATTTTGATGGGAACATCCTTTCCTATTATAATCACGACATCAAAATGGAGGAAAATTAATAATTATTATAATATTATCCTCACCTCCTCATCCGGTACTCCAACCACGGCGGCCTTGGGATGCGATAGCAGCAGATTCTCGATGGAGATGGGAGATACCTGCAAAGTTATTGCTTTTCGCAAAGTTTTATCCAACCCAAATTATCAATCTGGGTTTGCGTCTTTCAATCAACGCTTAATCACAGTTGCTCCCGAAAATATTAGGTCGGTCAGAAAGTTTCTTTCTTTTTATTTTTGTTAATTTTAGCTCGACAATTGTGCTTGTTTAAATCGCCAATATGCCATAAGTTAGGGGTGTCCTGGGGCAATATCGTAGTATGTGTGAATTGAACCGGCCTCGTGTGGAAGAAGGGAAAATAAATTTTGAAGCGGAAATTGCAATAAAACATGATTTTCGGTGTGTACCGTCACGACCTCCCATTACAGAAAATAGCGAACACCAAGTTCTACCCAAGAAAACAACGATATAACAAGAGTTGCTTATTCTTTTAGCATCGAAATAACCGCCTTTCTGACCCTATACAAAAAGGGACGCAGCTATATGTCTTGTTTTCAATGTTCAATTATCGATATCAAAGTTCAAGAAAATTCAGCTAATTTCTGGATAATGGGATCCTCTCTCAATTTGTATTGGGGACTCACTAGGTATTGTACTTTGATATGCACTTGAATTGACATTTGAAGATCTATCGACTCGACAGCTGTGTGATGGAAACTGTTTTTCGAGAGTTCCAGAACCGTCTGTTGCATCTTCACAAGCGCTTTTCTATTAAGCATGCTGCGATAATTTCCTCGCAATAACTTAATGGTAATCATCAATCATCGTACTTTATAAATGTGACACTGGTTGGGCCCTATTACTTCTTTCCACTCTGCACTGGGTTGAGATACAGATGCGATTCATGGTCAACCACTGTGAATTTAACTTTACTTTGTGTCCCTCATACTGATTGTTCAGCCCTGATATAATGTGCGCTAAAAAGAGCAACAATGCCCTCATTGATTATGTAAAGCCATATGCTGATCGATCAAACAACAAGAATAATATAGGTCAGAATCGATGAGCGTAAAAAAGAAAGAAACTTTCTGACCGACCTGATAGAATAATATGCAAGAACATTTCCGAGGTTTCGATGATCAATAAATTGCAAGACTTCTTACCGTGACTGCGTTGACTTTGATGTACTCCTTAATCCTTCCAGTGATGTACACGAGCCCGTTCTCGTCCAAGTAGTCCATGTCACCTGAGATATGATCTTTGATCCTTGATCATTTCATCTCTGATCTATCACTGATCCCTGGTCTTCAATTGATGATAATATTTTTTACCAGAATGTACGAATCCATCCTCATCGAGAATTTCCGCCGTAGCCTCGGGGTTGTTGCGGTAGCAGTTCATACGCACCTATTTTATGTATTGTAGTAATATTATAATAACTTATTTTGAAAATTGAAAGTTAAAATTGGAATACGTTTCACCGTCACGTGAAATATCTTCAAATTTTCAACATTTTTGATATTAGCGACTTCTTTTGTCTGACACAAAAAATACAATACAAAGGATATTTTATCTGTAATTGTAACTTCCCTCAATTTTGGGTTATCGATTCAAATGTGTCCGGATCGAACTGTTTCTCTCTCTCTATTCCACTTTCTCTAACCTAGAGACCGCAAGCTCCGCTCACTTTGAGGGGAACAAAACTCATTCAAAACCTGCGCATCGAGGCGACAATTCTAGTTCGCAATCAATCCGGGCGTTCTAAAGCATTTTCTGTAGCTAACAGTAGCCTCTACAAAATATGTGAGGCGGAGCTAGCAATCTCAATTATAAGTAGGTCAAAATGGCCATTTAAGTTTGAAAAGTGGAGTTTCATGGGCTTCTAGTGGTCATACGCAGCTCCGCCACTCGTTTAATTTGCATTTTAGAGGATTTTAAAGCATTTTACTAGATTTTTAATAATTTTATCTACATTGTCACGCGAGCGCGAGAGGAAAGCGACGAGAGAGCGAGAGAGACACACGCGAGAGAGGCTCCGCCCCTTTTCTCTCTCGCCTGAAAAGAGAGGGGCTGCCTACTGGATCACGTTCAACAACCCGAACAAGAGAAATGCCATCACTAAAGAGGTGAGGTTGTTTACCCCTATGCTCCCTACTGACGACTGATTGTAGAGTCATATTTGCACACAGCGTTTGTATCGAACGGTCTTTGGTCAAACTCGATCAGTATGGATTTCAAGATTAAAAAAAAAAGTTGATTAGGAAGCAGAGCGAACTTCAGTGAAATGAGACTCAAATGAGTAGAAAAGGAAGGAGCATATTGCTGGGTAAGACAATGACTATTATTTTCAAAACTATTGCAAAATGATAATCCTAAACGGGAACTCGCTGGAATAATTCACAGATGTACTCTCAACTCGGTGCTGCGCTGGACGAGGAGAATGCCGATGAAACTACGCTGCTGACTGTGATCACAGGTACGGTAGGGGGACTGTACGACCCTTCTGGTTGATTCTAGTAGGTACGGTAGCCTTCTCTGGATGTGTGAAAAAAGCTGCGGTTTTTAAAGCGATCGTAATCAAATGTTGCTAAATGGATCAAGAATTATGATTTCTTAATATATAAATCTAACACTCATCATCACAGGAGAGGGCGACTACTACTGCAGCGGCAACCAGTTCCAGCCTTCCGAGAGTGGAATAGCGTGAGTTAGACTCTCCTCAATTCACATGCTTCCTTGATGGCTAGAGAAAAGAGAGACAATGCGAAATGAAAAGAGTAGGTTACGGGTGTGTCATTTCTGGAACGTTATAGAATCTCGAAGAAACAATATGTTATGAATGAAAATATGCATTGAACGAGTACATTCTAACCAGCTAATTATCCAACATGATGCTTCAGTGATCAATCTGAGTTGGCGCACGACGCAGGCTACTCCCAATTCGTGATCAAGATAATCGAGCATCGCAAGGTTTCTGATATGCTTATTTTTTTACTTTTCAACATTTTTGATCGGGTATGTTTCACGTATTCTTCATACGCTTGTCCGTGGGGAAATATGTGATTACATAAGGGATCTTGTCGAATTAATAATCGGTCAAGAGGGGTTGACATTGATGTGCCCACTAGTGACGTCGTTTCGATTTTGCCTCTCCTTATTTCACCTCATCTTTCGCTGGTCGGAGAGAACAGAGAACGTGCGAAATGTAGAGAGCAGAAAACCAGAAAACCCAAAACAAAAGCAGAAAGAATCCAGAAAATCTAGGGCTCATTTTTACCGTAACCAACCGTAATTCAGATTCTGATCGGTCTCGTAAACGGGCCGGCGTTCGGCGTCGCCGCAACGACGCTGAGCTTGATGGACTACGTCGTCTGCTCGGATTCGGTAATAGATTCAATCTCATTAGTGATGTCATTTCGGTTTTCGGCTCTCCCCCATTTTGCACACTCTTTGGTATCTCCACACAGAATGTTATGAACGAAAGTTCTCATCCGACCTAGTGCGGAGTATTCTATCCATGCTTTATTTTTTTCAAATCTCCAGGCCTACATCGGCACTCCCTTTGCGTACATTGGCGTCGGTCCGGAAGGCGGGTCTTCAGTGATGTTTGAGCGGGTTCTAGGTACCTCCAAGGTTTGCGATTATTTCCTTTTTTACTTCGCTTTCTCTATTCTGCACACCTCTTTTGCACGCGAGAGTCAGCGAACATATCTGTGATGCAAAAGAAATTGAACCCGTTCATGGACAATAAGCGTAGATGGAAGGAATAGCATGTTGAGAGAATTTCCAGATTTCCCAAACAAAAAAAACACCATTTAGGCAGCCGAGATGGTACTCTTCAGCGAACCTCTCTCCGCTTCTGAAGCACTGAAGCGAAGTAAAAATCATTAAAAATAAGATTATTAATTCAAAATATTCAGGTTTCGTCAATCACGTCTTCCCTAAATCTGAATTCAGAGAGAAGGCTGCTGCTTTGGTGCTGGCATACTCGAAACTGCCCAGACATGTGAAAGATTAATTATTTATTTATTGTGATATTGTTTGTTGGCGAACAGTTGCGTGAGGAAGTTAAGTTGATGGGGAATGTACCTACCGCCAGTTCTGTTCAGTTCCGATGCCTAGTAAGCAACATTGAAACTGCTCTGTAAAGTTATTTTTACATAATACAATTACTTGATACATATCGCGAAAACTGTTTAAAAATATAATTTTAAATGTTTCAGAGCGTACTAGCATCCAAGGAGCTCATGCGAGGAGAAACATATAGACGGGAAATGCTTTCTGTGCATGATAATGAAACAAGGCTTGTTTCTTTTTACTGAATTAACATACATATTGTTACTATTATTATAGACTGATCAGGAATCTCTTCCTCGACGAGAGAACTATTGCTCTGATTAGATCAAAATTTGCACAGGCCAAGATGTGAATTCATTATTTCTTCTTTTTTAAATGTGATTTGAGTCACATAATCTCAATTGTTTGATGAATCGTGAGTCAGAAAGATTCACTGTTTTTTCTCGTCTGTAGTTGAAATTGTACACAGTCGAAGAACATGTTGAAAAAACAAAGAGCGATAAAGATAAGAACTAATCATTCGAAGTTTGAATGAGTTTATGGATCCAATAAAGTCTAATCAAGAAAACTAGGATGTAATACGAGGAAAAAAATAATACAGAGAACAACGCCATGAATGGTGGATCATAATTTAAGAAAAAGGAAGGCAAATAATCAATAGTTTATTTCCGAATATATCACATAGGACATTGTAATTGGGTGTGGTGTAGGTTTGCGAGGATTATCTGGTTTTTTAGACCGCATAACATCCGGGACTAGCGCAAAACAATTGTAATGCGTTAGTCTAGCCGTTAGATTCTCTGAGCTGTCTGGAACTGTCGTTCTCTATGGATACACCCTGATACAACTATTCCTCGCAAAGTAGGAAATCTTCAAAGTATGCGGGGGTTAGTTGGGATGGGTAATTTTAATTTCTGGATCACCGATTGATATCGCCCATCCCGGAGGCTTCAGAACTTGAAGTGAAGACGAAAGATATTCCAATCCAAACCGGTTCGTGTTCCGAATTGCATCGTGAAACTCATTCCTATCTTCCACTCTCCGTCTCTCCACTCCTTTGTCCGACGGACAAACTCTTCCCGTTCTAAATCTCAGAAAACTAGGAGAATAATCGGAACAGTATACTGTCTGACCTGTCATTTCTCCGTCTGAAATATGTTGGCGAGATTAAACGACTCTTCATTTTTTCCGCGTTGAGTCTCAACCTCAAATTGAGGTCCACCCGCCTATCTCGTGTCCTTGTGGCAAAAAAGGAGCGATAAGAAGGGACGGAGCGAAATTACTTTCAGCTTTTTTGGGTGTCGAGCCATCTTGGCGAGACAAAGGATGGCGTGACTTCAAAAGAATATTAATTCGAAAGATTGAGAGGCGTTATTTGATTAACCCCTGGACCTAAAGAGATCTTCCCCATTGAAGAAATTGGTTTGTGAATATCGAAGGTATCTTTGCCATCATCTCCAATCAATTGTTTCATGTTGTGGACTCTATGAAACGTATTACCAAAATGAAGCAGAAAAATCTGACTAAAACCCAACAAGAGATGTGGGTGTCTGTGTTGTAATTGCTCACCTTTTTCAGCTTGACTTCCGTCCCTCAACACTCAGAGAGAATGCTCTGAGATTGCAGAAGAAATCGAAGCATATCCAATTATTCACCTTTTATCTTACGCTTCTCAGAAAACCGAGACATTATTCAGAACAATGTCGGCGCTGTCAACAGTGAAAATTTTCGAGATGGTTACGACTCTCTACTTATCGCGTTGTTCCTCATTCTCGAATTCTCATCCGATCTTCTGTCTATCCCGGAATTTATTTAATTTATGAACACCACACTTGTTGAGACACTTGTTTATTGCGTTTTTGATTCTCGAATTCATCCACCGAACATCAACATTGTCCCCTTTCGTTCCATTTGTAGAATCAATGAAACTTATTACCAAAACTTTAGTTACCCATTCACATTGCGTTACAGTCAACCCATTTTGACACATTGTCTTACCAATTTCGGTTACAACCAAAACTATATTTTTGTTTTCTCGAATTCTTTCTAGATTTTGCGTTTGGATTTTTTTAAAGATCGATTGCCTAACAAACACTTTTCTCCTTTTTTCTCTGAAGTATATCGTCTAGTGATATCGTGTTTCGTAATATTTTATGGAAACACCTTCGTAACACAGCTTATCAGACTCCTAGTTAGACTTCGGTCTAGCTCTTTCCTGACATATCCCTCCATACCCTGACATTCCGATAAGCGTCGTGGTCAATGGATGTAATTTCCAAAGAACCGACTCTCATACATTCGCTTGTTTCTCACCGGTCAGATATACGTGAGAGAAGCGATGAGAGTCGTTATCAGAATTCACATCTCTAACGGCCAAATCGTCAAAGATCATTGCGGCCGCTTCTGCAGTTTTCAGTGTGATCAAGCCGACCCAGACTCTCCACATTTCCTCTCACTCTCTTGTTTCTCTGACCGACGAGAGAGCAGGCGAATCGAGGAGACTCGGTGATCATTAATGTCTGATGATAGGGATGCCCCGGATCGAATAGTACTCTCACCACTATCTCGCCGGTCAGAGATCCGAGAGAGAGAGAGAGAGCGTGCGAAATTGAGAGAGTTTTGACAGCACACATTTCTGATTCACATGGACCGGGCGTAAAGCGCGGCGATACCCACTCCGATCCAATCCAATAAAAAATTGCGAAGTGCCTTATAAACGGTCCGCGGACCAACTGATAAGGACTCATTTTGATGGAAACCTCTCGGAAACGCGTTTGCGTCGTGGGCGCGGGAGCGGCCGGACTTCCCTCGATCAGGTTTGATTTTTCGATTTTGATCTTTGATCTTTGATCTTTGACCTCTAAATCTACGTTAAGACACGCTCTTCTCTACGGATTCGATGTCGTTTGCTATGAGGCTCAGAGTGAAGTGGGAGGCCTGTGGAGGTTCAATCCCGAGGATACTGAATGTGAGTGATTCGATTATAAGATCTCCCCATTCTGCATACTCTTTCGTTTGTCTGACCGCCGAGAGTGAGTGCTGAATGGAGAGAGATCTAGTCAAAACTGAAACATTATTATCATTTATCAAAGATCAAAGATCAATCTATCGATTTTCAGACTCCTCTGTGATGCGCTCAACAGTGATCAACACGTCCAAGGAATTCACAGCTTATTCCGACTTTCCCCCAGCGGTCGAGGAACCGAACTTCATGCACAATACGCGAATGCTCAACTATCTCCGATCTTACGCGGACCATTTCCATCTCACAAAACACATCTGTTTCGAGCATAAAGTGAGTCAATTACTTCAAATTGAGAGCAAAAAGAGTTGTCAGGTATTGGACATCTCCCGCGCGGAAAACTACAGTACAACTGGTCAATGGAATGTGCAAGTTCAAGACACGAGGTTGTTATGTTAGCATTTAATTTAGTAATTAAAATATTTATTTTCAGGTCGGGTCTAATCGTCCTCGAGCGATTCGACGGCGTTCTCCACTGCACCGGACACCACGCGGTTCCCCATTCTCCGGCTCCATTTCCCGGTCAGGACAAGTTCGGCGGACGCGTGATGCACGCGCATGAGTACAAGGACTGGAGAGGTAATTGTGTATTGTCATTTGTTGAAGTTTAAAGATCAACGATCAAGTTCAGGTTTCGAAAACCAGACGATCGTCGTGGTAGGAGTCGGCAACAGTGGTTGCGATATCGCCGTCGAGTTGAGCAGAGTGGCGAAGCAGGTTCGTGTGTTGGTGTTGTCTCTCCGCAATCATTGATCTTTGATCTTTGAACTCCACTGAACTGTTGTAATCACAAACTGAAGTATCTCTCAATTCCATGCACTCATGTGCATGTATTTCTCGTCCGCCAAACTTTTCCTGACCTTGCATAAGCTCTCGTTTCTTTGATCGACGAGTGAGTATGCAAATTGAGGAGAGTCTGATCCGGCATCACTAGTGTGTGCGTGTGATGTTTCGTGGTGTACTGATAACGATTGTGCGGCGTTATGTGAAGATATCGGAGTGTTAGGCGCAAAGAGCAAGAAAGGTCTTCATGAGGCTAGATAATTAACCTGATCTTTCGTCGCTAACTGCATTTTTCAAAGACGCTGCATAAATGGATAATTCATTCTTTTCATAAGCATATTATTATTTTTTGAATATGTTTTGCTCATGAAGCCCGGGACAGGCGAACGTTATCAGACGATAAACAATTAAAATATATACCATAGTTCCTGCGGGTTTTCACTGTTTGAGATTCATACCTCTATTGCAATTCGTATTCAACCGATTAATGTCATTATTACTCTTCACTGCGTACAATATATCGGGGCTGCCCGATCACTATGATGGACATAGTAAATATCCAATAATTGCAGGTGCATCTCGTGTCCCGTCGCGGCACTTGGGTGTACAATCGCATCTTCCACTACGGGCGGCCGGTGGACTGTGTGCGGTACAACAGATTGAGTGCTGCTGTTGGAAAAGTATGTTACGATTAATTTGACGACCCGCTCGCGAATTATGCGGTCATAATTGGTCAGATATTTTATAGTTTAGACTGAGACAGAAGACTGATATCAATTTATTTGCAAGGACTGATTTTTGGCTGATTCAAAAATTCACGGGAAGTGTGTGATGTTTTTGGAAATTTGAAGAAATCACTAGTAGAAGTAGATACAATCCTGGAAGAAATTGTGAACATGTTAGTGTTTTTACGAGCTTTATGATAGTGGTGGCAATGCATCCAACGACACAGAACTTCGTCACAATGTACTCACAATTGAGTCGAATCTATGACTTTCAAGTACCTCAACTACGAATAATTCCCACTATATCCACACTCGGGGAGGGCGGGGGGGGGGGGCGATTTGATGTTTAGAAATTTATGTCCTATGAGTGGATGCAAGATTAGTTTCACTTATTGTTGCCCTCATTTGTGAACATTGTGAAACTGATCCGATAGGAATGGCAAAACAATGCAAAAATTCATTACATTCATTTTCCGGAGGAATGTTTTATCAATTGCTTCACAACTGAAGTAGTTTTTGCAAATGCCTCCACTGAATCTAAGTCCGATATCTTCCGTAATTAGATATTTTGTTATTTAAAAAAAATCATAGATGGAGCAATGCTATCAGCTTCATAAATGTTCTCTGCGTTTAGACCACATTATGAAAGTCAACCTGCGCTCCGAGCAAAGATACACTGAAATTTTTGAAAACATGATAATCGATTATGATTATTTCGGGATCTTCGAATAAAAAATACTTTCCAGCTTCTTCCCCACACCTTCGCCACTAGCTACGTGCACAACCAACTCAATTTCCGTTTCGATCACCAGCTTTATGGGCTAAAGCCGGAACATGATGCCCTCGGGTGAGTTCATTCATTCCTAAATTATTTATCCCTTTCGAGGATACTTGATGCCCTGTTGTGAGATTATTTCTAAATCGCGCCTTCTGACTCCGACTAGCCTTGAGGGATAAAACGGAAAGGTCTTTATAATTCACACAAATGTGATCCAGGAGCCCTTCTGAGACTGATAAGAAGAACCCTTTCAGGGCGCACCCAACGATCAATGATGACCTACCCAATCGGATCTGCAACGGCTCAATCAAGATCCGACCACAGATAGCCCGATTCAGCGAGGGAGAAGTGGAGTTTGAGGATGGATCGGTTGCCGAGGGAGTCGACACGGTAGGCTATTATAAACTGATAATATTACTCAAAATAATATTATTCAGGTAATTTTCTCCACCGGCTATTCGGTGGGCTTCCCGGAGATTGAGGGAGGCGGTCTGGTCAAGGTCGGGATAATAATTGTAATAATTAATATGTTTTAAATAATTGATTCTAGGTGGACAACAACCAGGTTGATCTTTACCAGTACGTGTTCCCTCTGTCTCTAGCACATGACACCCTGGGAATCATTGGTCTGATTCAGGTTCGCAATAATAGAGATTACCGTTCCGAAAGTCGATTGTGAATCAAACTCCAAATTCCGGATACAACCGGAAACGTTCTTTGTTGTAAAACTCAGTTTGTGCAACTTATAACAGATGTTTCTCGAGAATAAAATCATGAATCGTGTATGGAAGTCGCTAACCTCCGTATCTATGCAGCCGTTCGGATCGATAATTCCGATCGCTGAAATGCAAGTGAGACTCGTGCTAGCGGCCATTGCAGGAGAGGATAAAATGCCGACGAACGTGAGTGAGATGTATTTCAAGCTAGGTGAAATTCGAAGCGAATGGGTACTATTGTGATGACAAATCGGAACTGACTCTTCTCATTCGCGTACTATCTCGTATTTCTGACATGCGAGAGAGAACGCGAATTGATTTATCATAAGGTTGTGTATAAGGTTGTGAGGAGAGTTGATTTCGATTTGACAAGACTAGCATATACTTTGAAGAAGTTATTTTAATAGAAAATCCTTGTCCAGGAAGAAAGACGAGCTATTATGTCGAGGAAAGCGACCGAAATGAGCAAACGATACGTGAAGAGCCGGAGGCATACTGTACAGGTCAGATTACTTATATTTGTGTTTATTTATATTTTCAAAACTCAAAATGTCTTCTCTGAATCTCACACTTAATTTTCCAGTACAGTTTCGGTTCTGTTTCACCATTAAATCAAAAGGCAGAGAAAACTCTGCCCAATGTTGAATGATGGTTTTTTTGGTTGAAAAAATATATATTATTTTTCCAGGTTGACTACTTGCCCTACATGGACGAATTGTCCTCGCTGATCGGCTGTGACGTACCCGTCTGGTCAGTTATCGATTGCTACCTACCATAACATACCGTATTCATCAGTTATCGATTTCGCCCTACCGTAACTCTTTCAATTAATGGGATTCCTCAGTTATTGATCGATCCCTAGCGTAATTACCGTATCGTTTCCAGGTACTCGCACCTTCCCCATGATCCCTCGATGGCCCTAAAAGCTCTCACGGCTCCTCACACCGCCTATTTCTATCGATTGGCTGGTCCCCATGCGTGGAGTGGTGCGAGGGAGGCGATTTTCGGAATTGAGAAGAGGATTACAGCGGTAAGACATTATTTTTATTTTCATTCTCACTATTTTGAAATTAGGTAATTTAGTCCAGGCAACACTACGAAACACGCCTATGTCGCTATAGTGCAAACCGCTGGTTTAATTAGCGCCGTAAAACCAGGATGAATCACGTAATGATAACGCTTCGGCAAACCAATTCTCCTCAGTACGCTTTCTCTGTGGTTTCTCAGACCGGAGAGAGAGCCGAGTGAATCGAGGAGAGTCGGTTTCGATTCGTTATCATTCGCTATCAGTAGCACGAAGCGCGGTAAGATCAGACGCGCAATTCTCAGAAACCTCGTCAAACCGTCATAACCCTTATCAGCACGAAAGGGCGGTTTTGGAACCAGATACCCTGATAATGGCACATTTCCCGGGTGTCCTCACAGGGCCTATGTGCGCTTTAGCGCACTAATATCGCATAGTCTATCGACGGATAGGCGAGTGCGCTGAATGGAGAGGGCTACAGATCGGTCCGGCAACACTTGTGCACTGTTATTGATCCCGATAATTTTTGAGCCAAAGCACTATCGCGAATTGATCTATGGCCTGTTGGAAAGTTGCTCGCGATATATGATTTGAAAATAACACAACAAATCTCCATTCATCTCTGATTGATCAAAGCGACCAGAAAATGCACACAAGAGAGATAACTACGAAAACTAATAAAAACATTCTTTCCAGGCCCTCAATCCCACCTACCAGGCGCCATCTTCAAAGAGGCCGCACTTGATCTTTATCATTCTCCTCCTTGTATTCCTCTTTCTTATCTTCTGAATTCCCCCTCATCCTGGATGTTTGGTTTTAATCGACGATGTATGTAATAATGTCGTTAGTTTTGTTTTGTTGTTCGTTAAATGATCGCATGCCTTGTGACAGATTCAATGCTCCTAAAAAGCATCTATCGAGGACATTCCTTTTAATCACAATGATAATCAGAAAATGATAAGAAACTTGGTCGCAGCGCACTACTAATAAAAACGGCCAAAGCATTAAAGAGATCTGTGAACAAGGGCTATATTTCTTCATTGAAGAGAAAAAGTCATGCTTCGGCGTTGGCTTACCTTTACTCTTTCAATTCCTTATATGTTTCGCCGTTAAGTGAAATGAAAGAGAAAATCAGTTCAAAAGTTGGACGTGGAAAAAAGCGATTGAAAAAAATAATAATTACTATTCAGGTCGCCTACCTCAGAGAGAGAAATAACGAAAGAGAAAAGAGTAATTTTTGTCTAATGTTAACTCTATTTCCCTCCAATTCGAATGACACGATTAGGTAAAAACTAGCGGCATTTGAGCGTCCACATTTCGTACAAAACAATGGCTATTACTTGCGTCCTCGCTCTTCTCTGCACTCTCCTCACTACCTAATCACTATTAAAGCAGAGAAACAAGGTAACACGTGAACTTGAGAGGGCACTCTCGTCACTAAACTTTCAATGCCGCTCAAGGCAGTTTCTCTGCCCTCTCTCAGCTTCGGCCGATCTCTCATCCTTCTCTAACCGGCCCTTTCCCCGATCGTTCAGTGAGTGTTTTAGTGATTAAGAGGGGGATACTCTCTCAATATTGTCTTGTCTGGATCACTATCTGCAAGAATAGTGATCTATATCCCCTTGATTTTTCACGAGTATTTTTACCGATGAACTCTGCGAAGCCTATCGTATGAAGCGTCAATATATGCGTATATTGAACGCTGGTATTTATTCTTTGCAATGACATTCGAATGCGTCCCATCAACATAATCTGCTTGCGAAAAGTTTATTCGTTCTATTGAAATGAGTGGTATACTCCCATTCAAGCTCTGTATCCCTGAGGAGCGGGGGCGGGGTAGGCAGTCTGCTCGGGAGCGGCGTGCACCGGCTCCGAGTAGGACGACGTGCGAGAGGGGCAGGGGCAGTAGGCGGCATCGGAACCGGGAAGTCCGTCGGATCCGGGCTCTCCGGGCTGACCGGGGAATCCGTCTCTTCCGTTGTTTCCGGGTCTTCCGTCCTCTCCGAGTCTGCCGTCGTTTCCGGGAGCTCCGTCCTGTCCAGGCTGTCCGGCGGGACCCTGGGGTCCGGGGCGACCCGGATGTCCGTCTCTGCCTGCCTCTCCGGGAGTGTACTGAACTCCGGGCTGTCCGGGAGCTCCGATGGATCCGGGCTTTCCGTCTCTTCCGCGCTCTCCGTTGTTTCCAGGTGCGCCAGGCTGTCCGTCACGTCCGGGGTTTCCGGCGGGTCCAGAGAGACCGGGCTGTCCGGGCTGTCCAGCGGGTCCGGGGAATCCAGGCTGTCCGGGGGCTCCGGGAGGTCCGGGAGGGCACGAGATGCAGCCTCCGGGGGTCTCGAAGGTGACGGCAAGTGCGATTCCATTAGCACCCGGACGTCCGGGCTGGCCGGGGTTGCCGTCGTTTCCACGCTCTCCGGGGATTCCTGAACGGAATGGGGATTAGAGAGATAATATTTCTAGTCGATCCACTATTATAAGAATCCACAAATCAATAAGTGTACCGGGAGGTCCGGGAGGTCCGGCGGGGCATCCTCTGGAGGAGGGGCCGCAGTTGCACTGCGAGTTGGCCTGTCTCTTGTTTCTGCCGAGGAGGGTGGCGAAAGTGGGCGGGGCGTCGGATGATCCAGTGGGGTTGACGTGCATCTTGACCAGACGAGACCACGTGTCCTCGGCCATCACCTGATTATCGATTGGTTAGATTCATTAATCAGGCAACTATAGTAACCCGAGATCAATGACTACCGTAAAGCAAAGTTCAAAGATCAAAGACCAACCTTGAACTCATCCATGTTGACGGAGACCTCCTTCTGGAGGCTCTGGACGTCGTTGACCATCGATGCGATGTACATCAAAGAGAGGGCAACGAAGACGAGCGAACCCGTCGATACGACTCCTACCAGCCAGCTCATGACTGAAAAGATGAACAGTGAGGAGTGATGACGTCAGAGGGGAGAAGTACAATAAACGACAATAGTTCTCAAGAGAAAGCTCAGTAAGCTAGAGGACGAGGCAAGCCGATGCTGAGACTAACCCAAGTCTGCTGCTTTTATACCATTTACCCCTCGGTGTGATGGCATACACGAACACTTGATTAGCCTTACTACGGCCTTTCGAGGTCGAATCGGAGAGAGAGCAGGCATGTTTGAGAGAGTATCTCCCTCTTTCTCACTAAAACAGTCACCGAACGGTCGGGGAAAGTGCCGGTCAGAGAAGGGTGAGATATCGGGCAAATTTGAGAGAGGGGCAGGCAGAGAAACTCCCTTGGGCGACCTTCAGCGCGCGTTTAGCGTCGAGAACAGTTTCGTTCGCGTACTATCTCGTCGCACTTACTTGCTAGAGACTAAGCGAATTGAGGAGAGTTCAGAGCAGAACGAGGGTGAGAGTAGTGACCATTATTTTGGACGAACTGCGGACGGTAAAAGGCCGTTAGTTTTTACCTAATCGTGTCATTCGCCGCAGGGTAAATCGATAAACAATTGGTGTTAACCGCAGCTTCACGATGTAGAAATTGAAGTTCCCCACGAGCTAGCAATTGCATTGTCTATGTGTAACTGTGATTCGGGATGGACAAGAGAAAATCCCAGCGAAAGTGAAATGAGTAAAGCCGGAACAGTTTAGTGCATGTTCTCGTTCACTGCTTACACAGTTTTTGGTTATCAGCAGCTTCAGTGCACCAATGATGGTGATGTTTATGGAAGGTTTTTTTTCAAACAAAGCATATCATTTCAGTGCACCGCTGTCATGCTCTCTCCTCGTGGTACTCAAAATTATTGTCGTGTAGTCAACGGCATTTTTTTCCATCTCACAACTTACAATGCATCTATTTCGCTTTTTTGTGCATAGCGGATTTAAATTTTTTATCAATACATCACGGCGAAACTTGTTGTTGATGATATCATAACCAGTAAGTTTTCTTTCTTGTGAGTAGAATGCGCTTTGCGCTACGAATGATCTTCACTCCATTTCGCCCATTCTACCTATCGCCAGAATGGCTTGAGAGTGAGAGAAATGAAGATGCGATTACCACTATTTCAAAAAATAATGAAGACTGATAATGAAGAAATTGAATGTTTTATCCGCACATGTGACATATCATGGTGTGGGGTGAAGTGCTGTTGAGTTGTGATCACATCAATCATCGTGAACAGGAACGCCGCCTTTTGCAAGGATTTGACGGTACTCGTGGCGAAGGTTAGCAGCGAAATCACTCATCATGTAAGCCTCCAGGGTCTTCCAGTCCTCCAGTGTAATATGGCGAGGCTCGAACCAACGATGGATTTTTTCCTGCGTATAATTAAAATTGAAAATAACAAAAACGAAGGGAGGAAGACGACAAAGTGCCAAGACAGATATCCAGAGAAGCCTATTTGTATACTAACCGTACGTATCTTCCAGAAGAATTGCCATGATTTGGCGATCCTCTCTTCGTGCTCGATATGTTTGAATTTGAATTCGCTATCATAGACGGATATGGAGATGACACGAGACAAATCGTCTTTCCTCTCGCAGATTACATTGTAGTAGACCATCTTACCACCCGTGTTCAGATCGAACTAAAATGTATCATGCAATAACTGTTTTCTCACATTTCCTCTCAGTAGAACCACGGCTAAGATTATAGACACACTCATGCATCTACACACAACAACACATCTCTTTCCACTGGGCCGAGTTGGTACGACGGCCTTGCCTACTGTAGCAGTTATCAGATTTCATTTGCGTAACTACTGATATATAGGGGTGTTCCGTAATTCTTTGCATTAAAATTTTGAGGAACCGTGAAAACCGATATAATAATCAAACATCCTAAAGGTTAATATTATGATATTTTGTAGTGCATTCATTGACATGTCACCCCAACATATCCAATTGACAACAGCTCGTCCTCCGTACTTCCTATGAATTTATGTGTAGTGGATACCGCAGTGAACCATCAACAAGTTTTCATTCATAATTTTTTATTACGAATTGAAGCTAGCGTTTTATGTCTCGAACCCATCAAATGCTTAGGCTATCATGGCTCAATTCTTCCCATGTGTGTCAATTGGATCATAGCGTTAGACTTCGGGAACGCTTTGCTGATTACTGACCCCACACAGATGGCAATCCGCGAGTTAATCAGAGCTTCCTTCCCAGCGCGATCGAAATCAATTCTAATGAGATTATACGCGAATTTTAGGTGTATGTTAGTTTTTTATATTCCATGATATTCTAACGCCTGAGTCTATTTCGTGCGCAATTTAATGATACTTATTTGATTCATTACAAACGGACAAACCACAGCGGAATGTATGGGTCAGGAAAATGCCGACCATACAAAGGGCAATGCATGGATTTCTTTCATATTCACCACATATATTAAATAGTGGTTGTACAATAATACTGCGGAGAAACTGTGATGATTCGATTCCGACGCAAATATTTGGAATTTTTTAAGGATGTGAACCAGCAAATGCGTTGTGCGAAGAATTCGATTTCAAAATTCGCAGCCCTGTGTACTGTGAGCTCCACCATTATAGCACTAACTTTGTCACTATGACTTTCTCAGCTCAGCTGCATAAGATTGTATTCGGGTTCCCTCTAGGTCTCTTACACTGGGGCAGAATGTTTAAAATAATGTGAAAAATTACGGAACAACCCTATATGATAATAGAAACATAAGAGAACGATCACCTTGAAATCCTTGTTGGACGAACGGCTGTACAGGACTTCAAGGCACATGTCCATCTCAGTAACCAACGTCTGCGCTGGAAGCCATGGCACCGTCGTCGTGGAGAGGTTTTGCAGTTGAGCGAACAATTTCCGCAGAAACACCTCCCCTCTGTTTTCCTCCACACTGCAATTATCTGACTACACTCACACTCATAAACTGCAATTAGATCATGAAATGTCTGCAAATAGATTCGGATCGAAAGACCAAGATCCCCCTTCACATTCGAAAGCTAAAAATTCAATCACCGTTTGGCGAATCTCAGGGACGTTTCTTATTGTAAAAGGGTTTTCCAGAAACAATAGAAATCGAAAAGGAAAATTAAATTATATTGTAGAAATTTCGAGACGCACATCACCATTTTGAAGTAACGTCCGGCATCCAGCTGATCGAAGGGCAACGACCCGTAGTCGACTACGGTACTATTGAGCACCTCATAAGTGAACTCGCCTTCGAGGAACTTGGCGAGCCAATACTCCCTTCAATTTAAAAAGTGCATCAAGCACTCATGACGAAGTACTATGAACGTCAAATCAAATGCAAATTACTCGCATAAAAATAAAGTGGTTGGGTTTATTTTCTGCATTTAGCCAAAGTACTTGGGTCGAGAGAAATTGCTTTTCCATATCAACACCGTCATATTTCCTTAGGAAGAAGTGCCTATGGAAAGTTGGTGAAACGACTTGAAAGCTATGATTAGAAACGACTTAGGAGTATCGAAATTGAAGAATGGCTATCCCGATCAGCGCCAAGAAAGCGACACTGATAACTTCAATACTTTCTATACACCGTACCAATCAATGTTTCCGTCGCCCGAGACTCTGTTCATGAACTGCCGTTCGCCTCCTGCCGCAGCCTTGATGACTGCCAATTGTTGATCCGTCGGGTAGATGTGGGCGGATTCTGGAGCGTCTTTGGGCGTCAGTAAGGGATAATTCTCCTTGGAAACGATCAGTCGACCGAGCAGCATGTCGTCAAACTCGGGCTCGTCCCTAATGAGCGACGTATTGAAATCGCCGAGGGGGCGAGGGGTAAGTGATGCGTTTGTAGCTGTCGTGTCTGTGTGAGCCGATATCGGACCGATCTGAGAGACTACGGCCAAGAGAGGCAAGATCTGTTGGAGCATCTGTAATGAATGAGCATCGCGGAAAAAATGTAGTGCAGTGCACAAGGCTCATCAGAGAAAAGACCAGTCCGTAGAGCTACATGCGTTTGAGTGATTATACGTTTTTATAACGAAATAGTGTTTTCAGGCAAACATATTTTCATCATAGAAGACTTGATAAGATACCGAATCGGAATGTGTGAATAATAAATTTCGAAATTTACAAAAAATATTTCGAAACATTTTTTGAATGAAAGATTTTTTGGCGAAAATATAACATACGAAAAACATTAAAGCCGTTTTTAAAAAACTAATCGGAACGAGACAAATATGATTCAGAAACTACCTGAGAACGGAGGACTATCATTCGCCTTACCGTGCGGAATCAATCGATACTCCCTTTCCATCCTTCCTCTTGATCTCGTCGGGAAGTACATTTCAAAATGCGAGTGTTTGATTGGCAAACGATACGGTGGCGGATCACAGACGTCGCGTTATCTTGTTGACAGCAATCGCTGATCATTCATTCTATGGAAAATATTATTTCGGATCAAAGCCTTTCAATCGACCTCGCTATCATTTGTATAGTTGCCTCAGTCGAATGTAGCAGGCACGAATTTTTTTTCCGAGATTTAATTCCCAGCTATTGGAATTAAACTTTTTGATTTATTCAATAGCCTCTATTAACAGTTGCTGATCTGCTATCAAACAGTATCTTTAATTCAGGTTATAGTAGGGTCAGATGATTGGGATCCGCTTCTTGCTCGTTAGCCTTTTATCAGCAGGTAATTTCAGAATATAGAATTAATTTATGTGTCTCATAGCTCTCACTTTGTTCGACCACTATTACGGAAAATAAATATGATTTACGCCTTTTTTCACACCGAACTACTGTAAAGAACCTATATACTATATAAACCATTCGTTCTTTCAGCAGTCCTTGCCAATGCGCATAACGCACCCTGTGTCGACTACAGTTCCGTATGCGTGCCGTCACAGGAAATGGAGCCAGGATGCCATTGTGTATTGACCAGGCCGGCACTGAGCAAGGAGAACGTCGACGATGACTTCACTTACAAGATTCTGAGTCAAAAGGCCGTTGACGAGCTCAATCGATTTTTCTCGGTTAACGAAACCACGCCCGTACCCGTCGACACCACGGTATTTGGGATAGTTCACGACCTGGTACGAACTTAATATTGCCGTATGCAAACAATAATAATAACTTGAAAAATATAAAGCATTATAATGGAATGGTGACATTATCAGGTGCACGCACACCTCATGACTTTCCCTACAAGCCTGGTCGATAAAGTTGTTTGGACACTGGACGATTGGCTCACTTCCGATTCGATAACCCGTTTGATTATCGAAGCCAGGTAGGTGTGCATTTGGGCGCTCGAGGGATCCTTACTCCCCGATGCTAATTGAAATGAAGGAGGGGGAAGTAATAAACTGGCCATAAAAGGGTGAGCATGGAATGAATGAACTTAATGAACAAAACAAGCTTCATAGGACGGTCTGATTATGTATTCGCTGAGATAAATTTGCACATGTAATCGATCAATTAGTATCACACATCGTACCTGAGAAGGTGTATTGCCTAGCGATTATTGATTTTTTCTCAGGTGCGAAGTAATCAACGAAACGACGGACCTCCAGGTATGCAGAGATTGAATTGAAAATCGTCGTTATTCATTCGAAGATATTCTTCTTTGAGGGCGATCCGCCTCCGACGCGTCCGGATCGCGCTTTCCGCGTTACGCGCGCCCTACGATACGATATTGAGGGTAACCAGTTTTGTTTTGAAATTGAGCCAATCTCTGATGACATGAAGTGAGACTCGCTGTTTCCATATATCTAGCAGAAACTAGAAGGTTGTAACAATAACACATTTTTCTGCTAGGATGGGTACGAACATGTAAGAGAGATATTCTCACTTTTATACGAAGAGGTCTGAAACATCGCCTTGACTTGTGCAGGAGAAGGGACGACGCTGATCGCACTTGCCTCGGACACGTCTGATTTTGTCCTCACCAAGATACCGGTACGAGACGTCGTTCAGATTTTCTACTCTCTCCATTCTACACACATTATCTCTCGTCCATCTAATCTGTGAGAAAGTGTGTATGCCGAAGGGTGCATAAAAGCGAGACGATATCACTGGTGCGCTCTAATCACAGCCGGAAAATGCATATCGTCACATTCTAAAAGAAACTTTGAGCTTGAGAACGGAAGAAAAGGAGTCTCATAGTGAAGTTTTATAAAGCCCGCAATGTACCACTAGATGATCTATATTTATCAGGTTCGTAAGTGCAAGCACGTATTGTTCTGGAAGGAGTGCTGGACTGAGTTTGAACTTCGCACTTTCGACGCACAATCGAAGGCTAATTGGATGAAGCACGTTAACAACGCCATGGTAGGCACCTTCAGGAGGGAAATGGCGAATCTACTTGTCTGAAGAAACAAATGATAAAGAAATTGTTGTTAGCTGATACAAAGCGATACGAAATAAGACGATCGTGTGCACACTTGCCGACCAGAGAAACGTGAGCACGCGAATTTGAAACACATCACTCTGTCGGTTCAGCGGCGGAACTACACAATAATTCTCGCTCGAGAAACCCGATAGCAGCTACCGCGAAGGGAGCTTTAGTCAGAGATAAGATGGAGAAGCAGTCCCGTCCAGGGATTCCCTTGAGCGGGGTCGATGAATGGATTCTGATGGTGAAACTCGACAGGTTGGCCGCATGCTTAGAAGTAGTCCGGCACCATCAACACTCCGGGACCAAAAGTTCAAGCAACTCCTCGTTAATTTTTATGGCATCAACACGAAATTGTGTGAAATATGAGAATAATGCACTCTTCACACTACTCCAAGCAGCCGTGAAAATTCATTGTGCATGCAGATTTCAAGCCTTGTCTTGCACAGTTTGTGATGTTGCAATGAAGATATATCTCAGTTAATATTGCCTTGAATAACCAAGCCTTCCCTACTGTTGATCGATTGCCACCTCTTTCTGTGCTAGGTCGCTTGCACATTTGCGTGATGGGGTGAATGGGCCGTGACCACTAACCATCTCACAGTCATTGGTTCACTTAAGTTACGTATTTTGCTTGTTCATTCGGCTAGGCATGTTTACTGTGTAATATTTTATGCTTTCTACAGTGTAAAAAAATTAGATCCAATATGCACTACACCCAGGTCATGGAGTCCACCCTAGGGTACGTATGTCTCTGGTATTTACTACCGGAATGCATCATACTAGCTGGTGCTGTTAGATTGTTGACTTCTACGGCAATCGTTCAATATCTGGAAAATCTATTCAAGACAGTGTGCGACATAGAAATCTCAATGAAAAAGTGAGAGAATTTCTCAAACACACTTGATTTCAATTATTAAAACTTGTGGGAAATGAACATACCTGATTCAAATTCTTTCCAATTTCAGAATATGAGTTTCTTTTCATGTGGAATAACAGCAATTGTCTGCCTCTTTCTCAGTGTTTTGCTGAATAATTCTTATAAAATTATTTCTTCAACGTTACAGTGCACTTCATTCGCCCTCTTCGGACTGGGATGCATCATGGCAAAAATCAAGGAAGAGGTGACCCATAAATACTTATATTCAGATGATCGAGATGTGATTTACAGTCAATCGAGCTAGTTCTTAGGCAAGCGTTTGTGTACACTGCACTTCTTGGAGCCGGACTCCAGTGCATAAGCGCAAGGAGAACGCCACTGCAAGCTGCGGGAAACTTTGTGAACTCTTTCTCCACATTCTCGCTGATGGCTGTGCTCGGATGTTTAAGAAGAGGCGTATGATTTCCGCACGTTCCCGAGACTCTTCAGGTTGCCTCTTAAGGATCCATACTTGGCTCGATCGGAACCGATGGATACGAGAGCTCTGCAAACACTTGCCGCAATCATTTCCTTATTTATTGCTTAGGTTCGTTCGTATCGCGTTACACTTTCTATATTGATGCGTTCAGGTCTCAGCGATTTTCGAAGTTTTCTCCGACAATGCTCAGACTTCCCCAATGGTCGAGCTGAAGCCTCTAGTGACATGCGTGGGCCTCATGGCACTAATCTACTTGCTCGACAATATCAACAGACATGTAAGTCATCGAATCATAGCGTTATAAAATTAACAAAATGGCACCCCTGGGAATAAATCGGTATGAAGGGTACATCCCTGTTTTTGGCCTTTACGAAATAACCGATCTCATTTCTCAAATATCACTATCTTCATGTCGATCTACAACCTGTCAATTCGATATAATAAAAATAATAAAATCATTTGTTTTCGTTGAGCGAGAAACCTTATACTTGAAGATAATAAGGAATGCAAAAAATAAAGAAAAAAAATGATACTAAAAGGCAGAAACTGTTAGAGTCAACAAATCAAATTTTTATTTTATTTTATTTTATTTTTTTATGATACAACAAGAAATATTTCAATGATAGATATTTCTCTACGAGAACATTGTAATATTTACTTTTTTCAGCGGAATGTTAACTATAGAACACTAAGATTCAAATATTATAAATATAATTAAATAAAAACATCGAATATAATTTAATCAAATTCAGCTCGTATCATTCTTCTGGAAAATTATGTTCTTCCTGATAGCTATGGAAGCCGTCCTCTACCTTGTTTTTTTCACCAACGATGACACAGATTTCCGAATGTCAGATGCTGCCGACTTTCTGAACAGACTCCTGGGCTATGTGTTCATGCGTGAATATATCAGGGTTGGTTCAGTACTAGTGATGTCCATTCGAGATTCTCTTTGATTCGCACAGTCTCTCGCCAATCAGAGAAACAATAGAGTATGCAAATTCATGAAAGGTCGGCCTAAAATGGGCATCAGTAGTTTGTAACTTGGTTTGTATGGCCTCAATGTTTCATTGCGTGAGAGGCTTTATCAACGATTTTTTTCTTTAAAAGAAACTCTGAATCAGGAAAGGAAGAGGAAGATGGAGGCTAGTGCTCAAGCAGCCCTGGAGTGGCTGAATAGAGTGCCTGAAGCTGGATAACACATTTTTACCCGAAGGCTCATATCAATTTCTATTTAACTATTTTTTTGCTAACTTTCGATGTATGATGTTTTTTCTTAATAATGCAATAAACTGATATAAACGAAGATCAAGCCACATTTTCCGATGTTGGCACTAACGCCATTGACTTGTTGAGATAGCATAGTGACCGCACTGGCACATCCACCATCGCTTCTTTTGTCCTGACGACAAATAAAGCCCTTCTCGGTCCAGCACCTGTCTGAAACACTATATAGATTGGAGAACGGAGAGATGCGCTTGATTTTCCAAGACAACTTACTAGTTCGATTACCACCTCTGGCTGAGCTAGGACAGTTGCACGTTTTTGTGATCGATTCATTGAGAGAGCGACGGTAGATAATCTTCGTCATTGAATCGTCGAGATGTGTCTTTTGCCGTATAAGATATTCGTTTTTTTTGCTCACTAACCTGCTCCATTATACGCAAATCAACTAACAATAGGTCCGAAGAACAGTATCGAAATCAACTAAAATTTCATGTTGAGCAAAACCCCACCATTTTCAGGTCATGGATCCTGCACTATGGGACCTCAGTTGAAGATGTCGTAATGATGACGAAATCGCAAATTGCTAAATAATTGCTGTCGGCGAAAAGCGCTGACGATTCTAAGACGATTGCCACTCTAGCCGATCTTTACGGACGATTTTGAAGCGAATTAGTCGCGAAAAAACGCATTATTGCGTAAGGATGGTGAAATATTATGTAATGATGATGAAATTTTTATCGATTTCGAAAAATGAATTTGCGTTGGTTCGATCGGTCCTGGACTGTAATCGGGCGATGCGTAAAAGGAGAGTTATTGGGGATTGAAAGGTGTGACAAACAGACAGCCGAACGGAATGACAGAGAGAATGATTGACTTTATAAGGTATATTGATCAATCTTTCGGCGTTTCTTGGCCACTGGAGGGGTGATCGAAGATTCATCCCTGTGCTCAATCAGTTTGATGAATCCGGTAGTTTTACGGCAGAGAGGGCAGCTCGGCTGTTGGTTATCCGTTACTGCGGTTGAGGCGTTTTTCTCCGCACATAGAGCTCAGAACGTGTGCCCGCAAGCAACCATGACGGCTCGTTGCAGAGGATTCGGAATCAGACAGATTTTGAGCGGGTCTTGAGCGGACCTGAATGAAGTGATTAACGCGGTTCAGTCATTTTTCCGGCTATCTAATCTAACAAACGCTCTGTTCTGATCTATTCCCTGCATTTCACGAACAATTCAATGACCCTTTTTTTAAGATGACAGAAGAATTGAATGACAGTTTTTTTGTGTTTTGGAATGAATTACGATAAACTTTTAAGTTAAAATGTAACATTGAAATGTAAAAAAAAACATTAAATCGCTAACTCACGGATGTTTGTTAGCCGCAGTGACTGCTGCCATACGCTCTTCCGTCTTGAGTTTGGAGACATTCTTCGCCTGATTTACTGTCCACTCCTCATCTCGCAGAAAGTTGTTGCGATATTCTTTTTGTTGTTGAATTTGCCGTATTCTCAAAACGATATTTTTAAAGTGATGTTGCGTAAAATATTTACCTCTCTTTATGTTCGTTGATGATCCTTGTGAGTTCGATTATGTCTTCCTCGGCACCCTTATTCAGCAATTCTACTCGTCGAACCCTCTCTTGATACGTCTGTTGTTTCTGCTCAAGTTTGGCAATCGCGTCATTTTCCGACTCCACAGCTTCTTTCGCACGACGCTCTAACTCTTCTAGTTCATGTCTCTCTTTTCCGACACTGGATTGGCCTCTAAAAAATGGAATTATTACGGTGAAGAAATACCACTGATGGGTATGCCTCCCGCGAGATGATTTCACTTAGTTTTTCTGTGAAATCTTAATAATTTTAAGAAAGGAACCATCAAAATATCAAATTGAGTCCTATCAATAACCATTTTTAAAAGTATTGAATAAATGAATAGTTCATTATTAATTTAAATTATATTATTTTTTAATTTACTTAAAATTAAACACTTACTTTTTATGATCGCCAGCATCTACTCTGCTGTAATTTCGACAGTTACGAGTGCTCATATCTGTAATGTTTGACATCACTAGAGCACCGATATAAAATGTGGTTAATTGAAACGAAAACAATAAATACAATGAAGTCGAAAAAGGAATGAGTGACGCGGCGACTGAGAAATGAGAAACACTGAAACTGAATGATATCAGTTTGTGGCGACGTTTTATATCGAGCAGGATGGAATATGGAATCCGTTCATTTATTGGTCATAGATGCGTATCGGAGGTCTGCCAGCGGGTAAGCTTTTGTTATGAGGTTATTAGTGACGCCGAAATCGACTTACATTACGTGAAACTATTTGAATAACATCAGCAACGCATGCCCTCTGGAGCTGCTGCCTCCTCCTAATCGATAGGTTATCCCGCACTAAACATGCCGAGAGATGACGTGATTCGATAGTTTGAAATATAAAAATGATCAAATGTTCACTAACATGATGTTTTGCAAGAGGTACCGCAGGGAACGCTTGACGGAGACTAGTGGTTGGGGCGCGCGCCTTTCTCTACCTCTTGCAAAACATCACCTGCGGGCGGGAGTCGAACCTGCCTGCGTCGGCATGCCATTAATGGGCATGGTGTCTGACTGGCATGCCGACGCAGGCAGGTTCGACTCCCGCCCGCAGGTGATGTTTCGCAGGTGATGTTTTGATACCAGATCGAATAGCTATTCTCTCCATTTTACACACCTATCATTGAGACGAGAGAGTGTGCAAAATGGAGAGAGCAACTATTCGATCCGGCATCGCCATTGGAGACTGTTTTGACACTAGGGGAGACTCTGCTTCACGAAGTGTTTAGATGCACAGGTGATCAGAGGCTGTGACTTCTTCTTTTTTTTCATCGTTTTTCTTCGTCTGTGGCTTTATTCTTGAATAAAATACTTTTCATCAGGAAGCGATGGATCAACCTGCACCTTTCAGTCGGATGCAGCAGCTGCAGCCAGAGAATCTGCGACTGCAGCAGGAAAATCAGCAGTTGCAGCAAAACATTCGGAAGGAGGAACTCAAGAGATCATTGTCGATCAAGAGACGATTCTTTGGAAGAAGGAAGGATCTACTGATTGCCGTTTGTATGGGCTGGAGCTGAGGATACTCGACTTGTATGAGGACTCGTAGAACCACTGTAAACATCACATTTTCGCTGCCTGACTGATAAATCATTCAATGCACTTGGTAACATATTCTGTGAGATTGACAGAATCGAGTGGTACCCTCTGGGATCGCTGAATCCAGTGATTCCACGCCTTAAATCAGATTGATTCCTCACTTCGGTTGCTGTATTGTCAACCTATATTCGCCTTTTTATTATGTTTTGTCCATTCGAAATTTATTTTGTAATAAATGTACGATACAATTTTTTAGGCACCGGGGATGGAAGGATTAGCGAATTTTTTTCGTGAGATGCAGCTGCAGCAGGAAAATCGGAGATTGCAGTAAGACAACCTGCAACTGTAGCTGAAACATCAGCAGCTGCAGCAGCAAAATGAGCGGCTCGAGCAGAAGCTGGAGCGGGAAAATAAGACTCAAGCATTGATGACGATTGTGAGAATTCTTCAAGGAAGAAAGTGGCAAAGAGCGAAGAAGGTCAAGTCTGGCAGCGGGGCTTACTCCACTGCTTTCTGGAATCACACAACGTTTGTGAATGTTGAATACAAGTTCTGATAAATCGCTCACAATATTTGCAATCGATAGTCAACAATCATTCGTACGAATTGAAAAATGTTCTACAAGCAAATAACGCAAAAATAGGTGGAAGAATGAGCAAACATTTCAAAAAACGCTTCCAAAACGTGCTTTCAAATTTGCTGCCGGAAGTTTGAGTTTTCAAAAAATTATTTTAGTCTCTTCACTATTACAACGCGATAATATGCGTATGCATCAAATCATTAGTTGCTGCTACAGCATCTTCTGATTATAATTGCAATTCATCTCATCCCATCAATTGAAGTAGCAAGATACATGCGCAAACAATTTTTTTTTATAAAGTAGAACATTAATTATTTTATCATTGAAACACTAGTTCGATATTTCTCATCAATCTGGATCAATATTTTTTTCAAATGATCCTTTTCTTCAGAATAAACAGAGAGCAGGAAAATGATGACGTATGATGCATCACATCTCCAATAGGAGATAATGGACAAGATGCATAATTTCTACAATTCATTCTATATTCCGATAGCCTATCGATATCTATGGACGATGTTTTTTGTCATAGTCCTGATCCAATTACTGATATATCTCACTCAGGGTACAATGATTCGATCGATCATCCTTCTGCTATTCATGATCTCGGTTAGTTTCGGTGACGATGATTATATCATCGTATTCAATGGATGCAAGGTAAACATTACTATGCGCACACATTCCGACAACCTCATTCAAGAAAGCTATCGCATCTGGATGGACCACATGTACCACAATGGGTACGCAATGGTACAATTTTGATTGCTGAATAATTTTAGAATTGTTATTTTCTGGACATTATTTATCATTATATATAATGTCATAAGGGTAAAGGGGGTACTTAAATATCGATCAGATTATGTACTCCTTCATATTTCAGAATTTAGGAAAGCGAGTTAGTGGGGGTAACAGATTGTCATAGTACTCAAATCTCTGTTATTTAGTCAGAATATCACATAGTTTCAGTAAACAACCACAGCTCACAATCCATAATCATCATGCAACATGGGAACCGTGCAGCTACATATGAGTGGAAGACAATATAGAAAGCTATTATCAGGGGAGGGAACGAGTGAGTGGAGGCTTTTCAAACCTTTTCACGCCAGTTGTTCTCCGCTTCGTAGTACAATATGGCAGGGGCGCATAATATCCACCTCCAGATTTCGGAACTTACATGATGAGTTGAGAATTGCACCAGAATCGCTAGGTTTGATCTCACAGAAGCTTGAAATTTGAAATCCAGTGTCAAGATTGCGGAAGAAAGGGAAGAGTGAACGACATGAGACATAGAATTTTGCGTATTTTTTGCTTCTCGAAGAATGAATAATCTGAATTTATATTTTAGTGGAATACGAGGAATTAGTTATTGCTCTGGAAATGACGGGATAGAGACCTTTGATTCCAACTTGTCAAAGACTTGCTTCCAACTTGGAAATAAATTTAGACAGTCTCCTATTTGTTTCCAACTTGTGTGTCTCTCCCTGAGGAGAGCACTTTCTGATTACTAGGGGTGCGGTCAAGACGGGCCGGGCTTGCCAAGGAGGGGAATCGGGACGCCAAGGAGAGTTTGCATGAGAGAAACGTTGCAACCCCGCTAATTGAAAGTCTCATTACGGGGTCGCAATGTTTCGTCAACCCTAATTCGTACCTCGAAAGCGCGAGCCACTCCGGCAGTAGTCACGGTTGTTTCCTTATTGTAGATTTCTGTATTAGATGATTTGCTGATGAGATGCAGAATAACTTCATCATTTATAAGCTTTTTCTCCTGAGCGAACTTAATGTGATTTCGCTGGAATATTGACACAGCGTTATGACTTACCGAACTTGCGTAAAGAGAGAGCGAACCCATCGATGGAAGTTTCAGAAGCATTTTCTGAGCAGCATCAACATTTCCAACTCCTTTCCCCCAGAAAAGGATTACTGCTTGTATGTGTTTGCGTTCTCGAACCAGATCACAGATGATTCTGAATAGAGACAATTTCATGTTTCCACCATGAACCTTTTCACCGCCCAGAATATTTTTCAGTGAATTTGATATCCAAACGCCGGAAGCGAAGTGATTTGAAGGCGACTTGAAGCTGTAGCTCATTCTGTTCTTCCACAGAACTCTGAAGGTTTCGAATAAGCAAGCACAGATATAACATTACTAATTTATTTTCCAGTTGTTTTTGGGAGACAAACGTTGAAAGATACCGATATCTCTAAATTGCGAGTTGTCGCATCCCGGAGATATGCAGAGATTTCTACCACGGGAGAGTCGTTGATATTAATCTCGTAGGAGTTTTTACCTTTGATCACCCAATCTCCAGAAGACTGAAAACTTTTAAAATTGCGAACTTGAGGGGGCGTGTCTTCCGACGTCATGATAAGGCGTAAATTTGATCTAACTGGAGTATAGATAGACCGAGAATTATATAAATAGTAAGCGCACATAAATAAAACATTAATATACAAGGCTACTATTAACTTGATTGAAGGATATGAATTCAAATTGGCGGTGGCCAGCCTTCTGCTCGAGTCCTTTCAAACGGTCATTGAGTGAAGCGATACTTGCACGGTCCTCCAGACTCAGATAGTACATAATCTCAGTGATACTTTCATTCGGTAGATTTAGAAGGAACATCTGAAGAAAAATTATGAGAAACAAATTCGTATTCTGAATAGTTCGTCTTAGAGAACAATTGTTTTTATAGCCATACCTTCGATTTCACCGAAGTTCGATTGCCTTCCATCGGTTCAATGGCGGTAGAAGACATTACTATCGAAAGAAACTAAAATATAAGAGAAATTCATCAAAATAATCAATAAAAGAGAATAATCACAGATCATGAATACAATCAATAGAGATGAAAAGAAAACAAAATGATCGGCACAAGGTTTGACCTTACACTGTTCGGCAGAATGGGATGATGAATGAATAACGAGAAGGGAAGTCCGCAAGAGCAAGGCCACCGGGTTCCCTGTCAGCCTTGCACGGCGTTCTAAATGGGGAAGCGAGAGAAGAGAGAGCGGGAAACGCAAAGAGGAGATGATTAAATAGCCCATCCTATATCATCTTTCCGTTTAATTACCTCGATTTTCATTGCATCCTTTATATATGAGGCCGTTTGCGTTAGGATCAACAAGGCTTCAACAGGGGTCTGGAACAGGTAAATAATCGGATATGCTCAAAATTTGGCCCTAGGGGTAACTTTTTATTCTGAATCGATTAATGGAAACCGTTTTTCGATCTGAGCCTTCTGAATCCCGGTTCGACGCGACGTCGATTTGGCCCAATTTTTGCTTTTCGATTAAAACAGTCCCGGCAAAGATCAAAATAATGCAAAAACTCGCGCACCCGACCAGAATTTAATTCTTTATAAAATGAAAAAAAATTGAGGCTCTAACAATTTTCGCTTCCGAGATATGTTCGATTTTTGAAAAAAAAAGTTGTAAGAGTTGTAAATCCACTAATACAATAAAGAGCGTTCTTTCCTGATCATTTTTTTTATATAGGGTTCAATATTTCACCTCTACGGTGACGGTTTTTCATCGATTTTTGTGAAGAAAACTCGCGATTTTTGATGTTTTTCGACTCTAACTTTTTTATTTCGTATTTTTATGAGCTGTAACAGGGAAATTCGGTTTCTACATGCGAAAATACGTCAGAAACTCCAATCGTCACGTACATCTGAGAATATGAATTTTTCGACCCTAAAATCCTCATCGACGACGTCATCAGAGTCGAAAAAGTCATATTTTGAAAAATATACGTCTATAGGAGTTTCTGACGTATTTTCGCATGTAAACACCGAATTTCCATTTTACAGCTCAGTTTTCGTCACAAAAATCGATGAAAAACCATCACCGTAGAGGTGAAATATAACAAAACTAACCTGTCCAGGAAAGACCTTTGAACGAAAATCGGCCTTGGAACTGTGATCATCAATAGTAGCGAGAAAAAATAATGTTAAAAAGTGAAAAATTCGTGCCTTGAGGTCAAATTAAGAACTATCGTTATCAAACTTTGGGGATCATCAGGAATTGTGGTATGGATCATTTTGAGCTTTGGAACGAGACTCTAGCATGTCTATGAACGAAAATCCATTTTTTCGGGACCCTACTTTGAGCAAGTCTAAAGCCACTGTACGCCATCCTACAATGAGTACATATTTTCATCAAAAAGGTATAGAGGCGTTCTATTATCACACTTAGTAGAAAGGCTGAGAAAAAAATTTATTGAGCAAATAATCCACCATGAAAAACTAAGCAATGATTGCGTCACCACTATGCAATATTGCGAAATTGTATTACGGTCGGACACAGTGAGCATATGTAGGAGCACATGTACTGTCATCTATCAAAACCTCAGAACCATCGCCCATCTGGTTTGAAAAGTACACCATTTTTAAACGTTGGCCAAGACTTATTGTCGATACTGTACCTCAACCCTTCCGAATACAGAATTGAATGTGCAGCTTGACTTGCCTACAGTCGATGCAGCAACTACTCTGATGGGCACTCAACATCACGCTCTCAGCATCGGACACTCGAACCATGCAGTTGAGGTCAGCAAATTCCACATTCTGACGACTCGACGTCAATGGTTTCAGGGGAACTTTCTGCAGCAAGATGCCTTAGATCAGCAGCTTCAACAACAGCTGCAGCAGTTGCAACTCCAGGATCCCCTATCGAACCTTCACCAGCAACAACCCTCATTTATGCTGCAGCAGAATCATAACCAACAGTGAATACCGACCGCTAATTCGCCATGGGCAGCAAATCCTCAGATGCAGCGGGCAGTTATTGTGCCTAGATCAGCAACTCTGCGGCAACACGGTTCTGTGATTGGCAATGTATGCGAAAAATTTGAATCTAATCGAATTACGGACATAACCGAACTATTTGAAATATTGAGTCTTAATTTTATCTGCCCGGTTAAGTATCTGCCCCATTTAATTATTTGATACTTCCGGCTGATGAAATTCATAATTGATTGATCCAGGGTCCGGAAAAGATTCGGACGGCGGCACAGACTCGTCTCAAGCGGCGCATGGAGCTGCCCCAGCAGTAACAGCAGCAGAAGCTGATGAGAGAAGTGCAGATGCTGCGAGAAGAGATGCAGCAGCTGCAGAAATGGGCCTCGACTGCCTCGCAATACATGCGGCAGGTGCATCAAGTGTAGCTCCAAACGCCTGAATCGAAATAGGAAACTGCACAACTTGTGGTTTAGAAGATGTTCTATAAATTGTTCATGTTTTTTTGTATTATTATTTTGTAAGATTAGCAGAACAAGACACCCAATTCCACTTATAAAACTGAACAATACCGATGTTGTTATATAAGATTGTTGCTTGAAGGATGAATCGTTCATTATATATTTAAAAAATTACATTTGTTATCCCGTTATCCCGTAAATTTAAACGATTCTTTGTGTTCTCACAATATCTCGTTGTTCTGGTCGGTGGGATACAATGACAAAAGGATTAACATTATATTAGAATGCCCTTGCTATGGGCATGGTGTCCGACTGGCATACCGACGCAGGCAGGCAGACAGGCTCGACTCCCGCCCGCAGGTGATGTTTTGCAAGAGGCAGAGAAAGGCGCGCGCCCCAACCACTAGTCTCCGTCAAGCGTTCCCTGCGGTAGGCCGCCCTGGCCTAATGTCCATGCCAAATTATTGATTTGTGATCGATGCCAGAAAGAACCTCGGAGTTTTTTTTTCGGAATCACATCTCTCCCTACTTTCACTTTCTCTCTCTCACTCTCTTCTTCTTGCTTGTAATGTTTTGCAGATAGTCCGACACCAGGGTCAATGGATCTATCTAATCTTCTCAAAAAGTGATCATATCTTATCGTTACGTGGCTCTTCAATCCGATAGATCGATGATTGGGATCATTTCGTTCTGAGAAAGTCGCAATCGCTTCGATCAGGGGCTGACGGGAAATTTAATTTAGGCAAGAACGGGCTCTTGATGAGTTTGCGTATCATAATTCAATCACTATTTGCCCGTAAACTACGATATTCCCTCTGGGCAAAACTGCCAGAAGGGTCGATCCTTTAGTATCGACCATATCATCCCTGTTCATCTCCCAATTGTATCGATTTCGTCAGTACACGTCGTTATCTCTCCCAAACTCCGCCTTCATTGTGAATATGGTGCATTCGCACATTGTCATCTTCCGGATATACCCCAAAATCATAGAGTCCGATTGTTTCCCTAAGCTATTATTTAAGTTTTGTATGCGATCCTCATATTTCTGTTTCACTTTCGTTTTTTTTTTTTCAGCCAATGCCACTTTTTTCCAGGCAATGCCGGTCAGATTTTCTCATCTTTCCGAGAAAGCGATCCACACAATGTGCAACTTCTTAGAGTGGCGTAGTCTGGCGAAGCTGCGCTTGGTACATACAGTACTGGCTAATCGCCTTGCATAAGCGCGGCCGCGGCGGGATGCCGCGGACCGCGGCTTGCGCGGATTGATTTTGCACAAAGCGGAGACATTTCCAGACTTCGAGGTGTTGATTTTCGTATTCACCAGTCGATTCCCTATCGAAAATACTATAAGATCTTTTTTAAGTCTTCGATCTATGAGTTTTGAGATTTTGTCTGACCCATCGAACAATTCTTGACCCACTTAAACAAGTCTTCTCAGAAGCCCAATTCTTGTTCAATCTTACTATAATTGATACCATCAATTAGTCTATTGAAGAGAAACATCATGGCATGTCTAGTTCATTGTGTCAACTATTGTTCGCTGGGTCAGGCTTTTTCAGAGAATTATTCCAAATCTCGTATATCAAAGTGTAAAATATGATCTTATAGTATTTTCGATAGGAAATCCAATGGCGAACACGAAAATCAACACCTCAAAGCCTGAAAATGTCTCTGTTTTGTGCAAAATCAATCTGCGCAAGCCGCGGTCCGCGGCAGCCCGCCGCGGCGGCGCTTATGCAAGGCGATAAGCCAGTACTGTACATATCCCTGTTAATGTTACAACTAGGGCTAACAATTCAAGGAAGACTCTCCTCATTTTGCACACTATATCGCGGGTCAGAGATAGGAGAGAGTGTGTATAGAGACCACAGGCTCCGCCCACTTGGGAGGGATAGAGAATTGCCAAAAATCCGCAAGAGCTCCGGCAAATCGAGTTCTCAACTAAATCGGTCGATCAAAGGCGCGTTCTGTAGGTCTGAGGATCCTTCACAAATGATCTAATGCGCAGCGTGGTAGATCACCGTTAAGTAGGTCAAAATTCAAGGTAAAGGGTCGATGTTAGGGGAAATATGGGTTTCTAGTGCGCAGTTCGCATATCGTTCATTAGATTTTATGAGAAATATTAAATGTGAAAAATCGAAGATCAGAAGTGTCTCAGAATTGCCGTTCACGTTCAAAAGTAATAGTACAGTACGCGCGTATTCGTATTTCGACTTCCGTTGTTTATCTTGACAACTAGCAAAACTGTCTGCAAAGGATGGTACTCGAACCTGAGATTTCGGGTTTGATGAACGAGCTCGCTACCGATTGAGCCACAATGCGTTGGCTCGTCTCACGTGTACTACATGATTGTGTGAGGGTGGATTAGGCGAGTAATGCATAGTGGGAGTCTCGAGATCACCTTTTCAATTGTTTCTCGAAGTTGATATATCAGCAAACGGCCAACAGTATGATGTTATTGGGTCCCAGGGGGTTCCTTGGCACTGGTTTTCGCCTGACTCTCGACCCTGTGGTCTCTAAGTGTGCAGAATGAAGAGGGTCGAAATCGCCATAACGACTGTTAAGGCTATAACTCTAGCTCATCCGAATAATTATGACCTTGCAGATTTGCAATGTCACTGAGCAACTCATCGATAATTACGTGAGAACCAGAAAAACGGTCGTTGCGCAACTGCAAATATTAGTGAGTGATAAGCGAGGAATCGCGAGAGATTCGAGAGCATTACGGACTTAGGAAATAGTTTCCCCGATTCCGCTGAAAAGTAAAACTTAAGTACGTCGAATGATGCTCTTTCAAACTGCATTTGCCGTTTTTCGATATCAGGTCTCATCTTCGAGTATTGTTAGGTCAAATTGGAGACACTACGACATTTACCACCAAAATTGCCTCAGTAAAACATGCATAACTCGCTTTCAAATCATGCTAAAGACAATTCCAAAAGAGCACTCGCATGAGGAGGCATAGCGCAACATTTCTTATGTTGATGATGTCATTCCTCGTCCATGGATCGGGGACGACGGTTTTTCAAAAAAAAGTTATTTAACTTTCCAAATACCGATTTGTACAAGAAGCACCGAAAAGTGATTTGAGAAAATACTGTCACCAAACTGCACACCAAAAGTCGGAGGAATCGGAGGGGTATATGGACGCGCATTTATGTGCGCAAAACTTGCGATTTTTTTTCTTTCATGTTTTCATGAGCTTTCATATCAAAATTTGGAATCATCGCGGGAAAATACACCAGAAACTCCTATATGATTTTTTTCGAAATAAAATGTTATTCGACTCTGGCCACTTTTTGACCGTGTGGTCCCCCCTTTGGTCCGATTATGGTCGAAAAAAATTTCTCTCACAATCATGTCCATACAGGAATTTCTGGCCTATTTTTAAGCGCAGAAAACGAATTTGCTAACTAGAGTACACAATCGGCGAACGCAGTTTGAAAGTGGGGAGGGTGACAATTCGGCAACCGACATTTCGGCAACGGCTCATAACTTTTCTCTAGATTTATATATCTATTTTAAACTTTCAGCACCGAATCATATTGACAGATTCCAACAAGTCTCAGATTTTCATACGAGTTTGAATTCTCTTCATGTACGCCTTCCGGTTATTTTCATGGCATGTGGAGTAGTCTAACCAGCTAGTCAGCAAGTCTGTAGAACGATTTTGAAGCGAGTTATAAAAATTCGAATGCGCCGTTGCCGAAATGTCACCATCCCTGAAAGTGCATCATTAGGAGTACTTACGTTTTACTTTTCAGCCGAATCGGGGAAACTATTTCCAAAGTCCGCTAATGCCTCAAAACTCTCGAATCTCTCGCGATTCCTCTCATAATGATGTTGTTTTGATTTTCGACTTTCCCCATTCTGCACACTGTCGTCAGGCGAGATAGTGTGCGGAATGAAGAGAGTTTAAAACCGAAACGACGTCACTAGTGAGTGATTCTAAAGGAGGATTATTTTGATGATTATTTCAATGATAGTAATGATTATTTTCAAGAAAGATCAATGATTCAGGGAAACGACAATGGAATTCGTATTCGATTCAATTTTCTCTCAGAAAATGATCAGAATTTTTTTTTATGTCTTATTGGAGATACGTTTGCCGTTTCGTACTGTGGCGGGCTTGTCAGTAAATTCCATATATACATTCAGTTTGAAACGCTTTCGTTTCAGAAATTTGATATTATTATAAATTCGATGAATTCTGGAAGATTGGTTAGCGACTTGAAGCCAAAGATTCAGAATACGGAAATAAAGTCAATTTGGATCAGAAAAGTTAACATCCATATGCTTCGAATGTGCTTGGATTTTGTTGGGCCAAGATCTGTTTCAGAATTGACTTTATTTCCGATGCAATCTGAGATCATGGACTTGTGAGTGTGCTGGTATCGCAAAGAAAGATATTTGCATTTTCAGTGCTCTATGGAACGATTACATACGAAAATGGAATCCAAAAAATGTCCAGTTCTTCGGTCTTTCAGAAAATAATGGTGACCTCAAAGTACTTCAAAAATATTGTGCATTCCCGCGTATTACAGATTCCTGCGAATTCCTAATGCAGCTCTCAGATTTGATCGAAAACATTGAATTTGGATTTTCGAGTGTCGATCCGGCTTGTAGAAAAGTGTCACTATCACTTGTACAACAAATGATAAGCCGGAAGTGCAAGAAACTTGTTCTCTCGGAATCAAATGTTTATTCACTAGAGGATGTCGAGAAAATTGTTCAAGTAAGTCTTTCTTTCATTACAGATACACACTATACGGCGCGAGTTCAAGAATAGGGCTCTATTTACTCATCGCCTCCTGAATCTTTGATTTCTTATTGTTGTTCTTATCATTTCCTGTCCAAGATCCCGATGGCACTTGTTGAAGGATTCATACAGAAACGTACTCCAAATACAATTTATATTTCAGTATCTCCAACATATTGGGAGAACAGTGCGCTTCGACACGCATGCTGTTTCGCTACCTCGTGCAACAATGAATATCGGAGTCTGCAGAATAACTGTTCGGCAGTCATTTATTCAAGACTGTTCCAAAATTATAATCGAGTCCTTCACAAATTGAATTAGTCACACAACTATCTCATAATTCAAGCAATTATTTTAACTCTTCTATTGTATTTCCCATACGTTTCCTCACCTGCCCCGTACAATAGGTATTTTGGTTCTACTGCTTTTTTTGATTTGCTAATGTGGTTATCGAGCATAAATACTTATACGTTTGATAGACCTGTACAGGACTGAGATTTATCAACAAGGTTATGCCGAGATTATCATGAGATATTGATTACCACTGCCAGTGGTATCCTCCCTACTTCGTCGGGTGATACCACTGGAAAAGCTCGCCGCTTCTGTGCGAGCCTTACTTCGTAATAGAAATGAGAGAGGGGAGCCGATTGGTCACCAACACCTGCATTTCCCCATCTCGAAGATCTTCGTCTATATTCTATGGCATATATTTTCCATGGATGCTTTCTGTTCCTTTGGATCATATCTATTGTCACGGAACACATCAACTCGAACTGAGTCAAATGTTGGACCGTTTGTCGACATCGTACTTTTAACATTTTTGGTCCATATTCCCTATTTAATATATAATTAAGTTATATACATATATGTGAGTAAAAAGGTTATAGTAGTTACAAGAGGGATAATAAAAATGTTCACTCCCAAGTTCGTGGTGTGCCTCTGAACTAGCCAAGTATACAGTAAGTGGGGTCGTCAACCTTTGGCATTGTGGCAATGTTTTGCCGTATTGCCATTACCTCTACCCTTTCACAATCGTGTGTATTGTTTTGAAATAGTAGTTTCAGCGCTTTCCGAGAGAAAAACACGTTATTTTCGAATCCCTCTACAAACGATTCACAATAACTCATTAATAACTGCGCGCACTCCTTAATTTCGTGCATTGTGCCTATTCCCTCCCTGTCAGGAGACATTTCTGTTCCAATAGTCACCCGAGTATAAGGAAAATGCACATCAAACACTTGTTTAACTGCATTATGTAGGATTTTGAAAGTCGCACGTCCGTGATGGATAGCATGTCGCAACATTCGATAATTGTGATGATTATAATCGGAATCGACACTCCTCAATTCAGATAAACTCATGTCGGTCAGAGATATGCGTACACGAAATGGGGATAATCGTATTCCAATTTGACATCACTACTCAACACCCTGAAAACGTTGTGTTGATGACTAAATTGGAATCAAAAGTGCTTAATGTTCATTTGAAGTCGAATTCTCCTCTGATCATTCTCTGATCATTGATAGATCATTGATGAGATTCGGTCTCGAATCCGACATCAGTGGTTCTTGCACCCCTTCTTTCAGCACCATGATGCCGAAGCCTTCCGGCAGATGCTCGGCCTGCTGCGACCGGAATCCTCCAGCAAAGAACAGTTGCGGAGGAGTACGGATAACCGCGATTCTCAACAAATCGTGGATCGTGAGTATACAGTATCGCCCATAAGTCTTTGGCCACTTTTTCAATCTTTCATAACTTTTGACTCACGATAGATTTCTCGCTCAAACTTGGACATGTAGTAGTACACCCATAGTGTGTTAGGAATATGCCATTGAGATATCAGGGACCCCCTGGTTGTTGCATAGTGATGACGATATCATGACATGGTTTTTCACGGCAGACTTTAAGCTCTATGAATTTTCTTGCAGCCTTCCTGCTTCGTGTGATGATAGATGGCCTCAATGCCTTTTCGATGAAAATATGTACTCATGGGAGGATTACGTACAGTGGCTTTAGACTGGCTCAAAGTTGAGTCACGAAAAAATTTATTTTCGTTTTTCGACGTGCTAGAAAGTCGTTCAAAAGCTCAAAATGATCCTTACCACAATTCCTGATGATCCCCGAAGATTAATAACGATAGCTCTTAATTTGCCCTCAGCGCACGAATTTTTCACTTTTCCAAAATATTTTTTCTCCCTATTTTGGATGATCACAGTTCCAAGCCCGATTTTTGTTAAAAGGTCTTTCCTGGACAGGTTAGTTGCAAATCCATGGAATATACGATTTCCAACTGTTTAGATCATTTGGATAACTTTCCCGCCCGCGGCAACCGAAAATCTGAGGTCAATCGATTTTCCCTGATATCTCAATGGCATATTCCTAAGAGCCGTTCCACGGTTTAGTGAAGCTTTTGAGAGGGGTCGACGGAGGACTTTTTTGCAACCCCTGCCAATAAGTTCAGGGTGAAGTCCCCATACATAGAGCTGATAGCTGGCCCAATATGCGATGTTGGGGTGCACTTTCCGAAAAATGCCAGACATGTCCCAAAAAAAGTCTGAAATTTCATCTCAGAAGAAAATAGGTTCTTATAGATGTTTCAGGGGTTATTTTTGATGAAAATAACGAAAAACATAGTTTGGAAGCGCAAAGACATCGATATATGGTCGAAAAATGCAAATATGTTCATTTTTCGGTCACCCTGAAAAAATATTTTAGCCATGTACATTTTTTTATTCCAGATTCGGATTCTACGTGAAAAAATACCCCTGCGCATCTAGTTTTCATGTCCATCATAATGGGCCGCCGGCTTCTGCAGATGTCAGCCCGAGACGCTCTCTGAGGCTGGTGAGACAACGATGTCGAGAGATTTCGCCATTTCAAAGCAATACAGTCACTTTCACAACAGATTTGTGTCCCATTAATCGTTATTAATCACTTTTTTAAATTTTCTGGTGTTGTGATATCGATAAAACTCGAAAAAAGTGAAAAGTCGAAAAATCACTTTTTTGAAATCTCGAAATTTCAAAAATTCATAAGGCATGTATCTGAGCTTCAAATTGTGTATTTTTAACGGAAAATCACTTGGAAAATCACTTATGAACAATATCTGAACTTTTGGGACGATTTCGAGAGAAAAAGTTTTGGACGAAAAATCTCTCGCCCACCGAAAAATTACAATTTCAAAAAATATGCGGAAATCGGCTATAACTCTCAAATATTGTTTATAACTCGTATGCGACTGATTTTCCGTTGAGAATGCATCATTTTAAGCTCAGATACATGAGTTATGAATTTTTGAAATTTTGAGATTTAGAAAAAGTGATTTTTGGACTTTTCGCTTTTTTCGTGTTTTATCGATATCGAAACCCCATAACATCAACACAAATGCTTAAGAACGATAAATGGGACACAAAACTGATTCATAAGTGACTGTCTCATTTCGAAAATACGAAATCTCTCGACATCTTTCTCTCGCCAGTCTACGAGAACGCGAAATAAATTTGAATTCATACCCTCACAGGCTCGGTTTTTGGCTTACTGAACATCCTTTGTATCCCGATCCAAATTCGCCCCTTTCACAGGTTGAGTGTCCCTATATAGGCATCGCTATGCGCTCCTAATCATCATGGTAGTTAGCGGGGCCAGTGCCGTTGTCTGCGAGCACTTCTTCTCTTTTGGTGTGCCCACTCTCGACGTCATTCTTCTCTCGATGATTCTACCCTTCAAATAGTGACTATGGACTATCGGCCGAACGAGAAGGTCAGATTCATATATTCTGGACTGTTCTTCAAACATTCACATACTTTCGCTCGATCAATAGCTTGTTCATTGCAGACTGTGTGCCAGTTCATGTTGATTTGCTGATCATGATTAATATTTGCATAGTTTATAATCAAAATTAAGAGTGGTAAACGGATGACGTCAATCTTCGGTCCGTTGGTGCTGCTGAGTATGGTAGCGACAGGATTCGAGTATTATGTCGGGTACGGCAAGCATTCACGACCCACACTTCTATTCATTCAGCTGGTCAGCAGTGCTCCCGTGCCTCATACTGCTTCAGTATTCATTGATTTTCACAGTCAAAGGACTATTGATTTTGAAGTTTTTGGTGAGTTTCGGGATGCGGAAAACAGACTGCTTGGCCTGAACACACTCTACTGATGTGTTGCCTTCTTCAGACTCGGGCTTTCTCGACCGCCATGCTCATTCTGTTTCTTGTATTCGTTTTCTCTTCGTATCTCTGCTACTATCCTCGGCCGCGAGCAATACGAAGTGAGTCTACGAATGAATAAATCGATTTATCGGTGCTTGTTCACTGCACCGCTATCAATGATTAGTTGAGTTTGACTCTTGATGGATCCAGATCATTTTTTAGCTGAAATATTTCCGGAAATTTGTTTGATGAAATGTTGATTATTTCAGGAACTTCAAAATGAGCGTTCAACACACGTTGTAGATAATCCGGGAATGCTCATCGGATCTCTTTTCGGGATCTCTGTACTACTGGTAGGTGTCATTCCCTTCAACTGAAGCAAATAACAGCAAAGTACACATCAAGATTAGCTACCAATAAAAACAACATCATCTTTGAATAATGTCCTACCCTTCAGATCTCGTCAATTATCGGATTCCACTTTGCTTTCATCGCTTCGTCCTACTCCGCTATTCCCATTCTCACCTTTCAATCGCTCCTCTACATGTCGCTGATCTACACGATCGATCGTCTTCGGTGTAAACAGGTGAGGTGGTCAGTAGTGATACAATTTCGATCTTGGCTCTCTCCAATCAGCACACTTTCTCGCCTGTCAGCGAAATGCGATAGTTTGGAGAATGAGGAGAGTCCAAAACCGAAACGTAATCACCAGTTGTCAGTATTGAGACATGTCTCGCGGGCTAGATAAGCACGTATGCTTTTGTGTATCGAGTTGTCATAAAATGCTAACTAATCATATTTTCAGACCAAGAAAGGATGTGACTACTTATTCGGGTTTTTCATGGGGTGGACGATGATACTGATTGGGGAGATCCTCAAACTGCCTTCGGGCAATCGGAGTTGGCAGGCATACGCTGACGCTCTCGTAATTTCCGCTTCGCTGATGCACCACTTCGGACAAGCTAGTGGAATGGTAATATGCTGTTTGTTTTTCTAGTTCAGAACTCGAAAGTGGAAATGACTGTGTGACAGGAACCTCTGAAAGGTTGTCTTATTGCAGCACTCCAAGATCAAGAAGGAGCGAAAGAAGGCTGCAGTTGCAGCTGCATCCGCGACATCTGCAGCCGGTGCGGCTGCTGCGGCTGCTGTACTCATCATGCCCGTTCCTCCCTCCTACGACAGCAATTATGACTCAGGTGGAAGCCAAGCGGATGAAGATAACGAGCCAGTTTAAGTCCTAATCATTGATAGTCACTCAGATTGTTGTTGTTTTCACTTTCACCTCGATAAATATGCTTTACATTTTCCGCATTAATGATTAGTTTCGAAGAATGGAGCCCCTAGTTTTGAAATTGGCACTGTAATCGGTCGCATTTCCCTGCATCCTTCACTTTATGATTAGCACTGGTAAACCTTATTTCCGATCTTCAATTTAATTACGTTATACAATCGATTTTTCAGTTTTATGTCGCTCATACCAAACTGGTCACATTTTAATTCGTTCTGCGTCTTTCCAGAAAAAAAAGTGCAAATTTACGTGGCAGAAGCTCTTCTCTTCTTTTCCATTTCTCCTCGGACGTATCTATGGCGAATCTAGGCACTCAGTATACAGGGAGTGTCATCCTATGCTGAATCTCATTGAGCCCTTTCTTTTCCAACCATTTTCCATCGTATAGTCAGTCCATTGAAACATCGAGAGTCCTTTAAATCCCTGTTATTCGCATCCGAATAGTACACACCACTCTCTTCCGGTATGCTTCCTACCATTCTTCTTCTCCTGGCCTATGGGCTCGATCGGGTATCTTTTTTGAAATCGCAGCTTTCATTATGATTTCAATACTATAGGGAAGCGCGATATGTTTTCGCAATGTGACGTCGACATCAAAGAAGGAAGTTCTCGATAGTCCAAAAGCAATAGACGAGTACCACTGCAAGATTATGTGTGCGGAGAACACTCAGGTGAGACATGTGACTTACTGGTGCCAGTGAATCTCTGTTTTTCTATCAGGATATTTTATTCCAGTGCCCCTCATACATATATCCTGTTGGCGGATGCATTCTCCTTGGGACAAAGGTCACTGTCCCAGTTTGTGCGAAACCCTATCAAGAATGGCTCAAGAAGTTGACTGATGGAGAGTGCCCAGGTACATATCTGATAAGGAAACTAATTTATTTGAGACAATCTAGACAACATCTATTTCGACCTATTTCGACCATCGTTTAAGGTATTTTCTAAGAACAATTTTTATTTGATAATACAGACCACTCTTCATCTATGTTTCCAATCCGGTGTTCCCAATTAAATAACCAACCGTGATAGAAAATTTCAAATATGTAGCGCGAAAACACACATTTGAGCTTATCTTGTCATCATTTCGCAATGTTTTCGCAATCTTAAGGTAGAACATTTTAGATCATCTGAAGTGCTCAAGTGCTTAAATATTAGAGCAATGGTTGCTAGAGCCAGCGCACTTTATTATGTCTTGATACGTTTCCCAGAACCTGTGAAAAATATTTTTCCAAAAACGCGGAAGATACTTTCGGATCACCCCAATAGATACATTCTGTTCTTAATTTTTATACACTTGACTGGAATATTTCTCGTGCACATAATTTATTCACAGTTTCGCTTATAATTCTCGTGCATAATGTTTAGTAAATAACACGAATAATTAAGTCAACGTTTTGTAACTTCTCATACCAACAATAATATACTACCGTGCCGCTTAGAGGTCGTTGTGAAATTGCTGATTTTGGCTGTAAATACTCTGATAAGTAGTTGCTTGTGAATAAACAAATATTGGTTAATGTGTCCTATTCCTTACACGTGTCATCACAGTTTCAATGTCACATAGGATTTATTTATTTGTGGGCGACCGCTTTCATATGTGTAACTTCAAGTGTGAATGATTCACGGAGCGGTTGGATAATGCAGAACTGTTCCGACAATTTGATTTGGTTGTCATAGGCTTCCGCTGGAACAAACAACCAAACATTGTGGAAATTCTTTAATTCTGATAACAAACTAGATGTAAAACAAACTAACTAGATCTATCGCCAGTCAAACGTGCTGGCAACTCTGACCATCGTGTTCCTTCTCTTGGTGATTAGGTATTATATTTTTATTTTTGCAAATATTTGCTTAAAATGTGATTAGTTTTCTATATATATATATTATCTACTTACAAGGCGCAACGAAATTTGTAGTTTTCTGCACTCTACACGTCTCACTATATTCCATTTGAAACACAAATAAAATCCTCGTCTCATTCTCTTCATTGTTGTGGCTAACTGCTTGTATTTGATCGGAGTGTGGATTATACATAATATCATAGTTTCCGAAAGGAAATAGTTATCATTTTTTGCAATGTTTTTGCAAGATGTAATATTATCATGATCTTTGCAGGTCGGATGGCATTAGTTCTGATCGGACTAGTCGCATAGTTATCGCAGTGTGCACTCAGGCAGTGGTGAATTCAGGGCGCCTGCAATTGGAATGCTGCTCCATATACGCCTGCCTTTCTTCTATTTCTTGTTTACGGTACGTATTTTTCTGACTCGTTGAAAGCAAAAACTTTGACAGCTGCAGCAGCCGGCTGACCAAATCGTCCGTCAAAAATAACCGGTAGGATTTCCTAAATTATCTAATTTGCGCCAAATTTAGCTGCCCATGTGCCAGCCGCTTCAAAATAGATCCTTTTCAAATACCCCCCTTGTCGTTTATTCGTACCGTATCTTCTTTTTCGATGTCTCATTCCACTAACGATACGCTCCATCTCTCGTATCTACCATCGGATATTATCCGGAATATATTCCGGATGGAACTGGAGTCTATCGAGTGCATGCGACTGGTGAGTATGTTGTAGATAATTGTACAAATTGCCCTATTCATTACGCCATAAATTTAATAGTTGGCAATCCCATCCGAAAGCTTGGACAAGTGATGACAAATCTGCATACCGTGTGCTCTCATGTCTTTGACCGGCGAGAGAGCATGTGAAAAGAGGAGAGTCTAGATTTGTCATCACTAATCTCCACTATTTAGATATCTCCTGGGTGAAACGCTCTCGCCGTTGATCACCTCTCTCGCCGAGCTCATCTCCCTAAGATCGAGCGTATTTGTCTCCACCTCGGCCATACTGGCAGACTCACCATAACAGCGCACATCTTGAAACAATTTCTGAACTATTTTGGAATCTCGAAGATGGTGCCGCCCAAGCGTTGGAACAGCCTTGTGAGTGTGAAATTCGAATTCTCAAAAGATTTATTAAAAAATACACCTATTCTAGGTAATTGAGCTCTCGTGGGAGTACAAAGATGCACTGAGTCAGCGAATAATTCGTATGCTCACTCGGTCTTCCATAATCGAGAAGCTGGAGCTAAACATAGGCTCCACAACAAATAACATGGCGATGGGCGCCATCACCACTGTTCTTACTGATGCAATTGTCGAGAAAGTCATACTATCTTCATATTTGCAACTCAAAACTGTCAATATGTGAGTTTCGCACTAAATGTGTTATGCTAACCTACTTATCATTGCCATTTTACGCTCCGCATTACATTGTTGGTAGAGGATACTGAGAGCTACAGAAAAAAAGATTTGGATCGCCCGGATTGGTTGTGAACTCGAATTGTCGAGTCGATGCGTAGATTTTGAGTGATTTCGGTCCCTATTGGGCGGAATGCGCGGAAATAAAACAAAGATTTAAAAAAAAAATAGTTCTGTTGTCTGGTAATATACTAAATATATTATATTAAATAGAACAATATCGCCATAATGCTAATTCGAAAATAAGAAGTCACAAATCTGACCCCGTGACAATGTCCCCCGAACGAGTACTGTAAGTAGTTCGTCAACCGGTGCGTGCGATTTCCCTCGCATTTCCGTATAGCCCAAACGCTCTGTCTAGTCAGTATCTATCTCCTTTATGTTGCTTTCTTCTGTCAATAAACGTAGAGTTGTTTTATCACTCTGCTATCGTCTCTCTCGCTTATTTCGTGTTGGTTGTGATTGTTTTGCTTTGCAAATCAGTATTAAACTTATTCGTTAACATTTTAAACGTATTTTTCGGAATTTCATAGCCTAATGAAATTCCATTACCGCCTCACTCCATTGCAAATGGTCAAACTGAACGGAATCAATTCCATTCTAAGAATTCCGTTTGTGTACGTTCGATATTCAACCGATTCCTCGGGATTGGGTGAGACAAAATGGATTTCTAATATGCTAATTATTTTTAGCAATAGAATGCTTGTTCTTATACCTCTTGATTTAGTTATTTCATGTTGGGCTTATCACTCGCTTCCCATCCTTACTCAGTAAGAATAGTGTCAAGTAAAAATCCATTCTGAGATTCATTCTAACATTCGAATTCGCATCGCATTCATTCTCTTTCAGTCCGCATGTTCTCCGAGGTGAAGACTGAGGAGGAAGCAGATTGGGATGGGTACATGAATTACGAAAAGGAACCCTCTCACCTTCGCTCCACTTCTCGTCATATCATCGCCCCTCCCTCCGTCATTCACCAGAACTGTATATTATTATATACAAACACAGTTTGTTGAATTCTAATATGATACAAGGGTGTATCCATCGAAATGCGTTCCTTTCAATCATTCTAGCATTCCAATTCGCACCTTATCCATTCTCTTTCAGTCAGCCTGTTCTCCGAAGTGAAGACTGAACCAGAGGAGGAAACAGATCGGGATGGGTACATGCAATACGAGAAGGAGCCCTCTCCCCTTCCCTCCTCTTCTCGTCAGATCATCGCCCCTCCCCCCGTGATTCGCCAGAGTAGAAAGGTATATATTCTCCTATCTTAGATTAACTCTGGTAGTAGTATCCTTTCCCAAATTGATATATATTGGTCTTGCTAAGCCCCCACCCCCGCTGTCTTGCTTTTGCTATTAAAGGGATCCACTACCCAAAAATGAAGTATGCCTTAAAATGTCCTGCCAGGCACCTTGAATTCAATGGCGAAAAGCAAAAAAATTAAATAAATTTATTTAAAGAGAAAACAGGAGAAAGCCGGGTAATAGTTAATTTTCGTTTCGTGCAGCGAGAAATATCACGATTACGGTAATGGAGACGCATTGATTGCAAAAATTAGGAAAATGTCGTGCTGTTCCTCGCTTTTCGTTTTCGACGCTTACGACACTTTTCAGAAGCTTCAGCTAGCTTTATCTTTATTTTTTTCAGTTATCTGTGTTGTATTTCGCTTTATACTGCTTTCAATTGTATTTCGTCACCGAACAAGCCGTTTAAACTGTTGGGAATCGGTCCAAAATACGCTTTGACTGAGTTGCAACCGTTTTCGTTCATGTTTATCGCTTCTATTTGCTTCCAGTATCATGGCTACCGTCGAATGCGACGTCTGTTGCCTACGCACTTCTCGTCCACGGACGATACCGAAGATAGAAGCACGGAGGAAGGAATGGCTGCTCCGTCTCAACCTCAACGAGGAGGAGAACAACGCACTAAAGGATAAGTGCATTCGGCTGCAGACGGAAGGCAAGCGAGCTCGCCTCTGCCATCGACATTTCCACGACGACAAGGACCAACTCCCCATCGATGTGAGTTCCTATTATTGATTCACACTTACTGCTTGCTCTTATGGCCTAAATTACGCCCGTCGTTCGTGTTAGTGATAACTCTTGTGAGACTTCGTGATACGAGTTACTAGCTTTCTCTCTCACACAATACCGCTCTTTTAGCGTCGCCTCCCTCTTCATCTTCCGCCAAGTCTCCCCAAGAATGCCATCAACCGCCAAGAAGTAGGGATCACTATATCCACAGAGAACACAGTCATAAGATGATAGAATGCCCTGTGGAGGCAAAAAGCACAATACATTCGCCTTGAAGAGGCAATGAGAGAAACAAGAGAATGAACATCATATCACTAGGTTGATCTATCCATTACAGAGAGAGAGATCGACGGATACCGTAGTCAGCCATGCGGATACGGTAGGCCCAGATCTGCTGGATGACATGGCTGACTTGCCTCTCGGTGGAGACGACGATCTGGACGGGCCACCACTCCAGACCTACCGATCCATTGTTCGTTGTACTTTACTTCTACCTCGATCGACGCTTTTATACTTACACGAAACGCACCCGAAAAACGAATCAAGTGCACAAAACAATAATCTTCCCGGAGCATTTCGTAATATTATATACAATATGCAATAGTTAGCAATAAACGAGAGAAAGAACTAATGACAATTTTATAAGGAGAGGGATAACATTGGAGGGATACAGTAGGGAAGGAATGGATAAGAGGGATACTGTATTGAGGGGTACGGTAGGAAGGGGATACGGTAGGGAGGGAATACGGTAGGCACGTCAATTATCTTCTTCTATCATCCCTCTTGTGTGCTTCGGCAAGCTGATCTGAAATAAAGTTGAATAAGTTAGACTATCGTGTTCGGAGAAAAAAGAGGATGTGTGAATGATTAATATCTACATTCAGTCCTACAACGCGTCTCAAGAGACGACCTACACCGAGGAGACATCGGATACCGGTGTTCAGTCTGAAGCCCCCACTGTTGAGGAAGCCTATGACTACTTCCTAGTCTCCAAACAGTGCCTCCTCTCCTTATTCACTCGCTGCACCGAATGTGGCAACAAGGAGATAGAGTCTGGCACCTTCAAGTCTTGGACTGTGGGATCCGCACTAGTCGTGAAATGGTATTGCCTGGTCTGCGCGAGAACCATCAAATGGTCATCCCAGCCAACGATGGAGGGTTACTATGAGGGAAACCTGAAGCTAACCTCATCGGTACATACGACAGGCCTTCCGATACCGGTTAGTACTATTCGTATGCATTCTCAATTCAGAGCAGTCACTCCTCGCAATAACAAACACGTGTGATTGTGTAGAAGTGACATCCCAACTATACATAACGATTGAGGATTAAAATCACCAGGAAAGAATGGTTACAAAACTACCCTAATCCGGATAAGTTTTCAGAGACTGCTCAACATGGGAAAGGTACTGGGACTCGCTCTTCCATGTTCAAGTACCATGAGGACTCAGCTGGTACACGTGATCATGCCAGCCGTCGATATCGTCCACCAAAACCACATGAAGAGGGTGGAGGACATTGTGAGAGCGGCCAGTACAGTCAGTATCTTATTCATATCCATATATAATACTATTGAAAAAGTGTCATACCTCTTTCCCTTCAATCTCCATCCTTAGTCGTCATTGATCAACGACCTCGCCAGTCGCTCGGCCTGCAAATTGATTAAATTAATAATTTGATACTGTATCACTTGAGACCTACAGTATCCCATTGATTATCAAAGTTACAGTTTCGAAAACTGAAAACCAGATTATCGCATAATTATTTTCAGAATCGAGGTGTCAATCTCGCTGTGGATCGGAGATATGACTCCCCCGGATTCTGCGCGACTAATTGCACAGTGACGTTTGTGGACATCGAGACAAACTACGTCCTATCGGTGGTGAACATGGAGACGAACGAGAGAGGAATCGGTAATGGTTGCTCATGCGTGGATTGATCATAGAGGGGAGGCATTTCAGATGGAGCCAGCTGCAAAATGGAGAAAGAGGGAGTGAGACGCGGATTGGACGGGTTGATCGCGAAGCAGTTCAAGGTTAGCAGGAGATCAGCACCTTTACTAGCAATCAGCAGTCAGTGTTGTCACATATCTCATGATCGATTTTTTTTATATCAATAGCATCTGCACGGACAATGATGCCAAGATATCCAAGATGATGAGAGAGGACTTCAAGTCCATCGCTCATTATCTCGATTTTTGGCACATTGTCAAACTCATCAAGAAGGCACTGAGAGAGGTAAACTATCTATCTCTACCTGAATCATCACTGTCTCACCAAACGGTTCAATATGTCAACTACTGATAACAAATCGGCACCGGCTCTCCCCATTTAGTGTGATCCCTCGTCAGTTAGAGAAGCGAGAGAACGCGCGAATTCAGGAGAGTTACTGATTTGTCATCACTAGTTTGCAAAAAAATTACCCATGCAATACGGAATCGGCTAGTTGAAATATTTGCAAAGCAACCATTCACCTTGTTAGTCGAATGGCGGGAGTGTCGCGTACAGCTTCTTCCCGTGTAGTCGAAGGGGCAGGAAGGTCGGCTGCTGAAAAATAAAGTATTAATTCAGTTGGGAAAGTTGAAGAAATGCCCCAACATCAACTACTGGCGGCAGCATCTCATAAATCACGCCTACCACGTGCATAAGATGAAGGACAGGAAGAAAGGGTTGCAGTACTGGAACAGTTCTCTAGCCCATGTCACAGGGCGCCACAAGGATTTCCACAAGGTTAGTTTGGTAGTCCCATTAGTTACAGCATGCATAGTAGTGATGTCGAAGCGCTAGATATAAAACTGGAACCCGACTCTACTCATTTCTCATGCTCTCTTGTTTCTCTGACCGGCGAGAGAGTGCACGAATCAAAGAGAGTCAGTCTCGACTTGTCGACACTAACACATTTCTAATAAAAATAATCACTTTTCAGGTGCATTTCATCAAAGAAATTCGCCGATGTCTGCACGAGAAGTTGCCTTGTTCTCGAGAGAACGAGATCGATCGGCACAGCGAAGAGTTCGGTCTCCTCAAGGACGTCATCCTCAAGCCCACCTTCGCTGCCGGATTCCTCCGCGCCTCAACCAAGAAGAACACGTCGCCTTGCGAGTCTTTTAACTCGCTCATCAATCTCTATGCGCCCAAGCGCATCGCCAGGTTAGTAATACATAAGGATGAACAATAATTACTCTCTCCATTTTGCACACCCTCTCCTTTCTCTACCCAACTAGAGAGTGTGTGCAAGTAAAAGAGTATTTTCCGATCCGACAACACTAATAAGCCATTGAATCACCATTTTATATGTTACCTATTCAGCACACCGCACGTCTACCGCGAGAAGATCAAGTTAGTGGTGCTGCACTCTAACACCATCTCTGCGGTAGATCAAGTCGGTTTGAGAGAGGAGAAGTCCTCGTATGTGACTCGAGTGAGAGGGAGAGACACCCTAGCTGTGAAGAGGAAGAAGACTCCCGTCGATCACTATTGGAGGAGAGAGGTTAGTATGTTACCTATTCATAACGAAAAAATAAGTGTATTTACCGTAATCGGTTACTAGCCACAAAAATTGCAGGTGTGGGATGAAGTGGCGGGAGTGATTCGGGAGCGAAAGGATGTGGCCTTCCTCGAGAGGAACAACATCCCGGACTCGAATCGCTACGTGGCCGCACTCGCAGAAGAGATGGAGGAAGAGGAGCCGGAGAAGAGAAGGGATGGCGAGGAGGGAGAGGACAGTGACGTCTCTGTCGAGTTGGGAGGAGGATACGAAGAGGAGGTGGACTCCGATTCCAATCCCCATATGTATCCAATCCAGCCCAATGATGGGAATGATTCGGGTCCAGGGGAGGAGGATCAGGAGAAGGAGGCGAAGGCTCTCGAGATGGAAGAAGAGGAGGAACCCTCAGAGTCGGAGTGGGCTAAGAGCGAAGAGGACGAGGAAGTGAAGACGACTGGTCGGGGATCAAAGGGCAGAGGGAGAGGGAGGGGAGGAAGAGGCACCACAGCGAAAAGGAGAAGAGTGGAGAGGAACTCCATGGAGAGGGAGGAAGAAGAGGAAGCGGAGGAGGAGGAGCAGCCGAAGAAGAGAAGGGCTCGGAGGCAGCGGGAGTACTTGCGAGAATCAGGCGAATCGGAGGAAGAGCCAGTGAAGAGGACGAAGAAGGGGGCATAGAATGGGTCGAGGGAGGGGGCAGGAGCATGCTAGGGATCGTGCTCGTTTATTAGTATTCATATCATTATGCCATTGTATTTATACAATTGTTCACTCACCGTTAGTTATTGTCGATTCCCTTCTCTCGATATCTTGTCTTCCCAGCCACATTTGTCCGGGCGCGTAGAGACCACGATCATCGACCTGATAGATGAGAATGAATCGTTGGAATTTGAGATACTGTGAATTGATTACTCTTTTTTTATATCCACGACATTGTAGTCACCATTGTGAGAGGATAAAATAATGTCCACAGTTGTCTCAATTTACAAGTTTTTTGAAACCTCAATACAGTGAATTATCAAATTTGGCTCTCACCTGGTTGTTGTCTCCCTTCTTCGAACCTTCGTGTTGTCCAGATCCTCTTCGTGAACCTGCAAAGCGATGGGTTCTGGTCCAATAGTGAAATCCAATGCGGTATGCAGTAATATTAGCCAATCGTGGAGGTATTAGCTCATTACTTCGTATATCTGACAATGAGACACACAGTAGTAGAGATAAACGCGTCCAATAATGGTATAACGAATGCATCTCTCAACAACTAATCATAATTATTCCCACCTTGATGACTCTGTGAACGATGGGAATATCTCTTCCCTCGATCTTGAATACGGTAATATCTCCAGTGCGGATGGTGTCGGAGTGGGTGTTAGTCAGCACGAGCAGATCTCCTCTGATAAGAAAATAAATTTAAAAAAAAATAGTTTTTGAGGTAATTGGCTAATTGTAGCACCAGTTCATATTCAACAAGTACGAGAAAAGGAATGAGAAAACTGAAACATATTCCAAAAATATTTACGAGTACCTGTAACAAGCGGGTTCCATACTTCCGGAGAGAACGACGACGATGGGAGATTCACTCCCAGTGACCACCATCAGACCTGAAGAGAAAGAGATTGAGTATGCGTTCGACCGTATCTAGTACTGATCAGTATAGATTCACAATAAACTAAACAATACAATTCGAAATTATAGAACCCTTCAACTTCGGAACTTATCAGCCGCACCAAATCAACATGGGAAAAGCAATTTATGAACCAATACGCACCATATGGACTCCTCGTCTCAGAAGATTCCCTTGTCGTTCACCTATAATCATTTCATACCAGTATTGATTCGCTCGACAATTGACACATAACTCAGATTTCACAATAAACAAATGAATAGTATAAAATATAGGCTAATAAGGAAACATACCTGATTGACTACAGCATCCATGACTTGCCCTTTGAATGGTCCGAAAACGACAGCCTTGTACTTTACCGGATAGATCACGAAGCCTCGACCTGTAATTCACAAGGTATTCACAATACAAAACACATGTCTGGATATTTAAATTAGATATAACTTAAAAAGAGACGCAAATCAACACGATGCGTATTTATTGCATTCACTGCAATCAAATGGAGGTAGGCAAGAGAGATGCAACTGACCTGGCTGAATAATCCCGTGTCCGATGGTGTCAATAGTAGCCACTGCGTTCACAAAGCCGTGCTTTCCTGTACACGTACCCTCAGCCTGAAGCAGAGTTTGCAATAAACAGCACTCTAATGTTTTAATTTGCAGAAAATATTCGTATAGGTGCAACTTGTCAGACCGAAATAATATGTCATAACTACAAGACCTTGATTTAGAAAGACTACTTACCTCTGCGAAGAGCTTGGACTTAATGACCTTGTTTAAATTAGCGCCGAAATACTTTGGGTGGAGGGAGACTTCGTGGTCCAACGCGAGAAGGAAGAACATGGCAACTACAACGACGTGTATCAGTCAAACCATCGACATTTAGCAATCAAAGGGACCGCAAATACGCAGAAAACGATGAAGAAGCGACTACGCACATTTATAACATTATAAACACATCAAAATATTAAAATAAATAAGCAAAATTGATTGGGAAGGCGAAACAGGAGAAAACGCGAAATTACGCCGAAACGCCGCAGAAAACTTGAAATGACTCGAAAACTTACCGTAATATTACAGAATCACGCTTCCAATTCGAATTACAATATTTTCAATGCCTTTTTTGATTATCGTAATTATTTTTATAAATTTTTGAAATTTTGCATTTATTTCGTAACAATCGTTTCAATTTATATCCAAAATATAATAATTATTTAAATTTATAAATATTTCAACACTGGATCCCTTTAAAATAAACCGAAATTTAATTTGTATTTCGGTAGTATCGAGTATAGCTTCAGTTCCTACCGAAATGCCTATTACATTTTTAACTATTAAATTTATTGCATCAGTTTTTCTCAATAATCTAGGAATATTTCACAAGAACAAAAACCGAAATGAACATTTAACATATTTGATCTAGCGTCAAGAAGCGGCACGTGCGCTTGAGCAGTACGCGCCTCAGACGAAGGCCCGTGGCTACAAAATCATGAAGGAAGAGACGAAGGACGACCCTTTTTACAAGTACCAGAGAGCCCGTAACAATGATGCCGTTCGAAAGTTTCGCACCAAGACCAAGGAGAAGCAGTTGGAGAGAGAGAATGTATGAATTAGTAAATTAGTTAGTAATCAGATAAATAGTATAATAATTGTGAAAAGGTAAATTGATTGACTCTACTCAGGAACTCAACTTCTACAAGGACCGGTGTGCCATGTATGAGAATGAAAATGCGACTCTCAAGGACAAGTGTGGCACATATGAGAATGAGATCAAGACTCTCAAGCGTCGCCTTTCCAAGTATGAGAAGATATGAACCCAATGTATTATACTAACCTCCCCTATCCCCATGTCGCAATTTGTCAGTCTTTCTTGATATAATTGTCCTCATATTTTCCGACTGCAAAGTAGATTCTGGTGTCCGAAGTGGATTTCTTGCTCATTCCAATCTAGTCCAATCCTCTTCAATTGTTCTCGTGCCGAATTCATTATTTTCATCGTCAGAGTTCTTCTACGCACCATTAGTTTCCGATTGCTAGTTCTTACTCTGTGTACAGGGATTCGTCAGCTTTTGAAACCTCCATGCCAACCCCTCTTCTGGTTGTGAGGTCGTGCAATGCTCGAGTTCCATTCAGCTTGACCATCTACGTCCGGTTTTTCTTAATTGTTTTATGCCCTTTGTGCTGTTTGTTTTTTCACAAAAACCATCGTGGATTAAGCTCAGTTTTAAGTACGATTAAACAAAATGTATCAGTGATTGATGAGTAAACCTGCTGAACGGCCTATCCACCGCATTGGGAGCGAATGAAGGAAAAATGCACCCTCTGGCTCGACACTTTCTCGTCCCCATTGTTGTTTGGAGAGGGATATCGATTGTATTGTTTGGCGTCCGGCCTCATACTAGGTTGATGCGAAAGTCTTGACCGATTTTACACTTTGAGTTTCCGACCTGCCTCGTCGTTTGTAGTTGCCCGATCAACATATGGTTTTTTTTATAATAGATGAGTGCTTGTATACTCTCTTTAACGCGCACTATGTCAGACCTATCCGATTGTTTAGACGTAGACTGTGATCGATCAAAGTCTCAGAATCAAAAGATGAATACGGCATTTTATCCGATCAGAGCGATCTGGGGAATAATGATATAGACAAATCCAGGTTACTCGTGTGTAGTACAATGTTGCATGATCATTTTGTGTGTAGTACCATTGATCTGCCATGTAAAGCCCACTTGAGGCATGCTCTAGAAATATTATGATAGGCTGGCGAGATTTATTGAAAATTTATTTTATCATCGTGTGCTCAAGTCGATTGATCTAGAGATCCCTATTACATCGCGATAAAATGTAGCGATAAAAAAGTATGGTTAATTCATGGCATTATTATCTAAAGGAACCAACAATCTTGTTGGTAACATAATCTAGCGTAACTTTGTTGTCAAAATTCGGTCATCGAAATTGATACTTTAGTCATTCTCATGTCGTCAGTACAGCTTAACGGCAGGACCTTTCATGGTCAAATTAACAAGCAACCCTTACTCTATCACTCCTACAATAGCTAGAAATTAGAGATTGTTAGTTATGGTGGGTTTGATTATTACCGAAAACACTGAAAGTCTCATTTTCCGCCATTTCAGTACCAAGACAAAATTTGAGAAAAATTCTCATTTCTGCAAGGGAAGAAAAACAGGCCCAAATGTTTTTTTAGTGATAATACACTGCGGAAGTGTGCCATCACAGCGCACTTGAGTAGTGATTAACACCTACGATTTCAGGGGCAGGAGAAATAATCAAACGCAAAATACTTTAAAAAAAATGTCGACATTCATTTGAACGTAACTTTGGCAAAACTCAATTGAGGACCTAATTTTAGATAGCATCTGCAAGAGCTAGTCGTGCACTATCACTCGATAAAATATGGCTTTGAAGAACAACTTCTCCATAGATTACAGCGACTACAAAAATAATTTTATAAATCGTGAAATTATATTTGTTGAAAATAATATATTTTCTCAAGCACTAAGCAAGCACATCACTATTCACCCACATGCCATTCATGAACGAGCATACGCCTAATTGATGCTACGAGGGCAGGTCGTGGCTATTCCACATAATCGGAGAGGATTAGGTCAAACGTTGCTCCCAAAATCGGTCAAGACTTACGCATCAACCTGATATTTAAAATGCAGCGACCATAACCAACATAATAATATCTTAGCTCATTCATGTTTGTGCTATCTAGGAAATGATTATTGTTCTCTCATTTTGTTCTGTGACTCATAAAGCAATTGTAATCGACATTAGATGGTGTGGAGGACGGGGCCACTGACGGCCATATCGTTGACCGCCTGCCTCAAAATAATAACAGGTATCACTCTGGAATTGTCCGTGAAGATGGGAGCTCCACTGCTCCTCGCTCTTGTTGGAACTGGATTCTGGAGTTATTTGTGCATTGGCAAGAGTGGCATTGTGAGTGAGATATACCTAGGATACTACTGAAATGTTCAAATCCCTGTAGCTGTAAATCAATTCATATCAACTCTCTACTTAGGTCACCCTCATCAAATACAATGGGGATTGTCAAGGAATAGTTTGTGTATTGAATTATGTTTGCTTCAGATCAACAAACAACTTGTGAAACTATTCACTGCGACTGCTCCACTAACTCTGGTAGTGCCGACCGCGTTGTCTTGCACTCTTGGTCATTTTGGATTTTCCGTCCCCTGTTTTCTACTCTTTGCTTACTCGTTCATCACATTACTCATCGTTCTGTTGTTTCCGGATATATCACATGTTGCGGCGAGTCAGGTTTGGTGAGTCAATGACAGCCGCAACATGTTACATGCTTCTGATAATAAGCGCAACGTCTTCCTTTGTTTCACACTTCTTCGCTCTCATTTTTACTACGGTAAGTAATTGCACATATTCACACACAAACCACACAAACTATTATCACTGTATTTCTCAGACAGCGGTCTTCTCAACCATCATCACATCGTTAATATTGTTGCGGTCTTCTCAACCATCATCACATCGAATATATTCCGGGGTATTAGCTGTAAATCAATTCATATCAACTCTCTACTTAGGTCACCCTCAAATACAATGGGGATTGTCAAGGAATAGTTTGTGTATTGAATTATGTTTGCTTCAGATCAACAAACAACTTGTGAAACTATTCACTGCGACTGCTCCACTAACTCTGGTAGTGCCGACCGCGTTGTCTTGCACTCTTGGTCATTTTGGATTTTCCGTCCCCTGTTTTCTACTCTTTGCTTACTCGTTCATCACATTACTCATCGTTCTGTTGTTTCCGGATATATCACATGTTGCGGCGAGTCAGGTTTGGTGAGTCAATGACAGCCGCAACATGTTACATGCTTCTGATAATAAGCGCAACGTCTTCCTTTGTTTCACACTTCTTCGCTCTCATTTTTACTACGGTAAGTAATTGCACATATTCACACACAAACCACACAAACTATTATCACTGTATTTCTCAGACAGCGGTCTTCTCAACCATCATCACATCGTTAATATTGTTATGTTCTGAATGCAAAGTCGGAGAGGTAGATATTTATCCTTGTTAAAAGTTCATGCTTCAAAAGACTAGACACGAGACGTATCCTCCAAATATATTTGTATCTTCAGGTCTATGGGTGCTTCCGTGCGACCCTCTTGCTGCAGCTACTATCTGGAGTTGCTGCAGGTGTCGCGAGTACGGCCGCCATGCCGGAGGTGTGGTTAGATGTCAGCAAAACTGCCTTGGCATGCTTCTCTTTGTTATCTGCAGGTCTCCTCATTGCCATGAACGAAGATGTACGTTTTTATTTAACCTTGTAGTGTTAATCAATGGTCTAGAGAACCCCCTCAAGATATGTAAAATATGCGTTATATCACGCGTGTCGCCAAAGATTCGAGCCAAATCGGAGTGTGATTGGCACATATTTTGACCTATATGAGATGAATCGCGAGAGATTCGAGAGTTTCGGGGTATTAGCGGACTTAGGAAAAAGTTTCCCCGATTACGCTGAAAAATTGAAACTTAAGTACTTCGAATGATGCTCTTTCAAACTGCGTTCGCCGATTTTCGATATCAGGTCTTTTTCTTTGCCTGAGTGGTTTCCCATCGATTTTAGTGCGGTCAACTTTTTAGCGGTTTTTCGACTGTAACGTTTTTATATCGTCTTTTCATAATCTCTCATATTGAAATTCGGTTTCTACGTGCCAAAATACGCTAGAAAATCTTATGGTAATGTAATTCTGAGAAAATTACTTTTTTGACCCAGAAATCAACAGCGACGTCAGGGTCGAAAAGTCATAATTTCATAATGACATGACTATAGTAGTTTCTTACTTTTTTGACCCAGAAATCAACAACGACGTCAGGGTCGAAAAGTCATAATTTCATAATGACATGACTATAGTAGTTTCTTACTTTTTTGACCCAGAAATCAACAGCGACGTCAGGGTCGAAAAGTCATAATTTCATAATGACATGACTATAGTAGTTTCTTACTTTTTTGACCCAGAAATCAACAACGACGTCAGGGTCGAAAAGTCATAATTTCATAATGACATGACTATAGTAGTTTCTTACTTTTTTGACCCAGAAATCAACAACGACGTCAGGGTCGAAAAGTCATAATTTCATAATGACATGACTATAGTAGTTTCTTACTTTTTTGACCCAGAAATCAACAACGACGTCAGGGTCGAAAAGTCATAATTTCATAATGACATGACTATAGTAGTTTCTGGCGTATTTTCGCACGACGAAATTGAATTTCTATGTGAGAGATCATGAAAAGACGATATAAAAAAAGTTACAGCCGAAAAACCGATAAAAACGCAAGTTGACCGCTCTCAAATCGATGGGAAACCACTAAGGCAAAGATAAAATCCTTCACCCCATATACTAAAATGATTAGCGGAAAATTCTCTATCAACTGTACATTGGTTTCCCGCGCCAACTTCCTGAGTCAAAAATCGAATTTTTCTCAAAAACAAGAAAAGATAGAGCCTCAACCAAAGTTTCATTCGATAGAGCAGGTAATTCTGTTCGGGTTCGTGAGATTTGTGGTCCCATCCCGGACCAATTTTTATCGCAAAACCCGATTTTGGCCAATTTCGACGTCGCGTCGTACCGGGATTCAGAAGGCTCAGATCGAAAATCGGACATCACCAATCGATTCAGAATCGAAAGTTACCCCTAGGATCAACTTTTGAGGCCATGTCATTTTTTACCCGTTCCCAGCACTTGTTGATCCAAACGGCCTCATACAATAGTGCTTTGAGAGAGTAGTTTTGTAAGGTTTGTAAGGATACATGAGACAGTTTGCGGTAGAATCAACAGGGGCCTGGAACAGGCAACCATGACATAGACTCGACATCTGGCCCTAGGAATAACTTTCGATTCTGAATCAATTGGAGAAGTCTTTTTTTCGATCTGAGCCTCCTGAACCCCGGTATGTCAGCCGCTTCAAAATGTATATATGAAGCCGTTTGCGATAGGATCAACAAGGCCACAACAGGGGTCTGGAAAAGGTAAAATATGACGGGGGCTCAAAAGGGGGCTCAAAATTAGGCTCAACAGTTGGCCCTAGGGGTAACTTTCGATTCTGAATCGATTTGTGAAGCCCGATTTTCGATCTGAGCCTTCTGAATCCCGGTACGGCACGACGTCTTTTTTGCCTAAATCTGTTTCTGCGATAAAAACTGGTCCGAGAGAGGCAAATTTGGCCAAAATCTCGCGTTCCCGACCAGAATTTAATTCTCTACAAAATGAAAAAAAATTTATGGTCTATCTTTTTTCGTTTCCGAGAAAAGTTCGATTTTTGACGCAGGAAGTGGGGGCCGAAAACCCATTACTACGCCAGAAAATTATATCGTGTAATATTTTTGAAAAAATGACTTTTTTCGACCCTGACGTCGCCGTCGATGAGGATTTTCGGGTCGAAAAAGTCATTAGAATTATTTGAGATAAGGATTTTCTGGCGTATTTTCGCTCGTAGAAACCGAATTTTTATATGCGAGACCATGAAATGACGAAACAAAAAAGTTATAATTGAAAAACGTTTAAAAAAACGTGAGTTGGCGACAAAAAATCGATGGGAAATCATTTCCATGAGGGTAAAATCCTTCACCCCATATACCAAAATGATCAGGAGAACATGCTCTTTCTACTAGTAATGCGTTTTCGGTCCCCACTTCCTGTGTCAAAAATCGACCTTTTCTCGGAAACGAAAAAAAATATACCATAATTTTATTTTCATTTGGTAGAGAATTAAATTCTGGTCGGGAACGAGAGATTTTAGCCAAATTTGCCCCTCTCGGACCAGTTTTTATCGCAGAAACAGATTTACCGGGATTCAGAAGGCTCAGATCGAAAATCGGGCTTCACCAATCGATTCAGAATCGAAAGTTACCCATAGTGCCAACTTTTGAGCCTATGTCATATTTTACCTGTTCCCGGCACTTGTTGAGTTATTCGAACACTTGTTTGGAATTGTTTCTAGCATGATTTTAAAGCGAGTTACGGTCTTTTTCGTGAGTCAATTTTGGTCGTAAATTTCGTAGTGTCCCTACTTTGACCTACCTATACTCGAAGATGAGACCTGATATCAAAAATCCGCATATTTCCTACGTCCGCAGGGCTCTCGAAAATCTTTTGATTCCTCTCTTATGTTGATGATGTGATGACGTCACAGGTCAAAATCCGTAAATCTAGCCCAATCGCTTCGAGAGTGGGTTCGTCGCATTCCTCGTGGTATTCTAAGACTCTTTTACTCTTAGACATTTTTCGGTCCCTCCAAGCCGAAAGCTGCAAATCGATAAAAACACAAATTTCGCCATACTTAATTAATTTTTTAAAAAATTCTTAAGAAGAGGGGCAATTTTTTTCGCTTAATATCTTCAAAATGTAATAACACAGCTGCAGTAATAAAGGCGTAATTTATAAAAAAAATGGATATTTTGCGTATTTGGGCGTCAAAGGAGCCCAATTCACTGTTTTGGGTTACTGTAGGCCAGTATGCGTGCAAATTGGAATATCATGCATATATGTCAATGTTTCAACATTTACTGTTTCAGTTTATGGTGGAATAATAAGACCCAAGGCAGCAGCTGCAACGATTTGCAAAGCACAGCTGGCGCGTAGGCAACCGAGGACTCCATTGCCACACATCTCCGTGAGAAAGAGCAGGGATACGCAAGCTGTGGATGATAGGACGAAGACCTGAATGTCGGAGGTACTAGTTCTGGTGTGATAAGTTGGAATCATCAATCAGCATATCTCATATCTTGCGAAACTCATGACATTGTTATCATGTCTTTGTTTACCCACCGGACATAGAGGAGCAGCATGAAAGTATGTATAAAATAATGCAGAGGCGTAATTTATAAAAAAATGGATATTTTGCGTATTTGGGCGTCAAAGGAGCCCAATTCGCTGTTTTGGGTTACTGTAGGCCAGTATGTGTGCAAATTGGAATATCATGCATATATGTCAATGTTTCAACATTTACTGTTTCAGTTTATGGTGGAATAATAAGACTGCACGATTTTGAGAAATTTTTTTTTCGAGTCATGATCTATGAATTTCGCAATTTTTTTCACAATGGATTACGATCATAATGAGCACTAACATGTGGGAGTTTGCAAGGTTTTGAAAATTGCGAATTTTGCAAAACTCATTTTTTGGGTGAATAAATGAGGGTGACCACGGGATTTCCAGAGCCCCATATCACATGGATTTGATGCAGCAGCCACGGGACTACACATTTATACTAGTAAGAACCTGAGTTATTATTGCGTTCGTAAAAGTAAGTGTTGCGAAATTCATAGATCATGACTTTCGAAAAAAAAGTCTTATTATTCCACCATAAACTGAAACAGTAAATGTTGAAACATTGACATATGTGCATGATATTCCAATTTACATATCAATATATCAATTTACATATCAATATATCAATTTATATTCCAATTTACCAATTTAAATTTCCAATTTGGCCTACAGTAACCCAAAACAGCGAATTGGGCTCCTTTGACGCCCAAATGCGCAAAATATGTATATTTTTTTTTATAAATTACGCCTTTATTACTGCAGCTGTGTTATTACATTTAGAAGATATTAAGCGAAAAAAACTTGCCCCTCTTCTTAAGAATTTTTTTTTTTAATTAATGAAGTATGGCGAAATTTGTGTTTTTATCGATTTGCAGCTTTCGGCTTGGGGGTACCGAAAAATGTCTCAGAGTAAAAGAGTCTTAGAATACCACGAGGAATGCGACGAACCCACTCTCGAAGCGATTGGGTTCGATTTATGGATTTCGACCTGTGACTTCATCACGCTTACCCCCTATGCCGCGATGCGAAAAAATTCTGAAAAATTCCAAAAAAATATCCCCAGACTCAACTCATCGAGCACTATTTAATGCCACAATATGAGAAGAATCCATTTTTTACGAATGCCAAGAAATAATTTTATATGTCGAAAATCTCAGATAGTCGGTCATAGAACAGGATCAAATAGATTTTTTTTTTTTACTTTTTGAAAATCATGCTTTATTACCAGCTTTGTCTCTCCATTTAATCGAAATTTGACTCACTATTTTGTTTCTGTCAATGCACACTCCAATCCAGTATCCAGTCGCCGCAAGAGCGGTAAGAATCGGCACTCATCCCTTCACGGACATCTCCAGAACGATGCCGGTGAGAAGGGGAAAGCCCGCCAGTAGGAATGTGGCCGTCACCGGCCCCGTTATACACACCATCTAAACTTAGTTATACTAGTACTTCGTTGAGATGGCGACTCTTATAAACTCTCGTCAAGGCGTGTGATCTGTCGCCTGTCAGAAAAACGATAGAACACGCACAATCATGTTGCGTTAGCCTTCACTATGTATTTTTTCATAGATAATAGAACGTGACATCGAATAAAGTGATCTAGACTAACATGATAATTGCAGGAAATACAAAAAAATTTCGTTACGACCGAAAAAAAGAGGCATATCGCTCTGGCTTGGTGTGGACCATTTGAATGGGCGCTTGGGCGCCAACTGGAAGAGCGATGGCCGATAGCCTGTCACATTTATGTTAACAGGCACCATGCGGGTGATCGGGTGATCGAGCCAGTGGGCAGTACCACTACAGATGATTTATCTTCTAAAATTGTAAACTAAACTGATATAAAGAGGGATTAGGAACACTAAGTTTGTATAATCTTTCTACATTATTGAGCTATCACTATCAAGGTCACAGTTGACCTAGGCAATGCCGGTTTTTGGGCATTGTATGTAACCGAATCGGGTTCCATCGTCATGAAGCGTTAATTTGTCATAAATATGAGTGATTGGAGGTGATCGAGCTAGCCAGCTATTGCTCCCTATTTTCCCCGTTTCATAACTTTGACAGTGATGTGGCAAAAAGATCGACAGTATAACATTTATAAAATCAAGATTATCTTGGTTGTTTATCAGTTTGAAAAAATAAAACATTGAAGGTTGGGGTAATTATTATTATGAAACATTGTGATATGAAGGAGATAAGAGCTTGAGCACAGTGGATGTAGTATTCTGAAAAAGGAAATCAAGGGCATAAAGTAAAAATGACGCACCAGACGCTCGTCCCTCCACCATTGTTGCCATTTGCCACGTATCGAACAGTAGTTGAAGCAGCTGTAGCTGCCGGTTGAGATGCCGCAGCGCAGGCGAATATCTGAAGAAAAAATATGTTAATTCAGTCTTTTTAAAACATCTAAAAGGATGAAAGTGAGACAAATTGTATTCGAAAATCATAAAGATAAAAATGAACCGTGAATGAGATGCAGAACAGATGCCATCCCATCGAGAGCAATAGTACCAGGACAATGATAGCTGATTTGTAGCCAGCATTCCCGGATCGTTTAAGGCTCATGGAAACATAAATAAAATATATGGCCAGACCGAGAACAAGGAAGGCTGACCGGCCGTGATACTTCTGAAAACAAAAAAATGTGAGAATTTCGTTACACATGTGTATGCTCTACGCTAAAGTTTCACTTCAATTAAGCTTCAATTGAGTTTCAGCCAAACCGAACCATCTCATATCTGAAATTGTAGATGATCTGCACTGCTAGCCAGTACAGCGCAGTGATGCCGACGAAAATTAAAAGGAGGATACGAGGTTCGATATTATGAAGAATATGGAAGAGAGTGATAACGGCAGCCTGCAGTTCCAATGATTTGTTCATACCGAGAGTACACAGCGAACGATTTACTCACCAACAATCCAAGAATGACGAGTAGTGATGCCATCTGAAGTCGAGGCAGTTTGACTACAGGACATGTCTGTTTAAGAGCAATCTCCTACAAACTGATTTGTATATATCAAAACCAGAAGAAGGAACACCAACCTCCCCGTGGATGCAGCACACACAAATACTCATCATCACGACAGCGATGCACCACGCAGCAGCGGCCACACCAATCGGCGGTCGCGGCATTGCGCAGCAATAGAAACGCCCAAGGCAGCAGCTGCAACGATTTGCAAAGCACAGCTGGCGCGTAGGCAACCGAGGACTCCATTGCCACACATCTCCGTGAGAAAGAGCAGGGATACGCAAGCTGTGGATGATAGGACGAAGACCTGAATGTCGGAGGTACTAGTTCTGGTGTGATAAGTTGGAATCATCAATCAGCATATCTCATATCTTGCGAAACTCATGACATTGTTATCATGTCTTTGTTTACCCACCGGACATAGAGGAGCAGCATGAAAGTATGTATAAAATAATGCAGAGACGCTCGCGATTAACAGGATATAACAGAAAGGAGCAATCAGCCGGTTGACTTCCTGAATTATTTTTGAATCAATGATATTATTAAAGAGCTCCGGCTACATTATTCTGTGACTAGAGTTTAACATGAACTCAAACTCACCTTCATCCCTCTGTCACAAAGTGAGATGTGCATGATAACAATCGATAAAAATAGAAAGGTGATGTTAGGTAACATGTATCCATAGCTGAGACTGAACGGTATTCCGGTGTTGGCTATGCCTAGTAGAGTCAGAGATGCTGTAACGGGAAAAACCCGTCGGGTATACTTGCTGATCTGAAAAAAAGAGGTATGAATATACAATATAGTTTCACTTATGACGTATATATGACCTTTTTGATTATGAAGTACCATAATTTTTTTTATCGCTCTGACTACTTTCATCTTGATGAAGTTTGTACCCGTAAATGCACATAGTTGCCATCAGAGTCGGTCCAACAATCACATAGCTCAGTGTAGCAACGAGGGCCGGTATGTGTCGCTGCTCTGGTGTGTTCGCCACCTCGAGTTTGTCGGTGGCGACGCCAATGGCTCCTGCGACAACATGCAGCAGCACGACACTCACGCGGAAGCGCCCGAGATGCTACACAGTGACAATTACGAATCCATTAACTAAGACCTCTGTGGGCCATGCAATTCTGGTTCAACAATAATGAATCATAGAGAATGTGAAGAAGACAGAATAATCAACTAACTCCATTGGAGCATTCAATGACGAAGAGAAATACAACGCATACGGAAGCTAGGAGCACTGATGCCTGAGAAATATACAGATTTCGTTTGAGTTCGAATTAGGTTTCAATGTTTGTAAAGTCACGAAACATGGATTTACCGGCCACCGAACTTGATCAAAGTGGTGAGTGATGTAGAACAAAGTTACGCCTACAATCATCAAGATGTAACCGACTACAGCCGTCGATCGGTTGATTTTCTGAATTGATACTATTGTCAACACGTAGTTCTCATAACGGAAATTTCATATTGTTTTGTTCAGTTATAAACATCGGGCATGATTAATCTCACCTCCATATGGTTATTACTTCCTAGATATAGTGCAATGAGCATCAGAGTCATAGTGTAAAACATCAGGATCGTGCTAGGAATTGACAAGTTTCCGAAGCTATAGGTCAATCAGTTCCACATGACCATGATTAGTGTCAGCGGGGCTGATACAGCATACAACGTGCGCGGATGCTCCTTGATCTGGCAATTAAGAATTATTGATTCAATTATTGATTCTCTACGAAACATATAGGTGCTATTTTTCATCAATACCTGCGCCCAGTGCTTGCATATAATGGCGAAGTGCATAGGTAACCCAGCAAGGATCATTATGTTGAAAGTGACAACTGCGTAAGGGAGATAGATTGCGTAGAGAGGGTTTGCCAGCCCACAAGTTGCCATGATGGCAGTGAGAAGAGCAATCACCTAAACGTGAGATAGCGGAAGATTAGAATGTCTAAAAATAACGATTTGTTGCTTGGTTTGTTGTTGACAATTCGTTTTCGGAAAGTCGTTTAAAAATCGACTTTATATATATTTTTTTTCGGTTTTTGAGAATAAATTACAAAACGTTTCATTCGCGCTAGTGGACAAAAACATGTTGCAAATAATATAGTGTTGGCTTTACAAACGGCTCGTAGATATGTCAATTTGTTGAAAAAACAACTTGTTGTTTAAGACGACATCTCGCTAATTTGAGAGCACCCCCCGGACACGTTTCTCTAGCAATGAGAACCGCAAGCCCGTACTCGAGTACTAGAAGGGTCTTGGTGCCCCTATGCACGAACCATGACTTATTTGTCATTCCTGCCTCTGCGCAAGATGAAAAGTTGTTTTCAAAAAAAAATGCTTGAAATTCAAATTTTCTCAACCAACAGGGATAGATTTAATTTCTCTTTTGCGTTACTTTAGGGGTGTCCAGAGGATCTAAAATATGTGTTTGAATTGATTACCACTCATTGCCAACACGATTTTTTCAACATGTCATTTTGGTTTTTTGAGACAAATTGTCGATTTTCGCCAAAACTCATAGACACCACTATATACATTTTGTAGGCCGTGCAATTCTGCGTCGATATCTCCTATAGAGATACTCCACGATAGATACTAAATTTGCCTGTTATGTTTGAAAACTCGGAAAGTTCTATTTTTTCGAGCATACATTTTTTATTTCGAATTTTGGTGAGCTCTAGTATCGAAAATCGGTTTCTACGGGCAAAAATACACCAGAAAATCCTATAGGTACGTGATCCCCAAACCATTATAAATAATGGGTTCTTTCTGGAAGATTGAACATACTTGTCTTTGAAATTGCCATTGTAAGAGACGTATTCGAATAAGCATTGTTCAATGAATGATTCAATAAAGTTCACATTGCCCGCATAATCCCAACCCTGAATAAAGAATGAACAGTTGTTTTATCTTTCCATTATTTAATGTTATTATAATCGTTATTATGTATTTAGTAACTCACGATAGTCAATCTCTTTGCAATGGCTCTTCTGAACAATCGATATCGAAAATGGAGAAATTCAATTTCGCCGCATTTACCTTCTTTCAACATGATATTGTCGGCGAGGGCCACTATCATACGATTATTTCTCTGAAAACCCACAATTTCTCTGGAGATAAAATGTATGTGCACTTGTCGCAACGAAATACCGATTCCAGCTCATATTATGCAACTTACCTTTTTGAATTCAATACAATCCAAGTAGATATCACAACTCCCCACTGCTGTCTCCATTGCCTTGCATGTCGCTCGAAGTGTGAGCATAGCAGGAATATCCAGATGAGAGATGATCTCAGTGAGCAATTCGAGAGGGAGTGGTAGGATAAGGCACTCCACGCAGGGCGGGATTTGGGACACCCCAGCCGGTTCAGCGTTTAGTCTGACCTGAGAAACTCAGCTACCTATGCGATGTGGCTATTTTGCCCGTGTTGTGTGCACGTGGTGGGGAATTTCAGGCCATTTATATAACCCCGTATGTCTGGGTGGATCTGTAGGCAAGGGGGGGGGGGTGTCGAACTCCTGACCACCGGATTCGCATTCCTGGCACACAACCACTGCGCCACCACGCCCACTATCGATGATAACGATGCCGAGAGTGACATTTATCTGGAATATTGATTGTGAAAATGTCATATTCCATAACAGACTATTGCGCGAAAATGAAATATTCATGGAAAGAATGAGTTCGAACAAAAATGAAACACAATTAGCCCACACGGCTCCAGAAATGCGTAAGATACGTTTTTTAATAATTTTAATGAAGTATTGCTGCACCTCATTTCCATTCTGATTTCCATTTCTTTTAGGCCTTATGTGATCCTTCGTACTAATTGTATTGTAATCACCACTCATCATACTTACAGCGGTGGCACAAGTTCGGCCATATTCCTGTTCTCTTCTGCACATTGTTTAGAGAAAACAATACACAACGTGTTCGACCACGGCGAATTTTGCATTTCATCGTGTCCGTTTCACTGATCTGTTGGCAGCTCCCGAGGAGAATCGAGAGGGTCCCAAACGGTTCTTTCATCATCTCAAGTTGAATAGATTCGGTTCAAAGGAGAAAAATATGAAAAATTAAATGTGAGGATTAATATGGTAGTTGACCTCGACGCCAATAACGAGATCGATCGATGCATTTAAGAGAGAGACCGATTCAGAGGGAATACATATTTACTTTCTGTACTATGATGTCCGCTTCCCGAATCAAAGTGAAGGGGATGAGTTTCGTTCCAGATAGAGAGTCGAACAATTGCCCTTCCTTGTTTGTTGAGGTTTGCAAGCGGTCTCAATTGAATGCGGTACACAGAGTGGGGTATTTTACCGGGGTCACTGCTTTTGAAAAGTGGAGAAGCAAGATATTTTAGAAAACCGTCGTTTAGAAAACCACCCCCTTATAATTAGCTCTCCCATCCACAGCACTATTCCCCTCGTCTACTCATAATATTATTATATTAATTTTCGTGTTGCGCCTAGTGCGTAGATAAATTATTATTATTATATCAGATGAGGTAGATGTTCGACACTTGGTCAGGAATGGAATTTTAAAAATTCAATTATAATTGAGCGAAGTCGGATTGCCCAAATTCCGTTCCGTGTCGTCAACGGATCTTAGGTGGGCAGCCTGACGACAGACGAGCAGAGAACTCGCTCTTCTCCCTTCTCTCTGCGTCTGTGCCCCATCCCTCCCCTGATCGGAACTGATCAGACCCTTTCCTAACTTTCAATTTCCTCCCTGTTGAAGTGCGCGAGGATAATTCACGTAATTCGATTAACGACTAAAGTATTTTTGATTGGGTTTGATTCAATGAAACTATTCATAAGTTTAGTCTTTCCAACTTTGCTATTTCTTTGCGATTTAGAAAGTCATCTTTCGGACGAGAATTAAGCAAACGAATGTATCAATGACATCGCGTTGTTCATTAGCTGATATTTTCTCGTTTCCACCTTGTAAACACAGAGTTTATGATTCATCATTTGCTACCGTTATCTTTGCGTCTCTAGAACTCTCTAATTCCTCACATCACACTATAGATGACACTATCATTTGGAAAGCATCACGCCACAATTGCATGTGCGCACTTCGCTATAATTGTAAATGAATCATGCAACGGAAATGTTAGCCTTCTGCTGTTGCCTGCATATTTAATTCCTTATCCACATTATCTCTGAGGGAGTTTCCACTGTGATTCATCATTTCTCGCCTTGATGTGCAATTTGCGTCCCTCTCACTTCCCATTAACTTACCTTTATCGTATGTAAGATGATGTCAATGATATTTCAGCAATGTGGAAGATTGTCGATGGAAGAAAGGTCATCGATCCGCACAGCGTTGAGAAATTGTGGGAGGAAATGAAGGTGGGGAGAGTGCAGAATACGATCACTCCGGACGAAAAAGGGTGCGTTAAAACGACACATTTTGTCAGTTTATTTTTTTAGTGACAAATATTTTTTTCTATTGAAAATTATTTTACTTATTTTACGAAACATGTGCAATGACACACTTATGAACTGGAACGTTTTTCATATTTGTTCTGAAATATATGCTTTTACAGAGCGGTGAATGCTCCTCCCTCGACTCCCTACCTCACCGTGGTTATGATTTCCGACACGCATTGCGAGTTGGACAAGATGATTGAGCAGAGTATGTCATTTCATACAAGTCTTCACTTATAAAATCCAAGAACTTGAGTCTGATTCCTTCAGTCAACCAAAGTAGTTGAGTCTGCAAACGCATGTTTACTGTCCATGAAATCCCTCTTTGCAGACTAGGTAGTGATTACAAATCGGAACTAGACTCCCCGGATTGATAACACCGCATGCTCTGACCGGCGTGAGATCACTCGAAAAGAGGAGATTATAATACAGATTTGTCATCCCTATTACAGATCTGATCCCGTACGGTGACGTACTCATTCATGCTGGTGATATTACTTCTTATGGGGATGCAGAGAATCTGACCAAATTCAATGAGGAACTAGGTAATAACTATTAGTCTTATTTTTATCGATTATCGAGTGAGATCACTATCATTTTCAGACAATTTAGAGGTAAATTATTTTCAGGAAAACTTCCTCATCCCCACAAGATAGTCATTGCTGGGAATCACGAACTGGGATTTGATCCAAATGAGGATCAGAGCCTGAGATGGGATGTCAAAGACATTGTGAGAGCTGCAAATATTGTTAAATGACAACAACTGCGCACTTCAAGAGCAAACTTTATGAAATTTTTGTATTCAGGGAAAAGGCACTCCCGAGGGCTGGAAACTGCTCACCAATTGTACCTTCCTCAATGATTCATCTACTGTGGTGAGTAACTTTAACATTAACAAATTATATTTACAATAAAAAAAACATTCCCCACAAGTTATGATATGAATTACAGAAAAAAAATGATTCCAGATTGACGGAGTGACATTCTACGGGTCTTCATGGCATCCTCTCTCTGGTTTTCCCTTCTATCAACCAAGAGATCAATTGAAGCAGAAGTGGGAGGGGATTCCTAATAACACCGACGTGCTCATAACTCACTCGCCTCCAATCGGTCAGTCAATCTATGATAGTATTTTCAGAGAATCATTCCTAATCTATTGGGTTGAGGAATAAGTAACGCTCGTTTTTGAGCATCGTGTTTGGGCTCATATATCTCCCGCCAATCAAATCTAAACGAGCTGACTTTATAGCATTTTTTCAGGGTATGCTCGACTATCATAGCCGTTATTATTAGAAATATCACGCTTCCTGTGTAGGAGAGAAATTTAGATTTCAATGTACCTGATAATTTTCGAAAATTTTAAATTTTTTTCGAAATTGTGTAATTTAACGTGGAAACTGTTCGGTAAATTCACACATTCTCAGGTGAGCAGCCCGATACTACACTTCTTCCATGGTGAAGTGAGAATGGTGCTCGATTCATTGTTGTATTTTTATAGACGTTTCAAGGGGAACGTTCGTGAAAAACTGCAGTTCACTTAACTTATTTGTCTACCTTGAGGATCGAAGGTGCTGGCCTATATACTAGTGCGCTCCAGTCACTCACTATGAAGCTATATTATCACTATAAACATTTGGTGCTACTTATGCTCCTATTTGAAAAATAACAGTTTTCTAAAAATATTATTTTGTGACGGAACCAAAAGAAATGCGTGTTTTGAGGACTTTGGATTAAACCATACCCAAGACATAGTAGCCATTCTATAATTGTGGCCACTTGGTGGATGATAGTGCAAAAGTTGCTCGTCTATTTAACCATCTAAGGCCTTACATTCAATTAGTACGGTTTACAGGAAATAGCAATAAATGTCGATTTCGAGGCTTGTTTTTCTATATCGGACTTACGAGCAATTTAACTCATAAAGAGAATGCTCCACACTTAGCAAAATTCGTCCATATTTTCAACAGGGAAGGTACTCCACATTCAAGCATAATTGAGGTCTTTAGATCTATTGCTAAGAAAACGTGGCTAGCAAAACTTCTTTCGGTCAGTAACTGAAAATCCTACACTCTCGTTAGGCGCATATCTCACACAGGCCTTTACTTGGATATTCCTCTGAATATCATCAGTGTAATGTATAACCATGATACTTTACTACTGCAGCTTAATTGTGGCTCAATAATTTTTCTTCCCTCAGTGCTGACCTGTCAAAATCTCAGGGTGAGGTGCGACAACTTTGAATTGAGCCAGATATTGTGATCGCCTAAATGATCGGAGATATATGATATTGTGTGCGCTAAAGAGAGTATCCAAGCCCTTATCGATCATCAAAAACCGGAATATAATTGCACAATTTAGAAAGACGGGAGAGGTCATAATCTGAAATTGGAAAAACGAGCGTTACTTATTCCTCAACCCGATACTTTGAAATTGGTGCTAAAAGTGCTAAAAATGATCTACCAAACGACGAAACCCTCAGGTCACCTCGATCTCTTCCCGACAGTCGAACGATGGGGATGTCGTTATCTTCTAGAGAAGGTACATTTTTTATAATTTGTATTGTGTTCAGTAATTTTAAATGTAATTTGCCACAATTCATCATCATCTGATTGTTTAGGTGGAGGCAGTTCGTCCTGCTCTGCATGTTTTCGGTCACACCCATCCTTGTTATGGATCCGTGAGAAATGAGCAGACCATCTTCGTGAATGCTGCCTCTCAGAAGGTACGAGAATCCCTCTTATCGACAACGTCATTTACAGATGCTTTTTAGAAAATAATAATATTTTTCGATTGCAGGTTTCGTTAGATGGTTTGAAAGCCATTGGATTCAATCGTCCTCTTATTGCATACATTCCGAAGAAAATATGATAATTATTAGTCGTTCCATGACGATTCCTTTCACGTACAGTACATTCAATGAGCACTATTGGTCAATAAAGTCTCAAAAATTAGTCCTACGTTCTTACAATATTACTAGGACTCGATAAAAATTTTGCAGCGATTACTGTTCACTCTCTATTTTCATTTGAACATATGTGCATTGTCGATAGTTGGTGTGAACATGCCTATTGAGTGAAAGACAATTACTCATATACAATTGCCTCTAACTGTGATCGTACTGAGGGGCGAGTTTTGGATTTTCTTATGCGATCAATGTTTCAGGGGATTGACAATGAACTACATAATTTTTCATGTATCTTCTGGGCGATACTTTTGAAAAATTGGGAATAATAGATGTGTGCTATAAAATTTGGGTAATACGCAATTTTATATTATCCCTGTCTAACACTTTCATTTCAGCAGTTTGATGTTCAAGTAGAATCGGAGCTTACCGTGAGAAAATTATTTGAGAAAATGAAGCCGGGGATACAAAATGTGGAATTTGAGTCGATTTGGTTCAAACAAATCCCAAATCAAACGCTTCACATGTGCCTGGACCTTGTTGGTCGAAGATCCGTATCTAAATTGACTTTTAGTGTCCATATTCATCTCAGTGCGTGGACTTGTAAGTGCACATGGACAGTATATCAAGACTTAAGCGCTTTCCAGTGCTCTGTTGCATGACTACATTCGAAAATGGAAGCCTAATACAGCTTATTTCTTCAATCTTGCACGCAATAACGGTGATTTCGGAATAACGAACAAAAATTGAATTTCCATTAATTTCAGATTCCTTCGATTTTCTAATGCAGCTTGCAGATTTGATGAAATATATTGAATTTGGTTTTGCAAAGGTCGAAAAGTGTCAATATCGCTCGTCCATCAAATGCTCAGTCGGAAGTGCAAAAAGCTTGTCCTCTCGGGATCAAATGTTTATTCACTAGATGATGTCGAGGAAATTGTTCGAGTAAGCAGCAATTTTAAACAGTAGAACATTTTTACATACGAGTTCGATATGCATACCATGCACTCCTAAATCCTTGATGTCGAACCTGGATCCTAACTTTAAATAATTGATAATTCCTATAACAAACAATTCCTTTACAGCATCTTCAACATTTTGGCAGGAAAGTGTGCCTCGAAACGTATTCTGATTCGATACCCGGTGCCGAAATGAATATCGGATTCTACAAAGTAATTGTTCGTGAGATGTCTTTGAACGAGACGCTTGACTTTATTCAGAATAACGGCTTTAATAATGACTGTTCGAAAGTTATAATCAAGCCCTTGTAAACTGAAATCAATAATAAACGAATGTCATTGTCTTAAATATTTGAATTTATATTTCCCATACTATCTCTGTTGCCATTGATTCGCTAATGTCGTTATGTTCAGCAAGGATAAATAATTGGACGATTTAGTATCAGCGCTTTTTGGAATAATACAGGTCGTGCATACAGAACTAGTTATGTGCATACAGATGTAGCGGTCACAGTTCCACCACATAATGAATTGGAACTTCTAACACACTGCAGAAGACGGGTGACTAATCTATGTCGAATTATGCCCACCATTCGTCAGAGGACTGGAGAGAGAGTAAGGCAGACATATATTACGCAATCGAGGATTAGACTCTCAGTGTAATGATGGCCACGTCTTTTCATGCGCTCTGCCTCTTCCACTATCTTTATGATCTCATATATTGCTGGTTTATCTTTTCCTGCTCACTTTCTCGACATTCATTTCTTTCCTATCCCCAATAGTCAACTCGTTCGTTTTGCCCGGCTGCCTGTTCGAGTTTGAAAAACGGGTCGTCGTTTATCCTTTTCGCACATTTTCCCTTGGTTGGTAGAATCACAACAGAGTGTGCGGATTGAATAGACAGCGACACATGTTGCGAACGTCTTTCTTTGCGCTTTGAGTTTCGTCAAAATATTTCAGACTTAGCTCCAACACCCAAAGCGCTCCATCTATTACACTCTAATGCTGACCTCGGTCATTGCGCTTTGAGTAATTATTGTTTATTATTTGATTTCAGACTCACCCCATGGTACACCCATCCATCACTACCTCATTGCTGGTCGGTGGGTCCATCCTCACTGGAGTTGCGATCGAATGGAGTTGGTGGGCTGGAGTACCGGCACTTATTGTTCTCATTGCACTATCGCGATGGTTCGCTGAACTGGCACTGGAGGGTTATAAACAACAACTGAGGGTGAGGGTGACACTTGGAGTTGGTCTCTTAGCTATGTTTCTCCGCCAATGGAAATGATTCATTACTGACTATCTTATGGACAGGGAGCGGATTTAATAAAATTTTAAGTTAAGTTCAATTGATGCAGCTGCTTATTCAAAATAAACCAGAAATCGATACCAATTAGGTAATTATCAGATCCGTCATCGCTATGCGCTCCTAATCATCATGGCTGTTAGTGGAGTATCTGCCATTGCCTGCGAACATTCTTGTCCGTATGGCGAGCCCATTTTTCACGTCATTCTTCTCTCGATGATTCCACCCCACAATAAACTGCTGGAAATGGACTTCCGGCCAGACGAAGAGGTGAGCTCAAGCATTAAAAAGTTTGTTTTTCAATCGTTTTTTTTCTTCAGTAATATAGTCGATCTAGGGAAAAATTTATAAGTTATGCCAAAAATATAATATTCAATCGAAATTTCGTAGGGAGAATGCATCCACGCTAAAATTTTGTTCAAAAGATATTCCAATTCAGAATTCCAAATAGCTGGCGCCAATCTTTGCTCCACTGGTGCTGTTAAGCACGATAGCGACGGGTTTTGAATATTATGTCAGGTACGAATTTTAGATATCTGTTCACGGCACAGTGAAACATATCATCTGTTTTCACGCGAAAGTCTAAGAATCGCTTTCAATTCCTTTCCACATATCGACAGATTAAAAAACGATAATTTAGAGTCGCATGCTGGTAAATAGACGTTGTTGAATCTATGCCGATCTCTCCTCAATTCATGTGCTTTCTCGTTTTTTTTTACCGACGAGAGAGCAAACGAATTGAGGAGAGTCAGTTTCAAATTGATATCACTTCTGCTGAATATAACTTCTCAGTTGGTCGGCCATGCTTCCGTGCGTCATCTTGTTGCAGCACTCACTGATCTTCACAGCAAAAGGACTGCAGAAAACCAAGCTAATGGTTAGTTTATATTAGCGATTAGCGAGCTGGACAACGATCATGACCAGGAGGTTGAATTTTCGACCTCACCAATTCCTCACGCATCCTTCCCATAGTCATAGTCATATGTCAAATGAGTTCTTGCTTAGAATTCTCTGCCGATATGCCCAAACAAGTTTGCCGACGTCGTCTAGTCGATATGGTCGATTTTCACCATGAATTACGTTATTCTCCTTGTTTTGCTAATATGGGTCTTGCTGGAGTGCCGACGTGCACTCTTGCTTTTTCGATTTTGGTCATATTCCTTTCTCCTACCTCTAACGCCTACTCGCTCAAGTACTTTCGGTGGTTTACGAATAATAAATACATTTTGAAAAACAAAGATTATGATGATGCTTTGTTTCAGACTCGTGCCTTATCCATCGTCATCTTTCTACTGCTCCTTGCCTTCGTTCTCTCTTCGTATCTCTCCTATTTTGTCTTCCCCTATGTATGCTGCCCGGTGTCCATAATCGGCGTATATTCGACGCTGTGTCTGCTGATCGCCGCTGAAGCGGAAGTTGACGGGGTGAACCTTGATTTTATTGCTATTATTATTATTTTTAAAATTATTTGACAATGTATTTGTAAAGGATATTCACTGAACATCCTTTACAAATATATTGATGATAACTATATCTACTTGTTTGAATATCTATCTAAATTGAAGATGTGTGAAGCTTTACATGCTTATGCATACATTACAGGAAAGGCAAGGAGGGATGCGCGTGGTTCGAGCACTGCTACCGGTGGCTGCAGCCTGTCTGGGTTTCGCTATGGCCCATGAGATGCCTGTCGGATGGGTAGCAGCTCCGATTGTGTGGATTTTAATCAGCAATATGGTGGTGTCCGGCATGCTTTGCGATGAACATTACAAAGTGAGACAAAATATCTCAATTTACTGATTTATCGGCTTTTATAGCTTGTCTACAATCAAAATATCAGAAATTGGTTGAATTTCATTCATCATGTAATCTAATCATATTTGCATAGATAATGTATCGTCAAACTATACGATTCTAAAGAACATAATTTAGGATTTGGATTTTAACACATTTATCAAGAGAAGGCTCTGATGTGCATGGCGGGCCATTCATGATTTCTTGCTTGTCTCAGGAACGTAGGTCCGATAGTTCGCATGAAGAGATCGTTCCATCTTGTGGGCGGTCTTCCGCGTCCTCGCTTAGGCCATCGTGGTGTCCAATCGATCACAGTTCTGCTCCACTTCAAGTCATGATCATTAGCAACTTTATGCGCCCAGAGCCACTTTCTTTTCAAGGCGGTACGAACAACGTCTCTGACCTGGTGAGAGAGTCCACGCAGCCTTTCGTTCGAGACATGATCCAAGACAGTGCAATCGAACATCCAACACTCCATGCGTCTTTGGGCCACCGATAATCTTTCACTGTGTGCTTTGGTCAAGGCCCATGTTTCACATGCGTATAGGGAGGCGGGAATGATACAACCATTGAAAAGACTGCGCTTATGAACCATTGGGACAGATCTATTCACTAGGAATGATCTATGCTTATGGAAAGTCCCGTACGCGGCCTGAATTCGCCGGCCAATCTCCCTCTCCTCCTTCCCATTGATAGTAATGATGCTTCCCAAATAGACCACCTCTTACATAATTACTAGTGCTTTTGATTATTTCAGGGTCTACTGAGTCAAAGGCAGAAACACGTGGTTGATAAGCCGGGAATACTCGTTGGAGCTATTCTTGGAATTTCTTTCATTTATTCCAAAAAAAAATTGTTTTAATAGTAAAGTACAATTCAAGATGCGTTCAAAACGATTTCATCCCCTTTGAATAGTTGTATTGTTCAGATTTCTTCGATTATCAGATTTCATTTCGCGTTTGTCGTTTGGCCCTACGCCGCTATTCCCATTCTCTGCATCCAATTGTTCCTCTACATGTCGCTGATCTACTCGATCGATCGTCTGCGGGATAAACTGGTCAGTTGTAGTGATGACAAATCTGAATTTGACTATCCTCACATCTCGTTTCTCTAACGGAGCAGAGATCACTGAAAATGTGGAGAATCCATGCCGATTTGTCATCACTAGCCAGTTGCATCGTTCAGTGAACAAATAGAGGAGTCTTGTCAATATAGAGGAGTCTCGAACTATGAATTCAGTACGCTATATCGTCAGTGAGATAGAAAAAATAATGCGCTATAATGAGAGCCGAGGCGGCATTGCAAAAAGCTTCTGAATTCAGATCAAGAAGGGGTTGACTTCTTCTTCTTGTTGTTCCTCGCGTCGTCGATGATACTTGGTATTTACGTCATCGAGCTGCCTTCCGGCAACTGGAGTTGGCAGGCTTATGCTGACGCTCTTGTCATCTCTGCCTCGCTGATGTTTCACTTCGCTGTTGCTAGCGGAATGGTAAATGGCTGTTATTTTTTATCTAGTTCCTTCAGGATCTACACAATATGTTGATATTGGCAATGACTCACTCATTTCAGCACTCCAAGATAAAGAAGGAGCGAAAGAAGGCTGCTGCTGCACCCTCTGAAGCCGGTGCAGCAGCTGCAGCTGCAGCATTAATCATGCCCGACCCTCCCTCGTCCGACAGTGATTATGACTCGGGCGGAAGCCAAGTGGCAGAGGATGATAAGCCTGTCTAAATTCTCGTTCTTCATTGTTTGTTCGCATTAGCCGCAGATTATTGTTTGTGTTTTCGTTAACTGTTTCAATGAATAATTATTTAATCAGTCATTGAGGTTGGAATGGCATAACACTAACATATGCATTCACAATGCATTTAGAAGAGGTTGGTCGTGATTCGTGCCGTTTTGGAGCTGAATAGATAGCGCTCGCAGAAGCCATTGCAAAAATAACGATTATCAACTGTATTGATCTCACAGAAGCGCTCGCAGAAGCCATTGCAAAAATAACACTTATCAACTGTATTGATCTCACAGATGACATTCAAGCGACCAATCCTGTCGCAATAGCCAGCCAGAACAATCGTTGTGTGGAATCGTCAGTCTATCATGTCAATGGAGAGGCACAAAAGAGCACGATTGAGTGGTGAATGAAACATCTCTCGGTCGACCAGCTTCCTGCTCGACCGAGAAATGTATCACATCCAAGGAGGAACGAGAGATGTTTCACATCCACGCATGCGTTTCATGAATCTCTATGGGGATTCACATTGGGGAAGCATAGATCGGGACTCCTTCTCATTCTCTCCAGTCATATACTTCTATCGTCCCGGATGCTTCCTGTATTCCTGCTTCTCTTGCCCTTTTGGATCGATAAGGTATTTAAGCAACTAATTACTTTATGAAAAACCTTATATAAGGGGAATTCCGAAATGTGACGTCAACATCGAAAAAATAAGAAGTAGGTCGTCCCGAAGCAACGAGTACCACTGCAAGATTATGTGTGCGGAGAATACTGAGGTTAGACATATTACATCCCGGAACCGGCAAACTTTATTCATGTATAACCATAATGTATATTGCAGTGTCTCTCATACATATTTCCTAAGGGCGACTGCATTCTCCTTGGAACAAAGATCAATGTCCCTGTTTGTGCGCAATCCTATCAGGAATGGATCAAGAAGGTGACCGATGGAGAGTGCCCAGGTATACGTCAATCAGACCTTCTAATGTGAGAAAGTATAATTTCCAGACATCGAGCAACCTGCTATCGATTTATTTGGGTTCATGCCAAAACCTGTACTTGCTCGCGCCACACCACTCGACAATTTCCAAATTGCATTCAACGGAACCTGCCCCGCAGGATCGATAATCGAGTAAGATAACAGCACTCACAGATTCAACCAGTAGCGGGGACTAACAAAATCTGCGCTGATTTTCGCCAAATATGCTGACCATTTCTGCCGAACAACTCTCAGTGCGCGGCAGTTATAATGAGTTTATCCAGTGGGATAACAAGCTCGGCGCGTGGATGCATGTCCTGCTGCAAAAGCTATGGAATGCGGTGACGTACACCTCGTCTGGTAATCAATTGGGGATCTATTTCAGTTGTGGCATGTTGAGTGATGGGAAAATTAAAATATTATCTCTTTAACTCTGATTTTATCCTCTTCAGTCATATTAGATATAATAATTATCTATGGGTCATTACGAAACTCTATCATACCACCCCTGTAAGGATGATTCATAACTTGAAGTCAAGATGAGACTCATTGCAATTTCTAAACACACGCTCACACTAAAAACACATCTCTCGTTTCCCATTCATTGTTAACTCGTTCCTTCTTAGATACTCAACCTTCCAGAGAGAAATGTCACTACCTACATCCGGGCAGCTATATGTACAGGTTGATGCCACACAGTATTCAGGTTTTCATAATATGTTATTGTTGACATATTTTCTTTTCAGACAGGAACAGTTGCGGAGGCGCTCTTCCATCAGACACTATTTCGAATTATGCAACGTGGGGCCCCTCGGGCCCCCTGCAGAAGTATGGCCAACGCTCTTTCTGAAGCGGCCAAGGATTCCTGTACGAACTGATTGCAAATTAAGTAAATGCAAATATTTAAAATTACAGGTATCCATCTGAGGCGATGCCTACACTGACTGAAATGGATGATGATTCCAATTCGCACATACCTTGCATCGACGGTGCCTGGATGTATCTTATCAGGCCCGGCACCCAGTGGACGAAAGCAATCAAAATCACTGAGGGTAGCTGTGCAATCTATATTTAGATGTCAATCGTCGTGTGCACGAATTTATCACTGCTTGCTGTATTAAATAGTTAGTCGATAATACAACTGTTCATAACGATAGTATATTCTCGAATCGTTTGGGATCATTTTTTTTTTATTGTTCATTGTCTTTAACTGCCCAATCGATTACCGTGTAATGCTTGATAAAAACATTTGTTGTGATATTGAGATTCGATTGAGCGCACTAAAATTCAGCGAGAAAAATAGACAGGATGCTCTCTTGCTCAATCTATCTCCCATTACTCAAAGCTAGGGACGCAGGGGTCACATTGACCCTTGCATTTGGCGTGAAGCGCCCATTCAAATCATGTTTACCACAGAGATTACCCGCCTTTTCCGTTTCTCGTTGCAGTGTTAGACTTGTGATTCATTATTTAAACTTGACACATTTTGTTTGATCGCGCTCTCTATCTCCGCCATATTGAATACAATTTCAGCGTCAAAACAACTGTTTCAGACCCTATGGTTTTTACTACCGGGCCGTTGGCCAGTATATCGATTTTACTTGGCTGTTCCGTTGTCACCGGATATGCCCTGGATTTTGAGCCGATGCTTGGAGTTTTGCAGTCGGCGATTTTGGTTGGAGTTTGTTACTGGACGGGACTGTGTGTAAAGAAGAGTGAAATGGTGAGTTCAGCTTTTCTCTAACAGATTTTGAATTGCGAATCACTTCTCACACTTAAAAATGACTTTTCAACTCGTTTAAAAATGTACTTTTCAGATCAGTGAGCACTCTCGCACTGTGTTCGTTGTCAGCGCTCCCCTGACATTGGTTGGAGCAGTTTTGACCGGACTGAGCTTCACATTCCAATCTGGATGGGTGTTCGCAATTCCGAGCATTCTTCTTCTGATTTGCTCAATCATGCTCCTTCTGGTGGTTCTTATCGCATATGAATGCGATTCTCGCATGCCAGTGAGTTTAGTCGAGCAGAGAGCATTTTCAGTAGAGTATAGATAACGTCTGATCGAGCAAAAATAACAAATCGGGAATGATTTCATTTCAAAAGTCGTTTTAAGATGACGTCTCAGTAATTTGCAAGCATTTTGGCCTATGCCCGGACACGTTTCTCTAGCAATGAGAACCGCAAGCCCGTACTCGAGTACTAGAAGGGTCTTGGTGCCCCTATGCACGAACCATGACTTACGCTGCAGAGCAAAGCAAGACAGCTGCTGCAGCAGCCGCATCTTCTACATCGACGGCTGCATCCGAGCCAGCAGCACCTGAAGTTGCTGCAGCTAATCAAAGTGACGGCGACCTTGAGTTTGGAGGAATGCCGACAAAAGCAGCCTTCACGTGAGAAATGGCAACATTTTTGCGCATTTAAGTTCCTTCATCATCAAAGTTTGTATGATATTGGTTGTTTGTTTGATCTGACTATGTTTGATAAAGTAATTCATCTCTCCATCGGTGTCTGAGCGTGCATCCATGACGTCACTCGGTCAGAGATGACGTCACTCATCTTCCCCCAGTGGTGTTGTTTTCGGCTCTGACTATCTCCATTCTTCACACTCCCTCGCTGGTTAGAGAAACGAGAGCACGTGAAATGAGGAGAGTCGCTATCTCTCCCTCTACGACACCACTCCCTCTCCCCCTCGCTCCCCCACTCGCTTCTCCCTCTCTCTCAGCTGTATGTAATCGATTTGAGCGAGCGCGCGCTGTCCGCCAGACATCCCACAACAAGAGAGAGTGAGAAATAAGGAGAGATGAAGAGAGTGGGTAGAGATATTAGGGAGTGGAAGGAGAAGGGGAGAGAGAAGGGAAAGAGGAATACACATGGACGGTATAGAAAGAGGGAGAAAGAGAGAGGGAGGCAGAGATATTAGGGAGATGGAAGAGAGAGAGGAGAGGGGAGGAGTGTGTGCAGAGAAAGAGGGGAAACACACACAAACAACATTGCACGTTTTGCATCCATGGGGCGCCGTTTTTCCGTGAAAGTTGCAATTGTCAACGGGATAAATCAAATTTAAAATTGCGCGAGCTACTGTCCACACTATCGAATACATCCATTCGCATTGTTGTGCTGTACTAGAACATACATATTCCTGCATATTTATCGCTTCAATCTGCTCGCTCTCTCTCATCTCATGTGACCTCTTCTCGGACTGTCCCGAACCGTGTGACTGCACTCTGACCACACGTGTCCCTATAACAGTGCGCGTTTTATGGTTTTGTAGGTCCATACTCCTTGAACAGTCCGTTGATATGGATTAGGCATTCACAATTGCCTTCATCCGGATACAGCTATCCTAGAACCGAACGTATTTGAGCAATTATGAAATAATGGAAATGTCAGCTCAGAATTGACCTTTTTTCAATCGGTTTGCATGCGGATGAGTTTTATTGCCATCCTCTGTTTCAAGTAATGAAGAGTACATCATAGGCTCATTCAATAGGATGGCACATCTTCGAAAGACCTAACGCTGCTGAATTTCTTCAGCAATGGCTACACGGATGATGCCGACGAGCCGGACCAGGCAGAACATCAGAAGAGGCATGCGTGACTATGGGGAAATACAGCAAATGGCTGAATCACCACAAATAAACAACTCCAGTGGAGCGGTTAGTACTTACAAGTCACGTTGGTGCTCGAAGTACGATTTATTCGAATAACTTTTGCAAAAAAAATAATTATTCAATTCAGTTGAGCCTAGCGAATTATGAGACCACAGCACTCGCAACACTCATATTTGTTGCTGCTATTATTGCAGCGAGTTTGGAGGTAAGAATTGCTTTAGTTTATTTCACAGATTTGGTACGATTAATCCGGAAAATAATCGTCAATTTCATAATAGTTTTCCTATGAACCGTCCTTCGCATCTGAGGATTAATTTCTCCGAGAGACAAGCTCTAAATTTACGTGATGTAAATCGTGATATATTCCTTTTCCAGACCTGTTTGGAGAATCTCTACACTGATATATTCCCAATGCTCCTTCCCGTTGGTTGTGCAATGTCATTCACCCTTCTCCGGAAGAAGCATTGGCCCAGTTCCAGCATGGTTCGGATCCTTTAATAGCGCCTACTTCAGAGTTTCACTGCCGCAATTTTCAGGTAGCTGGGATGAGTGTATGTTTGAGTCTGTTCACCGTCAGCATCTCGGTGCTCACTGCATTATGCCTGCAGAGCAAGGCCGCTTTACTTCTCCCTTTTCGCGTATTGGCTCTCTCACTGGGTCTCCCATTACTAGGAGCCTGCATGAGAGACGAGGAGAAGGTACAATTTACTGAAGAAAAAAAGAATCAAAAGAGAATCACGAGCCTGAACACAAATCGCACTCCCGTACGGCGCAAAACCGTTTCTCCCCTTTCGCATTAGAACCTGAGCGCAAGGCCCGAAACCAACTACTAATTTACTCTGTTTCAAAACATTGGTATCCGGGGAGTTTTGCAGATTCACATTGCACTCACCTCAGTGTTCGTGCTGCCAACGATAACTTTGGCAATCGCGATTAAGCAGCTTGGCACCGTCTTCGGATTTGCACTTCTCATACCCGCCCTTACGCTGTTCTCCTACAAAACGACGGCATTGGTCTGCAGCAACTATAAGCTGCCTCGTCGCAAGGTCAGTGCTCCTAACGATTCCGGTTTTTCACATATTTCCCCCTTATATCGCAAAAAATCTCCTTTGTATCCGATCTAGGACCTGATGAAGACACTGTTGCTGTACGCGGCTGCATCAATGCTCATGGGCGCGATGGTTCCGGCTGCTGCAGTCGCAATGGAGCTGCAGCAAACGAAGCTCACAGTCGGAGGATTCGTCGTCGCACTGGCCGGTTGCATCGCGTTCAATGGGTTGCTGGTGGTTCTGAGATGGGAGGTTCGTCACGATACTAGAGCTCGAATACGAATCTTTATTCCGACGCTTCTTTATTCCGCACAATCTCACTATCTAACTCTAGAGACTGGGTGGAACGAAGAAACGGCGGCATGAATTTCGAACACTGGAATAGAGCGGATCTAGGAAGTATTTTCGTGCATTCTCCTCATTCCTCTAGGCAGTTTTCCAATTCTTATCTTTCCCAAATCGTGTTTCATTATAACTAACAGCAGCCCATTACAGGAGCGGCAAGCACCTGTTGACAATGAGAAGGAGCTCATCGCTAAAATGAAGCTGATCGCTTTGCTGTTTTTGACGGTACGTTTTTTTAAAAAATTCAAATTCATTTTCACAGCAAAATATGCGCTATTCCAGGTGTTCGTATCAGTGGCGATCTATCCGTGCCTCGAATATTTTAGACTGATTGTTCCTCCTCTAATTGCCCTACTCGTCTGCCTGTACTTCGCCCTCGTATACATTCACAATCGTATTCGAAGAATGGTGAGTTCTAGAGATGTCAATCCCCTCTCAACTCATTTCCACACACTCATCTCTCACCGGAAAGAGACCTGGAGCATTGAGTAGAATTTTGAGTTCTGATTTTTCAACTCCAATAACCAATCATTCCCTTTCAGACCTCGAAGTGCCTGCACATTTCGCTCGTGCTGATCTCATTCGTTGTCACTAGCCTCTCGATGTGGAAATCGCAAGCAATTGGAGGTATGAGAACAAACGAGAGTTCAGTTTGGAGATAATCCGGCACAGTTGATGCAGATGGCGAAAGTGAGATTCGCTTTTGCCTTGGACATTGAATAACGACGTAAAGAGTTTCTTATCTGCAAAAAAACAGCAAGTACAATGTATCGCACACAACACATTGAGAGGAAGTCCACTCCTTCAGGAAAGGTTCCTGCCGGGGCTCCCCTGTTCGAAACTTGCAATGGGCTTGCAATCAACACTACCGTCCATGAGTTGACGCCTTACGATAAAGGAGAAATAGATAAACAGGAGACGCTTTGGTTCATTGCCCTGATTGGATGCTTGAACTTCGTGTACTGGATGATGACATCACTGATTGAGGTGAAAATTTAATTAATTAATTAATTATTTTTTCACCCTAAATAATGATTAAAATCATGACAACGCTAATAGAGGAGAGAATTAAGTAATTTATTCATATGATAAACCGTGAACAAACTCATTTCAAAACTAGTGAAGACAGCTTCAGCTTCACATATTTGCTTCATTCTACCGATACCTATTTCAGACCGACCAGCAGTCAAAGCAAGCTTGTGCGGCAGCAGCTTCACGGCCGTGCGAGGAAGGAGTGGAACTGCATCCTACTGCTGCCGCTGCAGAAACAGCTGCGGCGACCGCAGCAGCTGCAGCTCGGGCAGCTGAAATTGCAGCTAGAAACGCTGCAGCTGATGCAAGGAGTGCTGCGGACTCGGCGAGGGCTGCAAATGAAGCAGTGAAGAATAATGCTGCAATAGTGCCCAAACCTGTCTATGATCCCTCAGGAAAGATCCTCGAAGTACCTGACTGATTGATTTTGCAGTTTCTCGTGCTGTAAGAAAAAGAATCAAGCCATTTTGATGTGAATACTGAATACGTGAAAAAATACGTTGGTAAAAGCTTAGTCAAAAAGAGTGCAATATTTCCGTATCTTGTATTTTGTAAATTATTATATGAGAGACATTTTGAGATTTCGAACATTTGCGTGGAACTAGGGAAAATGCTCGATTCGAGGGATCGTCTCCATACTTCCACAGGTGGTAGTACTCGGTGAGTCAGGAGGGTAGACCACCTTGGGGCTGACCGCGACGCGTCCGAAGCGCGTCAGAGCGCGCGAAATTCGAAACTCGCTTTTTCGATTTTTGCTCATTTTCTCTCTAATCGATTAGAAATGGGTACTAATCGATTCCTCTGTAGACGGTGAACATTTTATATATTGGGTGTTAATCCATACAATTTCATCATCATGGTGAAATTTAATTTTAAAAATTTTGAAAAAGTGGAAAATTTGGAGATCGATGAATTTGGAGCCACGATTTTGTAACCGATCATTAAAGATCCGCCGAAGTACTCACTTTGATTATATCACTTTTGTTATATAACCAACTATTTAGACACCGTTCCAATAGGAGTAATGGTTTTAGTCTATTTTAAATCATAACCGATGAATTATCACCTTGCTTTTATAACCTTGCGAATTATAACTTACAATCGGGAATTTCTCTTCATGCTCTTCATGCGAACTATCGGACCTACGTTCCTGAGACAAGCAAGAAATCATGAATGGCCCGCCATGCACATCAGAGCCTACTCTTGATAAATGTGTTAAAATCCAAAAAAAAAAAATCCAATCGGGAATTTATGACTTTGGAATCGACTTTTTTAAAACACGACGTTTTATAACTGACAATCGGGAACTGATGACTTTGGACTCATCTTTTTTATAACCCGACGTTTTACAACTTTCAATCGGGAACTGACGATTTTTTAAATGATTTTTCTTTCCGTTTTTCTGCATAGTTATATGAAGAAAAACAATTTTTTAAATGATATTGCTTGAATAATGTGAATATATGTTTGGCTGAATATTTTCAATTGCCTAAGCCTCAGGTTTGCTGAACCTACCGTAATTCCGACTTCGAAAACCGTTCTTGGCATGGTGCTATATATTTGTTCTTGGTCTAAGTAATTCTTATTACACCTATTTCATTATTTTATGGAAGAAAAATACGAGATAGGTAGTTTTTCGGTATGCTCAGGGGTCGGAGTTACGGTAGGTTGAGGGCACTTTAGAGCACCACCGAAAAACCACCTATCTCGTATTTTTCTTCCATAAAATAATGAATTTGGTGTAATAAGAATTATTGAAACCAAGTAAAAAGATATAGCACCATGACAAGTATGGTTTTCGAAGTAGGGATTACGGTAGGTTGATCAAGGCCAAGGCTTAAGCAACTTGAAAATATTCAGCAAAACATATATTCGCATTATTCAAACAAAATCATTAAAATAAAATAGTTTTCATATACTTATAAGTTGAAACTATGTATAAAACCAAGGGAACAATTAATCTTTAAAAATCGTCAGTTCCCGATTGAAAGTTATAAAACGTCGGGTTATAAAAAAGATGAGTCCAAATTCATCAGTTCCCGATTGTCAGTTATAATACAGTTCTGGCTAATCGCATTGGGTATCGGCAGCCGCGGCGGCCCGCCGCGGACCGGGGTTTCCGCGGATTGATTTATCGCAAAGCGGAGACATTTTCACGCATCATGGTGTTGATTTTCGTAATCTCCAGTCCATTTCCGATCTAAATCACTATAAGATGATATTTTATTTGTCGCTTTACGGGATTTGAATTTTTTCACTGAAAAAGTCTGACCCAGAGAACAATAATTGACCCAATGAACTAGCCATGGTATGATGTTCCTTTTCTAGAGACAACTGTATGGTATCAATTATAGCGAGTTTAAGCAAGGATTGCCCTTCTGGGATGACTTGTTCAAGGGGGCCAACTATTGTTCGCTTGGGCAGGCTTTTTCAGTGAATAATTTATATTCTGGTAAACCGAAGAACAAAATATCATCTTATAGTGATTCCGATCGGAAATGTACTGGAGATTACGAAAATCAACACCCTGATGCCTGAAAATGTCTCAGCTTTGCAATAAATCAATCCGCGGCGAGCCGCGGCGGCTGCCGATACCCAATGCGATTAGCCAGTACTGTATGTCGCGTTTAAAAAAAGTTGATTCCAAACTCATGAGTTCCCGATTGCCAGTTATAATTCGATGATGCTTAAAAAATAGTTTATAAAAAAAAGGTTATAAATTAATAGTTCCGCTTTATCGTTTTCAAATCCAGTGGTTCTCGTAAGCCGGTTCTATAAAGTGGGTTTTAAAATGAATGCTCCAAAACAATAGTGTGTAAATCGTCAGTTACAAAGTCGTTGCTCCAAATTCATCGATCTCCGAAAATTTTATTTCGAAATATAATCGAACATATCAGTGCGTTCGCGTAATTCTCGCCACTTTCTGGAGAAATCCGTACAGCAAATTTAGACATCCCGATTTTTTTACAGATTCGGGTAGCCCTCGGTGCCCGGCATCGATTTTTGTCTTTAACTTTTTTTGTGACTTCAATTTGCAAGCCTGAGAGATCGGCTATTTTTCAAAGTTTTCGGACGCAGTGAAGACCAATGATATCCAAATTTCATAAAAATTTAATTTCTGGGACAATTTCAGGCGCTGATCACGCCTGTGTTATTGAAACGTGTTGAATCTCAAAATTTGCATATCCATCAAAATTTTAATTGGATCGCTCTCGAAAACTAGGAAAAACGTAGTTCCAATTTTTTGATATGTTGTATCCCTTGATGAGCTCTCTGCAACGCGCCCACGCTCGACTCATATCGAGTAGGTCTTGGTTGCTAAATCCTTAAATAACGCGAAATTCCTAATCGAGAGTAACCCTCTCATTTCCCCTCATTCCGCGCCATTCGCCCCGCCCGTGCGGTGTGAAATGCCAGCATTTCAGTGAAACACAATTCATTTCGTCTCATTTCAAAACTTTCTGACCACTCGATATCACTGAACAGAACAAATATTTACCAAGCATTAAAGATCTCATTTGAGATTTCATCGATAAGTGTGTTTAGGATATTGTCATCGTCAATTTTCTCTTCCTCTTCCTCATTATCGTCTTCTTCTGAGTGATCTACCTCAGAATCCGAGCTTTCGTACTTCCTCTTGGAAGCCGAGGTCTGTGATTTGGTCTCCTTGACGGGCTTTTTCTTGGTTCCTCTTCTCGCAGCCTTCACTGTTGCTAAAAAGAATGGTATTTATTTTGCTACGAAAAAAAAACAATTACGTCTCGCTCGTTTCAACTCCCAGGTTCCGAATGATGACGTGAGTGTTTTCTCAGCCGGATAGAGAGCATGAGGGAATCGGTATGCACCAGATCGAGTTTTCTCATTCCGAATCAATTGACAGCATTCGGAAGGATTAGCTCTTTTTCCCTCAGCACGATGGGCTAGGAAAAAATTCACACCGCACGGGCAGTAATGCTGTAATGCTCAGGTGAGGATGTGGCCATATTCTTCATTAGTTGCGTTCCACCAGTGGGGACCGATCATACGCCTGAGATCGTCGCGCCAGCGAGTCTTGGGATGGCCCGCAGGGCGTGCACGGTTGTAGGGCGTCAATACGGTAGTCGCACGAGTCCAGTGATTGGTTTGCATTGCCCGGATCTTCAGCGCCCATTTTGCTTTGTTTCTGAGGGCATTCTTGTTCCAGTCTCGAACTTTGGTGATCTCACGTATCCTTTCGTTTCTCATTCGATCTCTGAGAGTAACTCCGACCATTCGTCGCTCCATCTTTCTTAGAGTGATATCCAGACGCTCCTTGTCGCTCGATCGCATCGCCCAGGTTTCGCTACCGCTTCCACTAGCTTCTGAAGCATCTTCTCCATCTCCGGACGAGACTTTGCGACCAGAGCGACATCATCAGCGTATTCGAGATGACATAGATGGCGTCCGTCGATCTTGAGTCCGCAATTCTCCCAGTCTATGTCATCCATCGCAAGACGAAGTACTGCGTTGAAGAGGCGGGGAGACAGGGTGTCGCCTTGACGAACTCCTCTTCTCACGTTTACAGAAACTACTTCATCGTTGACTCGGATGAGGGTGGACGAGGTTTCGTAGATGCGACGGAGGAGGTGGACGAGTGAGGGGTGGACTCCAGACTTCCATAGTGCCTGCCAGACAGCGCTCCATTCTACAGTGTCGAGTGCCTTAGTGAAATCCACGAATCCAATGTACAGGGAGATCCCATATTCATGAGTCCTTTCGGCGAGTTGTTTGATTGCGTGTAGATTGTCGAGAGTAGAGTGCCCTTTGCGAAATCCGGATTGGGTGAGGGACTCCGACTCATCGAGGTTCGCTTCGATTCGCTTCATGATCACACGAGTAATGCTCTTCAGGGTGACGGGGAGGAGAGAGATGGGCCTGTAGTTGCTGATGTTGGTCGTGTCTCCTTTCTTGTGCAGTAGAGAGACGATGGCTTCTACTAGGCCTCCTGGGACGGGATCTCCGGCAACAAGGCGGTTGAGTAGATCGGTCAATGGTTGAGCAAGATATTCCCGAGACAAACTGAGCATATCTGGGAGAATCTTGTCCGATCCCGGGGAGTGACCGCACTTGAGGTGAGATATCGCATCTCGGCACTCGTCAGCGAGGAAGGGCGGAAGAGGCTCAGTGGAGAGAGGCACAGCTAGAGGGAGCGAGACTGCAGGCGAGTAGAGGTTATTGTAGAAGCTCTGCACTGCCTTCTTCGTCGCGTCTTGAGATAGCGCTTTAGTCACGGGATCGGGGACGAGAAGGCGTTTCTTAGTCGACTGGAGATCTCTCATAGTTCGGACGATGCTTCTCCCCAAGATGGCTGCTTCAGTGGATTGCTTTTTTTTCCTTCGGCGGATGTCATCACAAAGTGCGGCACGGGCAGTCTTGCAGGCGATCGAGAAAGAGACAGCATCACGAGGGGTCGCACGCAGGAGATGTCGAGCTGCGATGAGGCGGCGAGTGGCGGGCGAGATCCAGGGTGGCACTTGACGTCTTCTCCAGCAGTTTGTTGAAGCGGTCTGTGTGAAAGCGACGATGGTTGAGTAGGCTTCAGGCGCTGACGTGGGGCGCGTAAGGGGCAGGGACCCGAGTAGATTCGAGTTGGTAGTGTAAGAGCCCCGATCGAAATCGTAACGCTCTCTACATCTTTTCTGCTTTACCTCACGGGGAAGAGAAAGACACAACCGGACTAGGCGGTGATCGGAGTCGAATTCGAAACGACCGACTACTCCACAGCTGACAACACGCGCAGAAGGAGGGGCGGCGATGCAGTCTATCTGGGAGAGTGTGGAGCCGTTTGGAGACCGCCAAGTCCAGAGTCTACCATGTCATCTATACCAGAGAACATCCCGATTTTCCGTTATCGATAAATGTTGAGAAGTTTGTCAAAAAGTGGCTGATTTCAACCGTTTTTGAGCATAGCTTTTTAAATTCTTTGTTTTATGAGCTCTCATGCCGAAATTCGGATTCTACGTGAAAAAATACGCCAGAATCACCTATAGTGATATAGTTCCGAGGTAGAAATTTTTCAACTTACACCATGACCTATCGAGGCCATTTTTGGGCCAAAAAGTCAAAATCCTAAAACTATATGCTTAAAGGATTTTCTGACGTAATTTTGCCCGTAGAAACCGATTTTGCATACTAGAGCACACCAAAATGCGAAATAAAATAGTGACGGTAAATCAACGTAAATCTTTAGATAATTTCACTGTAACTTTTTTCCTTTGTATTTTGGTGTGCTCTAGTATGCAAAATCGGTTTCTACGGGCAAAATTACGTCAGAAAATCCTTTAAGCATATAGTTTTAGGATTTTGACTTTTTGGCCCAAAAATGGCCTCATGGTGAAAGTTGAAAAATTTCTACCTCGGAACTATATCACTATAGGTGATTCTGGCGTATTTTTCACGTAGAATCCGAATTTCAGCATGAGAGCTCATAAAACAAAGAATGAAAAAAGCTATGCTCAAAAACGAAAATTGGTGTGGAAAAGTCGATTTCAGATTTGCCCGGAAAAAGTTCCCAATTATGTTCCTGTGCTCTTTGGACATGCCAAAGATAATGCAAAAAGAATTTCGAGTTTATCTCGTTCGGTTGAGATAATACGAAAATTTGATGTTTTTCATTGTGCCCGCACCTGGCGCGCCGCATTACACGGCCAGGCCAGTTTCCATACCATAAATGTAAATAAGGTCCAAGGCACCCTAGGTCCTATGACTATGGAGACCGGAATCGAAAAATTTGGCGGGATCTCCGGGGGGTGGTCGAAAATATCCGAACCGTCGTCTTAATCAATGTTTTGATATTAAATTATTCACCTTCTCCATCTCCATCCAATCGCCAATGCCATGTTCACTCGCTCATCCTATCCGTTCTCTTCAAATGCCAAGTGAAGCAACTGAAACAAAAATTTTATTGAACAACATTATGTTCCATGAGATTTTCAATAACTGTATTTTCAGTGAAGATGCGATAATGTGGTATTTTTATAGTACAAAGAAAACACAATTTTTGTTGCAAAGTGAACTAGCCCAATAAAAAAACAGAATATAGGTTATGTTTCATGGTTATGCATCATTGTAATTACAATATTTTCGATGCACCACTATTTCCTATGTTTTTCAAGTTTGAAAAATAAAACTCTCCTTGACGAATGTTAGCAGATGAAAAAAGGATTGTTTTAGGAAAATAAGCATTATGTTTCATGATTCTTTTAAGAACAACGTCTCCGATGAAACTTCGGTGACTTGACATTGCACAAACAGGAAAAAAATAAAGTCTCAATTTCTTATCCTCGAAACAGTCCGCATTCGTTATGCTAAACTCGTTGACGGCCGTACTCGAGACCCTCGGTGATATGTCTTATGATGGCTTCAGTGAGGTTACGGTAGGATTAGGATACGGTAAGGTATTAGTAACGGAATGGGTTATGATTGAGTACCGTATGCATAACGGTACATCAAGAAGAGCGCAGCGGCTACCGGAGCGACAAGTCCGACAAGCATGATTACAGTAGTCTCAGATCTGCTTACGCTCGCCGGTCACGAATCGGTTCGGAGGTGCTTGCTGCTCGCCGGTCACGGATCGGTTCGGAGGGGCTTGCTGCTCGCCGGTCACGGATCGGTTCGGAGGGGCTTGCTGTTCGCCGGTCACCGATCGGTTCGGAGGGGCTTGCTGCTCGCCGGTCATGGGTCGGTTTGGAGGGGCTTGCTGCTCGCCGGTTATGGGTCGGTTTGGAGGGGCTTGCTGCTCGCCGGTTATGGGTCGGTTTGGAGGGGCTTGCTGCTCGCTCGCCACATATCGGTTTGGAGGGGCTTGCTGCCCGCCGGCCACATATCGGTTTGGAGGGGCTTGCTGCTCGCTCCTTCCCGTGCTCAGATTTCGCAATCTTTTCGTCATCATTACGAAATCTTCACGTTTTCGTTCATAACTCGCTTCAAAATCATCGTACAGGCACGGGAGAAGTGCCAATCGACCTCCCGTGCTCAAATTTCGCAATCTTGGATTTCGTCATCATTACGAAACCTTCACATTTTCGCTCACAACTCGCTTTAAAATCATTGGACAGGCACGGGAGAAGTGCCAATCGTCCTCCCGTGCTCAGATTTCGCAATCTTGGATTTCGTCATCATTACGAAATCTTCACGTCTTCGCTCATAACTCGCTTCAAAATCATCGGAGAGGCTCGGGAGAAGTGCCAATCGACATTTTATGATCATTTTTTTATGATAAAGTTTTTTTTAAAGGATACTTTGGCCGTGGTGTTTAAAGGATACTTTGGCTGTGGCCGTGTGCATGGTGTCTGACTGGCATGCCGACGCAGGCAGGTTCGACTCCCGCCCGCAGGTGATGTTCTCTACCTCTTGCAAAACATCACCTGCGGGCGGGAGTCGAACCTGCCTGCGTCGGCATGCCAGTCAGACACCTAATGGCCATTGCTGGTTCTTCGGTCAGACACCATAGCCACTAACCCCAACCACTAGTCTCTCTGCAGAGAACTCGAATGGAGGTATCATTGGAATGAACGAACTGGGCAAGGCGAGTGAATATTCGGAGTTGAATAGAATCAATCGGCGGAGCTATAAACAAACGGAATTTCAGCTTGAATCGTATGGAGAAAAAAATCAAACAGTATAAGATGGGATAATGAATCATTATTTTCCATCTTTTTCTTTCAGGTAATCTCGGTTTCAATGAATGAGCTGAAGATGATCGATCATGTTGCTGAAACCAATCCGGAGCTGGTCCCCAATCTGACTAGGAGATGGGAGCCGCTCATTGCCTCCAGGTATTTTTATAAACAAAACTACGTGAATAAACTCTTCTATCATAAAATCATTAGCTTGAATAAAGTTATTCATATTTTATAAATGTACAATTACTTGCTTTGAAGGGCATCACACTCGACCAGTGTTGATAAAGAGGAGAAGACGAGTGTGGATAAGGAGATTGACGAGCAAATTCATTCCCAAGTCACTCCCTGCGGTTCACTGAAGGACACTACCCTCAACTCATCTGTCGATGAGGTTAGAAAGCTAGGGAACTCAAATATTCCATGTGAATATCGGAATTTCTATCCCCTGAGAAAGGTCCAATCGAGTCTATCCCCTCTGAAGAGAAGTCAGCTGAGAAGAAAAGTGAAGCTGACGTGAATGAGAGAAAGAATGATCCCGCCTCCGTCCCTCCGACCCCAGCTCCTCGTCTATCGACTGTCTTCTCTGATGCTCCTACAATAGAGAAGTCGAACGTTGGTATATCAAAATGGATGAATTATAAAAATTATATTATAAATAACGTTTACCTGTTTATTCCTTGACTATTTCAGGCATTGAATGATTTGAAGAGTCGCGCAGAACGAGCAGAGAGAGAAAGGGATGCAATTTCTGCGAGATATGGAGAATTGGAGAAAAAGCAGCGAGAGGTGCCTCTTATCAATACAATAGTTTATCGCTCTTTTTATTTATTTAGCTTGATGACCGGGTCGCAAGAGCTGAGAAGGAGCGGGAAGAGATGACTGTGAAGTTTCGAAGACTGTCGGTTAGTCTGATAAGACACATTTGATTAAAATTTGCTTGCCAAAACAAATGAAAATACTTAAGAGACGTTCCACGGTATTTTGAAGCTATTGGGAGGGGTCGACGGAGGACTTTTCTGAAACCAATAAGCTCAGGGTGAAGTCCTCATACCTAGAGCTGATAGCTGGCCCAATATGAGATGTTGGGGTGTACCCTCCGTGAAATGCTGTGCATGTCCCAAAAAAGTCGGAAATTTCATCAAAGAAAAAAGTGCGTTCTTATAGGTGTTTCAGGCGTATTTTTTCGATGAAAATAACGAAAAACATAGTTTAGAAGCGAAAGCACAGCTATAAAAGGTCAAAAAATCCGTGAAAATTTATTCCATCCATCCCATTTTTTAAAATTTCATTTTCGGATTCTACGTGCAAAACTACCCCATGTGTGATATTTTCACGACTTTTCGTCTGTGAGCCCGGATTCCGTAGCATCCCGCCCGAGGGAGCCTCGGAGGCTCGTGAGAGTACAATACCGATAGGTTTCACCATTTAGTGGCGATACAGTCACTTTCACATCAGATTTATATTTAATTTATCGTTATTAAGTGTTTGTGTTGATTTTATAGGGTTGTGAAATCGCGAAAAAGAAAAACACGAAAAAAGTGAAAAGTCGAAAAATCACTTTTTTTGAAATCTCAAAATTTCAAAAATTCATAAGTCAAATTCGAGTTGATCGTGTTTTCCAGCAGTCCCTTTCCGCGCCAGAGTATTGGGCGGCATGTAGAGCTCTGCTATCATGTCTCTTGTGGCGTAGTCGGTAACGCGATAGCATTGCTTTTGAACGGCCCGGGTTCGAGTTCAGCTTTTGGCATAGATGTTTTGAGTTTTCACTTTTGATTTTTGAGATTTTAGGCTGAAATATATTCAGACGTCGTCAGGGACAGGAAAATTTAAAATGCACAAGTTGTTTAGACATTATTTCTGATCATCGTCGACGTCTTCTGAAATCGTCATCAACAGAAGAAACTAATAAAAAATATTCTGAAAATGCAGCAAAACATATGTGCCAAAAGCTGAACTCGAACCCGGGCCGTTCAAAAGCAATGCAATCGCATTACCGACTACGCCACAAGAGACATGATAGCAAAGCTCCCCATCTCGCACAATACTCTGGCGCGATAAGGGACTGCTGGAAAACCCGATCAGCTCGAATTCCGGAGAAAACTAAAGATCCATTTACTCTGTTCCGCGACCGAATAAACTATACCTTCACCATATCATTCGAATCGTCTCATTGAGCTTTATTGAATCAGCTCATAATATTCATGGGTTATGATTTGTGATGAAAGATAATCGTTTTAATCGATTTACAAAAATGCTAAAGAAAATATCGACAACCCAATTATTCAGGCGTATTCTCCACGAGATTTGACGCATCTTTCATGTTGACAAGGTCTCACCAAATCCACTCTGCAAGAAACTGTGGGTCTCTGAAAATCGTAATTTTCGGACTCTGAAAAAGTTGACGTCATCTCTCATCGTTGAGATCAAGAACTTGGAACAAAACTCGACGCTTTCTTGTGAGGGACTTGTTCTTATGGGCTATCGAAAAATGAACTGAACTCATTTTTGACTTTTTCAATGTGCCACTCATTATTCGAAACTTAGGCGACATGCGTGATAAGACTCTACTGTGAGGAGACCAAAGTTCACTACAGTTGTCTAGACTGGGGCGAACATAAGTTACCAAAAAAAAACAGAGTATATTTTGGGGCTTTTAGAGACGAAAGAACGTAAGATGAAGTAACAACGAGATTGAGCTTTTGAGATCTTACTAGTGATGAGATCTCAAAGGCCCGTTCTCGTTGTTGTTTCAGAATCAGAACAATTGTCAAACGAAATATTTTCTCAGGTCGGAAACAGTAATCGGCTTGCAATTATCGATTTGGTCGACCCTATCAATCCGAAAAGACTTTACTATTCTGCCGACTATGCTATTATGAATCCTGCACAGCAGATAATAGTACTACAGCGTGAGAATTCACTTTGTAATCATATTTTGACTATTGAAAGTGATTATTTACGAGGAACATCATGCGTTTCAGTTGGCACAATACTATGCATGTACGACATTGTGTCCCATATTACCATGAAGAGACATGTGGAAGATAATTCTATCTTCTATAGGAGGGTTTGGTGAGGCATGAGGCAGACTTAATTATAAAACAGTTTAAATTCGGCGCTAACGCCTCTATAGTACTAAGAAATGTGAAAATCCGAAAATTGTGTTGAAAAAGTCAATTTCAGATTCGACCGGAAATCGTTCCCAGTAGTGCCTCTGTGCACTTTGGACATGCCTAACATATTGCAGAAAGAATTTCGATTCTATCTTGTTTGGTTGAGAAAATATGAAATTTCGATATCTTTCACTGTGCCGGCACCTGGCACGCCGCATTGCGAGGCCAGACCAGTTTCCATACCATTATCATAAACAAGGTCCAAGGCACCCTAGGTCCTATGAGTATGGAGGCCGGAATCGAAATTCTTGTACCGATGTCCGGGGGTGGTCGAAAATAACCGAGCGGTCGTCTTAACGTACTATTTTTTAATGACTATTTTCTGACAATGACACTGATAATAAAACGTCGTAGATCTCTGATGGGAACATTCTCGCCGAACAAGATACCACTACTTGCTACTCGGAACTGGAGAAGAAGTATGCAGAGTTGGAGAAGAAATATCGCAAGGCTCTGATGATGCTGCCTGTTCTGGTTTTACCATAAATTTGCCAAATATTAATTGGGTTCAAATTGCAGCTTGGAAGAGGAGAATCTGGAAAAACGGACGAGAAACTGTGAAATTATGTTAAAAAGACGCCTACAGTTATTTTAACCGTACTCGTGACAATTGTTTTTTTTATTTATTTATCGGGCCAAGCACATGCGATTTCAATAAATGGTGATGCCCAAATATAAATGATTTTCAATTTTTTTAAAATTCAATTTGCGTTCATTAACAAATCGTAGTGTATGAAAAATGTAACTGAATATTATCAAGCTAATACCCGGTGGTCTTGCCTCTCACCATTGTTTCGAAATAACATTTACTGACTAGATCCTCAATACCCGCTAGCAAAGCACCCAGAGGGGCCGCATTATTCGTTTTTTTTTACCATTTCCTCTTATTTTCAAACTTCTATGTCACACCAGAACCATTTGTGCCGTTCATTCATTTCGATCTGCGTAATCGGTTGCCTGTATATCTCTGTTCCACTTTCTTTCAAATATTTTTGTAATGTTATATATTTCCGATAGACCATGCAATTCAAGCTGATTCACGGCAAGAAGATCCATCGGTATGATCGTTCTTGGTATTATTTCTTGTGCGGTTTCTTCTCCCATTTTTCTCATCTTTTCTTGACGAAATCTTCAACGAAATCAGAGCATTCGTGTTTTCCATCGTGGATTGCGAATGCAAACTCATTTGGAATGGTATGCATGACTGATTTCCATTAACTTTTCTGTCGTTTCAGTGAGTGATTTCTGGCTATTATCGCACAGACCCATTATAATTTGATCAGTACCAGTAATGACTGATGTTTTTTTCCTCATCGACTGCTCCTTATATTTCCACTCCATTCAGATGTGCAGTTCGAAAACCCGCTGAATACTATCTTCGACCTTGCGGACGCGATCTAAAAAGCAAAGAAAGACGCGAAAAGGTCTGTTCAATATGAAGATTACAAACGTCCTTCCCTATAATTGGCTATTGAAACTATTAACTAGTCTGGATGAACAGACACACACTTACATTCCAAAACGCTTGCCAGACAACCTTATTCTGTGCAGATCCTCTCGTCCTCCGTGGATGCAACTCGGCATTGTGCAGACTTGCGCCCTGCTGCAGACTCAAGTTGCAGCACCTGCAGCTTGCGTGAAAACTACACCGCCTGCTGCACCTGCTGCAGATGCAGCCGACGACTCTCATCGTTCTCTCCACAAATTAAAGAAGATCAAATTCAGGTCGGTAACTCAATAGAACAGTATTGTAGCTCCATTCGAAAACCTATTTTTGTAAGACTTCGATATGGAAATGTTGCTTGTAACTACATTTTCCCAGGTGTCTGATGAAAATACGAACGCCGAACAGGATGTAACTGCTCGATGCGCGGAACTGGAGAAGAAAAATTCTGAATTGGAGAAGACAAATAAAGAGTTGGCGAAGAAGTATCGAACGGCTTTGATGATGATTCGTTTCGTAAAAAATGTAAATACCAATTCGATTAAAACAATTGCAGCTCGGAAGAGGAGTACATGGAGAAACGGACTACAAACTGTGAAATTATGTCAAAGAGAAGCCGACTGTTTTTAAACGTAATCGTGATAATTGTTTAGATCGGACCGACCACATGTTAATTAAGAAAATTATGATACAAAAAAATTGTGTGATTTTCAATTTTTTGTGGGGACATAAGCTGGTACGTCGATGAACTTTTGCGTTTCGAAATTAAGCTCTGAATGGTGCAATCTCTGTCGAATCTGCATTATATAAGAAATTTTGATGTTAACGAGCCTATATCGTGCTAACTGCCTGCACCCTTATGAGGGGCAGTGGCTTCTGCGGTTCGAGGCTATTGCGATGTTGATGACTGGACTGCCTCACGTAACGAAGCTGCACTAACGCCTTGAATATTAACGTATAATAACGATTATTTTTCAAAAAAATGTATACTTCCGCAAACACTTGATTATAAATACACCTGGACGATAGGACAGAGCCATGTGAAAAATGTGAGAGGAAGGCTCCATAATCCGAGCTGAGCTCCGGAGATACTACTATACATGATTATGCATAATGGAATAAAGAGAGTGGCGAGAGGTAGAAAATTCTGGAAATCGTTATGATTACCCTATGCTTGATGCATTTCAAACCTGTAATAGTTGCATCACGAAAAAATGCTTCTGTAATAGGAGAGTGTGCTTACTTAGCAAGACTCCGTGAGAAGAAAGCGCATCCCTGATCTGAATAGTGATAAGATCAAATACCATAAGTTGAGTGTTTAAATTACCAATATCATCAGTATAATAATAACCGTGTATGATACCGAATAGGGAATAAATGAATATGTTAGTGCAAATTTTTCGTTTCGTAAAAAATGTAAATACCAATTCGATTAAAACAATTGCAGCTCGGAAGAGGAGTACATGGAGAAACGGACCACAAACTGTGAAATGATGTCAAAGAGAAGCCGACTGTTTTTAAACGTAATCGTGATAATTGTTTAGATCGGACCGACCACATGTTAATTAAATAAATTATGATACAAAAAAACTGTGTGATTTTCAATTTTTTGTGGGGACATAAGCTGGTACGTCGATGAACTTTTGCGTTTCGAAATTAAGCTCTGAATGGTGCAATCTCTGTCGAATCTGCATTATCTAAGAAATTTTGATGTTGACGAGCCTATATCGTGCTAACTGCCTGCACCCTTATGAGGGGCAGTGGCTTCTGCGGTTCGAGGCTATTGCGATGTTGATGACTGGACTGCCTCACGTAACGAAGCTGCACTAACGCCTTGAATATTAACGTATAATAACGATTATTTTTCAAAAAAATGTATACTTCCGCAAACACTTGATTATAAATACACCTGAACGATAGGACAGAGCCATGTGAAAAATGTGAGAGGAAGGCTCCATAATCCGAGCTGAGCTCCGGAGATACTACTATACATGATTATGCATAATGGAATAAAGAGAGTGGCGAGAGGTAGAAAATTCTGGAAATCGTTATGATTACCCTATGCTTGATGCATTTCAAACCTGTAATAGTTGCATCACGAAAAAATGCTTCTGTAATTGGAGAGTGTGCTTACTTAGCAAGACTCCGTGAGAAGAAAGCGCATCCCTGATCTGAATAGTGATAAGATCAAATACCATAAGTTGAGTGTTAAAATTACCAATATCATCAGTATAATAATAACCGTGTATGATACCGAATAGGGAATAAATGAATATGTTAGTGCAAATTTTTCGTTTCGTAAAAAATGTAAATACCATTCGATTAAAACAATTGCAGCTCGGAAGAGGAGTACATGGAGAAACGGACCACAAACTGTGAAATGATGTCAAAGAGAAGCCGACTGTTTTTAAACGTAATCGTGATAATTGTTTAGATCGGACCGACCACATGTTAATTAAATAAATTATGATACATAAAAACTGTGTGATTTTCAATTTTTTGTGGGGACATAAGCTGGTACGTCGATGAACTTTTGCGTTTCGAAATTAAGCTCTGAATGGTGCAATCTCTGTCGAATCTGCATTATCTAAGAAATTTTGATGTTGACGAGCCTATATCGTGCTAACTGCCTGCACCCTTATGAGGGGCAGTGGCTTCTGCGGTTCGAGGCTATTGCGATGTTGATGACTGGACTGCCTCACGTAACGAAGCTGCACTAACGCCTTGAATATTAACGTATAATAACGATTATTTTTCAAAAAAATGTATACTTCCGCAAACACTTGATTATAAATACACCTGGACGATAGGACAGAGCCATGTGAAAAATGTGAGAGGAAGGCTCCATAATCCGAGCTGAGCTCCGGAGATACTACTATTCATGATTATGCATAATGGAATAAAGAGAGTGGCGAGAGGTAGAAAATTCTGGAAATCGTTATGATTACCCTATGCTTGATGCATTTCAAACCTGTAATAGTTGCATCACGAAAAAATGCTTCTGTAATTGGAGAGTGTGCTTACTTAGCAAGACTCCGTGAGAAGAAAGCGCATCCCTGATCTGAATAGTGATAAGATCAAATACCATAAGTTGAGTGTTAAAATTACCAATATCATCAGTATAATAATAACCGTGTATGATACCGAATAGGGAATAAATGAATATGTTAGTGCAAATTTTTCGTTTCGTAAAAAATGTAAATACCAATTCGATTAAAACAATTGCAGCTCGGAAGAGGAGTACATGGAGAAACGGACTACAAACTGTGAAATGATGTCAAAGAGAAGCCGACTGTTTTTAAACGTAATCGTGATAATTGTTTAGATCGGACCGACCACATGTTAATTAAATAAATTATGATACAAAAAAATTGTGTGATTTTCAATTTTTTGTGGGGACATAAGCTGGTACGTCGATGAACTTTTGCGTTTCGAAATTAAGCTCTGAATGGTGCAATCTCTGTCGAATCTGCATTATCTAAGAAATTTTGATGTTGACGAGCCTATATCGTGCTAACTGCCTGCACCCTTATGAGGGGCAGTGGCTTCTGCGGTTCGAGGCTATTGCGATGTTGATGACTGGACTGCACACGTAACGAAGCTGCACTAACGCCTTGAATATTAACGTATAATAACGATTATTTTTCAAAAAAATGTATACTTCCGCAAACACTTGATTATAAATACACCTGAACGATAGGACAGAGCCATGTGAAAAATGTGAGAGGAAGGCTCCATAATCCGAGCTGAGCTCCGGAGATACTACTATACATGATTATGCATAATGGAATAAAGAGAGTGGCGAGAGGTAGAAAATTCTGGAAATCGTTATGATTACCCTATGCTTGATGCATTTCAAACCTGTAATAGTTGCATCACGAAAAAATGCTTCTGTAATTGGAGAGTGTGCTTACTTAGCAAGACTCCGTGAGAAGAAAGCGCATCCCTGATCTGAATAGTGATAAGATCAAATACCATAAGTTGAGTGTTAAAATTACCAATATCATCAGTATAATAATAACCGTGTATGATACCGAATAGGGAATAAATGAATATGTTAGTGCAAATTTTTCGTTTCGTAAAAAATGTAAATACCATTCGATTAAAACAATTGCAGCTCGGAAGAGGAGTACATGGAGAAACGGACCACAAACTGTGAAATGATGTCAAAGAGAAGCCGACTGTTTTTAAACGTAATCGTGATAATTGTTTAGATCGGACCGACCACATGTTAATTAAATAAATTATGATACATAAAAACTGTGTGATTTTCAATTTTTTGTGGGGACATAAGCTGGTACGTCGATGAACTTTTGCGTTTCGAAATTAAGCTCTGAATGGTGCAATCTCTGTCGAATCTGCATTATCTAAGAAATTTTGATGTTGACGAGCCTATATCGTGCTAACTGCCTGCACCCTTATGAGGGGCAGTGGCTTCTGCGGTTCGAGGCTATTGCGATGTTGATGACTGGACTGCCTCACGTAACGAAGCTGCACTAACGCCTTGAATATTAACGTATAATAACGATTATTTTTCAAAAAAATGTATACTTCCGCAAACACTTGATTATAAATACACCTGGACGATAGGACAGAGCCATGTGAAAAATGTGAGAGGAAGGCTCCATAATCCGAGCTGAGCTCCGGAGATACTACTATTCATGATTATGCATAATGGAATAAAGAGAGTGGCGAGAGGTAGAAAATTCTGGAAATCGTTATGATTACCCTATGCTTGATGCATTTCAAACCTGTAATAGTTGCATCACGAAAAAATGCTTCTGTAATTGGAGAGTGTGCTTACTTAGCAAGACTCCGTGAGAAGAAAGCGCATCCCTGATCTGAATAGTGATAAGATCAAATACCATAAGTTGAGTGTTAAAATTACCAATATCATCAGTATAATAATAACCGTGTATGATACCGAATAGGGAATAAATGAATATGTTAGTGCAAATTTTTCGTTTCGTAAAAAATGTAAATACCATTCGATTAAAACAATTGCAGCTCGGAAGAGGAGTACATGGAGAAACGGACCACAAACTGTGAAATGATGTCAAAGAGAAGCCGACTGTTTTTAAACGTAATCGTGATAATTGTTTAGATCGGACCGACCACATGTTAATTAAATAAATTATGATACATAAAAACTGTGTGATTTTCAATTTTTTGTGGGGACATAAGCTGGTACGTCGATGAACTTTTGCGTTTCGAAATTAAGCTCTGAATGGTGCAATCTCTGTCGAATCTGCATTATCTAAGAAATTTTGATGTTGACGAGCCTATATCGTGCTAACTGCCTGCACCCTTATGAGGGGCAGTGGCTTCTGCGGTTCGAGGCTATTGCGATGTTGATGACTGGACTGCCTCACGTAACGAAGCTGCACTAACGCCTTGAATATTAACGTATAATAACGATTATTTTTCAAAAAAATGTATACTTCCGCAAACACTTGATTATAAATACACCTGGACGATAGGACAGAGCCATGTGAAAAATGTGAGAGGAAGGCTCCATAATCCGAGCTGAGCTCCGGAGATACTACTATTCATGATTATGCATAATGGAATAAAGAGAGTGGCGAGAGGTAGAAAATTCTGGAAATCGTTATGATTACCCTATGCTTGATGCATTTCAAACCTGTAATAGTTGCATCACGAAAAAATGCTTCTGTAATTGGAGAGTGTGCTTACTTAGCAAGACTCCGTGAGAAGAAAGCGCATCCCTGATCTGAATAGTGATAAGATCAAATACCATAAGTTGAGTGTTAAAATTACCAATATCATCAGTATAATAATAACCGTGTATGATACCGAATAGGGAATAAATGAAATATGTTAGTGCAAATTTCAGCATGTTTCTGTTCACCTGAAACATGATGTATTACAGCAGGGATTTCAACTCGATTTATTCCATTTGTTCACGCGAGTAATTGTATGAGTTCGGGTGAAGATTAGGGTTCCGCAAGTGAAATATTTCTTATTCGAGACATCAATCGAATTATTGTCTCCCCTCATTCCTGTCTCTCGAGGAGGCGCCTTGCGGTTCGAAATGAGAGGGAGACAATTCGAGAGGCGCCTTTTTCCCCATTGTTCGGAATAGAAAGAGGGTATATGAAAGAAACATATCGTGAAAAATCTGCCCCTCTTCTCTCCTCTCCTCTCCCCCCCTTCATAGAGTAGCCCTGTGATCTACCCCTCCTTCCTCATAAACTATCCCCTCTCCCTTCCATTTCTGTTACCATAATCCTATGATCTACACTTCCCCGTCCTCTCCCTTTCTGATCAACCTTCTCCCCTCCCTCTCTCTCTCTCCCTTCCTACAGTAACCATGTGACCTCCCCCCCCCCCCCCTTGACCTTTGACCTCCCGATTCGTTTGGTATCCGGAACCTTCGTGAAAGCGTCTTCTAGTGTGCCCACACCGGTGGAAAGAGAACCGATCATGGCTTCGCGCGCGGAGTAAAATGGAGAGGCGCCTCTCGCCATCTCCATTGAATAATGAAGACAATAACACGTTGATATTAAAATGAGGGATGACAACCCTTGTCTCCCTTCGAAAATGTAGACACAATGGACCCCTTTGTTCATTGTCTCCCCAATTGTCTCACTTGCGGAACACTAGTGAAGATATTGGACCCAATTTCTTGGGGTTACGGATATTTCACATACGTATTTATATTTTGCATAAGTCTTACATTGAGATAAGCATATTTCAAACTGATTCCATAGCACTCCAGAAACTCTTCCAGTTCCATTCCATACAGTTCCTTCATCATTCTCACCATAATCTCAGCAAGTGCAGGAGAGGGCAAACTCTCCGGAATCGTGGGTTACAAATATTAGAAAAAATTATTTTCCCACGCGATTTCTCAGGCTGTGCAGCCTGAGAAATAGTCTTTATAGTCTGGGATGCAAAAACAGATACTCGCTGAAATGTCTGACGATTGCATACGTTTTCTCCTGGCAATTGTTTATTGGATTTAATTATGGGCGACATATCAATGAATTTGTTTTGTTTAGCCCATAATCAAAAATTTCCAAAAATATCCGAAGCAAAGACTCACCGCGACCTCCATAAGGCACAGCATAGTCGGTGTAAAGGAAATGAACAATCTCTTCCATCGAGACCAGTGATTCCTTGAAAAAAATAGTGATTCGATATCAATTTGTACAGTACCGCAGAGTTGCCTCCCCAAAAGATTCGGGACGGAGAGTAACGGAGAGTAACATTAGGTAATCCCGACTTTGACGCGGCCTTAGACCCCTTCAAAATGCGAGTTCGACTTACTATTTTTGGCTATGGGCTTTTCGGGGTCGGGGTTACCTAATGTTACTCTCCGTTCCGAATCTTTTGGGGAGGCAACTCTGCAGTACTGTACATGATACCTTTGAAGTCTATTGATTTTCAGAAAGGAAGAGGATGGTGCGACAATCCACATCAATGACATCGCAACGGCTGATGCCTGCACTGTTTTTATAATCGAGAAATGAAATACAGATGGCTAGACCTGGTAGATGATGTCAAGCCATGGTTTGCAAAAGAACTGCACTGAAGGACCCACTAACGCGACAATAAACGTTTGATCGTAGAAGATGTGAGTCTGAAATCACGGGAGTTGTTCAACCGAAGATCAAATGCAACTTACATAGTTCGTAAATCCGACAACTGTACACAGGAAGATGCTTTTCGATGCATACATGTAGATTGGCACCTAAAAGAAACTTAATTTGAACAATAACCAAAATTTTGCAACCAGAAATATTCTGTTATTTTTCGCGCGAGAACGTATCAAGCTGTACAGAAGGAAGAGATTCAGAATGAACCCTGAAGTATTTTTACGTGAGAATTATTTCTGAAATTACAAAAAAATACCTGAGAATCCCTCCAAAGTACAGAAAACCCGCATCATGTACAGTATTTCTTTCATTCTAGAGAGAATCGGCCGTTTGGGTTGAGGAAGTTACTGAGGGAATACGATTGGTTAAGATAAATAACCAGGAAATGAACGATAATAATATTGGCACGACATAGTCCATGCGAATGCGATCAAATAACTCTTTTTCAGCTGGAACTTTTTTTATCCCTACTGGTGCGAAGACAAGATAGGTATTGTAGAAGGACTCTTGACAGCAAGGATACGTAGGGCAAACGAGTCGTGGATGTTTTATCTACCGAAACTTTCGTTTTCGTCGCTAAACGATGTTATATTATCTTAAAGTGCCCGCCCCTTTACCTTTGAGTTAAAGGAAGAATACAAATTTTCCTGTAAATGGACGGGGAACGACCGCATATTTACTGAGAACAAGTAGCGCATGTGAATTTGATCAAACAACGGGTGTGAACACGGAATTCTAGCCAGAATAGCGAAGGAAGTAATAGTATTCAGGAAATAATGATAAAACGGTTCATCATCACATTAACTACAACGAACTACATGCTTAGACCCATTTTTGCTGAGTAATAAGGGTAAGGTCAATCGGTGGTGTGGTTTCCGCTATCCACCAAGTCACGGTCTCTTTTCCAAACCCTCTTCAGAATTTTGAGATAGTATGCTCGAATGTTTCGCAAATTAGATTGCGTTCCTTCGATTTCTTCTACCCTTAGTGGAGGCGAAAAATTCAAGCAAAATCCAGCCCGCAAAACTGACGTAGTAAAGCTATCCCCTCATTTTGCAATACACGAGGAAGATGGGAATGCTGAATAGCCCCCCTCCCAGTCAGTATTACTCTTAGTGAATCCGTATATTGAATATCTCGGAAGAGGCGATCATTGAAATATGCAAGATAAATTTTGCAATGAAGATAATGAGACGCGAAATATTTTACACTTATCATGATATTTATTTTTAATTGTTAGACCGAGAACGTTTAATTCAAGAAATGCATTGTTTATATGTGAAACAAAAATCTGAACGAATATCCATTTATTTCCAATAATTTTGCAAACACGAGCTGGATCGTCAATTAACTTCTCCGTTTCAAAATTCGTCTTTGAACTGTGCAATCTGTGTGGGATCTGTTTAATCGTACGGTGTTTATAAACACTTCTGACATTGACGAGCCTATATCGTGCTAACTACCTGCACCATTATAAGAGGTAGGGGTTTCTGCGGTTCGAGGCTGTTTCGATGTGGTTGACTCGACTGCTTCACGTAGCGAAGCTGTACTAACGCCTAAAATATTTCAATAATTTCAATATTATTAACCTTAATGTTCAACAATTCGGAAATAAATTGTGCAAGTTGTGACAACACATACGTCAAATAGTACCTGAACGATAGGGCAAAGCCACGTAAAAATGGTAACAGGAAGGCTCTTCAATCCGAGCTGTGCCCCGGTGAGATTACTGTACATGATTATGCAAGTTGGAATGAAGAGCGTGGCGAGTGGTAGAAAATTCTAAAAAAAAATCATCGGATTAACGTAGGTCTGTGGCGAATTAAACCTGCAGGAGTTGCATGGTGAAAAACTGTTTCTGAAGTTGAAGAGTACGCTTACTTAGCAAAATTCCTTTAGAAGAAAGTGAATTCCTGATCTAACTAAGGATCAAATTGGATAAGACAGATTTGATGGTTACCAAAAGCATCAGTATAATAATGATCGTGTATGATACCGAATAGGGAATCAATGAATATGTTATTGCAAATTTCATCATACTTTTGTTCCCCTGAAATTTTTAACGTTTCTGTTCTGTTTCTTTATCTCAGGCTTACATTGAGATAAGCATACTTCATGCTGATTCCATAGCATTCGAGAAATTCCTCCTGTTCCATTCCGTACAAGTCTTTCGTGGTCTTTCTCATGATGTCAGAAAGTGCAGGAGAGGGCAGAGTCTCCGGAATCGTAGGCTACAAATCGTGGATTTTTTTCTTCTTTTTTCCCACATGATTTGGCAGGCTTTACAGTTTAGAGTCTATGAGGTACCTAAGTACAACTACAATAACCACTTGAGGCATGATTTTTTTCTGGCAATCATGATTATGAAATATAATTTGGCATAGGTCAAAAATCAAAAAGTTTAAAGCCTTGCACGACTTGATTCCTCGAAGAAGCGAAGACTGTCGTCCTCACACAGTTTTATTTTTAGAAAAAATCTCACCGCAACCTCGATTAAACACAGCACAGTCGGTGTAAATGAAATGATCAGTCGCTTCGATTGAGTCCAGTGATTTCTAAGAGAAATTTCCGATTCGGTGTCAGTTTGTTTGTCAGGATACTTTTGCAGTCGAACGATTTGCAGAATGGAAATTGCTGGCGAGACAGTCCACATTAATGACATCGCTACGGCAGACGCCTCAAAGAGCCGTATTTGCAGTGAGAAAAAGGGATGTTCAAACTTCGTAGATTATATCAAGCCATAATTTAGACATAAACTGCACTAAAGGTCCCACTAGCGCGACAATAAACGTTTGGTCATAGAAGATGTGAGTCTGCAATCGCAAGAATACTCAAATGTCGAACACTTTAGCTCACATAATTTATAAATGCGACAAATGTACACAGGACGATGCCTTTCACTGCAAATATGTAGATTGGTACCTAAAAATTAAAGATAATAAATAAATTTTAGAAAATAAAGCAACCAGAAAGATTCGGTTGGTTTTCGCTCGCGAACGAAGCAAGCAGTATAGAAGGTAGAAATTCAGAATAAATCCTGAAGTGTTTTAGCGTGAGAAATATTTGTGAAAAAATACCTGAAAATCCCTCAAGGGTGCATATGTCTCTCATCATGTACAGTACTTCCTTCATTCTAGGAGAAATGACCGAATGCGCTCTGCAAGTTACTATGTGAATACGATAGGTTACGAGAAATAACCAGGACATGAACGACAATATTATGATAACAGAAAGTGCATGCGAATGCGATCAAACGACTCTCATTTATCCGAAACTTCTCTTATTCCAGTCAGTGCCTACGGGTGCAAAGAGAAAATAGTCATTGCAGAAGGACAGCAAGGGAACGTAGGGCGCCCGAGCAGCGGGTAGTCCCGGACAACTTGTCGTCTACTTTTCGTAGTTGTCCCTAAACGACTATATATTTGATTCAAGTGCTCGCATTTTAACCTTTTACTTTTGGAAGAATACGCATTTTCCTGTAAACGGACGGGGAACGACCGAATATTCACTGGGTAGAAATAGCGCCTGTGAATATGATCAAACAACGGGCGTGAACACGGAATTCCGATCAGAATAGCTAAGGAAGTAAATGTTATTGGCAATTATTTGGGAATTTTTTGAATGGACTGAGCCACAACCGATCGACAATGTTCAAAGCTCATCTGCGCTAAGCACTCTCTGAACTCTGCCTCAAACACGAGGGAATTGTCCCCGAAATCCTCAACAACCTCAGATAAGTTCCATGACGAATTAAACTGTTCATTTAATGGCTGAGTTGCCTGAACTGCGAAAGTGTAGCAAGTACCAATAAACTGATGTTAACTATTGGATTTGCTAAGCGAATATAGTAGACAAGAGTATGATAAGATAGTGGAATCTGATATTAACAATATGGCTCTGTTCGGGTTGATGGGTTCCATTACAATAGATCGGTTCCCCTCCTTGTTGATCCTACCGCATATTGCCTCATATTTTCCCCTTAAAAAGACTATCTGAATGCCGCCAAAATATTGATGGACCACGAGTTCAACTCCCGTCGAGCCCAATGAAAGGCATGAACAAAATGAGGCCATCTTTGACATGGAAATTGTACATATTAGGGAAATAATTGAACTGTACTAGTTATTCACGCTAGAATTGCATTTAGTTGAAAAAGATAAACAAAAAATCGAAAAATCGTTTAAACAATATCGTGATTATGGAACCCATCTATTGTCATGGAACCCATCAACCCGAACAGAGCCAACAATAATAGATAGCGAGGGTGGAATAGATAGAATGCTGAGGAATGGGATAAAGAGAGAAGCGTTCAGAAAAGCGCTAAAACAGGATAACACTTATTTTTGACTTGCTAGAAAAAATGTTAAATTAGATGTTCAGTGATTTGTGAAATGTTTTCTCCGATATCTTGATGTTAAAACTGATATTATGCGATCTAGCTTAGCGAGTCTACAACCGTAACAGAACATGGAAAACACGCAGACTGGCCATTCTGGCCAACAAGGTCTCACCAAATCCACTCTGCAAGAAACTGTGGGTCTCTGAAAATGGTAATTTTCGGACTCTGAAAAAGTTGACGTCATCTCTCATCGTTGAGATCAAGAATTTGGAACAAAACTCGACGCTATCTTGTGAGGGACCTTATGGGCTATCGAAAAATGAACTGAACTCATTTTTGACTTTTTCAATGTGCCACTCATTCGCACAACATTTCAAGAGCGGTCATAGGTTAGAGAAGCCAGACAAAACGGAAGAGTCAAGGGCAAGCGAAATAGCGCAAAGCGAATATAGACCGCACACGACCACGGCGCGTGGCTCTGGCAAATGTCCGATTTTGTTTTGGGCGGAAACGCTGTGTTTCGCTGATTCCGATGCGAGACTATTGGGAGGGAACTTACTGCAAACATTAAGTATTATTTCAAACCTATTTTTCCTCTGAAACGTATATTTTGTAAACATAATCTTCGTTAGCTTATTATTCGATTTTATAATGTTACTTCGAAGAAGCATATTCAAAAACGACGGGTGCGTCATGTGCAATGTTTCGCGTTATCGAGAGCCTGCGGAAATTGAGGAGCAAGAAATAATAATTGGTAAGTGTTTGTGCCACTTGAAAAGTCTCATCGCAGATCAAAGACACAAGTAAAGTCCACAGATTCATTTTGAACATAGGTTTCTTCACAACTGTCGATTCACTTCTCCATAATTTTGCATTAAAAAATTAAAATCTTAATATATCGACATTAGATTTTTTAAACAAATTTATACGAATAATTCATTAATTTCAGATAGCTATTTCAGCTGGCTCGGAAAGTATAGTCCGATGAAGTTGTGGGCAAGAACTTCATATCGATTCAGTGAGTCATGTAATCCATTATTTTACTACAAAATAACCAGCTCGTTGATTAAACAATTCATAGTTCAAGAGAATGTGAGAATAAAAAAAGATACTAGATACTCTACGTCATGCCGAAAATATGTCGCAGATCCATCATTTGTTAAATTTTCAGGTGATTGGACCATCAAATTAGCATACAGAAAAAAAAATCCATTCGTGGCCGCCTATTGCAGCGCTTACTGTAAGTTCCTTTGATGGAAGGGATTTAGACATTCAAAATATTCCCAAAAAAGGCTCAATTTTCGCTGTATAAGTGTACGGAAACGTAATAAGACAAATTCAGCAAACTATTTTAATTTTTTACAAATGAATTCCTCTCCAAGATCGTACAGTACAAAACAGGACGTCTTCTGGCGAGCATTTTCGATCGATACAGTAAGTTACCGTGTCACCGCTTCCGCCTCACCAAGGCGCCCACCCATTGGGGACGGGAAATTGGTAGTGACAAGATCACGCGGTAAAGTAGGTCCGAAGAACAGGATCGGGAGCTGCGGACTGAATCCTCCCATTACAAATACACTGGCCTAGCAGTGAGACCCGCAGGACGAATGTGCCTAGAGAAACGGGTGTCCTTTACCTTTACCTTTTACCTTTACAGTAAGTTATATTACTCTTTCCGATCTTTCCGTTATGAATTCTTAGCATATTACACGTACAATAACAGATAGATGGCATTAGGAAGACGAGGTACAAGTGGACGCTAATATCAACGAAGTATATGCAACGATGAACAGAGCTATGATGAGAATGGAGAACGACGAGTTGCTGTGAGTGAAGAGAAAAATTAAGTTTCCCAAAATTAGTTGGAAATTTGAGCATCAATCGATGTCAAAGAAAAAAAGTATTACCGAATTGTACAAATCATTGTATAGCAATATTTTTAATGAACAAATATTACAGTGCCTGGACTTGCAAAGAAGTAAAACGTGGATTGAAAGGCCGGCCCCTCGCGCAAGTAAGTTTTCCTCTTCTCGGTTGTTTGTCTCATAGTTTTCCTGCAAGGGAATGTGCATTAATATCTGGATACCATTTTTAATATTATAGGTGCTAATTTATGGAATCGGCAACTTCGGTAAACCAATGGGACACACCGAGCGCTCCGCAACTCAACTAGCGCTAGCACTCAGGGTAGCTTTAAGGTTAATGGAGACATCTGAAAAACACAAAGCGCTTGCATTTAACCTTTGTTAAACAAATGATTTGAAGGCGACGCTCTCGATCGCATAGCGTTCAGGATTTTCTTCACAAAAACGAATATTTTAAATCAATTTGCTATCGATATTCAGCCGATATGCAGTCAGTATGCAGTCAGCCGGTTTGCCTCGCTTACAGTGGCTGCTTCTAAACAGATCGATCCGTCAATCTTTCAGAAATGATAGAGAACGGTCGTATCTAAGTTACGTCAATGCAGCCATTGCGAGCGGGAAAAGCTATAAGAAGGCTGCTGCAAGAATTGCTGTAGGGAAAGGTAGAATTCACAAAATTAGGGATGGGTCGGGTAATTGGGAATGCACACAATTGGGTATAGAGAGGGTCTTCCAAGCATTTTATAACGATTTGTATGAAGGGGACGGAGGAATAGGATATAGAACACTAAGAGTAAGGGACCCATTCATTCCCTTGTGCGTTGCTGAAGTGGAACAAGCACTTCGACATTTCAAGTCAGGTAAAGCACCGGGAAGGGATGGGATCACTGGTGAGATGTTGAGGGCGGGATCTGACTACTTAGCTCCATTACTAACAGAGGTATTTAACAACATACTAACCGGAAGTGTCCCAAAGGGGTTTGGTGACTCGCGCACTATTCTGCTGCCTAAGACAGGTGATAGTTCTCTCGTTAAAAATTACCGGCCAATCAGTCTGCTGCCTGCTTTGCAGAAAGCCCTCACCGGTCTTTTGAATACGAGACTCGCACCTATCCTGGATAGCAGTAGGAGTTGGGAACAAATGGGATTTAGACAGGGACATTCTACGGTAGATGCTATTCACACTCTCAAAACGGTAGTCACAAACTGCATTGATCATCGCTTGCCCATTTATCTACTTTTCGTGGATATTTCTAAGGCTTTTGATTCGGTTTATGTTGATGCTGTCTATAAGGCTCTGGAGGTGGAAGGTGTTCCGTCGGAAGTGGTTTCATTCCTAAGTTCCCTCTCTCGGTGTAGCAAAAGTGCAGTCTTAGTGAATGGAAAGGAAGTGGAAATCAATGTTGGAAGAGGGGTTAGACAAGGAGACTGTTTGTCACCCAGACTGTTTACAGCAGTCTTGGATATGGCATTCCGTCAATTAGACTGGGCGGGAAAAGGGATTAACATCAATGGGCGATTCCTCTCTCATATTCTCTTTGCCGATGACGCAGTGCTCATTTCTCACGATGAGCGACAAATTCAATCGATGGCAATAGAGTTGGAGAGGGAATTAAAAAGGGTGGGGCTTCATCTTAACGGTGATAAAACTGTGGGAATGTCTTCGAAGGGTAATCCCAGAGATGTCAGAGTTGCGGGGAAGATTGTGGGTATCAGAAAAGAGGTGGTCTATTTGGGAAGCATCATTACTATCAATGGGAAGGAGGAGAGGGAGATTGGCCGGCGAATTCAGGCCGCATATGGGACTTTCCACAAGCATAGATCATTCCTAGTGAATAGATCTGTCCCAATGGTTCATAAGCGCCGTCTTTTCAATGGTTGTATCATTCCCGCCTTCCTATACGCATGTGAAACATGGGCCTTGACCAAAGCACAAAGTGAAAGATTATCGGTGGCCCAAAGACGCATGGAGCGTTGGATGGTCGGTTGCACTGTCTTGGATCATGTCTCGAACGAAAGGCTGCGTGGACTCACTCAGGTCAGAGACGTTGTTCGTACCGCCTTGAAAAGAAAGTGGCTCTGGGTGCATAAAGTTGCTAATGATCATGACTTGAAGTGGAGCAGAACTGTGATCGATTGGACTCCACGAGGGCCTAAGCGAGGACGCGGAAGACCGCCCACAAGATGGAACGATCTCTTCATGCGAACTATCGGACCTACATTCCTGAGACAAGCAAGAAATCATGAATGGCCCGCCATGCACATCAGAGCCTACTCTTGATAAATGTGTTAAAATCCAAAAAATCCAAAAATCCAATTCAGTTTCCGGTGTGGGTCGGTGTACTACCAGGAACCAAAAATGACCATGAACGACTGGAACTGGCTTGCATCATTCGGAGTGAATGTGCGCACTCAGACTGATATGACGCCCCCACCGATGGATACGGTTTATGTCAACATCTTTTTTAACATGAAAAAAATTTCAAGCTTATTTAGACGAATAAGGTTGTGTCACAATCTATAGGTCGCGTCTAGTTGTGGTGAAATCATAGATTTTTGTTTGTAAAAGATTGCAGAAAAATATATTTCAAGATTCTGAGAAACAATGAAAAATTTGTCAGTACCGTATATTTTGAACAGGTTGGTGGTTACCGACTGGTCTTCTTCATCCACGGTCCTCATCATGTGATGGAGGAGCTGATGCGAAGCGATTTAGTACGTCTGTTGATCAACTTTATTCAGACTTCTCTATTCACCCATAAATAAATTAAAGTTTTTCATAATTAAAAAAAAAGTTTTCAAAGAGAAGGTCAAAATAATGTGCTTTGAGTTGTTTTTTTCAGACTGCAACTCCATTCATTTTCGTGGGCAACGACTATCCAGCTGGTACAAAGTATTCCGCTAAATTTGGAAAGAACAATGGCCGAAAAATTTCGGCGATCAGAAAATGGGCAAGCGAATCAGAGGTACGAAAGGACAATAATAGTCGTGGCTTAATATGCAATAATATTGTGCCTAGATGAAAGACGGTTTTCTTTTTTTCTCTGATTACTCTTCTTTTTTTCTCTGATTTCTCTAGATTACTCTGATTACTAATTTTCAGTCAGTGAGTCTACCCAAGTCGAAGTTGAGAAAATTGAAAATCCTATGCTCAATCGCTCTAACAGTTTTACCGTAAGCTCTGAAAATACACAGAAATGTGAGCCCGTTTCTCAATCGCTTTCACTGTTTTGATGAAAATAAAGAAAAATGTTCGATCGATTCTCAATAGCTTTCACAGTATGACGTAGGCTATGATAATAAAGAAAATTGAAAATCCTATGCTCAATCGCTCTAACAGTTTTTCCGTAAGCTCTGAAAATACACAGAACTGTGAGCCCGTTTCTCAATCGCTCTCACTGTTTTGATGAAAATAAAGAAAACTGTTCTACCGATTCTCAATAGCTTTTACACTATGATAATAAAGAAAATTTTGAATCCTATGCTCAATCGCTCTAACAGTTTTTCCGTAAGCTCTGAAAATACACAGAAATGTGAGCCCCTTTCTCAATCGCTTTCACTGTTTTGATGAAAATAACGAAAACTATTCTACCGATTCTCAATAGCTTTTACACTATGATAATAAAGAAAATTTTGAATCCTATGCTCAATCGCTCTAACAGTTTTTCCGTAAGCTCTGAAAATACACAGAACTGTGAGCCCGTTTCTCAATCGCTCTCACTGTTTTGATGAAAATAAAGAAAACTGTTCGAACAGGATGACGCAGGCTATGATAATAAAGAAAATTGGAAATCCTATGATGAATCGCTCTAACAGTTTTACCGTAAGCTCTGAAAATACACAGAAATGTGAGCCCGTTTCTCAATCGCTTTCACTGTTTTGATGAAAATAACGAAAACTATTCTACCGATTCTCAATAGCTTTTACACTATGATAATAAAGAAAATTTTGAATCCTATGCTCAATCGCTCTAACAGTTTTTCCGTAAGCTCTGAAAATACACAGAACTGTGAGCCCGTTTCTCAATCGCTTTCACTGTTTTGATGAAAATAACGAAAACTATTCTACCGATTCTCAATAGCTTTTACACTATGATAATAAAGAAAATTTTGAATCCTATGCTCAATCGCTCTAACAGTTTTTCCGTAAGCTCTGAAAATACACTTTTTTGTGAGCCCGTTTCTCAATCGCTCTCACTGTTTTGATGAAAATAAAGAAAACTGTTCGAACAGGATGACGCAGGCTATGATAATAAAGAAAATTGGAAATCCTATGATGAATCGCTCTAACAGTTTTACCGTAAGCTCTGAAAATACACAGAAATGTGAGCCCGTTTTCTTTTACAGGATGACGCAGGCTATGATAATAAAGAAAATTGGAAATCCTATGATGAATCGCTCTAACAGTTTTACCGTAAGCTCTGAAAATACACAGAAATGTGAGCCCGTTTCTCAATCGCTTTCACTGTTTTGATGAAAATAAAGAAAACTGTTCTACCGATTCTCAATAGCTTTTACACTATGATAATAAAGAAAATTTTGAATCCTAGCCCGATTCTCAATCACTTTCACTGTTTTGATGAAAATAAAGAAAACTGTTCTACCGATTCTCAATAGCTTTCACAGTATGCCGTAGGCTATGATAATAAAGAAAATTGAAAATCCTATGCTCAATCGCTCTAACAGTTCTTCCGTGAGCTATGAAAATACACAGAACTGTGAGCCCGTTTCTCAATCGCTCTCACTGTTTTGATGAAAATAAAGAAAAATGTTCGATCGATTCTCAATAGCTTTCACAGTACGACGTAGGCTATGATAAGCGACCATTGCAGCCGCATTCGTCACGGGCATACTCTGGTGGCATACCATGTTTATATACATCATTGTTAGTATTTTTTTCAAAATTGTTCTTCAGTCTCTATCATCTGTATCAAGATGGCTTTGTTATTTTTTTTAGCAATCCTGCCACTACGATCCGCCATCTGCAGCTGGAGCCCAACATCAAGCTGCAGCTGCCGCAGCAGCTCCTGCTGCACCGGTAATCATTGAGAGAGATGTTGACAGTGACTATGGATCGGTTGATGGAGATGCGAATTGAGGGCTGAACGCATGATGAGTGAAGATTTGTGATTTCATTTTAATGCAATCAAAATCTTCATAATGATCTTCTCATCGACTACAAAAATATTATTCACGCTATTATTTTTCTACATGTTCTCTCAATAACCTTGTGCCTAAACATTATTCTTTAAAATGAATAATTTGACTGTATAAATTAATTTTTGCCGGTTCATCGGGGTGGATACAAATAAAAAATAATAATTTGTTGTAAAAGAGGTGAATAATGAAAGAAATGTAAATATCGCGAATGTTTTGGAAGTACGATGCTGTGATTCACTTGTCTATTGTGGAAGACAAGCAGGGCCAGGTTTCTGAGTTTCGCATGCTTCCTCGATATCTGCGGAATCGAAAGATCATGCGTTTTCTCTGACAAGAATTATCGGTTCAATGATGCAGATAAGAGCCGTTCCACGGTATTTTGCACCTACCTCACGGATCACTTTTTTGCAACCTATGCCAATAAGGTTAGGGCGAAGTCCCCATACATAGAGCTGATAGCTGGCCCAATATGAGATGTTGGGGTGCACCCTCCGGGGTATGCCAGACATGTCACAAAAAAGTCCGAAATTTCATCACTGAAAAAGTACGTTCGTATAGGTGTTTCGGACGTATTTTTTGGTGAAAATAACGAAAAACATAGTTTGGAAGCAAACGGACAACGATGAAAGGTCGAAAAATCAAATTTTCGTCATTTTTCGGTCATCTTGAAAAATTATTTTAGCCATGTACATTTTTTTATTCCATATTCAGATTCTACGTGCAAAACTATCCCAGGTGTGAAATTTGTACGCTTCTCATCACGGCGCCCTGGATTCTGCAGCTGTTTGCCTAAGGCACTCTTAGGGGCTGGATGCGGAAGGGTGACGAGAGATTTCGCCATTTCGAAACGATACAGTCACCTTTCTATCAGATTTTATTTCCATTTATCGTTACTAATCATCTATGTTGATGTTGTGGTGTTGTGATATCGATAAAACACGGGAAAAGTGAAAAGTCGAAAAATCACTTTTTTGAAATCTCAAAAATTCAAAAATTCATAAGTCATGTATCTGATCTTCAAACGATATCCCGGAGGGTGCACCCCAACATCTCATATTGGGCCAGCTATCAGCTCTATGTATGGGGACTTCACCCTGAACTTATTGGCATAGGTTGCAAAAAAGTGATCCGTTGCCTCCTCTCAATAGCTTCACTATACCGTGGAACGGCTCATAAGAGAAAGGATACAGTCAGGCCAAAGTCTAACAACCGAATGATATCCATACAGTAATCCCTTCTACAGAACACATTAAATAACCTACAGAACGCTTTAATTCTTTTCTGAGATCGGGAAATCGGGAAATTCTAAAATTAAATCTATCTTCTCAATCGATCTGTCCGACCAATCATATCAGCTCCGTGAATATCAATAGATTGGGACGAATGGCGCCATCGATAAGTTAAAAAGACGGTTTGAAGCTTATCCTTATCACCATAGTCCATTCGGGTTTAGCAAACCAACTCTGTTTCTCTCGAATAAACGAACTGTCTCGTTGACCGATCCGTTAGAGGGTGCGCGACAAGAAGAGCGTGAGAGGTATTGGGTTGAGGGCGCCATCTGCACGCAGCCACCGACTATAAAGGCACAAGGATCAGAGCGATAGAAACAGGGCCTCTCTCCCTCTCGCTCTTCTCTCTTCGACATGCGTTCCCTACTGCTGGTGCTCCTCATCGTGGCCGCGGTTTCGTCCACTGCCAACATCGTGCTCATCATGCAAAACGCCTGCCCATATGACGTCAACGTAAGCGAGAATAGTCCACCAACGTGTTTAACTTTTTTTATGGCAGTTAGAAACCCTTTAGCTCTTTGTTTATCTTCAGTGCACAAACGAACTCCGATATTACGGAACATGCCCCCCCCCCCCCCCCGACTACACCGGGGAAAATTCTCTAGTTCCTGACATTGCCTTCTTCATGTTTTTAAAGGGCGCGGGGCGAGTCATAACGGGTTTTTTCGGGATGAACAGAAATCAGACGCCAGTGATTTTCTTAGAGAGTATGATTGCAGCTGCACGTGGTTGACGCTGATAATGTGGTCCACGCCGGCGTGTTCGCGCAGGGATGGCAGCTCCTCACGATGGAGTACTACACCAGTGAGGTCTGGATCAAGAACGGCGTCGACGGAAAGACGAAAGCTCATCTGAGGATCACTCCGACGTTTGGCAGCCACTACTCGATCGACGTCACTGATGGCTTCGACACGGGCATGCGGTTCTCCCCGACTGTGGTCGATCCGCCCGCGGAGTGAGTGCAGTAGTGAGGACAGATCGGCAGTGACCCTCTTGAATGCGCTCGCTGTCTCGCTAGTCTGAGAAACAAAACAGTACGGGATTGAGGATGGTCGGGTACCGATTAGCCTTCGCTGAGCTTGCTCCAATCATTCGCTTAGTAAACACGGCGAACGGTGTTTAAGCGAGTGAGATAATACGAATGCTAAAATTTTGACAGTTATAAAAACAAATAAAAAATCATTTTCAGAACAATCCTCACTTGTGCGAGCGCTGACTGCTTCGCTCCGGCCACTAAGAAGGTACGTGCAGTTACTATATTACTGGTTGCGAAACTAGTGTATATTTTCGGCTCAGTAGATGAGAAAATCAAAGGTTCAGTCTAAACTCGATTTGGTCGGGGTCATGTTCATCTGGCCGACTGTTTCTCATTAATCATTGATTGGTATCAGACCACGGTAGATATACATATACAACCGATTCCCCATATGCCCACTCAAATCCAAATGTCTTTGTCCAATTCACACGCAATGTTTCAAGTACTTGAGAAGAAACAAATACTATCAATTGTTTGAGATTTCGCAAGTTGGATTTGAAAATAGTTTACATTTTATACAAGCACATAATTAATTTAGGATTTGTAATATGCATTCTACATATTTTATCATATCTTATAACACGAATAATTCAATTTTCAGGGTACCGGCAGCAAGTATGGCGGCGATTTCTATTTCACTTTCTGCCCTTCTTTATAGCCGTTCCATTGTTACTGCCTTGTGACACTAGGAACCAGATAAATAATGTTCATTGAATGACTCAATGGTCTTATTAGTCTAAAAGACGGCGAGAGAGATATACATTTTTCAAATGAGAAGTAGTCAACAAGAGTGGAGAGAAGGACGAGAAGAAGAACGGATGTGATTAGCGGATATAATTATCACTCATGAAATGCAGGAATTGTGTGTATGGCATGCTCTGAACATTACAATTAGATACTTGTTGTGTGGACAGGATCGATCCTCTATGTTATCAATTAGATGTTGTCTCGAATAAACTCCCAGTAACAGTCCAGTCAAAATGAAAATGACTGTTCAAACACAGAATTTGCTGAACACCTGCTTCTGCCGAGGCGGCAGCGAATGGAAAGTGCTAATAGTGCCTTCAGTGGATTTTCACGCTCCGCCACTTTTTTTTTATCCGCTAAAGCAAAGTGTCGCTTTTCTATTCAATCTTTTTCTCACGATCCAAGGGTTAGCATTGCATAACAGTTCAAAATCCAAATGTGTGAATGAATTAGGCCTAAGTTGCGAGAGATAATGCTAAACGGAGACTCCACCTTCATTCGTCAGTCAGCAGTTGTCATGTCTTCAAACAAACATGCAACAATGTCCTCGCTATCTGTCGTTTCGTTATCAGGTCTCTATATCCTGCACACTCTTGAAACTGCCTCACCGATGAGAGTTAGTGTGGAATCGATAGACGGATTCCTCACTCCTGGCGTGTTTGCGAATCGTAAAACCCGCGTCAGATGCGCTGTCACAATTGAATTCCCACAGTTATCGCAGTTTTCTCGCCCGAGAAGAGAAGGTCGCTGTTCCATTGACGATTTCTCTTCGCGATGTCGATTCGTGTCAGGAATTCGACAGAACTGGGTGAGTTTGAAGTTTCCAACTATTCGTGTTCGCGTTGTATTTCATGATATTTCTGCTTGATTCTGTGTATTTTGATCGGAAATTGCAGGAAAAAAGGGGTGTTATTTCCTCTATTTCAAATGTTTCAGTCTCGCCAACCACTCCATTCGGGGAGCAGAAGAAGTTCGACGTCTGGGGTTCGACGTACAACAAGTTGTTCGAGTTATTCCGAGAAGATGAACTGCCCAAGAGCCTTCAGGGCAGAAGGAGAACTACTGGAGATGGGAATGATGGTGAAAATGCCTGAAATAGCTAAATAACAAAATATTTCAGTCAACGAAAACCGGAAGCGTGTCGTCTCGGAGATCCAGCAGAGAAACACGTGAGTTCTTGGTATGAACTAGCGCCGGTTTTGAATATTTCTTAAGAAAGAGATAAATAAGCTTCTTGAACTTAAAAAAATTTGGCGATGGGTAGCACGAAACGTAGAGAATCAACTCAAGCCATTTTCAGACGATTCTCAACACAAGATGACCACTCCATCACTCTGTCACCCTCTCCTAGCGGGAACCAAATCGATCGCAGCCCGATCGGGTACCATATCCAGAATGGCTACCATGAACCGGTGTACGGTACCGTGTGGAAGGGCCATCCCCGCGGTGGTCGTCGCTTTGACCTACCAACAATTGATCTGGAGGAGATCCATGAAGAGCCTGGGGGCAATTATCGATCGATTGGAAAGGATAGTGACCTACCGAATCGCGATTTTCTGTTGAACGGCAATGTCGATAGCATGCCTGAGCGTAATTATCGATCGCGAAAGTCGATCGATGACCTACCTCAGAACAATTATCGATCGAGTGTCGTAGTCAACGATCTACCGGAGGCTCAGGAAGAGAAGCAGAGGGACTATTACAGGGCGTTGAATGCAGTGAGGTATGGAAGTCTGGACGGATACTGTTTTATTATTCATGTGTGATAACCTATCTGAATCTAGTTTATTCGTACCGAAAGATGTTTCAATGACCTGCGAAGCGATCGATAGATCACGCATATTGAGAATAGCCGCTTTCCGTTGAGTCACCCCTATTGATCTATCCTGGGTCTGATCGGCGAGATAGGGATGGAAAGTGGAATCATAAAAATGACAACTATATTATCAGGGCGGCAGAAACAAGAGCAGCGCCCAGTGAGCCGGTGCGCAGATTCGAGCATCAAGAGGTACTGTATTTTGTTAATTACCGATACTGAGATAATCGATAAACTACAGTATCCGCCAGTCGAGCGCGATACGCCGGTGATGGCGCAATCGCCGTCATTACAAGGTGGATATTCAGATTTATTTCTATCCAATTCCATTATTTATCAATTCGTGAGATATGATGTGTGATTGGTAAGCGATAGAAACTAGTCTAATAGAAATACATCGGAATACTTTGTCATAATTTTAACATCGTCTTGATACTAACATTACAACCTCTACATTGACAGATGAGGTCTTCACGAACGGCAGCCCGGTTCCTCTAACAAAGAAGAAGCTTGTTTATCGAATTCCGAATGATCTTATTACAGTATCTGCCCTTCCTCCCAACGAATACGATGTGAGTCTGATTCGAGTTTGTGAATATTTTTTCCACTATCAGCCAAAGCCAAATCTTGAAATCAGACCCTGTTGATAAGAAAAGGAAGTGGTGAAACATATCGGAATTAGAAGAAATGTACATATCGATTATTGTTCGCTAACAGTTCAGCGCTTCTGCGCAGTACAGATTTGGCCCACCGAGCATAAGGCTTGATAAAGAGAGAACCGATCTTACAAACGAAAATGATGAAAATTCGCACACTGGGAGAACAAATGATTTATCGAATTATTTATTTACAGTACCCTCCAACCGAGCGGAGCGGCGCGCGCATCGTCGATCGATCGAACCTGCTGCGTACCGTATCCACATCGTCAGTATCGTCGCTCCAGGACTCCCCGATCCGACGCCTATTGTCCACGCATATGGAGGGGGTCAGTCAATCGATAATGGATCTATACCGTACTTCTCAACTTCCGTGGACACACATACTAATTTGATACAGTAAACAATTATTCCCCTCAGGACCCGAAGAGAGTGCAGCGTATATCGACTTCGGGCGCAGGAATGCCCGCACCAGTAGTAAAAACGACGATACTCCGGTGTTCGAATGGCAGGAAGGTTATGAGGCATATGAGGCCGGTCGCCTTATTTTCAACCAATGCTTAGTGATGGCTGGCACAGCGTTTTTTTTAAAACTTGTGCAAACGGGCTCTCGAGGATGCTAATCACCATGGTATTTTTTATTTTGCACCAATTTGATCGGTTCGGATGTGCGGTACTACCGCAGTTAAGAGCTGTTTTTGACTGTTTTCACGTAACTTCGGTCAAAGTTATTCGACACATTTGAAATTTTTACAGCATGGAGATTTCGATATGGTGAAGATTGGTATGTTTTTATTTTTCAGTATTCGCGACAGTTGAGAAAATTATCTTTATTTTTTCTCATAAAACAAAAATGCGTGTTTAGTATCCTGCAGAAGAAGATGCGCCTCGTCGAGAGGATCAATTTTCGTATAATATGTATGGGTTTTAAAGTATGTTTTTTTGTGCAATCTTCTCTTTTGTGTGTTACATCGCAAATCAAGAGAATAATGAAGATTAGACAAAGGAAGGTGCGAAATTGCAAGCGAAACTCATTTCAATTTGGCATTTGAAGAGCGAAGAAAGCGGTGTAAGAGTGAAATTTCTCACATAAAAGTGAAGATTGCGCAAAAAAAACATATTTTAAAACCCATACATATTATACGAAAAATGATCCCCTCGACGAGGCGCATCTTCTCCTGCTGGATTATTTTCTTGACTGTCACGAATACAGAAAATTAAAAACATTCAAATCTTCACCATATCGAAATCTCCATGCTGTAAAAATTTCAAATGTTTCGTATAACTTTGACCGAAGTTACGTGAAAACAGTCAAAAACAGCTCTTTACGGTGTTAGTGCCGCACAACCGAACCGATCAAATTGGTGCAAAATAAAGTATACCATGGTGATTAGCATCCTCGAGAACCCGTTTGTACAAGTTTTTTAAAAAAAATCGTTGTGCCAGAACTTGTTCGAATAGTTAGAGACCGCAGGGTCTCTAACCATGTCTACCAAATTGGTCGCACCGATTCAAATGTGTGCTCAATACCTTGCTCTCGGTCTGAATAACATTTTTGCTTTTTAGAGTTTGTCTCTATCTCATCTCCCAGTCGAGTTATTACATGAAAACCACGCATGCGCGGGCAATGGAGAGGAGAGGGAAATCGGACGAGAGAGAAAAGGGGCGGAGCCTCTCTCGCGTGTGTCTCTCTCGCTCCCCCCGCCCTCTCGCCCCTCTCCTCTCGCGCTCGAGCGACAATTCAGAGAAAATTATTAATATTCTAGTAAAATGCTTAAAATTCCTCTAAAATACAAATTAAGTAAATTAGAGTGGCGGAGGAGCTGATCACTAGAAACTCTTTAAACGGCAATTTTGGAATCATAATCGTCGATTTGACCTACTTAAAGTCACTCGTCATTTGTTAAGCATCTTGAGAGCTATCGAAAACGCTTTTGATCGCATAATTTGGTTGCGAACCCGAATTGTCGCTCCGATGCGCAGGTTTTAGGCGATTCCATATCCCCTCTAAAGGGGCGGAGCTTGCGGTCTCTACGAATAGTAGGCGACCGGCCTCGTTTGTGTTAGGATCAACAAGTGGCTGGAACAGGTAAATAATCGGATATGCTCAAAAGTTGGCCTTACGGGTAACATTTTATTCTGAATCGATTGGTGGAATCCGTTTTTCGATCTGAGCCTTCTGAATCTCGGTACGACGCGACGTCGATTTGGCTTTTATTTTTATCAAAAATCGACCATATCTCTGAAGCGAAAAATGTTAGTGCCAATTTTTTTATTCCATTATGTAGAGAATAAAATTCTGGTCGGGTACGCGAGATTTGGCACCATTTTGACCTTTGCCGGGGCTGTTTTCATCAAAGAACAAAAATTGGGCCAAATCGACGTCGCGATTCAGAAGGCTCAGATCGAAAAACGGATTCCACCAATCGATTCAGAATAAAAAGTTACCCCTAGGGCCAACTTTTGAGCATATCCGATTATTTACCTGTTCCAGACCCCTGTTGAAGCCTTGTTGATCCTAACGCAAACTGCCTCATATGGCGTAATAACACACGCAGAAAGCTTCAATTGAGTATACAACGTTTCGTCGAGTTTTTTTTTTAAATAAATAAATAAATAAAACATAATAATAACTGAAATTCCAGGCAGCCCTCATCCAAGTGGACGAAATTGCACGAATCATCCGTTGGATCGGTCAGATTTTGATCTGCGATCTTCTTTTCGAAAATATTTTTTCGCAGATCCCTCGGAGGAGAACGGGCAGATGGACCACAACGTGGACATCAAGAAGACGTCAGCGTCGACAGCGCTTCCCCGATTTGATTCGAGTTTGAGATTATTTTTTCAACATCAATCAGAAGCCAAATCACAATATCAGAGTGTGTTAATGAGAAATGGAAGAGATGAAACATAACCGAATATGAGTAGAAATGTGATAGTCTTCGACATTTTAAACGATTTTCTCTCCGTTGGGTGACTTCTCCCACTCGTTCCTTCACTTTGCCTTTTTCATGAACAACTTGTGCTAGTGCTACAAGCTTATTATAGTCCATAAAGCACACATAATAAGATAAACGAGATACTTATTCAACCCACTTTTTCAGTGTCAATCGCCCCGTACGAACTGCAGTTAATCGACATCGTAGAGGAGAAAATCGAGCGGAGAATACCGCTGGGTTCGAGATTTTTTAAAACTTATTTTCGAAAATATTTATTGACTCCAGATTGGCCCGAACTCTTCGTGCTCAAGAACGCGCACTGCAGGAGGGTGATTCCTCTAGAGGAGAGACTGCGGACCATTGTCAAGTTGAGGTGTGCAAAAATTGAAGTGAAACATTGCAAAATTCGGTCGTATGAAGACTTGCATGCTGATACATTTGTGCACTGAACACTGTGAAAACGGATCAACAGGCGACAAAAGGAGAGATCAGTGATGACAAATCGGCATCCGACTCTCCTCATTTTGCGTGTTCTCTCGTATATCTAACCGACGAGAGAACACGAAAATGAGGAGACTAGGATGCCGATCTGGCATCACTAGTAGAGGATGGTTGGAACACCGCCGATATTCAGAACTGGAGAAACTCATTCGATCGATCGACTGGAGCGACAGATTCTCGACGAGTACGTCCGCTATGAGGTGAACAGAGAGAGTTGTTTTTGTACGAATCGAAAAGCGCAAGCAATCAAATTTGGACGAGGATCAGATTCAGCGCTATTTCATCCGAAGATTCATTATCGATTTTCTTCAGACTCTTATCGATCGCGTGGTTCTCTGCGGCTCTCCCTACACTCGACTCGCCCATTCGATCATGAAAGCAGACGCCTTCTGGTTCCATGCGAGAACTATTAGAGGTGAGGTTTAAGAACGACTGACATTTTCTTCATTATTTAGTTATTATAAAAAAAAATTGAGGCAGAGAGGTAGCGCGTGAAACATATCCTATCATGAAAGCACGTATTTTCTTTTTCAAAAAAAACATTGATTATCGGACCCTTAGAAAAACAATCGTCTTACATTAATGATCATCTCATTTCTCCACACAAGCACAAAAAAATGTATTTAAAAATCTCAGATCACCGTGCACTAATCGAGGTAATTTCAGATCCCTCGGAACGATCCAACATGTACCGAAAGGCCATCGACTTCTACGCAGAGTTGCTAGAACGAGCAGAAAGTAAGCACTACTCCTTTTTAGTATCGACTCTCGTTTGCCCTGGCATAAGAGTTAACGCTTATCAAAAATGTGTCGTTATGATGAAAAGATTGATGCATTTTTATCGTATTCATTCAGCCTCAATGGAAGCAGACGAGGTCGCCCTGCTGACTCTCGTGCAGAAATTGACTCGAATTCTGGCGGAATCCGCTAATTTCGACCCACAATTGGTCGTCAAAGCAGCTCTCATCGTTGATAGAGCGGAGAAACGTGAGATTGTTTGACCAATTTCTTCAAAGTAAAGTATACACAGTAAAAGTATATTATTGCCAGGACTCGAGCAGAAATCGGATGGGGAAGCGGCACGCCGAATCAAGACTATAAGATACAATTTGGATTGTGTGAATGAAGCGGCCAGGAAACATCTGGTCTGAGTTGGAACAATTTGATAACCGATGCTTTGATAGTAGAATAATATCCGTAATTTTCGAAACACAGTTATATTGGCATCATTCTTTTCGAATGTCGATCACACACATCCTGCTTCCCGAATTGTCTCCAAATGTTCACGTATTGTAAAAAAAATTTTGTAGACTTTTAAAATGAGAAGAAAGATTGAAAGGAGATGTTTTTCCAAGATGATAAAAACAGCTTGACCTTTGCTTTGGTTTGTGATCCCTTCTCCTTTCCACAAAATTGCGTGAGTGAGTGTGAAAGCACTGACAGGTGGACAGTTGGTTAGAGCGAGAAGAGGGAGTTAATTGTAATCTTACACGCCTTCCCTTGAGCCAAAACGTTAAAAAAGTAGTGTTAATGAGGGCACGAATCCGGTTCTTATTTTGTCGGAAGAGAAGGTTGTCAACGAGTTCCGCGTAACGAAAGCGGACTGCTTTGAGGCGCGGAAAGTGACAATGTATTTACCGAAGAACACGAGAAAGTCTCGTCTGAGAAACAAACGGATTGCAATTGAAAAGCACTTGAAACATAACCAAAACATCTGTTCCAGCTACTTAATTTCGGATCGGAATGTCAGAATTTTTATAGTGCAAATAACCACACAGTCATCAAGTCTAGTCGACAGGACTGCGCTTGAAATCCAGCTGAAACATAATTGAAATGTCAGTTCAAAAAAGTTCCTGAAAATAAGTTTTTTTCAACTCCTTCACTTGTCATCCGACGAAAACGTACAGAATGAGCGAGTTCACATGGCAGATGCGATTGGATGGAGGTGGAGAAGGTTAAATATTGATTTTTAATACATACATTAATGGATAAAATGGCGAAAATATCGTCTAAATTGAGTTAAATGTATCTAATCTTTGCAAAATCACAATTAAGCGAAGAAAATTCGTTCAGATTGCGCGGCGCTGCTAATTATCTCTTCACGTGACGAATCTTGATAAGGTTTGAGGTGCAAACTAGCTATTAGAGAGAAGAGCAGACAAGTAAATGGAGTGTGAGAGAGTGGTTATCGGCAAGTTTAACCCAGTACACGTCTGCTTCCGTAGCGCAGTAGGCAGCGCGTCAATCTCATAATCTGAAGGTCGTGAGTTCGAGCCTCAACTGGAGCAAGTTCTTTTGCCGGATTTTTTTAAACGAATTAACCCCAGTTTATTCAGATTCAACCGATTCTGGAGGACAACGCATACACTACTTATGTCAGACCAATGGTAGAATTCAGTCCTAGTGTCGCTTTTCCAGTTTTCGATAGAGAAGCAGGTAACCTAGAAAAACTGCAGAACAAAGTAACTAGGCTGATTAGCTACAAATGTTTGGGATACAATTTTGAAAACAGGCCGTCACCAGTTGAACGAAACGAGATGCTCAAACTGACCACGTTGATGTACCGTCGAAAGGTCAATGACTTCAAACTAGTCTATCAAATGCTATTCGGGAATTAAAGATTATCCCGAGTCAGAAACGATTTTCTGGTTCTTTCCAAGTCTAATCTCAGAGGCGCAGGATTTAAAGTGTTTCGAGAAAAATTTAGAACTAAGATTCGCGAGCACAGCTTTGCGAGTAGAGTAGGTATGAAGTGCTTCGAAAAGGAAAGATACCTATAAACTATGCAGAGCTCATGAATGTGATGTGTAAGGAGGTTGGATGATCTGTGTACTTCCTCACTCTACTCGCATAATTCCCCCCCCCCCCTTTCCACACATTCTTTGTTCTTCTTGTCCCAACCACCCCCCTCACTCCATTCCCACAACAATACCACCTGTGCGGATAAATCTATTCTATTCTATTCTAACTGTGCTAATCTGATGAACTTTATTCACGCCATGAAAAAAATTTCGTTCAATATCCACCAGTGAGCTAGATTTTGTGAAGTTTGCAAATGATAATCTCTACAGATTTTTCAAGAGTTCAATGTTGCCAACCGTAATCATCAGGACTCCGATTGGACTATGCTCGGGCAATTACCGTATCTCAACCGTGATCAAGGAGACATTACGCATTTACCTTTTCGCCGCCTCGTGAGTGATGACTAAGAGGCTACAGTAATCCGAAGATACCGTATCCAGGAACTAGCGTAATGAAGAGAGGATATCGTAATCATCGAACCTTCAGTACCACCGGTCGTCGGTGCACGCGGATACTGTCGGGGCGGTATATCGATTGAAAGAGGAACGTACGTGCCACCGAGCGTCTACAGTAGCGTCTTCACTTCGATGAGAGCGGTTGGGGAAGTGACGCGGCCGAATTCCGGTCGGAGAGCTAAATAATTATTTTTGCAATCAGAGACCATCGTCAATCACACATCACTTCACTCTGAGCTTTTTATTGAGTGATGAAACATATTCTAGAACACTTGAAACCAATGAAAATTAATTAAAAATTAAAATATACTTTTTGAAACGTATGCGACAAATATCGGGCAAAAATAGGTACTGGTGATGGAAAAACACCAAACTCGATTGTAGATGCCCTATGTTTAGGGACCGCAAGCCCCGCCCACCTTCCCTCCACTCGAATTCCCTCGAAAGCGAGATCGAAGGAGCATACACAACCAAAAAACTCGCCCAAAACCTTGAAATGAAGCTATGACCTTCCTCTATCAAATGAACACTGTAGACCTCGAGTCGGACATTTTTGAATAGGTCAAAGATCAAGAAAAACACTCCGAATGTGCGTATTTAGCCTTTTCCAGAGTGGTTACACCAAACCTACAGCGCTGATTTCATTCATTAGTATTTTAGAGGAATTTTAAGAACAAAATTGGATTTTTAATAATTTCCCCCGAATTGTGCTCGAGAGTGGGAGGAGAGCGGGAGGAGCGCGGCGAGAGAGCGGGGGGAGCGAGAGAGACACACGCGAGAGAGGCTCCGAACCTTTCTCTCTCGTCTCGCCTCTCTCCCCTCTCTGGCTGGGGGAGTCGCGCGCGCTTTTAGCGCTCTCCCGGGCTTTAGAGAAGAGTTATCGACATGCGTCCAAAATCAAAAATGATATTGAAACCATGACGGTCACGTTGAGCCTACTTTTGACCAGATTCCGCAAAGTCTGCTAACCACATTGTGGCCCCTACGTTCTTTCCAAAAAAGTGGACTGAATCAATTCATCCAGATGGCTATCCCCCACCGTGCCCTGGTCGTCCTTTCCCTCCTTCGGACTCGATGATGGAGGGGATAATTCATGTTACTGATTGTAAGAGTTTTTTTTTTTTAAAGTTTTTTTTTATTATGCAAGGCTAGAAATTCACTAAATTTCAAGTGTCTTTCAGAACTTTTGCTTGTAGGCTGAAACATAAATCAGATTCTCATCGTGAAGTAGAAAGTGTTTTTTTTTTCGTGATTTTCCGGCCAAGATGGCGCTCGTGATTTATTCTTTTTCCCCTAATATTTCCCTAATATCTCAAACTCCTTCTCTTCGTCCTCTCAGCGACCCTTGTTGTGAGATCTCTACACCCAGAAAACGGCGCATTAATTTCAAAATACCGGTGTGTGCTCGTGGAGGCACCACGCACACTTTTGTGTATTAAATTGAATAATTTCCGTGTGTGTGGTACCTCCACGAGCACACCCCGGTATTACAATTAATACACCATGTTCTGTGTGTAGGGGAGATCGCGCTAAATCGAATCGACTACAGCCGATTGAGAGGGAGAAGTGGGGTGAGGGAGTGACTCTGGGGAGACTCTACTCGTATCGCGTGCTCTCTCGCTATTCTCTGACCAGCGAGGGAGTGTGAAGAACGGAGAGAGTCAGAGCCCTAAAAGGCCCCCCGGGGAAGAGGAGAGATATCATATCTGTCCGAGTGACGTCATATGACTCGATGTGACGTCATGGATGCATGCTGAGTGAGATTTCACTCTAATCACTGGGATACAATTGCTTTATGAGAATTTGAAACTAGCTCGGTTGTTGAGTATATATAATAATTACACCGAATAGCAGGGATAGTATTTGCTCATGGGATCAGATTTGGCTGAATAAGAAACATGGCTCTTCAATGGCTCTTCAATGGCATTATTCAGAGAAATTTTCTACTCGGAAGAGGTCCAATCTCATCGTCAACGATGGGGACAGCGTTGGTTGCTGTGGGCCCTGAAGAAGTCGGTGGCGCTGCCGTTTTTGCGGCCGCAGCAGGCGTCAAGTCCTCGGCAGGCTGAGACGTTGCAATCTTGTGTAGTTAAGAATAGCTTGATATTTTTGCAGATTTGATATTTGTGGTATCTGGAAAATTAATTCACCTTCAACAAAGCGCTCATCGTAGAATACATGAAGAGCAGGAATATCTGTAAATCGAGAAGAGTCGCAGTGTCTCCAAGAGAAGTGTGATGATGACTCGGAGCGCCAATTTTAATAGTGAGGGTATGTTTTGCTGGAAGGAAAAAGACAGGGGAAGCTTGAAGAACTGCGAGAGCGAGGCAATAGCAAATGCAAGGACAAATAGAAAGTCGACAATATTGGGAATCTGAAAATATGTCAATTACATTTTTAGGTTTTCTATAGGCATATGAACATAACCATGTTGCAAAACTTGTTTTTCTATTGTTTACAATGAATCACGAACTTCCGATTTTCTGTTTCCCGGGCGCAGAACTAACCATTGTTCGAATGAGGCCGTGAATGTGTACGAAAGCGAAGAAGAAGGAGATGATAAACCCGAAGAGAACCACTACACCGAATTTCCAGATCTCGAAGCATAGCAATAGCATGAAAAATAGTGGCATGTAAAGTACCTGAAATTTTTAGCCGATTTTCCCGCTCATCATTTTTCAGGAATATAAATTTCACCTACATACCATGATCAGAATCATGGCGAACGATGCTAGCAGTCGTGTTACAAAATCCAACTTCATTCCAGTATCAACCACCGGCTCCGGATACTAAAATGACACAGATCCGAAAGCGATGGAAATATTATAATAATGATAACAATAATTTAATAAATAAATAAAATAATTAACATATGAACGAACCTTCCATCTGAAAGCGAGGAGCAGCGCATTGAACGCAATGCAACCAAGAAGAAAGCACAATAAACCACTGGCCATAATCAAAGGATTCTGCGGCTCCAAGCTCAGTGCACCAGCTACCATGATAGGGCCGACGAGGATAAGGATTCCCGAGAGAAAGATGAGATTCTTCATCGTTTTCTGAAATAAGCGGATGTGCATCAAAAGACATGGATAATGTGGGGGATACTGCAATTCCTCACTGGAAGGCTCATTTAGCAATAGTGCCATGCATGCACTGGTCGCTTCTATGTCTGATTTGCGTGAACGCTTCCCTTTCATTTTTGCCGAGCGAATATCACAGTCTCACCTTGTCTTGCATGAATTTGTAGCCGCAAGTGTAGCCGCACAGATATCACATACATTTATATAAGTTTAATATAAAGGGACGCATGAGAAGAGCACAGTGAATGATCATCGACAACTGTGGAAACATATTAGATGCCAGCAGTGAAGGAAGAACAATGGAGATGGCACGATGCATCTGGAAATTAGTGTGATTAATTGCTAATTAGGTATTATTAGTAATTGATAATAATTTATATTAATAATGCCCGAAATTTACCCATTCCAGCTGCTTGATGATCAAGGCTATGTACGGAAGAACGAGTGATGCAGCAACCATTTTGCAGGGAAAAACAATGAAGTTTTGAATTGAGGGAAAGAAGAGCAGGCACATAACAGAGATAAATGCCGAGATACCGAGCAGAAAATTAGAAGTCACAATTAAACCAATCTGAGAAAAGGCAAAATTTTAATGCGTCCGTGGAATTGATAACCAACCTCCCACTCTTGTCTGAGGTGCGTGCAATTTGCTGTGAGTACAGAAAGCAATGCCACACAGACCATTGAAACTATGCCGACTGCAGCGCAAATCTGAAATTCCCCATAATGTGTAAAAACACGTGCCAATATTCTCCATCACAGAGTTCCGATCGACTTTTGACAACCAATGCGAAACATACGAATGGGAAGGACAATAATCAACTGTTTGTTTTTTCGTTGATCATCCATCGCTAACCTTGTATGCTAGACCCGCGATAGCCGCAGTAACAACAAGAGCGATCAGAAGTGCCGTCTGTCGGGATGTCGACTCCACCTGTAATGCAGCAACCATTTTGTCACAATCGACATAAAAAAAACCAATCGACATTTGACAACCAATGCGAACCAGAATAACTATCCTTACTGTTTTTCAGCGCTACATTGTTCTGTGCGCTGAACAGCACTAAGGGTAGTTATTTTTTCTCAAATAGGTTCCAGTTATCTTCAGTTTCCGTCGAGTATTTAAAAAAAAGTACATTTCTATGACCAAACGTAATATTGATGAACAACTGTACTAAGCTTTTACATTGTAAACAATGGCTTACCGTATCGTAGAAAAAGCGCATGAAGGTGGATTTGGAATCGTCTCTATTAGAGGTGAGATCAAAGCTTCCCTTGGCGGCAGACGGTGATATTCTCGTCCCCTGCAAATTCAGTCCCCTGCAAATTGCTTCTAAGAAATAAATCAACAGAGCACAGAGTAGTCCGCTAAAACCGGTCAACATCTGACAGCCAATGTGAAACATACGAATAGAAAGGAAAATCAGATGTTTTCGTGAACATTTCTGTATCCATGTAGTCTCACTCATCTTCTATTTCAACCCGCTCTCATTCAGTTTTGTGAGAGGGAGAAATGAGTTATTTTTGACGAATATATGACGTATTTTCACGTGGTGATGCTAGTTTTTTCGCGCAGAGTAATGGGCAAGGAGTATATGTGCAAAGAACGATGTCGGTTGAGTTCACTTGAATATTTTTTTTTCTCAAAAACTCACAAAAATACTTGGACGTCGCGAAGATGTGTGATTGTTGTCCCCATCTTTCTTAGTAGCCGATTGAGCGTCCTCGATGCTCGTTGGATCGACCGAGCTACAATTACGAAACAATTGTCCAGGTTTAGCTTCAGGGAATTACGAAGACATGCAAAAGGGATGAGATGTCTCACTTAGATCGTCGAAACTTCAAATTACCGCTAGGAAACTCGCATCTCATCCTGCGTATTTGCAGGTCTTCGCGATCAATACTGCAAAGCACTGTCAATCATGAGAACAATTAACGTTTATTTTCCGCGATTGGCATAACAACTTTTTCAAAAATAAAAATAACAACCTGATAAACAAAAATGAATAAATAAATAAAATCAAAAAAAATAAAAACATGAAAAACAAAAATAAATAATATAAAATCAAATCAAAACCTGTCTAGAGAGGCGGATCGGCACATCGTATACGTGTTTCCGCTACGTTTTCTGAACATAGGAGGCTGATACGTAGGAGACATAGACGTGCAGGCAAGAGTCTCAGGGATCCTGTAATCAGTAGTTCTCTTTGCAAGCCATTCCGGCATTTTCGGGTCGGAAAAGCGATCGCAATCAGGCCTTCCCCTCTCAGTTTCACATACTCCACGATCAGGTTAAGTCGTCTAGGTCGCCTACCGAGAAAGGAAAACTCTACCTGTAATATCCTGATATTTAAAGGTGTGCTTTCACGCTACACAGTTACACTCGTCGAAGCCGCTACACTCGTCGAAGCCGACGCAAGTCGATTCAGAGTTGCCGCCAAGAACAAAACCATGCTCATTCTGGCGTGCTTCTACGATAATTGAGTCTCGCAGTCGAAGGAATTCAGAAAGTCACATGTTTACCCTGAAATGGCAATCTTTCAGGTGAAAAAGCAACGTAAATCATGATTCAAATGGGTATGAAATTCGATAGGTGGGAAGAAACGCGAGTTGTGCTACCCGGCTCATCTCTCTTCCTTTCTACACCTTGCAACTTATCCCTTCCCATCCCTTCCCCCCTCTCCCCTGTCCGCCTGTCCCTCGTCTCTCACTTTCCTTTCTGAAACCTGGGGGAGAGAGGGAATTGATTGGACGAGGATGAGCGAGAGGGAAAGTAGAGGAATTTTGATAAGCACGCAGAGAATGAGGAAGCCATGTGTAGGAAGCCGCAGAAGTGTTGAAGCTTCCAAACAACGCTGTGTGGCTCCAAACCTGGCATTCCAATTAATCGAATTCTTGATGCGTTGCTCCGAAAAGAATGTTTATCGTAAAAGAAGTGAGTTTGCAAAAGATATTTCGCAGTTCAATGGATTAAAGGGTCTTCGATAGAAGAATTTATAAATTTGCAGCACAATTAGACAATTCGAATCTGATCAGGTTCCCTAGGTTGATTGTGAGAAGCTTTCGTTGCAGCAGAAATTGAATCTAGATGAGTTGGTTTAGGCGCTGAATATGAAGGCTTCATCTGGTCTTCTTCCTCCAATCTCATATCCGTGATGTATTCAACGAATTTCGCCTTCTCGTTATCCTGCCGAATATTTCAATGATACAGTTTCATTGCATGGAAACAATATGTAAATGAAGATATATTTCATCGAAATTCACCTTTCCAAGTGCGGAAAACATGAAGTAGGAGAACATTAAGAGCAAAGCATTATTGGACAGGGCATCCGCCAGGGTGTCATCCTGCTCTGATGATCTATAAAACAGAGGATGAGAAGTGTTGGATCCAGACAACTGAGAGAACTGTGGGACATTGAGATAGTCCGAGCAGAGCATTGCAGCTAGAGTTCCGACAATCAAGACGAAATAGAGCCAGTTTGGAGTCTGAAAAGAAAGATAATCTTGCAGAGCTAGATAATCAGAAGAATCGCTTACGACGACGCGAAGTGGGTCATGAAGATACACTAAAGAAAGATATAGACAGTAGAGAAGAATCGTGGAAATGAACACTAATGCTCTGCAGAATTCCAGACACAAATATATTCCCAGTATGTTGACACACTGAAATCACAACAAAGTCGTCATTTGAATCTGAAAAGTGTTCAAAATCTGACTCACAATGAGTGATAGAAGGGCCAATAAGTCGATCATTTTCAAGACAATGAATCGACCAGTCTTTTTGACAGTAATTATTTTGCTGCTCTGAACATTAGATACTGTTGAATGAATAGAGCCTATTTCGTGGAACCTGAATTTTGCTTGCCACCAGGACTACGTTCAATGCTAAGCCTCCACCCGCTGTGATGTAATCGAACACCCGGCGTAGGTCCGGTCGATTGACAGCCATTGCGCAAGCTGCGGCAACGAAACCGACGATGAATGCCACACCCGACGAACGCAGGAGAAATGAGTCCTGACAGTGTTAGCATCGTACAAATGTTTGCGATTATCTTTTTTTTTAAAATTTAATTTAAAATGACAAAAAAATATAAAATCTGCATTGTTTTCTCGACGGCAACTGAATTGACTGACAGAATGAGGCCTCACCCATTTTCGCAACATCAAATTGCCGTTGAAAGAGCTGCCGACATGAACTACATATTTGAAAATAATGAAGATCCCAGTCGGTGCTAACAACGTGTATCTGGCGCCAGATCCTAAGCTGATAACAAAGGTGGCAACCGTGACGGAAGGCAGAACGATTACGTATGCAACCACTAGATGCATCTGAAAATAAATAGCTTTTAAAAAAATTCTCTATAGCTTATCGTACTCTATCAGTTTGTGCGAAGCATACGGAAAGAAAAGGACAGACAAATGCTAAGAAGGAAGATTGAGATGGAGCGACAATCATAGGAGAAATGTCTGAGAAAATGTTGGAGAGAAGGGTAGAAAGGAAGAGAATGATCGTAGTGGGTAATAGGAAGCGAGCCTGAAGTTACAAAAAAAAGTGAGGTTCGGAAAAGGAAGGAATAGGAAAACTGCCGAGAGGAATCAGAGGAAGTAGACAAAAACATTTCCCAGATGACGCGATTTGATATTTCGGTCCATTAGGTCGTATACACCCAACCGCCCCACGATGGTCCCACCATCGTCAGTACGAAACCCAAAGTCAAAATATCATGCACGATGTCGAGTTTTGATGGTTGCCTATTGATTACTATGACTTATTAACGAAATCACGTCTTTGAGAAATTCAGTGTATCGAAATATATCCCGTCCAATTCATGGGAAAATATGATCTCACCCTGCGATTGTACGAGAAATATGATGTTAGAGTGATGAGCACAAACAGGATCACAGGTAAAATATAAGCAGCGTTTGACCATGACTGAAATCAAAACGTATACCATATTTAACATTAAAATATATATATTTGGAGAAAAAAAATTATATAAATATATAGGTATCCATGTTTGAAAAAAAGGTCCAAAATGCACTTGAAGTAAACCCAATGTTATTGAACAGCCCGTGAGTATTGCCCAAATAATAAGCAGTGCAAGTAGGGTAGCATGCCGATGAGTGGAGTTCATCTGAGAAATGAAAATGAACACTTTTCAGCTCTCAGAAAATGATCACCATCGAGAAACAAGGAGTTATGGATTTTCCGTCAACTTCCTCATTCTTGTCTACTGTTAGACCATCGCCGATCGCTGGGCTTGGAGAGCTACAAATTAAATTTATTGTGGTTTGTCTCGAATAAGCAACAAGATAATCACCTAGTGATGTATTAGTGATGTGATGTACATTAGTGATGTACAACTGAGTACATTGAGCAGAAGTAAATAATTCATTGCCGAACTTTTGGGACTTCGAACTTTAAAAAAATCTCACCTCGGAACAGCATATGCGTTAATCACTGATGAGTCGTCCATGGAGTCTAGAAAAGTTTTCTTTCGGAGAGAAAACGGTCAAGAGGTGAGATATGTTGGACCTTGCGATATTAATTCGTTCGGAAGTGGCAGAAAAGAAGGAGAGAATTTAGGGCGAGCAAGAAACGTGATTCAGGGCTGCTTCAGTTGCCCCTGGCGACTATCTCTCATCTCCCCCCCCCCCAAATTCTCCCCTTCCCCTCTCTTCCCCTCTCTCCCCCCCCCCTCCCCTACCTCGTCCACCTTGTTACGAAAACACGTGAGATAGTGAGAAGGGTTGAGCGAAAAAATACGAGAGGGAAAGCAGATAAATTTCTCCAAAATCTGAATATCCACGACAGAGAAAGGACACCGTAATAAACACGAAACTGGATGCACATTTTTCCCAGTATGTGTGCTGTCCTCTTCTGCTCTATCGCTTAGAAGAGAAGCGATAGAGAAGAAGAGGACCGTCAAGATGTGTTCTTGGTCCGTCAAGATTTATGATTTGTTCTTAATCTTAAATATTTTTTCATCGCATTTGGCATCACACTTGCTTCATTCGAACGAGTTATGAATTTTTAAAAAAGAAAAATATTTTTTCATAAACGAGTGATGAACATTGGACTGAATGAAGAAAAATTTGCAAATATGAAACTTGTTGGATCTTGTTGGATAGGAATTCTTGATGGTGAATCAAATATCAGGGAATGGCATATTTATGGGGTTTACTGAGTTAAAATATGAGTGGCAAATTAGTAATGTGAGAGAACATAACATCATCAGTTTGGACTAGCCGATTTCGCAACATTGGTCAGCTTGCGTTTCTTTTCCGATGCAATCAATTGTTCGACAGGAATTCCAATCATTTCAGAAAATCCTAGCGTTTCTTTGTATCTTACGGCCGGTAAATCATACATTCCACTCTGTCGAGTATATGACACGGTGGTGTCTTCCCACTCAGTTGGTTCGATTTGTTCTGCGATCTGCGCGTTAAAAAACTTTTTTAAAGATAGCACGAAGAGCTCAAAATCACCTGCGGAAGTCTGAAGATGCTCAACATGAAGACGTAGAAGTGCGACGCAGCGCATGCGAAAGACATTTGAAGGCAAAAGACATCAATTGTAGGATTTGATCGTTAACGATAAATATCATCGGGAACAGATTCAAACACTGAAAAACAGAAGGAAAAAAGAATTTGAGAAAAACATGTTTCATGATGCTAACCGTGTTCGTAATGCCAATAAATGAGCCCATGAAAGCGTTTTTCAGTTTTTCTACTTTCATGATACGTTTTTCGGACGAAGCTGATGTTCGTTGCTAAAAATGCTAATAAAGTCAATCGAACCAAAATGGCGACGAACCTTGATTCTGAGAATTATGAGCCAAAAATTGAATTCCAATCCTTCGAAGAGAATCAATGCTCGACCTGCGAACCGAGCAAGAGATGTGGCCGCTAGCAAAACTCCCACGACAATTGTGACAAACGACCACAACAGTTTCACACGGACCTGCAAGAAAAGTGGAATTTGTAGTCAAGGACAATGCTTACCATATCCTCGTAGGGATTCGGAGATATAATATTTTTCATAAGGATGTACATTCCCAGTTTGGTGCAGGATAAAGAAGCGGTCACTACATTGAAAACCAAATGAAGACTCCAAGATTGATCAATGCCAGAGACACAGGCGATTATGGCCGCAAGAGAATGCATCAGAACAAAGAAAGAGATCAAAAAAGTGTGTGTCTGATAATTGCCAGGTATGATGCGTTGAAGGAAAACGCACGTGTTCACGTTGAATCTTGCAGAGCGAGAGTAAGGGAAGAGTAAGCGAGAAGGACACTATTTGACAAAGTGCGATTGCGCTGTTCCGGCGTGAAGTGAAGCCATTTAGGTACAATTTAGGTGAATGTCGCTTGATGCCATAATAACGCCAGAGGTGAACAGTAAGCATCCGAACTGTAATGGAGAATGGTGAGTTCACAATCAATCAAGACTCGATTAATGTGTTCATCATTGCTAAAGTCGATAAGTGTAAACCTACTGAGGGATTTCCATCAGCGAACAGAGCTTCTATGGTCCCAGCAATGACCATCATCAGAATGAGCAGAGCAATGAACGCATTGGTCATGGTGTCTGACCGAAGCCCGCTATATCGCCGGTTCGAGCCCCACGATCGACCATGTTTTTCAAGATGGTAGAAGAAGGCTGGCGCCCTAACCACTAGTCTCCGCAATGAAAAAAAGGTTTTTTCCATAAATAAAGGATCTCAATTTTGTGATCTCAAAAATCGATGACGCTTGCTTTAGGGGGCGCGAGCCTTCTTCTTGGTGCCTTCTTCTACCATCTTGCAAAACATGGTCGATCGTGGGGCTCGAACCGGTGATATAGCGGATTTCAGTCAGACACCATAACCACTATATATTCAGAATTCTCTCTTGATGCATAAACTCCGGTCATAGAAGCCCAAATTATCAGTGCGAATAGCATTTCCCACTTTATGAATGTTGAAACCGGTGTGTCTTTTTTGCCCGGGTCTCCATCAAACGCCTTTGACAAGCTCCACGACATGGCAGCTACTCTCATTCCTGTAAGGGTTGCCATTACCTATCTTCAAATCGTGGATTTATTAACATATTGATTTTGTTCGATCAGGAAAATAAGGTTTTGCTCAAAATCATTAGAAATAAATTTTGATTGGTCGAAGAATTGCTAAATAAGGTGATTAGAATTGCGTGAAGCAAGCTAGTTTTTTTATACTATTACGGGTAACCAATGAAAACGCGGCGGTGTTGATGAAACGCGTCTCTTCAGCACGAAATGTCGATATTGAATCTCCTCCCCGCTTCTCTCTTTCCAGGAGAAACATCAACATTGAATGGACGGCTTGAATAAAATTCGTGATCACAAGAGGAAAATGTCGAGAAAATTTGCATAATTTCGTTGAAAAAACACGTTATTGCATGAGACGGATCAAAGACGGCGTTTTTGCATGTGATCACTGTTGAGAAAATTGTAGATCTCGGAAAGACAAATATTTTGGAAAAAAATCGGGCTCTGTAGGTCAAAACTGACCGAGATAGAGCGTTTTGAAATGGTAGGTCACAGATCGGCTCAATATGCAAATTTAGCGAAATCAAGTGGATAGGCGTTCTCCCCGCCCTCACTTTAGTCAGCAACAAAAGTTTCATAGAAATCCGAGACGCCCAATTTTTTTCTGTAGTAAAATGTCTCGATTTTCCTACAAAAAATCCGTGTTATGTAAGGTTCACTTCTTCAAAGTAACCGCTTGTCACCACTTTGAGCCGAGTTGTCGGCACTTAGTGTCAAAAAAGAGTGAAAAGGCTGATTTCCGGCCCAATAGGGTCTAATAGTCTTTCCTTCGATGTCCAACCCCCGTCATTGTATTCAGCAGGTCAAGATACCCCTTGATAACCAGTTTCACCAAAATCTATGAAGTGGTTTCTGAAATATTGCGATCGAAAAAAACAAAAAATCTAAAATTTGCAAAATAGACGTAGCAGCCGGGAATAGAATCCGGGTAGGCTGGGTGTTGGCCAATAGCGATAACCACAGGGCCACAGGAGCGATATGAAGAGACACTCTTGATGCGATATACGACTAGCGAGTGAGTATGATAGCGCGCTCGCAGGTCCTTGCATTAAATTTTCCGAATAGTCAACACATTTACTTTTGCATTTCGGCTTTCACTTTACCTCGGCATGTCGATGGCTCTGGACAATAACCTCAGGCCTATGGAGGCCATTTCATGGGACAACCTTGGCGTGATACGTGACTACCGCGAGAGGAGGATAGCGCGCAGGCAGAGGAACCTTGATACCATCTCCGAGTATACAATCCATAAGATAAAGTATTTCTGTTGTTTGCCTATTACACCGTTCTCGCGGTGTATGATGCAAATATCAGGATACTACCAAGATGATAATAGACCAGTACCAGTCCGGTTGACGCTGGCGTGTAGCGCCGGCGTAATTTGGGTTTTGATTTGATTTTTTTCTTGGTTATTTTCGGCTCTCTGAAGATTCAGCCGGATCGAATTTTTCAAAATGGTCAGAAGCTCTTGTAAGCTCTGCAACTTTTCGCCCATGGTCTGGAGATACCCCAAAAAAGTTTCAGCCCAATATCTCAACTAGGAGCAAAATGGCGGGTACTCCTTGGTGGGACAAATTTTACTGATGATAGGATTTCCATGACTAAGGCGGAGTTGAGCCAAGGTCTTCAATTCCAGAAGTTAAGCTTTTTAGCCAATTGGAAGGTTCGCTTCTTAAAATGGGCCCCTCGTCATCACCTTAACATTAGTTATGATCACTTAGTAATTAAAAAGCCTAAAAAACATTCGAAAAGATGCTCAGATACCCCGGGAAAAAAAGCTTAAGATTGATCGGTAAAGTCAATAACAAACTAAGTTCGCCTAACTAAACTGGACAAAAAAATGTGGCAATAGTTATACCACGAGCTGGAATCGAACCTACAACTGGTCGACATCGATCCCAACCTCAAACCCCAACACCATTGAGGCTGATGTCAGAGCCACTCTTGACGTGCTATTCGACCGTAGATAGAGAGAGATGGGCGTAGCGCGCGGCAGGCTCACTCACTGATAAGAATAATCCAAAACACGTGCACACTAAGGTAATGTACGGTTATCGCTTTTTTTATCACAATGTTGGGAATTTTATTGTACCAAGATGATACCTGATCGGAATCAGGCCGGATCCAGGCTAGAACCTGTTTCGAAGGTCATTATCAGAGGTTGCTCCGAAGTTGAGTAGAGCTTTTTACCAAGTTGTCACCGGTTTCATAAATCGAATTGGGTATTCATTCATTCATTCATTCATTCATTTATTCCGTAACGGGGGAATTGGACAAGAAAGTATAGCGAGAGTGCAATAAACGGAGGTCCGTCGATGGAGTCGAATCGGTTATTTGCTGGGCAGCAAGGGTTGGGGAGGGGGCGAGGATTAAATTAAAGATCAAGCCAATTGCAAATAATTGAGTCGGGGTAGAATGAGGGGGGTTGAGAGCGAATGTAGTAACGAAAAGCGTTTTGTGAAGAATTAACAATTTCGGGTGGGAGGGAATTCCAGATAAGAATGGTTCTAGAGGCAAGGGTGGAAAAAGAGTTATGAGGAATAAATGGCAATGAGATACGAAGATTATGACAATTGCGGAGAGTGCGAGTGAGAGGTGTACAAGTAAGCAGGGAGGATGCATCCATAGAATATCGATTATTGACAACGGATTGGAGAAATGTGACATCCATAATGAATCTACGGCGTTCTAATGTATATAGATTCAAATCACGAAGCCTGGTTCTATATGGAACAGGCGGTAGAGAACAGCGGTAATAAAGTCTACGTGTGAAGTCTCTCTGAACTTTTTCAAGCTCTCTAGTCATATCTACACTGTGTACGGGGTTCCAGATTATGGAACAATATTCAATATTGGGAAGAATAAAAGTAGTAAAAGACTTCAGATACAGGTTTGGGCAGTTACTACGAAAGGATTTAAAAAGGAGGTTAGATTTAGAACGAGCACTAGCAATAATTTTAGAGATATGAGCTGAGAAAGAAAGGGAAGGGGAAAACTGCACACCTAGATCTTTGATGATGCAATTGCTAGGCTCAGTAAGGACAACATTATTGATAGTAAATAGCCTACGGGGATTGTGGCAACCATAATGCATAATGTGACATTTAGTTTCAGAAATGCCTAAATTCCATTGCGAAGACCAGTCAGCAACAGTGTCTAAAGCAGATTGTAAAACATCGGAGTGTAACGGGGCTTCAGCAAACAATTTGAGGTCATCGGCATATACAGAGTAATAAATAGATTTAGGGAATTGAGAGCAAAGATCATTAATGAAAAGGATGAAAAGGAGTGGGCCGATACAACTGCCTTGGGGCACGCCTGATCTAACGAATGAAGGGGGAGAAAAAGACGAATCAATAAATACGGACTGAGTCCTGTTCGAAAGATAAGAATGGATCCAAGTCACAAGGTGATCAGAAAGCCCTAGATTAGTCAATTTATGCAATAGTAATCTGTGATCAATGGAATCGAAAGCTTTGCGGAAATCTATGTAAACAGTGTCGAAAGGAGAGCCTTTCTTAAATATACGAAGGTAATGAGAGTAAGTCTCCGCAAGATTGGTGGAGGTAGATCGACAATTACGAAAACCGGTCTGATGGGGATCAAAAAGAATGTTGTGGTCAAGAAATGAGGTGATTTTGTCGATGAGAATTTTCTCAAAGACTTTACAAACAGATGACGTAAGAGATATTGGACGAAAGTCGGAAATAGAGTTGCTAATTTTCTTTGGGATCGGTTTAACAAGTGCGTGTTTCCAGAGAGAGGGGACTTGTGATGTGAGGAGAGACTTATTGAAAATTATAAGGAGAGGAGAAATGATAGATGATCGACATTTAGAAAGAACAATACTCGGAATATGATCAGGTGTGACGTTAATCTTAGGAGAAAGTTTGCTTAGAGCGTAGATAATATCTAGTTCTGAAACAGACGGTATGTCAAAAGTAAGAGAGGGAGAGGGCTGGGGAAGTGGGGATGATTGAGGATGGGTGAAAACAGAACAAAAGAATCTATCGAAGGCAATACATTTTAGATTATTGGACAACAAGAGGGATCCATCAGAATCAACAATGCCAGATGGTGTGATCTTGGGTGCATTGAGTTTACTATTACAATAACTGTAGAAAAGCTTAGGATTAGAGGAGTTAACAATGCGATTCTCCAGGGTACAGTGGAAGCGGTTAAGAGCGGAGTTAAATCTATCGGTCATTTTATACGAGGCGTAGCTATTGGAAGCGATACGAGACAAGTTTCTACTCTTACTGTAAAGAATCTTGAGGGATTTGGGGTATCTAGAGAAAGAAGAAGGTTTGGAAAGTGGAACAAAGGTATCGAGAAGATCATTGATAAAAGAGACGAAATATTCGTATGACTGTTGAACATCTAATCTACTGAAAGCAAGCGTCCAATCATGGTTGAAAATAAACGAGTTGATTGAGACCCAATCGGCAAATTTGTAAAGACGAGAAGTAACATGTTGTTTAGGAGGAGGGAGAGGGATACATAGGTCAAAAATCACAGAAAGATGGTCACTGAGTGGGGTAGACGGAGCAACATTACGAATTACGTCTCTGTTACTAAAAACAAGATCAAGATAATTTTGAAGTCTAGAAGGAAAATGTACATGTTGGGTGAAATGGTTGTCGGAAATGAAATCAAGAAGATCATTGTGGACAGGAGAGGAAAGGGTAGTCCAATCAATACTAGGGAAATTGAAATCTCCAAGAATAACGCAAGGAAAGTCAATGGAAATATGCGTTACCAGATGAGAGAGGAGTGAAACAAGAGAGCTCGTGGGTGAGGAGGGAGAACGATAAACTGTGATAATTCTAATTTTTCTAAAGGGGAATGAGGAAGTGAAAGGTACATTTAAATCTACAATACAGGATTCAAGAAGGGTAGAGGAAAAAGAGGAAATGAGCACGGGGCTAAGTGAGTTGTGAACTAAGCAAGCGACGCCACCGCCTCTACCGTAATCGTCAGTCGTTATGCGATCGCATCGAAATGGAAAATACTCAGGAAAACCACAAACTAGAAAGAAGTCGCTTTCAGAAAGATCGAGCCATGTTTCGGATATGCAAATAACACGATAAAGAGAGGAAGAGAGTATAAAGGAAAGCTGGGGCGATTTGCATCGAATAGAACGTGCATTAGCATAGTAAAGAGATACAGTTTGGGGGCTAAGCAGACGTGTACTAGATGAGTGCGCGTGCACTTTACGATGGTGAGATTCAAATGGGGATATCGATTGATTGACTGGGAGAGGGGAAAGAGAGGAGGAAGGAAAGGAAAGAGACAAGAGGGGAATGCCTTCCTTGCTGCCGCATACCTAGCGTCTCCTGTTGGTGTTGATGTGGTTCGACGGAGGGTGTACGGTAGTCGCATCAGAGATTGCAGAGGCACCAGAGGCAGAAGAGAGAACAGTAGCATCAGTGGAGACAGAGCCAGACGAGGGAGGAGCGGAGCCTGAACGAACGAGATCGGCAGATGGGTTCGTATTGGTATCCCTAGCGCGTCCGTAGGTCGAGGGGAATGGGCGAGGGGTACGGTAGTGGTAGAGCGAGAAGTCGCGTACTCCACACACAATCTGCCCAGCTTCCACATTCCTCTGTCTTGCTTCATCGCGAGCATCTCGCTCCATCTTCAACTGGGTCGGGGTAAGATCCTTCCTAATAAAGGCGAGAGTGCCAGTGAAGGGGGTCGGCCGTCCGGTCTTTCCGCGAATTCCAGAGAGGAGAAGGTCGCGGATCTCCTTGGAGGGACACTCGATCTTGAGGGGGCGCTTTCCGGGAGGGCGGTCAGTGGGGTGTCTCTTGTGCTTGATCAGCTGATCACTGAATGCCTTCTGAACCTTCTCCGAATCACAATCATTATTGATCAAGGTTTTTTTGTGTGTCTAATCTAAGCGATCATACATGGCCCATGAAGGGGGTTCAAGGGGGGCTTGCTCCCCTTGCTTGTTAAACGTTTTTTATAATCCTCAAGCTATCAGCAAAGTGTTGAATTTTTCTGCGCAAGAATTAATGCTACGCATCAATAAAAGTAAATGAATCCACTTCCCGTGGGGAAGTGTGATTTTCAGTTTGGAACAAACTCAAACCTCGGGTGAATTTGGGTCCCCCTATACCTCCTCTGACACATTTCTTCGTTGCCCAATCCCGATCTCAATAAAAGTAGATGAATCACACTCAGATTAGATTTCAACAAAAGTGATGGAATCGCATCTTGACCCAAATTCGCGCCTGAGGTTTCGAGCAAGCACATGACTGTGATGGGAATTTGATTGAGCAAGTTCTTCTCATGATTTGCTACTAGAATAAACTGATAGAAACAAATTAAAGCTGTTACTTTTCGAAGCATTATTTTCTCAAATACATTTGATGTTTGTTTTATAAGATCTTAGTATCAGAGCATATTACCTCAACAAATAAATTTAATTATGGCAAATCTGGTTGCCTATTTTTTCAAGAAAAAAACCCAGCGAATAAATTACGAGAAACCACAGGCGCGAATTTGGGTCAAGATGCGATTCCCTCTTTTGTTGAAATCTAATCTGAGTGTGATTCATCTACTTTTATTGAGATCGGGATTGGGCAACGAAGTCAGAGGTATAGGGGGACCCAAATTCACCCGAGGTTTGAGTTTGTCCCAAACTGAAAATCACACTTCCCCACGGGAAGTGGATTTATAATATATTGAAAGATTGTAGAGCTGATTAACCGCAACAGCAACATTCGCGATCTTCAACTTACAAAAGATTTTCGTTGATGGACTGTGCAGGAGGCCCTCATAATTTTTAAGTAAAAATTCATCTTTGTTCTCATACTCATTGTTCACATTTTCTCTTCATTCAATATATGGTCAGATATTTTTTGGCTGCTCAGGATTTTGCCATCCCACACTGAATTTGCATAAGTATGCCACAGGACGCCTGGCACGAAAACAAATGGATTGCTCCGGAAACATTGCTACCAGAGAATCAGTGATCACCAGGCAATGGCAAATCGGCATCCGACTCTCCTCAATTCACGTGCTCTCTCTGCTCTCTAACCGACAAGAGATCACACCAAATGAGGAGAGTGGATGCCGATTTGCCATCACTAGTGATCATCTCCAAAGCAGTATATTCTTGTGTTTAATTACCCAAGTTTGAGTATTTGAACCAACTAATGATGGGGGTAATCCCTCGAACCGCTTCTCGTGCGCGATAAACATCTTCCGCATTGACTTGCTTCCCGTCTTCTTTCCGGAAGAACAAAGAAGATAACATTATATGTTAATAACATCCCAGTAAAGCACAATAAAAAAATTACAGTTTGTCATATGTGGTATGTTCAAGTGAAAGTGAATTGTTGGGCCGTGCTATACAAAGAAATGACTTCTTTCACTTCATTTTTCGACGATCTCCGATCAGCTTGATAAAACTCAGCTATTGTTTCACCCTGCCAATATTTTCGCTTCATGACCACAACTCGGCATCTCTCTCTCCTCATTTCTAGTGATCTCTCGTTGAATAAAGACACGAGAGAGCATGCGAATTGAGGAGAGTCGGATGTTGATTTGCTAATACTAGTGGCCACCCGAATTCCTCATTGATATTCTCCCTATAAAGTGTTCGATCTCTTCAGGATGAACATCGCATCCTTTCTTCCTCTTCCTCTTCTTCTGTTCTCATACTGAGCTGTATTTCTTATAGAAAGATGTTCTCTACTCTACTTCTTCTTCCTTCTCCTCGCCACTTCGACCGCTCTCGAGGCTGCCGCACCTGTTCATCAAAAGGTTCGGCCAAGAAAATTTCAAACAAGCACTCAATTTGAAATTATAAATGTTTTTGTAGAAGCGTCAGACGGGCAACGATCCGCTCGCAAGTGAGTAGAATATTTTCGTTTACACGATGAATTAGTCGAGGGACATCTAGAAAAATGGGTCAATTTGAATGTTGCAGACCTTCTCCAGAACGTTGAGGATGCGGTTCATGCTGCAGATCCTTTCGACTGGGAAAGTCTGAGCAAAATCGAGGTTCAATGTATGTATATTAATCATATCGTGGTGTATTCAAATTGCTTAAGCACACTTACATAGTACTGATGTCCGTTCACGAGCGAATTTCCATGAATACCGCGCTCTCTCGATTACCAGAGAAACAAGAGAGGAGAGCGCAGTTCCGGTATCATTATTACAGGAATACGTGCTCGGTGATGTCGATCGTCTACACGGTCTAATATGATACGTACACATCATTGACACTCTCAACATAACACAAATATCCTTCAGAATGTGATAAATTATTCTTCACTGTTATCACACTCCGCAATCATAACTTTTCAATTGATCACGAGATGATATTTTGAAATAGATAAATATAGATATAGACACGAACAGTTTGAAATAATTTTCGCATCTGAATAGCGTGATGGTTGAAATACTGCAATGTAGAAGTGCAGCACGGTCACCAGATTTAAAAATCAAGCCGATGCTTATGGTTTTGCATGTGTCAATTCTAGCATTTCTCAAAAAAAAAATGCTTAAACATTGGTCGTGTGGCATGACTGTCTAGCTTTTCCACCAAAAGACTGCTTATTTTTTTTCAAGAAAATATTTCTTACTCTGTTGTAAAATTATGATAGGTAAACTTATTTATCTTACAATATCGTCGTTTGTGTCACTAACTTAGTGATTTCAAATCGGAATCGACTCTTCCACGGCGTTATACATGGGGTGAGCGATAGAAGAGAGGGCGGTCAGGGAAATGGCGAAATTGTGCGCAAAGACGAGAAAGCACGAAAGGGGTCTAGATTTGAATTGGCACGTTGCGACGTCGTGCCCCTTGTTCGCATGGTATCAAGTCGGAAATCAATAACAATATCCCTATTCGTCATCTTGACGCACGTGTTATTTCCTACAGACTTCATGAGTGTGATATTTAAGTGAGCAGCTGAAATTTTATCGAATAGGGCAGACACCTGCATTAGAAGAAAGCACATCCAGTCTTCAGATGACAACTCTAAGATAGATACGTTTCTCAGATTTGTTTGGATAGTCCGTGTTCCACCACTAGACAATGAGTATTATTCTTTAAATTCGAGCACCGGGACGATTTGCGAAATATTTCCCTCGCTTGCTGTTAATTTGGTTCTATGAGATATGTATTGGTGATGCCGAATCGATAACGGCCTCCCATTTTTTCGCATTTTCTTTCATTTATTTAACCGTCCAAAGAGTTCCTGAATCAAGGAGAGTCGGTCTCGATCCTAGACCATTAATCTGTATGGGTAACTTTGACGATTTTAAGAGCGCTCATGACAGGTCTAAGGTTCGGCTACAATATCGATAGGGACTTCGCATTTGGTGTGTATCAAAGGTTCGAAGACTGTTTAGTTTGTCTGAAATTATGAAATTCGTTTGCTTCAGATTTCAGCTTATCTATGGATCTCTAATTATGGTCGTTCACGCAACGCTTTTCTATTTGCTCATATTTCACACAAAAATGTGGGCGCGTTCAGTTCGTGCTGGATACTTGCTCAACCAGGTAATTTATTTCTAGAGACTAACAAGTTCTGGTAAGAAACTATTACGCATAGAGTTTCCATATTAGAATACGTTCTCATATTCTCTCGCAATCAAAGCGATTCAGATTCTTTGTTTCGTTATGGGATTTTATTTCCATTTTTCTTCATTTTAATTCCAGCTTTAAAAATCTTCCGTCAAAGGAAGCCTAATTGAGTGCATTGTACAGAAGACGGGGAGATAGGAGAAAGAAAATTTCACTGCTCTCCTTTAGGCGCAGATGTTTTTCAACGACGTTTGGACATGTTTTCTTTTCCGGGCATACTCCTTGCTCCCCTATCCCATCTTCTTCTGCAATGGGCCAGCATGCGGCGCTCTCGGAGCTGGAACTTGTTTTGTAATCCCTGATCCTTTGTAGTGATGACAAATCGTCATCCGATCATTCTCAATTCTCTCGTCCTCTATGAGAGATCATGCAAATTTAGGCGGGCCGGGTTCCGATTTGGCACATCTGATCCTCAAGGGCTCTTCTGAGATTGTTCTTGAAGGTTCTCGAACATCTCTTCGCAATCAACTCTGTATGCACGATTTTATTCATGCTCTTTATGATGCAACAGCAGATAATTCCACCCACGAGCAAGATGGCATTCACAAGAAGGTAATTGCAATCCAGAAACCAATGCTCTGTTAGAAATACGAAAAAGTATTATCATTTCACGCATTCTGCCTCTCCGGAAGAAATAGTATAAGGTTACAGATTTAAAGATTTTTTCTCAGAAATAACAGCACAATCACGCTTAATCAGTGAGAAAAATGGTGTTTTAATAAATTTTTCGTTAATTATTATTTTAAATGTTTAGATTGCAGGTCACGCATCATTATTATGAGCGTTTTGTACGCTTCTCTCTACATCAACCCAATATCGGCTTACATAACAGGCGTTGAGACTGAAAATAGAGAAGAGATACTTGGAGTGAGACGTTTATAAATTTATACCAATTTTAAACTGCCGGGGACCCACTCATTAAAAATGGGCGGCCAGAGTTCCATTAAGTTGTCTCTTTTTGGGGAAAAATCGATTTATTTCAGCGAGAAGAACTGATATGGATGCAAAAGTTGGCCATTGATTTTCATGTTCTGGGCGATATCAACAATTGTGGCCTATACCGATATGGTATCTCGTGAAGCGATTTGTTTTTAAATTTTAAGTTTAAGTATGCTTAGGTACTTACGTTATTCTATTTTCTATTGCGGTCTTTGGTCCACTTCGAGTTTCCCTAGCATCCACAACTATCCGATTTCTGAAGAAACAGGTGCAGATTATGATTTTAATCATAATTGTATTGATTTTTTGAAGAAACTTATCACCTCGAAAACGGTGCAAATGCAACAGAGCATCACCCGTTTGTTGATAAAACAGGTAGCCTTTTTTTGAATCAACTTAACTGTTTTGAAGTTTCAGACAACTTGCGTGTCCTTATTTTTCATTTATCCGCTATTTCTAAATAATATTGCGTTCGAATTTCAAATAGGATTTCTTCCTGATTGGGCCCTCGTTGGAGTACGACTATTGTTCATGGTACGGATCAGTTATATTACCAATTCATTGTTCTCGTGTTCCTTTCAGATCAGTTACATGCTCAATTCCCTCGCTCAATTCATAGTGATTATCCAAGCGAACAAGCCCTTTCAAAAAGTGATAATATTGATTTTTGATTGGTCATTGAATTTAATTCAACTACTCGCATCTTCCAGGTACTTAAAGAAAAGGCAATGTTCATATTTCTTCGCAGAAGAGAAACGGGACCATCAAATATCATCTCATCGATCTCAGTGAATTCGCGGCAAATTTAAGAGGTTGTTCAAACATCGGTTAAAACATTTGCCCTCGAAGTAGTGTGCTTCGAAGTCGCCCTAGATTTCAACCTATTTGCCACCTTTCATTCAAAATTTTCACAAATACAATACGAACTACAATGCATTCATTGTGAATCCTTGAATAGTAAAGATAACGACCGAACAATCATTACGGCTTATTTTTCGGCTAATCTGTCATTCAAAATTCGCCCAAAAAATGTCTTTTCGAGCGATTGATAAGAGAATGGCACCATCTAGAGGTGCATAGTCCACATAAATAATGGAAAAAAGAATCAGATACAGGAAAAAGTCGAAGAAGCAGCCTCGGCGTCGTACTTAATGCCATCAGATAAATAAACAAGAAGAAGTGGGCTCTGTCTGAATAGGAGGGTTTTTTGAAAGTTTCCCGGTCTCAAAAAAGTTTCCCGGTCTCAAAAAAGTTTCCCGGTCTTAAAAAAGTTTCCCGGTCTCAGAAAAGTTTCCCGGTCTCAGAAAAGTTTCCCGGTCTTAAAAAAGTTTCCCGGTCTCAAGAAAAGTTTCCCGGTCTCAAAAAGGTTTCCGGTTTCAATATCATTTATTCATATTCTCTGTTCAATTGACACATTAAGTATCGTGCAACCATACTTTCTGAAACAATCGACATTCTTACGTGGATTTTTTCTCATCAAGTCAGAGGGCTACCCTGGAAAAAATAAACCACAGAGCTGCCCAAAATTTTTTAAGAGTGGCTCTGTTATTTTTTTTTTGGAGGATAGACATGGAGAGTAAAATATTTTTTTATTACATGGTGTGTGATGTTCAGTGTGGAACGGGAAACATTTGCCGATATGTGAATAGTGTCCCAAATTGAATCAAGCATATGAAAATTTCAAAAAAATAAATAAAAATAATCAACAAATACTGTTGATATCTTTATCAAAATACATTCTCTTCGGTTATTTTGCAGTTTGGACTTGACCAACAAGGTGCCTAGAGCTGATAGCTGACCCAATATGAGATGTTGGGGTGCACCCTCCGGGAAATGCCAGACATGTCCCAAAAAAGTCGAAAATTTCGTCCTTGTAAAAAGTACGTTCTCATAGGTGTTGTGGACGCATTTTTCGATAAAAATAACGAAAAACTTAGTTTGGAAGCGAAAGAACAACGATAAAATGTAGAAAATCAAATTTTTCGTCATTTTTGTAACACCGTGAAATTTTTTTAATGTCTTCGGAAAAATGCTCGGATTCTACAGCTTCCAGCCCGAGGCTTTCTCGGAGGCTGACGAGAAAACGATTTTGAGAGATTTTGGCATTCCGACATGATACAGTCATTTTTTACATCAGATCGTCATCCCATTATCCGTTAGAAAGCATTTGTGTTGATGTTACGTTGATGTTACGATATATATAAAACACGAAAAAAGTCGAAAAATCACTAATCTCAAAATTTCAAAAATTCATAAGTCATGTATCTGAGCGTCAAATGTTGTATTCTCTACGGAAAATCACTCAAATATGAGTTATGAACAATATCTGAGAGTTAAAGCCGATTTGTGAAAATTTTTTGAAATTTATATTTTTCTGTGGACAAATTATCGAGAAATTTTTCGACCAACACTTTTTCTCTAGAAATAGTCACAAAAGCTCAAAACTTGTTCATAGCTCATATTTGAGTTATTTTCCGTTGAGAATACATAATTAGAAGCCCAGATACATGACTTATGAATTTTTGAAATTTTGAGATTTGGAAAAAGTGATTTTTTGACTTTTTACTTTTATCGTGTTATCTATATCACCACCACATAACATCAACACAAAAGGTTTATAACGGTCAATGGGATGTAAATCTGAAGTAAAAGTGACTGTATCATGTCGGAATGCTGAAATCTCTCAACATCGTTCTCTCGTCAGCCTCCGAGAGAGCCTCGGGCGGGAAGCTGTAGAATCCGAGCGCACGGATGAAAAAGCGTGAAAATTTAAAATAATATGTAGTTTTGCACGTAGAAACCGAAAATGCAACAACATTTTTCGAAGACATTAAAAAATGTTCACGGTGATACAAAAATGACGAAAAATTTTATTTTCGACATTTTATCGTTGTCCTTTCGCTTCCAAACTATGTTTTTCGTTATTTTTATCGGAAAATGCGTCCGAAACACCAATGAGAACGTACTTTTTTCAGGGACGAAATTTTCGACTTTTTTGGGACATGTCTGGCATTTCCCGGAGGGTGCACCCCAACATCTCATATTGGGCCAGCTATCAGCTCTAGGTATGGGGACTTCACCCTGAACTTATTTGCATAGGTTGCAAAAAAAAGTCCTCCGTCGACCCCTCTCGAAGCTTCACTAAACCGTGGAACGGCTCTTAACGGGACAAGTTAGAGATGAAATTCTTTTTGCACCTTGTTGGTCAAGTCCAAACTGCAAAATAACCGAAGAGAATATATTTTGATAAAGATAAAGAAGAAAGTATTTGTTGATTATTTTTATTATTTTTTTGTAATTTTCATATGAGGCCGTATGCCTAAGAGTCGGGGGCTGGCACAGCAAAAAAAAACGAATATGCTCAAAACGTGGTCCGAGGGGTAACTTTTCATTCCAAATCGACTGGAATTTTCAGTTTTTCGGTCAGATGATTCTGAATCCCGGAACGACGCGACGTCGATTCGACCAAATTCGTGTTCTACGATTAAAACTGGTCCGGACAGGGTCGGAATGGCAACAAATCTCGCGCATCCGACCAGAATTTAATTCTCTACAAATTGAAAATAAATCCGACCCTCTATCTGACATGCTGACTTATGGTCGTTTTTTGACCCTATTCTCATGCGAGAAAATAACTTTGCCAGTTTATAGAGAATCTTTTCCTGATCATTTTGGTATATGGGTTTAGGTATTTAGAGTTGCGTAAAAGCAAATAGGGGGCAAAAACTGTGGCAAAAAAACTTTTTTCTTTCGTTATTTCGTGATCTCTCAAATAAAAATTCGGTGTCTACGTGCAAAAATACGTCAGAAAATCCCACAGACATATTTTTCTGAGATTATGACTTTTGACCCTAAAATTGGAAATCGGATATTGGTCGAAAAAGTCATAATCTCATAAAAATATAAAAATATGGATTTTCTGGCGTATTTTGCACGTAGACACCGAATTTGTATATGATAGATCACGAAATAACGAAAGAAAAAAGTTATGCTCAAAAACCACAAGAAACGCGAGTTGGCCGCAGTTTTTGCCCCCCTATTTGCTTTTACGCATCTCTAAATACCTAACCTCATATACCAAAATGATCAGGAAAAAATTCTCTACAAACTGGCCAAGTCATTTTCTCGCATGAGCATAGTGTCAAAAAACGACCATAAGTCGCACAGCATGTCAGATAGAGGGTCGGATTTTTTTTCAATTTGTAGGGAATTAAATTCTGGTCGGGTTCGCGAGATTTGTTGCCATTCCGACCCTGTCCGGACCATTTTTAATCGTAGAACACGAATTTGGTCGAATCGACGTCGCGTCGTACCGGGATTCAGAAGCATCTGACCGAAAAACTGAAAACGCCAGTCGATTTGGAATGAAAAGTGAGCATATTCGATTTTTTTGCTGTGCCAGACTTTGTTCGACTCTTACGCGAACGGGCTCATATGCTTGATTCAATTTGGGACACTATTCACATATCGGCAAATGCTTCCCGTTCCACATTAAGCATCACACACCATGTAATAAAAAATATATATTTTACTCTCCATGTCTATCCAAAAAATAATAGAGCAGGTCTCTAAAAAAAAATCTGGGCAGCTCTGTGGTTTATTTTTTTCCAGGGTAGCCCTCTGACTTGATGAGAAAAAATCCACGTAAGAATGTCGATTGTTTCAGAAAGTATGGTTGCACGATATTTAATGTGTCAATGGAACAGAGAATATGAATAATTGATATTGAAACCGGAAACATTTTTTGAGACCGGGAAACTTTTTACAGACCGGGAAACTTTTCTGAGACCGGGAAACTTTTCTGAGACCGGGAAACTTTTTTAAGACCGGGAAACTTTTCTGAGACCGGGAAACTTTTTTAAGACCGGGAAACTTTTTTTAGACCGGGAAACTTTTTTGAGACCGGGAAACGTTCAAAAAACCCTCCTATTCAGACAGAGCCATGAAGTGTATGGTCGCTTATCATGACTTACACATACAATTGATACCGGATCGATTAGTCCCTCTTCCCCGCTCTAGTGGACATGATAGATAGAGTCTCTACTAAATCCCGCAACACTAGCGTTCCCCAGTAGTGTTATCATGTTATCTTTATTATTTTCTTTTTGTGCAAATGCTTGTTTTTCAGAATGATCTGGGCGCTTTTTGGAATCGCTGTGCTCACTTGGCTTTGTCATGAGATAATGTCAGTGAACGCTGGATTTACTTGTAATGCATTCATTATTTATCCCGCCATGGGCATGATGGCTGTGAGGTGCCGAGTAGTATTATTCAATTCATTTTTTTAAAAATATATGTTAAATAAGTAAGTTTGCATTCAGGCAGCGCTGACGCCATTTGCAACTCCGCGAGGAACTGGGCCTCACTGGACCCCCGGCTTCGTTCTTCTTTGGAAATTTCTTCTACCTCGCTGAAGTCATCAAAACTGTATCGATCCGATTAATTTTATCTATTATTTTAATTGATTTAGAAAGGTATCGAAGCGACTCCCTACATCTATCCGGCACTCGAGAAGATCTACGGATCCACGTTCGGGTGAGACTGATAATTTGAAATAGCTGAAAGAATGTACGAACACTCTTCTCTTGCCCTTTTTTCGATAGTTGGCATCGGGATCATTTCATATTGCACACCGAAGAGTGATAGATACACGAATCAAGGTATTTTAGTTACCCGACTAAAAGTACTTATTTTTCCCAGTTTCTACTACGGTTCGAATCTCGAGATCGTTACCACAGACCCGGACATCATTAAGGAAGTATTAATCTCGCAGTTCAGCAATTTCGTTTCAAGGAAAGTCAGAACCGCTTCAGTTCAAGTTTTTGGAGTTTATCGATAGACCATTTTTTCCGTTAGTAGCTCTGATTAGAGTGTGACTCTGACCTGTCCCAGCGTTCACTATCACTAGTCAGACTGGCGCGATAGATAACCTCCTTCGTGCTGACAATTTTACCGCTTATCGTATTTGGCTAAGATAAAGGTGCATTTTGTCTGAGATCAAAGTCGAGTTCTATGTAGAATAGAGCTGAAATGTGCATGGATTTTTTTTTAAAATTTGAATCATTATGGATTTCACACAGAAACTATCCATCAACCTGGTGTATCCGATGATCGACGTGCAGGCCGATCATCTCGGATCTTATGGTACTGGGCTTTCAAAATTGCCTATATTTTTTTAAAAATGTATTTCAGGCGTAGGTTGTAAGGAAATGCGTTCAGTGATTTCATCTATCTTCACCTCTTCAAAGATGAAAAAGGTGAAGATGATACGTTTGCCAAACTGGGCAATTTCATTGAGCCAAGTGCTGAAGCCCGTTTGTTGTAGATGCACCTTCTGTTTCACGATGCGATCGCTAATCTTGTCGATGAAATGAGAGCAAAGATGAAAGCTAACGAGGGAAAGATCGTTATTTATGCGTATGAATTTATTTATAAATTAATTTATGTCACACTATTTTTTTAAACGTATGCTTTTCAGTGAATATCAAGCGCTGACAATGGACATAATCGGAAGATGCGCTCTCGGACAGAACATGTCATCCGTCAAGGTGTGTGGGCAACTCAAAATATACTCAACTAGCGCGTTGTTTCGCCGGTTAGAGAGATGAGAGATCAAGCGAGATGAGCGGTCTCTGGCACAGATGAGCGGTCATTTATTTTTTTTATTTTTATATTACTAGTTTGATCGTTGTGTCGGACTCTAATGTAGGAGCAGGATCTTGGTAAACACAGCTGGCAAGTCACAATGCTATTTTCATACTCATTCATGTCAGGACCGCTCCGACCAGTACTATGCTCATGCGCGCAGGTTCATCACAAACATCGCATACACCAAATCGCTAATTTTCAAGCTCTCAAGTGAGTCTCGTCGTATTGTTGAGTTTTTTTGTTTGAAAAAATTACACCCATTGTTCACCACTCCAGAGTCATATTTTTAAGTGAGACTGAAACTTATCGCGTTATTTCTCAATGCGTTCTCGTTCTGAAACCTCATTTCCCCTTCTTCCATCCTAATTCGCAATCCTCTTTCAATATATTTCCCTTTCTTCAAGTATCTTCGGCGCTTCTCGGTGTTTGGCAGAGAAGAGCAAGTCATGATCAAATTGCTGTCCGAATGCGTGCTCGAAAGAACGAGGGAGCGAGCGGCGGGAAAGTTGAGTTGATGATAATCAAAATATCAAGGAAAATTGTTGATTCATTTAAGAGAGCGACTCTGAAAATTTTAACCCTTTCGGTTGATTTCCGGACATGCCGCGAGGATTTTCGATTCAGACCTCTATACGCATACCATGGAGGCATGTTGGGTACTTGTTTACACAAATGGCCAAATTAGGGCGCCGCGTCTAGAAACCGGCGCGCCAGGTGCGCGCCAAGCTTCAAAATAGGTTTTTCATATTTTCTCAACCGGACAGGTTGGAATCAAAATTTCTTTTGCATCATCATAGACATGTCGAGAGTGGATGAAAACACTATACAGATCTGATTCAGATCGATTTAAAATTCATTTTCGCGATGTCGAAAATCTTTTTTTCGACACATTGACTCACTTTTCGCGAGGGGGGGGGGGGCGCACAGCCACCTATCACACGATGAAGCCCATGCAATTCTGCATCGAACGGTATGCACCACGAATCAACCCACTTTTTCAGAACCCGCGAAAAATTGTTGAGAAAGCAAAAAATCCTCGATTTCGTCCATTTTTTGACCACAACTTTTTTCTTTCGTGTGTTCATGAGCTGTAATGCCGAGATTCGGCTTCTACACGCGAAACTACGTCAGAAAAACCTAAAGTCAGATTCATTTTTATTTTCTTTTTGGGTAAAAAAATCAAAATCTGACATTGTCTGATGATAAGCTTATGTGATGTATTTGAGTGCGTAGATTTTGAATTTGATAGCGAGAGCTCACGAAAACGCGAAAGAAAAAATGTATGCTAGAAAATCCGTAAAGTAGTCGATATTTTAAGTTTTTCGTCGATAACTTTTTTCTATCCCGTTTTCGTGAGCTCTAGCTAACAAATTCGAAATCTACGCACACAAATACATCACATAAGCTTATCATCAGACAATATCATTTTTTTGATTTTTTTACCCAAAAGTGACCTCGACCACGGGGTCATGGTAAAGTTGAAAAATTTTGAATCTCAGAAAAATATGACTTTATGTTTTTCTGGTGTAGTTTTGCGCGTAGAATCCGAATTTCGGTATCACAGCTCATGAAAACTCGAATCAAAAAAGTCGGGGTCAGAAAATGGACGAAATCGAGGATATTTTGGTTTCTGAACAATTTTTCGCGGGTTCTGAAAAAGTGGATTGATCTGTACTGTATACCGTTCGACGCAGAATTGCATGGACTTCATTGTGTGATAGGTGGCTGTGCGCCCCCCTCGCGAAAGGTGAGTCAATGTGTCGAAAAAACGATTTTTGACATCGCTAAAATTAATTTAAAATCGACCTGAACCAGATCTGTATAGTGTTTCCATGTACTCTCGACATGTCTATGATGACGCAAAGGAAATTTTGATTCCAACATGTCCGGTTGAGAAAATATGAAAAACCGATTTTCAAAATTGGCGCCCACCTGGCGCGCCGGTTTCTAGACGCGGCGCCCTAATTTGGCCATTTGTGTAAACAAGTACCCAACATGCCTCAATGGTATGCGTATGGAGGTCTGAATCGAAAATCCTCGCGGCATGTCCGGCCAGGTGTAAAAAAATTCAGAGTTGCACTCTTAATAAGCGCCAATAAATGAAAAATACACATAATCGAAAAACGACAAATAAGCTGAATCTACCGTTTAAAAAATTCCAAAACTGTAATCTGATTTCAAGTTCCGTCCTCTTTCCGTCCTCATCGACTTGATGCTCGCCGAGAATGAGAAGAGAGTGGAGAACGGGGTACGTTGTGCTTGCAAGCACAAGATGTTCATTCTGCGTTTATTCTCGATTACCTGATCAGATCAATTAAATGAGCCTGCCTTTATCTTGTCAGGAAATTTTTAATTATTTTTATAATAATTTTCTGAAGTAAGTCTTTATTCTCAGCGCACCCCACTGCACCATGATATCATCGTTTCCAACGCATGGATATTTTTCATTGCCGGGTTCGAAACCACATCGACCTCGCTCGCATTCTGCTCCTATTTATTGGCCAAACATCCGGAGGTACTGCCATTTTTTTAAAAATCGATATTGATATTGTATGGGTTTGGCCCATGATTCGACAATGCATAATAACCACTTTCATCAACACATTGTCAACTGAATCAGTGTTGTATTATGTTTTATCGAATATCTTGCACTGCTTGATCGATGAGAGGAAATGGCAATATTAATAAAATAAAATGTATGTAATAATACGATATTGAAAAAAAGGAAACTATTATATTTCTTAAATAAATTGGTGAAATGTCGACTTGTAATTTAAAAAAAAAATCATGCAGCAGCAGGTGGGCTGCACATCACAAGGAGACTGATTTTTATTTCTTTTTTTTGCAACCATTCATTCTTTCCAATCATCCATTGATTCGCATGAGAAAAATTAAAGAAAATTATCGACCGTGATTCAGACAAAGTCTGCAGTCGAAAGAAATTGTCTGACAATGAGAAACAACTTACAACTCTGCAAGCTGGATCAGTTCCTTGTGCTCTTTTGTGCGCTCCCAAAAATTTTCGCATCCTTCCTCATTTCTGAAACAACTCTATACAGTTTCAACTTAATTTCAGGGCATTCTGCCGCTAATTATCATGGACAAAAAACAACATTCAGGGACTCGAAAAAACTTACTTCACGTGATCCAATAAAGTTTTCGTGATTTCGGCGTAGGGGATCAATTGCCCGATAAAGGAGCCATTCGCAAGTTCCTTTTGACAGAAACTGAATATAAAATTTTAAAAAGTCTTGTTGTGAAATAGCATAAATGTGGTTCTGCATTAGACTAATAAGAAAGCTAAGAAATTTCATTAGTAAAATTGCACGACATAAAAACAGCACCTATGGAGCGCCCTCAAGTCATCTAGCCATGCGTAAAAATTCGCTTCCTCGTCGACCGTCTGATTTATGAACTCAATCGGTGCGAAGTCGGAACGTATGAGGAAAATCTGCAGTGAGATGTTTTGGTGAATTTACATATTGTTATTGCACGCTTCTTCGACTACCAAAAATACATTTGATATGTGTTAGCCTGGTCTACTATTTTCAAAATGCGCTTTATCAGGGTCTGCGCTCTTGCGCAGGTCGGAGAGTCGTTGAAACATCTATCAACATGTAATTTTTAATGAAATCAAACTCACAAATGTATACGCAATTAAATGTTGTACAAAGGTCACCGCTAAGCCGCTGGTGAAGATTTCTTCGTAACTTTTTACTTCTTGCACCGGGCATTGTCCCTGAAATAACCGGTTTTCTGGGTGAGCCTCAATCAAGCCCGTAAAAAAACAGATTAGTATGCTCACATTGTGAAGTGAAGCCGGGTTGATCGATATATTGAGGATCATATCAGGGATTATCTGGAACGATTCCATAGCCACGCATACGACATGTCGCATCAGTAGCTCCTGTGCCAGCACAGTAAACACAAAGCAGCAGAGGATCAAGCAAAGATTCTCTGAAACGACCAGTATGGTCAGTCGCTGACGATCTGTGCAGAAGGGTCGAAGAATTTTGTTGAAGAAACGCCTCAGAAGATTCCGCATCTGACACCGTAAAAGTGTTGCAAAAAATACCAAGTTAGATAAAAAAAAACAAGTTGAAGTCGATATACAAGTTTTCTAATCAGAATGCAATAAATGCGAGAGCTTTCATGATGACTGATCAGCATGATTCAAGTTCACCCAGCCTCAAACGTCTATTGATTGCTGACTAAGGCAGACCACGGAGAACGCGTTCTTTGGGAAACTTACAAAAAAGCTAAGAATATTATGGTGTTTTTTCCTGATATTTTGTCTGCTCAAGCATCCCCACTAGCATGTCTGGCCAACCCCTCAATGAGAAAATCGAGTCTGGTACCGAATTTATTTAGCCAGAAACATAGCCACGTCTCGTCCACTCTTATTTAGAAACACACCCATTTGATCCCCCATCATGTATGTCACTCACATCATTGCTATGTCTTATGTTTATTTCGTATGTTTTTCTCTGACAATATCATATTACGAATTCATAATAATAATAATTTATCAACGCCCGAGGCGCGACGAGATTAAATATACATGTGATCGGAATTATTGATTGCAGGGAAGGAGGGATGACTCTCCTGAAATCATCGGGGTTGGGAGAGTTATGAGATAATTTGGTGGCTCTCCAGTCGACGTTTGAAGATTCTGATGCTTGGGGAGGTGCGAATAAAATCGGGAAGTTGGGAATACCAACGTGAGGTTCGGACAGGGAATGAGTGGGATCTGGCAGTGCTCTTGGTGAATTCGGTATTGATTCCGAATGTAGATACTCGATCACGAGTCGGCTTATAAACATAGAAAGATGAACGAGGAATAATTGTACAACCATTCATTATCATATGAGTCATACAAATATCACCTATGACTACAGGGTGCGCCATAATTATGGCTACTAATATTGGTGAGGCCATAGCTTCTCCGTCTATAGTGATCATGAGGTGTTGAACTTATTATTTTGTAGAGGGTCCCTCATTCAATGCATATTCCATAATTGATGACAATCGGTAGATTGAGTCTCTTACTAGGAGGAGGTATACAATTTGACTATCGCATATTTTGATTGCACAGATCACTAACATTATTGAAAAATCACTTGCTACTTATGAACCGAGTGTCCATAAGACACGCTCATTATATCAGAAGGTAGCACGAATAAATATCAAGCGACGATAAAAATAGCCATCCCACTTGTTACGCACTAACACAGAGATGTCAGCAACAATGTGACCCATTTCATAAGCATATTTGAGAAATAAGGGCTCTAGTATCTCAGCAATCATCCTAGCTAGACATGTAAAAATCCGTGCGCACACTTTTGCCAAGGAATCCTTTAACGTCTATATGTAGGATGGTTCCTACATCAAGCATCGCTGATAATGGATGGATCAAGTATGACAATAAATCATCAGATCCGCAATTCCAACTTGCTTCATCCAAAAAAATCAATTCGCCAAACTATGCACCTATTTCCGCCGTATTGACTTGTCGAAGTATTACTCATAGGTTCTTCAATAATATGTATGGTTGTTAGACCGAACGCTCTCCATCTGGGAAATGTGAGGAACAAAACGTGGAAATCTGACCGAGATACACACTTTCTCATCACTATTGAAATCAAAAAGATATCGACCCTATTCCATTGTGCGATAGGAAAGTGGAAGGTCCATTCTAGTCAATGAGTTGACAGAATAGTTGTTTTTGCATGAACCTAAGAAAAGCTGTGGAAGAATCGTTGAACATTTCCGAACCTTGCGTTTCGCCTTCTCGAAGGAAGCTTGGGAACTCGATTGGTGTAAAATGCACTATCGCTTTAACATACGTTCGAATCGATAATTATATAAAGGTATGTATGCTCTCTCTATGTTGACAATTTCAAAGCTGAACCACTTCAAGTTTAGGAGTACCATTCCCTCAAACTCAAGATTGTCTGTGGACCTCGGGTCTCTGAATCATTTCTCTTCAAATCGCTGTCCAAAATCAATCAGTCGATGCGGACTCAATCATATGCTATTTTTAGATTGCAATTGGTCGAACTTAAAATAATTCATAACTTAGGAATGAATCAATGGTTTTGGACGGAGCTAAGATCGTTTGGAAAAAGTAGCTAAAATTATGGCGCACCCTGTAATAAATGCTCGACCTCACTCGCTATCCTATCTCTCCCAAAGTCGTTTGTTCTCGCGACTTTGGCAGATAAATGTCGGAATATTAAGGTTCATCCGTTAAAGACGTCCCGGAAATAACTATTTCAACGATACTTGCATTTTCATTTTTTACAGGGAATGGTAACAAATCTCGGTATAATTATCGCTAGTAGACCTCAATCTGGACCTAGGGCACATCAGATTTCAGTTTTCAAAAAGTGCGCAAAAAATTATTCCTGTGAGAAAAAATCGATAAACGATTATGGCACGAAACGATCGGATTCTCGTGCTCTGCCACGGATATCCACAAGTGATCATTGCAAAGAGTCTCACGCCCCCTCTTCTGCTCGTTGTCTCGAACCCGGCCCTGCGCCGAGAACTTTGGTTTGCTGAGAAACAGTTGAGAGAAACATTTCGTCACATTCCCAGTGCTGTTCTGCTAAGAAGGGAACATACTTATTTATTTATTTATTTATTGTATACCACTGAAGATGCTTCAACAAGTATAGGATGTACGAGGTAATAGAAAGATTGTGAGAATACAACTAAGGGAAGGATGCGTGAGGAATAGGGTAAGGAGGTTAGGGGAGGATACTTCGTATAATTCATCAACAACGAGAGTTTCTGCGTAATAGGCATCACTTTCCATAATTTAAATAAACAAGGACATCCTTTGTAAATAAATATTTGTAAGTGCCTAAATGTTGTCGAAATATTTACTGAATTGAAGAGACAAGAAAACAATTGACCCTCAAGGGTCAAAGAGGATGCAGAAAAGGAGCCGCACTCAGCCGCACGCCATTGCGCACCACTCACCACACAATAGTGGTCGCACACGGCGCGTATAGTTTACCTCTCTTACCGTCTCTCTATCCCGCGTTTTCCTTCCACTATTTCTCTCTCTCTCTTCTCTCTACTCTCTACTCTCTACACTCCACGCTGTATTTATAATCGAGCGCATTTTCGTTGTTTACTAAGCGCGCGTGAATGTCCCTTGACACGTCTTTATTGTGCATTATTTAAATAAATAAATAAATAGCATTGGCCTGTCAAAAAAGTATTTGCAGGTGAAACGCGATAATTTTTTTTAAAAATTATGATAATTCGGCGATTCCTCTACATCGTGTAAGTTATTCTCTTTCACAATGCGCCGCGCTCAGAAAGAAAAGAGGTGACTGACAAGGATTATACACATATGAATATAAAATATTTGGTAATACATGGTTCCGATAATCTTAGGAGTTTACCATACAGACTTTTCCGTGCTCTATGATAGGGTTGGTAAAACGGCATGAATTTCGGCGCCGAAATTCCTTCCCCCTAGCGTATTGCGAAATTTCGATAGGGGGGGGGTGGAATGACGACGCCGTAATTCAGGCCGTTTGGCCAACACTACTCTATGATCGCCTGCTTCAGATACTCGCCGGGTTTCCCTCCGATTACAAGACGATTCCCCGATTGATCAAGGAACTCAAAATTGCCGAAAAGATGGAACTATCGAACATGGACGAGGAAGACCGAAAGGTTATGAAGAAAGTACGTGTACATATATTCGATTTACAGTTTCTAACATTAATTGCCTTACGAAAAAATGGGGGGGAAGGGAAATGATCCATGATTCAGCACGGTTTATTCCTCAATTACATGATACGTGACAGGCCACTGGCAAAGATTCTCTGAAACAATCTGAACATTTATGGAGACATGATCTATACACTTGAGGAGTGAAAGAAGGCCATAGTGAGTTTACAATCTTTATTTACCGTTTTTTTAAGTAAGATAAAATATCTTTTTCAGGAAGCAAACAAGGACCATCTGTACAAATTGTGGATGACACCAGAGGCACTGGCTAGGTATTAGTGACGCCCTTCGATTTTCCTTTTCCCCCAGATCGTGGACATGGAGAGAGAGAGAGAGAGAGAGAGAGAGAGATATTAGGTCGGTCAGAAAGTTTCTTTCTTTTTCTTTTTGTTAATTTTAGCTCGACAATTGTGCTTGTACAAAAAGGGACGCAGCTATATGTCTTGTTTTCAATCTTCAATTATCGATATCAAAGTTCAAGAAAATTCTGCTAATTTCTGGATAATGGGATCCTCTCTCAATTTGTATTGGGGACTCACTGGGTATTGTACTTTGATATGCACTTGAATTGACATTTGAAGATCTATCGACTCGACAGCTGTGTGATGGAAACTGTTTTTCGTTCCAGAACCGAGAGTTCCAGAACCGTCTGTTGCATCTTCACAAGCGCTTTTCTATTAAGCATGCTGCGATAATTTCCTCGCAATAACTTAATGGTAATCATCAATCATCGTACTTTATAAATGTGACACTGGTTGGGCCCTATTACTTCTTTCCACTCTGCACTGGGTTGAGATACAGATGCGATTCATGGTCAACCACTGTGAATTTAACTTTACTTTGTGTCCCTCATACTAATTGTTCAGCCCTGATATAATGTGAGCTAAAAAGAGCAACAATACCCTCATTGATTATGTATAGCCATATGCTGATCGATCAAACAACAATAATAATATAGGTCAGAATCGATGAGCGTAAAAAAGAAAGAAACTTTCTGACCGACCTGATAAAAAGTGAATTTAAATCCCTAATCTTCAGTCATGAACAGCTTCTCAAACACCTCGGAGTCGATATAGCAGCGGTTGATCTTCTGAAAGTCGTCAAGGAGAGTGGTCAACCAGAGATAATCAACGCATTCCGCGGATATATCTCTCGAGACAAGGAGAAGCAAATCACTAGAGAACTCGATGAACTTTAGGCATTATTGTATTTTCTAAAAATTTATTTCGACAACGATGTCAATCGCACATGTAATATTATGAGTGACTGGTCTTTCACGCATATTTGTTCGTCGCTACTCCGAATGATAAATGCTACCGATTAAGAAAGTTGAATGAGACACTAATCGTTCCATATCTCCAGTTTTTCAAGAGTCTATATTTCTGGATTTCAACCTAACCCTTTGCCTGGATTCTTATTCACGATTTTAACAAAAAACATTCCGGGAGGAATGGTCAGGCTGGAATCGTGATACAGTTTGGAAAAAGACACCACGGATACAGCTGTGCCAGAGAGCACGATGGCAGATAGAGTCTTGACGTTCAGGCAAAAAGAAAAACGTTTTAACTGACAGCGCTACACCACCAATGTTGTGGCGCGATTTCAGAACAGAGATGCTAATCAATCTCTCCAGAACTCGTCAGAATTGTCCAGTGTTTATTTGTTATGATTTCCCATATTTTTTCAGACAGAATGCACGTAGATTTTATGATTTTTCATCGAAATGTGCTTGCAAAAGTTTGCGATTGCTTACCCGACAAGTCCAATCTGCAATTGAATTAGGTGATGATTTGATCTGACCAATTTAGATGAAGCTCATGCCAGGTCTGCAAAACCCGTAACCGTCAAAGCTAATTCGGAAATGGTGCCGCACTGCATTGCACACCACACACAACTTTCCTATATGTTGACCTTGGCCTAGAGATGTTATCTGAGGGTGAAATCGCTCTGTGCGATTGAAAGGGAGATGATACCATCATTCATAGTTTTTCACGTGAAATCCTTGGTATCCATCCATTAACAACTTATTTCGAGGCAATCCTTCCTGTCAGATGTTACGAACGTTTCTCATATTGCTTGTCAATCTCAATTTGTCAATTGAAGTCTATGTCTACGGAGATCCTGGCAATGGAAAGGTTGTGTGAGTATGTGCGATTGGTGGTATCGAATAGACCGCGAATAGTATATTCTCATATCGAGCATCGCGTGATTGAGCTGAACGATTTGACGTAGTGATTTCAAATCGAAACCGATTCTTCTAAATTCGCGAGCTCTTTCATCACCGTAATATGAGATAGCAGAAAATGAGGAGACTCGGGTGCCGTTTTGTCATCACTGAAAGTAAGAGACTCCTCCTCAGTCCCATTACATTACAGTCACAACATGCGGACCTTCATGAAGGTGACATTTGCTTTGAGCGCGCCACAAGATTATAGAGACGTGTCGATTCCTCAATGTCACGAGCAAAGACTCAGAAGGGTGTGTTCAACTTTGAAGCTTATATACCTATAGCGCCTACAAAATAAAATTCGTATTCATTTCATTCAAATTGTCAGTCTTACTACGAACTATCCATGCCCGCGGTCTCTGTCAGATTGGCAGGAGCTGAGGGTGGCTTCACAAATATTCGAACTGGGCACATCATCTACCCACTCTCCATCACCGGTATCATTCATTCGAGTTATCTTCAATAATTAATAGGCGCGAAAGTGATTCTTCAAGATGTTTAGAACACTTGAGAAATACTCGACCATTTCGGAAAAGCAGTGTCTTCCCTGAGAGCATGAACTAGATGCACATTATATTGAGACAATCAATGTTTGATATTTATTCATTTGCAGTAATCAACGGGACAAAGCCTCGGAGTGCACATTTTGCTGCCGGTGTACATACAGTGTACTCCGGAGAGGATTATAAGAAAATAGGCTATGGGAGTGAAATCTTTACCAGACCCATTCCGGTAAGATTTCTTCGTGTACGATGAAGCAAATGTTTCTTTCCATCCAATTTGTAATAATTTTCGCTTCAGGAAGAGGATCGATTAGTCAAACTTATTATCGTGTCCGAAACTACTTGGAAACTTATCTGGCGCCGCTGGAGTAACGCAGATAAGTTGAAGTGAGTTTATGTTTCATACAACATGTTTCACGAGATAGTGTAGCAAACAGTGCCTCTTGGGGAAATATTTTTCCCAAACTGATATCAATCCTCCCATACTATTAGAATCAATGCCCAGGGGAGACAAGGTTTCGAACTATTGGGGCCATGAGTCTCAGAGCCGGCCTCTAAAAAAAATTGAACTTCATGCTGAGCTTCTAGAATACTTACCCAAACTATACCTGAAATTTTATGATGATTGTTCTTCATAAAACATACAATACGATCTTGAAAGCAGTTACATGTGAGGGCGTTTGCGTAAGAATCGATCAAAATCTGGGGAGTTTGGCACAGCGAGAAATAATATATTCTCCAAAAGTTGGCCCCAGGGGTAGCTTTTGATTCTGAATCGATTGAAGTTTTCCGTTTTTCGCTCCGTTGCTTCTGAATCCCGGTACGACGCGACGTCAATTTGACCAAATTCCAGTTCTTGGATAAAAACAGCCCCGGGAAAGGTCAAAATTGTGCCAAATTTCGCGTACTAGACCGGAATTTAATTCTCTACAAAATAAAAAAAATTAGGCTCTACCTTTTTTTGTTTTCGAGAAAAAGGCGTTTTTTGACAATGTCCGCATGCGAGCAAATCCCTTGGCCAGTTTGTAGAGAATCTTTTCCTGAACATATTGGTAGATAGGGTTAAGGATTTGACCTTTGGATTTGACTTTGCCGAGAAATTCGGCAACCTAAAACCGCGGCCAATTCACGTTTTTTGCTGTTTTTCGATCAAAACTTTTTTCTTTCGAAGTTTCAGGATCATCTCTAACATAGAAATTCGGTTTCTACGTCCAACTCACCCAAGAAGTACAACAATCGAAAACGAATTCCATTTTCGAACTGACATTCCCAACTGCGACTGCCCAAACATGTACCATTATATACAGTCTTGTTGGGTCTCACTGTGAACATGCGTCACCCGGAGTAGCGCCGGGTAACTCCGGGAGACCCCGGGTGACCCATCGTGACCCATGGATTTTACTACCTCTAGAATATATTTAATCACAACAAGTCTATGATTTTCTTGTTCAGCACGTCGTCCTCCATCGACCCATATACTTTATTAATTAAAAATCGACTTTTTAAACGCTTCTTTTAATTAAATTTTGGTGAGATAATTATCGCGCTCCGCGTGGAATACCGTAGTTATGAAGCTCATAAATTTTGCTGGCGATTGTGAACTGATTTTATAAAAATAAAATTATGGTTTTCTTGCTTTTGATTGATGTTCGCTTGAATTTTAGTTTATTTTTGTTTTAAAAAAAAACATCAATCAAAAAGCAAGAAAACTCGAATTTTATTTTATAAAATCAGTTCACAATCGCCAGAAAAATTTATGAGCTTCATAACTACGGTATTCCACGCGGAGCGCGATAATTATCTCACCAAAATTTAATTAAAAGAAGTGTTTTAAAAGTCGATTTTTAATTAATAAAGTATATGGATCGATAGAGGACGACGTGCTGAACAAGAAAATCATAGACTTGTTGTGATTAAATATATTCAAGAGGTAGTAAAATCCATGGGTCACGATGGGTCACCCGGGGTCACCCGGATTTACCCAGCGCTACTCCGGGTGACGCATGTTCACAGTGAGACCCAACAGGACTGTATATTTCAGAACTCCATTATGCGACGGCGGAATATTTGTCGACCAATTACTTGCGAGAATTAATAGAGATGCCCGATTGAAGCCGCAGTATGATGACTTAGGTCAGAACTATACTGTACGTTTGATTGCCAAGTTTGACCTAATAATACTCGGAGATGAGACGAGTTATCAAAAATGGTCCAACGTAGTTTGAAAGAGCATATCTCAAAGTACTTAATTTTAACTTTTCAACAGAATTGGCTATACTTTATTCCTACAGCCGCTGGGTAGTCGAATATCTCGCGATTCGTCTTATAAATATTATCAGTCTAGGAAGATAGTGCTGAATATTCGACTGAGTTGAATAAGCAGTAAAAGAACAAAACATTTTTGAGGATGTGACTTCGGATGTATGTGGAAGAGCCGACTGCGAACTCCCAAGAAATCGGAAGAAACACTCACTTTCGCCTATCCAACTACAGAGGGACTGCATCAGCTAGCCTCATCACCCTTCTTTGGCGGTCAAAACGTTTCAGTCGTGCTTGAATCCTCTTGCGCGATCAGCGACAACCACTTGTACAACCTTGTGAGAACGGATTATCGAGGAGGAGACATTAAATATAAGCAGAAATCTAAGCAAACAAACGACATAAAATCGAATCAGTGCATCTTCTATCCCCCATTCAGCTAAGTATTATAGTATTGTTTTAATGATATGTATATAACCATATCATTAGTGTTAAAAATAAAATAATCTATTTATTGCTTTCCATGACTTTTGTTGGTGTTTTGCACAGTCAATTCTTTTATTTCACTATGTTACCTAATATCGAAAAGGAAATTGATTGAGGCCTGGCCCCCGGATGTGAATTGTTAATTGTGTGTACAAGTCAGACTTAGGACCGTATCGCAGATAAAAAACGAAAAAAAGATGGACACTTTTTAAGAAAAAGTTAAAAATGTCTTGTATGTGAGTGGGTTCACTACGGTAAATCAATCCAATCCAAGCCTACAGTAACCAAAGAACTGGGTCAGACCCTCGGACAGATTTAGAATCTCTTTCACCAATCAGTCGATAATCAAAAAGACATGATAGATTTCTGATCGAAGAAAGGTACGTGACGTTTTAAGGAAATTTACATTTTAAAAATATTACATAATTGAGGAAGATAATTACAGTTATATTTTCGCGAAATCATTTCACGGTGATATGTCTATTTAAATTAAATTATTATGCAGCAGCAGCAGGAGGGCTGCACATCTCGAGACACCTGAAGATACATATTAAGTGGTTGTCATTGTTTTGACAGATATGTGCGGAAGTTGCGCAAATCAAATCTGTAATTTTGACTAATTTAGTCGATAGTAATATTGAGATAGCATTGATCGTTATTCGAAGGGAATCGGCACTCGATTATAGCTGGTGTTTGCAGAATAAAACACGTCCTACCTCTCAACCAATTGAACTATCTCCTCATGCTTGGATGAGACTTGGGAGAACACTATGCTACCCCAGGACCATTTCTGCAACGAGTTAAACATTTCAGCTGCATCGAATTCGTATTATCGCATTAGTCTCACTGGTAAAGATCGGAAGTTTGAAAAATTCACACCTCACATGCTCCAGCAAGAATTTGGGCCTCTCGGCGTATGGAAACAGTTGCCACAGCAAGTTCCTCTTGACAGAAACTGCAATTTCGTCGTATTAGTGAGATTTCACTTGCTGTCACACCCGTTACGGTGTATCAATTAATGAATAAAATAAATAAATTATCTGAACAAGAAGACCGACCAACCGGAACAGCGTTCTCATGTCATTCAGCCATTGATCGATAATCGCATCGGCTGTTTCGTCCCGTTCACGCTGATCTACCATTCGGGTTATAAAATCAATCAGCTTTCGGTTAGCGCGCAGCATAACCATCTTAAAATTCACTGGTTGATGAGCTTCGATTGTTTGCCTCTTGAAAATCTCAAAAAAATAATACTTACAAACGTGCCAGCAGCAATGGTCAGAACTAATACTTTGATGCCGCTATTGAATCCCTTCGCCGGACATTGCATTGCCTAAATTTTCACTTTCGAATCTATCAGACCCAATAAGTACAAATTTAAAAGTGAACTCACTTCTTCCATCTTCGCAGGATTAATGGTTTGATTCACGCTCAAGTCGGGAACAGCGAGAAACGAGTCGTAGAAGAAGCTTTTCAGGTAGGAGTAGGATTGTACAGCTTGCTCAGATGATAGACCGGTCAAGCCACCAGCCAAACACGGTTGAACAAGCTCCATGATGAGTATAATGATCCGAAGCTGCCAAGATGCCATCATGTCGAGGATACGTCGCATGAGATTCGGCATCTGTCACAGGATATGTTTAAAGGTACGCAGTCCGTACAATGGTACAACGATAAAAACGCTCAACATTGGTAATTCCAGAACGACAATTAGAAAAGGAAGGAGAAGTTTGAAGACAACTTATGAATATAAGGATGCAAACTTCGATAGCTTTTAGCTTATTCAAATAAATACAGACTGATCAGCATTGATCACCGTTCTCATTGTGCATCAAACAAATGCCCATTCAGGCTATCGATTATGGAACAAGGCATGCCAAGAGGTACGCATATTTGTGAATCTACGATATCGGCAGAAAGGAAGGTGTCACAGCGTTGTTTCATTTTTTGTAGATGAATTCTGAGAACTCATGAGTATTGGAGAAGCCTCGAAGAACATGGATCTCGATTCAATACTTCATTTTTCGATGCAAAGAGTGAGGTACAATAACAATGCTCAAACAGGTGGATGAATGTAACTCGATGGAAGACGCTTAAAGATAATTCTGATACAATTATATAGCGTCGCCTCGTTCATTCAACGTGGCATCAAGCAGCGATTGGTGGAGTGCACAGTGAAAGCGATCTGAATTAATTTGAGGACTATCGGTAGAAATTCTCCTTTTTTAAGAATTACAGATGACATTCAACCATACCTCTCTGAAAGAGTAATGAGCTCTTCCATTTTAGGAATTATCTCGTTGAAGAGGATCTTTTCTCAGTGGAGGCAGCGTCCGACTTCAGTTTTCTGAACGGAAACTGCTCTATTTTTTCGGAACATTATCACAAAATGAGCATGAAAATGGGTTATCAATCAGCGCTACCTGAACCGTGCAAGATTATCCCGGATGTTGTCCGCGAAGTGGAACAATTCCCTCAGAGGTGCACCAGCATCAAGGTGCTCATTGAAATGTCTGAAAAAAAATAACATGGTTTACTGATCTCATTCTCGGTGTTGATATATTCGGTCGAAGCTTTTTAAATGGGATATGAGACTTGACAAATAATATCCGAGATAAATATGTTTTCACGATTTAAAAAGAGTAACAGAAAAATTCACCTTAGCTTCTCCTCTTCAATTGTTATCCACATCTCGACTAGCTTAATAACCTCGCTAACGATAGCAAAGCGCACGTACTCCACAGCTTTGACTGTTTGCAAGGGAACGAGCTTCAGAGCGAAAACAAAAGAAGATATGAACTGAAATCAGTATCAATGAAATATTTTAGAATTTGAACATTCCGCAACCACGGCATGGACAGCCTCAGCAACGCTTTAACTAGGGGCAGCTTTAACTTTTTGTGCGCGGCAAAACATAAAACGTAGAATTCCGCTTAAAGCCATATTTATTTCGATCCTGGGCATGTTATAATCTATGTTATCGCAAATAAAACCATGTCAATAGTCGGGCGAGGAAAAAGTACGTGGTGTAATGCCAGTCCTGCATGCCATGGTGAAGTTTAATAGGCTGTACGGAACGCTAACTCCAGCTAACTTTTTGTGTTCTTATAATAGTAGGAATCCGTGAAGAGCCATAAAAAAATTCGATCTTTCATTTCTACAACCGGCATGGTCAGGTACGCATCTCTTTTGATGCAGTGTAATGAGTGGATACTCATTACACTTTGGAGAGGGCGTTCTTCAACAAGTGAAGCGGTAGCCACAGATGCAAATTTTGTTTGGCTTCGAATGAGTATGTACAGTAGCCTCGGAAAGTCATCGGACACTTTTTCTTTCTTTCATATCTTTTGACTCGTATGAGATTTCTTGCTCATACTTGGTCATGACATAGCACACCCACCGAGTGTTAAGGATATGCCATTTGGATATCACAGAACTCCCTGGTAGTTGCGTAGTGATGACGCAATCAATCAATACTTTTTCAAACAATCACAATTCTTACATGGATTTTTCCTCAACCTCTTAATTTGCCCTCAAGGCACGAATTTTTCACTTTTTCACATAATTTTTTTCTCCTTATTTTGGATGATCACAGTTCCAAGGCCGACTTTTGTCCAAATGTCTTTCCTGGACACGTTAGTTGCAAATCCATGGAATATACGATTACCATCTTTTTAGAGCATTTGGATAACTTTCCCGCACGCGGCAACCGAAAATCCGAGGTCAATCGATTTTCAAAATCGGCCATTTTTTGACATAATTAATTTTAACTTTTTTCATTAATGATATCGTGGGCTCTCATACTGAAATTCGGATTCAGCACACAAAAATATACCGGGAAAAAAATTAATCAGGAAGTTCTGAGATACAATTTTTTTCGACTGAACGAAAATCGAAAATCAGCCGAAAAATCAGCCTCAGTACTGTAAACATCCAAAATATGGTCATGTGAAAAAGTTAAAAAATTCTTTTTTTTTTTTTTTGTGCCCTGAGGGCAAATGAAGAGCTATCGTTACCAAACTTTGGGGATCACCAGGAACTGTGGTAATTATCATTTTGAGCTTTTAAACGAGTCTCTAGCATGTCTATGAACGAAAATCCATTTTGTCGGGACCCTATTTTGAGACACTAAAGCCACTGTACGTCATCCTCCCATGAGTACATATTTTCATCGAAAACGTATTGAGGCCTTCTATCATCACGCCAAGTAAGAAGGTTGAGAAGGTATTGATTGATTGCGTCATCACTACGCAACAACCAAGGCGTTCTGTGATATCCAAATGGCATATCCTTAACACTCGGTGGGTGTGCTATGTTATGACCAAGTATGAGCAAGAAATCTCGTACGAGTCAAAATATATGAAAGAATGAAAAAGTGTCCGGTGACTTTCCGAGGCTACTGTATATAAAATTTCATTACACTTCTTTTTTCCCACTAATTTATAAGCGAGATATCACTTACAAAGATGACGATGGTAGCTGCGAGCCACTTAATGAGGGTTGATTTGAGTATGAGCTCCTGAAGATAGAAGAATCAGAGTGTTACTATAGTGTTGTATGCGAGGATACTTGTTAAGACGAAAAAGGAGGATTTCACAGCTAATGGGGTACCTAATGCGGGTTGTCGTCTCGTCTTTCTAGCTTCGAATGAAGAGCCCCGTGTGTTGAACTCTTTTAACAGGATTGTGACTAGGGCTGGCAAATGAAGAGAACGCCCTCCTCATTTCACACACTCTCTCGTCTCTCTGACCGGTGAGAGAGCTCGCGGAATGAAGAGACGAATTCTTCATTTGCCAGCCCTACTTGAGACTCACGCCATCTGATCTCATGCACACGACGATGAGAGCGCAGAGGACGCTGAGTGCATGGATTGCCGCCTCAGACACCAGATAGCTGATATACAGACGAATCGCCAGCTCGAGAAGCGCCAGTGACAAAAGTCCGACTCCGACGACAATAATCGAAGAAATGAGCTTCGCGAGTTCCAGAAGCGACATCTAAACATTGAAATTAATCGAGCGTTGGAGAAGCAACAAACAACGCTGAACAAAAATATAATGAAATAGGGAGGTTTGGAAAACTGCTAAGATATGAGAGAGCAGAAGAAAGTAGAGAGAGAAGGAAAAGAAGGAGAGATAAAGGAAAAGTAGAGAGAGAATGAAAAGTTTGAAGGCTGCCAAAGAAGAGAAAGAAGTTCAATTCTACGACTTTTATACCGACTGATCAACAATAGCGTCCGTTCTCTGAACTGAACACTATTGGCATCCGTTTTTTGCAATTTCCTCAAACACGCCATCTACCAGCCAATAGATGCAAAGCGGAGAAATGCCACGAGGCACGGCTAGTGATAGCGGCGACGACTCTCCTCAATTCGCGTGCTCTCTCGTCTTTCTGACCAGCGAGAGGGTGTCAAAAGAGAAGAGTCAATGCCGATTTGACATTATTAGTTGCGCCTCCTTGTCAACGTACGATAACGGCTGAAAGGAAGGCAAAGTATAGGACTGAATTAGCTTAATTTTTGGATTATTGGACTTGAACAGATGTATTCATCTTTTAAAAAAATGAGACTTTTCACGATATTTTACACCTACCCCACGGATGACATTTTCGTAACTCATGCCAATAACTGGAGAGTCATCACAATGAAAAAAATAAAGAAAAAATAAAATGATCAAAGACGAGAAAAGCCGTGTTGAGTTACTGCATGTATCATATGTCCTTTACCGGATTCTTCGAAAACGTAGTGAAACAATTGAATGTTATCTATGTTTCAAAATAACATTTGAGCAGAATGATCATAAGAGATTTGGGATGGGTGACAATAGCGCAAACGACATTTGCGCAACTCGACCAAAACCACATTTGCACAACTCGACATAATTCGATTTCTATCCACCCTAGGATCCTGGCGGAGGTGTCATTCTGATCAGCATAATTTCCTCTTTATTTTGACACCTTTGCTAGGATCCTAGTGTGTCTAGAAATCGAATTATGTCGAGTTGCGCAAATGTCGTTTGCGCTATTGTCACCCATCCGAGATTTGAACTTTGAACGATTTTGGGGGGAATGTTTTTTTTGTAGATTTACTTTCATTAGATGGATGCAGCTTGCGTTACCTCGAAATTAAGTTTAGATGCCATACAGACAGATAAAAAAGGTGTATATTCATTCGGCAGTGATTGTTGCTAGAAGGATTCCGGTTTATTTCAAAATGTTGTAGACCACGACGAAAAATATGGTGGGTGATAGACGGAACAGATTTATCTTTTGATCAATAAGCATAACTGAAAGAGAAACATCACGATTTGACTGGCAAATGAAATGGTATGACGTTTCGCTAGGATATCGATTGCACTTTCCACTCAAATACCCTTCTTTCTCTTTCCACCACCGTTGAGAAACCCTGCATCATTTGTTTGCTGAATCGGTTTTCGACTTGGTAAAACGATTCAACAAAGTATCTTCCATTAATGGATTTCTTTCCCAAGGATTTAATAATGTCTTCCCATTCCCCGTCTGTGAGCGAGAATGGTGAATTTCGAGAAGCGTAGACCTTGCCCACTCTGAAGCCGTTTGATGTAGTATTCTGAAGAGAAAAAAAAGTTATTTTAAAATTTGCCACGAAACTATTAATGACGTTGAGCATTCAGATAACTTCGGCTTCATTTTGTATTTTCCACACAATGTGTCATAGTTTGTTTTCATTTCGGATCGAACTCACCGGAGTTCATCGCCTTGATGAAGTTTGCGTCAATTTTAATGCTCGAAATCGAGTTATACTCCATTAGTGTAAGCAATTCTGACCTGAAAAAAAGCCAATATGCAATCAATAGAGTTCAATACAGAGTACTCGCAAGGATAAATATTTTCGAAATTTGTTTATGTAAAAAAATTAACGAAGCTCACCAGATTGAGTTATTTACTTCGCAATAAGCATCAAACTGGATTGAGAGCTCTCCTATTTTTGTCTTCCCAATCATTTTGTCCAAAAAAAGAATGAAGCGAAAATCCTCCAAACTCACATTCTCAATACTGAACTTGTCGACTAAAGAACTGAGCGCATCATTGATGTAATAAGCCACACCATCGTTCCTGCTTCTAACCGGAATTGTGAGCGTGACACACTGAAAATAATGATCTTATTCGAATTTTTATCGTATTTAAACTGATCCTCAATCATCATGAATATCGCACCTCTCCTTTTTGTTTGATTGAAGTGATCCTCTTGCGAAGGTTCAGCAGCCTCGGGTGCATTGACAATTGATCTCTTCCAATATGAAGGTTGACATCAAAGCTAGTGCGAAGACTCTGAATAATGATTGATTGTACAATGCATTACTTATCCGATATTAAAATTTTAACAATTATACGTGCTTTAGATGTTCAAATCATTTTATGCGTTTCGTAGTTTTCTATTCTCTGGTCCTAACGAAAGGAATCAGAATCTGAATCAATTATGTTTGCTATTTCAAAATAGCTTCAAATGGAGAAGAATAGAAAAAATTATTTAATTTTTTAACAAAATCACCTTATCTCCAATCATTCCAGTTAGAGAAATCTACTCAATTTTTGGGTTGTTCATCTTCGTTTTAAGGAAGGAATCGACTTTGGCCATGCAGGAGTGGTTCACCTAGACAGTCACTTTTTTTTTGCCATGGTTTGAATATTCTGCTGATAGACTCCGACTGAAGAACTTTTTGTAGAATCATGAACAATGTTTTGAACATTCTTCTATAATCGTCTATAATCCTGCCTCTATTGATTGCGGAAAAAAACGTGCCACGGGGTACGCCCATTCCAGTCTGCAGTTGTAACTGGGAGAGAGGCAAGAAAATCACAGAATGATTGCCACAGGGATTCGGCGTATTTTCTGTTTCAATTCCCATCTCTAGTTACCATATCTCTACATTTCTTCGAGTCAGATTCTTAACTTTACCAGAAGAATACTGCACGTTAAAAATCCGCAGAGACCATGAAAAAACAGGAAAATAAAGATTGTAGAATACGATTGACAGTGTCAAATAGACTATAGGAAACTCTATTAGTCATGTGAGATCAAAAAATACATAAAAATAATAGACTCACTCGTGGAAAAAATTTTTATGCGAGAAAATAAACAAATTAACCATAAAATCAAGAAATTAACGAAAAGAATAAACAAATTAAGAGACCGGCTCCGTTATTTTCGAGGACTCGGCCGTTAGGGCCGGACATCGAAATCACCGATTCCGCCCAAACTTTTTCCCTGGATACCCCCATGCTTCCGCATCATCAAACGGGACACTATATGGTCCAGATCATTGAAACATAAAAATGGCGAAATATCAAATTTTGAAAACTCGAAAATCGGATAAAAATAACCGAACGACATGGGTTCAAAGTTAGTGTGGCAATATTATACAAGGCAACAAAAACACGTTATAAGTTTGTTCGAGATTTCGATCGCAAACAGGTTTTTTCAACTTTCGAAAACGGTTTTTTAATTTTTTAAAATCCATATGAAAAAATCGCATCACGGCTCTTCCGTTATCTTGTAGAGCATTAAATTCTGCGTCGAATAAGCTAAATGGGATAATTTAATTTTTAGCCCCCGTTGGGATCTATAGACCTGAAATAGGCAATCGAAAAAAAATTTCTTAGAACCTCCTCAATATGATGCTCATTTCGAAGCCCACATCGAGTACTTCATTTTTTGTGTTGACAGTTTGACCTGAAAATGATCGTGGATCGAGTTAGTACCATGAAAATTCTAAAAATCTTGAAAATTCTGATATTTTAATTATAATAAGAAAAAAGTTCAAAATCGCACTCAGGCGATTATCTCATGTTGTAGAGCATAGAATTCTGCGTCTAATAAGCTAAATTCTATATTTTAAATTTTAGCCCCTTTTCGGATCTATAAACCTGAAAGAGGCAGTTGAAAAAAAAATTTTCATAACCTCATCAATATGGTACTCATTTTGAAGCCCATATCGATTACTTTATTTTTTGTGTTGACAGTTTGATCTAAAAATGGATGGATATTTTGATCTTGTGAAGATCTTGCACTTGTTGACTAGTTTAGTCAAGCGTTCATTATTGTTTGCTGATATATGGGCAGAATATGTGATGAATATTACTCGATTTCAGAATTGAAATACCAGTGAAAATTGTTATTCAAAAATTTAAAATTACTCACCTTCAAGCCTAACCGAATCGACAAAACTTTCATACAGTTCCAGTTGAGAAACTGCGTTTTTGTCGATGAATGTCAGTAGATCTGACCTGGAAATTGTTCACATGATCAAAAGTTATCTACAACTACTAAATTTAATATATTTTTTAAATATTTATTCTTCTTTTTTTTCGAGAAATGTTTCTGTTTTGAGAAATGTTTATCTCACCAGATCAGTTCACTTGATTCGCAAGTGAAATCGAACTGTACGTCCAACTTCTCGATTTTCGAATTTCCAATGATTTCACGAATGAATCGGAAATCGCCCAGACTCCTTATGCTCTCCACATCCACTTCGCCTACTTGAAAACTGAGAGCTTCGGTTATATAATCCGCAACATGATCTTTTCTGTTTCTCACCGGGATAGTGCTGTTCGCACCACTCCTTCATTCGCAATCGATGTAATTATTTTTCGAAGATCCACAAGGTTGAGGTGCATCCACAAATGATCTCTTCGAATGCGAAGCTTGACATCAAAGCTGGTACTGCGACACTAAACATTTACCATTATCGATTGCACAAAATCGGGCAGAATAACCTTATTGCCAGTCATTCCCGCGAAGGAAATGGATTGAATTTTGGGGATATTTGTCTTCGTTGTAAGGAAGGAATCGACTTTGACCTTGCAGGAGGAATTTACCTATAAATTAGCATTTTCAGTGTATTTCGCTAAATATTTTTTCTACTTACAGTTCAATGCACATATTTTTAATGAATAAAAATAATAAAAAGACGCAGTGTTAACTGACCATTCGAAAACTCCGTAAATCGTCATACTTTCCTACAGATGCGATATGACCGCAGATTAAATCTATTGGAAGCTGGGGAAGTGTGTTCAGATTCGGGTCTCCGGCCAGTCCTCCAATCCACACTATCGATTTTTCATCTATCTTTGCGACTTTCACCTTTCGCCCGGAATTCGTCGAATTACTCTTGCGCTTCGGAGGCATACCCTGAATGCAATGATGATCATTCAGCAACGAAATTACAAATATTGTTCAATATTCGGAGCGTTAGGAACGAATAGTTCCAAAGAAACAAGAGAACAGTGAAATAATAGCGTTGTGCGTCTTTTATGCATATTGATTTCTAACGGATGTGATTTCTAACGGATCTCTCTCAGGTATTTTAATTCCATCATAAATGGATACATGTTTTGATCAGATGGATGAAAAAAGCAGTCAATTTTTAGATAATTCTCGAAAGATTCAATACTGTTTTTTTGTGTTTTCATCTCAGTATTCCGTGGAGAAACAACGCCGCAAAAAATTATGAATGTTTATGCATACAGTGGAAGACGAAGTAGTGCTTCTGGGTCCGAAATGGAGATCGACTCAATTGTTGTTATCGAAGTTGTCACAGCCAATTCTTCGATTATTATTTAACCTTTTTTGTTATGTAATTTTTTATTCATCTCACTGGGAACATGAAGAGAATAGATTGAAATTGACGCCTATGCTAATGGAAAGTTCTGTTGATGTGCACTTGGTAAATAAGGTTCTAGAGATGACAGAAGGGCAACAAGTTTCACCACCTCCACAACTCCAAAGAAGAAAAAAACATGATGATGATCGCTCGGTGGTTGATTGAGCTGTCGTTTCGATTTTCGACTCTCTTCATTCTGCACACTCTCGTTTCTATGACCGGTGAGATAGTGTGTTTGTTTTAGAAATAAAAATTAAACAACGAAAATAACATAGCGTGCATCTGCATGGCATATAGTCACTCGTCAAGGTATTGTACGGAATCATCACTAGTGGACCACAATTCTCTCGATTCCTGTTATTGGACCTTTCCGATAATGAAGGTGATATGGGAGAAATTGTTGTATAAAAGAACGATTTGCAGAGATTTGCCTATGAAAGAATTTCTCTTGTTTTATTTTGCATTTCTATTCGCGTTGCTAGAAAGGAGAAGTTTTTCACTAAGACAATCTAGTAGGGTGAAAGAAGATGTTAGAAGAGGGGACGATTCCTTTGGTGGTGTATATTTCACTTTAGTAGAATCGTATGGATGACGAAGGATAGCTGCTCGCATACTGCTCGTAAACGGTTGATCGTAAAAGGTGTTCGACATGGCCCACAGCCTTTGAGATGTTTGTTTGATATGACTCAGGATTGGTGGAGGTTTTTATGGGGTATCTGACTCAATGTTACGATGAGAAATATCGCTCAATGGGCAGCATCAATGAACTATGCTGACTGGTGAAATTGTAGTAGCAGGTTATCGATGACGCTAAATTGGCCCTGAATGAAGTACTAGCCCGAAAACGCCTTTGCCTAGTTCCAATGGGAAACCACTCCCGTTTTGAATACCTGCCCCTCCTCCTTCAAACGGAATATTTAAGCCCTCTTTACCTTCCCTTCTCATGCTCCGTCTCATTCACCCCATCACTCTGCTAAACGACCTGCTCAGCTAGAGATTCTCCTGTAGAGATCTACGAGAGGAGCAACGTTGTACAATCGGGTGGACAATTGTTACTTATCTGGCATCCTCCCTTCTCACTTTCGCCTCGTGTTTCTTCGCTCCCTTTTACATTGTCATCGCTCGTTTCCAGAGTCTGCCTTCATTCGGTGAATGTAATGGATCTAACTATCGATACTTCCCATGTTCTTTTCCTGAGGTACGACAATTTTGGAATATGCATGACAATTGATCTGTTATAGCCTAAAGGTGGTGCTGCAAATTTCGACAATATCATCCGTGAATTGCCTTCACTGAAAGAAAGAACTGAAACCGAATCGGACGAGGTTAAATGCATCTTCTTTTCATAAACTTTATTTGTTTAATAATTTATAGATATTTTGCATTCATTGGAACTGCGGTGGATTTGTTGCTCAAACCACAGTGGTGGATCCCACTAAGGCTTCCTTTAAAAAGTGAACTTTTCATTATTCTTTTGTATATTATTTTGTGAAGGATTTCATTTTTTTCAATCGGAGATAATGAATTTTAATGGTATATACCCATGGATACTATAATTGTCGATCATTTTTATTTTGTCAAATTTCACAACAATAATAGTTTCAGTGTGATCGAGAAATTGGAACCGGACGTAGTTATGCTAAATGAATTGAAGGCAAATCATGAGAAGATTGAAGATATTATTAAGGCAATGGGCTACTCGTGCTAGTAAGAGATTTTTGCCACAATATTGGTAGACAGGTTAGCAAAGCGATTGATACTGGCATGGGAACTGATGTCGCGTCTGCCATTTTGAAATTCAATAGTATGCAGTGGCAATGAATGTGGTCATGTTTTCAGTCTACTTCCATCCACAGCTCCGAATGGGACATTCACACGAGGCTCTGTAATCATGTATCGTGAGAATCGATTCCATGCGGTTACAGCAATAGGAACGCAAAAAGATGGAGGTATGAATTAACCTGTTTTCAGTGATAGTTTACATACTTTTTTTGCAAATTATCACTGGAAAACATAATTTTATTACAGACATAGAATCAGTCTGTGTTGAAATTGAGACGCTAGGAGAGGAGAAGAAGAAGTACCGACTGATCAGCAGCTATATCGCAAAAGGCACATTGAATAACTTCAAAAAAAGCTGTGAAAATCTTAGTTGTTAAAGATCAATCCCTTGCTCCCATGCTTTAAAAATATTTCAAATACACTTTCCTTAATAAATATTTTAAAAATATATTAAAAGAAGCGAAATAAATGATGATAATAAGAGATATATTGAAGGTACTGACGTACCGACAATTGTAGCAGGTGATTTGAACATGCACAGGCGTGCTCGCCTTGGAAACAGGAATACCAAAAATTATCGCGACTCGCTAAATCCCAACTGGGCCACAAACAAGAAGGGAACTGTGAGTCTTATATTGAGTTGCTTTTGATTAGTAAATCATTCTTCAACATTGATTGGTCAGTAAATCATTTTTAACATGTTCATAATCAATTTTCATCTAACTAATTTATACGACAGTGAATGAGTTTAGACAATAACGTCGATCGATTACGTAATGGTCCGCCCACTCGATCTTCGTGAAAAATTGTCGCTGATCTGTCACAAGTAAGATATTATTGCTAAAGACCAGGGCGCATCACTTTTTTTCTTTATAGATGGTGGTAAAAAAATTATAAGTTTTATAAGCTACATTCTTGCTTTGATTGAAACAAATGGACGTTGAATTCATTGCAGGCCCATTCTGCCGGACAACCACAGCGTGCATTCCGTGATCGCATTCACTGTGCGTTTATATATCTAAATTTCTGAATGAAGATGCCCCATAATTATGAAAACAACTCGATTCAGATCGGAGGCGCTGAGAAGAAGAGGTCAAACGATGGCTATTGTTTCGATGCAAAGTGCCCCATCTATTGCACGGTTTGAGAAGACTCGGATTAACCATGTCCTGTATACGCAACTTTATTCACATCCTCTTGTTTCTTCTCTCATCTTTATATTCGTATTATTTGCCATGCATTTCTTTTTTGCAATGCAAATCGCTGTTCACTTTGTGTAACTATTTGGATAATATCGTTTATACTTACCCATAAGTCGAATGTGCACTAGTAAGTTCTCCCAATAAATCATTGTATATAAAATGGACGTATGAAGGTCGGCACATCCAGATAATTCTTAGCAGTAATTCACATTGTAGAACGGTTTCTCACAAAGCCTTTTTTCGTTATGATCCAAAGGAGGATGGACTTCTAAAAGCTTATGCTTCATGTGCATGTTCAGTGAACGTAACAAATTACCAGATTTACACTGTATCTTGTCACTTGATCGTCCGGATGTTATCCTTATTTCTGAATCTTGGCTTACTTCTCGAATTATGGACTCTGAGATTCTCCTTTCTTTTCCCTACCGTATCTTTCGTGCTGATCGCGCCAGAAGGGGTGGTGGTGTATGTGTAATCATTCGTGATCACATTCCTTGTTCTCGTATTTCCCTCCCCACCACTGTCTCGTCTGACGTTATCTGTCTCGACATCCTTCCTCCTCTTGGTCTATCTGCTATTCGACTCATTCTGGCCTACCGTCCCCCCAACACTGTCTCTAGTGACAACTTAGCTTTGTTCGACCAGTTATCCATTCTATCCTCTGTTGATAAGTCTGTTATTCTTACTGGAGATCTGAATTTGCACACTGATTGGGCCAATACTTCTCTGGCCACTGGGCAATCAGTTTCTCTTGTTGACTTCGCCTCATCCCTTTCTCTTCACCAATTTGTTTCTTCCCCTACTCTCGGCACCAAGATTCTAGACATTGTCCTTGCTCCTCCTGACCTCATCTCTAACTGTCATGTATCTTCTCCGTTCAAGAACTCTGACCACTCCAGTGTTACTTTCCGTCTTTCTTGGCCATTCTGTGCTCCCATATCCATTCCTTCCTTTGACTTTCGAAAAACCGACTTCATAGGTCTCAACTCTGCTCTCTCTGGCACCGATTGGTCTTTGATCTTTGACAATTTCTCCGATATTTCTCAGATGTATTCTCAGTTTGTTGATTACCTTGTACATCTATTCTTTTCGTTTGTACCCTTCAAGAAGGAATTCCTTCCCTTTGACAACTACCCTCCTCACATCAAGTCCCTTCTAAAGCACAAACGTTGTCTCTTTAACAAGCTATCTCTTGCTCCCGTTAGATCTCAATTCGCAAATGTATCATCTAAACTTGATTCGGAAGTAAGGAAATTCATTCGTAACAAAGAAAACAAGTTGTTATCTGGCAATCGCAGCCGTTCTTATTATCGTTACATCTCCACTCGCTTTAAACCCCGTTCATCGATTGCTCCTTCTCTATTTGACTCTCATGGTAATAATCTGACCAATGACACTGATAAGGCCGAGGCATTTGCTTCATATTTTGAATCTGTATTTACTGCCGATGATGGACTTCTCCCTACCTGCCCCCTCACTATTCCTCAGTCCATTCCCTTCTCTATTATTCTCCCAATTGATATTGCTTACCACCTTAGACGTGTTTCTGATTCGTGCTCTCTTCCTTCCGATGGAATTCCCTCTGTTATTTTCAAGAAGTGTTATTTGACTCTATCTGAACCACTTGCTCATATTATGAACTACAGTTTGATGTTGGGTCAAGTCCCTTCTCTCTGGAAACTTTCAGTTATTGTCCCAATTCCTAAAGTCACGTCTCCTTCTTTGTTATCCGACTACCGTCCCATCTCACTCACTCCCATTCCTAGTAAAGTCATGGAACGAATCATCAAGCCCAAATTAGTCCGCTGGTGCGAAATCCACTCCATAATTCCACCTGAACAACACGGATTCGTCCGTGGCAAATCTACCGTATCCCAACTTCTTGAGTGTACCCAATCTTGGCGTGATTCAATGGATAGGAATGATTGTGTTGACGTTGTTTATGTTGACCTAGCTAAGGCATTTGATACTGTTTCTCATTCTAAACTCCTCCATAAATTGAATTGCCTTGGTATTCGTGGTTGTCTGTTTAACTGGATTTCGGACTTCTTGCTCGATCGTCACTTACAGGTAAAAGTTGGCTCCTCTCTCTCTTCGGAGAGAGTGGTTCTCAGTGGTGTCCCACAAGGCACTGTATTAGCTCCGATTCTATTTCTCATCTACCTTTTCGATGTCCCTCGGGCTCTCTCTCCATTCCCTTTAGTCAACTTCCGTCTCTTTGCTGATGACATCAAACTGTACATCACTCACAAACCTGACCAACATCCATCCACCCCCTCTCAACTTCAACAAGGGTTACAGGGTATCTTAGAATACTGTGAAACTTGGCAGTTGACGGTCGCTGAAAAGAAGTGCACCGCCCTTTACATAGGCAAAAACAATCCCCTCTTCCAATACTCTCTCAACTCCATACCCCTCTCTCTTCCTTCCATTGTGTCTCCCCCCGAACCTATTCGGGACCTTGGAGTCTATATCGACTCAACTCTCTCTTTCCTTCCACACACTGATCTCATTTGTAAAAAAGCACTAAAGCTAATTTATCTGCTTTTTCGATCTGTATCATGTACGTCCAGTGATCCCTACATTAGAGCTTATCGTTCATTCATTGTACCCATTCTCGAATACGCCTCACCAGTCTGGTCCCCTTCCGCTAAAGGCCCCATTAGACAATTAGAGAAATGCCAGCATCTCTTCACGCGACTGTTGCACTATCGTACATCTCCTCATATTTCATTCCCGCCTTCTTATGATCAGAGACTAGCCCAGTCACACTTAAAATCTTTGTACCTTCGCCGTGTAGTAGCTGATATTGTATTCTCTCTAAAGATTGTTAATGGGATTGTAAATCTTCCTATGTCTAGTTTCTATTCATTTCGTAATGTGTCTTCTAGAAATAATGCTTTCTCTCTTCATATTCCCATTGCTCGAAGAGAGAATTTGCGATCTTCCTTTTCTCACCGTTCTATTCGCTTTCTTTGTAAGATCCATAAAATTGTTGATCCCAAGTTATCTCTGTCTACTATCAAACTTCGCCTGTTGTCTAACCCCGACACTACCCACATTCTCCAGATAGAGATTCCAAAACTGTAGCTTCATTCCTCCCTTCCCTCCCTTGCTCTGATCCATACGATATACATGGATCGAACGGTCTCCTCCCGTTCCGAGGCTTCGTCCACCTCGTCAATCAAGAGCAACTCTGGGAATATACGAAGTTCCCTCCCCCCTCCCTCCCCTCACCTACATCGATCCCTGTCCCTTCCTCCTTCCCTCAACTCTTCTTATTACTGTATATGTTAATTCACATGCTGTCACACCCTTTGGGGCGTATCAAATAAATAAATAAATAAATAAAGAACGATAACTTCTAGAGTTGGAAATCGTCAAAATAGTGTTGGCATAACCTATTTCACGATTATTTTCTCTCCTTTCCCTGTATAATTTCTTGCTCATTCCCCGATCACCATGCACGTAGTGGCACGAAGAATATCGACACTTTAACACGGATTTTCTGTAATTTGGTTAGAAAATCGAGACCTTTTACTACAGAAAAAAAATTTGTGCCTCCGATTTCTCTGAAACTAATTTTACTGACTAAAGTGAGGACGGGGAGAACGCCTATCTACTTCATTTGGCCAAATTTGCATTTTGAGCCGATTTGTGACCTACCAATTCAAAACGCTGTAACTTGGTCAGTTTTTGATCTACAGAGCTCGATTTATTTTCAGTCGACTCGTATTTCCGAGATCAACAAATAACTCAATTAACAATACAAGGAAAATGCCGTCTTCAATGCGATTTCCTCGAAAAACTTATTTTTCGAATGTATTATGCAAATTATCTCGAAATTATTGGTCTAACAATATGAATTTTATTTCAGAATCCAATTCCCCACTGCCGAATTGAGGTACTCTCTTATTCCATAAGTGTCAACTCTGGGCCCCCGATAGTGCTACTCAGTAGGGAGAATCTGGACATTATTTTCTTCAAGAACACGTTTTGGGTCGTTTCTCGCTTCAAAATCATATTTTTAATTATTTTTTTTAAAAAGCCATCGATAGCTCTTGACAACCCGGATGAAAACGTTTTAGTACTCCAAGTCTCCAAAATTGTCCGTTTTCGAGATTTCTCGCAATTACTGTTTTAATTCGACTGTTTCGCTGTTCTGAGCTGTGTGAATGAAAGTATTCTGCAATAAAATGTGCTTTACTTCTGAATAACATTCATTATGAAGACAATAGTCTCACTCGTCGAAATTTCCTACATCTGGATTCGAGTGAACAATATTCCTCCTCTAGTCTTCTCCAGTTCCTTCTTCTTTCGAGAAGACTTCTGATACAATTCTTGATCTGGTCGGGTGTTATTCGCTCAGCTGGCTGAATTTCAGCCGTATCCTCCATCTTCTTCTCTGCCTCCTCCGCTCTCAGTTTTTTTTCCAATCTCTTCGCTCTTTCCCATTGAATCTTTTTCACAATCACACTGCTCAGAACAGCGAAACAGTCGAATTAAAACAGTAATTGCGAGAAATCTCGAAAACGGCCAATTTTGGCGACTTGGAGTACTAAAACGTTTTCATCCAGCTCGTCAAGTCGATGGCTTTTTTAAAAATAATTAAAAATATGATTTTGAAGCGAGAAACGACCCAACACGTGTTCTTGAAGAAAATAATGAAGAAAACGACTAAGTCCAGATTCTCCCTACTGAGTAGCACTATCGGGGGGCCAGAGTTGACACGTATGGAATAAGAGAGTACCTCAATTCGGCAGTGGGGAATTGGATTCTAAGATAAAATTCATATTGTTAGACCAATAATTTCGAGATAATTTGCATAATACATTCGAAAAATAAGTTTTTCGAGGAAATCGCATTGAAGGCGGCATTTTTCCTTGTATTGTTAAGAGACCGGCTCCGTTATTTTGGAGCATTTTGGACCCTGCCCGGATCCGTTCCTCTAGCAATGGGAATCCCGAGCCCATACACTGGTGTTAGGTGGGTCTTGGCCCCATATTTGACAAACGGTCACTTATTTGTCATTCCTGCCTCGGCGGACGGAGAAAGGTGGTTTACAAGGTAAAATGGTCAAAAAATCATATTTTCTCAATCGATCGAGATAGACTCAATTTTTCTTTTGCGTAACTTTAGGGGTGCCCGGAGGCTTTAAAATATCTTATCTGATTGATTGATTCTCATTATAAAAGTCACTTTTTGCATATACAATTTCAGTTTTTCGGACCAAGTTGCTCACTTCCGCCAAAACTTCCAGACCACACTATATAGGTTTTGTAAGCACACCTATTCCGCATCAGATCCACTAAAAATCAGATCCATTGAGAAATATATATTTTTGAAAAATTACCTGAAATCCAAAAAATGCTCGATTTTGATGATTTTTAGATCAGAAGATTTTTCTTTCATGTTTTCATACGTTCTAACATCAAGATTCATAACCTACGCGCAAAAATAGTACAGAAAAAAATATAGTCAGAATATTCCGAGAGAAAAATTTTTCAACTTTTTCATGAACTTTTTCATGTCATTTTTGGGCCAAAAAGTCGAAATCTCAGAATTATCTGACTATAAGTGATTTCGACGTATTTTTATGCGGGGAACTCGAATTTCGGCACTAAAGCTCACGAAAGTGCGAAAGAAAAAAGTTATGATCGAAAAATTAAAAATTGTATTGTTTTCGGGCATATCTTTTTCTTTCGCACTTTCGTCAACTCTAGTATCGAAATTTGAGTTCCCCGCTTAAAAATACGTCGAAATCACCTATAGTCAGATAATTCTGAGATTTCGACTTTTTGGCCCAAAAATGACCATGACATGGGGGTCATGAAAAAGTTGAAAAAATCTCTCGGAATATTCTGACTATAATTTTTCTGTACTATTTTTGCGCGTAGATTATGAATTTTGATGTTAGAACGTATGAAAACATGAAAAAAAAATCTTCTGATATAAAAATCATCAAAATCGAACATTTTTTGGATTTTAGGTCATTTTTCAAAAATATATATTTCTCAATGGATCTGATTTTTAGTGGATCTGATGCGGAACAGGTGTGCTTACAAAACCTATATATTGTGGTCTGGAAGTTTTGGCGAAAGTGAGTAACTTGGTCCAAAAAAACTGAAATTGTAAATGCAAAAAGTGACTTTTCTAATGAGAATCAATAAATCAGACAAGATATTTTAGAACATCCGGGCACCCCTAAAGTAATGCGAAAGAGAAATTGAGTCTATCCCGATCGATTGAGAAAATATGATTTTTCGACCATTTCACCTTGTAAACCGCCTTTCTCCGTCCGCCGAGGCAGGAATGACAAATAAGTGACCGTTTGTCAAATATGGGCCCAAGACCCACCTAAAACCCATGTATGGGCTCGGGATTTCCATTGCTAGAGGAACGGTTCCGGGGGGTGGTCCAAAATAACCGAGCCGGTCTCTTAATTGAGTTATTTGTAGATCTCGGAAATACAAGTTGACTGAAAAAAACGAGCTCTGTAGGTCAAAAACTGACCAAGTTCCAGCGTTTTGAATTGGTAGGTTACAAATCGGCTCAAAATGCAAATTTCGTCAAATGAAGTAGATAGGCGTTCTCCCCGTCCTCACTTTAGTCAGTAAAATTAGTTTCAGAGAAATCGGAGGCACAAAATTTTTTTGTGTAGTAAGCGTTCCTACACAATTACAGAAAACCCGTGTTAAAAGCGGGAAACACTCACAACGGAAACAGTTGATTTGCGCTTGGAAACCCATGCACTAAGAATGAGAATGAATGAACGGCGACATACTGAAGGTTGCATACCGTAGGAAATGAAAACATGATGATCATCACCCGGTGGTTGATGTGTTGAAGGCCAGCAATAGAGCAGGCCCGGTGTTTTGCGAAGTTGAGACCATTGAAACCAAAAGGGGACTCTATTGGAAAACATCACCCACTAGTGCCTTCAAACATCGCGCTCTCTTGTCGGCAAGACAATCAAGCGAGCGCGCTAAATGACCAGACTGGTCCTCCTTCTCTCATCTCTAGTGCCTGGGTTTCCAAGGATATGCGGATCAAGAAAACCATTTTTGTTTTCGCGAGAGGCACAAAACCGCAGAGTCCATCACCAACCTTCAAGAGACAGAAAACAAAGAGATCAAGTGGCGAGGGTGCTTTCTTCAGGAGTGCAAGTGCTTAGCGACAGCATTTTCACAGATGCTGTCGCCCCTCCCAAGCAGATCATTAGGATCGTCTCACTTCATTGATATGGGGGTTCCCCTGCGGCGCGTCTTTCTCCTGCTCTTGGTTTCGACCCTGACGGCGGTCTCTTCCTCGTCATGTGAGACCAAGCAATACGGCTGCTCCACGGGTAACTGTTTTGTGGACTGATCTAAAATATCGGCTTCATTTGAACGCCAATATAATTTTGGTGAAATGCATTTTATCGCGATTCTCTGTGCCAATTACTGTGTAAATTCTTTAGAAATATATTTGCCCATCCTTGGCTTCGAGCATTATACCCTCAATCCATCAGGCTACTGTCCTAAGACGGAGCAGCAAGTGCGAACATGCAGCTGCAGCAACTGCACCTGTCCGAGCGAATGTCAGACTGGACAGTTCTGCCAACTACGTGAGTCAACAAACCTTTGTTTTCCGATGCAACAAGGTAAATGCAAGTACCTTTGTCAAGCTTTGTTCGAATAAGCTTCCTTCACCATTCCAAACCACAACTCCCTCACATTCTCGTTCACGTTACTCTGCCGTGACAGTGTGTGATGTTCGTGATAAACTCCTGAAACCTCGTCCTTCCCAAGTCTCCCTCTTTTCAGTGGCCGACTCGTGTGATCCGTGCCAGCAGCCTTCGCCGTGTCCCTCGGCCAACGCCGTCTGCGATTCGTCAAGCGGCACGAAGCGATGCACGGAGTGCCTCGAGGGATTCACCGGCGTCAACTGCGAGTTCGGTGAGTGGATGGCCTAGTGGTCCAAGGCGCCGCTGGTCATTCATCTGGTCGCGAGTTCGATTGCTCTCCTACACTGCTCGCGAAAAAATTGTGGATTAGAGATGGCGTATATTCTCCGTCACAAAAGAAATGATTGTTTCCAGAAATATCCGACAAATGTGCCTCTTATCCCTGTATTAACGGCGGCGAGTGCACGGGTAATGAAACGATGTACGAATGCTCTTGCCCCTCTCCATACAGCGGGAAGCAGTGCCAAGGTGAGTCTTTTCCGTTTCTTGACATGTGGATTAGATGCTTCAAAAAGCTGAATAATCGATATTCCTTATAGTAAATGGAGACCCGTGTGCAGAGGTGACGTGCAATAATGGAGGCATCTGCATCACTGTGCTTGATGTAATCGTTTTTTTAGATCTATAATTTGCATTGATCATTAATCCAAAAATGTTGGATGCTGTTTCGCGATATCTTGGCTTTGGTTGCAGGATTCTGTGGGCGTTTGCAACTGCAGCGAGAAATGGCAGGGAAAGCAGTGTGAGGAGGTCAATGAGATCCGTAAGCTACAGTATCCCTTCTACCGTGACCTGACCCCAAGAGCTACCGTACCGTACCGTAATCTCAGGCGACTGCGGTTCGTGTCGCAGCAAGTGCTATGAGGCGCCCGTCATCAACAGCTCGGTGCTGACCACGCACTACGACAAGAAGATGACGAGCAATAAGTGCAGAGACATCATGTTGGCTGATCCTGCCCTCGAGTTTTATAGTAAGTGGTGTCTGAGGATTTCTGAGAAGTGCCAAATTATTGGATAGCTGAAATGTTTAGCGAGCAGTATTAGTGAGTAGGGATGTAAGTTCGGTTTTAGCTCTTTCCATTCTGTGCACTATCCAAAAACTGCAACAAAATCACAGGTGTTTATCGATCTATGCAATATAACAAGATAACCGGACGATATTATATTATGGCATAATAATTTGACTCATTACAGTGAAGAAATCTCGCAAAATAAATACTTCAGTTGTCGCGGGTAGGAACTGTTACGTTGGCAGCGATCCTTTGGTCACCGAGGAATCGAGCAGCTGGAACTGCTTGAAGAGTTGTCCAGGTCTATTCTGATGTTTCCTATTCAAATGGATTTCCTCTTCATTACCGTCGAGAGAATGTACTTAATAGAGAAATATTGGGGTGTGTCAAAAGTTCTTACAAAAATTTTAGAAAAATATTTTCTCAGCTGCCAAGAAATAAATCGAGTTCTGCTAAGAGGTGATGGGTGGATCTATCACTGCTCTTTAGTTTCCTTAGTTCAGCCATCAAGATCGTTACAGTTTGCATGAAATACGCCCTTTATACCAGACCTCACTAAAATCACCTATTCAAGTTTCTCTTTTACGGTGAGGTAAAAATATGGTTACTGTCTTCGGTGAGTTGAGAGACGACAATATGCAATTTGAACGATGCTAGGTCGGATGAGAACCGTCGGATGAGAACCGACTGGATGAGAACCGGGACCTACCGGATGAGAACTAACTAAATGATAACTGAGCGTATGAGAACCCACTGGATGAGAACCCACCGGATGAGAACCAACTGGAATTCAATTCAATTCAATTATTTATCACTTCAGGCAGTAATGCTCAGGTGAGGATGGGGATATATTCTTCATTAGTTGCGTCCCACCAGTGGGGACCGATCATACGCCTGAGATCGTCGCGCCAGCGAGTCTTGGGATGGCCCGCAGGGCGTGCACGGTTGTAGGGCGTCCATACGGTAGTCGCACGAGTCCAGTGATTGGTTTGCATTGCCCGGATCTTCAGCGCCCATTTTGCTTTGTTTCTGAGGGCATTCTTGTTCCAGTCTCGAACTTTGGTGATCTCACGTATCCTTTCGTTTCTCATTCGATCTCTGAGAGTAACTCCGACCATTCGTCGCTCCATCTTTCTTAGAGTGATATCCAGACGCTCCTTGTCGCTCGATCGCATCGCCCATGTTTCGCTACCGTAGAGTACGATTGTTCGGATGCAGCTGTCGAAGAGACGTCGTTTTGTCTTCATAGGAAGAATCCGTGAAGCTAGCAGATGAGACAACTTGCTCCATGCAGCCCATCCCAAGCGAATCCGGTGTTCGAGCTCAGCGGAAGGATCAAGGGGAAGAGAAAGCTTTCCACCGAGGTACGTTGCGGAGTCGGCGAAGTGAAATACCAGGTTTCCGATAGTGATGGGGGCTCGGGTGGTGGTGCAGGAAGTGAGGAGGACGGTCTTGGATGAGTTTACTTCTAATCCTACTCGAGCGCACGCTTCCACTAGCTTCTGAAGCATCTTCTCCATCTCCGGACGAGACTTGGCGACCAGAGCGACATCATCAGCGTATTCGAGATGACATAGATGGCGTCCGTCGATCTTGAGTCCGCAATTCTCCCAGTCTATGTCATCCATCGCAAGACGAAGTACTGCGTTGAAGAGGCGGGGAGACAGGGTGTCGCCTTGACGAACTCCTCTTCTCACGTTTACAGAAACTACTTCATCGTTGACTCGGATGAGGGTGGACGAGGTTTCGTAGATGCGACGGAGGAGGTGGACGAGTGAGGGGTGGAGTAATGCTCTTCAGGGTGACGGGGAGGAGAGAGATGGGCCTGTAGTTGCTGATGTTGGTCGTGTCTCCTTTCTTGTGCAGTAGAGAGACGATGGCTTCTACTAGGCCTCCTGGGACGGGATCTCCGGCAACAAGGCGGTTGAGTAGATCGGTCAATGATTGAGCAAGATATTCCCGAGACAAACTGAGCATATCTGGGAGAATCTTGTCCGAGCCCGAGGAGTGACCGCACTTGAGGTGAGATATCGCATCTCGGCACTCGTCAGCGAGGAAGGGCGGAAGAGGCTCAGTGGAGAGAGGCACAGCTAGAGGGAGCGAGACTGCAGGCGAGTAGAGGTTATTGTAGAAGCTCTGCACTGCCTTCTTCGTCGCGTCTTGAGATAGCGCTTTAGTCACGGGATCGGGGACGAGAAGGCGTTTCTTAGTCGACTGGAGATCTCTCATAGTTCGGACGATACTTCTCCCCAAGATGGCTGCTTCAGTGGCTTGCTTTTCTTTCCTTCGGCGGATGTCATCACAAAGTGCGGCACGGGCAGTCTTGCAGGCGATCGAGAAAGAAACAGCATCACGAGGGGTCGCACGCAGGAGATGTCGAGCTGCGATGAGGCGGCGAGTGGCGGGCGAGATCCAGGGTGGCACTTGGCGTCTTCTCCAGCAGTTTGTTGAAGCGGTCTGTGTGAAAGCGACGATGGTTGAATAGGCTTCCGGCGCTGACGTGGGGCGCGTAAGGAGCAGGGACCCGAGTAGATTCGAGTTGGTAGTGTAAGCGCCCCGATCGAAATCGTAACGCTCTCTACATCTTTTCTGCTTTACCTCACGGGGAAGAGAAAGACACAACCGGACTAGGCGGTGATCGGAGTCGAATTCGAAACGACCGACTACTCCACAGCTGACAACACGCGCAGGAGGAGGGGCGGCGATGAAGTCTATCTGGGAGAGTGTGGAGCCGTTTGGAGACCGCCAAGTCCAGAGTCTACCATGTCTTTTCTTTTGGAAGGTGTTCCATACTCGCAGATTGTTACGCACACATGCCTCGGTGAAGGTTCGACCACGTGCATTCGGGGACTGAGAGGCGAAATCACCGATATGATGTTCATTTCCCGGTTGTCTCGACACTCTACAGTTGAAGTCACCCGTCAACACTGGAGTGTAACCTCTGGGCGCACTCTGCAGGGCGGCATCGATCTGGTCAAGGAAGGAATCGTACTCCTTATCGTCATACGCAGATGTGGGAGCGTAAGCGCAGACCAGAAAGATGCGTTCTTGTGGCAGCTGTAGAGTGGCTAATCGGGGGGAGAGGGCTCGAAACACAGATGCAAGCGCTAACTGCGCTCGGAGGAGAAATGCGACACCGTGAGATGCAGTGGTACTGCCCGAGTGGTAGACCACAGTGCCTGAGGAGGTGAGAGAGAACGAGCCTACACTCACTATCCTTGACTCCTGCACTGCTATCACATCCCACTTGATCTTGCTGAGGGCCAGTTCCATCTCGATTTGCTTGTCTCTCGAGGCGAGTGTCCGCGCATTGATGGAGCCGATGTAGAAATGGCGATCCATCGGGTCGGCTTCCAACTACCGCGTGCCGACCGCTGCTGGTAGAGGGAGACTAGGCCTGGGCGGAGGGAGAGACGGAGAGCGAAATGCGCACTCAACCGCTCGCCGCTCACTTGAGCCGCGAAATATCGAATGTACAGAAAAAGTGTCGGATGAGAACTTCACAGCCATTCTGCACCAAATTTTGAGGAGATTTCGGATAGATCACTACCGTAATGAAAAAAGTGTCGGATGAGAACTTTGCGGCCATTCTGCACCAAATTTTGAGGAGATTCCGAATAGATCACTACCGTAATGAAAAAAAGTGTCGGATGAGAACTTTGCGGCCATTCTGCACCAAATTTTGAGGAGATCTCGGGTAGATCACTCCAGTTTTTCAAAATGTGTCGGATGAGAACTTTGCAGCCATTCTTCACCAAATTTTGAGGAGATCTCGGGTAGATCACTCCAGTTTTTCAAAATGTGTCGGATGAGAACTTTGCAGCCATTCTGCACCAAATTTTGAGGAGATCTCGGGTAGATCACTCCAATTTTTCAAAATGTGTCTGATGAGATGTAAAATGTACTAAATTGAATGAGTGCATTAATCTTCTGTATTATCGATTACTTGGAATAACGAGAACATAAGAAAATGCAGAAAGTGAACAAAAATTGTGGAATAGGTACAACAATGAAACTTGAAGTGAATGTCTGTGGGTGTTTTAGCGCCGAGAGCGTTTTAGCGCGATGTTTATCGATGGCGCAAGTGGTAGGCGTCAGTTTAGCGTTCATCCGGTCCCGGGTTGGAGAGATCTCCTCAAAATTTGTTGCAGAATGGCCGCAAAGTTCTCATTCGACACATTTTGAAATACGGTAGTGATCTACCCGAGATCTCCTCAAAATTTGGTGCAGAATGGCCGCAAAGTTCTCATCCGACACATTTTGAAAAATTGGAGTGATCTACCCGAGATCTCCTCAAAATTTGGTGCAGAATGGGCGCAAAGTTCTCATCCGACACTTTTTCTGAACATCCGATATTTCGCGGCTAGGTTCTCATCCGGTCGGTTCTCATACGCTCAGTTCTCATCCAGTGGGTTCTCATACGCTCAGTTATCATTTAGTTAGTTCTCATCCGGTAGGTCCCGGTTCTCATCCAGTCGATTCTCATCCGACGGTTCTCATCCGACCTAGCACCATTTGAACGCTCTCCGAACCTTCCGAAACGCATTGCATCATAACTACGAAACTCGCCATTTCCCACACATTTTTATTAAAAAAAACTCGCGAATTTCGCCGCAATAATAGTTAGAAGTTATTCAGTTTTTTTTTTCAGTTTTAACACATTTATCAAGAGGTCATACGATTCTTCGCCCTTTAGAGAGGGTTAGGGAAGGTCAAATGAGAGCTCTGATGTGCATGGCGTTCCATGTGACTTTTCTTGCTTCGTTGAGAAAGTTTGCGCCGATCGTCTTGCGGAACAAATCGCTCCATCTTGTCATAGGGCGGCCTCTCCTTCGTTTCCTTTGTGGGAACCAGTCGATCATAGATCGGCTCCACTTCAAGCAATCATCAGTAGAGTTTGTGTACCCAAAACCATTTTCTTTTCTGCGCAGTGCGAACGAAGTCCAGAATTTTTGTGGAATCACGCAGCCGCTGGTTAGAGACATGATCAAGCACAGTACATCCAACCATCCATCGTTCCATTTTGCGCTGGGCCACCGATAATCGATTCATTTGAGCTTTAGTCAGTGCCCAACTCTCACATCCATACAATACCGCGGGAAGTTTACAACCATTGAAAAGACGGCGTTTATGTGCCATTGGTATACCCCGATTAATGAGGAAGGTGCGGTGTTTATGGAATGCCCCGAAACCAGCTTGAATACGTCGGGTAATTTCGCAGCCATCCTTTGCGCTGACAGCGATAGAGCTTCCCAAATACACCACATCTCGAGCGGGTACTGGCCCCACAGTAGCCAGTACCCGCTCGAGATCCCTTGCCATTACCTGAATCTGCCTTTCATCATGTGATATGAGAACAGCATCATCGGCGAATAAGATATGAGAGAGATACCGTCCATTTACACTTATTCCCTTCCTAGTCCAGTCTAACTGTCGGAGTGCCATATCGAGAACTGAGGTGAACAGCCTCGGAGACAAACAATCCCCCTGTCTTACACCTCTTCCAACCTTGATCTCCACCTCATTCCCATTAACCATTACCACATTTCTACTGCCTTGTGAGAAACCCGCGAGGAAAGAAACCCCTTCTGAGGGAATGCCCTCCTTCTCCACTGCCCTGTACACCGCGTCTGTGTAAACACTGTCAAAAGCTTTAGAAACATCTACAAAAAGCGGATAAATCGGCATCCTGTAATCGACACAGTGCGCAATGACGGACTTTAGAGTATGAATTGCATCTACGGTTGAGTGACCTTTTCTAAATCCCATTTGCTCCCAGCCCTTATTTATATCCAAAACTGGCGCATATCTCCTATTGAGCAGCCCGGTAAGCGCCTTCTGCATAACAGGAAGCAGGCTAATCGGTCTGTAGTTTTTGGTGAGGGATGGATCGCCAGATTTGGGTAGAAGAATCGTACGAGAATCCGCAAACCCATGTGGAATATTCCCCATTATGATACTATTGAAGATGGTAGTGAGAGTAGGGACCAGTTGATCTACCCCGACACGCAGCATTTCCCCCGTGATCCCATCCTTCCCCGGTGACTTGCCCGATTTGAAGTGTCGTAACACTTGATCTACCTCAGCTTCGCAGATGGGAATGAATGGATCCCTTTCTATCTCCTCCCGATACCCAAACCCACCATCACCTTCATAAAGACCATTGTAAAAAGATTGAAATGCCCCTTCAATACCCAATTGTGAAGTTTCTAATACCCCGTTCCCGTTTCTAACCCTCATTATCCTATCCTTCCCAATTACCAATTTGTTAGTTGCCCTTTTGTAACTTTTCCCCATTGCAATGGCCTCGTTGACATAATTAAGGTAAGCCATATCCCGGTCGTGTTTATACGACTCCCGAATAGCCCTATTGACGAGTAACCATTCCACCCTTGAAACACCAACCGTATCCATCTTGAGTCCCCTACGCCTATCCAACAGATCCCTAGTCTTTTGGGAGACCCTTCTACCCGGCGGTGTGAAAGTAGTAGCAATTTTCCCCGCCCCCTGCACCGCAGACACGACGCTACCGTAATCTGGACTCGCACCTGCGCGCGTCAACTCTAAGCCTAGACTGAATCGAAATAGGTCATTTTGGAGGTGCGAGTCTCCCCGTGCCGGTCTATTGTGGTCCCGCCGGAATCGGAAAGGAAAGGAGATGGTGGCTCTAACCAGACGGTGATCGGACGTGAAATCAAACCGATTAACCACCCCCACATCTAGTACCCGAATTCCCTTTGGGAGCATGATATAATCTATTTCGTTGCAAGTGCGCCCGTTCGGAGAAACCCATGTATATTTTCTAAATCCCCGTTTTTTAAAGAAACTGTTACCCACCCCAAGTCGCAACCTCTCACGTAAATCAACCACCATTTGCCCTTTTTGATTCCTATCCCCGTACCCGAATTTCCCCACCGAAACTTCCCCTGGTTCGCAACAACCCACTTTTCCATTGAAATCACCCAGGATGACTTTATGAACGAATCGATACCGATGACTTCCCGCGACTGGACTGTGAAACTGTCTTTCAACTTCATGCATGAAGTTACCGTACTCGATCATGTCACTAGAGGCGGGCGCGTAGATCTGGAATAATCGTATTAGGACCTTTTTCGACACCGCAACATCAAGAAAACAGATCCTGGGGGACAAAACGCGAAATCCGATCACCTTCCGTGTTACCTCCCCACTCACTATGAAACCCACTCCGGCGGTTCGATTCGGTAGTCGGTTAGAGTGGTGCAGTCTTCCACTACTCCACGCAAGATCTTTCTCTCCCTCACTTGATCTTCTCACTTCTGACAGTCCGATAATGTCCACCTTCATCTTGGATAGGGCGTCTTCAAGCTCGACAATCCTTGCATCCTTGCATAGCGAGAGGCAGTTTAGAGTAGCCAGCGATAGAAGTGCCATGAGCATAGTCTACAGCTCCCACGGTGACTAGTCGGCTTGGGAGGGGAGACGAGAGCGGAGCGAAATGAAAACCGACCGAGCGGTAACCGAGCAACGCACTCGAATGGTAAGTTATTCAGCAAAAATTAAAAGTAATAATATTGGGTTGAGGAAAAACTCGTTTTTTCTCTCTGACTTTAGAACCCTCGTGCTCGCTCATTTGTTGTTGCCGTCTGCCACCCTGTTTACACTGGAGAGAGGGCCCCTCGGGCATTCCACACATGTTTTCGATTCAGTTCTCCCTAGTCTCCCAGGCGAGAATGCCGCACAATTTCGTCCCCGACCGAATTCACATTCGGAACGTGATGCTCTTTCTCTTTCTATTTGGCTTGAAACCGCCCGCCATTCATGAACAACTGGAGCAGGTTTACCCCACACATACTCCGCATGTAACCACCGTGACAAAGTGGGAAGTCAAATTCGAGAAACACGACTTTTCCCTCGAAGATGAAGACCGACCCGGTCGCCCCATGGAGTTGGACCTCGATCGATTGCGTTCTGAGGTGGAGGCTGACCCGTATCTCACTACGCGCGATCTTGCTGACTTCCTTGGGGTCGACCAAAAAACTGCCGTGAATGGACTTCACGCGATTGGAAAGAAGTGGAAACTCGGGAGATGGATCCCCCATGACCTGACCGACTATGACAAGGATCGCCGAGTGGACATGGCTTCGACTCTTCTCACTCTGCATCGCCGGTTTGATTGGCTGGACAATGTCATCACAGGTGATGAAAAGTGGGTGCTTTACGACAACCATGAGACAGTGGGTCGGAGAGGACCAAAAGCCAGCAGATGTCCCCAAACCCGATTTGCACCCCAAAAAAGTGATGTTGTGCATCTAGTGGTCAGTGCGGGGAGTGGAGTTCTGGGAACTCCTACCCGAGGGGACGACTATCACGGCAGAGGTCTACACTCTTCAGCTACGGAAGCTGAGACTCGCTGTCGAACAAACACGCGGGAAGGACGCTCGAATCTACTTTCAGCATGACAACGCCCGCCCGCATGTCGCAAGAAAGACCAAGGCTGAGCTGGCGGGCTATGGCTGGACTGTCCTCCCCCATCCTCCCTACTCACCCGACCTTGCCCCCTCCGATTACCACCTCTTCTCAGACCTCCAGCGTTTCCTCAAGGGACAGAGCTTCAAAGACCGAGCCACTATCCAGACCGTACTGACCAACTATTTCAAGAACCAGCCCCAGTCCTTCTATCACGAGGGCATCCACAAGCTGCCTGGTAGATGGCAGAAGGTCATCGATGCGCATGGAGAATATTTTTAGATTCTATCGTGCTTTGTAAAGTTTTTATGATAAAGTGAAAAAAATTCAAAAACGAGCGTTACTTATTCCTCAACCCGATACTTATTATTTAAGGAATATCGATTGGCAAATATGCTCGAAAAAAATGAAAACTATAAATTCGACCCTCTGGAAAATGCTTGAGAGTGAAAAGAATTGACCTACTTCTGTCGCCTAATTATAAAACTCCCTCGTATCATTTTTAAATGGGGCTCCATCGTCATCTCCTACTGTGGTTTTAATCTGGATTCCGCATCTTCATCCTCTGTTGAATTAGAGATTTTAATTAGGGTCGCGAAACTCATTCCTCACATTATTGTGTCATAATTATGCAACATTTCCGAAATCTAAAGACGGAACAATATAGTATTTTTCTACCTCTAATAAACGCAAGAAAGTCTTTGAGATTGTGCCTTGGAATACACGTAAAATAAAATAAAGAGCAATTTTGTAAGAACTTTTGACACCCTAATAACTATAGCACTAGGAGAACATAACACGAATCTCTATTAGTGATGGCAATTCGGAACTCTCTACATAATTTCTCTGGCCAACGAGATAGTGTGCAGAATGGAGAGCGCAGAAACAGAAATTTCATCACTAATCTCTAACATATCAGGGAGTGGTTCGCAGCAGTGCGGAGATGACGACAATGCCCTTCTCTTCTTGTATCCGTACACACGTCAGTTTTAATAGTATTTCGAAACGGAAATTATCCTTAGCATCTTCACGACTAGCTGAAGTAGAGTTCGAAATACGCGCCTTCGATTCTTCATTCCTCAGCGAGGAAAAAGAAACGTTGGCCCGCCTTTTAGAATAGGATGGAATCTGTGAATTCAGTGTTGGGATCAGGGGATAGAAAAAATATAAAGAGTTTTGCAGCCGAGGCAACGCAGTGCCGGAGCGGTGCATGTGGCGACGAGTCTTACTGCATTGAACAGGACGTGCGTCACGCGAAGATTTTTGCCAAGTTTTCTCTCTGTTCGGCGCATAATATCGCCGGCAAATGGAAACAGCTTATTTATTAATAATAAGTCCCCATTTCTGTGTCGCCCCATGATCAAACCATTTTTATTAGAGTAACGAACATTTTGAAAAGCTCGATGTGAGAATATGATTGATCGGAAGGTGGAGCGGCTTTGACTTCATAGACAACATCAACCAAGCAAAATTGCAGGATTCTTATTCTTGCGTGTGCCGTCCAGGAACAACGGGCAATAAATGCCAGTATAGTTAGTTTATCTCTTTTTCTCTTGAGTTAGGAAAATCCTCACCTTTAAGTTGGCAAATGTCTTCCTTCTTTTCACTGTTTACCATCATCTAAATGTTTTGTGATATCCAATATGTTTTTTGTGGTAATAAAGGAAGATCCATATTCTTTACATACTGGCCTTGAATGATAGAGTTGTGTATAAAATGATTCAAAGGGAAGTAAAAAGGGATCTAAGTATGATGGTTTGTCTGTGTGTCAATCTTTTGCATATCTTCCAGCCCTCAAGCCGTGCGACTCATTCGATTGCGAGAACGGGGCTCAGTGCCTGCCAACGGAGGACAATTCCTACGCCCGGTGTATCTGCCGAGCCGGCTACTCGGGACCGAAGTGCGCCGGTACGATCATTTTATCAAAACGTCTATCTTGTTAGACATGTATCGCTAAAAGTCAAAACAGACTAGAGGTATCTTTGCATGGTCTGTATCATATAATAAATGAGAGAATTCGTAGGATACGAGTCACTATCCATCCCTCTCTTCCTGATTTTTCGTCACTGGAACGGCAAGGGGAGAATAAAATGTATTGCCGACCCATTGCAGACAAAGACCACTGCTACTTTGCACCGTGCAAGAACGGAGGCAGCTGTGCGATCAACTCGGTGAGCACCCACTAGACCTGCTTCGAATGAATAATATAGCTATTTTCCTTTCATTCATGTCCCTCTCGAGTCGTATGCATAAAGAGGCACTATCCGATCCGGAGCAACTCAAGTATTGGAGACAGTTGTTAGGGGAAATGTGCGGGGAAATGATGATTCCTCTCCTTCAGACTACTCCTGACGAGTACAAATGTGATTGTCTGCCCAACTACTCCGGACAAAATTGCGAGGGTGAGTAACTGGTGATCCTTTGAAAGTGTTCAGTTTCGATTGTACAACTAGCCCGTATTCTGATAACTTCTCGGAAAAAAAAAGTGATACTGATCCAACGGATGTGCATGTTTTGAACAGCATTTTTTCTTCGGAAAAATGTCTCCATTCAGACTTCCGAGCCTGCTCATCTTCTCCCTGCGCTGCCAACTCCGAGTGCACGGACACATCGACCGGCGAGTACGAGTGCGGGTGCGCCGCTGGGTGGCAGGGAAGGAATTGTGATCAGGGTAAGGAATGGGGATGGTAAAACTTTACTCGACTCTCCTGATTACTTTTTGTTACCCTTTTCCACATTTTGGTGCTCTTTTCCGACGAAAACATACACTCAATGCCCCCCCCCCTCTTCCCTTGAAAGAACAATGGAATGCGAGTGAATGGCGTGGATGTTAGTGTGCTAGTCTGTGCGTTTCTCTGGGCTACGCCTCTGGTGTCTGGTTGCTTGAAAGAATAGGGCTGGCTGCTTTAAAGAATCGCTCATTGAGCGAGTTTTCAGAGAGCAACGAATCAGCTTGAGAAGAGGAAAAATTCGAAGAACAAAAGAATGAAAAAATAGCGAATAAATCATAATTGTATCCGAGAGCGAACGAAACACCAAAATGCCGGCAAACAAGTAATTGAAATAAAACACTTCACCTCTGATGCGTGAAAGTGAACTGAAAAAACCGACGATATCAATTCAGATCGCTCCCCACCTATATTTCCAATTCAGGTCGACCCTCACCTAGATTTCCTAGAAATTATCAAAGTTAATTGAGACTGCGCCCTTGATCTACCGGGATCGAGGTTTGGGCAATTTGAACCGCTGCCTTTTAGATGTCAACGAGTGCCAAGTGGCCACGTCTAAGCGACAGGTTCTGTGTCAGAACGGCGGCACTTGCGTCAACACGGTGAGTTCAAACAATGGATCGACATTAGTGATTCCAAAGCCGAATGGTGTCTCGTCTTTCAGAGAGAAAAAAAGAGCACAAAAGAAAACTATGGAGAAGAGACATCGACCCCTTCAATTAACACTCCAGATTAGAGTTGGCAATACGGCCTGCCTTTGCGATCCGTATCCCCCCTCGCCTATTGTGAAATCAGGCGAGGGGGGAGGAATCGGATTGCAAATACAGGCCGAATAATCAACCCTGCTTCAGGCTGGATCGTACGAGTGCGCGTGTCTCAAAGGCACCGGCGGCTTTGGCTGCGCAACCAGTGAGCAGCAGTGATGTCGTTTCGGGTTTGGCCCTATCCATTATGCACACTATCTCGCCAGTCAGAGGAACAAGAGAGTGTGCAGAATGAAGAGGGCCGAAACCCGAAACGACATCAATAGAGAGTAGTGACCCAATGTTGGATCTGAAACGAATATGACTTCATGTCTTACTCATTGTGCATGTTCCTGTCAGATAGCGAGTATCCGATTCAACAACACTAGTTTCTCAAGCAACGAAGTATCATTCATATACACAGATGCCTGTGAAAATGGTTCAGCGGGACACGTGATTGTTTAGAGCTGCATGAATGTTTATAAAAACATAGCATTTTTTTCAGACCCAGACGACTGCAATGGGACCTATGAAGGACCTGACGGAATGAACTATACGAACCTATGCATCTATCTGGTAAACGATGAGAAGCGGTATTTGTTTAACAGTTTACCTGAGTACAATTCAATCAAGACGAAACCATGTGAACATTATTCAACACGCACTCTCCTTGACACCTGAGTATCTGAATCTATCGGAAATTACGAAATTAAGATTGTAAATTACAATTAATTGTGATCCCTTCCCTTCTCAAATACCATAGCAGATGAATAATTAAATTTAATTACAATAAATCTAAGCTAGGACGAGGCGGCAGTGTGCGTAGACGGATTCGATGCGTACACGTGCGAGTGCAGCGATGGATTCACCGGCAAGCGATGCATGGAGGGTGAGAGGGGAAAAGGGCGATCGTGGGCTGCTTTTGTAGCATTAAAATCCCACAAAGAAAGAAAAAAGTTGACAAAAACTATTCAGGACCGAATTTACAATGTTGTGTCGATCTGTGAATACACCTTTCCAGATATTGATGAATGTGCGCGAGCCGCTGCCGCCAATAATGTTATCTGCGAGAACTTCGGCAGTTGCGTCAACACGATCGGCTCGTATCACTGCGAGTGCATTCCCGGCACTTACGGATTCGACTGCTCTGAGAGTTTGTCGGATTTTCTGTCGTTAATATGAACATCATGAAAAGGCGTACGCGTTGTACTGTCCACTATCCAATTGAGCGTCATTTGTCAAGTTTGAAACTTTTTCAAATGCAAAATGTCACATAATTGGGCTTCCTAATAAAATGATCTTGGTCGAACTCCATTGATAATAAAAGTATGATAGCTCAGTCAGACTTATTAAAAGCTAGTCCGATATCATCGATTACAACTGCAGATCCCGATGACTGTGCGATCAGTAATGCGACCGTGGATGGAGTGATTTATCCGAATGCATGCATCGCAAAGGTGATCAGTCTCTCCTAATTTTACTTCTCTCGCCTCTTTGACCGATGAAAGATCACTAGAAATGAGGAGAGTTGAATGCTGATTTGTCATCACTAGTGATCACCGGTAGTGGGGCGTTCTGAATCGGGAAAGCTAGAGAAACGAGAAAAGAGTACGAGAGAGGCCTTACAGCAGGCAATACACTTTGGGACTTTTGTCAGAACGCAGTAAGACAGTGCATTTTGTTGAACACGCAACTTCAGGACAAAAACGCCACTTGCACGGACGGTTTCGGGACGTACAATTGTACATGCACCGAGTTCTGGTACGGGGAGTATTGCGAGAATGGTAAGAAGCAAATGATTTCGTCCAATGTCACAAGAAATTGATGACGGCGTTCGTCAAGATTTATTTCTAGTTGAAACCGACTCTCCTCAATTTGTGTGATCTCTCGCGGGTCAGAGATACGAAGGAATTTGAGAAAGGCAGGACTCATGTATTATTTAGACGTGAACGAGTGCGAGTTCGATCCTCAACCGTGCCAGAACTTTGGTACGTGCGTCAACACTGACGGATACTACGAGTGCGTGTGCATCCCTGGTACGGAGGGACACGACTGCCAGATTAGTTAGTCGAATTCAATTTATTTGGATGAAATATGTGTACAGAAAATAAAACGGAAAGTTGTTAAGATATATACTGTATTTGCATAGAAAATTCGAAGATCCTCAGGAAAATCTTCAGCGGATTTATGAGGTTGTCATCAGGAGTGTGCGAAAATTTCACGCACTTCTGATTTGATCAGTGCGTGAATTTTTCGCACACCTCTGGCTGTCATCTTAGATCCGGACGACTGTTTCAATGTGACGGCTTGCAATACTGTGGATGACAAGGCCAATTGCACCGACGGGTTCGCCTCCTTCACGTGCACCTGCGGCCCCGACTACACCATGCAGTACTGCGATCTGGGTACGATAGAAGATTACGGTAGTCAGGGGCGGAATCAGTTGGCGATCGATTTTTGAGCATTTCGATAAACAAATTTGTTTGCGAATTGCAGAGCTGATCATCTACAACGTGCTCCAGTTGATTGGCGGAGGTAGTGGGAACGAAGTCGATCTGATCAATGTCGGAGTTTTTTATTCAGTTATTTTCATAATAATATACATTTAAGATGTTGCGTGATCTCCTCAAAAATCCGTCCAAGATGAAGGATCTCATCCCCTTCGTTATCGGTCTCCAATCGCTGGAAAATCGAACTCGCATGAGCTTTGATGTGGAGGATATGTTCTTGTGGATTGCTTACGAGGAAAAGACGCTGGACATGAGGTATGAACCCATTTTACGTATTCGACAGTAGAATGCGTAGTAGATCGTACAATAGGGAATCGCAGATAATCGAGACAATCTCAGACAACCGTACTCTCCTCTCTCTCGAGAGAGAGAAACTGCGCGTAGTAATTTCCGCAAATCGCTTGTGATTTTCTAGCTCTTTATTTACTATCCATTATAATCTAATAGTATTTTGATTGGAATGCATTTTGCAGCAAAGACCTGGTCGCATGGAACGACGTCGTGTTGGGCAACTGTTTCACGTTCAATCACTTCAATAACACGGAACGAGCGTATCTCATGAGATCGGCTGGAGCGCAAGGAGGTGCATTCTTTTTTCAACAAAAATTCAGTTCCTGATTATATCTGAAAGACGGCTATAAGAGACGAGACAGTGTGTTAAACGGAGACTGCATAGAACCAAAGCGAAAGCGCCAATGAACATCCTCTTCAGGTCTCAAAGCGGCCCTGAAGCTGAACTCGGAAGAGTACGTTCCGTGGACGGAAACAACGGCGATCATGACATTCATCCATCCCAACGTGATTCAGGTAGTGTTTCTATTCAACATCTTCTATTTCAGACAGAGACAATCTTCTCCGAATCTCCTCGGTACAATGCGGAACCCGCAGCAATGACCACGATTCAGAGCTTAGAAGTAAGATTTCGAAATATGAATAACGGTCTCTTCATTTTGTAATACCTCTCCATAGGCGAGAGACTGTGTGTAAAGAAGATTAAAAAAAGACTTTTCAAGTCCACGTAGAGCAATTACGCATCCATTCAGTCCCGATACAAGCGACTCGGAGGTCGATATGGCAAGTGCGTCAAATCGTCCAGTGAGGTCGCATCGTACTATTACGAAGGATCATACACAACTGATGTTTGTTCATTCGTAATTTGTTCCGTCATGGTAGTCGAAATCTGCGAGTAGGTGTGAGTAGTTATGAAGTCAGTCGATGACGCCTAATTTCAATGACAATTAGGGTAGATCACAGTTGAGGGCTGTCTCCGTTCGTGCTATCAAGATGAGGTGAAGAAAGCGTGTGATTGCATGGACTCACGCTATCCCATGCCTCCCGCTGAAACTGTCTGCGAGCTGCCGGATCGTAAATATTTTCACTCTAATTCACTTTTTTCTCACTTCAAGTGGGCTCAAGCTATTGAGTCGGAGCGATCGTTCATGTTGTGTGTTTGCTGTGGTGAAAAAGATCAAACATTTTAGATTATGAGAAACATCACAAACACATCGAATACTCTAAATGGACGCGAAATTCCAAAATAGGGAGAAAAAAATTAAGTGAAAACGTGAAAAATTCAAGCCTTGAAGTCAAATTAAGAGCTATAGTTTTCAAACTTTGAGGATCATCAGGAATTGTGACAAAGATCATTTTGAGCTTTTGAACGAGTCTCTAGCATATCTATGAATGAAAATCAATTTTTTCTGGACCGTTTTTTGAGACAGGCTAAAGCCACTGTACGTCATCCTCCCATGAGTGCATATTTTCATCGAAAAGGTATTGAGGCCTTCTATTATCACACCGAGTAGGAAGGCTGAGGAAAAATCCATGTAAGAATTTATTTTGTTTGAAAAAGTATTGCTTGATTGCATCATCACTACGCAACAATCAGTGAGTTCTGGGATATCCCAATGCATATCCCTAACACTCGGTGGGTGTACTAGTACATGTCCAAGTTTGAGCCAGAAATCTATCATGAGTCAAAAGTTATGAAAGATTGAATAAGTGTCCCATCCGTCGATACTGTATTTGTTCAGGTAATTGCGTGGACACGATCACAGCTAAAGGCGATGTCTCTACATGGGCAAATTGCGAGTGCCCACTTCCCTGTGAAAACTCTCAGTTCGACTGCAGTTATACCGTCGCTCCGTTTGTCAGAAATGTGAGTGTTCTGACACACTGTATCTCCATATGTCCAGTGACGAGATCCAGGGTAAACCGAAAAACTACAATTGTCTCGCACAATTAGTTTGCTGAGAGGTTGTATGAGATGAAGTATCCTGTTCGAAACATGGGATACGGTATCTTCTTCCCAGTACGGCTCGAGTGTTGAGAGACTGTTCTAATACGCCCTGATCTGAATTTCATTATCGTTGCTCATTTCAAGCGCAACAAGTGCAACACTTACACGGCCGAGCAGCGCCTCAACATGACCAGTTGCGACGACCTGGATGGGGAACCGGACTACTTAATCGTCAACGTGCAAGTGCCCCGACTTGTCATCAACGTCTTTCAGGAGACACCAACATGGACGGTTTGTTTCATTTAGATATCAGTGCGTTCGCGTCATTCTCGCCACTTTCTGGAGATATCCGTACAGCAAAACGTAACACCTTATTTTTTTGACAGAATCTTATAGCCATAGGTGCCCCTCATCGATTTCTGTAACTAGCTTTTTCATACCTGAAAACATGGAAAAGGAGCCCATTTTCCAGGCTCAATAAATATGCAAAGTGAGGTCACATGAAAAAGTTAGTGACAGAAATCGATGAGGGACACCTATGGCTATAAGAAACTGTCAAAATTTAGGGTGTTACATTTTACTGTACGGAGGAGTGGCGAGAATTATGCGAACGCACTGATATAGTAAGATTTAGTGAATAGTTCTTAAAATGGTCCGGGGGAGACGTGAAGAAGGGGAGGAAATAATAATGCGATGATCAGGAATCATTCGTTATTTTTTAAACTGTAATGTAGCGATAATCGAAAAAAGACACACTCATTAGCTAAAATTTAGAGTATCACTGTTTTAAAATACTAATAGCCAAACACAACATCCATTCCGCAGTTGAATCGGATCATCGGTAACGTTGGCGGATTGGGCGGCGTAGTTTGCGGACTCAACCTCATCTCCTTCTTCGAGTTCGCCTTCCTCCTATTCATTCAACTCCCCGCTATCATACTCAATAGAAATTATATGATTCAATAATTTCTTCGCAATAAATAAGTCCTTTTTCATATTTTCTCACCAGTCATTTATCATGTGTTTTGTGAATCAAATATGATCGTGTGCGATAATTTCTAATAAACATCTAATATTATTCGGCAAGAAATAAGTGTAAATAATTACAATAATAGCATACTGTAAGTTTGCACGGTAAGAGTATCAAAAGTAGGATACTAAAAAAGCGTACTGAAATATTCGTACCACTCCATCTGAATATTTGCGCGTAAATACCGGTTAGATATGGATTTCTTGCGTAATTTCATGTGTTTGCTTTCCTTCCGTCACCGCTACTGACCCTTGTGCGTATCCTCGTTGGTGACTTCACGTATTGAAAGCGTTTGCGCTGCTGAAATTTAATGTATCTTCTGAGCATGTCATAAATTTCATCGCGTACTTCAAGTCGTGGTTCCTATTCCATTATTGAATATTTATTATCATTAATTTCATGTCTGTATGTAAATATATTTTCCCCTCAATGAGTGAGCTCTTATTCGGTTTACAACCACTCGCTTTTTCGGAGTTCTGCTTAGTTTCTTATTGTATCTTATTGCAGTTTCTTATTTCAATGGGCCATATTTTCCGCTATTTGCATTCACTTAATATTTTCTCGTTTTCGCTGTCGATTGGCTGGTCTAGTCATGACATTCCCTCTCTTCAGGTGTCTGCTCTTATTCGGTGTCTGCTCTTCATGGTCGCTATCGTGATCGTCGGATGGTATTTCCCTTCGATAGTCGATCTGGTCGCCCGTCCACTCGATGATGCGGTAAGTAATACGTATTGTTATGTCCATTTTAACGCACAACGGATGATATTGAGCTCGAAGACCACACGTACGGGGATACTAATCTAATTTAATTTATAAGTGAAGTTGTCTTTATCGGGGCACGCTAGAAGGAACATCCCATTCTGCGGAAATGGTGGTGGATCTTCTTGTGGGATTTAGAGCAATTTAGGATGCATTTTTTTATTTACTGTTCTTGCTTTTCGGATCCGGTTTTCAGCAGTTACCTGTCTGTAGCTCAAGCTAGTGTTAGCTATTCTGCATGTTGTAGCGCCGCCACTACGTCTAATTTCGTAATAAGCGCGGGGGAGGAGGTAGCGGCATCACTATGCCAGGCCGAATATCGTACCTCAGCTCAAGCAATCACTCCAGGGCGCCTTCTCCGAATCGTGGTCGTGCGTTATCGCAAGTGAGGAAAAGAGGCAGGCCCGTCTGGAGAAAATGCGAGCTGAACGCGATCAGGAAGACGAGAGACTTCTGAAGTACACGTACTAATTTCAGAGGTATGGGCTGCTTAGCTGTCTCATCCTTTCGATTTGACGTGTCATGTTTATCGATCGTCTCACTTTTAGCCTTCCTGTCAAGCAAACTTGCTTGAATGTGACGACCCCGTGCCTTCTGGAGGGAGAGAGGTGCTTCTATTAGTTTCTAAATTAATTATTTTTTATTTATATATTCATTTGAGTCAGATTAAGCCGTCCCGCAAGATTTTGTTTTAGAAGTTGATAGGATATTTTTCGTTATCTGGTGCTAAACTAGATTGTATGACAAACACTTTTCATCGCGAGCATAGCATTTGATTTTATAAAACTATTTTTACATTCCATAAAAAGAGATATCCGGCTTTATTAGATATTGTTACAGGAAGCGACAGATGGAAAATGCGTGGGATCCTATCGACGATTCACATTCGCAAAGTGGACGAGATTTACAATGTCTGCGAGAGGTTGGTCACTATTTTCTGCAACTGCTAAATTTAAATAGAGAAAAGATAACATCGTAGAATGCTTTTTGTAAATACACTGTATACAATACTTCCGTAATTGCACTGTGTTCAGAATCCTCAATATGTGTGATGCGTGTCCGGCGATCGTGCAATTTCATCAAAATCAGCCCAGAAGACCTTCCAATCAGGACATTCCACCTGTCTTGTCACAGGTGATTTACACTATTTCCACAAATAGACAAATTTATCTTGTTTTTTTTATACATTGCTTCTTCAGTTAGAATAGACGCGTTGAAAACGTATATCGCCCTACTTCATTTTGAAATGCCTCCTTTCAGATGTCGATTCAAGATATTGTAACTATTCTTTTTCTACTCGTTCTGGCCATCCTCGTTATCGTAGTCATGATGATCCTCTGGAAAGTTACTGAGTTTGAAGCTTGGCTACAAAGCGATCCCGAGATCATGAAGAGATGGATATGGTGCATGGATACGGTACCACGCATCCTCGGTTCGGTAAGAGGATCAAATTCGTTTGGGGAATTGCGTAGACTCTAGACAACCTGAATAATAAAGTATTTACAATCACTCGTGTTTTCTAAACCCTTGTTTTCATTTGCGACGTCGACTTTGATAATATCAACGTCTTTAAGATGCCCGACGGATTTCTGGCTTGGCTGCCTCTCAGATTGGTCGTTTCGTGGAGTTTCGAGAAGATAATCGAGTCGTTCATCTATCTCGCCCTCTTGCTGGTCTTCGGCACGGTAAGTAAATGATGGATTACTGTAGCGACGAGGCTCCCTAGTCAAATCGATACGAACTTATGTATAACTTTACTGATAATTCTGTCCAAGAGTACGAAAACTCTTTGGCTGTGTCTGCTTCACTGGAATAACTCAAAGTCTGATCCATTTTGTAATTTGTTTATTGATTACAATACTCTTATTGATATATTTTTCATGTTTATATTTTAATAAAATTCAGGATATGCTGCCCGATGCAGTGTCGTCGTTCGTGCTCGCCTGGAGAAGAATTATTATCTTCGTGGTTTGTTATTCTTAATAGTAAATATTAATAATATTTTTCCATTCTTGCGGGTTTTATCGTTCAATGTGCAAAACATATCGATCGAACTCAAAGCTACCGCCTAACTATGAAACCGTGCGAATCGCTTAAAACACTCATATTCATCGATTTCAGCTGTATCTGTCTGTTTCGTCTTCGTTTGATCGCTTTCTCCACCGACACTTTGATCGTTCGAACGAGATTCTGTGGGTCCTCGACGGATACCTGCAGGCGGAAATGCTCAATCTGAGGTGTTATATGATAACATCTATTTTTTTTTAAATATTAACTGAATTTAAATTTATCTTTACTGACAAAATAATTTAATCTGATTCGACAGATTGGTCAAGAATCGGCTCATCGCTGGCGCTACTCGAGATGAGCTACGTGACTTTGAGCAGGGCACAATGCCAATTCTGAATGAATAGAGGTGAACACAGTTTTAGCTGCTCCATTCATTCCTGTGAAGGACGAATCTAGTCTTCTATAGTAGAGCCTACAGTATCGGCTCACTTTTTCAATCTTTCGTAACTTTTGACCCACGATAAATTTCTGGCTTAAACTTGGATATGTAGTAGTACACCCATCGTGTGTTAGGAATATGTCATTGAGATATCAGGGAACTCCCTGATTGTTTCCTAGTGATGAGTCAATAAACACATGGTTTTTCTTTGCGGATTTTAAACTCGATAAAAATTTTTCTCAGCCTTCTTACTCGGTGTGATAATAGAAGGCCTCAACACCTTTTCGATAAAAATATGTACTCATGGGAGGATGACGTACAGTGGCTTTAGGCTGTCTCAAAGTAGGGTCCCGAAAAAATGGATTTTCGTCCATCGACATGCTAGAGAGTCGTTCAAAAGCTCAAAATTATCCTTACCGCAATTCCTGATGATCCCCAAAGTTTAATAACGATAGCTCTTAATTTGTCCTCAGGACACTAATTTTTCACTTTTTTCATTATCATTTTTCATTAATTTTTTTCTCAATATTTTAGATTATCAAAGTTCCAAGGGCGATTTTTGTTCAAATGTGGTTCCTGGACAGGTTAGTTGCAAATCCATAGAATATAAGATTCGCAACTTTTTAGAGCACTTGGATAACATTCCAGCCCGCGGCAACCGAAAATCCGAGGTCAATAAATTTTCAAAATCGGCTGCTTTTCGACATAATGAATTTTAACTTTTTTTCATTAATGATATCATGGGCTCTCGTGTCGAAATTCGGATTCAGCACACACAAATATACCAGAGAAAAAATTAGTCAGGAAGTTCTGAGAGATCAATTTTTTCGACTAATGATAGGGGTATCATGGTCATTTTTTGGGTTGAAAATCGTTTGACCTCGGATTTTCGGTTGTCACGGGCGGGAACGTTATCAAAATGCTCTTAAGAGACCGGCTCCGTTATTTTCGACCATTTTCGACCACCCTTTGGTCACGGTGCCCCCGGAATGGCAAGCCCATACCCGAATATGATGAGTACTTTAGTCGTACATTGTTCAAAACATTTTTTATTCTCTGTTACCTCAAATCACCTGGTTGAAAATTGATCCCGTAGACAAAATGCTCCAAAAATCATATTTTCTCAGCCAGATTAGATAGGTTAAATAGCTCAATTACGTTAACATAAGAGTGTCCCGAGGTATATAATCAGCCGTTATGATATGACTGTACTCGATTTGAAAATCATTTTTGAAATTTATTTTTTGCTTTTTTGGGATTTCTTGCAAAACGAGGAAATAACGCAGGCTCCCACTATGCTCATTTTGTGGGACCTTCTCACATGCATCGAAACCTCATTGAGTGGGAATTTTCAATTTTTACGAAAAGCGTCGTTTTTACGTTTGAAGACAGTCAACTGAGGGGTTAGAGTGTGATTTAATTCCCTTATGGCCGAATAAATGCCTCAAATGCGTTAGTTCGAAAACTAATCAACCTTTCCAATTGTGTAGCGTTGATTTAAGTCGAAATAACCATACTTCCCGAGATTTTGAAAAATCGGTTTTTTGAATTTTGTTGACTGCATTTTTCCGACACTTTTTTGTCCTAACGCAGAAATAACGCAGACATTCACTATTATAATTCGGTAGACCCATCAACTATGCATCGAATCCCTATCGACTAAGCCGTTCATATTTTTACGAAAGTCGCCATTTTTCCGCTTGAATTCACGTGTTTGAGAGGTACAAATACAAATTTATTTCATTGTGATCGATCATGAATACAGAACAGTATATGGCAAACACTAGTCAACGTTTCTGATTAAGGCGAGTAAATTATCATCGAGAAAACCAGGTTTTTGTTTTCAAGGAAAATTTTATTTTGGAGATAGAATAAAGATCTACAATTTTTAGATTTTTTCATTGTTTCAAATCATGGTTTTATCGATGATAATTTACTCGCCTTAATCAGAAACGTTGACTAGTGTCTGCCATTTACTGTTTTGTATTCATGATCGATCACAATAAAATAAATTTGAATTCAAGCTTTTTAAACACGTGTTTTCTAGCGAAAAAATGGTGACTTTCGTAAAAATATGAATGGCTTAGTTGATAGGGGTTCGATGCATAGTTGATGGTTCTACCGAATTATAATAGTGAATGTCTGCGTTGTTTCTGCGTTAGGACAAAAAAGTGTCGGAAAAATGCAAAGTCGACAAAATTGAAAAAAAAACTATTTTCAAAATCTCGGAAAGTATGGTTATTTCGACTAAAATCAACGCTACACAATTGGAAAGGTTGAGTAGTTTTCGAACTAACGCATTTGAGGCATTTATTCGGCCATAAGGGAATTAAATCACAATCTAACCCCTCGGTTGACTGTCTTCAAACGTAAAAACGACGCTTTTCGTAAAAATTGAAAATTCCCACTCAATGAGGTTTCGATGCATGTGAGAAGGTCCCACAAAATGAGCATAGTGGGAGCCTGCGTTATTTCCTCGTTTTGCAAAAGTACTCATCATATTCGGGTATGGGCTTGTGGCTGCCATTCCGGAGGCACCGTGACCAAAGGGTAGTCGAAAATAACGGAGCCGGTCTCTTAAAAGTTGGGGATCGTATATTCCATGGATATGCTACCATCGTGTCTTGGAATGACCTTTGAACGAAAATCATCCTCCGAAATCTAAACAACTAAACATCTAAACAAGGTTATGTGAATAAGCGAAAAATTCTTTTTTATCGTGCCCTGAGGACAAATTAAGAGCTATCGTTATCAAACTTTGGGGATCATCAGGAATTGCGGTAAGGATAATTTTGAGCTTTTGAATGACTCTCTAGCATGTCGATGGACGAAAATCCATTTTTTCGGGACCCAACTTTGAGACAGTCTAAAGCCACTGTACGTTATCCTCCCATGAGTACATATTTTTATCGAAAAGGTATTGAGGCTTTTTATTATCACACCGAGTAAGAAGGCTGAGAAAAAAATTTATCGAGCTTAAAATCCGCAAAGAAAAACCATGTGTTTATTGACTCATCACTAGGAAACAATCAGGGAGTTCCCTGATATCTCAATGACATATTCCTAACACACGATGGGTGTACTACTACATATCCAAGTTTGAGCCAGAAATTTATCGTGAGTCAAAAGTTATGAAAGATTGAAAAAGTGAGTCAAGAGTTATGGTCGATACTGTAGATCTCAATAGTTTTTTAAATCGATCTTTTTCAGTGCCCAGAAATCGAAGTACGAGTCGAATCCACTCTACATGTTGATGAACGGATACTTGCACTTCATTGTCAAGATTGATGAAATTACCGTTGTCGGCGAGAGGTTGAGCACATTCATTTTTTTCTTATCCTATTTCATATTATCTGCCCAATATTATTTTGATGTAAATATGTTAATACCAGTATCGTTGATGAAACATAATTTCTTTCTGTAAGCTGAAATTTAGGTTCACATATTTAATGAGGTGAAATATAAATTTCAATCAGAGTATTAAGAAAGAGCGCAACAATATATTATAATCATGTTACGAATACAACAATAATAGTCTTTCCAGAATCCTCTATCTGTGCCGTCCTGCGCTGCTTGATTCGACTTACAATACATTCCCAGATCTGTCTAATCAACCTACACCCTTTTCATTATTTCTAATCTCACCTCTGTACTAGTTTGATATGTTCGAGTCGTTGTCCACTTTGCTATTGTTCCTCTTTTTTGCCTCAGTGTTATTCCGATTCAACGCTTGCGATAAATTGTTTGCAGTTGTGACTCATCCTCAGAATTCTTACGGGTTCTCAAACGATCCTCATCGAAATATCTGGCAATTTAACCCCACGATCCCGGCGCTGATTTATTTTTTTCATAAATGTTAGTTTTCGGCTACGGTATTTCGTAGAAACCTCAATCAGAAGTGGCATATTTGTTCATAAACTCAGGACTGAGTTGATGAACAAATATGCCATTACTCCAGAACTCTTGATTCATTCATACACTCGTCTTTGATTTGGCTCTCACAGTTAAATTCCTTTATCTTGCTTGAATTTTACGGCACGAGTTCTTTTCTCAGAGCTGTTGTGTTAATTATTATTTTTCTGATGATGCAAAACCTGGTTTTCAGATGCCGAACCTATCTCCTCTTCGTGGTCACGTGTGTGACAATCGGCTGGTATTTCCCCAAGGCGATCAATCTGCTCGCTCGTCCTATCGCCGATACGGTAGCAATCCCTGTTGCCTGATATTCATGTCAACATTATACCTTGCTATTCTCTTTCTCGGCTCAGGGCCGTTGATCGATTTCGGGTGACGGTATCGGGCTTTCTGAAATGATACTGTTATGACCCCACTATTATCTGCTGTTCAGAGGGAGCAGACTAGTATTCGTGCTTGGCGCGCGGACATTAGCATTCACTTCGATAGCCTGCTACAGTACTCGCTGATCGACCAGAAGTTAGTGCACTTTAACACGAATATAAATCTATCTTGACCTTATCCAATACCTGCCGCTTTTAAAGGCCCTTGAATAAATTACTGCTACGACCTACTCGTTTACCTATTTAAAAAAAATGAAACCTAAACTGTATAGTCAGTTTCCTGATTTTCATCATATTTTTAAAATTTATTTCATGACATCGAAGCCGAAGTCTACCCCCCCCCCCCCCCCGATCCTTAAATTGCTACCGATAATGCTACCTGCGTATTTTATGTGGTGGAAAGCATCTATATTAGGTTTGAGATTAGGACAGGCCGGAAACTTGTCGAAAGGCTATTTATTTCGGACAATATGTATTGATTTCACAGAATCGTTGAGAATCGTCTCGCTATTGGCCTGCCTATCGATCACTACTGCGTTAGCACGGAAAAGTTCCTTTACTTTATGAGGTGAGTAGTTTCTTTTGCGGTTTTAATTTTGTTTGCCACAATACTCGTGCTAGTAATTGTTTTTAAAATTATATTTTTTTAATCAACAAAAGAAAATGCTCTCTCTTATTCTCTCGTTCACCTCTTTTTTCCAAACAAGGTTGTATTGAGGCATCCTAGTCGAAATACTTCATTTTTAGTTGTACCACTCAATGTTAGCTCAAATTACACTATTCACAGAACGTATCGACCGAAATTCGACCTTGGCGATGAGCTTATTCGCAAGGACAAGGAGATTGTCGATGTTTGCGAGAGGTTAGCCAATAATCGGGGATCTCTAGCATAAGTGAATGTAAATTGTGTTGACAATTTACTGTTATTCTGAGACGCCTTAATAATTTGTTTTTTTTTGGATTTTTATTTACAACGTTCTGTAAACTCTTCCATGTATCTTACCGAAAAAATGTGTGCTGAATAGAGAGAGGAAAATACAAAATATTATAGTATCCCAGTTTTGTAATTTACTCCTGTTCAGAATCCTCGATCTGTGTGGCGTGTGTGGAACCGTGGAACCTAACCACATTTCCTCCAGAAGACAGTCCGTCCATGTCACACTGCAAGAGGAGCCACAGGTGATTCTTGCTTGGTCATTGGTACTTTTTTTTCTCGACTCCTCCCTTGTTCTCGAGACATGGACGGACTGTCTTCTGGAGGAAACGTGGTTAGGTTCCACGGTTCCACACACGCCTCACAGATCGAGGATTGGAGAAATTTCGCCCTCTCAGCGAATGACCCACGATCAGATCAAAAACTGTATCCATACTCTTCTTGTCACGAAGAAGAAGGAACAACACAATAAGAGGAATAGAAGAGCGGCTGTGTTCGCCATCGAATGGGAAAGAGAGTCTGGAGAAGAGGGAGGACTAATTGAGGAGGAGGTGGATGTGGAAGAGGAAGACCGGGTTGTCACTGCTGATGCCATCTATGATTGGCTCATGGAGAATGATGGAGCTCATTTGAATGAATTGTTCGAGGATATCTCGAATCCCATTGTATCTGATATCGGTGATTTGGTTGAATAATGCTGATTTTACGTGCTGATATCCATTTCTTATGATTTTGACTTATTTGTGATAAAGTGGAAACTAGCTTCACATGAGACACCCAGTGAGTAATCGAAGCAAAGAAAGTGATAGTTCCACCGTCTTTTCACAAACGAGAGAAAGAAAGAGAAATGGAGAAGAGAGAAGAGAAGGGAAAGCACGGGCGAGCGTGCAAAAAAGCGCCCGCATTCAACTATCGAACGCGATTTGTAAGTACTAAAGGCGAGGGGAAAGTCAAGAGCGAAGGGAAGGGGAGAAAAGAGAAAAGAGGGAGAGTGTGCGAAAAAAACAGCGCACTTTCACCCATCGAGCGAGCAGTCTCCGCTCCGAGGGGATAGGGGAGAAAAGAGGGGACGAGAGATTATATGAAGTGAGAGTTATGTTCCCGACATCAGAAATCATATTTTCTAGACACAAATAAATTGAAAAACAGAGTAGTGTTTTGATTACACCGCGGGGAGTAATATTCGGGCGTAAAAAATGGGTGAATTGGTCTATCGGTGAGATTTTCATAGAGTTTCTGGAGAAAACTCGAAAACGGCTATTCCTAGCGTAAAAGAAATCATGAACTTTATTTTCCGCCTTAATGAGAGCTATCGAATGGTTTTTTAAATTGTCCGATTGGACCACTTTGAAGCGAGAACGGATCAAATAACTATTTCAGGCGAAAAAACGACTAAGTTCTGAGCATACGAGTAATCGACTTCCCAGGCCACGAGATAGGGATAACGGCACATCTTGTGACCCTATATCTGATACGTAGAAGCTATTTTTAACATAAAAATGGAGATTTTGTATATAAGCGTTCGAGATAAATGCGGTTTTGTAGTCGAAAATTCGATTTTTCGAGTGAAACACAATGAAGACGGGGTTTCTGACAATGGTCATTTTTGACTTTTTTTTAGATCTTCGGAATACGAGTAAAATGACTTTTTTTTGTTCGCTGTACGATGAAAATCCAGCGAGTTATGGCAATTTGAAAGGTAGATCACCAAAAATCGATAATTTGCATATTTGGCCAAACCAAGTGGATGGACCTCCTTCTGACCCCCAAAGGTTCATATGAACCGAGTTTCATCGAATACGGAGACAAAAAGTTTTTCCTAGTGGAAAAATCGACCGATTTTCCTTCAAAATAACAGAAGATCCGTGATAAAAGTTCAAATATGCCTGTGTTAGCATCGCTCTATTCAATGATCACGCTTCTTCAGATGTGGACCCTCACTCAGCTGCTCTACCATATTTCTTACCAGATGCTCTTCTGGTATTCGGGAATAGCGGCTATCTGTCTGTTCGAGCGTAACGTTGTAGTTTTTATTATTGTAGGTCCCCGATCGAAATTAATGTAGTTCAGTGATGTCTTCATTTTCGATATCTTTAGGTGCCGACTCTTCGCGAAGTGCTCTTGTCGGCACTCGATCGTCTCCCACAGCTGGCCATCATGTACTTCATACAGAAGTCTATCGACGTCATCCTTTGTATCCTCGTCGATACATACACAGAATATTACTTTACGGGGATATCACAGTACCGCATCAATATTACCATAACGTCCCATAATTCGTCTCTAAGTTTAACTACGGGCTTTAAATATACAAAAAATCCACAGATTTCATGTATTATATTTCCAGATTTTTAACGTTGAAATCTTTTGATCTTTATCGTATATGACAGACTTTCTAAGAAAAAAGACTAACTTGTGCAGAGTTGTGGTATTGGCGAAAAATGGAATCCTCTCATATTTCGGCTATAGATAGTGCTCGGTGAGTGGAGTACAGTGATATTTTTTTTGGAATTTTTCTGAATTTTTTTCGCCTCAGGACATGAGTAATGGGAATCTGTAAATCGAATCCAATCGATTTGAGAGTGGGTTCTATGGACTCCTCGTGGAATTCACAGACTATTTTACTTTCGGACATTTTTCGATCCCCCTCCTTGGAAATTTGAAAATCGATAAAAACGAAAATTTCGTCAGATTTTATTAAATTTGACAGGCTCACTTCTCTTAGCCTACAATTTTGTATTCGCTTAATCGGTTGCAAATGTAATGAGACACCTTCAGTTAGAAAGGCGTAATTTAAATTTGCTGCACTATTTGTGGACGGGGACGGAGAAAGCGCGCAGGTGAATTGTGGTGTGCTACAGTACCCTGGGCGCGTTTTATCAATTTCGTTTTACGGGATCCTAGAGATGAAATTGATTCAGATTTGTGATTTTCTCAACGTCTTCATATGGTATAGCCCAATATCAAGTGACTAGAACTCGAAAACAAAATTTCGAAAATTTTCAGTTTTAAAGGTGTGTGCATTCAACCAATGTCTGGAAGCTTCCAATAAATGAAAACGTTGAGAAAATCACAAATCTGAATCAATTTCGTCTCTAGGAGCCCGTAAAACGAAATTGATAAAACGCGCCCGGGGTACTGTAGCACACCACAATTCACCCGGGCGCTTCCCCCCTCCTCGTTCACAAATAGTGCAGCAAATTTAAATTAAGCCTTTCTAACTGAAGGCGTCTCATTACATTTGCAACCGATTAAGCAAATAAAAAAAATGTAGGCTAAGAGAAGTGAACCTGTCAAATTTAATAAAATCTGACGAAATTTTCGTTTTTATCGATTTTAAAATTTCCAAGGAGGGGGATCAAAAAATGTCCGAAAGTAAGAGAGTCTGTGAATTCCACGAGGAGTTCATAGAACCCACTCTCAAATCGCTTGGATTCGATTTACAGATTTTGGTTGATGACGTCATCACTCCCATTACTCATGCCCTGAGGCGAAAAAAATTCAGAAAAATTCCAAAAAAATATCACTCTACTCCACTCACCGAGCACTATCTATAGCCGAAACATGAGAGGATTCCATTTTTCGCCAATACCGCTAGTATCTCGAAAATATCAGATAGTCTGTCATATGACTGAGCGATCATTTCCATGGCATGTGACATAGTGCATTCGTCAGCTCTTGAAATTCTGAGTCTAATGATCTATTTGAATAATCTATCAAGGATTGAAATGAAATAAGTTAGATTGATATACTTAGATATAGTTAGAAAAAAAGGAGATTGATATAAGTTATAAGTGACTATTCGCTCAAGCCTTCGCGGAAATGTCGGTTGCGTAAATATCGTATCCCCTACTATGCAGCCATTCAATGAAAACTGCTACGACAACGATTTCCATCTGCCTACGTGGTATGAATTTATTGTTGTGTTGTTACTGATATTTTATCCTGAGTTTAATGTGCTTGTGAATTTCGAGGATGAACGTTGCGAAGATATAGAGGGTTAAGAGTAATAATAATAATGATTCAATTATGTCAGATTCCGGTTGTTATTCTGGCCCTGCTTCGTGAACATTTTGACAATTCGGAGCAGATTCTGGAAAATTACGGCAGACAACTGCAACAGATTAAAAGAAACCAGAGGTAGGGAGCACGGGGTGAATTCAAATAATTCGGTATTTTCTAGATAGGGTTTAGGTATTATTTATTATGTTAAACAATACTATCACGGACAGCTGTTACCGAAAAACTTCCCAAATTATGCATTAATCTCTGAGAACCATGGATTCATTGATTTCACAGAATCATCAAGAATCGTCTCGTTGCTGGCATAACTAGAGCTGAATTGCGAGACTACGAGGATAATGTGATGACTGTTCTGAGTAGAACGAGGTAATATTTCGTTAACTTTGTTAGCACTTGCTTTTTTATCCTTCTCTTGATTATACACTGCAAAATACAAGAACAATATATAATAATAGAGAAGATTCGTCGAATCCACCTTCGGTTGATATAAATGGTTTTCAGAAACGAGAAGTCGAAGTATGAGTCGAATCATCTCTACAAGCGCATGCTTGCATACTACGAATTCATTTTCACGATGGATGAGATTATTTTTGTCGGCGAGAGGTACGTCGAAATACTTTTTTATTATTATTATGACTACTTCCTTGAAGGTGAAAAATAAGCTTACCAGATTCTTAGCAACGATAACGAATAGAGAGTATCAGTTTTTTTTTCAGTTTTAACACATTTATCAAGAGGTCAATAGAGTCTTCGCCCTTCTGAGAGGGTTAGGGAAGGTCAGATGAGGGCTCTGGTGTGTATGGCATTCCACGTGACATTGCTTGCTTCGTTGAGAAAGTGGGCGCCGATTGTCTTTCGGAAGATATCGCTCCATCGTGATGGTGGACGGCCTCTTCCTCTGCGCTTTCGTGGGTACCAGTCGATCACAGTTCGGCTCCACTTTAAGCTATCATCGTTCGCAATTTTGTGCAACCAAAACCATTTTCTTTTCTGTGCGGTGCGGACGAAATCCTGAATTCTAGTGGAATCTCGCAGCCGCTCATTAGAAACATGATCGAGCACAGTACAACCAACCATCCATCGTTCCATTCTGCGTTGAGTCACCGATAATCGATTCATTTGTGCTTTGGTCAGAGCCCAACTCTCACATCCATACAGTACCGCCGGAATTATGCAACCATTGAATAGTCGGCGTTTATGAGCCATTGGAATACCCCGATTGATTAGAAAAGCCCGGTGTTTATGGAATGCCCCAAATCCCGCCTGGATTCGTCGAGTTATTTCGCAGTCATCCTTTCCAGTGACTGAAATTGCACTTCCCAAATACACCACCTTCTCCTGTAATTTTACCACTTTCCCGCCGACTTTGACTACTTTTGGACTGGGCTTAGAAGTCATCCCAATGGTTTTATCCCTGTTAAGCTGAAGTCCCACACAAGCCAATTCCCGTTCTAGATCCCTTGCCATTGCTTGAATTTGCCGTTCATCATGAGAGATGAGAACAGCGTCATCAGCGAAAAGGATATGAGAAAGAAATCTTCCATTTATACTAATTCCCTTCCTAGACCAGTCGAACTTACGGAATGCCATATCCAGAACTGATGTAAACAGTCTAGGAGACAGGCAATCACCTTGTCTAACACCTCTTCCCACCTTAATTTCAACCTCATTTCCATTCACCACCACCACATTCCTACTGCTCTGAGGGAGACCCGCGAGAAAAGAAACCACCTCAGAAGGAATGCCCTCCAACTCCACTGCTCTGAACACAGCTTCCATGTATACGCTGTCAAAAGCTTTCGAGATATCCACAAAAAGCAGATAAATCGGCAGCTTGAAATCGACACAGTGAGCGATCACAGATTTGAGAGTATGGATAGCATCTACTGTTGAATGACCCGCCCTAAATCCCATTTGTTCCCAGCTTTTGTTTCTATCCAATACTGGCGCATACCTCTTATTGAGCAGTCCGGTAAGAGCTTTCTGAAAGACAGGAAGCAAGCTAATCGGTCTGTAGTTTTTAGTGAGAGTTGCATCTCCAGATTTTGGTAGAAGAATTGTGCGTGAATCCCCAAAACCCTGCGGAATAGTCCCTAACATGATACTATTGAAGATATGAGTGAGAGCGGGGACTAGTTGATCTATTCCAACCCGCAGCATTTCCCCCGTGATCCCGTCTTTCCCAGGAGCTTTACCAGATTTGAAATGCCGAAGCACTTGATCTACCTCTGACTCGCAAATGGGAATGAACGGATCCCGTTCTAACTCCTCCCGATATCCCACTCCACCATCACCCTCATATAGACCATTGTAGAAGTGTTGAAATGCCCCCTCAATTCCCGCTTGTGTAGTTTCCATCCCCCCTTGCCCATTCCTAACCCGCATGATCCTATCCTTCCCAATAGCTAACTTTGCAATTGCTTTTTTGTAACTTTTCCCCATTGCAATGGCCTCGTTGACGTAATTAAGATAGGCCTGATCCCTGTCGCGTTTATACGACTGCCGAATTGATCTATTGACGAGTATCCATTCCACCCTAGAAACCCCAACGGCATCCATTTTGAGTTCCCTGCGCCTTTCAAACAAATCCCTGGGATAGAGAGAATATGCATATTAAATTTTAAATTGTATTTTATATTGCAAAAATAATAGATTTTCTCTTTTTCTAGAACCGTGTATCTCTGCCGTCCGGTCGCAGCCGCTTAATTCATCATCTACCAGAGACATTTCGGAAACGATTCCTGATTGGGATACAGTACTTCGATCATCTCTCTGTTATGTGTCAATTCTATAATAAGTCATCTTCTCTACTATAATATTACTGTCAAGTCATCTATTTTGGCGATTTAACGTGAGCCCTAAATTGTTGGTTGTGACCCATGAACGGATTGTGTTTTCCCATTTGGGATTTTAATCTCACTTCTCTAAATTGCTGATATGTTCTAGATTTTTTTGTTATCGCCCAGTTGTTATCGGTTTTTATTTTGTTTAAATCTAGGTTGCGATCCAGATTGCAAGATAAATTGCTTATGAGTGTGTATCTCTCTCAGTATTCCTACGGGTTCGAGTGCGATCCTTCTCATGATATCTGTTATTTTTTCGACGGAGTAGATTGTTTGCGTCAAAATTCTGCGCATTGTGAAGTTGATTGGCTCGTTTTGAAATCGGACTTTGCTAGTTTTAACCGGATAATTCGTTTTTCAGGATTCCCGCTGAACTCTTCCGTTTATTATTACTGCGATTTAGTTAGAATTTGTCAAAGTTGACATCATATTTAATCTTTCGTTACAAAAAATATAGCGATTTACTTTTATTTTTTCATGAAGTTCTAAACGTCTCTTTATTATTATTTTTTTGTACTAGGTGCGCCGTTCCTAATGGCCTGTGAGTTATGAAAATATAAGAAACATAAAAACAACAAAATTCTGACTCGGAAATACTAAATCGCGCCCCGGCGAAATTTCGTCGCTACAAACCACGTACTCTGACCCGCCGCGCTTCGAAAGTTTTCGTTTGACTCAACAACAAAAAAACGGTTTGAGGGATTTTAGAGTACCTCCTCGGGTTTCCCCGTGCTGCCTGCGCGCCACTTTTGCGAAGCTGCGCAGCCACCCTCTCCGCTTTTCATACACTCTCGCCCATGTGAGAGAGCATGTGAAAAAGGAGAGGGTGGTTGCGCAGCTTCGCAAAAGTGTTGCGCAAGCAGCGCTGGAAAAACTCGAGTCGCCATGCATTGCAATGGGCCGTGTTGTGTTACACGAAGGTGTTTACACTAAGTGTTTATTGTTGCCTGATTTCGTGGCTTCAAACAGTCGTTCAAAGCTTGCAATCGCCATTCATTATGTCATTGTTTTTTCACTCATATTTTCCTTGTGAACTGTTTTGTGTTAAATATTTTATATTGATAACATACCTTGTCATCAGATTCCGACCCTTGGTCAGCTGATCTTCCTAACCGCGAGTCTTATCATTGGCTCGTATTTCTTCATGCCGTCTAATCTGCTCACCTTCGAAACGGCAAATTTTCCTTTCACTGAAAAATCTTTTAAAATAATGACTTTTCATCAACTTTAGGCTCCCTATAGGGCAGTCTGAATTGGCATTATATTAAGGCGATATATCCGCAATGAGTTGTATTTGTTGTAGTGCTGTTTCGGTCATTTGATTGCGCTTTTCAGGGCCTGTTCTCCGATGATGTCATGTTTATGAACAACGAGGATTGGGAGGATATACCGACCCGTTTGGAGGAGGAACATCGTGCAGAGTAGGAGAAGAAACACGCTGGAGCCCTTGAGCTACTGCTGTGGATCAAGGAAAATCAGAGGTGAGCAAGTCATATCAAGACCATTTCTTCTGTTACGACAGTCGACACCTTTTTTTCGAATATAAAACAGGAATCACGAGAGAGTGTAGCAGAAAGTGCCTCATCGGGAACAATTTTGTTCAAACCCGTTTTAAAAATCCCATATAATTATAGGAGGATGTCCCGGGCAAGAGCTTTCGAATGATCCTGGTCACGAGTCCCAGGGCCGGCTTTTAGGAATTATCCGGTCGTGGCTCCGGCTGTAGCGTATCTCAGCTCCCAGACAAGCTAGAATGATGGCGAAGAGCTAAAAAAAAACGCAGAAAAATTAGTCGAATAACTTTGCTGAATAAAGTTAAAGATTCGGAGCAGAACTGAAAAAGTTGTAAGTCAAAAACTATATGTAATTTAAGTTTTAAAAAAATATTTTCGCCGTGACAGCCTGAACGCAGTGGATTTTATTGCAGAAAATTGAAGAACAAGTTAACATAAATGAAAAAATATAAAAAGTAGAAAGTTTTAGGGGCGGTTTTGAGAAAATTTTGGTCAAAGGTAGATACAACCGTGTGCGGCCAAAAGTGCAGCCCATTTGCGAGGAATCTTTGGGAAAAAGCGCTAATGTACTGTGCAACTACACCACGCATTGTCGCGCTGTGACTCGTTCTTTAATTATCGATTATCTTCTTTACTTTTAATTTTTAATATTCTATTTTATGCTGATAGGTTCCTCATCTCATCCCGACACGCAACGCGCACGTGATTCCCACAATTGATTTCGAAACACCCGTGCAATCCGTGTTCATAAATTTGGCACCTATTAAAAATTTTCGTTTTGCGAACTTATCTCTGGAAATCGACGTGTCTAGTCTGTTCTCTTTTCGGTATCGTGTTCTCTAAACCTTTCGTTTTGCTCTGCTTACTTCCACTATGCCCAGTTTTCGTTCGTTTTTATGCGGCATAGCTCAGAATCGGCTCGGTTTAGTGTTTTTACCTAGTTTCTGATATTTTTGACCATTTATGTGCACTTTTTGGCGTGTCCAGCCTAATTTCTCCTCGGAATACTATAGAATAGGCCATGGCGCATCCAACGAGCACAAAGACACATCTTGGTTTTTATTCGTTTTTATACAGTTCACACTCAAAAGTGACCTACCACACTTTGTTACTTTTCGCTCTATATACTTTGAAACTATCAATTTTGATATTTTTTTTGATTAAATTATCCCTTTCATGTATTCTCAATCCAATTTCATTTATATATTGTTCAAAATACAGCTAAAACATGTATATAACAAAAATGGCAGTCGCTAATCAGAGATGTGACCTAAGGATGCTCTACAACTCGAAAAATATTACGGTATTTTCCTGGTTAGAAGCAATATTTTGTAAAGGCATTTTGTTATATTTTAACATTTTTATTTATTTTTAAATTATGAGTTTTAGATCCGTCATGACCGACTTGGTATTACACCGAAATAGGAAGTTCAGGCGATCAATTTGAAGGTCACCCCGTGCGGTCAAAGGTGAAAAAATGCAGTTTTTTAACAGTTTTTCGAGTATAACTTCTTTTAGATTGAATTTCATGAGTTCTTACCCACAAATTCGGATTGCACGCGCCAAAATACGCCAGAATCATCTATAGTCAGATTATGCTGCGATAAAAAAAGTTCAACTTTTTCATGACCCCGGGGTCATGGTAATTTTTTAGTCGAAAAGTCGAAATTTCAGATCTACCTGACTATAAGTGTTTCTGGTGTATTTTCGCACGTAGACACCGATTTTCGATACTAGAACATACCAAAATGAGAAAGAAAATTGTTATATCCGAAAACTCGCATAGTTGCAGTTTTTCGAGTGTAACTTTTTTATTTCGCAGTTTGGTGAGCTCTAGTATCGAAAATTGGTGTTTACGTGCGAAAATACACCAGAAACACTTATAGTCAGATAGATCTGAAATTTCTACTTTTCGACTAAAAAATTATCATGACCCCGGGGTCATGGAAAACTTGAATTTTTTATCGCAGAATAATCTGACTATAGATGATTCTGGCGTATTTTGGCGCGTGGAATCCGAATTTGTGGGTAAGAACTCATGAGATCCAGTTTAAAAGAAGTTATACTCGAAAAACTGTTTTTTTTCTCCTTTGACCAAAATTTTCTCAAAACCGCCCCTAAAACTTTCTACTTTTTATATTTTTCATTCTTTTATGTTAACTTGTTCTTCAATTTTCTGCAATAAAATCCCTGCGATCGGAAAATTCGTGAATCAATGCAGAAAGCAGAAGATAATCTCGGTGTGCTCGTGTACCGCTTGAAGAACGGCAAGAGGTGAGACTGACCTATTGAGGGTATTCTTTCTATGGTGATGTCATTCGGAGCACTCATTTGATGAAAAATCGTGATAAATTGAGAGAGCCGCTTTCCTATGTTAAACATTTCAGATCTATCTGACTATAAGTGTTTCTGGTGTATTTTCGCACGTAAACACCAATTTTCGATACTAGAGCTCACCAAACTGCGAAATAAAAAAGTTACACTCGAAAAACTGCAACTATGCGAGTTTTCGGATATAACAATTTTCTTTCTCATTTTGGTATGTTCTAGTATCGAAAATCGGTGTCTACGTGCGAAAATACACCAGAAACACTTATAGTCAGGTAGATCTGAAATTTCGACTTTTCGACTAAAAAATTACCATGACCCCGGGGTCATGAAAAAGTTGAACTTTTTTTATCGCAGCATAATCTGACTATAGATGATTCTGGCGTATTTTGGCGCGTGCAATCCGAATTTGTGGGTAAGAACTCATGAAATTCAATCTAAAAGAAGTTATACTCGAAAAACTGTTAAAAAACTGCATTTTTTCACCTTTGACCGCACGGGGTGACCTTCAAATTGATCGCCTGAACTTCCTATTTCGGTGTAATACCAAGTCGGTCATGACGGATCTAAAACTCATAATTTAAAAATAAATAAAAATGTTAAAATATAACAAAATGCCTTTACAAAATATTGCTTCTAACCAGGAAAATACCGTAATATTTTTCGAGTTGTAGAGCATCCTTAGGTCACATCTCTGATTAGCGACTGCCATTTTTGTTATATACATGTTTTAGCTGTATTTTGAACAATATATAAATGAAATTGGATTGAGAATACATGAAAGGGATAATTTAATCAAAAAAAATATCAAAATTGATAGTTTCAAAGTATATAGAGCGAAAAGTAACAAAGTGTGGTAGGTCACTTTTGAGTGTGAACTGTATAAAAACGAATAAAAACCAAGATGTGTCTTTGTGCTCGTTGGATGCGCCATGGCCTATTCTATAGTATTCCGAGGAGAAATTAGGCTGGACACGCCAAAAAGTGCACATAAATGGTCAAAAATATCAGAAACTAGGTAAAAACACTAAACCGAGCCGATTCTGAGCTATGCCGCATAAAAACGAACGAAAACTGGGCATAGTGGAAGTAAGCAGAGCAAAACGAAAGGTTTAGAGAACACGATACCGAAAAGAGAACAGACTAGACACGTCGATTTCCAGAGATAAGTTCGCAAAACGAAAATTTTTAATAGGTGCCAAATTTATGAACACGGATTGCACGGGTGTTTCGAAATCAATTGTGGGAATCACGTGCGCGTTGCGTGTCGGGATGAGATGAGGAACCTATCAGCATAAAATAGAATATTAAAAATTAAAAGTAAAGAAGATAATCGATAATTAAAGAACGAGTCACAGCGCGACAATGCGTGGTAAAAATTCTTGAATGGATTTTTCCCTGAACACCAAACTTTCTGATATTTTAGATAAGTCGAAGGGCTACCCATAAAAAGTTTTTCAAGTTCCTGCTCTATCGCACTTTGGCTACAGAATTGCTCAAAGATGTGTTCCGAAAGTCGTAAAGTCGTCCTTGTAGCTCAACTGGAAGCTGAGCTCGCCGTTGGCGCTTCTCGCGACGAAATGCGCGTTTTCGAGGAGGTGGCGAAGTCGGCGTGGGAGTTTGTGAGGTGGGTCCATTGATCATGTTTATTATCGAGTTTGCTGCGAATTGCATGAATATAATTCGAAAATAAACATAATTCGAATGAAACATTGTTGAAATGTTCATATCAAGTGTGTGCACGCATCAGAATAGCCTGAAATGTAACTGCCCTTAAACTAGTATTAACGATATGAACTCTAGACACGTGAAGCCGAGATACCAGTGGATCACACTCTACAGACTGAAGTATCGAAAGGACAAGGTCGTTCCTCATTTGGAGGAGATTATCGATGTCTGCGAGAGGTGCGCGATTGATTCACTGTCGAAAAAATATTTACGGTAATGATTTGAATTTATAAAGAAAAATAAGCTCACCAAATTGTTGTTCGACGAACCTAATTGCTAACATGCTGAAGCATTTATTGAATTTAGAAGCGACATAGTCAACTGATAATAGTAATATAAATGTTAAAATAATCAGCATTTTCGCAGAATCGTCTACCTGTGTCGTTCAGCGGCTGCTCCTTAACTCGTTTTCAACGTAACCCAGAAAACTTTATACTTTCGATGGATATATAGTAACCCCTCATCTCTGTTTCTCACTCTCATTTTGATATCTATCAGGTTGATTCATAAGTCACGCTCGTTTTTCCAATTGTAGATGATGACCTCCCCCGTCTCTCTTATTTGTGCAGTGTTTTGGTTTTTCATAAACGATAAGTGCTTGGATACTCTTTATAGCGCACACTATCTCAGACTTCTCCGATCATTAGGGCGACCACAATGGCTGGCCCAATTCAAAGTTTTCGCACATCATGCTGAGATTTTGACGGGTCAGCACTCAGAGGAGAAGAATGATTGAGTTATACATCACACTGAGTATAGCCAGAGCAAAATCCAATGATAGGCTTATGTTTGATATGCGTCTAACGAGAGTGTTGGATTTTCAGGTACTGATCAAAAATGGTTTTGCTAGCCGCGTTTTCTGAGCAACAGATCTAGAGTCTTCAATCATGCTTGAATGTGAAGTACCTTCCCTATTGAAATCATGATATATATTGGCTAAGTATGACGTAATCTCTTCATGAGTTAAATTGCTCGGAAGTCCGGTATTGAAAAACAAGCGTCGAAATCGACATTTATTAATAGTTGCTGTGAACCCTAGTGATTGAATGTAAAACTTTAGGTGGTCAAATGAACGAGTAACTATTGCGCTTTCATTCACCAATTGGCCACAATTTTAGAATGGCTATTATTTATGAGGTATGGTATAATCCAATACCATCAAAACACGCATTTCTCATGATTCCGTCACAAAATATTTTTTGGGAAAATTAAATTTTTTTGAATAGAAGAATAAGTAGCATCAAATGTTCATAGTGATAACATAGCCCCACAGTGTGTGACTGGTGCGCACTAGTGTATAGGCCGGCACCTTCGATCCTCAAGTTATAAAAAAATATACTGTGAAATGCAATTTTTCATGAACGTTCATATTGGAACATCTGTAAAATAGCAAAATCGAATCGTGCATCATTCTCTCTTCGTCATGAGTGAGATGTAATATCGCGCTTCTCACATAACCATGTGTGGATTTACCGAACAATTTCTACGTGAAATTAAACAACTTCGAAAAAAATCTGAAATTTTCGGAATTTTTTTTAGGTTCATTCAAATCTAAGTTTCTCTCCAACGCAGCAAGCACGATATTTCTAATATTAACGGCTATAATACTCGAGTATACCCTAAAAAAACGTTATGAGATCAGATTGTTTAAATTTAATTGAGGGGAGATATTTGAGCCCAAACACGATACACAAAAACGAGCGTTACTTATGAATCAACCTAATATATAATTTTCCAATAGTTTTTGCTAAAGAAATTCATAGTCCGATTTCTGAAATATCTCGAGTAGCTCATTTTTTCATTTTCATTTTCCCTCCTGATCATTTTGTTCATGTAATTTAATAATTTCTCCGCGTTAGTGAGCTTTATTGCGATACATTTTGATGCTTTATCGCATAGCCTTCGTTCTTATTAATTCTGTAATACGCTGTGATCGGTTTTTGTACAAAGTCTGCGATAAATTATTTCTGGTTTTAGGTCGTTCTCAATATTTTACTGGTTCGATTGCGATCCTGTTCGAAATATCTATCATTCATAGTTCATATTCGAGGTCCTCCAGTTGAACTTTACTCATTTTAAAGTTTCAAATAGTTGGTTTCCTCAAACAAACCACCCGTTAACGCCCAACTGCTTTTATCGTGCTTTTTACTTGGTCCTCGTTGCACTTTTCCTCGTCGGAAGGGATCCTCGAATATGATCCTCCTATAATATCTTTCTGATCCACTAGTTCATTTTTTAGCCGGCGATGACTTAGTTTCCGCAAATCTGTTCTCTCTTAGTAGGTTTCTTTCCGCTAAGTTTATTTGCGTTGTTTGGCCTGATTACATCTTTCTCCCTTCAGATGCCGACCTTCGGTTATATGCTCTACTTGGCACTCGCTTTTATCATCTCTTTCTTCGTCGAAAAGGCGATCGATTTTATCGTCAGCCTCGTCACAATTGCTGTAAGTTACAGAATATCGTCAAGATAGTGGACACGATTGCGATAGATATCTCACTTACAAGTGTAATACTACTTAATTGCCTACGGTAGACGTAGATTTACGTACTCTGATTTTTACAGGTCACTTTGCCCGATGATACGTGGTTGATCGCCGGGTTCATCAGGTATCTCCTCATTATGATGGTATGTTCTTCCTTTGCTTGATTTATTTATCCATGTAAAATAATATTAACTAGTATTGAAAGTAATGTTACTTTAGATCTCGCCAATTCTCGCACTAATGGTTCTGCGCTATTTCAATGTTGATCGTTCGGAGGAGGATGTTCTGGCGAAATTCGACCAGCTTCTGCAGGAAATGAAGTTTATCCAGAGGTGCGACTAGGGTAGTCAAGAGCTTAGAATATTGATTCTCTTATACTATCTCTTCAGAATATTTCGTCTGATGTTTCCTAAATTTCAGACAACAAAGCGTAATATGTTCATTGACATAACCTATGGTCAAGCTGAAACTCATTCAATTCGTAGGGACTCCGTCCTGGAAAACGGGAAATAGAAAGTGTATTGCTCAAATTTTGCAGGGCCGTCGAGATTCGACTTGCCACTGGCGCTTCTCGAGATGAGCTACGCGTACTCGAGGATGTGGCGGCGTCCGCGTGGGAGAGAGTGAGGTGAGAACATGGATTCTTTGACACTTTTGCAGTTTTGTGCTTTATTCAGCACAGAATGATAGGTGAAGTTTAGTATTGATTTAATTAGCGGGCGTGTAAACTTGTACCAGGACTAGTTCAATTTTAATTAAATATTGTTTGTATTAAACTTAGTTCGTTTTCGAATCATGATTTTGAATCGCAACATAGCACAGGTTTTCTAATTGTAGATATGTAAAGGCGAGGTACGAGTCGATCACACTCTACAGACTGAAGTATCGAAAGGACAAGATCGTTCCCAAGGTGGAGGAGATTATCGATGCCTGCGAGAGGTGGGTGATTGATACCCTCTCGACAGTTATTGTATTTTAAATGACTGTAAAAGTCTTTTTTCAAAAGTTGTACTCCAAGTGAAAACTGATAGGATTATGACCAGTGTACTTTTGTTTTATGAATCAATATTTTCTCAGAATCGTCTATCTGTGTCGTCCGGCAGCAGCCGCTTGATTCGTTTCCAACTCCACCCGGTAAACATCCCGAAATAGATATCTCTTATATCTACGACTATTCTTCATATATGTTTCTCATTTGTATCTTGATACTTTGCGATGTATTTTGAGCCTTGATTGCGATAAAATGTTTGTGATTGCTTTCATTTATATTGAAAATTTATCGATCGATTTTTATTTTTACCAATTCTGCTGTATGCTGTGATATGATATTGTCCTATTTTCTGCCTCGATTGCAACGTTTGCGAGAAATAATTTATGGTTGTTGGTCTTTCTCAGTAATTCTACGGGTTCGAATGCGATTCCCATTTGAATATCTATCTTGATTGTATATTATGATCGTTGTCTACATATATCGCCCAAGCCGATCGCCGACAACTACCTTTATATGTCGTAGTTTGACATAGTCCATTGTTTTAGTTACCTCTCTATCTCACTTCAAATGCCGACCCTTTGTCAGCTGCTCTTGCTGGCAATGGGTGTGATCATCGGATGGTATTTGTTCGACTCGCCCAATCATCTCTCCCTCGATACGGTAAGATTCCTTTTCGTGAGCTACTGTAGTTTATCTGTACATTCAAAAATAATGTTAGCGTGATTAAACGACGCCTTTAGTGATTTAATAGTAGTCTTGATAGGGAGGTTTTAAGGATTGTCATCAAATACCCGTAGGATCCGGGTTACTGTATTCAACTATTGCGGTAGCTCGACATTAACATTTAGGACGGTCTCTCCGATTCGACCCCACTGGAGCAAGAAAGTTTGATGGCGAGGCAGGCCAGTCTACAAAAGAAGAAACAGCGTGCTTATATGAATGTCACTGCCTATAATAAGCTGATACTATGGATTCAGAAAAACCAGAGGTCAGTTCGACACCACAAGAATTTACTGAATATTTAGAACAATAACTTCGTTTGCATGTCAGAAACTGTAAAGCTTCGAAGAAATTTTAATTTTATCCACCGATTTACAGAATTGTCGGGAATCGTCTCATACTTGGCGCTTCCGTCAAGGAGTACTGCGATTTCTCTGAGGAAGATGTGGAAGGACTAATGTGGGCCTATTCATATTTCGGTTGATTGTTCCGAGTTCAACCTTTGCATTGGAAAATACGGGGGAAAGGAAAAATTACTGACTCATAGTTGTGTGTTTGACTTTTTGATTAAATTCTTATTCAGTGGACAATTTGCGCTCTGTTTTTATGCCACTCATTAACTTTAAAATGTTTAAGTTGTCTCGATGACTGGTGCATATTTCAGGAAAGTTCTGTCAGAGTACGAGTGGGACCCTATTGATATTCGCACGCTGGAGCAGATTTACTATAATCACGAGAGGTTGGTCATTTGTCTTTGAACAGTTATTAAATTTAAATAGGAAAATTTAATTATTGGAGCATTCGACGCTTGGAAAATATATTTTTGTTCAGAATCTTCGATCTGTGTGGTGTGTGTCTACCGATAGTACAATTTCATGAAACTCACTCCACAAGACATTCTGAGGGTATTCAGCAAGTCGAGCTACAGGTTAATTACTTTCCACAGCTCAGGCTTTTGATTCTCTGGATCACGTTTGCTGTCCTTTCATCTCGATTCTGCAGAAGTGGTCGTAAACTCGTGTCCCAGAAATCAAATAAATGTAGACATTTTTTCCCCAGCATTAGCAATGTTGCGTAGTGATGATGATATACCCTCGTTCAGATGTCGATTCTTCCTGAGATATTGCCCATTTCTCTGTCACTTCTTTTCGTCATCTGCGTTATAGACGAGATCATCGGCTGGCATCACCGGAAGATTATCGATCTGCTCTGGCGTATGATTGATAAGGTAAGACATTGATTCCTTCGCCACTGGCAAGCGCAGTGAATCAAAGTTTCTGCACTTCGCAATGACTTTAAGACTGAAAAAATGGGCCTAGTATTTTTCTTCTGACATCATAGAACAGTAAATGCCATTCATCTAGCCCCAATCACCCTTTATTAGTCTGCCAGTTTCGTTGTTTTCTCATTTTTCTACTCCGATCTTTTCTCTAGCCCGATATCGATGGTGGGGTTTTTTGGTGATTTTCAATTATCCCCAGTCAATTGCTCTATAAAATTTTACAAACAATACCGGATATTTTCAAAACTAAATTTCGCAAAAAAGGGGATCCTTACAATTTTTGACATGTAGACACACGTATTTGCACCACTATCGCCCCTTCAGATGACCCTTCGTGAGATGTCCTACTTCGCTGTCGAATTTGTCGTGTATTTTGGCATCGTCTTCGCCCTCGAGATGATTTTCATGCTGGTGGATGTCATCGTCATAATGATCGTGAATGTCATCTTCAATGCGATTGGCACTAACTACAAGGTTCGTACCAGGCTGAAAAGGAGAGCGAACTTTGTTCGGGAGTTATATGATTCTGTGAAAAAATGATATCGGTTTTTTTAGGTTTTCAAAATGTTTTATAAATCACTTTGTTTATAAACTGTTGAGAAATATTGCATACGACGGCTTACTCAGATTATGATCTATTTTTCAGATCAGCACGATCAATTCGTGGACATGGACGATCTTGTCCGTTATCAATCAGATTCCCGTCGTCCTGGTATTCTAATTTTATTTAAATACAATTCAAAATAGGACAGTGTTTTGAAGCTCTGGTTTATTGTTTATAAGTGCGATAAGCACTAACAAAAAAGCAAAATCTCGTCTAATCTCTTTTGAGGAGTTTGTTTACCTCGCTATGAGAAAATCTGAAAGTAAATCACTATTTTTTTAAATGTAAGTAATTCAGTTCTCGGTATATGCTATGCGTCAATTTCACTCGCGCCTCAATCTCGATCACTCAGAGAGGGAATATTTGGACAGTCTCGACGATCTCCTGCAAGATGTGAACGTCTACCACATGTACGGTACAGTCTCGAGATATCACGGTAATCGATAGATATTACGGTAGTCTGAATGGGTGCGTCGTGCTGAAGTGCCTTTTTTTCCGCAGTACTGTCGAATCTTGAGCAGAGTCCCAGTGCTATCTTTATTTTCGAAACCGTTTTTTTTTCAGATTCGTCGTGAATCGTCACAGGGTTGGCGCAACTCGAGATGATCTACGCGATATCGAGGAGGAGGCGTAGTCTATTCTGGAAGGAATCAGGTCAGACCTCCGCTGATCGCCCACGGCGCGCGCATGGTGTCTGACTGGCATGCCGACGCAGGCAGGTTCGACTCCCGCCCGCAGGTGATGTTTTGCAGGCGCGCGCCCCAACCACTAGTCTCCGTCATTCATTCAGTGTGCGCTTGCGAGTTCATTCGAGGGCGCTAAACTAGTTGAAGCTGCGAAGTGTACAATTAAATTCAAAATTGAATAGAAAAGGATCGTTGTACTTCACATGTTTTCAGAGAAGCGAATTCGAGGTACGAGTCGAATCCACTCTATCGACTGAGATATGGAAGCCAGGAGATCGCTTCTAAGATAGAGGAGATTGTCGATGTCTGCGAGAGGTCCGTAATTAATGATTTATTGACACATTATTTCTGATACCGCAAATCAGGTTTCGTCGCTTTTTTCACTAATTTGAGCGAAAATTGATCACCCTTCAACCATCGCAAATGTGCATCGATTTATTATTATCCTGGTTTTTTCATTTTCTATTAGTGAATATGGTAGACCAAAATATTATCAACAATAAATTTACTAAAGAGGTTCCTCAATTCTATTCATTTTATTTTGTAGAATCGTGTACTTGTGTCGTCCGGCAGCTGCGGCTTGATTCGTCTCAACTTCAGCCAAGAAATCAAGCCCCCTTTTCATAGATCTACAATATTCCCTCATCTCTATTTCTCACTTTTGTGTTGCTGATATACTATTTCTTCGAGCGTTAATTGCGATACAATGATTGTGATATGCTCTCATGTATATTGAAAATTTATCGACCGATTTTTTTGAAATTATTTTTTACCGATTCTGCTATACGCTGTGATAAGATATAACCCTGTTTCATGCCTTGATTGTTGTCCAACGTATCAGATAAATTATTTATAGTTTTTTTTCAGTAATTCTACTGGTTCGAATGCGATCCCCATATGAATATCTATCTTGATTGTCTATTGTGATCATTGCCTACATATATCGCTCAAGCCGATTGCCGACAAATATCTACCAATTATAGTATTACATAGTCCATGGTTGCTCTTTCTCCCTTCTACCCCTTTCTCCGTTCAGATGCCGACCCTTCGTCAGCTGCTCTTGCTGGCAATGGGCGTAATCATCGGCTAGTATGTGTTCAAGTCGTCCAATCATCTCGCCCTCGATACAGTAAGATTCCTTTCGTGTTGTTTTTCGTGAGCTACTGTAGTTGATTTGTACAAGAAATATGTTGAGCGTAATCAAAGGATGCCCGTGGTGATAGGCTGGACAATAGTCTTAATAGGGAGGAGATATGGATTGATATATCATTAAATACGCTTGTGATCCGGGTTACTCTCCAATTCCGGTAGCTCGACACCAACTTTTAGGGCGGTTTCTCCGATGCGACGCCACTGGAGAAAGAAAGTTCGGAGGAGAGACAGACCAGTCAACATCGTGAAAAGATAACTGAACCGATATACAAGAACTTGAAACTGTTGCTTCATAATCAGCAAAGGTTCGTCTGACACATTAAGTTTAACTAGTTTGCGGGTTTTGTAGTTCAATAATGTCAGTTATATTGGGCAAAAATCAGTTTTCATCTTATTTTTCAGTTTTCATCTTTATTTTCCAGAATTGTCGAGAACCGTCTCGTCATTGGTGCTCCTGTCAAGAAGTACTGCGCAATCACGATGATGGTGATAAAGATCATGTGGTGGGATTATCCATTTATCAGTTATTTTCCAAATGTAACCTTTGCGCTGGAAATTATGAAAAGAGATAGGCAAAATTTCACAGTATTTTAATAGTTTAATAGTGCGCAATTAACCCTGGTTATATGAAACATATAAAATTTGGCGATATATTATACCTTTTTCGAGATAATTATGATCAAACGTGAAAAAGTGCTATTTTAAACAGTTTTTCGAGGAAACCTTTTTTCGTTCTTCTTCTCATGAGCTAAGACCACTGAAATCGGGTTCTACGCACAAAACTACGTCAGAAACACCTATAGTCATAAAGTTCCAAGACGAAAAAATTTCAACTTTTTCATGATTTTTGGCCATCATTCTAGCTTGTCTGGGGGCTGAGATACGCTAGAGCCGGAACCACGACCGAATAATTCATAAAAGCCGGCTCTCGGACTTGTGAACGGGATCGTTCGAAAACTCTTGCCAAGGACATCCTCCAATAATTATATGGGATTTTTAAACCGGGTTTGAAAAAAATTGTTCCCGGCCTCCTCCAATCTCTGGTGATTCCTGTTTTAAATATAATTGTTCGATTATTCTTTAACTGATTGGAGAGTTTGTGGTGTCGGTTTGGCCTCAGATTATAATAACTAATTATTTTTCAGATCAGCACGATCAATTCGTGGACATGGACGTTCGCGCTCGTTATCAATCAGATCCCCGTCTACTTGGTGTTCTCATTTTTATGATTCATATCATGTAGAGAAAATTAATCCTATACAGAGTGGCTGAAAAATATTAAGCTGTTTTCCAATTAATATTTATCCACACCCGATGCACAACTGATGCGTTCGATTATCTCGCTATGGGAAAATATTAAAATAAGTCAATAATTTAAAAAGTAATTTTCAGTTATCGACAAATGTCATGCGTCAATTTCGTTTGCATTTCATCGTCTATCAGTCGGAGGAGGAATATCTGGACTATTTCGACGATCTTCTCCAGGTTACGAACGACAACCAGAGGTACAGTCTCAAGATAATACGGTACATATTTCAGTAGCCTGAATGGCTGTATCATACTGAAGTGCATTTTGTCACATTACTTTCGAGCATCGATTTTTTTTAGAGTGCTGACACTTAATTTTGCAATCCGGTAATTATTTTGTCAGAAACGTGGTCATTAGTCTCGACGCTGGCGCATCTCGAGATGATCTACGCATCTTCGAGGAGTGGGCGGAGTCTGTTCTGGCCTATATCAGGTGAGATCTCTACTGATCCTTGATATGTCCAATTATATTCACAATTGAATAAAAAAGGATCCTCGTACTTCAAACGGTTTTGGAGAAGTGCAGGCGAGGTTTCGATGTCGAGTCGTTCTTATCAAAAATTAAGAGTGACTATCTGAGCCAGTGAACATATGAGCCCGTTCATTTTGACAATGACCACTCAGAAGTAAGGGCAAAAATTTGGAACAGTCCAAAGCTGCAGCTATTTATTTGTTCTGAATTTGTAACGATAGTATACTAAACACTGTATTAACGTTGCTGAGCATTTTTATCTTACGATATATTCAAAAAGATGAAATGTGAGTCCCAAAATCGGACTTTGCAACGATTAGTAATCAATCAAAACAATTATGTTTGAACATCTGAGCACCCCTAAAGTGACGCAAAAGAAAAATTGGGTAGAGAAAATATCATGTTTCGACCATTTTACCTCTAAAATCATGTTACTCCCTGCCCCGAGGCTACAACAACAAATAGGTCATGGTTTGTGCATCATTGCCCCAAGACCCTTTCCGCATTCCAGTATGGGCTTCTGGTTCTAATTGCTAGAGGAACGTGTCCGGCCAGAGGCCAAAATGCTTGCAAATTACCGAAATCCTGTCTTAATAATAATAACTATTAAAAAATATAAATAAAACATCCAAAATCAGCCGTAATCTGAGCTTGAGATTTTTTAAAAATTTTTGTCGCATTTTCATTTTTGTCTCACTTTCATTTTTGTCTCACTTTCATTTTTGTCACACTCTCGTATCTGTCTCACTTTCATATCTGCCTCACTTTCATTTTTGGGAAGAGTCCTGTTTGCACGGTGCCTGACAACCCAAAAAAGTCAGGCACCGTGCAACAATGATGGGGGGTTCGTGGTCCAAATCGGAAATAGCAATCATCATGGATCGGCCAAATACCGTATCCCAAAGTGTACTACAGTAATTCCACGTTCTACCGTAACCCAAAATACCGTAATCCGGCTATCGCGAACTGACTTTAAAAAAAATTTATTTCTAAAAATCTGATAACTCAATTTGTTTTGTTCGGAGAACCTTATCCATAATTTTAAGTGAGAGAGCATAATATGCTCTACAATTCGTATGACAAGAGCTAAGAGGTCCGCCACACTGTAAATTTATTGTGATTTTTAACATCCGACATGTTTTGAAAATCGATCAGCTTGGAAGTGAAAAATCACAGTAAATTTACCGTGCGTCGCATCTCTTAGCTCTTGTCATACGAATTGTAGAGCAGATTCTGCTCTTTCTCATAAAATTATAGATGAGGTTCTCCGACCAAAACAAAGTGAGTTATCGGATTTTTAAAAATAAATTTTGAAAAAAGTCAGTTCGCGATAGCCGGATTACGGTATTTTGGGTTACGGTAGAATGTGAAATTACTGTAGTACAGTTTGGGATACGGTATTTGGCCGATCCATGATGATTGCTATTTCCGATTTGGACCATGAACCCCCCATCATTGTTGCACGGTGCCTGACATTTTTGGGTTGTCAGGCACCGTGCAAACACGGCCTCGCCGTCAGTACTGGACAGGTATGGATAGACGTATTCGACGAGTGTAGCTCAGGCGCCACGGGTTTAGTGTTCTAGATTGTTCTCCGCTAAATGATCGAAGTTTCAAAAAACTGCCGTAACCCAACCGACTTTGTTCTTTCGCAACCGTTTCAAACGAACGATATCTCAAAATTACACATTATTCTTGTGATAATACATACCAAGTGCCATGCCGATCGGATTGAAACTCATAGAGAATTATCGATTTTTCGATTTTTTTGGCAAATTCTGTACCACAGAGTTTTTATAGTAATACCCACCCGAACACTTTTTTATTGCATTTTCTGATAGAGCAAACTAATTGCTAACTATTGTGAGATAATAAAAAAATCGAAGGGGGAAGTTCGGAGAAATTAATTTTTAACTGTGCCTGACTGAAGGCTTGAATTCAAATTTATTTCACTGTGTCGAGGTATTCGTGAAAATTGGAATATTAGGCACACATGTTAATGTTTCAACATTTACTGATTGAGTTTATGGTGGAATAATACGACTTTGCACGATCTTGAGAAAAGTTATTTTCGACCATGATGAGTTATGATTTTCGCGACACCAATTTTTACAAACGCCTTACTAACGCAATCTCTTACTAGTATAAATTTGTAGTCCCTTTGCTTCTGCGTCGAATCATATGATGTGGGGCTCTGGCACTTCCGTGCTCACCCTAATTTATACGATCAAAAATACGGTCTGTAAAATTTGCAATTTTCAAAAAAGTGGCAAACTTCCACTTGAGTCTGCTCATTATGTTCGTAATTCATTGTGAATAACATTCGATGATAGACGAACAACATGAACACTAACAAGTGGGAGTTTGCAACTTTTTTGAAAATTGCAAATTTTACAGACCGTATTTTTGATCGTATAAATTAGGGTGAGCACGGAAGTGCCAGAGCCCCACATCATAGGATTCGACGCAGAAGCAAAGGGACTACACGTCTATACTAGTAAGAGATTGCGTTAGTAAGGCGTTTGTAAAAATAGGTGTCGCGAAAATCATAACTCATCATTGTCGAAAATAACTTTTTCTCAAGATCGTGCAAAGTCGTATTATTCCACCATTAACTGAATCAGAAAAATGTTGAAACATTGACATGTGTGCCTAATATTCCAATTTGCACGAATACCTCGACACAGTGAAATAAATTTGACTTCAAGCCGTCAGTCAGGCACCGTTAAAAATTAATTTCTCCGAACTTCCCCCTTCGATTTTGTTTATTTTCTCACAATAGTTAGCTATTAGTTTGCTCTATCAGAAAATGCAATAAAAAGTGTTCTTGGGTATTACTATAAAAATCTGTGGAACAAAATTTGCCAAAAAAATCGAAAAATCGATAATTCTCGATGAGTTTCAATCCGATCGGCATGGCACTTGGTATGTATTATCACAAGAATAATGTGTAATTTTTGAGATATCGTTCGTTTGAAACGGTTGCGAAAGAGCAAAGTCGGTTGGGTTACGGTAGTTTTTTGAAACTTCCGTCATTTAGCGGAGAACAATCTAGAACACTAAACCAGTTGCGCCTGAGCTACACTCGTCGAGTACTATCACCACGCACATTTAGAGCGAAAACGATTTTTTGCGAGTGCCAAGCATATGTTCACTGGGTCAGATAGTCACTCTTACATTATATGGCGAATTTTTTTGATTGTCATATGTAAACCATACCAGTGTGCGCACATCAAACTTAGTTTTTATAATATTAATTCTAGATACGTGAAGCCGATGTACGACTCTATCACACTGTACAGACTGAAGTATCGAAAGGACAAAATCGTTCCCAAGATGGAGGCGATTATCGATGTCTGCGAGAGGTTGGTGATTAATATCCGGTCGATCAATTGATTTCGGTGGCTGAAAATGCGTTTATAACAATTTTTTCAAAGTACTATCTGTGTTTAATCGACATTCTTCTCAGAATCATCTATCTGTGTCTTCCGGCAGCCGCTGCATGAGTTCTTCAACTTTAGCGTTCAAGATATCCCGAAACTGAATTTTCCCAGACCTACAGTACTCTTCCATATTTTTTTTCGCACTGTTGATAGTATGCCGTGTATTTTGAGCCTTGATTGCGATACAATGTTTGTAAAATTCTTTCTTTCATATTGAAAATTTATCGATCAACTGTCCGATATATTTGCCAATTCTGTTATATGCTGTGACATTCTCCAATTGTCGATATTGGTCTCGATCGCTATCCAACGTTGGCGATAAATATTTTATTGTTGTTTTATTTCTTTGTTTCCATACGGGTTCGAATGCGATCCTCTTGGCATATCTCGAAATCTACCATAGTTTTTTTTGAGCTTATCTTTGGTCGTCGCTAGAAACTCTTTCTTTAAATGTCATTAGTAACACAAATTGTTACTTCAGTTCATGATCGACCACTCGTTTTTTCGGCAAATAGCATTCGCTCTTCTAAATTGGTATATTAATGTAATGGCGTCCATTCTGAGTCTCGGGTATCTGCCCTACCTGGCGTTCGAGTTGGTCTTTTCGCTCGTCGTCTGGACATCAGTCGAAAAGACAATCGATCTGATCATAAGCTTCACCGCGATTGAAGTGAGTTCTCAAGAATACTTTGGTGAAGCGTGGTAGCCAGCCACTATTTTGCAGATCATCTCGCCTTATGAGTTGTCGATTGCCTCGTATCTCAGATATCTCCTCATCATGATGGTATGTACTAATTTATACAATTATTTTCTCGCATAATTGTGCCTACTTCCTTGTTAGAAGGTTTTAAAAAAAAGATTTATGTTGTTTCAGATCTCAATTCTGATGCGGTTAATTCAATTCTACTGCAACATCAGACAGCCGGAGGACGAGGTTCTGGTGAAACTCGACCAGCTTCTGAGGGTCTGAATTCAATTTTACATACACTATGTCGGCGTATTCGTGGAAATTGGAATATTAGGCACATGTATCAATGCTTCAACATTTACTGTTTCAGTTTATGGTGGAATAATAAGAGTTTGCACGATCTTGAGAAAAATTGTTTTTCAACCATCACGAATTATGATTTTCGCGAGTCTTACTCTAAACAATGCAGTAATAGCGCAGGCTCTTACTAGTATAAACTTGTAGTCCCGGACAACTACATCGAATCCATGTGATATGGGGCCCTGGCAAATCCGTGCTCACCCACATTTAGTCGGTCAAAAAAAGGGATCTGCAAAGTTTGCAATTTTCAAAAACACGCAAACTTCTACTTGTTAGTGCTCATTATGTTTTCAATGTTCTGTGAAAAAAACATTCGATGATAGACTAACACAATGATCACTAACAAGAAGAAGTTTGCACGTTTTGGAAATTTACAAACTTTGCAGATCGCGCTTTTGGAGCGACCAAAGGAGGGTGAGCACGGAAGTACCAGAGCCCCATATCACATGGATTCGATGTAGTAGTCACGGGACTACAAGTTTATATTTTCAAGAGCCTGAGCTATTACTGCGTTTGTTAGAGTAAGTGATGCGAAAATCATAATTCGTGATGGTCGAAAAAAACATTTTCTCAAGATCGTGCAAAGTCTTATTGTTCCACGATAAACTGAAACAGTAAATGTTGAAGCATTGATACATGTGCATAATATTCCAATTTCCACGAATACGACGACATAGTGAATTAAAATTGAATTCAGACCCTCAGCCAAGCTCCGTTTCGCACAATTTCCGCCGGGGTCCATTATGCCTCTTCACAGTTTTTGCACACGATATAGCAGGATGGTTGCTCGTTTAAATAATCAAATAAAAAAGGTACCCTGTTTGTGTAACAAAATATCTGAAATAAAAAGTTTGAAATTTTTTTTGAAAATTTGATTTTTCTCGATCAGTTTTAATCAGATCGGGATGAAACTTGGTGTGTTTGATCACATGAATTTTATGAAATTTTGGATATATGACACGATTGATACGATTGTGAATGAGCAAAGTCGATTGGGTTACGGTAGTTTTTTGAAACTTCCGTTAGTTAGCGGAGAATGATCTAGAACACTAAACCAGTGGTGCCCGAGCTACACTCGTCCAGTACTTCCATCCCACACATTTTGAGCGAAATCTATTTTTTCACTTTGCCAAGGCTGTTTTCACTGGGTCAGAAAGTCACTCTTATATCCTTTCGACAGTTAAAACAAATATCAAGGAAAATGTGTTTAAAAGTGTAATGCAATAAATCATTATTTTCTCAGAATCCTCTACCTGTGTCGTCCGGCTGCCGCGGCTTGATTAGTTTCCAACTCCGCCCGGAAGTCATTCCGAAATCAACTTCTGTTAGATCTACAATAATTATTCATCTCTGTTTCTCACTTTTATCTTTTATACTTTACTATGTATTTTGAGCCTTGATTGCGATACAATGTTTGTGATATGCTTTCATTTATATTGAAAATTGATCAATCGATTTTTCCACATTTTTGCCAATTCTGCTATATGCTATGATATGATATTGTCCTTTTTCTGCTTTAATTTGTCCAATGTTTGTGATAAATTATTTATATATTTTTTGTCTTTCCCAGTATTTCGACGGGTTCGAATGTGATCCCCATTTGAATACCTATCTTGGTTGTTTATTGTGATTGTTGTGTTCGTATATCGCTCAAGCCGATCGCCGACAACTATCTTTATATGTCGTAGTATGACATAGTACATGGTTGTAGTTACCTCTCTTTCCATTCAGATGCCGACCCTTCGCCAGCTGCTCTTCCTGGCAACGGGAGTGATCATCGGCTGCTATTTCTTCAACTTGACCAATCATCTCGCCCTCGATACAATACCATTCCTTTTCGAGAGCTACTGTAGTTAATTTGCACATTCAAGAAATATATCGAGCGTAATCAAAGGATGGACAATAGTCCTAATAGGAAGGAGATATGGATTGATTTACCATCAAATACGCTTGTGATCCGGGTTACTGTATCCAACTATTGCGGTAGCTCACACCAACTTTTAGGGCGGTTTCTCCGATTCGACGCCACAGCAGAAAGAGAGTTCAAAGGAGAGGCAGGCCGCAAGTCTAAAAGAGGAGAAACAGATAAATAACACGGCTTACCACATGCTGAGATTGTCGATTCCAAAAAAGCAGAGGTGAGCCCGGTACGAAGAGAGTTTAACGGCTAGTTCAATCACGTGCCTTAGCCTGGCATAAATCTTGGATAATATTCCATAAAGTACTATCTGTTTTTTATCCTCTGATTTGACAGAATCGTCAAGAATCGTCTCATCCTCGGTGCTCCTGTCAAGAAATACTGCATTTCCTCGGAGAGGGTCGTGGAGATCCTGAGGTGGGCTTAATTATTTATCTGTTTACTGTCCGAATTCAATCTTTGTTCTGAAAAATATGAAAGGGAAAAACTACGCAAAATTACGAAGTCGTAGTAGTGTTTTCGATTTTTTTGTATTCGCTGCCAGGTGATACAGTGGATCATTTTTCTGATTTACGCTTAATTAATTTTAATCGGATGATCACTCTATAGATAAATTTGAGATTCTCCTTGACTTAACTCATTTAAAGAGGAAAACAGTCGGGATACCAGTGGACTCCTATTAGCTTTCGAAAGCTGAAGAAGATTATCGCTCATCACGGGAGGTTGGTCATTCGCCTATAGATAAAGAATCATTGGATGACAAATTGACTGGTCGAAGCAAATGGGTCGTGTGGGCCGGAGGTGCGGTGCAAGGTTTAGGAATTAGTAGGGTAGGTACATGAGATGGTGCCGGATCGAATGTCACTATCGCTGATCCGATCAGATGACGTTGAGTAGGTCAAAGATGACGTCAAAGCTGGTACACTCGAGTTTTTCCGTTTTTCGACCCTTCAACTGACTGTCCAACTCGCCCCCGTGGTCCGAATACCCTACATATGGGTCGTTTCTGAAAGCTCTCGACGAGCGCTACAAGAACTCAAAGTCAGCTTAGCTGAGTATCGGCCCTGTAGGACCACTCTTAAGCGAGATATGGCTGGGTAAAGGTTTGGAGTTTGGAGCAATCGCTATTCAGGCGGTTGACATTCATAGAAGCGGAGGAGGGACGGACTAACGGATGCAACTAGGAGGTGCGGAAAACATCGGAGAATCAATGGTTGAATCGATTAGTGCAAAGGCGGCTGAGCACCATCCGTTTCCATGAGGTACTATTGTGCGAAATACGATGGGTTTCGGAGAATTTCTCAGAGTTCAGTCACCGTTCTTATTTCTACGAGGTGGGAGTGCCAAATAGAGTTGACAGTCGTGTAGAGTGACCCGTGACGGTTCGAGCACTGTTTTGATGGAAGGGTTTTATTAAGTTTAAAGCGTGATGTAGTGGATTCAAGAAAGGGTTTCGAATCGTGACAGCGCGGGTTCGAATCCCCACCGGTGCAAAGTGTTTTGCAATAATTTTCGCGTGTTCGGGTCATGTCGGGGAGTGTCATTCCCGGCGTGGTTGTGTTTCAGACTTGAAGTTTATCAGAACCAGGCCGAATTGTGCCGTTCTGCCTGGGCATCGATGGGATCTCTAGCAGTGAAGGGGAGGAGTGACAGTCACCAGGGTGGTAATTTTTCTGACAGTCATCAAGGTGGTAATTTTTCTGACAGGGACCAGGGTGGTAATTTTTCTGACAGTGACCAGGGTGGTAATTTTTCTGACAGGGACCAGGGTGGTATTTTTTCTGACAGTCAGCAGGGTGTTTTTGCGGCATTAAGAAGGCTAGACAACTCACTCTAATAAAAAAAAACTTACGGCGTACCTCTAGCGAGCGTAGCTCGGCTAGTTGGTCATAACTGTTTGAACATAGACTTTGGATGACAACAATTATATCAAAATTTCTGACAATCCGATGCACTCTGAGGTTTTATTTAGATTTTTAATTAATTATTAATAAGGCGGACAATTTAAATTCGATTTTTTATACTTCAATGACTCGAGAATACTGCGCTCGCAAAATTTCTACCTGTTCAGAATCCTCGATCTGTGTGGTATGTGTCCGCTTCATCAAATTCATTCCACACGACATTCCGACCAGGTCTTTCACATTTCGCATTTTAAAATTAATTATCTCTGTCTATCCATTCATTTGATTATCTGATTTTCGGCTCTATCACTTTCCCCATGGTTCTGCATTTTAGCATAACTCGTTGCTTAATAATGACGACGGTATGCCTTTTTCAGGCGTTTATTCTTCATGATATACTTTCCTTTCTTCTGGCCCTCATTTTGGTCATATGCGTTGTAATTGGCGCGATCATTGGCTGGCATCGCCGGAAGGTTATCGATCTGCTTCGGCGTATGATTGATAAGGTAAGACATTGCTTTCCTCGAAACTGGCAAACGCAGTGAGTCAAATTTTCTACACTTAAAAACTGAAAACAATGGGCCTTGTATTTTTCTTCTGACATCTTAGAACATAAAATGGTTATCTAGCCCCATACACCCATTATTTTAGTCTGTCAGTTTCGTTGTTTTCTCATTTTTCTACTCCGATCTTTTCTCTAGCCCTATATCGATGGCGTGTTTTTTGGTGATCTTCAATTATCCTCAGTCAATTACTTTATACAATTTTACAAACAATTCCGGATATTTTCAAAACTAAATTTCGCAAAAAGGGGATCCTTAAAAATTTTGACATGTATTTGCACCACTATCGCCCCTTCAGATGACCCTTCGTGAGATGTCCTACTTCGCTGTCGAATTTGTCGTGCATTTTGGCATCGTCTTCGCCCTCGAGATGATTTTCATGCTGGTGGATGTCATCGTCATAATGATCGTGAATTTCATCTTCAATGCGATTGGCACTAACTACAAAGTTCGTACCAGGCTGAAAAGGAGAGCGAACTTTGTTCGGGAGTTATATGATCCTGTGAAAAAATGATATCGGTTTTTTTAGGTTTTCAAAATGTTTTGTAAATCACTTTGTTTATAAACTGTTGAGAAATATTGCATACGACGGCTTACTCAGATTCTCATCTTTAATTATTTTTCAGACCAGCACGATCGATTCGTGGACATGGACGATCCTTCTAGTTATCAATCAGATTCCCGTCGTCCTGGTATTCTAATTTTATATAAATATAGTTCATAATTGGGCAGTGTTTTGAAGCTCTGGTTTATTGTTTATAAGTGCGATAAGCACTAACAAAAAAGCAAAATCTCGTCTAATCTCTTTTGAGGCGTTTGTTTGCCTCGCTATGAGAAACTCTAAAAGCAAATCACTAATTTAAAAAAGTAAGTAATTTCAGTTCTTGGTATATTCTATGCGTCAATTTCGCTCGCGCTTCAATCTCGATCACTCAGAGAGGGAATATTTGGACAGTCTCGACGATCTCCTGCAAGATGTGAACGTCTACCACATGTACGGTACAGTCTTGAAATATCACGGTAATCGATAGATATTACGGTAGTCTGAATGGTTGTGTAGTGCTGAAGTGCCTTTTTTTTCCGCAGTACTGTCGAAGAGTCCGAGTGCTATCTTTATTTTCGAATCCGTTTATTTTTTCAGATTCGTCGTGAATCGTCACAGGGTTGGCGCAACTCGAGATGATCTACGCGATATCGAGGAGGAGTCGGAGTCTATTCTGGAAGGAATCAGGTCAGACCTCCGCTGATTTTTGTTGTGTACAATTATATTCAATATTGAATAGACAAGGATAGTTGTACTTCACATGTTTTCAGAGAAATGAAGTCGAGGCACGAGTCGTATCCACTCTATCGACTGAGATATGGAAGCCAGGAGATCGCTTTTAAGAGTGCAACTCTGATTTTTATTGCCTCTGCCCGGACATGCCGCGAGGATTTTCGATTCAGACCTCCATACGCATACCTTGGGGGCATGTTGGGTACTTGCTTACAAAAGTGGCCAAATTTGAGCGCCGAGTCAACAAAGCGGCGCGCCAGGTGAGCGCCAAGTTTGAAGATCGATTTTTCATAATTTCTCAGCCGAAAAAAAAAATCTGACTATAGGTGTTTCTGACTTAGTTGTGTGCGCAGAGTTCGAAAATCGATATTAGAGCTCATGAAAACAAGAAAGAAAAAATATATCAATTTTTTTCTTCCGAAATCGAGGATTTTTAGGTTTCATGTCCATTTTTCGAGGTGGAGGTTTAATGAAATTTTCTGTACTATATACCATTGGGCGTAGAATTGCATGGGCTTCATTGTGTGATAGGTGGCTAATACCCCCCCCCCCCTCCCCCCTCGCGAAAAGTGGGTTGTTATGGCGAAAAACCGATTTTTGAAGTCACGAAAACTGATTTGGAATCGACCTGAATCAGATCTCAATAGTGTTTCCATGCACTCTCGACATGTCTATGATTATGCAAAAGAAATTTTGAGTCTAGCTTGTCCGGCTGAGAAATTATGAAAAATCGATTTTCAAACTTGGCGCGCACCTGGCGCGCCGCTTTGTTGACTCGGCGCTCAAATTTGGCCACTTTTGTAAACAAGTACCCAACATGCCCCCATGGTATGCGTATGGAGGTCTGAATCGAAAATCCTCGCGGCATGTCCGGAAATCTGACGAAATGATTAAAAAAATCCGAGTTGCACTCTTAAGTTAGAGGAGATTGTCGATGTCTGCGAGAGGTTCGTTATCAATTAGTAATCAATAGTTTATTTCTGGTGTTGAGTTCAAAATCTTTGATAACTATCACTGTTTCTAAATCGATAATCCTAGAGTGATTAAAACAATGCATCGAAATAATTAAAAGGGAATGTCTCTGATCATTACTAAACATTAAATTTACTCTAGAGGTCCTCAATTCTATTCACTATTGCATTGGAATAGCTTTATCAATATTTTATTGTAGAATCGTGTACTTGTGTCGTCCGGCAGCCGCGGCTTGATTCGTCTCAACTTCAGTCAGGAAGTTCATGGTTCTACAATAATCCCTCATCTATGTTTCTCACTTTTGTGTTGCTGATATATTATTTCTTCGAGCCTTGATTGAGATACAATGATTGTGATATGCATTTATGTTTATTGAAAATGTATCGATTGACTTTGCGCATTTTTTAAACCAATTCTGCCATACGCTGTGATATGATATTGTCATGTTTTCTTCCTTGATCGCTATCCAACGTTTGCGATAAATAATTTATTGTTGTTAATCTTTCCCTGTTCTCGCAAGGGTTCGAGAGCGATCCTCGTTATAATATCTCGCTATCTATCCGATCACGTTTTTCGAGCTGGAGTTTATTTAGTTTAAAGTAGAGTTTCAAGAAACTGTCCACTTCTGTTTGACCACTCCATGGAAACTCTTCTCTTATTTTTGCTAGTAACTCAATTTGTTACTTAGTATGCCATCGTCCAAGATACACTTCCTTCAGATGCCGACCCTTCGTCAGCTGCTCTTTCTGGCAACGGGCGTGATCATCGGCTGCTATTTCATCAAGTCGACCAATTTGATCACCCTCGTTACCGTAAGATTCCATTCCATCATTTGGGCTACTGTGAGCGGGTCTAGTCAGGAGAGAAGACAAATATTCTCTGGCTATGCCACTGTTCACTTTGTAGTATATTATATTTAATTATTTTTTTTGTTTGAATTCCTATTTACAATGGTAAGCAACAAGAGATATCACGCTCACGATAAAAAAAATCAGATTATATTTTTCCAATTTGTTAACACCGTAAAGATTTATTATCATTTATCTTTTTTTCTCGAATAATAAATAATATTTCAGGGCGTCTTCTCCGATTCTTCGTTGCACGATAAAGAGAGTTCGTGGGAGAAGCAGGCCAGCCTGACAGGGGAACGTCGTGCTAAGCGCAAACTATATGATGAAACGGCCTACAACAAGCAGATGTTGTGGATCCAGAATGCACAGAGATTGGATCGGCATGGAAATAGTTTACTGATTATGGAGTTTCATCACCTACTGTTGCTTAGCACCGTTGGTAAAAAAAATCGAAGATATTTTGATTTTATACTCTAATTTTACAGAAATGGAGAGAATCGAAGCATTCTTGGCGCTCCTCCTGTCAAGAAGCACTGCAGTCTTGCGGAGGAAGGTGTGGAGATACTAAGATGGGATTTTGTTAATTCGATTTATTGTTCCAAATGCGATCATCGTCGCACTGGAAATGGTCGAAAACCAGATAAAATGTTGATGTTAGTTGGATAATAGCTTTTCGTTTTGCACCAATGAATCAAAGATGTATTGCTTTTCTCTAATTATTTTTAATTTCAGGAAACTGCTGCCGAAATACGAGTACGATCCTATTGATATTCGCAAGCTGGAGGAAATGCTCGAAGGTGCCGTGAGGTTGGTCATTGGTCTTTGCCTTTTGAACAGGATTCTTGCGAAAACGATCGAATCGATATAACTCATCGGCGAACTGCGATAGATTCAAAAGATAAGCTACTGCTAAGAAAATATTGCTCATACAAAGATTCATTTGAAATCATTAATATAGATTGTATTATTGTTGTTCAGAATCATCGATCTGTGTGGTCTTTGTCCGCCGATTGTGCAACTTCACCGGGATCAGTCTATAATACATTCCAACCAGATCATCCAACTATTTTTGGTATTTTGATAAATCAATTTGTCGTATTACATGTGCCTACTTTCAGACATCGATACTTGATCAGCTGCTTAACTTCGACTTCATATTCTTCATCCGTTTTTGCTTCTACATGGCCAGTTTGGTTATCATCCTCTTCTGCCTGACAATCGATCTCTGCCTTCGCCCAGTCTGCGAAGCGGTAAACATGGGGGATTGGTGGAACTTTATGATGCATGTTGTTCTTCTCTCACTTCAGATGTCGACACATCATTTTTATATTCTACTCGAAATGGTCCTTTGGATCGAATTCGTCCAAACATCGATTGCTCAGATCAGTCTCTTCTTCGTCATACTATTCTTTGAGACGGTAACTATGTGGTAGATGGCACAATGCAGTTGGTTGTATGGTAATTTACTGCACGGTTAATCTACGATTTTATGGGGGTATATCCTTTTTTTTAAGATCCCTTATGTGTTCGTTATGAGAACTTGTTTTTATTAGATTGCATAGCACTCCAGGTCGAAAACGGAGCATATCCGATATTTTACCTGTTCCAGCCACTTGTTGATCCTAACCCAAACGGCCTCATATCACGCCTCTCATGTACTATTCGAGCTAAAAATGCCCGTTCGCGGGAATGGGCATGAAAATCGAAGTTGAGATTTTAATGGCTTTGGGCACCTCTAGTCATGCCCGACCAGTCTCCCAAGTATCAGATCCCCACAATCATTCCGTGGTTCATGGTACCGGGGTCGATTCCGTGGGCTCCCACTTCTAAGCCATTTTTCTCAGCTTGGGTGCATTTTGGCGATAAATGTTCATTGAGTGACCCTAGCAAGTTTTTCTTGCTCTTTCGAACTGCACAGACCGTTTGTCGAAATTTATGTTTTGAACATAGGTGTCATTTTTTCAATGTCATTTTTCTCAAAAGTGTAGGAAAAAGAGGTGATGAAATTTGGACCGGCCATAGAACTCGGCGTTACCTTTCGAATGAGTGGTTTTTGCTCACTATAGAGGAATATTTGTGAAAGTTGTGCCCTTTGAAGCGCGCGGGATGATTTGAAGTTTATTTTGTTCGTGCATTCTTGATCATTCCGATCATTCCGACCGGCGCAGCGAGAATAGCGCGTTGTGGAATGAAAGAAGGCACGAATAAAGCGCGGTGTGGAATGAAAGAAGGCATCGACTTTCATGCCCATTCCCTCCAGCCGCTCGAATAGTACATGAGAGGCGTGATATGTGGTTCACATGGCGTATATTGATGGCTCTTTGTTATTATTGTGTGATTTTCAGTGCTGCATTTCCAATGCATGGATTTCGTTCGCACTCTTTCTCAGATTGATCCTCGCCATCGTGGTATGTGCTTATCGTCTATCCAAAAAGAAGTTTCCTCATTATTATATCCCGTATTTGTTGTGGAATGCTTCGCAAACATTACACGCCAGAAAATGTTGTCCGTCATGTTCTATTTCGTTAAAAACATTTAATAAAAAAAACGAATTTGATTAATTAAACACTTTCTTTCAGATCACGGTATTCGCAGTGCAGCTCCTGAGGAATCGCTTACTCAACGTCGAGCAGTCGGATAGTCTGGACTTTGATGAGTTACTGCATCAATTGACGAGTGACAAGAGGTGAGGGAAGGGTAGATAAGTGTGGTCAGTATTGGTGTTGTTCATTCGCCAACGCACGGCCCTCGCGAGAGTTGAGTGCTCGGAATATCATCACTAGTCAGTTTTTTGGATTTTGGATTTTAACACATTTATCAAGAGTAGGCTCTGATGTGCATGGCGGGCCATTCATGATTTCTTGCTTGTCTCAGGAATGTAGGTCCGATAGTTCGCATGAAGAGATCGTTCCATCTTGTGGGCGGTCTTCCGCGTCCTCGCTTAGGCCCTCGTGGAGTCCAATCGATCACAGTTCTGCTCCACTTCAAGTCATGATCATTAGCAACTTTATGCACCCAGAGCCACTTTCTTTTCAAGGCGGTACGAACAACGTCTCTGACCTGAGTGAGTCCACGCAGCCTTTCGTTCGAGACATGATCCAAGACAGTGCAACCGACCATCCAACGCTCCATGCGTCTTTGGGCCACCGATAATCTTTCACTTTGTGCTTTGGTCAAGGCCCATGTTTCACATGCGTATAGGAAGGCGGGAATGATACAACCATTGAAAAGACGGCGCTTATGAACCATTGGGACAGATCTATTCACTAGGAATGATCTATGCTTGTGGAAAGTCCCATATGCGGCCTGAATTCGCCGGCCAATCTCCCTCTCCTCCTTCCCATTGATAGTAATGATGCTTCCCAAATAGACCACCTCTTTTCTGATACCCACAATCTTCCCCGCAACTCTGACATCCCTGGGATTACCCTTCGAAGACATTCCCACAGTTTTATCACCGTTAAGATGAAGCCCCACCCTTTTTAATTCCCTCTCCAACTCTATTGCCATCGATTGAATTTGTCGCTCATCGTGAGAAATGAGCACTGCGTCATCGGCAAAGAGAATATGAGAGAGGAATCGCCCATTGATGTTAATCCCTTTTCCCGCCCAGTCTAATTGACGGAATGCCATATCCAAGACTGCTGTAAACAGTCTGGGTGACAAACAGTCTCCTTGTCTAACCCCTCTTCCAACATTGATTTCCACTTCCTTTCCATTCACTAAGACTGCACTTTTGCTACACCGAGAGAGGGAACTTAGGAATGAAACCACTTCCGACGGAACACCTTCCACCTCCAGAGCCTTATAGACAGCATCAACATAAACCGAATCAAAAGCCTTAGAAATATCCACGAAAAGTAGATAAATGGGCAAGCGATGATCAATGCAGTTTGTGACTACCGTTTTGAGAGTGTGAATAGCATCTACCGTAGAATGTCCCTGTCTAAATCCCATTTGTTCCCAACTCCTACTGCTATCCAGGATAGGTGCGAGTCTCGTATTCAAAAGACCGGTGAGGGCTTTCTGCAAAGCAGGCAGCAGACTGATTGGCCGGTAATTTTTAACGAGAGAACTATCACCTGTCTTAGGCAGCAGAATAGTGCGCGAGTCACCAAACCCCTTTGGGACACTTCCGGTTAGTATGTTGTTAAATACCTCTGTTAGTAATGGAGCTAAGTAGTCAGATCCCGCCCTCAACATCTCACCAGTGATCCCATCCCTTCCCGGTGCTTTACCTGACTTGAAATGTCGAAGTGCTTGTTCCACTTCAGCAACGCACAAGGGAATGAATGGGTCCCTTACTCTTAGTGTTCTATATCCTATTCCTCCGTCCCCTTCATACAAATCGTTATAAAATGCTTGGAAGACCCTCTCTATACCCAATTGTGTGCAACGTCGAGCAACGTCGAGCAGTCGGATAGTCTGGACTTTGATGAGTTACTGCATCAATTGACGAGTGACAAGAGGTGAGGGAGGGTAGATAAGTGTGGTCAGTATTGGTGTTGTTCATTCGCCAACGCACGGCCCTCGCGAGAGTTGAGTGCTCGGAATATCATCACTAGTCAGTATGACAGTTTATTGTAGTAGTGAGATGGGTCACGGCTCAGAACCAGTAACCCAAAGTGGCTTCAAATTAATTCAAATTGAAAAGCGCGCGTGTTTCTTTGCGAACTGAGACGCCAAAAGCCATTCCAACTGAGACGAGAGAGTGTGTGAAAAGAGGAGAGGGTTCATACGCGTCGCGGCCTCCTTTCCTGCGTACTGTGGACGCGTCCCTATCATGAACTGACCGACCAATCACAGAGCGAGGCCGTCCCTTGTGTATTTTAGATGTTGATAGAGGGCGATTTTGAGCATCCGTGGGGTATTTATTGAGGATTCGAAGGATCTGGAAAATAAATTAAGAGTGCAACTCTGAAATTTTTTACCATTTCGTCAGATTTCCGGACATGCCGCGAGGATTTTCGATTCAGGCCTCCATACGCATACCATGGGGGCATGTTGTGCACTTGGTTACAAAAATGGCCAAATTAGGGCGCCGCGTCTACTAAGCGGCGCGCCAAGTTTGAAAAGCGGTTTTTCATAATTTCTCAGCCTTACAAGCTAGACTCAAAATTTCTTTTGCATAATCATAGACATGTCGAGAGTGCATGAAAACACTTTAGAGATATGATTCAAGTCGAATCCAAATCTGTTTTCGTGATTTCAAAAATCGATTTTTCGACACATTGACACACTTTTCGCGAGGGGGGCAACTAGCCACCTATCAGACAATGAAGCCCATGCAATTCTGCGTCGAACGGAATACAGTTCGAATCAACCCACTTTGGCAGACCCCTCGAAATATTGATCGGAACATCAAGAACCCTGAATTTCCAAAAAAAATTGAATTTTCATATTTTCACAGCCTAAAGAGTTTGCTTCAACTTCTCTTGTGCTTTATAATTGGCTTGCTTGGTGTGCTTACGTATGCATTCGAGAAGTGATCCAACTCGACTCTAAACCTATGTTCATAATTAACCCCATTTTTCTCAATACAACGGTCACTCAATCGGTATAATTGTCGAATCGATAATGTTTGGGCAACTAGCCACCTATCAGACAATGAAGCCCATGCAATTCTGCGTCGAACGGAATACAGTTCGAATCAACCCACTTTGGCAGACCCCTCGAAATATTGATCGGAACAGCGAGACCCCGCAATTCCCACAATATGAATTTTCATATTTTCACAGCCGAAAGAGTTTGCCTCAACTTCTCTTGTGCTTTATAATAGGCTTGCTTGGTGTGCTTACGTAAGCATTCGAGAAGTGATCCAACTCGACTCTAAACCTATGTTCATAATTAACCCCATTTTTCTCAATACAAAGGTCACTCAATCGGTATAATTGTCGAATCGATAATGTTTGGGCAACTAGCCACCTATCAGACAATGAAGCCCATGCAATTCTGCGTCGAACGGAATACAGTTCGAATCAACCCACTTTGGCAGACCCCTCGAAATATTGATCGGAACATCAAGAACCCTGAATTTCCAAAAAAAATTGAATTTTCATATTTTCACAGCCGAAAGAGTTTGCCTCAACTTCTCTTGTGCTTTATAATTGGCTTGCTTGGTGTGCTTACGTAAGCATTCGAGAAGTGATCCAACTCGACTCTAAACCTATGTTCATAACTAACCCCATTTTTCTCAATACAACGGTCACTCAATCGGTATAATTGTCGAATCGATAATGTTTGGGCAACTAGCCACCTATCAGACAATGAAGCCCATGCAATTCTGCGTCGAACGGAATACAGTTCGAATCAACCCACTTTGGCAGACTCCTCGAAATATTGATCGGAACATCAAGAACCCTGAATTTCCAAAAAAAATTGAATTTTCATATTTTCACAGCCGAAAGAGTTTGCCTCAACTTCTCTTGTGCTTTATAATAGGCTTGCTTGGTGTGCTTACGTAAGCATTCGAGAAGTGATCCAACTCGACTCTAAACCTATGTTCATAATTAACCTCATTTTTCTCAATACAACGGTCACTCAATCGGTATAATTGTCGAATCGATAATGTTTGGGCAACTAGCCACCTATCAGACAATGAAGCCCATGCAATTCTGCGTCGAACGGAATACAGTTCGAATCAACCCACTTTGGCAGACCCCTCGAAATATTGATCGGAACATCGAGACCCCGCAATTCCCACAATATGAATTTTCATATTTTCACAGCCGAAAGAGTTTGCCTCAACTTCTCTTGTGCTTTATAATAGGCTTGCTTGGTGTGCTTACGTAAGCATTCGAGAAGTGATCCAACTCGACTCTAAACCTATGTTCATAATTAACCCCATTTTTCTCAATACAAAGGTCACTCAATCGGTATAATTGTCGAATCGATAATGTTTGGGCAACTAGCCACCTATCAGACAATGAAGCCCATGCAATTCTGCGTCGAACGGAATACAGTTCGAATCAACCCACTTTGGCAGACTCCTCGAAATATTGATCGGAACATCAAGAACCCTGAATTTCCAAAAAAAATTGAATTTTCATATTTTCACAGCCGAAAGAGTTTGCCTCAACTTCTCTTGTGCTTTATAATAGGCTTGCTTGGTGTGCTTACGTAAGCATTCGAGAAGTGATCCAACTCGACTCTAAACCTATGTTCATAATTAACCTCATTTTTCTCAATACAACGGTCACTCAATCGGTATAATTGTCGAATCGATAATGTTTGGGCAACTAGCCACCTATCAGACAATGAAGCCCATGCAATTCTGCGTCGAACGGAATACAGTTTGAATCAACCCACTTTGGCAGACCCCTTGAAATATTGATCGGAACATCGAGAACCCTGCAATTCCCACAATATGAATTTTCATATTTTCACAGCCGAAAGAGTTTGCCTCAACTTCTCTTGTGCTTTATAATAGGCTTGCTTGGTGTGCTTACGTAAGCATTCGAGAAGTGATCCAACTCGACTCTAAACCTATGTTCATAATTAACCTCATTTTTCTCAATACAACGGTCACTCAATCGGTATAATTGTCGAATCGATAATGTTTGGGCAACTAGCCACCTATCAGACAATGAAGCCCATGCAATTCTGCGTCGAACGGAATACAGTTCGAATCAACCCACTTTGGCAGACCCCTCGAAATATTGATCGGAACATCGAGACCCCGCAATTCCCACAATATGAATTTTCATATTTTCACAGCCGAAAGAGTTTGCCTCAACTTCTCTTGTGCTTTATAATAGGCTTGCTTGGTGTGCTTACGTAAGCATTCGAGAAGTGATCCAACTCGACTCTAAACCTATGTTCATAATTAACCCCATTTTTCTCAATACAAAGGTCACTCAATCGGTATAATTGTCGAATCGATAATGTTTGGGCAACTAGCCACCTATCAGACAATGAAGCCCATGCAATTCTGCGTCGAACGGAATACAGTTCGAATCAACCCACTTTGGCAGACTCCTCGAAATATTGATCGGAACATCAAGAACCCTGAATTTCCAAAAAAAATTGAATTTTCATATTTTCACAGCCGAAAGAGTTTGCCTCAACTTCTCTTGTGCTTTATAATAGGCTTGCTTGGTGTGCTTACGTAAGCATTCGAGAAGTGATCCAACTCGACTCTAAACCTATGTTCATAATTAACCTCATTTTTCTCAATACAACGGTCACTCAATCGGTATAATTGTCGAATCGATAATGTTTGGGCAACTAGCCACCTATCAGACAATGAAGCCCATGCAATTCTGCGTCGAACGGAATACAGTTTGAATCAACCCACTTTGGCAGACCCCTTGAAATATTGATCGGAACATCGAGAACCCTGCAATTCCCACAATATGAATTTTCATATTTTCACAGCCGAAAGAGTTTGCCTCAACTTCTCTTATGCTTTATAATAGGCTTGCTTGGTGTGCTTACGTAAGCATTCGAGAAGTGATCCAACTCGACTCTAAACCTATGTTCATAATTAACCCCATTTTTCTCAATACAACGGTCACTCAATCGGTATAATTGTCGAATCGATAATGTTTGGGCAACTAGCCACCTATCAGACAATGAAGCCCATGCAATTCTGCGTCGAACGGAATACAGTTCGAATCAACCCACTTTGGCAGACTCCTCGAAATATTGATCGGAACATCAAGAACCCTGAATTTCCAAAAAAAATTGAATTTTCATATTTTCACAGCCGAAAGAGTTTGCCTCAACTTCTCTTGTGCTTTATAATAGGCTTGCTTGGTGTGCTTACGTAAGCATTCGAGAAGTGATCCAACTCGACTCTAAACCTATGTTCATAATTAACCTCATTTTTCTCAATACAACGGTCACTCAATCGGTATAATTGTCGAATCGATAATGTTTGGGCAACTAGCCACCTATCAGACAATGAAGCCCATGCAATTCTGCGTCGAACGGAATACAGTTTGAATCAACCCACTTTGGCAGACCCCTTGAAATATTGATCGGAACATCGAGAACCCTGCAATTCCCACAATATGAATTTTCATATTTTCACAGCCGAAAGAGTTTGCCTCAACTTCTCTTATGCTTTATAATAGGCTTGCTTGGTGTGCTTACGTAAGCATTCGAGAAGTGATCCAACTCGACTCTAAACCTATGTTCATAATTAACCCCATTTTTCTCAATACAACGGTCACTCAATCGGTATAATTGTCGAATCGATAATGTTTGGGCAACTAGCCACCTATCAGACAATGAAGCCCATGCAATTCTGCGTCGAACGGAATACAGTTCGAATCAACCCACTTTGGCAGACTCCTCGAAATATTGATCGGAACATCAAGAACCCTGAATTTCCAAAAAAAATTGAATTTTCATATTTTCACAGCCGAAAGAGTTTGCCTCAACTTCTCTTGTGCTTTATAATAGGCTTGCTTGGTGTGCTTACGTAAGCATTCGAGAAGTGATCCAACTCGACTCTAAACCTATGTTCATAATTAACCTCATTTTTCTCAATACAACGGTCACTCAATCGGTATAATTGTCGAATCGATAATGTTTGGGCAACTAGCCACCTATCAGACAATGAAGCCCATGCAATTCTGCGTCGAACGGAATACAGTTTGAATCAACCCACTTTGGCAGACCCCTTGAAATATTGATCGGAACATCGAGAACCCTGCAATTCCCACAATATGAATTTTCATATTTTCACAGCCGAAAGAGTTTGCCTCAACTTCTCTTATGCTTTATAATAGGCTTGCTTGGTGTGCTTACGTAAGCATTCGAGAAGTGATCCAACTCGACTCTAAACCTATGTTCATAATTAACCCCATTTTTCTCAATACAACGGTCACTCAATCGGTATAATTGTCGAATCGATAATGTTTGGGCAACTAGCCACCTATCAGACAATGAAGCCCATTCTTCTGATGGCTTCCTCCTCATCGAACAATGGTTCAGTTTTGAAAACCAATTCCTCGTCTCCCTCCGTTTCGAATAGTTGATTCACCTCGTCGGTCCCCTCCTCCACATCCATCTCTTCCACTTTATCTCCATTCGATTTCTTGTTGTTGTTCGTCTTCTCCTCCACCGCCTTCCTCTTCTCTAGCTTAGTCTTCTTGAATCCAGTGTAGACTCCCGCAATTTGTCTCGCGGTCAGTAGATCATCCACCTCGAAAAGCATTCCTCCTCCCTGCTTGGTGGCTAGTCTCATCTTCTCCTCCGCTCCTCTCGGATCTGTCTTCACTCCACTTTTCTCTCCTGCTTCGTAGATTTCATAGAGAAAATCTTTCACAGACTTGGGAAATCGTTTGGAAATTCTCCTCTTGGAAAACACCCATCCCTTAGGCAGTAGCACTCCATTATCGTTGTCGTCTGTCCAGGAAGCAAGAGCGTCATCAACGATTTTGCAGACTTGAGGAGGATGGATGAGTTCGATAAAACTTGAGAATCCATGAAGAGCATAATCCAATGCATTCAGCCTCTCGGGTCTCCTCAGATGCTTACCGATCGTCATGTGTTTCTCCAGATTCTTCTCCGTGATGAACTCCTTGGCACATGACTCAATCGGGCACTTGTAGAGAGCGTAGACGAAAGGACTCTTCTGCTTACAGTTCTTCGCTTCATTCCCCTTCTCACAAACATATTCTTCATCTTCATCCTTCTCCTCTAGATCGTGCTCAGTAACGAGATGATACTTATGCTTCCGGGGTTGTCCCAATTGTGACCAGTACACGTCTTGTGCCTGGGCACCTCCAGAATCCACAACAAAAAGAGACGCATCATTGGCCTGATGACCTGTGTACGGGATAGTCCTTCCTTTGCCGATAGTCCAAAAGCGCTGAACTCTTTGTGAATCCTTCTCGTAAGTGAAGGAATTGTAGAGGGAGAGGTCGGGGATCTTAGTGGTTGACAGCTTTGGCTCCTTGTCCACTCCACTGCCTTCGAGTCGAACGAGCTCGTAACTGATTCCAGCGCGAACGTTTCCGCTGGTGACAGCCTTGAAGAATTGTACAGGAGTGAGAACGGGGTTTCCGGAGTCAGCATAGGCACGGGCGATGTTCTTTACAACTGCAGCATTCCGATCGAAAGGTCCTTTTCCGGCCTGAAAGACATATTTTAGTATAAGGCGTGCTTGGTCATCCCCGAGCCGGTTTAGCGTGCAATCTGTCCTGAGAAACTCCGCGACCTATGCAATGTGGCTATTCCGCTCGTGTTGTGTGCACGTGCTGAGGGTTTTCTGACCATTACTATAACCCCCGTAAGTCTGGGTGTATCTGAGTGCAAGGGGTGGTCGAACGCATGATCATCGGATTCGAATTCACACAACCCACCTGAGCTTTGGAAAAAACCCATGCGACGACTTCGATTCCGATTTCAGAGGCTATGATTTTGACGGAGGCAATGGTTGATGAACTCTTGTACACCCCTGAATGTCAAAAAGTGCATGTTTTGATCGTAATTTGTTCAGTAACTAACCGGCCTGGTCGGATCGCAGATAGAGGCGGCTTATTCCTTTCCATTTCAGTTGAATGAGCAACGAGCGAATGATAGCAGTGACCGTGGCGGAATCCTAAATGTTTTTTTTGTTTTTTGATGTCCAGTCATTATTTTCGAACCTGACGTTCGCCCTCGAAAATGTGCACGTAATTATGCTGGACGAATCCGCCTTGATCGACGGTGAGGAGATGAGCACCATGCCAAACCATCCCGCGCTGCCCATACCAGTCACTGGTACTTTCACGGGGATTGATAGGAAGCATCTTCATGCAGAAATCCAATGTTAGCATTCCCGTTCCTTCCCGAAATTCCGATGCTTTTGACAGCCCATTCAATGTGTTTACCTTCATATCGGCTATTATCCATTGCCGATCGTCCTCTGCCTTCGCTGAACGCAGCTTTCAGCTTCACTATCTTGCTCTCCCAGTCGTAGAGATCGCGTCTGAGCATCTCGATTTCATGGGTGATTGTCTTGTCGTTCTTGTGCTTCTTTAGAAGCTCCTCGGTAGTGGCTCTCATATCTCCCAAGAATACTTGAACATTCTCGCACTGCGGACACACTCGAGAGTGCGTGTGCATCCATTGAGCATCCTTCTTCTTGCAGTCGACTTGCAGTAGAGGCTCATCAGGGTCGCTCAATCCCCAACTGTAAGAATATATTTGTCTCGCGAAACATATATTTTTGAACCTCCAACAGTGATATGCCGTGGAATATTCCTTTCCATGAATGAGATAATCCGTGCGCAGATACTGCCGTGCGGCAAGCATCTTTGATCGGAGACTGTCATGCCATGACTTATCAATCCAATTACTCTCGTACATCTTCTCGATAGCCTCCGCAGCGCGATCGAATGCCTGCATTATGATGTTGAATACCCAAAATTTCTGAATTCAGCTAACTTCCATAGAATCGGAAATAATGATGTCAACACCATGCAGTGATTTACGACGTTCAGCCGCACAGATTGTTAGGATCTTCAGGACCGTTGACTCCGGTATGAGCATGTATAATTCATCGTTGTCAGTCAGCTCCCTGAAAAATACATCTCTCTCCATTCAATAACCTCTATCGCTTACTGTTTGTAGAGACGGTATATCTCTCCAGCCCTCAATGCTCTCAAAGTATTCGGGATCTCTATCCAACGTCCATAGCTATCTTTGATTTAGCGTTTTCCGAAGGGAAGATACAGGGTAACTTTGTAACTGCAATAAAAATTGGAAGTAATTAGGGACCATATGATATCATTACCTCGTGACCAGTTGCAGGAGTCGATCGATTTTTGTAGAATTGTACCGGATCTTTCGGTGGTCGAATTTCACAAGATGGTAGCCTCGACCTGCGTATTTCTTGGCGTCGTCCAGATAGTATCTCGTGAGATCAGGGATGAATTTCTGAACCTCGGGAAGGGACAAGTGAGAGGCGATGGAGAGAGCGGCAATTCTTTCGTCTCTCGATGGAGCGAATTCGAATGCCTCCTTCACATGCTCCATCATTCCTGTGTACTCCGCTGTACGAGGTCGCTCATAAGGAGTGGTTCCCTGAAAGCAAAACTTGAAAACAAAAAAACACTCAACGGATAATACTAGTGTTATAATACTGTGCCCGATAATTATTTTTGTTTGTCTTGTCTACCATAGAATGACCATTCCAAAAATACTATGTGTCCTTGTATGCCTTCGCCTTTAGTGACATGGGATCCTCCGGAGCAATGAAATGTGCCATCACGTCGGTTGCCGTTGCCAGACCATCAGCCTTCCTCCTTTGGGACCGTTCATCTAACTCATGCCAATTCTTGGCGGCAATTGAACTTTGCAGGCCCAACGCTTTCATGAAGCTGGCGTACGCAGACTTCACATCAGATGGATAATCCGGAGGAGCGATGTAGTTCTTGTCAATGGTAGGTATATTCTCATCATGGTGAGGGTGATATCCAGGATCGTTCTGGTCACGAGAGTCCAACCATGGATTAACGTCCTTTGTGATAGAAGGGGTCTTGGACAGATCTCGATGAATGGGTGGAGGGCGAATATTGTGTCCAGTTGATTCCACAATCTCTTGAGCCAGAATTTTCCGCGCTTCCTCGTTGTGTGCGGCACAGACAGCTGAAAAGCAAATGCGAGAATCGATAGATATAATTGATGCCGTTTCGGTATTCGACTTTCCTCATTCTGTACACTCTCTCATTTTTCTGAACAACGTGATAGTATAAGGATAGAACAATAACCGAAATTACATAACTACTAGATATTATGTTCTCTTTTATCTCTCATCTCCACGAATCTCATCTACGTATCATAAATTCTACCACAACCCTCTCCCCACCAATTACTCTATCGCAACAATCCCAACGAACATGCTCCAATAAATATGAAATCATCGGATCTTTTACTCTTCAGTTACACTAGTGGATATCAACTTTGAATAAAATAAATCAATAAATCACGCAAGCAAGCCTGGATGAATCAATACTCCTTTGCGTTTCAGAATCGCTCTGGCCTCATCTGCCTCGATACGATGAACTTCATTATGCAGGTTGAAAGGCACGGCATGCTGAGTGAATGGATGGGGCATCGAGCACACCAGATCATATCGAGTACCTGCATTAATTATTCTTTTTCTACTCAATGTAACATCCACTCACGCTCGCTATCGCGTTTTTTGTCCTTGAAGTGCTTGTACAGACGAGACTCCCAGCTTTTCCCAAGCTCTGCTTCGTGAAAAGGACAGATCATGTTCATTCCGATCGCATCAACCTGAAGAAAAGAAAACTATATAAAAATACATTATGAACGTCAACCTGATCTCGATTATTCCAATCAATATCGTACAATCCTTGTCCTCGTGCGAGAATTAGAGCCAAATAATTCGGACATTGGAAATTTCGATCGAATTGTTCATTCAGAAGTTCGGACATTCTGAATATTCATTGTGTTTTATCACCGTAAGAACGGTCAGATCATACCTTCTCAATGTTTTCCCTCCACATTCTCCCACTTCCGAATGGCTTGGTCTCGGTTCGGTTTCGTGAGCAGTTGATCTCTTCTTCGCGAAATAGCATTCCTTCTTCTCTCCGTTGGTTCTAGTCAGAGACTGAGCAGAGAGTGCCATACCGATAGCCACAAGGGCTCCATCTTCATCTCCTCTCTTGTGTCTCCTCCTGTGTCTCAGAGAGAGGTCTCCAATAGGATGAGCGACGGGGAAGAGCGAAAGATCAAGAAGAAGAAATACTAAGGATGGTTCGAGGTACGGGTGGTAGTGTGCCCATCCCGATCTTGTTGGCGGCGCCGTTCGTGGTCTTTCATCTCTTTCGCTAGTCGAATAACAAGGCCAGTGGTCACGTGATGGATTGCAAATTCACTGAAACGAAAATAGAACGCAAAGAATAGACTGCATATTCGTGGTAAATACGAGGCACAGTATCGGTCCTCTTTGCAAGTGGATAAAAAAGCCCGATGAGCAAGCGATGGTAATAATTTGCAGAGAAACGAAAATAGAAAGCAAGAAATACATTGCACAAACGAGAAAATCTGTAACCATATTGAAAATTTAGAGCAGAAAAGTCGCCTATGGTCCAATCTATATAGTGTTTACACTCATACATTTCATTTCCAGTACTTTTCGAAGAAAGCAATTAGTGCGAATCGTTAAAAAAAAGAAGAAAAATCAATTGTTTGTAAATTCAGGATTAGATGTTAGGGTCTATAATTCATGGGTCTGCCAAATCGGGTCGATTCTTCCTGTATACCGTTCGACGCAGAATTGCATGGGCTTCATTGTCTGATAGGTGGCTAGTTGCCCAAACATTATCGATTCGACAATTATACCGATTGAGTGACCGTTGTATTGAGAAAAATGGGGTTAATTATGAACATAGGTTTAGAGTCGAGTTGGATCACTTCTCGAATGCTTACGTAAGCACACCAAGCAAGCCTATTATAAAGCAAAAGAGAAGTTGAGGCAAACTATTTCGGCTGTGAAAATATGAAAATTCATATTGTGGGAATTGCAGGGTTCTCGATGCTCCGATCAATATTTCGAGGGGTCTGCCAAAGTGGGTTGATTCGAACTGTATTCCGTTCGACGCAGAATTGCATGGGCTTCATTGTCTGATAGGTGGCTAGTTGCCCCCCTCGCGAAAAGTGTGTCAATGTGTCGAAAAATCGATTTTTGAAATCACGAAAACAGATTTGGATTCGACTTTAATCATATCTCTAAAGTGTTTTCATGCACTTTCGACATGTCTATGATTATGCAAAAGAAATTTTGAGTCTAGCTTGTCCGGCTGAGAAATTATGAAAAACCGATTTTCAAACTTGGCACGCACCTGGCGCGCCGCTTAGTAGACGCGGCGCCCTAATTTGGCCATTTTTGTAAACAAGTGCACAACATGCCCCCATGGCATGCGTATGGAGGTCTGAATCGAAAATCCTCGCGGCATGTCCGGACAGTGGTAAAAAAATTCAGAGTTGCTCTCTTAAGCATAATCTCTGATATCTCAGGACCGTCGAGATACGCCTCGCTGCTGGTGCTACTCGAGATGAGCTAAGCTTGTTCGAAGATGAGGCGGAATCCGCACAGGACGATGTGTGGTATGTAACTTTAAGGTGGTCCAAGGTGAAATAGGTATATCAGCCTATCGGTTTATGAATATCAAACCATTATGCCAAAGATGGGGAAACCAAATTTTTCGATTTCTATCCAATGATGCGATAAATAATTTATGGTTGTCGTTTTCCCCCCTGTTTTTACACTGGTTCGAATGCGATCCTAATTATATTATCTCTTTGCCAACACGGAGGTTTAGACCCAGTAACTAAAAGTGGAGGCCAAAAAATTAAAATTGAAAAGCGCGCTTGTTTGAGAGCTATCGGGTTGAGGAATAAGTAACGCTCGTTTTTAAATTTTTTTTCACTTTATCATAAAAACTTTACAAAGCACGATAGAATCTAAAAATATTCTCCATGCGCATCGATGACCTTCTGCCATCTACCAGGCAGCTTGTGGATGCCCTCGTGATAGAAGGACTGGGGCTGGTTCTTGAAATAGTTGGTCAGTACGGTCTGGATAGTGGCTCGGTCTTTGAAGCTCTGTCCCTTGAGGAAACGCTGGAGGTCTGAGAAGAGGTGGTAATCGGAGGGGGCAAGGTCGGGTGAGTAGGGAGGGTGGGGGAGGACAGTCCAGCCATAGCCCGCCAGCTCAGCCTTGGTCTTTCTTGCGACATGCGGGCGGGCGTTGTCGTGCTGAAAGTAGATTCGAGCGTCCTTCCCGCGTGTTTGTTCGACAGCGAGTCTCAGCTTCCGTAGCTGAAGAGTGTAGACCTCTGCCGTGATAGTCGTCCCCCAGGAGTTCCCAGAACTCCACTCCCCGCACTGACCACCAGATGCACAACATCACTTTTTTGGGGTGCAAATCGGGTTTAGGGACATCTGCTGGCTTTTGGTCCTCTCCGACCCACTGTCTCATGCGCTCATGGTTGCCGTAGAGCACCCACTTTTCATCACCTGTGATGACATTGTCCAGCCAATCAAACCGGCGATGCAGAGTGAGAAGAGTCGAAGCCATGTCCACTCGGCGATCCTTGTCATAGTCGGTCAGGTCATGGGGGATCCATCTCCCGAGTTTCCACTTCTTTCCAATCGCGTGAAGTCCATTCACTGCAGTTTTTTGGTCGACCCCAAGGAAGTCAGCAAGATCGCGCGTAGTGAGATACGGGTCAGCCTCCACCTCAGAACGCAATCGATCGAGGTCCAACTCGATGGGGCGACCGGGTCGGCCTTCATCTTCGAGGGAAAAGTCGTGTTTCTCGAATTTGACTACCCACTTTCTCACGGTGGTTACATGCAGGGTATGTGTGGGGTAAACCTGCTCCAGTTGTTCATGAATGGCGGGCGGTTTCAAGCCAGATAGAAAGAGAAAGAGCATCACGTTCCGAATGTGAATTCGGTCGGGGACGAAATTGTGCGGCATTCTCGCCTGGGAGACTAGGGAGAACTGAATCGAAAACATGTGTGGAATGCCCGAGGGGCCCTCTCTCCAGTGTAAACAGGGTGGCAGACGGCAACAACAAAAGAGCGAGCACGAGGGTTCTAAAGTCAGAGAGAAAAAACGAGCGTTACTTATTCCTCAACCCAATATCTTCTATAGACTTGCACGTCCAGAAGACACTCAGATATTTCTAATATACACAAATCCGTCCGTTCAAATTGATTCTTTGTGTGAAAACAGAAGAGGTCCAATATAATTTTATAAAGCATAATACAGTGATATTATTGGCGATTGAACTCTCACCTCTGCTTAATCCACAGCAGAAAACCTCCGCTTGTGTGCAATCGACGATTCTCCTCCAAACGGGCTTGTCTGTCCCTCAAACATCCCGTCTCGAGCGACCATGTATCGGAGAGCGCGCTCTAAATCGAAAGCAATAGTGCTGATGAAATTTGACTATAGTAATCCCGTCTTTTCTGAGTTTACCAAACCAAATATTCCGCAGTTGTATTCTTACATTATCGGGGGCGAGCAGATTGGTCGACTTGAAGAAATAGCAGCCGATGTACACGCCCATTGCCAGGAAGAGCACCTGACGAAGGGTCGGCATCTGAAGGGCAATGGAAGATAGGTCATTGCTATATTCGGAGATGAAGTGTTATGCGAAGAGACAGTAGCCGACGACAAGCGTGAAGGAAAGATGGGAGAAGAGAAATATCACGAGAAACCATGATAAATCACCATTGGATCAATCTGCTAGAATAAAAACGAGCAAGATTAGGTATTTCAATAAGGATCGCATTCGAACCCGTTAAATACTTTGCAAGAGTAAAACAAGAAATGATTTATCGAAATGAGAATACACAGAAGTTGAAAAAAGTAAAAAGAATAGATCGAATACATAAAAAGGCAGCAAGAAAAGGAGGACTTATCAAATTGCAAGTGAGAAACAGAGATAACAGATTACAGTATATTGGTCAGAGGTTGATTTAGTCATGCATTATCGGTTAGAGTTGAGACGAATCAAGCCGCGATTGCCGGACGACACAGGTACACGATTCTATAAAGAAGAAGAAAATATTTATAATGCAATTTAAATTTAAACTTTTATAATGTCTAATCTCGAACCTCGGCTGATATCTACGCTTTATAAACAGTTGTAATCAAAGTTATTCATCAAGATAACTGCACCTCAATCTCGTAATCACGATAAACAAAGCTATGGTTACTTATGGATGGCTGACCTCTCGCTGACATCGATAGCCTCCTCCACCTTTGAAATGAACCCTCCACACACGAATCGGTAGAATAAACTCGATTCGTACTTCGACTTCAGGTTGCTCAAAAGAAATCTTCTATGCGTAGCGAAGAGAAATTTGGAAAAATAGGAAGTAGTAATAGTAATTGCAAGAAAATATGTGAAAACTAGTTTTCAAAAACATGTTACTGATTTTCTCGGATTAAATTTTTTTCAATAAGTTTAGCATAGTCATTGACTGATATGTATAGATAAATAATAATTTAATAAATATTTTAATGCATGAGTGTATTCACTGTAATCTCTCCAGGACGATCAACGCCGATTCTTCATCGGGACGTAGCTGATTTCGAGTAGCGCCAGTGGCAAGACGAATTTCAACGATACTGCAAAAAATAAGAGACTGAACTATATATTTTCTTTATCGTACGCTAATAAATATCAATATAGTCCAACCGCACCTCAGGGAGTGCTTCGCCTGATGCCGTACCTGGTCCAGGTCCATCAGCGTATCCTCTATCGAAAGGTCGATAAAGAAGAAGCGATCCCGAAGGGAGCAAACCACATGTGCACAGATCTGCAATAGTAATTAGAATTATTTTCATCTCCAACTACGTCTGTTCAATCTATCCGTAATCTATCTGTAAACGGATATAGCAGAATTAGTATAACTAACTGACACCGTTCTTGTTGTATTCACGACACAATACGGAGTACGCGATAAATGATACAAATAGAGAAGAATATAAAAAAAAATAAACCAGACCAAGACGGAGAGAAACAATCTGAGCGAGAGGGAGAACGACGCAGAAATCTCGGACATATCGCACTAAAAATTTAACTCTAATACAGTAACGCAATAAAATAAAAACAAGATAGTTGTAAACAATCTCCTAACACCAAAAATAATTATCTCTATGATAAGTGATGCTCCACGTCAACAATTGTTAAAAATTACGAAGATATAGTATTCAAAGCAATAGAGAGCCGGCTCGAGACATCAACCAATTACATACCGTATCGAACAATCGACTGATGATCAGAGCGATCGCCGATTGGATGAACATAAATACATGAATCCGAGCGAAACCTTCCAGTTCTGAATAGACAATTCTGCGAAGATCCGACATCTCAAATAAAGAATATTATCACCAGGTATTGTAAGATTCAAAAACTCAGTTAGAATCATGGACTGTTTAGCATACAGTAGGCATGATGAGCGGAACAAAATATTCGCCAATTATTTATTTAGTTTTCCAATATATCCGATCTTTCTCCTATGTGATCCTGGACGTAAAATGCACTGATTAAATACAAATACTGAAGCCCAGAATCCCTTATTAATGATTGCTAAACACAGTAGATTGGACCGTTCGTAATAACAAGTGAAACGGTTTATTTTCTTGCAATAACTTGAAATTATTAGTTACCGTATGCAGAAAAGAAATGATTAAAATACCAATAAAAGATGCATCATCATATAAAATGCGGGAGTCGCGCTCAGATCGATCATCAGACACCAGATGATGTGCACGAAAGCGGAAATGAACAGGCAGAGACGAATAGCGCCACATAGGGTAAGGATCCGCAGACGACGAAGCACAGTCATCTGCAACAAAAAAAAGAAAAATGACGAAGATTTAGGCAGTATGAACAACAATAAACTGCAAGAAAATGTAGAATGGAAGATATCCGAGAGTTATAAAGAGCTGAATCAAGAATGCAATGTTTTTTTACCAATTTTTTTCTGTTTGGACAGTCGGATAGGAGTTTTCTTGCTCGATTGCCGGACACATACCACACAGTTCGAGAGTTCTGAACAATATGAATTAATTTCAGTAGCTTTCATAAGGGAAAATTGAGTGTTTGAAAAATATACTGCTGTGCATATTCAAAATCACCAAACAACAAAATAAAATAAAAGAATGACAGACCGCTCGCAGACATCGATTGTCTCATTCCCTATGAAAAGTTTTTCCGAATCGTGGATCGGGTCGTATTTCGTCTGCTGGCTCCTGTAAACGATTGACGTCAGATAGAACTTCTAACATTTCCGAATCATGTCTCATATTTCAACTGTGTAAAGTTGAAGGAAACGATTAGAACAGTTATGACGAAACGAGAGCAAGACTTCACCAAAAAATTAAAATAAAAGATACGGACTATAATACAAAGATTTTTCTTAAAATTCAATAATTTAATCATTTCTAGCCTGTAAATTGAGTAGACTAAATACAAAATACTAAATTACCTCAGTATTCCACTGATGTATATCTTGATCGATATTGAGGTGCTTGTGTCCTTGTAGTGTGAGTGGGAAGTCTTGCCGGACAGCGCGGGTAGTAAACAATAACGTTTATCGACGAAACGTAGACTATCCTTGGTGAAGGGAACGAGAGGGGCACATCATGACTAGACGACGGGGGAGAGAGAGCCTCCACTGAGAGTCTCCTCGAAATGAGCGAGGGAAAATACAATACGGTACTCCCTTAAGTCAAGGGAAAGCGTGACAAGAAATAACGGGTTCAAAGTGCGTCGACCTGTTACTTACAGTATACTTGGTATTTGAATGGGTCACGAGTTCAAGGAGAGCGCGTTCTGGGGCACGACTATTATATACGTGGGGAATTTACTATTCGTGTATATAATTAGTATACAACATCCACGAACGATCCCTATACTCCTCGACAGATACTCCTCGACAGGACCGCTGAGATACTCGACGATTCTGGAATTTGATAAATTGTGCGTACTATTACATATTAGATCTCTTTATAATTCGAACCTAATCTGAATGTAATAAGCGAACCTAAATATCGCAAAAAATAAGATTATAGAGAAGATTACAGATCATAGAAATAAAAATTTGATAATTCTCTTAGGAGAGGGTAATCGCGAAAATGGAACTCTTCAAATTGTGAAAAAAGGTGTCGATCATGCTCTTGATTTTATCACAGTAATCAATCAATCAATCAATCAATTTATCATATCAGGCAATTAGGGTGCTCAGATGAGGATGAGTCGCTGGTAGTCATCACGGGTTGTATTCCACCAGTTTTTGCCAATAGCTCGCGTCAAGTCATCTCTCCAGCGCACTCTTGGCTTGCCCGAGGGGCGAGTCCAGTTGTAGGGCGTCCAGACAGTAGTCGCGCGGCTCCACTGATCCGTATCCAAGCTTCGCACTTTGAGTGCCCAGCGCGCCTTCCGTTTCAGTCCTTCTTGGTTCCAATCGCGCAGTTTCGTGATCCCTCGCACGCGTTCGTTTCTCCAGCGATCCCTTAGCGAAACTCCGACCATTTTCCGCTCCATCTTCCGTTGGGTCACACACAGCCTCTCCATGTCGCTCGATCGCAAGGCCCATACTTCACATCCGTAGAGTACGGTAGAGGTGACGCAACTCTCAAAGAGTCTCCTCCTGGTCTTCATGGGAAGAAATCGGGAAGAGAGGAGGTGGGTATCACAGTAAGTGTCGCACCTACCTCTGGTTTCCATTCATCGACAGCAGCAAATCGGGGAGTGTGACACCGGCAATCGTCATTCCGGCAACGGAGTATAACTCCTCTCTAGGATCAGATAACAATTATAAACTTTCAGCGCTGAATCCTATTATTAATAGCTACCGAACCCTTTTTGATGCGTGTTTCAATTTTGTTCATACACGTCGGCTTTTCCATAATATTATATTTGGGTATTCGATTCCCTTGAGATTTTTTAGCCTAATGAGGAAAGCCATAAAAGTGATTTTGAAGCGAGATCAAGAAATTCGCGTACGTAGCTGCCGAAATCTCGCTAGTAGAATTGTCTTCATCCCGTATATCATGAGCATAAGCATCTTATTTTTTCATCAGACTTACTTTTTGGTTCCTCGAACACTCTTTTTCGAGCGACCACGCATCGGAGAGCGCGTCCTGAATCAACTTGATTAGAGTACCCCAAAAAGTGGTGATGGCCTATCATAATATTTTCCTTAGAACTCGAGAAAATTGTATTGAAAACTTTTATCGAATATCCTTCCGAATGCACGAATTCAATTTAGTCTCTCGTATCAACTGAATTAGGAACGCACAGTATCGAGAGCGAACAGATTGGCCGACTTGAAGAGATACCCGCCGATAATCACACATGTGGCCAGCAAGAGCAGCTGACGAAGGGTCTGCATCTGAAGGGAGTGCACCTTGGACGATGATATACTAAGCAATCGTCGATTGCACACAAGCGGAGGTTTTCTGCTGTGGATTAAGCAGAGGTGAGAGTTCAATCGCCAATAATATCACTGTATTATGCTTTATAAAATTATATTGGACCTCTTCTGTTTTCACACAAAGAATCAATTTGAACGGACGGATTTGTGTATATTAGAAATATCTGAGTGTCTTCTGGACGTGCAAGTCTATAGAAGATATTGGGTTGAGGAATAAGTAACGCTCGTTTTTTCTCTCTGACTTTAGAACCCTCGTGCTCGCTCTTTTGTTGTTGCCGTCTGCCACCCTGTTTACACTGGAGAGAGGGCCCCTCGGGCATTCCACACATGTTTTCGATTCAGTTCTCCCTAGTCTCCCAGGCGAGAATGCCGCACAATTTCGTCCCCGACCGAATTCACATTCGGAACGTGATGCTCTTTCTCTTTCTATCTGGCTTGAAACCGCCCGCCATTCATGAACAACTGGAGCAGGTTTACCCCACACATACCCCGCATGTAACCACCGTGAGAAAGTGGGTAGTCAAATTCGAGAAACACGACTTTTCCCTCGAAGATGAAGACCGACCCGGTCGCCCCATGGAGTTGGACCTCGATCGATTGCGTTCTGAGGTGGAGGCTGACCCGTATCTCACTACGCGCGATCTTGCTGACTTTCTTGGGGTCGACCAAAAAACTGCCGTGAATGGACTTCACGCGATTGGAAAGAAGTGGAAACTCGGGAGATGGATCCCCCATGACCTGACCGACTATGACAAGGATCGCCGAGTGGACATGGCTTCGACTCTTCTCACTCTGCATCGCCGGTTTGATTGGCTGAACAATGTCATCACAGGTGATGAAAAGTGGGTGCTCTACGACAACCATGAGCGCATGAGACAGTGGGTCGGAGAGGACCAAAAGCCAGCAGATGTCCCTAAACCCGATTTGCACCCCAAAAAAGTGATGTTGTGCATCTGGTGGTCAGTGCGGGGAGTGGAGTTCTGGGAACTCCTACCCGAGGGGACGACTATCACGGCAGAGGTCTACACTCTTCAGCTACGGAAGCTGAGACTCGCTGTCGAACAAACACGCGGGAAGGACGCTCGAATCTACTTTCAGCACGACAACGCCCGCCCGCATGTCGCAAGAAAGACCAAGGCTGAGCTGGCGGGCTATGGCTGGACTGTCCTCCCCCACCCTCCCTACTCACCCGACCTTGCCCCCTCCGATTACCACCTCTTCTCAGACCTCCAGCGTTTCCTCAAGGGACAGAGCTTCAAAGACCGAGCCACTATCCAGACCGTACTGACCAACTATTTCAAGAACCAGCCCCAGTCCTTCTATCACGAGGGCATCCACAAGCTGCCTGGTAGATGGCAGAAGGTCATCGATGCGCATGGAGAATATTTTTAGATTCTATCGTGCTTTGTAAAGTTTTTATGATAAAGTGAAAAAAATTTTTAAAACGAGTTATTACTTATTCCTCAACCCGATATATCATACTCCTATATAAAGCGCGAGTCTCTGTTTGTCCAGACTCCGCCCACTTTTGGCCCCCCCCCTCCTCGGTCCTCAGGGTCCCCGAACCTTGGGTAAAGATCAAAGAACAGACTACAAAGATCAAAGATCAAACTACAAAGATCAAAGACCAAACTACAAAGATCAAAGACCAAACTACAAAGTAGAAAGATCAATCTACGAACTAGAAATACCAAACTACAAACTCCACACTACATACACTTTACGCTACAGACTACAAACAACACGATTCGTCATAGAAACTTCCAGAACCTCCCAACGAGACGGGTGGGAGGGGGGAGAGAGATTTTGTCATCGAACCTTCCAGAATAAGGGGGGAGGGAGGGGCTAGAGAGATTTCGTCATAGAAACTTCCAGAACCTTCCTGAGAGAGGGAAATTGAGGGGGAAAGAGATTTCGACATCGAACCTTCCAGAGAAATGGGGGATGGAGGGGGGGGAGAGATTTCGTCATAGAAACTTTCAGAACTTTTGAGAGAGAGGGGAAGGGAGGAGGAGAGAGATTTCATCATAGAAACTTCCAGAACCTTCCAGAGAGAGGGAAATTGAGAGGGAAAGAGATTTCGACATCGAACCTCCCAGAGAAATGGGGGATGAAGGGGGAGAGAGATTTCGTCATAAAAACTTCCAGAACCTCCCCGAAATTCCAGAGAGAGGAGAGAGTTGGAGAGTGTGTGAAGCAGGAGAAAAGGGAAGACAGACGACGCGCGCAGCGCGGAGTCCGCCAGTGGCTTCCCCCGCCGCAGGGGGGTGAATGCCGCTGGTATCTGGATAATGGAGCACCTCATCGGTCCCGTCAACGGGTACTGCCTTGGGGCGCAGTGGTTTCTGGACACAGTGAGGTGGGATCATCTTGTTTAAAAAATATTATAATCTGTCAACTTTCGCAAATTACTGTAGTCTTGCATTGGTTTCGTTGAATTTCCTTTTAATAACACATGGTGAAAGTCGAGTATTTAATTCGCAATTATATTCTATCTGACATTATCTTGATACAGGAAGTCTCAGTACGATACCTATCAATACGAGCGGGGCCCTGTCGACCCTAGAGAGATTCGTCCCATTCGCATGCAAGAGGGATGGTTGATGCCGGAGAGAGGTTAATCATTGAATTTGGATGAACATGAGAAAATAATTTTGCAATGCTGAATTTTTGAGACTGCTTCATGTAGGATTTATTTGAAGAGACAAACCATCAAAGTTTCTGAGATTTTCAAATTTCCTAGATGCCGCCCTGTTCAGAATCCTCGACCTGTGTGGTCTGTGTCCGCCGAGCGGGAAATATTACCAAGATCTCTCCAGAAAACTTTTCAACCAGCTCATCCAATCTGAAGGACTACTGGTGAGATTTTGTTTTACAAACCTCGCTCGCTACTACACTGTTTTGCCACACCTCTTTTCAGATGTACATTCTTCGTGAACTGTTGTCGATTCTGGATAACTTCGGCCTCATTCGTATCCTCCGTCTCGGTCTCTTCATTGCCGCTATCGCAATTATCTTGTCGAGTCTGATGATCGATCTGTTCGATCGTTCCCTCTTTTGGGCGGTAAGCGTGATGCTAAAATTTGCATAAATTTCTATAGTATTACATAGTGATTAGATACCTCACTTCAGATGTCGAAACGGCGTCAAAATGTCTACATGAAACTATCATTGGCCTTTTCGTGCGTGCTCTTTCTATTCGTCCTATCGGTGATCAGTCTAATCGTCTTTCAATCTGTCGATAAGGTAAGTATTTTGAAGCATCCTGATATTTTAGATTAAATTGTGTATTTAATTTAGTTTTTCAATGACAGGTGTGGTTGTAGTGTTAAAGTATCATATCCCGCTTTATTACAGTAATTTAGTGTCATTTCAGCTTTGTCAAAGGCATGAAAAAACACAAAACTAGTTCTCTACACTCAGAAATTTATTAAATCTCCGGTGCAATTGGTTATCGTAGTTTAAAACATTGTACGTGTAGCGCAATTTTCAGTGTGGCATGTCTTCGGATTCCGTATCACTTGTCCTCGCGCTCAGGCTATTCCTCACTATCGTGGTTTGTGCCAATTTCCTTTCTCTCATTTTTTAATGAATTTATTTTAATTCAGTCTTTTAAACACTTATCGAAAGCAGTAAGCAGTAATCATTTAGCTAGTAAATAACATTTTTCTGCGTTATATTGTAGATCGTGATTGTTGACGGTTGTTGAATAAAATATTGTCATTTTGTTTTAGATCACTATGTCTGTGGTGCGCTTTCATCGAACTCGTTTCTTCAACGTTGAACAGTCAGTGAAGCAGACTCTAGTGGAACTGGATCAGCTACTACGGAGGGCGAAAGCCACTCAGAGGTGTGATTGGGCCACAGTAGGGCGATGTAGTGAAACGAATTATTCTGGAATTTGTTTATTCTATTGTAGAATGAATAATGAAATGGAATCTGATTTCACAGAACAGTAGAGGTTCGACTGGTTGCTGGAATTTCTCGGATTCAACTTCGTCGCGTTGAGCAAGCAGTGAAGTCCCTCCAGGAGAGAATAAAGTGACCTTTTCATTCATACATATTTTCTCTATATTTCTCTGTTAGACTAATCATAATCTCTCATCATAATTTATATAAGCAATTTGCGTTGTTTCTGATACTTTTGGAGAATTCTTATTCGAATAATAATGGAATCTCTGTGAATTTACCAAATATGTGGGACTGAAGCTCATTTTGCAGCTTTTTCGCTCTACATCTTGGTATGGAAATTTGATTATTGTAATAATACTGACAAAATTGGTTCCTTTCCGCGCATTTGGTCAACGATATTCTATCATTTCTAGGAACGTCAAGTCGAAGTACGAGTCGAGTTTGTACATCAAATTCGTGTGGGAAGACTTCATTATCAAAGGAGAAGAAATTGTCGATGTCTGCGAGAGGTGGGACATTGTTATGATATAATCTGTATTTCATGTGACTTTTTTGATACATGCAGTGTTTCTGATACTTTTGGGGAATTACTATACCAATGGTAAAGATAAAGGGGGTTTTAAAGGAGCCTTTTCGCATGCCGGTTGTATTATCTGATAATATATGTATTAGCGACGGCATAAAATTACTTCATAATAAGAAATAAATGTTTGCGTTTATTTTTGTGAACTCATTTGTATTGCGAAAATTTCATACCCTTCCCTTTCTTCAGAATCGTCTATCTTTGTCGTCCTGCGGTCGCTGCTTGATTCGTCTACAACTTCCAGAAGACATTCCAATATCGATTTATGCTCGATGTACAGTAGTCCTTTATTGCAATTTTACTGACTGAAATGTATCCTAGATATGTTATGGTGATTTTTGAAGTCAGTTATTCGCCTCTTTCGTTATTATCGCAATTGTTATTTTTTGGTCGTGCGGTTATTTTAATATGTCATTGTTGGTGATTTGATAGCCATTCAACACGCAGTAAATTATTCATGACTGTACATCTTCTTCAGTATTTTCACGGGTTCGAACGTGATCCCATTGAATTATCTCTCTACTAACGTCAAGCGGATGTTGTTTCTGCTAAAATCTTCCTCTTTAATCAATCCGAAACAATGATACACATTTATTTTACACAAATATGTGTAGTTCTATGCTCCAGCGACAGTGAACCGGTAACGGCGGAATGTTCAACGATGAATGATTCAAATGGCTTTTCCCTTTCTTCCTTTAAAGTCCTGTTGACATTCATTGTTGATATCCAATGCGCCATCACTTCAACATAATATTTAATTCGGACTATTTATCGATTGTTTTTCTCGTTTGTTGTTTTGCTTTTCACGCGTTAGTTGATTGGACTCTAACCGCCGCCGGAGGGGGGGGGGGGGTACTGTAGGAGTACTGTGGGTCGTTCGGTGGGTTATCCGAGATCCGACCCGGTCGGCTATTCACAACCATAACTCACCGAAAAAGTAGGGCGATCAGGCCGCCTTGGTCTGGTCGAGGCATGTCACCTGCAGCGGATGAGGGTTATCGTAGTAACGAGGGTACGCATCTACCACGGGGTACGGTATATAAAAATAAATCCAAAATTTTTATCGTTCGTAGATCACATGGATAATAAAGTTCGATAGGAGGGTACTGTGAGCCACGGAACCGTGTACGATATCAAATCTTGTACTGAATCATGGAGCCGTATCTTGGTATGGTGAGAGGTTACGAAATCAGCTACCAGATACCAGGTGTGGTAACATCCGTGTCTCTTGGAAGGGTTGGCTAAACGGTTGCGGTACCGAGACGCGAGGGAGAGAGAATGCGGTACCGCAATAGCATTGCGATACCGCATTACCATGGATGCGCTCTTCCCCGCTCAGGTGCGCGCATCCAAGTTGGAAACAAGTGAAAAAACAAGTTTAAAACAGCCCTGTGTACCATCGTGTTTTTTTGTGCAAATCCAAGTTGGAAACAAGTATGTGGGCGGAGTCTGAAGACCTCTTTTCTTTTCATTTTCCGATCCATAGTGCAGATACGTACAGTATCCTCGACCGCTTGTGTGGTTACGGTAACCACCCCTGCGGGAGTGCACCGTGGAGACTACTGGTTGAAGGTCCGTCTCCACGGTGAACATTCAAAAAGCGTGCTATCACCGCACGTGCTCGCTGGGTTGGGTAATTAAACCAAAGCCAGCTCTTATTCACCGCTTTCATAAGCTTCATGTGCTCTGGACGAAACGAGTAAGAGACCCCTTGATTCCAACTTGTAAATAGACTTGTTTCCAGCTTGAAATTACCTAATTGTTAACATTTGGATTGTCACTTTTTTCCAACTTGTAAATGCATTTAGATTTGTTTCCAACTTGGATACGCGCACCTGAGCTCCTCTCCCAAACCCGGCGATCCTAGCGCGCGCTTCATTCTTATGAAAAAGTGAGATGGAGATGTAATGCGGTATCGCGTCTCTAATTCGCTACCGCATTCACTCCCCCTCCCCTTCTCTTTCTAATTTTGAGAGGAGCGCGCAATGCGGTACCGAGAACGCCGAATTACCAACCCTACCTCTTGGTGTGTCACGAGGGCCTCCTGTAGCACATGGATGTCGTCGTTCTGCGACGATTGTTCGGTCCACGTGCAAGTACCTGCAATTAAACCGGGTTAGAACCGGATTGAGACCAGGACAAGTTCTTGATTCCAAGTTTGAACCAGGTATGAGGTGTGTGGTACAGGACTGGAAACAGGACCACTTTTTGGTACCAACCTGGAACCAGAGTCGGATCCGTGTTACAGTATACATTGTGCTTGTTGTCCCTGAAGGACGCCTCGGACACGGTTGTGGTCATCCACATGACGTCTCCTTGCCTGGAAACTGTAAGGATTGCGCTTTGCCTAGTGATGAAGCAATAATCAGTTCCACACCTCTACCGTAATCCTACAGTACTCATGGTTACTGTATCTCCGATACCTGCCACTAATTGATATTTAATCTTTGAATGAGGGCCTCTCTGATACGTTAGCCATAAACACAGCGCTACAATAATCCGGCTCGGGACTACCATAATCCTTACCTGATGGGAGTCTTCTCCTTCACGTCCGTTCTCGATTGCGTTGGAATCGCGAGTATTTGGGTGAAACTACCCAAAAAAAAACATCCCGATCTCCTGGCAGCTCTTCGGAAGAAAAGCTTTGCGGCTCTTCTTCGACTTTTTCGAGCCGGGCGGCGGCGTCATCTGCAGATGAGCTTTCATCTTTTCAGCTGCGAGTACGGTAGCTGAGAGGTTACGGTAGTCGAGAGATACCTCCTACGGTATGAAATCCAAGTGAAGGACTACAGTTGGCGATACCATATCCTCGATAAGCCAGTGGGTACGGTATATGGTTCCGTACCAGGTATCGTATCCACGATTGGCCCATGACTACGGTAGAGCTGGGTACCGTACCACACGCTTGTTGTGCTTGCGCATCCCTCCATGAATGAGAGAAGGTAACGGGGAGGACGCAGTTACTCTGCAAGAAGCGGTATGTTACGGTACTAAATTGGGTTACGGTAGGTGGAACATGGTTGTTTTACGGTTGGTTATGGTAGGCTGGCACGAGGTGACATTAAGTTTTCCGAACATCGTTACGATAGTTTCACAGGCCAAATTCCACGGTTGGGAATGTCGCAGAGCGAGAGAGAGGGGAACAGGGGATGCCGGATGCTGTATTTCACACCTAGTTTCTACGATTTTTCTCCGATTTCAAGAATCTGAATATTTATTGTTATGCACATTATCATTGCTGTTATTGACCTTTTGTAACTGCTGCGTATATCAGTAAGTTATGTGTATGACCCATCGCTATTTCTGCCAGCGCTAGTAGCGTACACCACTGCCGACTTTATGCCGACCAACCAGCGTGGTGTCCTTTAATTTCCCACTCCACGGCGGTCTGAAATGATACCGACATCCGGACATCGTGGCTAATAGTAAAAATGACGAGCAGCGAAAAATTATACTCAGTTTGCTCCTACAAAAGGCGCGCGATTCAAGCGGTAGAAAAATCATGTTTTTTTTTGACAGGACTAACCATTATATCAGGGTCACCTTTTTTGAATTCCCTGAGAAACGCGGGAAAAATTCAAATATTTGAACTTATGATGTGCATGTTCTCGAAATCTTCGCGGGACGCTGGCGCACTCTATGTTTAGCGGTAGGGGGTGGAGCTTGCAAATAAACTTTCTATCATTAGTGGCAGTTGGGCGGAGCCTGCCTAACAAATTGTAGCCAAAGTATTCGGCTCGGGTAGGATTTCAGTCCGCCGTGCCCACTCTCGCTTTCTCGGATTCATTCTATTCTTTGCTTCCGTCACGTGATGTGACTTGTTTTCCCTTGTCTACTGAATACTATTATTTATTCTAAAAGTCATCTGTGGTTGCCCTTCACAACAGTAATATTCTACTAGGAACAGGATTATTCATATTTGCGCAGTGAGAATTCAACTTCCTGTCATTTTTTTGTGAGAATATTTGTTCCATACTATAGCTATCTATTCTCACTGTAACTTCATCTCTATGACCTTAATGACTTTCAGATGCCGAACGAGGCAAGTTTTCGGTCCGTGATGCACGACATGACCGTTTTTATGATCATCAAGACCTTGATCGAGGTCGCGACAAATCGTATTCTCCATCATTTCTTTGATATGGTAAGTGTGCGTATTATTAGTGGACTTGTGTGACATAGAAATGTCACTGAGATTCTATTTGCGCTATGCCTTTGAACTAAACGTTAACTGATCGAACAGATTTGTAATCTAGGCAACTGACGCAGGCAGTTTGCTCTAGATTTGTTTATCGGTTTGTTTTAATAAGTTTTTAAACGTCTAAATTACGGTCATACAATTGATTCAGAAGGTCTTCATTGAGTCATCCTCCGGTGCATTCATGATGCTGCAACTTCTCGTATCTCTGGTATGTGCGAACATGCTTTTGTTTTTTTTCACGGGCTGAATTTATTGCTAAGTTGACGAAATTTTGAATGCATTGATTTTTTTCAGGTGTGAAAATGAAATTATTTTTGACTTCTCATTATCAAATCATTTCAGATCACGTATGGTGTGATGCGCCTGCTTAAAGCTCGCTTCCACGTCAATCTCTCGGAAGAGGATGTTCTGGACGATCTCAACGATATACTATAGGGTGTGAACGCAAACCAGAGGTACGGTAGAGTGGGTTACTGTATGATACTATAGGGTGTTTATGGAATTGCTTTAAGGCGGTAATTTATTTATGGCACGATGCTTTGGTGAGATTTTTCAACTTTTTTGAAATGTTGATCTAATTCCAAACAAGTGCTGAATCTTATTTTTTGTCGAAATTCTTTATTTAACAGATTGGTCGAGAATCGTCTCGCCGCTGGCGTTTCTCGATATGAGCTGCGCCCTTTTGAGGATGAGGCGGAATCTGTTCTGGACAGCATGAGGTGGTCTATGCTTTCCTCTGAGCCTTTATGTACCCAAGTGTATTCACATTCGGATCAAAAATATTCCTTGTAACTTTCTTTTTTTCAGAGAAGAGAAGTCGATACATGAGTCGAATGCAATGTATCGAATGAGAGATGGAAGCCAGGCGATCATTTCTAAGAGAGATAAGATTGTCGATGTCTGCGAGAGGTTCGCCTTTGATATTTTATTGTAACGCACTGATTTGCAAATCTCACAACTTCAACGTTCGAATGAAAACACATCGAATTACTGATTTACGAATGTAGTATCCTTCTGATAAGAGTACTTCGAAGGAATTCTATCAATCCAAGATTTTATGTTAAACAAAACCTCTCAGAATCGTGTTCCTGTGTCATCTTTCCGTCGCTGCTTGATTCATCACCGACTCCATCCTAGAAGAAAAAATCGTCTCCCGATAGATCTTCAATATCATCGTTGTATTTCTCGATTGTAAATTTGTAATTTGATGATTTCTCATTGTTTTTACGTCACGATTGTGAATTTCGTGTGCATTATTAATCGATCGATTTTCGTTTAAAAAAATCTATTCTGTTATATACAGGTAAACTTATATTGTTCAGGATCCGTCCTTGATTTTTATTCAACACTTGTGATAAATTGTGTATGACTGTGCATATTTGTCGGTATTCATAGTGGTTCGAATACGATCCTTATATAATATCTATTATTTTCTGTTTTACTGCAATAAATTATGGCAACACATAAAATATTTTAAATACTCATTTAAAACCAATTCTCGATCTACCGGACAAGTACATTGTGCATCACTGTAGAATCTCGTGTTGCTAATTGCTAGAAAACGTGTTCCTCTCTTGCGCTCATCTCATCTTTAGCATCTTTCTAGTTTATTGGGGAGGTGACAAAACAGCAACGGAATACAGTTCAGAAGTGAGTTGACCATGTTCAATGAAAGTTGTCACACTGTAACTACAGTAACCCAGTGCTTAGTCCGATGGGTCAGATTTAGTTCCTTGGGTCAGAAATTTTAAAAATTTCTCCAATCGATCTAAAAATCATTCTGACGATGTGTAAAGTACGTTAGAATACTTTTTTGAGTCAAATCGCAAACATAAATTTTTCTCCAAAAACCATGATATGGTGATGAAAAATTTGAAATTGAAAAAAATTTCTCAGAACTTTCTGATGATAGGTGTTTAAGGTGTAACTTTGCGCGCTGATTTCGAATATCGATATGAAAGCTCATCAAAAAATAATGAAAAAAGTAGTCGAAATCGTCATTTTTTCGGACAAAATATCGAGCAATTATTTTCTCCCACGACAGATTTTTCTGATTTCTGGAGTAATGCTAGGTACTAGTGCGTACTTAAATCACTTTTCTGGGATTCTCGAAGAATTGCAGTTGTCGAAAAGTACATGTCATTTGGGAAAAGTTTTTGGAAAAGCGACCACCCCGCACCAGCGCAAAATCATGGAATGTTATCATCAACATAAGAAATGTTCCTCTCTGTCTTCTGATTCGAATGATATATTCGGAATATATCTAAGCGAGATATGGCCGTTTTCCAACAAAAGTTTTTTTTTATTTCCCCAAATGACATGTACTTTTCGACAACTGCAATTCTTCGAGAATCTCAGAAAAGTGATTTGAGTACGCACTAGTACCTAGCATTACTCCATAAATCAGAAAAATCTGTTGTGGGAGAACATAATTGCTCGATATTATGTCCGAAAAAATGACAATTTCGACTATTTTTAAATTTTAACTTTTTTCATTATTTTTTGATGAGCTCTCATATCGATATTCGAAATCAGCGCGCAAAGTTACACCGGAAACACCTATCATCAGAAAGTTCTGAGAATTTTTTTCAATTTCAAATTTTTCATCACCATATCATGGTTTTTGGAGAAAAATTTATGTTTGCGATTTGACTCAAAAAAGTATTCTAACGTACTTTACACATCGTCAGAATGATTTTTAGATCGATTGGAGAAATTTTTAAAATTTCTGACCCAAGGAACTAAATCTGACCCATCGGACTAAACACTGGGTTACTGTAGTTACAGTGTGACAACTTTCATTGAACATGGTCAACTCACCTCCGAACTGTATTCCGTTGCTGTTTTGTCACCCCCCCCCCCCCCCCCGTTTATTGTAAGCTTATTTTTGCTTGCTCAAAAGTGAAATAGGTCGTCCTTCATGGTTTACTCACATTGCACGTTGTTTTAGACACAATTCACAACAATTTCTCCAGAGATCCGCTTTAATTTAAGCGCTTGTCACGAAGCTCCATTCATTCCAGATATGGCGCAACTACAAGCGTCATTGGCGATAGTTGAAGGATGGCGGAGAAAGGTATGCTATTTCGAAGCCGTTCCCGAATAACAGGAGATTAGTTTGCGAGCAGGCAAATCAAAGAATATAAATGCATTGTATGTCCTTATAAATTGTTTGTGTTTTTTCTCCTTTTCATACGACTTTTTCCAGTTCTTCTACCCATCAAACGATGTACTTCACTCGGCAATGTTGAAGGGATATGATTCGGCGGCTGTTATCCTTTCGCCGACATCCAATCACAACGTACGATCGAGTATTATTTTAGTGTTGCCTTTTTGAATATTTTTGAAATTTAGGTGTGAAAAATATGCTTTTTATACATAATATTGCATTTGTTCAGCGCATTCAACTTGCATTGCGCACTCTCGACTCAGAGCGGAAGATTTCGATGGAGTATGAGGACTCGAAGTAAATTACTCACAATTATTTAATTAGTAAAATTATATTATTAATCTTACACACGGCCAATAATAATGTCACGATCTAACACAACAGTTTTACCTTTCAATGAATATTTTAGTGCTGACCCGATTCGATTGATGACATACGGATTCATGGAATCCGTTCATCTGGTGTTGCTTCATTTGACCGAGAAGAATCACTCACTTCAAGCTCACATCGATTCACTTAATGCGCAAATTGCCAGAAACGTCCCTAAATCAGTTGTGGAACAAGAAACTCAAACTGATCAGGTAAATGCATTTTTATTTCAAACTTTTTAAAAAAATCATTGTAGATCGCTAAAAAAGAATCAATCAAGCTAATACTTTCTGACATAGTTGAAATTGTTGAGTGGATTACCGCTTATTTAAATTTTTAAATACATTACGCTTCTGATTTCAGATCTCAGTGGAGTTACTAGTAAACGATATGATCAAGCTTGAAGAAGAGATGATCAACGATAATATGGTTAGATTTTCATCAATTTATTTTTAATTTACCATATATAGTTTTTTTAAAATTTTTTGTCGTTAGATTTGCAGTTTACAAGTCATTATCTTTCCAGGAACATCCAATGCACATCGAGAATGCAAGAGACATCGATCAGTCCCCTTATTCCATCGCTAACTCTGTTGATGCTGAATCGACTGTGAGTCAAGAGAAGTTGAAATGTTGTTCAAACTATAAAATATGAGAAAACGTTCTGAGACAATTACATTGATCAATTACAGATCCCGAGGTTCACTAAGCCTTTTCCCAAACAAATTAAAGTAGAGAAAATGGAGCCAAAGAAAGAACCAATCGATGCCACAGAAACAGTTCCTGTGGATAATCAGGTGAAGCGTTAGCCTAATTTCCAATGGAAAATTGTGCTATAGATTTCCGGACAGGATTACTCTGGCGATTTCAATGGAAATGAGATGCTGAATGACGATATGGTGAGCCATTTATTTTGTTTACTTTAGGAATGTGACAAGAGTGAAGAGTTATGTTATTTTTTCTAGTAAAATGTGGGCTTTACAGGGAGATCGAATGGAAGATATGGCCAATGAGACTGTCGATACTTCGTTGAATGAGCCGCCATCGAACAAAGACATGGAGAAGGAATCTACCAGAACTGTGAGCTGATTGGTGGTCCTAAAATTGTAAATTTTCTACGCAGCTATGAAAGTGTGGTGCGTATTGGCGTTATACTAGATTGCAGACTCATATCAGATAGAATGTGCACTATATTATTTATATTTAAAATTACTCTCAGAAAGGTAAATTTTCAGGTCGTCAGAAAAGGGAGTAATGATGCAATCTCGGATGATCTGATCGAGAAAGAAGGAGAGAAGGAGTCAGTTGGACACACCAATGCTCTAAATGTATGTAGGGTTTTTGGCCTATGATAATTCTCCTGTTCGAAAATCTTTTAAACATATATTTTCGTGCACTTTTGTTCAGGATCCAATGGAACTTGATATGGAGAAAGAAAGAGAGTCGGGGAAGATAGTTTATAACGCTGCTTCGAAGGTTCGCGTTCTCTGAGCTAAACCTACTTTTCATCTTTGTTTCCAAATTCGATTTTCTTTCTTTATATCATTAGATGTACTGTGAGAATAGGAAGCGTAGCAAATAGTGTCATAGAAAATCATATATAACGCGCGGACTGCGCGTTACTATTTACGCCTGATGTCTGTGATTTCCTAGTACAACATTTGATATGAATTCAGTTCTGTAATGGTCAATTTGTAGGAGTCTTCCGATAGTGTGCAAGTGGTGAAGAGAAGATCATCGAGAAATGCATCAAAACCTCCGAATTACAATGTGGAGCCTTGGGATGATTCTGATTTGGATTTGGAGCCTGCAGAGAAGAAATCGAAATCTGATTCTGAGAAGATTAAGAATGATAATGTGAGTTGTTCGCATCACTTCACTGTAAATTTCCAATGATCTTTCTTGTGATCTCGAAAATGCTTGTTTAGGTGAGAAGTTCACGCAAGAAAGAAGATCAGTCAGGTTCGGATGGTAAAGCTCGTCGAATTTCTCGATTGAACGATACGGAATTGGAGTGTCCCGAATGCGAAGTTAGTTCTTTTAAATATTCTAATTACTATTGTTTATGGATAATCGTTGACCTCTAATTTTCCGAATTGAATAAACGATTTCAGTATCGTACTCTAAATGTGTCTACTTGGATCAGTCATCTCAAAAAAATACATTCCACCAATCCATCTCTTGTATGTTTCAGCGTTCTCTCTTGTTCGAATCATTTGCCTATGTCTTCCAGGCGAGCCTCGCTCTTAGCTGTGAATGTGGACATGAAGGCGTTTCTCACGAACATAGTTTCGTGGTAAGTGCAATTACTAAAGAGTACCAAACCATAATGTATTTCTGTGTGTCACGTTGTCCGCTTGATTGCTTGTCACTCTTTCGTTTTTTGCTCATAACTCGCTTTAAGCACATCGCCCGAGGACTAGTCCTTGACCATTCGAACCCTCTCGAAGAGCTTTTAAAAAATCGATACCAATTTCGCCATCGCTGCAAAATTTCGTCATCCTTACACAATACGTCGTTTTTCGCGCCTAATTCAGCATAAATCCGTCACCGAAAGCAACTATTTCGCAATCCTCGATTACGTCATCATTACGAAATCGTCACGTTTTCGTGGTGAATCCGGTGATGACTTATTTTGGAGCCTACCGTTTTGGAACCTTGGGACAAAAATGGAAATAACTTTGTTGGTTTTTGTCGAATTGCTTTTTTTCTATTCGAAAGAACAAACTCTACTCTACAAATCTCCTGACAAGAGCCAAGCGTTCCGACGTACGCGGAATTTACTATGATTTTTTACGTCTGAGCTGATCCGTTTTCGGATCCTTCCGTACGTTAAAAATCGTAGTAAATTCCGTGTACGTCGGATCGCTTGGCTCTTGTCAGTTGAGTTGTAGAGGAGAGTCTGCTCTTTCGAATAGAAAGAAGGATGAAGCGATTAGACGAAAACCAAGTTATTTCCATTTTTGTCCCAAGTTTCCAAAACGTGCCATCACCCGTTTTCGCTCATAACTCGCTTCAAGATTATTGGAGATCCTTGGAAGTAATGCAAATAATTCGTAATCTCAAGCGATGTTTTATTGTCTTTTCAGTGTGATATTGCCAAATTCACAGTGATTCGCAAGAGAGATGGCCCGATTCGGAGACTAGGTGATGAGAAGGTATGTTAACAATTACAATAGTAAATATGTATGGAAGATGTATCCGAGCAATTGCTAACTAACTTCCTTTTCAGACAACTCCCCAGTGTATACTATGCGAGGTACGAAATTTTTTAAAAAGAATCATCACAAAGACTATAATATATGCAAGCACTCATCACTATTTTTTTCAATTGTTCATTGAAACTAATCAAGTACATATTTTAGTTCTTCCCCAAGACTCCTGGCGGATATATCGCTCACCTTCACAGATATCACAAATCCAATCTCAATGCGGTATTTGTCTAATTTGAGACATTCAATTGATCTAATTATTCTCAGAATGGAATCTACCTAGCGTGCGATTGTGGTCTGGAAGTTCGCACTAATTACGACTACAACCACTCCAATGGGGTAAACATATTTTTAAAATATTATTTGTGAGATTCAAAAATCTGTTGCTATCTATCATACTTCATTCTTACTTCATTCTCAATTATATATTATTATATTTTCAAGGTTATCATTCTTTTTTTTTAAAAACTATATTCATTCTTTATATTTTCGCTAATATAATCTGCAGTGCGACAAACGTCAATTCTCTCTTCACAAACTTGGTGGCAAGTGAATGGAGTCTGATTTGATCCATCTACTTCTTATCGTCTCCTTGTTCAGACCTGCTTTCATTTTTTCTGAATTATAAGATATTCGTTTTTTTAAGATGTTTTTTTCTCCGATTTTTGCTCTGTTTGTGTTGTTGTTGTTTTTTCCTTTGAAAGTTAAAAAAAATATTGATAAAGTTCGTTGCTCTCGTATCTTTCAAGGTTTATACGTTCCGAGCGGTTTCATTCCGCGAGCATTATTTTTTATGCCAGCACATTCACTTGTGGTGCCAACCCTTAATTTATGATTCGGTCGTATTGCGACACGATAATATCATTCGTTATAGTTACGTGCGATCGTCGAATTTAGAATAATAGAGTAAAATTGTTATGTATTATTTCTGTGGTGGAGTGGTGAGTGGACGCAGCGACGTGTGAGACGAGGGGAGAGGGATATTACAACTATATTTATCAACAGGGATAGGGGACTAGCAGCATGACGGGCCGGAGCAAGACTCGAATGATATGACCCCAACTTGGCAGGGGGAAATCATCCTACCGTAGTACAGCGTGATTACGTAGGGTTAATCGTGGTGGGACCAACGAGTACACGCAACGGGCAACGGAGTCCTTAGACGAATCTACTTACAGTAGCCAGGGGGTGTTGTGCTGAGACAGACTTATTACTTCTGTTAGTAATTACTTCATATTCTAATTACTATGCAACAAAAATCATTTCCTAATGCATCTATCGTGTGCATTCGATTACTGTAGATTCTCGTGATGTTATTTACTAATCACGGCGGATTGACATCCTACCCGCACCCGGGCATCGTGGCTAAAAAGCAATGGTTGGCGCGCAGCGAGAGAAAAGTGCGGCAAAATTCAAAGCGTCAGGTTGATCCCTGATTCGGCAAATATTTTAATTTCCTGATATTTGAACAGCATCTCCCCCTGACAATGATGTGCAAGCTTTGAAAGATTTTTGAAAATTCACTGTTTTTAGCAACGATTTCTATGTTTGATAAAAGTAGGTGGAGCCTTTCTAACACTCACTATGTTTAGCAGTCTTTGGGGCGGAGCCTATATTACGAATTCTAGCCATGATTTTTTTCCTCGGGTAGGATTTCAGTCCGCCGTGTACTAACATGATCTTCTCAAAATTGCCCCTTCTTTTGCATCTTTCTAGTTTTTTACGAGGTTGTGTTTGCCTGCTCAACGTTGTCATAGGAAGTCATTCATGTTTGTATCACATCGAGCGATGTTCTTGGCGAATGCAGGACCAATTTTCTAAGATTTGCGTTTGTAATGAAATGCTTGTCACGAAATTTCTTTCCAGAAATGGCGCAACTACAAGCGTCATTGGCGAAAGTTGAAGAATTTCGGAGAAAGAGTTAACGGATATTTGTTTTCAAGCAGGCAAATTAAGTTTCAAAAATAAAGATGTATTTAATTTAGTTTCTTTTTTAGTTCTGCTACACATCTAACGATGGACTACATTCGGTGATGATGAAGGGATATGATTCGGCAGCTCATATCCTCTCACCGAACTCCAGTCACAACGTACGCTCGAGCATTATTTTAATATTTTATTAACCTTTTTTTGAATATTTGAAGGAATTTCCCATCATATTGACATGTTCAGCGCATCCAACATGCATTGCGCAGTCTCGACTCCGAACGGAAGATGTCCATGGAGTATGAGGACTCGAAGTGAGCTATTCACAATTTGCGAAATATTCAAATTATATTATTGAACTTGTGAATGATCGACAGTATTTGCGTAATTGAACACAAAAGTTTATCTTTCAATGAAATATTTTGGTGCTGACCCGGAGCGAATGATGACATACGGCTTTATCGAATCCGTCCATCTAGCTCTTCTTCACTTGACCAATAAGAATCACTCGCTTCAAGCTCGCATTGATTCACTTCAAGCTCAAGATGAAAGAAACATTACTAAATTGACTACGGAGCAATCGGCTCAAACTGATGAGGTGGGTGTCTAACCTATCGAACTTATAGTCAATTAAGCTAATATTTGTTGGCATATTTGAGATCACTGGAAGGAATGGTTATTTTACGGCTTCTGATTTCAGATCTCAGTGGAGTTACTAATGAAAGATATGATCAAGCTCGAAGAAGAGATGATCAACGATAATATGGTTAGATTTTCATCTATTTATTTTTAATTTACCATATTTTTTTTTATTGAATCTGATTAGCAAGTGTCAATTGTCAAGCTATTTTTTTGTATAATTTGTCGTAACATCGAAATTTTGCATTTTACTTAGTCATTATCTTTCCAGGAACATCCAATGCACATCGAGCATGCGAGAGAACTTGATAAGATGCCTCATCCAGTTGCCAATTCTCTGGCTGCTTTCTCGACTGGGAGAGTTTTCCCAAATCAAGAAACGTTGATATTCACGATTTCTCAGTATACTGATTATGACAATTACGGTTATCAATTACAGGTCGCCATGTTCACTAAGTCGTTTCGCAAGGAAATCAAAGAAGAGAAAGTCGTGCCAAAGAAAGAACCAATCGATGAGACTGAAACGATTCATGTGGATAATCAGGTGAACTTATGTATAATTTCATATAAATAATATATTATAGATCTACGGACTGGATGATTCTGATGATTTCAATGGAGATGAGATACTGAATGACGATATGGTGAGTTATTTCCTTATTCTTGTGTTGGAATGTGACAAGAGTGAAGAGTTATATTCTCTTCTAGTAAAATATGGCCTTTCAAGGGAGATCAAATGGAAGATATGGCTAATGAGACTGTCGATAATTCGCTGAATGAGACGTTATCCAGCAAGGATAATATGGAGAAGGAATCTACCAGAACTGTGAGTCGATTAGTGATCGATAAAATTGTAAATCGTCTACGCAAATATGATATGAGAGTTCGTTCATTGCACACTAATTGCCAAATGATTATAAATATTCAAATGTACACCTATCAGAAAATAATTTGAGAGTTTATATTTAGGTGATCGGAAGAGGGCGTGATGATGTAATCACGGATGATCTGATTGACAACGAAGGAGAGAAGGAATCAGTTAGACACAAGAATGCTCTGTAAATCGGCTTTTATATTTTAGATTTAACATGCATATTAATTAGGATCAAATGGAACTTGATATCGAGAAAGAAGGAGAGACTGAGAATATGGTTGATAGTAATATCGCTGATACGTCGAAGGTTCGCTCTTTTTGTGCCAAAACTACTGTTCTATTTTTCCAATTTGATTTTTAAAAATATAATATTAAAATAAGTCTATAATGGTCTCTGTGCAGGAATCTTCTGATTCTGTACAAGTGGTGAAGAGAAGATCGTCGAGAAATACGACCAAACCTCTGCATTACAACATGAATCCTTTGGATGATTCGGAACTTGCAGATAAGAAAACGAGATCTGATTTTGAGAAGAAGAAAAAGGGTGTGAGTGATTCACATTGAATAAAATATCAGGCTACTGTGAATTTATATATAAGTTTGAAATGTTTGTTCGCGGGGTCCCGAATTCATGCATTCTCGGAAGATCTGTGAGAGTAATCGGTGGTGTGATTTTGAAAACGTTCGTTTAGATGAGAAGGCCATACAAGAAAGAACATCAGTCAGCATCGTACAGTGCGAATCGCCGAGTGTGTAAACTAAATCACACGGAATTGGAGTGCCCGGAGTGCGAAGTTAGCTTTTGAATAATCACTATCGTTCGCCGATAATTGTTGACCTCCTCTTGTCCGAATTATATGCGTGATTTCAGTACCGTTCTCGAAGTGTTAATGCATGGATCAGTCATCTCAGAGGGAAACATTCCACCAATCCAGCACTGGTCAACAACTTTGCTATTATTTTGTTGACATGACTTGAATGTATGCATTTTTTTAAGGCGCGTCTCGCTCTTCTCTGTGAATGTGGACATGAGGGTATTTCTTCCGAACATAGTCGTGCGGTAAGTGCAATTGAGTTTAATAAACGGATGCTATACAGCGTAATGTTGGCGATGATATTCATCTAAGTCAGATGTAATTTGTAATTTGTTGATGTTTTCTTGTTTTTTTTTCGGTGTGATATTGCCAAATTCACTGTAATTCGCAAAAGAGATGGGCCGATTCGGAGAGTTGATGATGAGAAGGTTTGTTATTGGGGTGTTCCGAAAGTTCGTTCACTATTTTTCTATATTTTATTTCGTTTGTACTTGAAGGCAAAATCCTGAAAACTTTCTTGTTCACATTACAGGTGATGACGTACTATTTTAATCCATATCTAGGTTTCAGGAAAATTGCATCATTATGACGCAATAGACGCAAAAGTAAGTTTTGTGACCTTACATTCTGAATTTTCTATCTCAGCTCGCGATGAAAATGGGAAACTCAGATACAACCCACCGTAAGGGAGAAGGACGGAGTGTGAATTTAAAATACTAGATGGGGGTTATCTAATAAGGTTACAGAAGTAGGTCAAAACTTTCCACTTTCATGTGTTTTCAAGAGAGTCAATTTTAGAATTTTAGAATTTCGCGAACTTATTTGCTAATCGATATCCCTCAAATAATATGTATTATTATTTTTTAAATTTTATCTGAGTGCTTGTGACCATCGTAGCAACGAAATTCGTATAAATTTACGAAAATGTGTGGGAAATGTCGAGTTTTGTAGTGATGATGCCATTCGTTTCGGGAAGTCGGGAAAGCGTGCAATTAGTAAATTGACCACTCCCAACTCACTAGAGACAATAACCAGATTTTTGCCTCATCGCTAAATGGGAACTTGGAATAGGTGATTTGAGGTCTGGCCTGCATAGCGCATTTCTTGGGCAGTGTATTGATGTCACTGGCTCAAGACTGGAAAATGAAGAGTAGTGGATGATCTATCCAGCACCGCTTACCAGGACTCTATATGTTTCTTCACAGTCCAGAAAATAATTTTCAAAAAATAGTGAACGAACTTTCGGAACACCCCTATACTATTCCAATAATACACATAAAAGTATATAATATATTAATTAGGTATGTGGTTATCCAAATTCCTCTTCAGGCAACTCCCCAGTGTGTGTTGTGCGAGGTGAATTTTTGACTGATTATCCTGTTTGTAAATTCTTTAAAACATATTATCAAGCATTATTACACATTTAAGCGAATAATTAATTTCAGCTCTATCCCAAGACTCCTAACGGATAAATCAGGTTGATAAGAAAGTTTCTTTCTTTTTCTTTAACAACCGGTATCACGACCCGGGAGAGCAAAAACAGCACATGCGCGAACAATTTTTTTCAAACCCATTTTAAACCTTCCATACTATGATGGGTGAATACCCTGGGAACAAGTTTTCGAACAATTCCGGTCTCGAGTACCAGAGCCGGCTTTTAGGAAATATCCGGTCGCGGTCCCGGCTCTAGTGTATCTCAGCTCCCTGATGAGCTAGAAAGCTGCCAAAGTGCTAAAAAAACGCAGAAAAATCACTCGAAAAACTTTCCTGACGGAAATGAGACGATTGGACAAAAACTCAAAAAGCTGTGATCGAAAAAAACAACACTTAAATTACAAAAGAAATGTTTTCGAATCTAGTGTCTCAACTTACAGGGAATTTTATTCCAAAATATGAAAGAGCAAGTCTCTGGGAGTATGCAAAAAATAGTAAGAATGCCTGTTAAGGAGGCTTCCGACGTCTTATCGGGCATCGAACATGAAAAATTCACGATTTTAGTTGTTTTTCGAACATAACTTTTTTCTTTTACTGTTTCATGATGTTTAGTATCAAAATTCGGATTCCACGCGCAAAAATATGGCAGAAATTCGTTAAGTCAGATTATTACGGGACAAAATTATTTTGACTTTTTCCATGACCGCGGGCATAGTCATTTTTGGGTCAAAAAGTCGAAATCCCATAACTATCTGAATAAAAGAGTTTCCGACGTATTTTTGCCCGTATAAGACGATTTTCCACACTAGAGCGCGCCAAAATGTGAAAGAAAAAAGTTATGCTCGAAAATCCGAACTCGAAAAGTTTTTTCAGCATAACTTTTTTCTAAAAAATAAAGAAACTCTTATCTTTAGATAGTTCTGGGATTTCGACTTTTTGACCCAAAAATGACCATGACCCCGGTCATGGAAAAAGTCAAAATAATTTTGTCCCGGAATAATCTGACTAAACGAATTTCTGCCATATTTTTGCGCGTGGAATCCGAATTTTGAAACTAAACATCATGAAACAGTAAAAGAAAAAAGTTATGTTCGAAAAACAACTAAAATCATGAATTTTTCATGTTTGATGCCCGAAAAGACATCCGAAGCCCCCCTTAACAGGCATTCCTACTATTTTTTGCATACTCCCAGAGACTTGCTTTTTCATATTATGGAATAAAATTCCCTGTAAGTTGAGACACTAGATTCGAAAACATTTCTTTTGTAATATCAGTGTTGTTTTTTCGATCACAGCTTTTTGAGTTTTTGTACAATCGTCTCATTTCCGCCAGGAAAGTTTTTCGCCTGATTTTTTTGCTTTTTTAAGCACTTTGGCAGCTTTCTAGCTCATCAGGGAGCTGAGATACACTAGAGCCGGGACCGCGACCGGATATTTCCTAAAAGCCGGCTCTGGGACTCGAGACCGGAATAGTTCGAAAACTTGTCCCCAGGATATTCACCCATCATAATATGGAAGGTTTAAAATGAGATTGAAAAAAATTGTTCCGGGACTGCTCTCCCCGGTGGTGATTCCGGTGTTAATTTAATTTCAGCCTATCTAATTTGCTTGTTTAAAGCGCCAATATAGCATAGTTTCGGGTTGCCCTGGGGCATTATCATTGCATATTTGAATCGAACCCCGTTCGCCTAGAAGAATAGAAAAAAAAATTAACTGACAATTTCAATAAATTATGATTTTCGGTATACACTTCCAATTTCTGCCTATTCAAAAACTTGTAATCACTAAGTTCTACCTAGCTAAAAAATGACAAAGCAAGAGTTGCTTATTCGAGTAGCACCGAAATTTCCGGACTTCTGACTATATGGGAAAGATAGAGCATCAAGATGTATCGTTTTCGATCTTGGAATCTCGATACTGAAGTGCTAGAAAATTCCGTCATTTTCGGGATAGTCTGATCGTCTCCCAAATATTATTGTAGACTTACAAGGCATGGTACTTTGCTTTGCACCATGTCTTGGATTTGTAAAATTATCGGATGGAGAAGACAGTGATTGATTTTGTTTTTGATAAATTTCAGCATCACCTGACTTTGGTTTGGGCACATATTTCTTCTTTGCCTGAATTGGCTCACCACTCGCACTACCTCTATTATAATCATCAGTCATCATACTTTAGAAATGTGACACCAATTGGGTCCTGATACCCCTCCCCGCTGCGCACTGAGCTGAGAAAACGACGTATCTCATGTTCGACTACCGCGACTTTTGCATTACATTAAGATCGTCTTACTGACCGGCCAGCTCTGATATAGTGTGCATTATAAAGAGCACACATGCACTCATCGATTATGAAAAACCATTCACTGATCGATCAATTGTGAAGAATATTAGAGGTCAGAATCGATGTCCGTAAAAAAGAAAGAAACTTTCTTATTAACCTAATATCACTCACCTTCAAATGCATCATAAGTCCAATCTCAATTCAGTATGTTTATATTTGAAAATATTCAGTTGATCTAAATATTGGGGTGTTCCGAAAGTATTGATCACTTATACATTTTTCACTTGGTACTGCACGAAACGATTCCTTCTATGCTGCGCTGGATTGAGCCAATATTATTCTACGATTTCGATGCTCCAACCATGGAAATCCATTCACTTTCAAAAAACCACTTCATTCAGACCAGACATCAAAAAATTACTTTTTCTAAATTCTCACTTTACCAAATGTGTAAAAATCAGTTCACCATCTCATGAGAGTTTAGAGTTAACAATAAACTATTTGCACGACATCCCGGCTTATTTCATCATCATTACGAAATTTTCCATTTCCCACACATATTTATACAAATGATAGTATTGGATCCCAATAATAGTTAGAAAGAATGCGCCATTAAATAAGACTAAGAATAATCTTAAACAGAGTTTCTAAGACTGGTCAAGAAGTTCAGAAAATTAAAAAATTAAAAAATTCAATTCCTCATAATGAAAAAAAGTGAAAATAATTTGACCTAATTCTCCTGCGGTACGGTATAAATCATATTTCTCAACTTTATTTGCTAGTGTGACCACTTCCCCCTCTATGGCTCCAATATGAGCTTTTCATTTTAATTCTGTACTGAGTTGGGAAATTTCAAATCTGGGGGTTCCGAAATCAAAAGTGGCGCTTTTTTCATTATTTTTTCATCATCAGTAGGTTCCAATTGGTCAATCTAAGAACTGCATGAAATAGTTCAAAGTTACCCTCAATGCATATGAAAGAGTGAATGAGATTGGACATTATCTTCCACAAGACAAGATGATCAATACTTTCGGAACACCCCAATACATAAACATCATCAGAATGGAATCTACATATTGTGTGATTGTGGTCTTGAAGTTCGCCATGTTCTCAATCACAACCACTCTAAGGGGGTAAATATGGTTAAGAGACCGGCTCCGTTGTTTTAAAGGACTCGGCCGTTAGGGCCGGACATCGATATCACCGATCCGGCCCAAACTTTTTCCCTGGATACCCCCATGGGTCCCCATCACCAAACCGGAGACTATATGATTCAGATCATTGAAACATAAAAATGGCGAAATATCGAATTTTGAAAACTCGAAAATCAGATAAAAATAACCGAACGATCTGGGTCCAAAGTTAGTGTGGCAATATTACATACATGCCTCGACAACAAAAACACGTTATAAGTTGGTCCGAAATTTCGATCGCAAACTGATTTTTTCAACTTTCGAAAATGGTTTTTAAATTTTTTAAAATCCAAATGAGAAAACCGCATCACGGCTCTAACGCCATCTTGTAGAGCTTTGAATTCTGCGTCGAATCAGTTAAATGAGATAATTTAATTTTAATCCCCCTTTCGGATCTTTAGACCTGAAAGATGCGTTTGAAAAAAAGTTCTCAGAACATAACCAATATGGTGCTCATTTTGAAGCCCACATCGAGCACTTAATTTTTTGTGATGACAGTTTGACCTGAAATTGATCGTGGATCAAGTTAGTACCATGAAAAGTTAAAAAATCTTGAAAATTCTGATATTTCAATTCCAATTTTTAAAAAGTTTAAAATCGCATTACGGCAATTTTCTCATGTTGTTGAGCATTAAATTCTGTGTCGAATCAGCTAAATGCGATAATTTAATTTCAATCCCCCTTTCGGATCTATAGACCTGAAAGAGGCGTTTGAAAAAAAAGTTCTCAGAACATAACCAATATGGTGCTCATTTTGAAGCCCACATCGAGCACTTCATTTTTTTATTTTGACAGTTTGACCTGAAATTGATCGTGGATCAAGTTATCAGGATAGTGGTATTGTTCTGAGAACTTTTTTTTCAAACGCCTCTTTCGGGTCTAAATATCCGAAAGGGGGATTAAAATTAAATTATCTAATTTAGTTCATTCGAGGCAGAATTCAAAGCTCTACAAGATGGCGTTAGAGCCGTAATTCAGTTTTCTCATTTGGATTTTAAAAAATTTAAAAACCATTTTCGAAAGTTGAAAAAATCAGTTTGCGATCGAAATCTCGGACCAACTTATAACGTGTTTTTGTTGTCCAGGCATGTATGTAATATTGCCACACTAACTTTGGACCCAGGTCGTTCGGTTATTTTTTATCTGATTTTCGAGTTTTCAAAATTTGATATTTCGCCATTTTTATGTTTCAATGATCTGGACCATATAGTGTCCCGTTTGGCGATGGGGACCCATGGGGGTATCCAGGGAAAAAGTTTGGGCCGGATCGGTGATATCGATGTCCGGCCCATACTCCAAAATAACCGAGCCGGTCTCTTAAAAATTATCTTGATATCTTCTCCTCTATTGTATACAGTTAATTGTTTTCAATGTTTTCTTGCAATGTTGCCTCTGCTATCTATTTCGCTAAATGAAACTGCAGTGCAGCAAACGTCAGTTCTCTCTTCATAAGCTGGTCGAAAAGTAAATGAGGTCGACTTTGATCGATCTACTTCGTATTCTCCTGTTGTTCCTTCTTAGTGTTCATTCATTTATTTTGCGTTGTTCGTCTTGTTTCTCCGATATTGCCTAATGTTATTTTTCTTCTCTCTTAAAGTTAGAGTATTTCTGATAAAATGCGTTGTTCTGGAATTTTTTGAGGTATATATTTTTCTCAGTGGTTTGATTCCACGAGAATTATTTTCGAATCTAGCACATCCAGCAGGGCCACCACTTTTGCTACTAACAACGACCATGCCTTCAGATGCCGACCCTCCGTCAGCTGCCCTATATCGCACTTGAATTGGTCGTTTGGCTGTTTATCATCGGCGCGCTCGAGATCACTTTCATCTTGATGAATATCATCGTCATTTCGATCGTCATTCTGGTCGGCAATGCGATTTTCGCTACTGACTACAAGGTTCGAGCACAAAATAATTATTAAGCAAATAATTATTTTTTACATTATAAATATTAATTTAGTATCTTAAATACTCCCTGAGGTGTGACAAGATTTCATTTACCTGAGTGATCGCGTAGTTAGCTTGTCACAGATAGGATATTATGACAATGCAGTGTTGATCAATGGTGTGTGTTGTGTCGGTGCTGTGGCCTCAGACTACGGTAACTGTAGTGCATTTTCAGCTCAGCACTATTGACTGGTGGATATGGACGATCGTGGTCGTTGGCAACCTGATCCCTGCCGTTCTGGTATGCCCCATTTTTTTTTATTTGAACACTTGTTTATAAATAACTGTATTGTAAATGTCTTTTCCTATTTGTTAACTAACTGTTTTCGTGAACATTGTGTAGGTTTGCAATGAAAGTGCACAAAATGCAGATCGGTGAAGCATTTTCAGAAGTCGATAGATGTCATACGTCGCTTTCGCGTGTACTTCAACGTGGATCCTTCAGAGGAAGAGATTCTGGCAAAACTCGACCAACTACTGCAGCTAACGCACTCCATGCAGAGGTTCGGAATTATGGGTTTCATATTTAATTAAACGATACGAGATTAATTTTGTCTTGTATTCACTTGTCAGATTTCAGAAAAAAATAACTGAATATCTAACTCGCTATAGCATGAGATCATACGGATAAGTAAGTAGTATATTTTCCAGTGTTTTCCTCAACTTCCATCATCGCTATAGTCGATGAACGTTGAAGGGATTTCCTTCGACAGCCAGGGTAATTCAACGATGTTGCAGATTCGTCGAGGCTCGTCTTGCCGCTGGAGCTACTCGAGGTGAGCTGCGAACTTTCGAGGAAGGAGCCATGTACATGATGGATGGCATAACGTGAGCCCTTTGATTAGCCATTGTGTCTCATATCCACTATTTTAGGTATAACAATAATTATTCTGACTGTGACTTGTTTTTACACATTTTGGTGCTTAAAAACTTGCTAAAAAATCAGAATATTTCTGGCTCTGCCGGTGGGTTCTGTTCAGTGACCCAGTTCAGAACATGACAATAGGAGGAGATTCAACTGTGCTATGTTAGCGTAACCCGTTTAAATTTTTTTTTAGAGTTTTGGAGTTGCGCTACGAATCGAATAGGCTCTGCAAACTGAAGTATCGAGTCAGCGAATTCTCGTTCAAGATGGCACAAGTTAGCGCTGTCTGTGAGAGGTACATCTTTATTTTTTTCCCGCAATAATTAATTGCTGGTGACGATGGAAGGTAGTTGAGCCTGCCAGTGATAATTGAAGTTGTCGCTGTCTACACTTCAATTCTGGCGGTGGTTGCGAACATTATTGTAGGCGTAAAATGTATACATTGAAAGGCGACGGATGATTTGGTCTGATAAATTCTCACTACTAACTACCACTGATAAATGGAAGAATATTCAGAGATAATATTCGGTTCGTTAGTTTATCTTCGTCTTTTCAGAATCGCGTACATCAGTCGTCCGGCGGTCGGTGCTTGATTCTTCTTCAAATTCAGTCCAGAAGATATTTTGAAATCGAATCTTGATAGATCTACATTAATCCATCATCTCTATTCCTAATTTAATTTCTCAAACATTTCGACACGTTCAAGTTTTTGTTTTTGTTGTTATTGAGCACTATTGTTTTGTGAATTCTTTATTGTGATTCAACAAATGCATAAAATGCTATTTTTTAAACTACAATTGTCTCAATACGCGCAGAGGTTCAAACACGATCCTTGTTGAAATACCTATTATTGCTCGTTGCTGAACCAGGTCATACCAGTTGAACAGTCCGAAAGTTTCGATTCCATAACTCCATTTCTAAACAGTTGAAATTTGAATTAAAAAGTGGATTTAAAAAGATTTAGATCAGTGACTTGTCAGCATTCGTAGCAGTACGAAAAACGATCATAATTCGAATATTTATCTGTTTCCCGTTGGGAACGATCGATCAGCATGACCTTCAAATCACTAGTGATCTAATTCATTTAGATTCCAGGAATAAATTATTTTGCTTGCTATTATTTTTTGTTCTTGCCCCCACGCTCTTGATAATATTTTTTGTCCTCCATAGCGTAGTGATGTAGTGCTTCAAATTCCTGTCCTTTACTTGCCGTCGTACTTTGTGATGACTTCCCTGCCCTCAGATGCCGCGTCTTCGATATCTTCTCTTCCTGGCCACGGGCCTAATCGTTGTCTGGTATCTACCTGAAGCGATCGTTCGCCCTCTACCCTCCCGTCATATTAACGTTACCGTGAGAGATTTTTTTCGTGATAAAAATAGATAATCTACGTATAAGGACATTTTCGGTAAGATCAAGAACATGTGAAAAATCGGATCAAGCTTGAAAGATAGCCCTTAGGGAACCTTTTTTAAATTCTGAATCGACCCGAGGAGACTGTTTTTCGTTCTGATCCTTCTGAATCCCGGTAAGACAAGTAAAATTCCGTGCCTTTTTCAGATGCATAAAAATGATCGTCGAATCCACTCCATAAGTTGATCAATAGATCCTCAATGCATACGATCGATTCCCAGATGGAGAAGATTGTCGTGGTCGGAGAGGATTGGTAATGTTTGGAATACAAACATTATATAAAGATGAAGGGCAAATAAACCATTGATCTCTTTAGTTATCAATGAATTCATTAATCAATCCACGAAGAGTTAAAATAAAATGATAAAATAAGATACGCTCATTTCTGTATATCGAAAATGTTCTTGCTTAACCCGTAGTTATATATTTCTTTTCAAGCATCTCCTTCAGATTTCAGCACCATCTCCTGATCTGACCACAGAAATTTTGTTTTTAAGACGCATGATTGCATAATGCATGTTTTAAAACATATTGTCTAACACATTAGTGTTGGCAGTTCGGCATTTCGGCGCCACAATCCCGCGCTCTCTCTATTGCGGCGCCGCAATAGAAATGCGAGAGGAGGGGGAGGTATTGCGGCGCCGCATTCTCCCTCTCTCTCTCACTTCCAGATTAGAGAAGAGCGAGCGGTATCAGAGGGGGCGGAGTTTCGCACAAGATAACGCCTCCCTATGCTAATACGGCGCCGCATTAAGATTGCGGCGCCGAAGCCTCTTTCCCTCGCATTGCGGCGCCGCTATGCCGCAGCCGTTTTGCCATCCCTATAACACATGTACGATGAATTTTGTATGAATGTGCAGTTAATTCGGTGTTATTACTGGTTCGAATGCGATCCTCATTGAAATATCTTAAACTCTTTGCATCGAACAAATCGACTCGTAATTTGCACTTTCTTTCATTGCAGTCCAGTTGCCTAGTCATGATGAGACTGCCTAAGAATTATGGCAGGGATTTCAAATTCGCGGATGTCAAGGTATCGATCAATACATTATGCTTCATCCAATGAGTTTCAAATATTGAGTAATCAAATAAACAATCGATTAAAATTATTGTCGATTCATTGTCGTATATTATTTTTCATTATTCGGAATTTACATATCCTTTTTTCTCTAATTTAACAAAATTTTCAGATGCCGACCCTTCGTCAGCTGTTCTTCATGGCAACGTGGATGATCATCGGCTCCTATTTCTTCATGAATCTGCCCCCCCCGATACGGTAAAATTAATTTTCTTGGGTTACGGTATGTGATGTAGTACAGTCAGAGAATATCTTGAGCGTAATCCGCCGATGTTTCTCATGTTAGATTGGACGATATTATAAATTGGCAAAGTACCTGAGTAAAAAACAACTCAAACATAAAATCAAATGCTCGTGAAATTCGGTCAGAGCATTAAACTATTCCGATAACTGGACATCACCCTTTAGGGTGGTTTCTTCGCTTCGTCGCCGCTTGACAAAGAGAGACTGACGGAAAATCAGACCAGTCTACAAGAGGAGAAACCGCGTGCTCGGATAAATGACACGACCTACAATAATTGGATGCTGTCTATTCAGAAAGACCAGAGGTGGGTCGGAAGAGTTTAACAATTAGGTCAATCACGTATTCTTCCTCGAAAAATAAAACGTTGATGAACATTCTAATGAGTAGCCTTTTAACCCTTTAATTTTTATAGAATCGTCGAAAATTGTCTCGTCCCTGGTGCTCCTGTCCAGAAATACTGTGTTCGCGCGGAGAACAGGGTGATGCAACTGAGGTGGGACTATTCATACTTCTGTTTATTGTACCATTTTCTACCGAAAAGCAAAAAAGAGTAGAATTGTGCAACATGATTGAGGATTCCAGTACTTCTTCATATCCTAATTCTGGGGACCTTTTTTCTCTCTCTGTTTAGTTTGTATTCATTCATTCATTTTATGCCACTCGTCCACTTTATGTGAATGACCTTAATGAAGGTGAATAAGTGATTTCGCCGACTTATATCGATTTCAGGGAACTTCTGTCTGAAAACGAGTGGGTTCCTATTGACATGCGCAGACTGGAGGAGATGATGGATGTTTGCGGGAGGTCGGTCATTGGTCTTTGTGCTTCGATTTGATCATTGATTCGAATTAAATTGATTCAAAAGTTCTGGTATCCACAAGTCATGCACAATTCGGCATTTGATAAGAAAACACATTAATGGTTTGAGTGTGGCTGGGTTTATTTTTCCCCTCGTTATTGTGATGGCGGATAACATGTTGATCGGATGCCTTCCTATATCGAGGAAGGAGACTAGAGTAGCAGCTGGTAGGTTTAAGGGTCGGAATAGTGGACAGATCGTTGTAAACACCACGTCTATACGTCTGACACTGGAACATGAGAATACAGCGCACGCAAAATTTCTCCCTGTTCAGAACCCTCCATCTGTGTGGTTTGTGTGGAATCGTACAACTTCCGCAAAATATCTACAGAAAACATTCCGGAAGCTCGAGCAGGGTGATCCAGCCTGACGAGCAACAGGTGGACAAATTTCCACAATTGCTGCCATTACACTCTTTTTACTACAGCACAGTATCGTCGATTACGGAAATGGGGATCTCTGACGTCATGATGGTCATTATTCAGATGCCGATCTTTCCTAACACCTTTCGTTTCTGCCTCATCGTGACCATTGGTGTGGTCATCGGCTGGTGTATGACGCCCTATTTGCGCGCACGTCTTCTCTTCACTCTAACGGTACGAAACTTTCTTTCGGGATACGGTATAGCTGCCAGTGTCACAATGAATACTGCCCATTTTTTCAGATGCCGACCCTTCGTCAACTGCTCCTCTCGGCACTCAAATTCAACGTTTGGACTAAAGTCACTGCGTTCATGTTCGTCCAATCGTCGACCGATCTGGTCGTAGATACGGTAAGTTTGCAGGATTTTTAAATATTTTTTTTTGTTGTGTTTTCGTTTTAAGTATTTATTTATCCTTCCTTTTTGAAACTATGGATTGTTTTCGTACACTTTTCACGAAAAAAAATCTAGATTGGAATAACATTTCTAGACTCGATAAAAGAGCGAATTGCTCATGTTTTCCCAGATTTATGTGGCGGTAGTTCGCTTCTTCAAACTCGAGTATTCGGTAGAGAAGACTCTAATAGAATCGGACATGGTTCTGCAGTGGATGAAGGACATCCAGAGGTGAGCGGTAGGATTGATTAATAATATTAATTATTAATTAATAATATTGTAATATTGATTCACTGAATTCATTAATTATTGATTAGACCATCATCCAATACTTATTACAATAACCAATCTTATATTCGTTTTTCTCAGATCGTCGAATTTCGTCTCGTCGCTGGCGCTTGTCTAAAAGAGTTGCGTGTCCACGTCAAGGATGCGGAGTCCGTCCTGGAGAGAATAAAGTGAATATAATTATTCATTTTTTCGAACAGTTCTGGAAAACAAGAGTAAAGATTGCCGAACGATTTTAAAAAAAAAATTTTCTGGTTCAACATTCCTTGGCTATTAAATTTACATTATACCTAGTAACTGATGTTGTAAATTCTAGCTTTAATTGGTCACATATACAGTATCATAAGTCATGGGTCACTTTTTCATTCTTTCATAACTTTTGACTCGTATGAGATTTCTTGCTCATACTTGGTCATGTCACAGCACACCCTCCGAGTGTTAGTGATATGCCATTGGGATATCACAGAACTCCCTGGTTATTGCGTAGTGACGACGCAATCAAACAATACTTTTTCAAACAATCAAAATTCTTACTTGGATTTTTCCTCAGCCTTCCTACTAGGCGTGATAATAGAAGGCCTCAATACCTTTTCGATGAAAATATGCACTCATGGGAGGATCACGTACAGTAGCTTTAGACTGTCTCAAATTAGGGTTCCGAAAAAAATGGGCTTTGGTTCATAGACACGCTAGAGACTCGTTTAAAAGCTCAAAATGATCCTTATCACAATTCCTGATGATCCCCAAAGTTTGGTAACGATAGCTCTTAATTGGACCGCAGGGCACAAAAAAGACGAATTTTTCACTTTAAAACATAACCCTATTTTGGATGTTTACAGTTCTGAGGGTGATTTTCGTTAAAAGGTCATTCCAAGACACGATGGTAGCACATCCATGGAATATACGATTCCCAACCTTTTAGAGCATTTGGATACCTTTACCGCCCGCGGCAACCTAAAATCTGAGGTCAATCGATTTTCAACCGAAAAAATTACCATGATACCCCCATCATTAGTCGAAAAAAATTGTCTCTCAGAACTTCCTGACTAAATTTTTTTCTGGAATATCTTTGTGTGCTGAATCCGAATTTCGATATGAGAGCCCATGATATGATTAATGAAAAAAAGTAAAAATTCATTATGTCGAAAAATAGCCGATTTTGAAATTCGATTGACCTCGGATTTTAGGTTGCCGCGGTCGGGAAAGGTATCCTTATGCTCTAAAAAGGTGGGAATCGTATATTCCATGGATTTGCTACCATTGTGTCTTGGAAAGACCATTGAACGAAAATCACCCTCAGAACTGTAAACATCCAAAATAGGGTTATGTGATAAAGTGAAAAATTCGTCTTTTTCGTGTCCTGAGGTCAAATCAAGAGCTATCGTTACCAAACTTTGGGGATTATCAGGAATTGTGAGAAGGATCATTTTGAGCTTTTAAACGAGTCTCTAGCATGTCTATGAACCGAAACCCATTTTTTCGGAACCCTAATTTGAGACAGTCTAAAGCCACTGTACGACATCCTCCCATGAGTGCATATTTTCATCGAAAAGGTATTGAATCCTTCTATTATCACGCCTAGTAGAAAGGCTGAGGAAAAATCCTTGTGAGAATTTTCATTGTTTGAAAAAGTATTGCTTAATTGCTTCATCACTACGCAACAACCAGGGCGTTCTGTGATATCCCAATCTCATAACCCTAGACCGCAGTAATTTGCAATGGATACGGAAGACGAACAAATTAATAAGAAGACCCCACCTCAGTGAGTCCAGAAACAATTCCGTGCCAACGCAGTACTCGTAGACAGGACCGATGAGGTGCTCCATTTCTCTTATTTTTATTTTTATAGACATGTATGACGTTCAGAAGAAACCAAATCATATCTGATGCGCAAACACGCCTCTGTGAATTATGGCATACATTGGTGACTATTCAACGAATAATGAATACACATTGGCGACTGTCAAACAATTGTTTAACTAGTAATGATTATCTAGGTAAAAAAACAGAAGAGTTGAAATAGGTTAGAACACTGCTATATCTTTGTCGCTCCGAACTCTCACCTCTGGTTGCCCCTAATCCACAGCAGCCGATTACTGGTACCGAATTCTCTTCTTTCGTGCTCCACTCGACGATTCTCCTCCAGACGGGCTTGTCTGTCTCTCGAACATTCCGTGCCGAGCGACCATGCATCGGAGAACGCGACCTGAATCGATACTTTTAATGACGATAATAATTGCTTACAATAATAACGTATTCCCTGATTATAGAATCAACAAAGCAAACGCGATTCTTACAGTATCAAGTGCGAGCAGATTCTTCCAGTTGTAGAAATACCAGCCGATAATCACGCACGTTACCAGGAAGAGTAACTGACGTCGGCATCTGAATGAAGAAAAAGAAAACCGCCATCAAAACATCCGGCCAACTCAAAGCTACACCAAGAGAATAAGAGAGATACGCAGTTTTCGCGGATGAACGTGAACATGTCAAGGATCGAGAGAAATCGATTAGGATAGACTACTGGATGACCAGGCAACTATTAGATATTTAAATTGGGATCGCAATGTAACCCATATGAATATTGTGAAAGATTCCAATCCATAAACAATTTATCGCAAAAACTCAAGGCACAAAAATTGAGCAATAACGTATACCTGTGTATAACATAATTGATAAAAATGGAGAAAAATCGATCTATTATTCAAGGAAAATATATCTATTATAAAATACATCACAATCAAGAAGTAGACAAATGAGAAATGATCAATTTACAAGCGAGAAATTCATATAATGAGGATACTGTAGGTCTATCAGAAGTCGATTTAATCTTCTGGGACGAAATTGGTGATGAATCAAGCTGCGACGGCAGAACGACACAGGCACACGATTCTGAAAAATGACGGTTTTTTATGATATTAAATCATGAATTTACTTTTGTCAAAATAAAGAAGAAAAATATTACATTCGCTATTCAATATTTCTATGTATATTTATGCGAACATAGTGCGTGCTTTTCAAGCCAGTTGCTGCTGTGAGTGGCTTTAGAGTAAATAAAGTGTGGATGAAAAAAATTAAAACAAACCTCTCGCTGACATCGACAATCTCCTCTCTCTTGGCAATGATCTCATTCCATACTTCATCCGGAAGAGTGGATTCGACTTCTCTTCTCTAAAAAAAATAATAATGTGAATTCCAAGGAGCTTTGTCGATTCAACTGTGATTAAATTTGGACACATAAAGACATAGAGCAAAACAGTTCACCTCATGTTGTCCAGAACAGCATCCGCGTCATCCTCAAAGTAGCGCAGCTCATCTCGAGAAGCGCCAGTAGCAAGACGATTCTCGACGAATATGTCAAATAGGAAAGGTCGATGGTTCTCGGAAAACAAATAAAATTACATAATTAAAAGTCCGTCATCTGAAGGCGTTATAAAATATGAAGTCAGTAATTACTAGAATGTCGCCACACAACAGGCCAAGCCAGTTCTAGATAAGAGGTCGCAAGAGGTCTGACGCAGCAGCAAAAGATTAGCAATTCTAAATATTTGTGTAATCGAAACCAGTTCAGCGAAGTCGAATGGGCGACGATCGCAAATAAATATTTCAATAAGGATCGTTCGAACCCGTATAAATATTGAGTTAGAGTGAAATCCACGAACATATTTATCAAAGAAAAGAATCGATGCTCAAATTGAGCAATACAAGCTTATAAAATAAAAGGTTAAAAAAATCTGAAATTTTTCAATGCACGTGAAAAAATCTCGTAAACTTGGAATCTACATGAATCACGGTCTAAAAGAAATGAGAAAATATCGAATTTCTATTCAAATGAACACGGATGAGAAATTAATGTTCATCTATCAGAAGTAAATTCTGGAATGTCTTCTTGTCTGAATTTTGAAAGTATCAAGCTCCAACCGCCGGTCGACAGAGGTAAACGATTCTAAAAAAAAGATTAAATTAAATTAATAATTATCAAATTATAAATATTACACGATGTACAATAATTTGCAATGACTTTCTGTAGTATTTTAAGTTAAAGTATTTTTAATACTCAAAAAATGCCAACTAAAGCTCTTATCGGGTAAACTCATCGCTTCGATGACCTATTGAGCTATTTTTAAGGGTAGGATTGCAGCCCACAAATTGTATGGCTATAGCAAATTACAGAAATGAATGAGAGCATCTTCTTCCTTTCCAAATGGAGTATCACAAAAAAGATGAGACAAACTTCTCGCAGACAGCGTCAATCTCCTCCATCTTGAATATGAACTCGCTGACTCGATATTTAAGTTTGCAGAGTCTGCTCGATTCATAGATCGACTTGAATGGACTGGAAAATGAGGAGTGTTTTCATATATGGCAACTAAACATACATTTTTCATACAGAACAAAATAAATAAAAATTATTGACGGTTATAAAGCAGTCATAAATAACGCGAAGCATCTAGAATAAAAAATGAATAATCAGGTAAGATGCTCAAATCAATAGGCCCACCTCATGTCATCCATTACAGAGACTGCAGACTCCTCGAGAACGCGTAGCTCATCTCGAATTGCACCAGCGACGAGATGATTCTCGACGAATCTGTAAGATCGAATTCTTGGATTTCCAAGTGATGTCGAATAGAGTAATGTTTTACGTGGAAAAGTAGTTATACGGGCATCAAGAATAAAAATTTAGAGATGGTAGTACCATCATGGTACCTTTCAGTCGAGATAATAAACAAATTTTGGGGGGAAAATTATATTCGTGTGTCAATTCGATCGGATTTTGAGAACGATTTTGAATGGCCATTGAGATAACTGGCAATCAAAATATGTTTTTGTTATCTACCAATTGAACTTAAAATGTCATAGAACCATCCCTTTGAATAAAATGTAATCCAACGATACACACCTCTGGAGGGAGTTAATCGCTTGTAGTAGCTCGTCGAGTTTTCCCAGAATCGTAGCCTCTGCAACTCCTATATGGAAGTGTGTGCGAAGTCGGCGCACGACATCATTCGCGATCTGACGTTAGCCTATTAGAGAGATCAACGAAATCTGATGGATGTCAAAGAAACGATTGTGACCCTTAACTTGTTCTATAGTAACTCTGATTCTGAATCTCACCTGCACAGATATATAATTACAATGAAATAAAGAAAAGGAGTGCATGAGTTCATACAATGATGACGACGGGCAGATTGACAACTGGCGCAATCCACAGCCATGAAGTGAATGCTCTGAAAATGCACTAGTGCAACCGTGATCTGAAGCTATCGGTATAATGAACGCGTTCGGTAAACATGTATTTATCACATACATGGAGTGATCTTGTTGCATTTCCTAACGCCGAAAATACGGCAATGAGGACTACCGCACATGCACATTAGTGATGAAAAATCGGCAACAACTCTACTCATTTCACTTGATATCTCGTCTCTGTGAATGGCTAAAGAGATGCGAATAGAGGTATCTATGCGAGTTCCGATTTTACACAACCAATGCACATTCAACGGAATCCACTAGAGCACTGTACCATTTGAAATATAAAACAATAGACCAACCGTGTGTCCAGATATCGCATCGGCAACGAGGGCGAGACGATGAGATCGAGGAAGAAGAAAATCATCGAGAGAGAGCACGCGATGATCAGCCAAACGGCCGATTCGAGAGCCAGGAATGGCAGCTGACGAAGGGTCGGCATCTGAAAGCTCAATTCATTTTAACGTTAAAAAGTTTTAATTAAGTTTTTTAAGTTTTAAAGTTATAACATGATGCGGCTATGATATACAAACGAGTGACGTGGCGATTATATTATAAACATTGGTAGGAAAAAAGTCAACGGCCAATTAGGTACGTTATCACTCTCTCTCGGGAAATGGCTTTTAAGTTATTATCGGCCGACCATCCAACGACTGAGTCAACTCAAGAAACTCAAAATATTCAATCGCAATTGTTTATTCCATTTCAGATAAAGGGATATTGCAGCCATATTAGATAATTAACATTAAATATTAAATATGTTAAACATGAGAACAACAAAAGTTAAATACAATGAGAACGAGTCATGAGGGTAATTTTAGTGCACCAAGTGCCATTCAACTCGGCTGAGAAGTCAATCTGAGAAGGCAATCTAAAATCAACCGAAATTATTCCGAGAGAAAAAGGAATTCAAGTAGTGAGTGATGCGAAAAAAACATTATTTAACAACGCTGGATGTGAAAGTACATTTTTTTTCGAATATCAAACGTGTATCATAACAAATTAGCTCTGAGTAGAAAATGGAGGCAACGAACATTTGTATAGATTCAATCAGCAACTACGGTTGACATTACAGTGATCCTGAAAAATACACTTCGTGAATAAAGAACTGAAGACTTTGACAAATTAAAATGCAAATTGAAATTTAAATGGCTCTACATTTAGCAGAATTCAAACAATTGATCTTAAAAGTAAAATCGAGAAAAAAATCATACACTGAGCTTCTCAAGTCTGTATTGATCGGCGATACTCAGCTTATTATTGAATCCCGTGTAACGCATGAGAAACTTCTCCTCATGTTCCATCACTCCCTCAAAATTTTGAATTAATTTAATAATTCATTAATATGTTGGTCACCTCCATCTGGAATCCATCGGCGAGCTTCAGAATGTGCAGCACTGTTCAATCTGTGAAGAACAAAATATTATAACAGTGAAAATACAGCTGAGTTATATCTCGATCGCCTGCAAGACTGCCCGTGCCGCACTTTGTGATGACATCCGCCGAAGGAAAGAAAAGCAAGCCACTGAAGCAGCCATCTTGGGGAGAAGCATCGTCCGAACTATGAGAGATCTCCAGTCGACTAAGAAACGCCTTCTCGTCCCCGATCCCGTGACTAAAGCGCTATCTCAAGACGCGACGAAGAAGGCAGTGCAGAGCTTCTACAATAACCTCTACTCGCCTGCAGTCTCGCTCCCTCTAGCTGTGCCTCTCTCCACTGAGCCTCTTCCGCCCTTCCTCGCTGACGAGTGCCGAGATGCGATATCTCACCTCAAGTGCGGTCACTCCCCGGGCTCGGGCAAGATTCTTCCAGATATGCTCAGTTTGTCTCGGGAATATCTTGCTCAACCATTGACCGATCTACTCAACCGCCTTGTTGCCGGAGATCCCGTCCCAGGAGGCCTAGTAGAAGCCATCGTCTCCCTACTGCACAAGAAAGGAGACACGACCAACATCAGCAACTACAGGCCCATCTCTCTCCTCCCCGTCACCCTGAAGAGCATTACTCCACCCCTCACTCGTCCACTTCCTCCGTCGCATCTACGAAACCTCGTCCACCCTCATCCGAGTCAACGATGAAGTAGTTTCTGTAAACGTGAGAAGAGGAGTTCGTCAAGGCGACACCCTGTCTCCCCGCCTCTTCAACGCAGTACTTCGTCTTGCGATGGATGACATAGACTGGGAGAATTGCGGACTCAAGATCGACGGACGCCATCTATGTCATCTCGAATACGCTGATGATGTCGCTCTGGTCGCCAAGTCTCGTCCGGAGATGGAGAAGATACTTCAGAAGCTAGTGGAAGCGTGCGCTCGAGTAGGATTAGAAGTAAACTCATCCAAGACCGTCCTCCTCACTTCCTGCACCACCACCCGAGCCCCCATCACTATCGGAAACCTGGTATTTCACTTCGCCGACTCCGCAACGTACCTCGGTGGAAAGATTTCTCTTCCCCTTGATCCTTCCGCTGAGCTCGAACACCGGATTCGCTTGGGATGGGCTGCATGGAGCAAGTTGTCTCATCTGCTAGCTTCACGGATTCTTCCTATGAAGACAAAACGACGTCTCTTCGACAGCTGCATCCGAACAACCGTACTCTACGGTAGCGAAACATGGGCGATGCGATCGAGCGACAAGGAGCGTCTGGATATCACTCTAAGAAAGATGGAGCGACGAATGGTCGGTGTTACTCTCAGAGATCGAATGAGAAACGAAAGGATACGTGAGATCACCAAAGTTCGAGACTGGAACAAGAATGCCCTCAGAAACAAAGCAAAATGGGCGCTGAAGATCCGGGCAATGCAAACCAATCACTGGACTCGTGCGACTACCGTATGGACGCCCTACAACCGTGCACGCCCTGCGGGCCATCCCAAGACTCGCTGGCGCGACGATCTCAGGCGTATGATCGGTCCCCACTGGTGGAACGCAACTAATGAAGAATATGGCCCCATCCTCACCTGAGCATTACTGCCTGAAGTGATAAATAATTGAATTGAAAATTGATCCTGCGAAATATCGACGTCATGAATCGCAAAAATTTTTCGTCTCATGACTGATAAAGCAATTGTGTAAAGTTGGAGGTAGATCAGATATCTAAGTGTTGTATCGAAAACAGAATCCGTCGCCTATCAACTCAATATGGACATTAATCTAAATTTTAGTAAAATTTTATATCAAATTATTTTTCCTCTTCTTCTACGCACTATCGATCAAATTCAACCGTAAGAAGATATAGACCGGGTACACTCCTTAACTATTATATTATGATACTTCAAAGCAATTGAATTGAATCTGTACAAATTTGAGAAAAGTTGCCTACCAGAAAGTGTTTTATGACCTAGTAGTATTCCACGAACGAACTCCGCGCGAACTTTTCTTGAAGGGGCCGCTGAGATACTCGACGATTCTGGAATTTTCAACTTTTTTGTTCTCTACGCATCTCGAACCTCATATTGAGATGAATTTAAGATCGTGAAAATTTATTGGAGACAAATAGTGAAAGAGAAAATATAACTCTTCAAATTGTAAAAAACGTGTTGACAATGCACATGATTTTCATCACATACAACGTAGTATCGAAGGATCGCACTGACCTCTGTTTTTTGCTCATCGACAGCAGATTATTATAGGCGCGTGCAACATGGTTCTCTTTCTGACTGGCTTGCTTGTCCTTCGAACACTCTTTGTCGAGTGACCACGCATCGGAGAGCGCGTCCTGAATCTACTCAACTATTTATATTGAAACAATTGGAGAGAAAAAAACAACCTTGATATGTACCTTTGATATCAACGCCGAAAAAATGACTGAAATAACCTCACACATACCCTGCAGTATCCGCAGATTAAACTTTTTTTCAGCCGCAGTCGGTGAGAATGAGCAACTTACAGTATCGAGGGTGGGCAGATTTGTCGACTCGAAGAAATAGCAGCCAAAGATCACACTAGTGGTTAGAAATAGCAGCTGACGAAGGGTCGGCATCTGAAGGGAGAGAACCTTAGGCGATGAAATATTATTAAAGTTAATTTAGGAAAAATATTTTCTTGCGAGGGCGAGAGATAAAGATATAAAATATGAGAAGAAACTAAATAGACCAGCTAACTAGTAAGAGACTGGACATGTTAGAGCATCGAGGTATTCAAAGAGGATCGATTTCGAACCCGTACAAAAACTGAGAAAGATTAACAACCGTAAAGTATTTATCTCAAACGTCGAACAGCAGTCAAGGCAGAATACCGGGGAATATCATATCACAGAATATAGCGGAATTGGCTAAAATGTCGGAAAATATTGTAAATGATCGACAGATTTTAAAAATACAAACATGAAAGCATATCACAAACATTGTATCACAATCAAGGCTCAACATAAAGGGCATACTATCAATCTACCAGTGAAAAAAAGAGAGAGTACTGTAGGTCTAGGAAAAGTTAGTTCCGGGAAATTGTGAACTCCAAAGTTGAAGAGAACTCATGCAGCAGCTGCCGGACGACAGAGATAGATGATTCTGAGACAAAATGTCAATTAAAAACACTTTTAATTCTCCATCGGCTAACCATTACTAACACATTATTTAATATATTTCAAAATTAATTATTTAAATTAATATTGAAATATTACATATTATAGGGGTGATCCGAAAGTTCGTTCACTGTTTTAAACATTTTGTCCTTGTTTAAGAAGCCTAGAGGAAACCTGTGAGTGGCCTTATGCAGTTGAGCACAGGAAGGCATAGTATCAATTTTAACGCTAGAATGGTGGAGCTTACAGTACTCAGGGTTGGGAATTTAGAAATCAAAATCTACGAACCACGCGTTGCCTCCTCTTGGTTGGTTTGCCTCCTCAAAACACTTCAAACGAACTTCGTCGGGATGGATTAATTCAAGTTTCTTTACAGTATTATTGCAAAAGAACTACTTCATAAATATATAAAATATGAACTGAATCCACGCATTTCCCAATTTTCAGTAGGCATTTTCCTAACACATACGTTCAATTGAGAAATTTCAGTTTGTGATAAATTAAATAAGTATGATTAAATTTCTCTCCAATATTATGAGGATTTAGAATCATATGGATTACAGAGAACCAATATACACCTCAAATTTGCGCGCACTGTCATCGGGATTTTGTTTAATCGCGCTGAGAGCGATAGTCTGATAAACTTGCGAATGACCATCTGAGTCGAGTCTGTATTCAGGTCAAGCGATTCCGAAGTCAACCTGTATTGTCCAATTGAAACACATGGGAATACTTGAGTCAAGATCGTCTATCAGTTTGATGATTTCAAGATTGAAATCCGTTGCTTCCCTTCGTAGGAATATTTTATGAAGCAAAAATATTGAGAGTGCACATCGGTATCCTTCACAAATAAAATAATTCAAAACATGAGAGACGAGCTGCTGGAAAGTCGCAATGCATTGACATATCGTTGCGGATATCAATCACACAATGCTATGTCAATGCTTGCACTACCAATTAGTATTAACAATTAGGATGATTGATCATCAAGTCGCTTTACACAGTGTTTCGAAATTTTAGCGAACGAACTTTCGGATCACCCCTATATTTGAAATATTTCAACATTTCAACAATCACACAAATATCTGTTCGATCGGATATCAATCACTCACCTCTCGCAAACATCAATAATCTGCTCCATCTGGGGAACGATTTTGTCGTTTCGATACTTCAGTCTGTCAAGTGTGATAGGGTCGTACATCGGCTTCACGTAAATGGAATTAATATTATAAAAACTAAGTTTGATGTGCGCACACTGGATTGGTATACATATGACAATCAAACATATATTTGTCATATTATTTAAGTTTTATAAAACCACCGCAACTTCGAAAAAATTAACCTCGCCCTCACTTCTCTAAAAACGTTTGAAATACGAGGATCATTTCTATTCAATAATGAATAAAAATTGTACACATCAAGGATCAGTGGATGGCTAACCTGATATACGCCAGAACAGACTGAACCCACTCCTCGTACACGCGTAGATCATCTCGAGATGCGCCATTCGCGAGATCATTCACGACGTCACTGAAAAAATATCGGGATTGCAAAATTAAGTCAACATTCAAAAAAATCAAAATTCGACAGTAATATGACAAAAACGCACTTCAGCATGGCACAACCATTCAGATATCTCGAATACCGTAATATCCGTAGAGTACTGTAATATCTCGACTGTACATCTGGTTGTCGTTCACATCCTGGAGAAGTTCGTGGAAATAGTCCAGATGATACACGTACAAGATTCTGCAAGATAATATTATTTTAAGCAATTTCAATAGAATAATAAATAGAATTGAGGAACGTCTTTAGTAAGAGATGATTAGCCACAGTTCCTTTTCAATATTTCGATGTGACGACTCTAGGGTCAGCGATTTCGCGAAGATCGATACTTGATACTTGATACTTGGAAAGCGCCTATCATGATCAGAAATAATATATTGATGAATAATTAATAACGAACCTCTCGCAGACCTTGTCAATCTCCTCTATCTTAGATGCGATCTCCTGGGTTCCAAACTTCATTCGATAGAGTGGATTCGATTCGTTTCTCGCTTTCACTTCTCTGAAAAAAATCTATTAGTCATATTATTTATGTTTTATAATACAGACTCGACATCGAAAAATCAACCTCGACTTCACTTTTCTAAAACTGTTTGAAGTACGAGGATCCTTTTCTATTCAATAGTGAAAATAATTGTGCAAATCAATATCAGCGGAGGGCTGACCTGATTCCAGCCAGATTGGACTCGAACCACGTCTCGAAAACGCGTAGATCATCTCGAGATGCGCCAGCAGCGAGGCTATTCGCGAAGTTTCTGACGATAAAGATACCGGGTTTACAAAATAATGTCAACACTTGGACTCTGATAAAGATTCGACAGTACTGCAACAAAAAAACGCACTTCAGCACGACGCAACCATTCAGACTACAGTAATATGTGGAGTACCGTAATATCTATTGAGTTCCGTATTATCTCGAGACTGTACCGTACATCTTTTTGACGTTCGCATTCTGGAGACGATCGACCAAATGGTCCAGATACTCCTTCTCCGAATAACAGACGTTGAAACGCACACGAAATTGAAGCATAGCATATACCGAGAGCTGAACTTCCTTTTTTTATTTATTATTGTTCTATTTTTCGAGTCTCTCATAGCGAACGCATAAGAAGAAATTAGGCAAGATTTTGCTTTTTTAGTGCTTATCGCACTTATAAACAAAAAAAGCAGAACGCAAAATACTTCCCTATTTTAAATAATATTTATAGAAAATGAGAATACCAGGAAGACGGGGATCTGGGAGATAACGAACACCAACATCCATGTCCACGAATCTAAAAAATATATATTTTTTTATATTCTGAGATTACCGTAACCGGCACCATGAACACAATCCCTCCTACCAGTGAATCGTATTTTTAAAAATTATATTGCTTTAGTATTTCAAACTGATATCTCGATTTAGCTCAGAAATACGTCCGAGCGGACAATCGCATTTATGCATACTACTATTTTAAATATACTTCGGAAATATACAAAGTATTTTCACTGGTTCTTGCTAACGCTCTTTTTAAATCTGGTATTCGCACCTTGACAGTGCCTTCAATCGCATTGACGATTACATTGATGATCCAGAGGATAGGGAAATGAACGTGTAGGAAAATGATCTCGAGAGGGCCGAAGATGACCAGCAAAACGACCAATTCGACAGCGAAAAAGAGCAGTTGACGAAGGGTCGGCATCTGAAGAGGAATCGGAGTTCAAATACGTGTTTAACCTGTTCGAAATATCCCGGGCATTTTAAATGGTAAAATTCTCGGGTATATACAGCTTTTGGAAAAATTTAAATTTGAATATCAGCCAATTTGTTGTAAAATAGTACTGAAAACTTGATTAGGAACAATCAAATATCACCGAACAGCCCAGTACTACCTGGTCTTTTTTATACCTGGTCAGAGTAGTAAAAAAAAGGAAAACAATGAAACAGGCAGAGTAGCAGAAAGGGTGAAAGCGCCAGAGAACCGTTTACCGTTCGAAAATGAAAAAAGAACATTAAATGCCTATTTTATCAGTTTTAAATTGATCATTTATAGGGAACTGTACAAACCAGGAGTAGATACAATATGCCGTAAAATCAAAAGTGTTTGTGAAATGCGTAAAGTTCGAGGCACTACGACTGCGAGTGACGTGAGAATAAATTTCCTACCTTATCGACGATACGCCAGAGCAGATCGATAATCTTCCGGTGATACCAGCCGATGATCTCGTCTACGATAACCCAGAATACGAGAAGGAGCGACAGAGGAAGGGGTAGTATTTCAGGAAGAATAGACGCCTGTAAAAGGGTGTAACATCGTCATTAATACGCAAAGCGTTAGGATAAATTGCATCAACTTGAAATTGTAGAAAATCGGAGAATTTTTTTTAAACCAAATTACCTGTGGCTCGTCAAACAGTGGCATAATCGGGGAGCGCAGACCGCACAGATTGAGTATTCTAAAGAGCGAGACATGGTGCAATTGTTGAGTAATTTTAAAAAATTCGGATATACAATGTTTTCTCAGCAATAGTTTAAAATAGTATAAAAATATGTCAATAAATTAAGTTAATAAATCGATTTTCTCTTATGAATTGAGCTCAGTCGTTAGATCAATGCCTAACCACTTATGACCATCGAAATTCTCCGTTATCTTGCGAATATCGATAGGATCAAACTCGTATTCCGATACCAATTCTCTGAAACATACATAAGTAAGGAAACCAATTATTATTAATCTCATTATTTGTATAGAGTGAAAAGAAGTGAATTAAATAGAAAAAAAGGATTCGTTGGCACAAATATCTGCCTTTATGACTTCTATAGGAAACGTTGTGGGGATACGTTACCCGATCACACTTGCGAAACTCCCATGTAACCAATTTTTGTACAAACCTAGCAATGCGCGTTTGGCTGTATGCCAAGCGGGCCTGATCGCTCAGGCAACTACTGAGGGATAAGGGGACAATGAAGAGACCGCGCATGCAAATCGGAGCGCGCCTTTCGGCTCTGTGATTTGCATACGCGTTCGTGCCTCCCCTTCTTTAAATCAGAATACTACATGCGGTCGAAACCGTGATTTTTTCCACCATTTTTCAGCACAAAGGTTGAGTTTAATATCATAAACATAATGACGAATATGCGCACTTTAATTGCTTCACACCTTTCTTCGACCCTTCACGGTACTCCTTGATAGAAGCGCCAACAGAGAGACGATTCTCGACTATTCTGTAATATTAAAGGTTAAAAACGTCATCGAAATCATCGATTATCCATATAGGTCGTGATTGAATCTTCCTTTGTCGAGCGACCGCGCATCGGAGAGTGCGCCCTGAATAAGATTGCAGTAACCAGGATTGATATATATCATTTATGCCACTATCTTTATGAGAAAGGTTTAAAATAGCCATAAACCAAACCATCTGATTCAAATCACTAAGTATAAAAAAGAATGCGAGGGAATCTTACAGTATCAAGGGCGAGCAAATTGGTCGACTTGAAGAGAAACCAGCTGATGATCACGCCCGTTGCCAGCAAGAGCAGCTGACGAAGGGTCGGCATCTGAAGGGAGAGATGGAACGTCATTAAAAGAGAAAGATCACAATAAACAACGGAAATTGATATTTCAATGATGATCGCTCTCAAAGCCATTGAAAAACTGAGAAAGATCAACAACTATATTAGTTAGTTATTAACCACAAAGACAAGTACACTTAATATAAAATAGCTAACGAGTAAAGCGACCGACAAATGAATAATGACTGACAGACTGAGTTCAATAAATGATGGGCTGCCTTCAAAGCGTGATTTACAGATTAGAATATCGCTCGTGCGACTCGAGCACAAGGAAATTAAAAAGGTCACTAACTCGGGTTCTGCCGCACTGGAGTCGCGCCACTTTCGCGAAGCTACACATTGAGCGAAATCACAACAATTTGTCACGAACAGATAGAAGAGCTATTGCATTACGCATTAGAGCGAAAATAAAAGTGCGAAATAATACAAATTAATCAAAATAAGTAAATTTGCACAAAACTCAATTTTAGTTCCAGTTCGCCGACTTTTGTGAATACCGTTTGACCGCTTATCACACCATCGCACTCGATCCTACCGTATCACACCACAAATGCTTAATTGAAAGACGCAGTACGCAGTGAAACAGAAATAAAGGAAGCTGCCTGTAAAGGTTGTGAATAATTACGGGACGAATTGATCGAAACAAAAAATAAACGATATTTTTGATGCGGATCGTGTTCGAACCAGTATGAAAATAGAGTAAAATACACAGCTAAAACATTTATCGAACACGTTGATTCGAACGAGGCTCAAGAATAACAAAACAGAGCACCGATACAACAAAACAGCAAACAAACTTGAAAGTAGCGAAATGTTACAGAGATTAGAGACGACGGTAGTCAGATCATGGGATGATTTTAAATCTCTAGTATGCTGGTTCGAGAGAAATAAAACAATAACAAAGGAGGGTACACCATCCATAGCAACATATGAGATAAGAAAGAGAGCGTGTGCAATGAAGATATCAGTGATGGGCGGTTACTGTAGATCGATCAGGAGTCGATTTTAAAATGTCTTCCGGGCTAAAGTTGTAGATGAATCAAGCAGCGGCGGCTGTACGACACAGAAAGAGAATTCTGAATAATATTTTTTTTTAAATCAAATGTTAAATTTTTTCTGCTCAATTCTACTTAATTTTTTTTCTTTCGCCGTCAATGGATTATTATTGGCCCCTTTACCATCATACAACTAAACCAGGTATTGAAGAGAAAAGACGATATAAAGAATAGTGTTTTTTGAATCTTCATTGCACACGCTCTTTTTCGTCGATGAGAAGGAAGAGACAGTGTGCGGAACGTGTAGAGTTTCTTTTCAAATTGCCAATACTAATCATGTTTCACGACAAGCCTCTCTCCGACAGCGACAATCTCCTCCATCTTGGACTCAAACTGATGCTCCTCAGAAATATTAACCAATGCCCAGATTGGATTCGACTCGTACTCGGACTTTATGTTTCAGAGAAGGATTGAATTGTATTAACTAAAAAGTGTCTTATGACTCTTTCCAATGCGTTCAATGCCTGACTTGATAATCCTATTTAAATTGGAGGAGGGCTTACCTCAACCTTCTCAGGATGGTCTCTGTACTCTCTTCGTGTGCTCGTAGCTCATATCGAGTTGCGCCAGCGACGAGACGATTCTCGACGCTTCTGGTAAATCAGATTCTTTTCTGAATTTACCAAGGAAAATCGGCATACAATCAATATAACCTCGTAGAATCATACTGCAATCCAGACAACGGTAATCAGAATAATTTTTGATACCTCTGCTGGGCGATTAGCAGCTGCAGCGTTCGGTCGAGGTCGCCCTGAATCTCACACAAACGAGAAGCTGATGGGAGAGGAAGCTCCAGCCCGCGATCAATATCGGAAACAAAGCCATTACAAATTCTTAATTTTACCCGATAGCATCTCGCTCTTAGGCAGCTACAGAGCTATTGGTTCTCAGGTGTATAGCATCGGTAAATCAGAATACGTTCTCCAGGGATTCATTCGATCTGTGATACCTTGGCGTTTAAATTGAGCTTCGTTCGATCATCATTCATTTATTTTCTCTCTCGTACACGGTTTGCGTGCTCCTTTCTTTTCAATTTCTTTTCATTCATTAGCAACTCTATTCATCAAAATTTCTATGATTCAGAATACTGCAGATGTCTCTCAGCCAACTCAATCTACACAAACGACAGAGTGCTGAGGATGATCAAGTTGGCGAAACTCTGAAGAAAAGATGTTATGAAAAGGTATTTATTTTTAGATTTTTCAACATTTAGAACTTCTCTTTGTAGACATGATAGATAGATGAAAAAGGGTTTGAAATATTCAAAACTATAATTTTGCAGCTGTCCTTCATGGATCTTCCTGATGACATGCTCATCCTCATCTTCAAGTATCTCGATTTCCCAACACGTCTCAAATTTCGAGTTAACAAAAAGCTGGAAGAAATTCATTATTCTGTTAAGAATAAGCTGGACCAAATCGATCTGTCGGTGAGAAAAAGAGAATATTATCATTATTTCGGTGAAGCCCTTGAAAGTGTTTGTTAGAGAACTTTCTTTTTTGACGTTCTATTATTTTCACAGCTACTTGAATCCAACTACCACTTGAATCTGACCCCATCGAATCGCGATTCTCTCTTCGTTGAGCGAGATTTTGAGAGATTGGTGCGTGGATTGGAAAACATGGCCATCAACACATCCGTCAAGCAAATCAAATTATCCACTGGTCCCTTTTTCGAGGTTTGAATTCATTACTAGCGCATTGACAATTAGATTTTTTCCAGAGAAACATGGCCATCAACACATCAGTCAAGCAAATCAAATTATCCACTGGTCCCGATTTCGAGGTTTGAATTCATTGCTTCCGCATTGACAATCAGATTTTTTTCCAGAGACACCGTCGTATTTTCACTGCCTTTTCCAATTTCAAAACTGATTCGCTGGAGATTTCAATTGATCCGGTGATTAAGTGTTCGCTTCTCAACCTCTTCACAATAGTAATTCTACACGAGAAAGTAAGAAAAGGCGATACGCTTCTGCGCTGACGATTTCTCCGCTCAGGATTTTATGACTTTTCGGCAGGTAAAAATCCTTTTCGCTTGTCTGTTTGTTTCACGAATTGAAAATTTTTTTAAAACTTTTAATCAGACAATGATGGAAGATAGTCGCCAGCTCGAAAGTTTCTCTGTTGAAATTTTCACCTCCGTTATTCCGGGATGGATCAAAGAAAAACTTAATTTCTTCGGAGTGATTGTTGATAGAAAATATGAAAACCGACAGAATACATTAACATTCCGGGCTACGGATGAGTCGCTAAAGGTATATAACTTTTTGAAAAAAAGATTTCTTGACTCTAACGACGCGAGATTAGGACAACTATTCAAGTTTATATTTCACGTCCCTTTCAGTTCTATTTGAATAAATCCTTTCAATTCATCTCGCCTTTAATCCACTTCGAAGGCGGTTTGCAGACTACATTCGGCATTAACTGCATCAAAATCGAGAAGGTGAACATGAGCGAAAAACCCCAGACCAAATACGAAAAGATCAAGTGGAACCATACATATCGTCGTTAATTCGAATATTTAATACTCTCTTCTTTCTTTTATCATCGTAAACAAGAATAGTAATTAGCAATTTTATGTTGTGGAATTGATCATACATTTGTGAACTAATTTTTCCACGGAACCATTCCTATCGTTACTGATGCTCTCTTCACTCAATATTGTCGTAAACAAGAATAGAATTTTAAATTATTTTTTATTCATTTTTCAATCGTAATATTTTCAATTATTACTCATTATTCTCAAAGTAATAGCAGTTCAGCAATTCGTCGCTAACTTAGGATGCAAAAACTTAAATTTATGTTTTAAGACGTGAATCAAATATCAGATCACGGATGAATTGGGTGCCAACTCTATATTCAAACAGTTATGGCCGTTGACCAACCTCTCGTGATCATCGATAATCTCCCACAGCCTGAGAATGCTAATAGGATCCCACTCGTATCCCGACGGAACGTCCCTGAACAGGAGATAAGTCAACGAGAGAACTAGACTTATATATCGGTGTAAAATGAATGAGACAATCAAAAGAAAGAAAGAAAAATCAATTGAATACAAAAAAGTGTCGAAAACACTGCCTCTCCCTTTTCACAATTTCCAGCGCAAAGGTTACATTTGGAAAACAAGCAGATAAATGAATAAGCCCACAACACGATCTTTATCACCATCATCGTGATAACGCAGTACTTCTTGACAGGAGCACCCATGACGAGACGGTTCTCGACAATTCTGAAAAATTAAGATGAAACAGATTTTCGCGGCATATAACTGACGTGATTGAACTACAAAATTCCTTAACTTATTGTGTCGGACGAACCTGTGTTGTTTCTGAAGCCATAGTCTCAGATTATTGTATGTCAGTTCATGTATCTTTACGGTGTCGGGATACGAGTGGGATCCTATCGACATTCGTAAGCTATATTACAGCTTACACTGTTTCAAGAACGAAAAGGAATGTCTAACCTTTTTTGACAAATCAGATTCTAAATATTATCAGAACAATGCAGCAACATGTGTATATATAGGGGTGTCCAATAAGTTCGCGGACTGTTTTTTCAAAAATTATTTTCTCAGTCTGTTAGATGCTCAACGAGTCCTGCCAAGGGGCGTTGGAGAGAGCAACCACTGCTGTACAATTTAGGCACTTGAACCCTTAAAATAATAACATGATCCAAAAAATAAGTCTTTCAACCAAGACCTCACAAAAATCACCCTTTGTAAGTTCGCCTATAGTGGCGAGCTAAAAATCTGATTATAGTCTCTAGTGTGCGGGGGAACGACGAACAGTGAATCGCACGCTTTTTCGGCTTGCCGAATCACATTGGAAAAGCACTACGAAACTCGTCATTTCACGCAAATTTTCAGAAAAAAATGCGAATTTGATATCGAAAATGGTTACAAGTTTTTCATAATAAATCAAAACTAATAATAATCGCTATTTGAGTTGAGTATAGAGACCACAAAGCTTGCAAATTTTCAAAATGATAAAATTGACCCTCCCAAAAATAGCAGAAAGTGAAAAGTTTTGAGTTATCTCTGCCATCTCATTAAGTAACTCGTGTATTTTATTTTCAATTAACACTACACCCGTCTCTCCTACTTCATGTTCAATCTGGAATCCCCATCTTTACGTACAATTTAAATAGAAAATATCCAAAATGAGGTCAAAAATATAACTGTTCACAATATTACGTCATAATTAGGCAATATTTCCTAAATCTAGAAACGGGATAAAATGATTCATAGGTATGTCCAACACATACGAAAGATTGAGTGACATTGGGGCTTTCATTGTGCAAGAAAAAAGGAAAAGTAAAATAGTCCGCGAACTTATTGGACACCCCTATAGTTTAAATTTTCCAACCGTTAAGATGCAAATGATTCTTACAGCGATAATGCATCGACGGGCGCGTACATCGTTTATCACTGGCCAGAGAATGCACAAGCACGCCACCAGGACGAGAATGTGATCGAATGGGTACATCTGAAAAGAGGAACTTCAGCATGGAGTAAGACCACTACGAAAGGAGTCGCAAGCTCGTCATGCTGCGACTATGGGAAGGAGCATAGTGAAAGCGATGCTAAGCCTCCAATCCTCTAAGAAGCGTCTTCAAGTCCCTGACCCTGCTACTGGTGCTCTGTCTCAAGAGGCAACTATTGCTACGGTCCAGCGCTTCTTTGAGGAACTGTACACCCCCGGAGTGCACCTTCCCCTCGCGGTCCCTTCGCGCCCCCTCGATCCCCTCCCTCCCTTCCTTCCCGATGAGACCCGGCACGCGATGTCCCTGCTCAAATGCGGCCACTCCCCTGGTTCGGACGGAATCCTTCCCGAGATGCTCTACCATGCGAAAGACCACCTCGCCCCCGTGATAGCCGACCTACTCAATCGCCTGGTAGCCGGAGATCAAGTTCCCGATGGTTTGGCAGAAGCCATCGTCTCTCTTCTGTACAAGAAAGGAGACTGCACCAACATCGGAAACTTTCGACCAATCTCCCTCCTTACCGTAACCCTGAAGACCATGACACGTTGCATTCTGAAAAGATTCGAGGTAGTGCTTGAAGAGACTGAGTCGTCCACCCAAACCGGTTTCCGGTGCGGGCACAGCACCCTGGACAACCTGCACGCCATCAAGCAGGTCGCAGAAAGGTCATCGGAATAGGGTATCCCCATCTACCTTGCCTTCGTCGACTTCCGCAAGGCCTTCGATTGCGTGGAATGGAGCGCGGTCTGGCAGTCACTCTGGTCATCGGGATGCCATCCTACCCTCATCCACCTTCTTCGTCGCATCTACGAGTCGTCTTCAACCCTCATCCGCGTCAACGAAGATATGGTTCCCGTCACCGTTCGAAGAGGAGTCCGCCAAGGAGACACTCTGTCCCCTCGTCTCTTCAACGTGGTCCTTCGATCGGCGATGGATGACATCGACTGGGGAAGCGACGGGATTCGGATTGATGGAAGATACCTGAGCCACCTCGAGTACGCGGATGACATCGCCCTGATCGCCAAGTCTCGACCGGAACTGGAGCGGATGTTGAAGAAGCTGATGGAGGCATGCAGCCGCGTTGGTCTCAAAATCAACGCCTCCAAGACCAATCTCCTCACCTCCTGCACCACTACCAGAGCACCCATAGTCATCGGGAACCTGCGATTTGAATTCGTCGAGTCTGCCACGTATCTTGGAGGAAGAATCTCTCTTCCACTTGACCACTCAGACGAAATTGAGCACAGGATCAGACTCGGTTGGTACGCATGGAGTAAGCTGTCCCACCTCCTCTCTTCCCGACTTCTTCCCATGAAGACCAGGAGGAGACTCTTTGAGAGTTGCGTCACCTCTACCGTACTCTACGGATGTGAAGTATGGGCCTTGCGATCGAGCGACAAGGAGAGGCTGTGTGTGACCCAACGGAAGATGGAGCGGAAAATGGTCGGAGTTTCGCTAAGGGATCGCTGGAGAAACGAACGCGTGCGAGGGATCACGAAACTGCGCGATTGGAACCAAGAAGGACTGAAACGGAAGGCGCGCTGGGCACTCAAATTGCGAAGCTTGGATACGGATCAGTGGAGCCGCGCGACTACTGTCTGGACGCCCTACAACTGGACTCGCCCCTCGGGCAAGCCAAGAGTGCGCTGGAGAGATGACTTGACGCGAGCTATTGGCAAAAAATGGTGGAATACAACCCGTGATGACTACCAGCGACTCATCCTCATCTGAGCACCCTAATTGCCTGATATGATAAATTGATTGATTGAAGACCACATCAACAACGTAGTAAGGAAAGAGTATTATTCGATCAAACAAGAGATCAAAAATGGCGGCAACATTACGAAATCTCTGCCACGATAATGACAATGGAACTGCATATGTACGGGATAGAGATTTGAAAATAAGCGATAGACTCGAACAGAACTTGGGGGTTAAAAATGATATTTGTGTTTCCTTAAAAAAATTACTCGATTCTCGAGCAACCATATTCACTATCGCAAAAATATTATTTTATGACCTCAAAGATCAACGGCTAACCTTTCACAGACATCGACAATCTCCTTCTTCTTACGAATGAGCTCCGGTTCGTAGATAGGACGCTCGCATTTCGACTGCCGAATCCTGTAAAGATACGAAATCAGAAATATCACTTATTTTTTCTTCTGAATCATGTGTGCATATTTATAAATATTTGACCCATGACAAGGTAAGATAGAGAGAGAGAGAGAGAGAGTGTGCGAATGTATCTGATCCCGATGCAATTCAGAAAATACAAGTACGACTTGATTAGCTTTTCTATAATTTCTGGAATCGAAAGACAATTGGTGATGTTATGAGACCCACCTCTCGCTCTCCAGAAATATCTTCGTGTCAGTACTCCTTGGCAGAAAGGCCCAGACAGAGACGATTCTCGACGATTCTATTAAATAAATATTCTTCGATCGTTGACCATAACGTGAGGAACAATAATATTCACGGAGGAGTCCGAAAAGGACGAAGAAAAGGACGAGTTCGAAATATGATGCGCAAGATGCGGTGCGCATGCGCGTGCATGGATCGATTTTTGTAAACACCGAGGCGGGAGCCGTAGTAAAGCACCCCTCGAAATCATGTTTTACGACTTTTTCATATATTGTACAGGGTGCGCCATAATTATGGCTACTAAATTTCAAAGCATTGCATAACAAATCCTAATAGATAAAACGAGGTATTGAGTTCTTAGTTTTGTTGTGGGTTCCACATAATATAACTATTCGGGGTTTCAAGTGATCTTGTTAATTCTCGTTTGAATAGGATTTTTTTGTAACTGGCCGTTCATTGTTTTTGAGCGTTGTGTCACTGATACACTTGGTTGTGTGCATGGTACTTTCAAACCGATAGTCCATGGGCTTAATAGGCCATACTATTATATTAATGAGGTCATATGTAATTGAAGGTAGAAAGATCAATGTCGAGATTCACTCCCACAGAACGTGAGGAAACCAGAAAGAAGACCCTACACACACGCATTTTAGTGATAATCGGAGACTATTATTCTAGCTTAAAAAAACATCAGATCTTTGAAACCTGGTAGAAGCAATGTTTACTAGGAATATTTCATGCACAAAAAATTAGAAGGTGGTTAGACCAAGAATTGAAGAAAAATGGCTCCTCAAAGTTGTGAGCAGATTCGCAAGTCCGCGACTTTAATTTTTATTATCGAAAAAATATTTGCTTGATCAGGCCGCATATCTTCAGTATTGAAAGTCATGGTTATCAGCCTTGATAATCTCTTCTCTAATTAGACAAGTTATTTTAACGGCTAGACTCTACGCGTAAAAGATAAATCACGAAATACAGATAATCGAAAAAAAATTAAAATTAAAAATCGTGAAAGAAACCGAGCGCTATTTGATTCCATCCAATAACACATATAGTGAGGTTATCATGTCCTATTAGTAATGTGTTGGCATGGATCATCTTCATGCATGTCTGTGAGAGATTGGACAAGTATTCCATTTGAATTGCGAATTCCTCGTGTACAGCCTCTCCGAAGGGCTTTGGAAAATTAATTGGTGGTCAGCACATATGAAATCAATTATCGCTTTGTCGATGCAGTTCTATAGCTGTATGGACGACCTTCCAATGTTACTAGTTTGAGAGCTGAAACATTACTAGTTTTGTAGTAGCTCTGGTCCAAACTAGTAATTCTGCTACGGACTTCACACCTTCATCTCAGTACACTTCCGATCGCTACTAGAAATGACGCAATCGATGGATAGCCAATCCATGTTATTTTTTCGTATGTACATACCTTCACTAGAAACTAATACAAACATCGGAACATGGCTGTTGATTTCAGCCAAATAAATTGGCTTTGAAAAAAGTAGCTATAATTATGGCGCACCCTGTATAGTAATAAATCGTATTGGATACAGACTATTTAGGTGACGGCTGATCCTATCCATGTTTTCAAAGAAAGATTGCGAATCTAGGACGTTTGTTCGATTTTAGCATCAAACATTTGTTTTGACAGCAAGAAACTCGTTTCGAAACCGATATTCTGCTTATTTCGCATAACTTTGCAAAATCTGAATTGATAACGTGGAATGGGGCATGCTAAACCCTCCATTGCATATTATATTGATAATTAATTCACTCATTAGTGAAAATCGGTTAAACGGCCAATTTGGCGGAGTGTCTTGGCAATCTGCCAAGTCCATTCCATTTTACTTGAGCGAATCGTCTCGGACTCCTCCGTGTATTGGATGCTATTTAAATACACTAAAATAAAAAAAATAAAAACCATGGTATCACTTTTACTTTCACTCAAAATTTGTCACAATGATATGCGATAAAAAATTAGAACCTATTCAGTTCAGGCATATTTATTCACCTATTCAGGCATAGTCGCGAGAATCTAATCGTGTAGATATTAGTATATCGTACTAACTAGGCATACAATCCCGAGAATGGCTCTCTTTAATCATGATAGTATCTTGAAGTGGAATATAAACCAAAGTCTGCGCGAAGTAGAGAAAGTTTGAAACTGGGAAGACATTCCTAATGCTGCTGACCTATGAATTTGATACACGAATAGCAGCTTCTCTTCGAGGAATGCACTCAGTTGTTCCCTCGCTGCGATTCTCTCCTACAAACGGGCGGTAGAAGTCAAAAGAAATTGGACTTTATGCCCTTGAATGTTTGATTAACTCCGCTAAATATCAAAAATAATTCACATGAAATAAGGTCTTTACCGTATTGTTAATAAAGCGGGCGGGTAGAGGGCGAGAGGTCGGATTGGGCAGATACCAAACGACGACTCGTGGCCAGGAAAAGAAGATACCGAAGAGTCGGCATCTACATAAGTCACCGTACACTTTAAATTTCTTTGATAACTTTTGACTCACGATAGATTTATGGGTCAACCTCTGACATGTCATAGCATACCCACCGAGTGTTAGGTATATGCCATAGGGATATCACAGAACTCACTGGTTGTTGCACAGTGAAGACGCAATCAATCGAGACTTTTAAAAAAATTCATGAATGGATTTTTCCCTGAACACCAAACTTTCTGATATTTTAGATAAGTCGAAGGGCTACCCTTAAAAAGTTTTTCAAGTTCCTGCCCTATCGCACTTTGGCTACAGAATTGCTCAAAGATGTTTCCCGAAAAAATAAATTTTTGTTCATAGACGTGCTAGAAGCTCATTCAAAAGCTCATAATGATCCTTTCCACAATTCCTGATGACCCCCGAAGTTTGATAACGATAGCTCGAAATTTGAATTCAAGGCACGAAAAAAACCAATTTTTCACTTTTTCACATGCCCCAACTTTTGGTGTTTCCAGTTATGAGAGTGATTTTCGTTCAATGGTCTTTCCAAGATACGATGGTAGCATATCCATGGATTATACGATTCCCAACTTTTTAGAACATTTGGATAACTTTCCCGCCCACAGCAACCGACAATCCAAGATCAATAAATTTTCGGGGGTTATCAGGAATTGTGGAAAGGATAATTTTGAGCTTTTGAATGAGCTTCTAGCACGTCTATGAAGAAAAATTTATTTTTTCGGGAAACATCTTTGAGCAATTCTGTAGCCAAAGTGCGATAGGGCAGGAACTTGAAAAACTTTTTAAGGGTAGCCCTTCGACTTATCTAAAATATCAGAAAGTTTGGTGTTCAGGGAAAAATCCATTCATGAATTTTTTTAAAAGTCTCGATTGATTGCGTCTTCACTGTGCAACAACCAGTGAGTTCTGTGATATCCCTATGGCATATACCTAACACTCGGTGGGTATGCTATGACATGTCAGAGGTTGACCCATAAATCTATCGTGAGTCAAAAGTTATCAAAGAAATTTAAAGTGTACGGTGACTTATGCGCGCGACTGTACTATAAATTAATAAACAATTTAGAGTAATAATTTAAATCACGTTATCACAACGCGATTGAGACTAACAAAGATGCTGAAGGTGCAGTGATTTTTGTATTTCGAAAAACGAAAGGAACGCAATCGTAATGGCAAAGTCTGCGAGAGAAAAAGTGGTCGCGGGGTGGGTGAGGGGGGAAGGGTTTAGTTATCGGACTCCGCTTCAAAGAATAAAAGATATTTTTTATATGGATCTCGACCGAACCAGAACTAAAACGATAAGACAACGAGCAATCATGAATCATTTATCATGCTCGTGGAACAACAATCATAATTTCATAATAACAAAAAAGTTAAACAATAACAAATCAGTTTGAGAATAACAACATGAGGTAAATCATAAACGAATCGAAAAGCTACATAGACCCGAATCTGAGGTGGGGCATTACTGTATTCCGATCAGGAATCGATTTCGAAATGAAATATGGCATGAAGTTGGAGGAGAATCAAGCAGCGACCGCCGGAAGAGACAGGTACAGAATTATACAAAAATCATATTTAAAATTGTTACGCGATCAACGATCTTCGCTATTCTTTCCTGCGATTATAGGGTTTCTTATCGTCAATTCTATCGATAAAATTGGAAAACCACTTTCACCTAAATATTCATTGTTTCGTTCACAATGAATTACGAAAAACCTAGGTGTTTGTCTTCAATCCCGATTTTCGAACATAAGAAACAATTGCAATAACTAACCTCTCGCCGACAGCAATAGCTTCGTGAACCTTTGCCATGAATTCGTCGTATCGAAGCAGCTCCAACTCGGAGAATACATCTGACTCGTTCTCCGACTTCATTTTGCTGTGAAATACTGCTTTAGAAAACACCATTCTTCCTTTATTAGAATAAATATAGTCTCCTTTCACCAATAGGGTGACAGCAGCGGAACTTCTTCGGTTTCTGGCCCAGATTGCGACCGCACAGATTGAAATGAGATTGAGGGGACGAAAAATTAGATGGGGGAGGGAGGGAAAACAATCGCTGAGTTATCTGGGCCAGAAACCGAAGAAATATTATCAAGTTCTGTGAAATTAATAGTATAGCTCACGTCACACATTCGAGGATCGTCAGTGCGTACTGCTCGTAGGCTCGCATCTCATCTCGATCTGCCCCAGCAGCAAGACGAACCTCGACGACTCTTTTTTTGTCTAGGTTCTTGAATCAGAACCGGCCAGCTGTATTTTTCCATACATAAATCCAATGTACTGTATTTGTATCGCACCTCTGAATACCGTTCATGACCTGCAGGAGGGTACCGAGAGCACTCAGAACTTATTTTATTTTATTTATTTATTTATCGTACACCACTGAAGGTGCTTCAACAAGTACAGGATGTACGAGAAAGGAGAAAGATAGTGAGAAAACTAGGGGAAGGATGCGTGAGGAATGAGGGTGGGGTAGCGGGGGGGGGGGGATCGATCTTCTCATGGAGTCGCACATTGGAATGTCGAGGTGAGGGAGCCTCGTATGCGGTAGGAACTGGCCGCTGATCCAATATATGTCTTATTGGATGGAAGTGCTTGACGAGGTAGATCGAGTTGGAAGGGGAAGGGGGTGCGAATGGATGGGGGTGGGTTGGAGGAAGGTCACAGATTCAAAACTTCTATTCCGAATGCACGAGGTAAATTAGGATGATTAAACATGTGAATCTAAATAGTAGGAATAGACAATTTGGGGTTACAAATCAAGTGCAATTTATTTAATAAGCGAGCGGTTCTGTGAGAAAAATATACTTTGAGATTTTCTCTCTTGAAAGGGGGTAGATGAAGAACAAACGAACCATTACGTCTACTAATTGCACGATATGTGTAAAAATGTGTAGGTTCTATAACAACAAAGTTGGCAAAAATTTTGAGAGCTAAGACAATATCGATGACAATACGACGAGTGTACAAAGTATTCAATGAATATAGAGATAATCTATCAGAGTAGGATGGAACAATGGGATCTACTCTGGAGCAACGAAAGTATAAAAGTCTAGTAAACAAGTGTTGTAGTGAGGTTTATTTGTGACATACAATCATAATATGAGAGTCGAAGTTCAATAGTGGATCGATAAATACACCTAAATCACGAATGGAGGCAGAGATTGCAAGATTGCTAGAAAGAAGAGAGTAGGTGGTTCTGGGATTGTGTTGTCCTATGTGAAATATGTTGCAGTTTTTCTCAGCAACTTCTAACTGCCATGTTTTGCAGTATTCCGTGAAACCCAAAATCCCGGACTGAAGTTGAGTGGGGGCGTCGGATGGAGAGAGTGGATCAAAAGTGGTGTAGAGTTTGATGTCGTCAGCAAAGAGCCGACAAGAGAGTTTAGGGTAGGGGGAGAATACTTTAGGGAGATCAAAAGTGTAAAGCAGAAAGAGGATTGGACCTAATACTGTCCCCTGAGGGACGCCTGAGGCAACAGGTTTCTCAGAAGAGAGAACATCGCCAACTCGAACTCTGAAACTCCTTTCGGAGAGATAACCTGAGATCCAATTCAGCAAACAACCACGGATACCAATAGAATCTAAATTGAGCAATAATTTACTGTGAGAGACCTTATCAAAAGCCTTAGCTAAGTCAATATAGGCAACGTCAACACAATAGTCACGATCAATCGAATCGCGCCAAGATTGGGTGCAGTCAAGTAATTGGGTAACAGTTGAACGTCTAGAGAGAAAACCATGTTGCTCGGGGGGGGGGGGGGGAATAATATTGTGGGCGGTACACCAATCAATAATAGTTGGCTTGAGCAATCGTTCCATGATTTTATCTGGGATGGGGGTGAGACTAATTGGGCGGAAGTCAGAAACAGAAGAAGGTGAAGCTACTTTAGGAATAGATACCACAATAGACGATTTCCAGAGAGAGGGAATATTACCAAGCATTAAACTGTAATTAAAGATATGAGCAAGAGGTGTGGAAAGAGAAGTAAAACACTTCTTGAAAATAATGGAAGGAATGTTGTCAGAGGGGAGAGAACAGGAAGAAGAGACACGACTAAGGTGGGAGGCGACTTCGTGCGGGAGGATAATAGAGACAGGAATGGATTGGGAGACTAGAGAGGGGCAGGTCGGGACAGTTCCGTCGTCACTAGTATAAACTGAGATGAAATAATCAGCTAGAGTTTCTGCTTTCTGGGAGGAACAAGCGACTACGGAACCGTCAGGAGCAACAATAGCGGGAATCGTTTGCCCTTTAGACTTGAAACGGGTCGACACGTAGCGATAGAAAGAGCGACTATGGTTACTGGCAAGCAAACGATTCTCATAAGAGCGAATATACTTTCGTATTTCACTATCTAATTTGCGCGAAACTTGAGAGAACTGGGACAGAACAGGGCGAAGATGAAGTTTATCAATCAAGGCGCGTTTATGGGCAAGGAGTGATTTGATATGAGAAGGGTATTGGTCAAAAGGAAGAGAAGTCTTTTTGAGAGGGACAAACGAAGGGAATAACGCAATGATATAAGACACAAATCGATCATACAGATCGGATACATCGATAAAGTCAGAGAGAATCGCTTCTCAATCAGTCCCATAAAGTGCATTGTCCAGTCCAGAGAAGTCAGTTTTGCGGAAATCAAAAGTGTGCACTATTATGGGATGAGAGAGGGGGAACGAGAACAGGAAATCAATAGAGGAATTATCGGCATTGCAAAAAGGAGCGGATATGCGACAATGGGAAATGATTTCAGGAGGAGAGAGAATGACATCAAGGAAATGATCATTGAGGGAGGGGGAGGGGACGACTTGAAAGAGAGCCAGGTCGGTAGAGAGATCAAAAAGACACGAAGCTTGAGAGGATAAGGGACCGGGAGCGTTCCAATTGATATGTAAATTAAAGTCACCCAGCACAACCACTTGGTACTAAACGGATACCAGGGAAGAAATAAGATCGAAAAGAGATGTATTCTGAGCAGTGGTTGTGCTAGGAGGACGATAGACAAGTATGAATCGGGTAGGAGTAGGGGCAAGTGGGGAATGGATATCAATAGCAAGAATATCACTCGAAATTCGTGATGGAATGGTAACTCGGGAGCACGGAAGATGATCACGAATGAATACACAAACACCACCACCACGACGGGGGCGATCAGAACGAAAAAGTCGGTAGGGGAATGAAAGGAGTAGCTCAGAGTCTATGATCTTAGAAGAGAGCCAAGTCTCAGTGACGAAGAGAATATCGGGTTTGTCAATAGAGAGGGTGGCGTGAGTGTTCGAGAGCTTATTACAGAGAGATCTCCCATTAAACATCGAGCAAGATAACTTAGATTGAGCCTGAGCAGTGGGGGAAGGAACAAGAGAGACAGGCGATGGAATAGTGGAAGGCGAGAGAGGAGAAAGGAAGGGGTCATGAAAGGGCGAGAGAGTGTGTGAAAAGAAGAGAGACGAAAGGAGGGAAGGGGAAGAAGGGAATGGGGAGAGAGGAAGAGGAGAAGTCGAGGCAACAACAAGAGACGAATCGATACTGCTCACATACGAAGGGGGATCGAATAGTGGTGTACGACAAATTTTTTTTTTTTTTTTTCCCTGAGGGGGAAGTCGAGTGCGCTTATGAGTGCGAATGTCATCCCTGTGCCACAAGTCATCCCGATAGAGGACAAATGGACAGTTAGAATCCGACTCACGCAACGACTTGAGTCTGACTCTCAAGGTCTTACTTCTCTCTCTCTCCTCCACTGTCTGGCATTTGCGAATAAAGATACCCTTGAACTCCTCGTTCTTGCGGAGAACATGAGCGTTTTTGAGAGCAGCGAGGAGGTGAGATCGAGAGGGAAGGACCACTTTGAGCTTCATTCGATTCATCAAACCGATAGTGAAAGATGGGCATCCCAACCATCGAGACCTGAGATTTTTATCGATTTTCCTATTCAATCCGTTCGAATTGAAAGAATAATTTTGATACTCCAACATTTAATGTTCGTTATTGGTTTCCACATGCTTGCTCTTCTTTATAAGTTTGTCAAAATATACAGTTGTGCTCATAAGTCACCGACCACTTTTAATTTCTTCCATAACTTTTGACTCATGATAGATTTATGGGTCAACCTGTGATATGTCATGGCATACCCACCGAGTGTTAGGTATATGCCATAGGGATATCACAGAACTCCCTGTTTGTTGCGCAGTGAAGACACAATCAATCAACAATTTAAAAAAAATATTCTTGAATGGATTTTTCCCTGAACACCAAACTTTCTGATATTTTAGATAAGTCGAAGGGCTACCCTTAAAAAGTTTTTCAAGTTTCTGCCCTATCGCACTTTGGCTACAGAATTGCTCAAAGATGTTTCCCGAAAAAATTTTTTGTTCATAGTCATGCTAGAAGCTCATTCAAAAGCTCATAATGATCCTTTCCACAATTCCTGATGACCCCCGAAGTTTGATAACGATAGATATTAATTTGACCTCAGGGCACGAATTTTTCACTTTTTCACATAATTTTTCTCTCCCTATTTTGGACGATCACAGTTCCAAGACCGATTTTTGTTCAAATGTATTTCCTGGACATGTTAGTTGCAAATGCATGGAATATACGATTCCCAACTTTTTAGAGCATTTGGATAACTTTCCACCCCGCGGCAACCGAAAATCCGAAGGCATTCGATTTTCAACCCAAAAAATGACCATGATATCATCATTGGTCGAAAAAATTGTTCTCTTAGAACTTCCTGACTAATTTTTTCTCTGGTATATTTGTGTGTGCTGAATCCGAATTTCGATATGAGAGCCCAAGATATCATTAATGAAAAAAGTTAAAATTCATTATGTCGAAAAGCAGCCGATTTTGAAAATTTATTGACCTCGGATTTTCGGTTGCCGCGGGCTGGAATGTTATCCAAGTGCTCTAAAAAGTTGGGAATCGTATATTCCATGGATTTGCAACTAACCTGTCCAGGAAAGGCATTTGAACAAAAATCGGTCTTGGAACTGTGATCGTCCAAAATAGGGAGAAAAAGTGAAAAATTCGTGCCCTGAGGTCAACTTAAGAGCTTTCGTTATCAAACTTTGGGGTTCATCAGGAATTGTGGTAAGGATCATTTTGAGCTTTTGAACGAGTCTCTAGCTTGTCTATGAACGAAAAACCATTTTTTCGAGGCCCTATTTTGAGACAGTCTAAAACCACTGTTCGTCATCCTCCCATGAGTACATATTTTCATCGAAAAGGTATTTAGGCCTTCTATTATCACACCGAGTACGAAGGCTGAGAACAAAATCCATTCAAGAATTTTTATTTTTGAAATTCAATCGATTGATTGCGTCTTCAGTGCGCAACAACCAGGGAGTTCTGTGATATCCCTATGACATATACCTAACACTCGGTGGGTATGCCATGACATATCACAGGTTGACCCATAAATCTATCATGAGTCAAAAGTTATGGAAGAAATTAAAAGTGGTCGGTGACTTATGAGCGCAACTGTATATAAAGGTTATCATATTGGCAGGAAATATAGAAAAAAAAACACGAGAATCAGGCAATCAAACCAGGGCCGCGGAGACATTTCTCTGCGCGAGCACGCACGGCAACGACCCATAAGGTAAGGAGCCTCCCTGAAAATCGATTGGAGTTACGGCAACACGGCCCCCGATTCATCAACAATTGCAAAAAGTACCGCCTAATTGCACCAGAAAATCGACACCTCATTTTCAGAAGAGTTCACGAGTTTCTCGTACGGAAAACAGTAAAACTAGCTACAAAAGTTAAAATTTCATCAGGTTGGCGGCAAATCAGGAAAAGTTCAGAGAAATCCGTGCAAGGTATCCAAAAATTCAATTCAAAAAGTTGCCTGAAACCCTGAATCATCAGGGTCAGTCAGGTAGGTTGCCTGACCCTGATGGGTTTGAATTTCGCGGGCCATTTCTGTAAGGGGCGTGGTTAGGCGGTGCTTTTTGCGATTTTCAATGGAACAGGGGCCGTGCGGCAATCTAGGCCTACCGTAACCGCGGGAAATGAGTCAGGTCTACAATCACGGACTCGAAATTCAGTCATTCACGCCCGGTGTTGGAAATACCAATGCCAAGATTTTGCGCATATTCGACGTGATAATATAAATATGCAAACAGTTGCCAGAACAGTCGGAAATTAAATCTGATGGGCGAATCAATATTTGATAATATAGTGGTTTAAGAATGCACAATACGCTTACGGCAGCAAGGAAGGTGACCAAGAGGATGAGATGGACCACCGCCATGATAATCCTCCCGACCATCCACCAAATGACCCAATCGAGTGGGAGGAGGAAGGCTAGCTTGCGAAGGGTCGGCATCTGAAAGAAGCGACATTATAATGATAATAAAATATGATTATTTTAATATACAATATATATATATTTTTTTTAAATATTTTAATATTAAAATATGGTTAGCGATGATGTACCGAGTGAGTCAGAGCGGCCGCATAAGCCACGGCAGCTGGTGTGAGAAATGTTTTAAACGAGACAGTGAAAGAGCTAGTGAGCGTTTAGTAAAATCATATATATTTTAAATCATAAACGCTCCTCCTTCAGGGGAGGAATGAGACAGGTCAGGACCTCTTATTACGAGGTTTCCGATCTTGAGAAAAACATTTGGCCCATCACAAATTGCTGAAGCACCGCCACGCTTCCGAAAAGCTAATTGATCACTTCAATCCTTTTTTTTTTTTAATAATAAGGATTATTTAAATGTAGTAAGAAATTTTAGGTGGCGCCCTTACAAGAAATTTAGGTGGCGCCCCTATTGTACTCAATTAGTATTCCTAGATCGAATTCATTCCTAATTAAAAATTAACCAATCTAACAACACTGTTTCCAACTCTTGTTTGTATACGTTTCTGTGTCCAACACGGAGGAGTCCGAAAGAAGAAAAGGACGAGTTCGAAACATGATGCGCAAGATGCGGTGCGCGTGCGCGTGCATGGACCGATTTTTGTAAACACCGAGCCGGGAGCCGTAGTAAAGTACCCCTCGAAATCATGTTTTACGACTTTTTCATATATTGTATAGTAATAAATCGTATTGGATACAGACTATTTAGGTGACGGCTGATCCTATCCATGTTTTGAAAGAAAGATTGTGAATCTAGGACGTTTGTTCGATTTTATCACCAAACATTTGTTTTGACAGCATGAAACTCGTTTCGAAACCGATATTCTGCTTATTTCGCATAACTTTGCAAAATCTGAATAGATAACATGGAATGGGGCATTCTAAACCTTCCATTGCGTATTATATTGATAATTAATTCACTCATTAGTGAAAATCGGTCAAACGGCAAATTTGGCGGAGTGTCTTGGCAATCTGCCAAGTCCATTCCATTTTACTTGAACGAATTGTCTCGGACTCCTCCGTGCCAAAAAACCTTTCTTACGCGGCGGGCCAGCAGATGGGTAGTCAGATGCCAGCTTACGAACATGCCCGTAGTCAGGAAGAGAATATGGCGTTGACTCAAAATCTGAAAGTAAAAACTGTCCAAATAGAAACACGTCATTAATACGCTGAGAAAAAATTCGCTGTCAATAATTTACTTGTGGTACGGTTTGCTGCTCGGAACGTCTTCTGAACTGTCTTCGGGGACGTTGCACGATAGGCGGACACACTGCACACACACGATCGAGAATTCTAAATAGGCAGAATTTATGGAAGCACAATAGTAATTGGAAATTGAAGCTTTTAAAAAAATAGATAAATTACTTTTTTCTCAGTTTCTGAACTTTGCTTTTCTTAATTACATAGTAACTTGATTTTTTTTCACTCGAGCTTGTGCAAACATTCGATTTCATCTATGATGCGCTTACTAAGTTTTTTGTATAGATCAATACATAACCTCTCGCAGGCATCGATAATCTCCTCGTCCGTTACAATGTGCTCCGAATCTTCGCTTGGATCCCACTCGTGTTTACTATAACAATGTAAACGTAAATAGTACACCGAAGATAGTCCGTGTCGCAAAATGCAAACAATTCAGAGAAAAAAGACTATAGCTACGATATATATCTCTCTCTCTGGTCTAACATTTATTACGTGAAAATTGAATTAGAAGATAATGAAAAAAGCCCACGTCCATATCTCCAGAATACTCTTCGTAGTATCGCAGTACTCCTCGACAGGAGCGCCAAGATTGAGATGATTCTCAATGAAACTGTGCAATTATATGACTATTTTTCTTAACTCGTAAGAGAACGTGCAAGAACTAAATATTGGGGTGTTCCGAAAGTTCCTGGACTATTTATTTGGAAATTATTTTCTCGATATAGAGATATGCATCGAGTTACTCTTAGGAGCGTTAGACGGAGCAACCAATGTTCCTTGGATTCTGCGCTCGAAGCATTGTAATCCTCATACTTTTAAAAAGCGACTCCGCGTACTAAAATCAGTCACGCTCATTTTTCATAAAATCAATCCATGTGCAGTTTTACGAATCGGAAAAAATCGGTTTATTGTCTCATCCGAATAGGGTAGCTCTCGAATTACGCGCTATTTCAACCTCTCATTTCGCATTGCATCATCACAACGAATCTCATCATTTCCCACACTATTTTACAAAAATTTGCGAATTTGATGACAACCGTAGGTGGAAGTTATTCAGAAAAATTAAAACTCTGAATCGAATCCGTTTGAGCGAAAATTGCTTCGAAAAAAGTTAGGAAAAATTTAAAAATTTACACTCTCAAGGGGTGCCTAAATTAGAGCCGAACATTTAACTTTTATTCATTTTTAAGGTCAGTTTATTTGAAATTTGTGTATGGCAGTTCAGACCCCTCTTCTGCTTTGGTGTTAACCTGGGGGTAACCCCAACCTTCATCCTCCGCTGAGCTTTAAAATATCAAATTTACGGTCCGAAAACCCACTCTTTCGCCTATTGCATAATTATTAGGTAAAATTTGGACAACCTGAGGGTCGGCATCTGAAGGTATTGTCATTACCACGGTTTGAATAGTGGTGTCAGATGTGAGAGCTCGGGTTTTCCCGCGCTTCCTGCGCGCCACTTTTGCTAAGCTGCGCAGTCACCCTCTCCTCTTTACAGGTGCTCTCTCACCTGGGCGAGAGAGTGTTTGAAAAGCGGAGAGGGTGGCTGCGCAGCTTCGGAAAAGTGGCGCGCAGGCAGCGCGGGAAAACCCGAGAAAGAACAATATCTGGTTTGTAAGCGTTGCGGCTCAGAGATCGGTAGGGCGACCAAATTACGCCGGGGCACAATCATTGCACAACAATTCAACACAAATGAGTAAAAAGCACCGAGCCGATTAGCTGGGGATGTATGGGCGATACGATTTCCAGAAACATCATTAACTCGGCAGATATTTCAATGAGGATCGCGTTCGAACCCGTACGAACATTGAGTAAGGAACCAAAAATCAACAATTTATCGTTCGCTTATAGTAGGCAAGAAAAAAGAATATAACAAGTTAACAACATTGGGTATAACGGAAAACAGAGATGAGAGACTGCTGTAGATCGATCAGAACTCGATTGAATTAGAAAATAAGTTAATTCGATTGTATTAGAAACGAATCAAGCCGCGGCCACCGGACGACAAAGATACTTTATTCTGCAAATAAAGAATACACACTTATTTTAAGTCAATTTGAAATCACTACGCATTACAGGATTTATTTTCTGTCATTTTAATAAATTTGAACATACTTTTCTTGATTCTTAGAGTTTTTTGCGAACATATTGTTATAACATAACACATTATAACACATTATATATAACACATTCGAGTGCGACGCTCGCTCAAAGGTCGGTCGGTTCGCATAAACGCGCCGCTCTCGTTTCTCCTCCCAAGCCGGATTGGTCACCGTGGGAGGGTATGACCAAATCATGGCAAGCCTTATCATCGCTACGCTCAACTGCCTATCTCTGTGCCATGACTCAAGGATCACTGAACTGGAGAACGCACTCAGCAATATCAACTTCCACGTTCTGGGTCTGTCCGAAGTAAGAAGACCAGATGAAGCCTCAATTGATCTACTCAAGTCGGGAAGCGTACTCTATCACACGCAACGGCAGCAGAATCGTATGGCCGGAGTGGGGTTTGTCGTGAGTGGGGAAGCTAAGCGGATGGTAGTGAGATTTGGCGGCTTAACTCCTAGGGTCTGCTTTCTTGACGTGGAGGTACCGAACAACGAGCTTATTCGCATTTTCCAGGTCTACGCGCCTGCCAGTTCGAGAGATGACTCGGAGTTCAGTGATTTTCTCGATCAGCTCGAAGCAGCGTACAACGCGCCTGTGTCTGGAAGCCACCGGTACCGATTCGTGCATAAGGTCATGATGGGTGATCTCAATGGAAAAATTGGTTGTCGTCAGTTGGGGGAAAACTCTGTGGGGGCATTCGGGTATGGGGATAGGAACAACAAAGGGCAAATGGTTGTGGATTTGTGTGAGAGGCTTCATCTCAAGGTGGGTAACTCCTTCTTTCGGAAAAGGACAATCCGCAAGTTCACTTGGGTTTCACCAAATGGGTTATCAGCAAATGAGATCGATTTCATCTTGTATCCTAGGGGAATGGCAGTGAGGGATGTCGGAGTGATAAATCGATTCGATTTTACCACTGATCACCGACTCGTTAGAGCTTCCATCTCATTCCCTCGCCGTTTCCCTTGGAGAAAGGAAACGACCGGTCAGGGTGATTCGCACCTCGAAAATGGACTGTTTAAACTCAGTCTACGATTAGAGTTACAAAGTAGAGGAGCGGATCTTAGGTACGGTAACATTGTGGATGCGATTAGAGGGGCGGGGAAAATTGCAACGGTTTATACACCTAGGGATGGAGGAATATCACAAGCTACAAAGGATCTACTAGCGGGACGAAAGGATTATAAGATGCAGTCAGCCGGTTTGCCTCGCTTACAGTGGCTGCTTCTAAACAGATCGATCCGTCAATCTTTCAGAAATGATAGAGAACGGTCGTATCTAAGTTACGTCAATGCAGCCATTGCGAGCGGGAAAAGCTTTAAGAAGGCTGCTGCAAGAATTGCTGTAGGGAAAGGTAGAATTCACAAAATTAGGGATGGGTCGGGTAATTGGGAATGCACACAATTGGGTATAGAGAGGGTCTTCCAAGCATTTTATAACGATTTGTATGAAGGGGACGGAGGAATAGGATATAGAACACTAAGAGTAAGGGACCCATTCATTCCCTTGTGCGTTGCTGAAGTGGAACAAGCACTTCGACATTTCAAGTCAGGTAAAGCACCGGGAAGGGATGGGATCACTGGTGAGATGTTGAGGGCGGGATCTGACTACTTAGCTCCATTACTAACAGAGGTATTTAACAACATACTAACCGGAAGTGTCCCAAAGGGGTTTGGTGACTCGCGCACTATTCTGCTGCCTAAGACAGGTGATAGTTCTCTCGTTAAAAATTACCGGCCAATCAGTCTGCTGCCTGCTTTGCAGAAAGCTCTCACCGGTCTTTTGAATACGAGACTCGCACCTATCCTGGATAGCAGTAGGAGTTGGGAACAAATGGGATTTAGACAGGGACATTCTACGGTAGATGCTATTCACACTCTCAAAACGGTAGTCACAAACTGCATTGATCATCGCTTGCCCATTTATCTACTTTTCGTGGATATTTCTAAGGCTTTTGATTCGGTTTATGTTGATGCTGTCTATAAGGCTCTGGAGGTGGAAGGTGTTCCGTCGGAAGTGGTTTCATTCCTAAGTTCCCTCTCTCGGTGTAGCAAAAGTGCAGTCTTAGTGAATGGAAAGGAAGTGGAAATCAATGTTGGAAGAGGGGTTAGACAAGGAGACTGTTTGTCACCCAGACTGTTTACAGCAGTCTTGGATATGGCATTCCGTCAATTAGACTGGGCGGGAAAAGGGATTAACATCAATGGGCGATTCCTCTCTCATATTCTCTTTGCCGATGACGCAGTGCTCATTTCTCACGATGAGCGACAAATTCAATCGATGGCAATAGAGTTGGAGAGGGAATTAAAAAGGGTGGGGCTTCATCTTAACGGTGATAAAACTGTGGGAATGTCTTCGAAGGGTAATCCCAGGGATGTCAGAGTTGCGGGGAAGATTGTGGGTATCAGAAAAGAGGTGGTCTATTTGGGAAGCATCATTACTATCAATGGGAAGGAGGAGAGGGAGATTGGCCGGCGAATTCAGGCCGCATATGGGACTTTCCACAAGCATAGATCATTCCTAGTGAATAGATCTGTCCCAATGGTTCATAAGCGCCGTCTTTTCAATGGTTGTATCATTCCCGCCTTCCTATACGCATGTGAAACATGGGCCTTGACCAAAGCACAAAGTGAAAGATTATCGGTGGCCCAAAGACGCATGGAGCGTTGGATGGTCGGTTGCACTGTCTTGGATCATGTCTCGAACGAAAGGCTGCGTGGACTCACTCAGGTCAGAGACGTTGTTCGTACCGCCTTGAAAAGAAAGTGGCTCTGGGTGCATAAAGTTGCTAATGATCATGACTTGAAGTGGAGCAGAACTGTGATCGATTGGACTCCACGAGGGCCTAAGCGAGGACGCGGAAGACCGCCCACAAGATGGAACGATCTCTTCATGCGAACTATCGGACCTACATTCCTGAGACAAGCAAGAAATCATGAATGGCCCGCCATGCACATCAGAGCCTACTCTTGATAAATGTGTTAAAATCCAAATTGTATCAAAACCGAATTTCTGAACCTTCTGAACCGAATTCAACAATTTAAAAATCCACCTCTCTCCGACCGCTTCAATCTCCTCCACCTTGGCAACAAACTGGCCGTCTGTGCCTGACAGCACTACGAACAAGAAAAACGATTGGAAATTATACGAATCGTGAATTGATGTCATGCTCTCTGAACACGATATTATGATGCTGGATTTTAGTCGACAAATGATGTGGAGAATCTATTCATATCTAAAGCCAATCTAATCATTTCTCAAACTCTATCGACCAGTCGACCCCTGAGAAAACGCATGGAATGAAGACATTTACTCGGCTAGATTCCACCATTGGTGAATAGGCTCGATTAGAATCGCAGAGAGACTTGTGCGAATCATCCCACTTATAACCAGAGCTAAGCGAACTCGCCTCAAGCTTCCCAAAACGAGCATTGTTGTTGCCTCATGGGCTTGTAACTCATCTCGAGTTGCGCCAGCGATGAGACGATTCTCGACGAATCTAAATTTTTTCGTTTGGGACTGAAACGAAAATGGTTATAGTTTGGAAGTGTAATCCGTCTCTGCAGTTCTTACCATAAACATCCAATACTAGACAGTTCGGATGCGCATTAAGATCAGCGCATTATCAGAACGTGAGCGCAATATAGTTATCATCAGGGGTGTGTAAAAAATTCCCGCACTCCAAATTTCTCATAATCTCTTTTGTCTGTCTGACCGGCGAGAGAGAGCGTGAGAAATGAGGAGTGCGGGAATTTTTTTGCACACCCCTGGTCATCATGGTATTCTTCAAATATTTTTTTAAAAAAAGTTCTCGATGCTCTCAAGACCAAGCATGATCAACCTATGCTACATTATTCAATCACTCTATTACGTTTCTATCACCTCTGATGACCGATCAATAATTGCATTAATCCGTCCAACTCCATCATAACCTCATCCGCACTCTTGAACAGGAAATGAAGGACTATCATGACAGGAGTTTACAACTGAAGAAAAAGTATAATTGGTGTTATTTTTAAACAATTTATTAATTGATCAGTACGAACTAATTGATTCATCTCGAAAGTAAAAAATACTGATTTTGTTACACTCATGTTTGATATTTTAGAAGTAAACTGAAAAAGAAAATAGAGGTGGTGTAGGAGAAAACACATTCTTAAAAAAACAGAAAATGAAACGATACCACGCTGGAAATGGCATGTCTAAACGCAAGCAGCCATCCTGACGAGAAGACCTGTAATTAGGTAAGCGTTAACGTGATATTGATCATGTGCAACTATTGATCATACTTAAAGTACAAAAAATAAACAAGAAAAGCAATAAACATCATTACTATTTGAAAGAAAATCGCTTAAAATATATTATAGACTATGCATCCCTATTATTTATTTTTATTTTTTTAAAACATATTTTCATGTATTTTTTATGACAACCATATTTTTATGTTAATATAATCGAGCTTATACATACCGCGCCAAAGACGAGCAACAGGATGAGTACGATCACCGCCTTGAAAATCCTACCGAACATCCACCAAGTGAGACACTTGAATGGCGCCAGATTGCAACGAGTCGGCAACTTGAAATAGTACATTTATCAAGATCTACGAAAACTCATTCACAACTATCTATCACAGCTCGTGATTTGAACAACTACCAACGTGAATAATTGTTCTCAAGAGGATGAAGAATCGAGAAAACCGGTAACCTTCAAACAAAAAGATGAAAAAGTATTAAGAATCATAAAATAATAATTCTAATAACTATACAGAAGAAATATCGAATTTAATAAAAGTCACCAGTGGAAGAGACAATTCGTTATCCCGCAAAGGGAATCGGTACCTTATTAGCGCAGAACCATTCGATGATCACGTCGATGACAACGAAGACGAAGAGAAGGAGCAGAATAAGAAGAAAAATGAGCTTTTCACGAGAAATCTGTAGAGAAATGACCATGAAGAAGGACCAAGTATACCGCAATTTTTTCTCGCTATTAACGGACACTGAGAAAACAAATCTGGGCTTGAATTTGTTATATATTGAGTGAAATCGAGAGCAAAATTCAGAGTTCACTGTTGGTCTTCAACAATTGCAAAAACGAATCCACCTGCTCCTCTTCCGGCTGGATGGCCTGGTCAGAATGTCTTCTGGACTGATATCCTCAATGTTGTATGACCGACGGACAGAAACCACACATATCGAGGATTCTGAACCACACATATCGAGGATTCTGAACAGTGAGAAATTGGAAATGCATTGCGCGCCATTCCTTCTAGTCGAATCACTATCTTTCCTCTCGTGTATATCAAAACACTCGATATGTATATGTTTTTTGTTGTTGGGGATAGCGGTGATCGTCATCAGCGAAGAACTTTTTGATAAAGATTAACAATCAATGACCGACCTCTCACAGGCACTGTACATCTCCTCCAGCTTTCGAATGTGCTCCGGATCTTCGATACGATTCCGTTCGTAATGCAACAGTTCATTACTGTAATATAAATAAATGACCGAAACAATCCAATGTGTTCTGCCTCTGGCAAACATTCCTTTTTTATTATCCATTTCTGATGAGATCTAATTTGAAAAAAATCTTGGTGAATTTAGAATTTAAAAGATTAACATACGTTCACCTCATTAAATGCAGAGTGATCATAGTGCCTCTACAGTACTGTTTGACCGGACCGATGAGATTCTCGACAGTTCTGTTATTAAGATTATGCGTGCACACTAATATGTCACCCAAATTATTGATATAATTAATGCAGAGACGCCCCTTTGTAAATGCCTTATTTCCGATATGAAAGTGAAAAAAGTTAATATTTTTCATCCCCACACATAGCGCAATTAAGGAAGGTATTTCATTTTATGAAGATCAAAATCTGATCTTACAACCAGGTAAATTCCATACTTCCTACCTGTAAATATTAAACTCTTCACCTCTGTCTGTTCTTAATATTCAGCAGCCAACCGTCATAGTCCTTGTCTCTTCTCTCGAGCTCTTCACGAATGAACTCAAGACAGAAATGCTCCCACTGAATGTACGGGATCATAAAAAGAATACTATTCAGTATGCCCGGAGCATATTTCACCGTAATCAACATTCACAGAGCGTCTCTGTTATGTTTCATCTATGGCGCAATGAAATGATCGAACATTATAGTGCGATTATTTGAATTTGACGCAATAATGGGAAATATTATTAGATGAGCGATAAATGGAGAAAACACGAAAACTACTCATACCTCGTCGTCGAAATTACCGGCGAGCAGATCGACCGCTTTGGGAAGATACCAGCCGAATATAACGAACGTGACAAAGAAGAGACGATACCGAAGGGTCGGCATCTGAACATGGACGTCATCACTAAGACATCACCGAAATGCAACCAACCACATCGTACCGAATGAACCGTCGTTAAAACAAAATTCGTGGAGCTTACATGTAAAATGCCCAACCATTAAACGCAGTTCCAGTAATAACTCAGAGAGAACTTCGCCAATAGATAATTAAATAAGGATCAGAAACCTTTAAAATACTAAAGGCTTTTCAATAAATCATTTATCATTCACGTTGAATCGCGAAGGAGGTTTAACAACAATGAAACAGTCCATGACAACATAACGACTACAATTTGTTCAATGTCTAAATGTTACAGAGATTTGATTACAAACAGCGATTAGAAATTACTGTAATCATATCAGAAGTCAATAACCAATTGTCTTTAGGACTTGAAGTGGAGAAGAATCAAGCACCAACGGCTGGACGGCACAGATAAGCGATTCTGAAGAGTTAAATATTAAAAATAAATTAGAATTCGGAATATTGTTTTGAATTCGGATGATATAACTCTTATCCTTAGTAGTCTAGTACTGAGGCTCGATCAGGCCAAATAATATCTTTGATAAAAAAGTCTTCACAACATGATTCGCAACAACGCTCTTCCACCTTCACCAGAAATGAAGTATCAAAAAAGAATATTGATCTACCTCTCGCAGACAGCGCTGATCTGTGCAATCTTGAACATGAACTCGCTGACTCGATACTTCAGCTTGCAGAGCCTGTTCGATTCGTATCGGACCTCCAGAGCACTTTAATGGGATTGAAAATAGGTTACACTAACATAACGCAATTCAATCTCCTCCTACTGTCATGTTCTGAATTGGATACGTGGATTATAGATTAAATTGACATAGCCCAGATTTATTCTATTTTGTCAGTGTTGTCTGAGGAATTTAAGCTCCAATTAGGTGATATTATTATATCAGTCCCATGTAAAATATTATATTATTTGAATCATTTTTAACTCACGTCAGGATATCCATATCGTGGACGACTGCTTCCTCGATGGTGCGCAGATCATCTCGAGAAGCTCCAGCGGCGAGACGGCCCTCAACGAATCTGCAAGATCGCCGAATTAATCTGACTCTCGAAGGGAATCCCTTCAAATGATATGTTGCGATAGTGCAATGTGGGAAAAACATGAAATGGCTATAGCGATATAGATTTTTGATTGTGATATCACTCTCGCAAATGAATGAAAGAAAAAAACGGATCTTTTATACAATAGTATAATTAAATATGAAACCCAGCCTTTCGTACCAGGGGTGTGCGAAAAATTTCACACACTCCCCGTTTTTCACGCTCTATCGCCGGCTAGACAGACGAGAGAATGTGAGAAAAAAAATGAGCGCGTGAAATTGTTTTCACGCCCCTGTTTCGTACCTCTGAATGGTCTTCGATAGCTGCAGTAGCTGGTCGAGTTCCGACAGAATCTCCTCCTCTGAACGATCGACGTTGAAGTACTCGCGAAGGCGAAGGATGGCATTTTTCGCGTTCTGGAATTATTTTATTTTATGGGTCTGCTCGTCATTTTTGTAGCAAAATCTAGTTGATATCGAAAAAATTCAATTTTGGCTCATTCCATGTGTATTATACAGATACTGGACAAAACGATGATAAGAAAGGAAGATTATCCCACTAGATACTAGGGATGCCAAATCGGCAAATCGGACTGCTAATTTTGCACGCTCCGGTCGTTTATCTGATCGACAAACGAGCACACAAATCGAAGACAGTCGTCGACGATTTGTAGTCACTATCACATACCAGAACGGCTAGGGGCAGGTTGCCAACAAGTGGGAGCGCCCACTTCCACCAATCGATCATGCTGAGCTGCAAATTAACTAGAGTTACCGTAATTTTAAACAACAATAACAGGTACAATACTCAAAATAGATCAACACTGCACCACGTTTAGTAAGTTTAAGACTATCGGATGCAAGGTTGTACGTATACTACTCTATTGGTCAGGCAATTACGATTTCGTCACTTCTCGGGCGAAGATGAACTATTATTTCTAATAATGATTATTTTTAAAAATCAAATCATTAATTATATAAGTATTAATATGATAATATATCATATTCGTACCGTGTAGTGAGTGCCGGTAGTCGTATTACCGACGAGAAGAATGATCGAGTAGAGGATGGCGGCGATGAGAGCGACAATCAGCTTGTAGGAGCCAACGATTAACAAGAAAACGACCAATTCGAGAGCCATGTAGAGCAGCTGGCGGAGGGTCGGCATCTGAAGGCACGATGGCATTGTTGTTGCTGTATTGAATAGCGCTAAATCGAGGTGTCAAACGTGAACGAAGGTTCGAGTAAAGCCGCAGAGATCAACTAATATTAAAAATAAGCATAGTCAGGGTGGAAAGCCGCTAGTTGCAATGCTTGCTGCGCGCGTAGCGGGAGTTCGATGGGTCGACCAAATTACGCCAGGGCACGATCTTTGCACACTGATTTAACTGGTTTTTTAATCGCATTTTCTCCTCGAAAATGAAAAAATATATGAGAAAAAAAAACAAGATTTATGAAAGCAGTCAGTTATTGACGGTTGGTCCGGGAATTTGAGAAGAAACTAGAATACAGTTTGATCGATTAAATACTGGGTCGATCAAAAGAATTAGCTTTCCTGTATCTAGGACCCGGTCGGTTTCCGTTCCAGTCGAAGAGGAGACGACTGTTAGGAACATTTAAAAATATTTTCAACTGGATCCATAACCCGATAAATCATTACAAAAGCGAGAAAAATAATAAAAGTGTTTATCGCACACTATGAATTCATGGCAAAACGGCAATGATAAAACAACAAAAACGATAAAACTGAACGAAAACGGGAACGTATCAAAATGTTAGAGATGATATAAGAGACAAAGAAGATGGACTACTGTATTCCTATTAGGAATCGATTCTGGAATGTCTTCTGGGCTGGATTTGGAGAAGGCTCAAACATCGACTGCCGAACGACACAGGAACGCGATTCTGAAAAGTTAAAACAATACGCCGAATATATCGATATCCAAACACTTCTCAGTGGCAGTTTACTAATGAGACCGATATCATCGCATCTGAGACATGTTCGTGCTTACAACAAGTTTCCCAACTTCCGAACTAATTGGTGTGTCGACATCGACAACTAAAAAAGCTACTGCGAGAATCAAATCCCTTCTGTATTAGAAATAATGACAGTATCGGGGAAACAATAATGTTCTACCTCTCGGAGACTGCGCTAATCTGTGCAATCTTGAACATGAATTCGCTGACGTGATACTTCAGCTTGAAGGGTATGTTCGAGAGGCTGTTTGATTCGTAGTTCACTGCCCGAGTACTGCAAAGAGGATGGATCAGATAATATCTGAATAATTCAAGCGACAATCATACTATTCCTTTGCCATTCCGTAGATCACCGATTCTTTATCTTGAGAATCCCAATCTTTCAGCCAAGATAAGTGTTTTTTTCAACAAAAATATGGATCATAAAAAATTTCTTAACTTTCGGTAGGTTCTCATCCGGACTACTACGCCTACATTAGATTTTTTATAATCCCATTTTAAATTATAAGTAAAACAAGAAGTTCATGTGAACAGTGAAGATTATGCAGATATACATACAGTTTTACTTTATTTCAATTGTTCAACCAATGTGCATAATAATGAACCCACTTCATTCTGTCCATAATGGAAATTGCTCTTTCCTCCTTTCTGCGCAGCTCATTTCGAGATACACCAAGAGCGAGAAGATTCTCGACGATTCTGCGAAAAATACAGAATAAACTCGATCTCAAAGGCTGACTGAAGCAATGTATGAAAAATTTTAAAAAGTTAAAAATTATATCCTAAGATTTTATATATTCGAAGGATTTCATGATTTCATGCAAATCAGATTTTGGGGTTAAGTTCTCTGGCAAGTAAAAATAAAAGCAAAAAGAAGCGTTTGTTTTATTTTCAAAAAAAGGATACTCTAAGGCAGCATCTCCTTACCTCTGCATAGTATTCATGTCATGCAGTAGAAGCTCGAGTTTCGCCAGAATCAACCCCTCTGAACGATTGACGTTGAAGTACACGCGAAGGCAACGCATGACATTAATCGAGTGCTGAAAATACTTTATTGAGGTTATCATATCTGCTTGATTTATAAGAAAAATATGATACATATCATAAATGAAATATCTTTCCATTCGTAGAAACAAAAAAATAGGTAAAAAATCAGTTAAAAATAGCCCATACCACGACGGAGGGTATCAGGTTGATATCGATCAAGAACATCCAGAACTCCGAAACGATCGTGCTGAGCTGCAAATTTACTAGAGTTATTCTAGTATGAGGCTACGTAGCCGGCTGCCGGCAATACAATCAAAATCGATAAGCGCTATATCTGGAAAAAAATTATTGACGATTCACTAGGTATCAAAAAAGTGCTCATACATCAGGTATCAAAAATCGGTGAAGACCTATTTACCAATCTAATGAAAAGTTTTCAAAAAAGAAAGAAATAGTTATATTATTATAAATAATAATTTATTGGTATTCAAACCTTATAGTCAGTGCCGGCAATTGCATTCCAAATGAGAAGGCTGATCGAGAAGACGATGAGATCGACAAGGAACATAATTATCTCAAACGCGCCGATTATCATCAGCCAGACGACCAATTCGAGAGCCAGGTAGAGCAGCTTGCGGAGGGTCGGCAACTTAAAAAAAAAAGCATAGTCGTTTTTAATGATGCGGGCTAGTCGATTAATTAAATTAGAATTATGACTTTTTGAAATGCGGAGCAGAACGAATTAGTTTGGCACTCCCCCTCGTATAAATTGACTATATCGTACTTTTTTTATTTGTTCATATCAAACATAAGAAGAAAATGCAATCAAAAATTTAAAAGAATATATTCGAGTTTTTCAAAAATCTCCTAGTTCGAAAAGATATTATTCTGAAAATTCAGTCGAATCCCGTCACCCGAGAGATTCTCTGCGAAATTTGTGAAGAGAGAAAATCACAAAAGTCTAACTGATTTATAAAAAGAGAATAAGGAGCAATGAGGGTAGCTGGTTTTAGATGGATGGTTAGATTGCAAGCAACACATTTATTTTGAACGGTGTGATTTTCCCCTACAGCCGGTTAGAGCAATTTGAGGCAAAAAAACACATAGAAGGAGACGTACAAGAGCGGTTTTTAGCAGTGCAGGTTAACTAATCTACGATAATTACTGTAAATCTAAGCAATCAATTGCATCTTGTTGATTCGCCACAATCAGCAAGATAGACTATGGATCCGGACAGGGTAAGAATAAGGGGTGATGGAACGTTTCGGAACTCACGTTTAGGAACTCTCGATGAGCGACGTTTACGAACCTTTCCAAAAGAACGTGAAAACGGTTTAGAACCCTAACTTGAATATAGGTGACGTTTCAAAACTTTTCTATAATGAATTTTTCACGTCCGTGTTCAAATTTGGGTTCTAAACCATTTCCCACTCCTTTGGAAGGGTTCTCCAAACGCGAATTCCTTAACATACCATAACTGGATAAGGCGCTATCTAAGAACATGACGGATATTGCTACCAATGTTGCTATCAACAGTAGCCTGATGGTTTTCGCTGTGACCAACGCAGTATTCAGAAATTCGGGGAAAATAAATATATGTATAGATGCACAGAATCAGAGAAAGCGCTTAGAAATCAAACAAAAAGAACAACAAAAAGGGCGGGAAAACAGTAATCAGGTTGAAGTGTTTACTTACACTATACGGTCTGAGAAAGATTGGTTCTGGGTCATTTTTGTTACTCGCTCTTCCGTGAAAAATTCCATCCGTGCTTAGGCAGACGAGAAACTCGCGAACTATACACAACAGATATTTCATTCTGGATCGTATTCGAACCAGTAAAAATATTGAGAAAGAATTACAACTACAAACAATTTATCGCACACGTTGAATCGCAAACGAGGTTTAACAACAACAAAACGATTCAATAACAGCAACAGTGGACTAAAATGTAATCAATCGAAATGTTACAGAGATTAGATCACAAAAAAGGATTAGAAATTACTGTAATCATATCAGAAGTCATAACCCAAATGTCTTCAGGACTGAAGGTGAAGATGAATCAAGCACCAACCGCTGGACGACACAGGTACGTGATTCTAAGAAGGTACATATTAAAATAAATTAACATTCTGAAAAATGGTTTAGAATTGGACAAAATAACTTTTCTCCGTAGTAGGCTTGCACAGAGAAACTAACAGGAAGAAGCAATCGAGAAAAAGGATCAGAGAAAAATCAATTACATATGATCGTATCCAGAAAAAAAAGATCGGAGAAACAATATTATATACCTCTCGCAGACAGCGTCAATCTGTGCGATCTTGAACATGAATTCGCTGACACGATACTTCAGTTTGCAGAGCCTATTCGAGAGACTGTTGGATTCGTAGCTCGAAGCCACAGTACTGAAAAGGGATCGACTTGAGACAATGCCGAGCGAAATACAAACTCTTTGCCGAGCGAAATATTATACAAACTCGGAATACAACCATTTCAATCAACGATCATCGATCAGATCATAATTACAGTGAACAAAAATCTGCTCCGCTTTCAACGTCATCTCAGCTGGTTTTCATATATGACAAACATTGGCGTACAATAAGGTACTTTAAATCACGGCCGGTGTTATTATAATTACTAGACCCGAAATGCCAAACCCCTCGCCTCATGCTGTCCATTATGAACACCGCCACTTCCTCGAAGTCGCGAAGCTGATCTCGAGTTGCGCCAGCGGCGAGACAATTCTCGACCATTCTGCAGAATAAAAAAATTGACTATACAAAGAATATCGACTTTATCGATAATGCCTAATGGAGACACGTGATTTTCATGTCAGTGTTTTGCTGTGTATTCACCGAGCCAGCAACGCTACAAAATACGCCATATTAACTCAATTCCGTAAATTACGTAGTTCAAAGCAGGAAAAAAGTGAAAGCCAGCTCACCTCTGGATGGTGTTTGTTAGCTGCAGTAGCTGGTCGAGTTTAGCCAGAATCTCCTCCTCTGAACGATCGACGTTGAAGAACCCTCGGAACAGGCGCATGACGTTGATCGAATGCTGAAATTATAGTCATATTTATTTCCTATTAGAGTAATCATTTCGACGACTACATGATATTGAAGAAGTACAGAGAAGAACATCGCCAAAACATAAACGGAAAGAAGAAGATGGATAAATTATTTGAAAAAGAAAAAATAATACCACGACGACGGCGAACTGGTTCATAACGAGTACGAACATCCATACCCACGAACTGATCATGCTGATCTGAAAATTAACTTTAGCTACCGTCATCGGAGGCTACCGTATCCGCTCCATAGACAAAATCGCTGATATCGATGAATATCTATTTTTTTAATTTTCAAAAAAATCGCATTTAGTAATTTCGTTGTCGTACGATCGAGAGTGGTAATCATTTAGCGTATACGTCTTCAAACCATCACCGTGCAATAAACAAAATATGTTCAGCATCTGGAAAAACAGGCTTAGTAGTTTTTTTTCTGGCTCAGTCACATATCCAAAGCAGGGGAGTGCGCTGCTATTATTCAGCCAAATATTCGAACTACGGATAACAAATCGGAACCCGATTCTGTTTTCCTTCTGTGCTCTTTTCTTCTGTCTCATTTCTCTGACCGACGAGAGTGCTTGTGAGATCGTCATTTCAGAATTTCAAATTCAAACCTTGAAATCAGTGCCGTCAATCGCATTGAAGATCATCGTTATAATCCAGAAGATAATGACGTCGAGGATGGTCATAAGAATCTGGAGGACGCCCACGATGAACAGCCAAACGACCAATTCCACTGCCAGGTAGGGCAGCTGACGGAGGGTCGGCATCTGAAGAAAAGAGGCGCATTGTTCACGAATTGAAAGCTGAAGGATTCGTAGCGATACCATTCACTCCACGTCACTCCCGAAAAAATATATGAATGAGGATCGCGTTTGAACCCGTACAATAATGACAAAGAGTTGCGAAACTGAACAATTTATCGCATTCATTAAAACGCAATCGAGTTTTAACAACAACAACAACAGCAAAATGTAACAATTAAAAAGCCTGATAACAACAACTTGAATATATCGAAAAGTCACATGGATGAGAGATTACTGTAGTCAGATCAGGAGTAGATCTTGGATTATCTTATATGGTGCATGGAAATAAATCGAGTGACGTCGCGTTACGAAAATTCGGAAAAAGACGAATTTAGACTGCAATTAAGAAAAAAAATTTCAATTGCGAAATTATTCCCGATATTCAGATAATTTTATTAGTTCAGATTAATGAGCAAAAATTGAATGCGCTGTTTGAAAGCATTCGTAGAAATAACCGCAACTTACTCCTTCCGTCCTCAACGACTCACCTCATGCAGTGATCACCAATCTCATCATCCCTTGAGACTGAAGTCTCCACGAACCGTATTGAAGATCGATATCAAACTCGACTCGGCAGCTGACTTTGTCTGACTGTAAAGGGACGATAACACTTGCTAACCAAGAGACATTTAATTTTAAACAATGGACAGGAATAGGAGGCCTAGTCGTCTCACAAAATAAAGAGCGGGAAATCCGGCATCAGTCGATCATAATATGAAGGAAAATTACGGGACACTTCAGACTATCAATTTGTGCCGTCAATATATCCATCCAAATACCGAATTTATCTAATTTATACTCAAAAACAGATTATCGTATTTAAAAAAAAACAAGTCACCTCGCCGATGAGAGACCACGCGAGTAGATAGACGATTAGATACGTGAGGACGATCGAGAAAGAGACCGAGATGAGGCAGAGACGAACGAAGCGATGGAAGTAACGGGTGCGATAGAAGTAAGAATGATATTCCTCCGCTGTGACTAACTCGCTATGCCGAACTTATTACTCAAATATAAATTATAGGCGACATTATTCACAGAACGATGGGGTCGATGTAAAAGCAAAACTTTGGGGGAAAAGATCAGCAAAAACTAAATCACATGCGGCTCGACTTGCTGAATGGCCTGGTCGGAATGTCTTCTGGACTGATTCTGATAAAGTTGTACGATCGGCGGGCACAGACCACTTCTGAAAAGAGTGGATAAAATATTCGCGAATATTTTGTTTGCTCAGCATTTTATACCATATTTTACTGCTCACGACTTAGATCGAAGTATATCATCTCAATAACTATCAAAAAGATTTCTAAGACCAAAAACACAAACCGCTCGCAGACATCGACAATTTCCTTATTCTTGCCAATGAGCTCCGAATCGTCGATAGGATCCCACTCGTATTTCAACTGATGTTTCCTGTACAATAAATGTTCTCGCTCCATATTTTCATCGCATATTATAACAAAATCTGATAACAATTCTGATTTTGCAAAGAAAAACTTTTAAAAGCCATTGTAAAATAGTTCCAGCGAGAGCTCAAAGAAAAGAGCAAATAAAGTATTCTCAACAAATGAATTGTTTTTATTGACTTTTCAACAACAAAAGAGGTCAACAATAGAAAGGGTGAATATGAGAGTCAGAGTTTGTATAATTGGATTACAGACTGACCTCAGTGCTTCCAGAATGAAATCCGTGCTAGCGCAGTACTCCTGGACAGGAAGGTCAAGATAGGGACAATTCACGATGATTCTGCAAAATTTGAGATTCGCGTCGAGTGACTTCCGAAATATAGCCAAGGTCACGTGGAACGGTTGTGGTTGAACTAGCGGGAAAACCACAGACCTCGGATAGTCCTGGCTCCACAGCATCAGCTCATCAAGACGGGCGTGCACACCCGCGTTTCCAATACGATGTCCCTCTTCGAGACGGGCCTCCGTCTCACCGGAACATCCGTTGTAGAGCGGCCACGAATCGGATAGTACACCCTGAGTGAAAGTTACCGTAGTCCGGATGATCACAAACGCAATCAAAAATGTGATTCCGTTATTGCTAGTTCACCGTAATATATATTTCACCTTCTAGCATGCATCATCTACCGTAACCGTCGAAACGAGATCTTACAGTATCCAGTGCGACCTGATTGATCGACTTGAAGAGAAGCCATCATCACGCCTACAACGTAGAGTAGCCGAGGAAGGATCGGCATCTGAGGGAAGAGATACGGAATCATTAAGTACGATGAGGCCATCATTATTTCCACCGGTCACTAGAAACGAAAAAGGAATAGTGGGAACTAGATTAGGTAGAAACATGTGGATCCAAGCAACAACGTAAAACCTGTAAAGAAGACCCGACAAAGAATTGAACAATAGCAGATATTTTATTCAGGATCGTTTTTTGAACCCGTAGTAATACTCAGATAACGTGTCATCTATTAATATTTTATCGCACAGGATGAATAACAAACGAGGTTTAACAATAATAGCAAGAACAACAATAACACACAAACAGGACAACAACTTGATCGTATCAAAATGTTACAGAACTGAGGGATTGTTGTAGCAAGATCAGCAGTCAAATCAGGAGTTTGAGAAGCCATTCGGGATGGTTGGGCGTTCATTCAAGCAGCTACAATCGGGAGAAAACATTCAAGCAGCCTCATCGATAATGCAGAGAATATATTATCAAGATGCATAAAAATAAAAAGGAAGCGCATTGACCGCCGACATTAAGAAAACCATTCATCAAATACAGCGACAGTATCCCCTATATGACATGTTTATTCTTTTTACGCGCCTGTTAGAGCATCTCCTCAACCCTTACCGCATCGTCGAGTCGACGGGCGAGCAGATCGATCGTTTTTGGGAAATACCAGCCGACGATCAAGAACATGGCCATGTAGAGCAGATACCGAAGGCGCGGTATCTGAAGGCATGGACGTCAATACATTAACTAGAGTTCATAACTCAAGACAAGAAATCTGTGACAGAATACACGGTGTGACAAACTACTCAAAAATGACCGGTCACTTTTTTTTCGTCCGCAAAACTACCGTAGATTTTAATTTGGCGAGCAAATGGCGTCTTGTCGCGGGAAAAATATTTGAAATAAAACCACTACAGTAGCCCTTCAATTCGCTGTGAGAGCACCGAAAAGTTACGTGATGTTACGGTACAATTTGCCTGTTGTCTGATTTTCAGTATCAAGAGGCGAGGGGGAGCGGGTGATTTCGTTGGTCTTGCACGGACTAGCTTGATTGCATTTTTCGCGAAAAAATCACGGTAGAACAACTGTTTGAATTTTCCGGCTCTACATTTCTGCGCACGTTTATCATGCATTTTTTTCGCGGGCGGTCAAGACATCACACCGTGGAATATCATAGAACACAAACTACAACTCGGAGAAAAAAACAAAATGCGAGATGCAAATTTCAGGCAAGATTGAGCGTTATAGAATAGTCTGCCTGAATTATAAGCTAGTCTGACTGAAGTAAGAGATATTCGAGAGGATCATTAAAGTACCCGTAGGAATACTGAGAAAGTGTCATACCTGGAAACAGTTTATCGTTGAATCGCAATCGAGACTTAACAATGAAATAACTTGAACGTATCGAAAAAGTATAGGTGTGAGATAACAAACGGAGATAAAAGATTACGGTAGATCGATTAGAAGCCAATTTGAGAATATCTAATTTGAAAATAAGTTGACCTCGAATCAAGCACCAGCTGCAGGACGACACAGGTACAGGATTCTAGAAAGAGTATAAGTGATGTTCCACGCACAGGAACTAATATTAACAAGGACTAAAGATTTTTTCTCTGATCAAAGTTATTATGATAAATACTATCCTTATCAATTATGTGTTCCAAAATAAATTGCAGCGTACAGAACAAATTGGTTGTGTGATTACAGTAGGAAAAACACCCTTTCCTCATAACATAGGACAGGGCATTAAAGTAAGATGACACGAATAAAAAACAATTATTGTGATTGAATTGATCATGATAATGAAATTAAATCTACCTCTCGCTGATAGCGAAAGCCTCGTCTAACTTAGAAGCGAACTCGTCGTTTTCGCGCCAATTTTGTGTACTGAAAAGGGTAGAATCATATAAACTGAAAAGTAAAAATTTTCGAGTAAAATGATGATCAGAACAGCTAAACACTACGTCCTCCTCATTGGGCTCATAACAGATTCCGTATCGCGAGAACGCGCAGCTCATCTCTAGAAGCGCCAGCGATAAGACGATTCTCGACGTATCTGTCAAATCAGATTATCAACATTAGCCAGCAAAATATTAGTCAACAAAACATTAGCGAACAAAAAATATTTTACTTGGAAATGCTTTGACAAGTTGCAAACATTGGTATTTGATCGTGTTAGCTCTCACTTTTTGCCCATTCTTTGCAAGTATTCAAGCTGAAAAAGAAAACAAAATTGTTAGAACTAGCAATTCATAGAGGAAGCGTGGCGAGAAGGCTACAAGTGCAATATGTGGCAATTACTATTATCGAAACGCGCACGACAATGAGTTTTGAAAATATGCTTCAAGTTCGATCTTGCCGTATACTGTTTTTTAATCAATAACGTAACCCAACAAACAATGATCATACCGAGGCCGACATTTAGGCCTTTGGGCAGACGCACGGTGTGACACGCGACAGCCCGCGAAAAAAGCAGAACAACTGCGCGGCAAATAAAAGTGCGGGAAAGTTCAAAGCGTTCCCTGAATCCGTAAGATTTTGTCAACCTGCTCGATCAAGCTAATCCGTGCAAGACCAACGAAATCACCCGCTTCTCTCGCCTCTTGATACTGAAAACCAGGCAACAGGCAAATTGTACCGTAACATCACGTAACTTTTCGGTGCTCTCACAGCGAATTGAAGGGCTACTGTAGTGTTTTTATTTCAAATATTTTTCCCGCGTCAAGATGCCATTTGCTCGCCAAATTAAAATCTACGGTAGTTTTGCGGACGAAAAAAAAGTGACCGGTCATTTTTATGTGGTTTGTCACACCATGCAGACGTTTATTGCGTAATTTCTAGATGATACAAAAAAGTGATATTATCAAGAATTTTATATGCATCAGAATCACACATTGTTCTAGGAATCGTAAAAAAATCAAATTCTGCCCCATTGCCGATATATGGTTGCCGAATTGTCACTCTTCCTCATACCGCACCTCTGATGACGATTCAAACACAGAAGTAGTCGGTCGTAGGCTGCAAGAATCCTTTGATGACGAAGGTTCGGCATCTCAAACCGTAAATCAATTTAAAACCTTGACGCCAAAGAAGACGGTAATACTTGCTTGGCATATGGAAGTGGCTGAACAACGTGCAGTAAAAGATATTGTGATAGGGATCACTTTCGAACGATTACGAAAATTGGGGTAAAAATCGAAATCAGCCATTTATCGCACATTTTGAATCGCAATCGAGGCATAAACTTGAGTATTAGGTTACAATCGTATTGAACAGAAATTTAAAAAAATTCGCGCATAAAAATATCTCTATAAATTATGTATCTCTCGTATAATAAAAATTGGTGAATATCACATATGATGAAATATTGTCTATCTATCCGAACTATATTTTAAAATATCTTCTGTGTTGAAGTTTGAGACGAATCAAGCCGCAATCGCCGGACGACACAGATGTACGATTCTGAAAAGGTCAACATTATGTTTCTAAAAAATTTTTATTGCTGGATTTCAAACCACGAAATAGACTAAAAGATTTTCGCACTTCGCTACAATACTTCGATGGCATATGAATATTTTGACAGCTTTATGATAATATATCAATTCCATGAGCAACTTTGGCATTGGCCGATATGGCCAAATACGATCCGTTACCTTTCACATTTGTATGAAAGATCAATAACCCACCTCTTACAGACATGGATAATCTCTTCTCCCTTGGATAGGAGGCCTCCCAATGCCAATTTGATGAAGAAACTCGACTCGTATGCCGACTTGACGTTCCTAGAAAGGAAAAACATAGTCAAAGCGAACGAGTGTGGACTAATGTCATTGCAATACGAAAAAAATACATCGTACTTACAGAAGAGATTAAACTGCAGATCTGAAATGATGATTAAAATTACTTTATTCTCTCAATCAGGGACACGGCCGCAGCCTCGACGAGGTGCAGCTGATCTCGAGTGGCACCAGCAGCGAGACGATTCACGACGGTTCTGGGAAATCAGAAATTATTCTTTATTATACTATACTTCAACAAGATTTAATTTGAACAACATTTAGTCGCACATTTCGGTGTTCTTCGCCCGCTGTAGTAGCTGATCCAGATCCACCAAGGTCTGTTCCACTGACTGGTCGACTTTGAAGATGAGATTTCTGAGGAAGCGCATCGCAGAAATTACGGCCTGAAATTACTGATAACAGTAATTATTTGGGTGCCTAAACTGTGAACATTCTTGAGAGTAAAAACTTAAAACGTCAGCAACATTTAAAAACTTTTCGTTATATTTTCTAAGAAGATTTCATCTAAGAAGCATTCAAAATTTAGAGTGAGATGGGATAAAGGAGAAATAATATTAGGAAAAAAATCAAAACAAATGTGCACGTACCATGATGGTAAGGAGCTGCCTGATCACAAGGAACACAATTCCCTAAAAAAATCAAGAATTACCGTAATGAAGACCTACCGTAACCAAGAATAACCGATTTAGGTATCAGCCTATTTATATCGTAACCTTATTGAGCCATACATACCGTGGCAACGAAGTGGCGGCCGATAAACGACTGATATACGATCAGACCGATGTACTCTTGGATGAACCCTGTACCGATTGACCAAGCAGCCAAATCGAGAGACGTATAAATCACCCAGCGAAGAACCGGCATCTGAATGAACTAGATCGGATGAGAACATTCGCATTACAACGGACTGGAAAAGAACGATTTCGCAAACAAAACATGACGAATGCTTGAATGTTCCAAGCAAGATAGGCGGCTTCATTCTGTAAGAAAATCTTATCAGTGTTGCTGTAATTGACTACATCTTTACAAAGGTGAGTATAGAAGTATGAGAAGAGATACGCAATCTTATAATAGCATGTTGTCAAAGACACGAAACTTTTGAAAAGTAATTTTTAAGAGACCGTCCACGGTATTTCGGTACGCTTGCACAGAGGCTCACGGATGGCTGAAAATTAGAATCCCTCCATACTTTTTTCTTAGAATAGGGGTCTCGAGTGCTGATCGCCGCCACCACTAACGAAGGTCTCAGGTCGACTTTGTCGGACTTACAGTAATCCACAGTTTTTGGGGTCGAAAAAATCACCATCTCAAAAGTATATGACTAGTAGTTTTTCTGATGTATTTTTACGCGTAGAAACTGAATTTTTATACTAGACATCATGAACACGTGAAAGAAAAAAGTTATGCTCGAAAAACCTCATTTTTCGATTCAAATCGTCACATTTCCTGGCATAACTAATTTCAAAAAAATAAAATATTGGGTTATCATGATTTTCGTTAACTACATTGAGCAAGTCTTCGATATTTTTTTCAGAATTTTAAAAATGTCGTCCGTACCTTTTATTCTGGCCTGAACCACACACCGTAGTGAAACATCGATAATTGAAAAGACCAATAAAGTGCTAATGAGTGACCGGATGAGCTCGAACACAGCTCGAAATTAGTTTGCAAATCAAGCAGAACGACTTTTGTGTTGAAAGTATGAAGCTTTAACCTGCCAGGATTCTCGGAATCTCGAATAGTAAGAAAACAGCTACTCAGTAATCTGTATAAAAACAAACAACTAACAATGTCATAATTTGTGTAAACCAAACGGCGTGAGTAGGGGAGAGACCTAGTGAGAGTGAGAGAATGGAGAGAGAGGAGGGAACGGTGGGAAGAGGGTAGATCACTAGAGGTCACATGGTTAGAGAGGGAGGAGAGGGAGGGAGGGAGGCTGAGGGGAGGGAAGATGATCAAGAGATCACGAGATCAAACACCTCCGGTCAAGGAAAAGTTGAAGTGGAAAAGATCCCACAAATGAATGGATGGTATCTAATTAATCCCCGGCGTAATATTTAGAGCTTATTAGTGACTCTGAGGCAGATTTCGCTACTGGGAAGCCCTTATTTTAATGAGATATTGGGGTTTCTATTTAGAGTTGAATATAATCTGGAAAATACGATTTCTTTTGGATATCTTATTGAAATAAAGTATCGCGCAATCTGTCGAACTCTTTCTAGGAAATGGTTGAAGGACGAGCAGTTGCGAAAGATTCTAACGATCTCTCCATGCATTGTATTGAGACCCATACTGATAGGAATATTAGATTCAAAATGTGGATATCTGATAACTGAGAATGAGTAATCATCTGTCTTATTGTATAAAGACGTCTGAAAGACGTCCAGTGCAAATGTGCTTATAGTGAGGATTAATGAATTCGGGAAATCGGTCACAATCGCAAGGCGAATTTAAGATTCGGTCAATTTCGACCGTGTTCAAATTCCTCAAGAAGTTATCGTAATTGCACAGGAATCGCGATGTCGAATCAGATAAAGAGTAACTGATCTGAATTCTGGGAATCTTTTTCAAATCGGTTGTGATTTCCTCATAGATGCTCCGGACCCTTTCCGAGTTCAGTAGCTTCGGAAGTTTGAATCGATCCATGAATCTTCCAAAATACTGTAGCTTCAGGATAGATTTTGGTTGATCATTATCAATCTTTGCTTTTTTGGTCTCCCAATAGTGTGGACAGATTATCGAGAAGATCTTGTACCTCAACTCGTGATTTAAAGATTGAAATTCATTGGATGCAGTAAAAAATTCCAGTTTTCGAAGATCGTGATGCGAGAGTGATCTACCATAGATGAAAAGTTCTCGAGTATCACGAATTGCAATACCAGACACGATATCCTCGACCGATATATTACATTTGTATGACGGTTTTCTTCGGGTACGTTTCCGTAGACCTCTGTTGTTTCGTGGGAAACCGGATACTGGCATTGTTTGGTATGGATGAGATGATTTTTCGAGCGAATTTATTCCTTCAGAAATGTATCCAAAGTTCTTAATGGAATCATTGAGTCCGAGTGGATAAGCTGTATTTAGTGCCTTGATCCACATCAGTTCTTTATGAAGAAGTTCTGTCTTATCCTTTCCATGATCCAAAATATCCACAGTGAATGAATATCGATCATGCATAGGCTCCTTGAAATGCTGACTCAGGAAAGTCTTTAGATGACATTTTTCGAAAGAATAACTATGCTGTGATATTCTACTCTTCAGAGTCTGTGTAGTTTCACCGACATACTGCTTACAGCAAATAGTACAGGTGATAAGATATATGACATTTTTTGTCATGCAATGATCATCAGATTCTTTGTTCGTGAGAAATATATCATCAGTAATAGTACTAGTCACTCCAATTCCGAGATTAGTCTTTGGACAGATTTTGCACCGCGTGTTACTACAAAAACGACCGGTATGAGAGGTATGCTCACCGAGAGTGACGAGATTTTTTCCATACTCTCTCTTAATGAATTTGGGATTGCAAGATGGTTTTGTCGCGTTTTGTATGTTTTTAGCGGGCTACTGAGAGGGGATGCCCATCCCTTACTATGATTGCGATCGACGGACATTCAGCAGGGCTGCTGCCGTGGTTGTGAACCCAGCATGGTGACTGAACCACATGTTTCTGACTCGACTAAGAATATATAGAGCAATACAAATAGGCATACCTAATCAGCACCGAAGCTGAACTCGCCATCCAGCAGTAAACCCGGTCAGGGCCAGTGAAATTCTCGACGATTCTCGATTGATAATTGTAATAGACGTGATGCTCTCGAATGGCCTGCTAACCTCTGCTTATCCTTCATCCACAGCAGCACCTCGAGGGCTCCAGCGTATCTTTGCTCATACTCGACACGACGTTCCTCCATCAAGCGGGCTTGCTTCTCTTCCGAAATCTCTATGTCGAGTGATTTGACATCATCGGAGAAAACACCCTGGAATAAGCCCTTCAGCTACTACAAATTGTTCCAACTGAATCACGGATTGCAAGTGAAAACAAACATGTTCTCTATCGGAACCATTTTTCTCCACAAACGGAAAATGTACCGTATCGAAGGAGAGAAGATTGGTCGACATGAGGAAATACGAGCTGATGATCAGACCCGTGGTTAGGAAGAGCATCTGACGAAGGGTCGGCATCTGAAGGCACTGGACGTCAAGGGCCACTACGATTACAACCGTTCATAACGGATGTCTGGGTGAAGAACCCATGAGAATGTGCGCGACAAATTTACAAAATTCAGATTTGCAGAAATTGAACCACCTGCAAGTGCTCTGATGACCTGAATGGGAAGATAATAATTTTACAAAATAGATATTTCATTCAGGATCGCAATCGAACCTGTACAAATATTGAGAAATACTGCGAATTACGAACGATAACATGTATTTAATGCCGATTGAGGTTTAACAGAAACGGTTGAAAAGTAACAAAACATAACAACCAGATGAACGTAAAGGGATAGATTACAAATTCAAATAGGCAGTCCGACAAATGGAGATGAGAGATCACGGTAGTCAGATCAGGAGCCGATTTCGAAATTGTTCCGGGTTGATTGGAGACGAATCAAGCGGCGGGAGCCGGACGACAGATGTACAGAATTCTGAAGAAAAAATTTATATTTCTTTAATTGTAAATATTTTTCAGATTGATTTGCACTAGTTAGTTCCATTTCTGAGAATCACTTTCTTTCACTATGCGAAAATATGAGACGCGCATGAAAAACAAGCACAATAGGCTGATCACTAACCTTTCGCCAACAGCAATAATTGTCTCCTATCATACCGAGATCGTAGAGTCTTTTCATGTTGCTTGTGTGTGTGTAATAGAGAGGGATGGAGGCATTCTAGCCCCATCCCACTCATGCTTTTTCAAGCCGATCTAGGCGCTCTCTAGAATTGTGTAACATGGATAAAGGGGTCTCCCAACATTCCTCCTTGCTGGATAGTCGTATCTGATCAAGGCTCTGAAAGCCACAACATGTGGTGCATCGACTCTAAGTAACCCAACTACCACTGAACCACCAGTATAGTCGACTGCCCTACCCCGCTCCCCCTTCTCCCTCCATTCCGCTCCTATCGCCTATCGTCAATTCTTCCCGTCTCTCGTCGGCAGCGCCACGGACCACGGAAGGAGCAGTTGCTGAAGGACACGTGAGTCAACATTCTTCCCGTTCGTCAGGCCCCTCTGCGCGCCGCGGCTGTCGGAGCGATGACCGACACGGCAGAGCGCCTGCTCAATGCGGCTAGGACGAAGTTGTCTGGAACTCTCTCGCGACTCTCCAAGAAGGAATTCAAGGTGAACGCGCAAGACAAGGAAGCGGTCAGAAAGCTGCTGGAGGAGACGTCCAGCGATATTTCTACCCTCACTGTTGCGTCGAAGAAAGCTACGGATCAGCTGAAGGAATGGGAAGCGATGATAGATCGGATTGAGGATGGCGCAGCGAAGGATGACGCGACAGAGAAGTTCAAGACTGCGCAAGAGGAAGTTCTCGCCCTCATATCCCAGGTGGATGACTCCATGGTTACCCTCACCACTACTGAGAGGAGGCTGCAGCACGCTCTGGATGGAGTACCTGTGGAAGGAGCAGCAGCAGCGGCACTCGTCGAGGAAGACGAGGAGGAAGATGAGGACGAGGAGGAGGAGGAGAGTGACAAGGATAAAGAAGAGAGGTCACCTCCAGCTGAGAAGAAGGCAGACGCGAGTCAGAGTGAGTCACTAGCACAGCTGACGCTGACCCAACTGCGCCGAGGGAAGAAACTGCAGACACGTTTGCCCAGGCAAGAACTTCCAACATTCGATGGGAGAGGGGAGTGGATGCAGTTTTGGGCCCGCTTTGAACCTGCAGTAGGAAGCCAGGAGATCAGTAAGACCGAGAAATTGATCTTTCTGCTCGGTTCTCTCCGCGACGCTCCACTTCGTCTCGTCCAAGGCTATTCTGTCAGCGATGGAGCCTACTCGCATGTTGTCGACACTCTGAAGGCAGAGTACGGAGATCAGGGAGTTCAGACCACGAGGCTGCATGCGGAACTAATGGAAGTTCCCAAGGCCAAGGAGGACACGCCATCTACTCATCGAGTCATTCTAGATGTCCAGCGTATCACAAGACAGCTGACATCACTGGGGGAAGACATCAATCATGGATTCGTGGAGACATCACTGCACAAGAAACTACCCGCTTCATTTCTGGAGAAGGTCATCAGAATGAAGACTGAGAAGGGAGGAAGATTCACCGTGAACGAGCAGCTCGACTTCCTCGCAAAGGAAGTGTCCATCAAGAGACAGATGGAAGAACTGGACAAGAGCCGTCCTGTGTCTGCCAGAGCGAATGTGGCCAGGATTGAGAAGCCACGACGAATGGAGACGACGCGCTCGAGGGAGAACGAGGGAGGACGTGGAAGGAATGCGGATGCTCCCCGCACGTGTTTCCTGTGCGATGGAAACCACTATGCGACCGAGTGTCGCATGGATGCCGCACAGAGAGTGAAGAGACCAACGGAGCTCAGCCTCTGCTTCAAGTGCATGCGAAAGGGACATCGGCAGACCGAATGCAGATCGAAGTGGAACTGTCGCAACTGCGGATCGAAGGAGCATCACAGGGCACTCTGTCGGAGCAGCGCGACGGCGCCCCGGGAGCGCCGGGAGGCATGGAACTCGACGGCAGCGGCTGCGCAGAGCGTCCATTCGAAGGTCATCCTCCCTACCGGCGAGATCAAAGTAGTGAATCCAGCAACGGGCAAAGCAGCCTTCACCACGCTGTTCTTGGATACTGGAGCGGATGCCGACTTCATCTCGGAGGAGCTCATAGACGAGCTCGGATTGAAGCCATTCAAGACATGCAAAATGTCGGTGCAGGTCTTCTCAGAGAGAGTTGAGACCTTTGACTCTGGAGCATTCAGAGTCATGGCACTGCAGAAAGACGGTGCATACATGGACCTGGTACTCCATTCGTCGCCCTTCATGGCTTTTCAAGTAGCACGCGTGCTGAAAGAGGATCATCACAAAGAGCGTCCGAAGACTGAGAAGGTCAAGCCCGGCATCCTCTGCGGAAGCGGCGTCTTCTGGGATATCTTTCTGCAGAAGGGAGAGAAACAGCCATCTGGATTGCAATCCATCAAGACTACCTTCGGTCGGATGGTGACGGGCACTGGCACCGTTGCATCTATTCAAGCGAAGACGAAGAAGACAGCCGATGATCAGGAGATCGTTGAGCTCGCCAAGAAGTTCTTCGCCCTGCAGGGCGTAGGCGTGATGGACGACCCGCACATCGACGATGAAGAAGAAGCGCAGCGTTTCTTCGATGCGACAGTCAAGAGAGAAGAGGATGGGCGCTACACGACGCGTCTGCCCTACAAGTCTGCCGCACCTGACGTCCCGGACAATCGATCGATGGCGCTGGGCCAACTTCGCGCAGTTGTCAAGCGATTAGCCGAGATCGAGCGACTGGAAGAATACCAGAAGATATTCGAGGATCAGCTGGCACAAGGAGTCATTGAGATCGTGGAAAACGAGGAGGAGCACGTTGGCGTCGTGACCTACCTCCTTCACCATGCAGTCATCAACGACCAGAAGAAGTTCACGAAGATGAGGATCGTGTACAACGCTTCGGCAGGCAAGAATGGGAAATCGCTCAATCGTTCTCTCTACCAAGGGAACGCGCACTTGCCGCACGGAGCCGCGATGGTGCTGCGCATGAGAACCAAGCCGATAGTGATCACTGCTGACATTCAGAAGGCTTATCTTCAAGTTGGAATCCAGCCGGAGGATCGAGATGCTGTTCGTCTTCTATGGTTGAAGGATATCAAGAGACCGCTATCGAACGACAATATCCGTGTCATGAGATTCCGACGAGTGCCATTCGGAGTCCTTTGCAGCCCCCACCTTCTTGCCTCGACGATTCGGAGGCATCTGGATGAGGAAGGAACGTCACTCTCGGAGGAGATCAAACAGAATCTGTATGCCGACAACATCCTTCTGGGAGCAGAAACTGCCGAAGAAGCCATGCAGAAAGTGAAGGAGACGAATGAGATCTTCGCAAGAGCCAAGATGCCTCTGAGAGACTGGACCACGAACGAGAAGGGCGTCAATGCAATGATTACGGATGCACCCGGAGAAGTGTTGACCTCCTTCCTGGGGATCGGCTGGAAGATCGACCCGGATGATCTGGTGATCAAGACTGTGACTCCAACAGGAGCGCCACTGACGAAGCGGACTGTGTTGTCTGAGACGATGACGACCTACGATGTGATGGGATTCATCGCACCAGCCCTTCTACCGGCAAGAAGATTTCTCAAGAAGATAATCCAAACACCGTGGGATGAAGCACTCACAGCGGAGGAGCAGGAAGAGTGGATCTCCGTCATGGATGAGCTTTCCGATCGAGAAATCGTCATTCCTCGACTGACGCCGGTGAACGGAGCAGAGCTTCACGTCTTCAGTGATGCAAGCAGAGCGGGTTACGGCTGTGCTGTCTACTTGCGAACCCATACGGAGGAAGGAGTCAGAACATTCCTCCTCATGGCCAAAAGCAAGGTCGTTCCCACATCCGAGGAGAAGGCGATGAAGAAGGATGAAGCCAAACCAGACGAGAGGAAGATATCAATTCCACGACTGGAACTGTTGGCAGCCGAGCTGGGCGCCAAAGTGGCGAACTATGTGAGGAGCCACATCGGAGTTGTCATCAAGAGGACTGTCCTCTGGACCGACAGCCTGCCAGCGCTCAGTCAGATGCTCAAGCCGTCGAAAGATCACAAGCGGTTTGTAGAGAATCGACTCACACAGATCAGCCACCAGCAGATCGAAGAGTTTCGGTACGTGGCAACCTACGACAACCCGGCCGACGTGGCATCGCGTGGATGTTCTCTGGATGATCTGAAGGCTAACCGACTGTGGTGGGAAGGACCGAAGTGGCTGCGCAAGGAAGAAGACGATTGGCCAGTCATTCCGCCCGGTTACTCAGCGAGGCCAGCAGAGAGGGAGAACGAGGCGGAAGCCACGAATAAGGTCTACCATGCCTGCGTCAATGCTGTCGTCATCGAAGATGATCCAAGACCGATGAAGGAGGCGGATTCAGTTGCTCGACGCGAGGTGGAGATGGAAGGATCACATCCCATCGTCATGACAGCGGCGACAGAACAGACGAACTACCGACCCATGGTCGAAGCGGAGAAGTCCTCAAAGCACGAACGAATGCAGAATACTGCGGGATGGCTGCTGAGATTCGTCAAGCGAGCGGCATCAGCAGCAGGAATTCAGACGACGAGTGACTTTCTAGAGTGCCACGATCGGGAGAGCACATTGCCGATCTTGACGGCAGTGGAGAGGGATCGAGCGGTTCGTTTTCTGGTCTCGGAGGCAAACAAGCAGTTCCCACCACATCCAGACGTCATCAAGAACTTCGGGCTCAAACACGATGGACAGGCATGGAGAGCATATGGTCGACTTTTCAAGACACCTCAAGTGCGCCAATCGGGATGCCCATACTTCGTCGATAGACGTTCCGGATTGGCCAACCTGATCGTCCAGAAGGCCCATGAGGACAGATTCCACGTGGGAGAGCGAGACACACTGGCTCATGTCCGAACTCTCTACTGGATCCCAAGGGCGGCCAGGCTCGTTAAGAAGGTGATCGGGGAATGCATCAAGTGCCGGAAGGACAAGCCAAAGGCATTTGAACTGCCAGTAATGCCGCCACTGCCTGATCGTCGGGTAAACCCATCAAGGCCATTCGAGAGTGTGGGACTAGATTACCTCGGTCCGCTGACCACCAGCTCGTCACGAGGCAGGAAGAAAGCTTGGGTCTGCCTCTTCACCTGCTTCACGACCCGTGCTGTCCATCTAGAGATAGCAGGAGACTTGAGCACGGCGGCGTTCATCGGATGCATGCGGAGGTTCATCGCCCGCAGAGGACGGCCCGACTACATTCTCTCGGACAACGGCTCGAATTTCATAGGAGCATTGAAGGCCACAGAGGGAGCGTGGAAGTCTACCATCAACGACGAGGAGGTGATCAGCTACGCCTCCAGAGAACATATCGAATGGAGGATGATCACACCACGTTCTCCCTGGAAGGGCGGACTGTACGAGAGGATGTGCGCCCTCATCAAGAACGCCTTCAAGAATGCTGTCGGAAGGAGAATCCTCACAGCGAGCGAGCTGCACACCCTCCTCACGGAGATAGAAGCCGTCCTCAACTCTAGACCACTGGTGCAGGTGGATGACAGCGGTCATGCACTTCGGCCGATCGATTTCCTTTCCCCGATGGCCGCGATCGGAGCACCACGTCGCCCTCTTCCGTCAGTCGAATCAGGCGTCAGTGAACTGAAGGAACTCTGGACTACTACGACTGAGCTTCTGGATGCATTCTGGCTCGAATGGTCGGAACATTACATTCCTTCGCTGAGAGAAGTCCACAGGATGGAACATCGGCATCCACGATCGCGTCACGCTCGCTCTCCTCGACTAGGAGAGGTTGTGCTCGTCTTCGACAATGCGCTCCCTCGAGGATGCTGGAAGCCTGCAGTGGTGAGCTCATCGTGTCGCAAGATGGAACAGTCAGATCTGCGAGAGTACGATTGCCTAATCGCAGAGTGGTCGAGAGACCTATCAACCATCTGTATCCGCTCGAGATCAGCACTGACGAGGAAGAGAAGAAGGAGCAGACTACGAGCTACGGTAGAGAAGAAGCTCGGAATGTCACTGGAAACAACTCGGGACTGACGATCACCATCGAAGGAGCTGGAACGAAGACTCAAAAAAATGGACTGATGTTCTTCAAGTACCCGCCAGCCAATCGGAAAATCGAAGAGTTCAAGGATCAAGATCAAGAATGAGAGTAACAGTCAATCGAGATGAGGAGCCCGCAGTGAAGAAGAAGAAGCGAGATAAGAAGAAGGAAGGAGCAACTCGAGAGGATCCGCCCACTTATCGCTACAATCTCCGCGCTGGAGCGAGAAACGCGCTGACAGCGATGTTGCTTCTCATGGCTCTCGTCTCTCCTCTCGATGCAGCTCAATGCCCCAACAATCGCGTGTCCAAGAATGGAGTCATCGTGCATGCAGAAGATTGCACACCCGCAGGAGGACCGGTGGTCTATCAGGATGGAGATGTCCTCTGCTATGTCCAGAAGGCATGCAAGGCAGAGCAGCACCTCCGAGTGTACTCAGCCATCAATGTTACCTGCGGAGAGCCGTGTTCGTGCCCGGAATGGACGACAACCTGCTCCCATTATGTTGGAAAGGAGACCGAGAACTCGACGTATAAGGACGAAGAAGTGAAGCTATTCGTGAAGAAACTGGAGCCGAAGGACATCTGTGGTTATAAGATGAAATCGGAGTGTGACCCGCGCCCTCGAACGAGATGGGTCAACAACATTCAATTGTATGATGAAACAAGTCATCCGGTGACCGAACTTCACCTGCTCTATCGGAATGCACTCGACCCCATCTGCGTAGGAGAAGGACTCTCGAAGACTGGAACGAAAGCATTCTGTGCGAAAAACAGCTGCAGCGTCAACGCAACTGTTTTCTGTGCACATCAGTCGAAGGAGATCGTCTACTTCAGAGGAGCTAGAGATGAGCTAGTCGCAATTCGTGCATGGGGAGGAAGTTTCCACGAGGTCTACCTACATAAAATCCCGATCACGGCCTGCAAGGACTGTGCGGTCGAATGCTCAACGGGAGGAATTGTGGTGAAGTCTCGAGGACACCCGCGCCTGCTCGAGGCGTGCAGCAAGAATCACTGCGAGCGCACGCAGAACGAGTCGGTGGTGTTTCCCCACGGGGTGACCGTGTCACCGTACACTGTTATCGTCACAATCTACAAGGGACACGAGATTATGTACAAGAAGGAAGTCACGTGCCCACCAGGATCATTTTGCGAGCAGATTTCATGCACATTCTGCACCGAGATGATGACGAACCTGCATTGCGCGCCAAGAACACTCATCATCGGTCTCGCTGTCTTCATGTATTTTGGAACGGTCATCCTGACGGTCCTCGTAAATTGCTGTTTCCTCTGTGCCGGAGGTGGAAAGATCATCTGCGGCCTCGGGAGGGCCATCGCAGCGATGATTCGATGGATTCGAAGGAGAAAGCCCGGTCAGAAGGACAGGATGATACGGCCGAGGACGGAGACACCGAGAAGGGGAAGAAGAGGAGAAATCAAGGCTCTTCAGTGGACCGCGATGGTCGTGGCAATGAGCCTGATTCAAGCCACAATGGCCTGCGATAAGGCATCGACAATCAAGGCCACAGCTGAGAACTGTGCTCGTCAGAACGGAATACTGACATGTTCCCTCGAACATACCGTCGTGTGGCCAAATGTCAGCACAGGAGAGAAGGTGTGCCTGCAGCTCGGCGACTCGACTTCGAACCCGCTCGCAACTGTGGAGATTCAGGTGCTGGAGATTCTGCTAGAGTGCCAGAAGGAGAGCCTGTTCATTACCTACCCGTACCGAACTGCCGTCGCTTCGTCGAAGCGCTGCCCGGGAGCCGGCTCGTGCCAGGGAAACAAGTGTGCCAACATCAAGGAAGGTGATCCTATTCCTGAGCTCGGAGAGGCGGCCCAACACCCCGGCTACACCCGATGCGCGGAGACCTGTGGATGCGCCGGATGTGGTTGCTTCTGGTGCAGCTCTGCGTGTCTCTTCTTCCGACCCCACGCGATACTGAACAAGGAGCGACGCTTTGAAGTGTTCGGATGCCCATCATGGAAGCAGGTCGCGAGAGTGGCAGTGCACAAGATTCAGCCTACGAGCACGCAGGAGTACCAGCTGCGACTGGCGGCAGGCCAGGTGATCGAGCTGGAGGAACTCCACGTGCAATTGACGACGATGGAGACCCCGCCTCTACCCGTGCTGTCTGCCCAATTTATCACAGACGGACAGAACACTGCGCTGATTGAGGACGCGAGTGCAATCAGCTGCCTGAAGTGTAATGCGACGGATTGCACGTATCGCCCGTCCTGCTGTTCCTGCACCACATTCGATGAAGTGGCGAACTGCGCTTGCATCTCCGGAGCGACGGCCGAGGAGACGCTACGAGCAGGAGCCCTACCAAGAAGAAGACAGTACTGGATGAAGGAGTACCAGAAGCGAGTCGTATTGGAGTCGAATGACACGCTGGTGGGCCTCCAGGCAACGATCGCAAACTGGCGGCTGACGCCCGTAGCTGAATTGAGCACATGCGAGATGAAGAATGTCTCAGTCGCGGGATGCCATTCCTGCAGGGAAGGTGCAGTGCTCACGTACACATGCACATCATCTGAGAGCCATTCCATTGGCCACATCACCTGCGACAACGATATGTACTTCAACGTGGAGTGCAGTCAGCAGATGAGCGAGAGACAGACAACGATCATCTACGATCGAACGCTACTGAAGACGGAGTGCAAGCTACGATGTGGAGTGGAGTCGGCCCCATTCAAGTTGGATGCAGAACTCTCAATGGTGACGGTACTCGGCAACACGAAGATCGAAACGATTGCCCAGTCGATACCCGTGATTGTATCTAATATTCTTGATCTTTCTCTTTCTAACTATCAGTACATTTTTATTCTTATTGTATCGATTGCCGTTATTGTAGTTGCCGTACAGTTCAGAAGCACTCACAAGAAGAAGGAGTGAGATAGTTTCCCCATTAGTTGATATCCATGTAGCTATATTGGTTTGCATCACCGTATCGTATTGGCCGGTAGCCGTTTCCGGCCCGGGGAGTGTCTCCGATCATACCGAGATCGTAGAGTCTTTTCATGTTGCTTGTGTGTGTAATAGAGAGGGATGGAGGCATTCTAGCCCCATCCCACTCATGCTTTTTCAAGCCGATCTAGGCGCTCTCTAGAATTGTGTAACATGGATAAAGGAGTCTCCCAACATTCCTCCTTGCTGGATAGTCGCATCTGATCAAGGCTCTGAAAGCCACAACAATAATCTCCTCCATCGTGCAAATGAAATCATCGTATAGAGGCAGAGATTTGTAGATTGCATTCGACTCGTACTTCGTCTTCTCAATCCTGGAAAGGATTGACCTCAATTAATCGATAGTGCTCAGTGGATAAAAAAAACTCTCTTATATGATACTCAACTATATGCATTATTGTAAGATCATATAAATTCGAGTGGGAAATGTGCGCCGAAAAATTCTACTACATAACAAAAAGTTACAAAAACAAAAAACAGCAGACGAAAAAAATTGTGATTGATAACATTATGATAGACAAAAAGTGAACTGTGTCAATTAAAAATCAGAAATACCACTCTCTCGCCAACAGTGATTATTTCATCCATCTTGGAAATGCACTTCAAGTATCTGGACATCAATGTGTAGAGAGGATTCGACTCGTATTTCGACTTACGATCTCTGGAAATTATTTCTCGATTGAGGTATTTAGAGGATCCGCATCCCAGTTTAAGTATTAACTTATATTTATGATTTATAATCAATGTGATTTTGCGATAGAAATATACTGATATGATCAATTGATATAATAAAATCGGCCCACTTTATTATGCTCAGGACGACCATTGTATTGAGCTCTTTAGTTCGCAAATTTGTGCTGGAGGCGAGACGAATCTCGATTAATCTGTCAAATGAGATTCGGATGGTTGGAAATAATATAATAACTTCGATAATTCTTATACTTGTGGCAGACTTTAATCATACAGAGACGGAGATTGGTACCATGATGAGAAGAGGGTAGAAAGATTTTTTTTAAATAGATTGAATGCTTATAATGTTAGGGCATTGAATAGTCTAACCGAACTGATAAACAGTCATGTATAATAACTGATGTAAAACAACGGGTCGTTCATTTCTAAAATATACTATTCTGCCAGTCTTTGTATAATGTATTATTTTTAAAAACTTTTTGTGTATTCAGATCGAAAACCAAGTATTCAGCTCTAATTTAGATAAAAGTGCAGGGTTGGCAAAAACTAGACCACCACAATCGGTACCAAACTAATTTCAATTAGTATAGAGACGAATACATATAAAAAACAATTCTGCATGTTCTCCCGTAAATTATGAACAAAAAATAAGGGATACTGCAAATGATGGATAGTATCACTTAGGAAGATGGTGATTCTACTGTACCTCACATATCCCGTAATCTACCGTATACGTACCGTCCAGAAAACGAGCAAGAGGATGAGGTAGATCACCGACCCGATGATCCTCGCTTTACTCAACCAAAAGGCCCATCTGAGAGACAGGACGGACAGAGTTCCTTTGGGCATCTAAAGTAGCGTCATGATGATTCATATCATAGCTTGGGCTGAATTATGACACAAGTGAGAGAAAAACATGTCGAACTTCTACCGAGAAACATTTTCGATATTGAAGCATTTTTTCAATCCATATTACAGCTTATGCAAGATTAATATGGTATCCCCCAAAATACTTTGCAATCGATTATGCATCCTACCATAGCACACGATAGAAAATCTCACTTTTGTGAAAACACGGCGTAGCATAGCGATTAACTCTCCAATCACAGGATACCAGATGGTCACAAGAATGATGGAGAACATAGGAAGAGGGAACAGAGGAGGCATAGTCAGCTTCTCGGGAAGAATCAACATCTAAAATTTTTTTTTTAATATATCATCTTACTTTTCATTTGCATGACTAATGAAACGACAGCAGATGTGTTGGACTTACGATGGGATCAGAGAAAGATAGAGAAACTCAAGACCAGAATCAGAAACATACCTCGGTAAAATGTCTTCTGGACTTATTTTCCGGAAGTTGCACGATCGCCGAACACATACCACACAGGTCGAGAATTCTAAAAAGTGTGAACATAGGGAATCATTTTGGACGTTTTAGGTATATAATCTGATGTTTTGAAAAAAAAGTTCGAGCAGAAAATATTGGTTTGAATATTCAGTTTCTCATAGTTTCATAGTAAAACTATTCTTTCTAATGATTGTCTATTATTGAAGAAAAAACGTATCCAACCTTTCGCAGACATTGCAAATCTCATCAAGTTTGCGAATGTGTTCAGATTCGTCGATAGGGTACCACGCGTTTTCTAACTGGCTCTTCCTGTAACACACGTACAGTCAGGTATTCCACTCAGAATTTGTTCTTGAATTCTGAACAGATTATGCATCCTACCATATCAGACGATAGAAAATCTCACTTTTGTGAAAACACGGCGTAGCATAGCGATTATCTCTCCAATCACAGGATACCAGATAGTCACAAGAATGATTGAGAAGATAGCCAGAGGGAGCACCGGAGGCAAAGTCAGCTTCTCGGGAAGAATCGACATCTAAAAATTTTATATCATCATAAAGGAAAATAACTTTGATTAGTTTGATGAATGAAACGACTGCAACGGTTTGAACTTGCGAAGGATTGGGAGAAAGGTGAGAGAAACGCAAAACCAGAATCAGAAACATACCTCGGTAAAATGTCTTTTGGACTTATTTTCCGGAAGTTGCACGATCGCCGAACACATACCACACATATCGAGAATTCTAAAAAGTGTGAACATAGGGAAATATCATTTTGGATGTTTTAGGTATATAATCTGAATGTTTTGAATATAAGTTCGAGCAGAAACTATTGGTTTCAATATTCAGTTTCTCACAGCTTCATAGTAAAACTATTCTTTCTAATGATTGTCTATTGTTGAAGAAAAAAAGTATCCAACCTTTCGCAGACATTGCAAATTTAATCAGCTTTGCGAATGTGTTCAGATTCGTCGATAGGGTCCCACTCGTTTTCTAACTGGCTCTTCCTGTAACACAGGTACAGTCAGGTATTCCACTCAGAATTTGTTCTTCCATATTTTGAGTGATAGAATAAGACTAAATTAAAACAAATACCAAATAAGTAAATAAGCACCTCATTTTCTCCAGAAAGATCTCCGTGTCAATGCAGTACTTCTTGACATTAAGCCCCATAGACACGATTGTCGACAATTCTATGAATAAATTTTTTTTTAAATAGTTCAATGTCTGACCTTCCTTGAATGTTTATACACTCGATGGTATCACTAGACAAGCAAAAGAAGAAACCTTTCCTTTATGATAGGTCAAGAAGATACGAAATGAGTATATGATAAAACTCAGTTGCAATTCACTCTCACCCGTGATATCCGTTCATGAACTTCAGTACTTTCTCATCTTCCTGATCGCGTTCAGCGCGTATTTTCTCCAGACTGGCCTGCCGCTTCTCCTGACTTTCTATGACACGTGACCATGACTCGGAGAATGCACCCTGTAATAAGTGATGATGCAATATCCAGAGTAACAACCGTAATGATCGCTTGATCACGAGTGCATACCATGTTCACATACCGTGACCGAAACTCTTATATGGGATGTTTCATCCTCTTTTGCGCCTGTTACAATATCCCTTCAACGCTTACCGCATCGTCGAGTCGACGGACGAGTAGATCGATTGCCGTGGGAAAATACCAGCCGACGATCAAGCATGTAGCCAGGAACAGAAGATGCCGAAGGGTCGGCATCTGAACGCAACATATATTATTTTAATTTAAAAAATCAATGACGTCCTTACTTGAATCAGATCGCAGAGTATAGTGGCAGAATATAACAAAATGACAGATATTGCAAAAGGGATCGCATTCGGACCCTTACAAATATCGAGCAAACAAATTGTCCAACTCAGCCATTTATTGCACATTTTGAATCGCAATCGAGGCACACACATGAGTATTAGGTTACAATCGTATTGGACAGGAATGAGAACTCGCGTATAAAAATATCTCTATAAAATTATGTATCTCTCGTATAATATCAATTGGTGAATATCAGATATATAATAGATCTATCAGAAGTCAATTTAGAAATAAGAAAGAGAAATAGATCAAAACAGTGGGAATGAAACATCGAATCAGAACTTTCTCAGGTGATCGTAGATCGCCACCTTCATGTCAACTGAGAAGTCATCGCACTCGGGCGACTGGAAATAATTGAATTATCACGATACCATTAAATGTATAAAATGAATGAAAAAAATGTAATGTTTTTGACAAGGGAGTGAGGTTGGGAACCTTGCACATGTTGAGCAACTCCTGCGCATTGCTGTACGACTTGAGACAGTGGTCCTAAAATTAATATAAATTTTTAGGGTATTTTAGTCGAGATCTAAGTAGATAAGATGATATTTTGAAAAATTTAAATATTCAAATAATCATTTTAAATAGGATGATGTCCAATATCGATTAAAAAAAGATATAACGAACAAGAGACTAGTTTTTCGACTTCAAATAGGTAATATTTTATGTCGTACTCTGAGATTGGTCAGTTTGTACTGATCGGCGATGTTCAGCTTATTCTTGAATGCCGTTGAATGAATGAGAAACTTCTCGGCCTGGCCCATCACTCCCTTAACAATCGTATTAGCATAAGGCGATTTTTGCATTACAAACCTTCATTTCGAATTGATCGGCAAGCTTGAGAATGTGCAGTACAATATGATCTAAGAAGAGAAGTAATTACCCAATAAGCTCGAGAATAAGTACTGACTCGTGATCGCAACAGCATCAGCATCAGGGTAGATCAGATGGAGAAGGTCGACAAACTCCTGAACTCATTTCGAAATTATGGAAATCGCAATAAGAATATACCTCGTAGACAATATCCTTGATTTCCACTTCCTCCTTTCCCTACTCATCGAAATGTCCGAAGAACAGAGTCTCGAAGTAAGAAGAGTGGAGAGCGAGAAGCTGAAAAAAAATGCCTTTGTTGTCAGATGTTTACTTCCAAGTGAAAAAAATAAAATGCTCCCTAGCCACATTAGATGAGAAGTATTTTTCTGCAGTTTTCTATTATATTATACTGTAATTCCGTTTCCCAAAGTCTCTTATTCGACCTTGCATAACAAACCATGATTTACCTCTTTGCATACGTGGAGTTTGTTCTCTCCGATCTTCAGAATCACATTGCTCATGAGATTGGGAGCGGAGAACTTGGATGGATCCATCGGTTGAGAGAGAGATTCACTACTTAGTAATGTTTATTCTACGCTATAATAAGCTCCATCAGGCAAAATATAACTTGTAATATGTAATAATTTAAAATATTTATTTTTTAACGTGGAAGTGAGAGGGAAAACACATACGACTCCGAGTTGATGATCTTCATGCGGACTTCAATCGTGGCCTTGCCAGCGATAATGTACTTCTGATAACAAAAATCTCCTAATATTTTCCTTATAAATGATTTTTTTAAATTAAGGTTAACACGAAGGATATATCTCATGAAGAAGATAATTAACATACCGCATTAGACAAAGTTTCCCAAAGAAGACTCTGGCTCTGATCCGTCCACTCGAGGCTACCTTCATTGAAATTGATGAGGGCCTGCAATTTACATTAATACTTTTTGGTACCGTAAATGCCCGACGTTCGAGTCAATAAATTTTTTTTTCAATACATTTGCACTATAGTCGATTCACAATACGTTCCATCTAACAAGGGAAGGTCATATATTCGATATGGACTTTCCGATCGATACCTATCGGGATAGAAAGAGAATGAAATTCTAAGAATTCGAACATCTTCCAATTCTGCTAGCGACTCCTGGAAACGCCTGGGCTGTTACGGAGAAAGGACTGTTTTCGGGAAATAGCCATAGAAATGAACGCTTCCCCACTATGAGCACAGAAATTCAAAGGAGTCGCCATCAGATTTGGAATACGTTGTGGTTCTTAGAATTTCAACCTCTTTCGATCCCACTAGGTTTCGTTCGGAAAGTCCATATCGACCTCGCGACGATCCCTTGTAAGAGAAAATTGAGAGAATATACTGAATTACAGACCTTGCTGGAAGCTCCCCTAGGATCACCACCATTGGCTTTGAACAGACACGTGTTCACTTCCACTTCATTCTTCCATGGATAGTGGTGATCGACTCCGCACCGAAGAGTGAAATTCACCTTGTTACGGCTGTTACGGTAGGATCGATCCACTGCAATGGTCCTGAAAATATAGTATTCTCGATTATCGAGATGCGGTTAAAATGATAATCGTTACATCGGCACTAGGTGAGATGAGAACATTCGGATGATATATATCTGATGTGTAAAAAACGGTACTGCAAACTGGTTCTCATCCAGATATTTATCATACGAACTTGTGTCGTTACTACTTATTATCACAGATTAGTAAAAGATCAAAATTTAAATAATAATATACATACTTAGTTTTTTTTCTCGTAAATCCATCATTGAGAAAATCAAAATGGTTTTTTTTTTCGAGTTTTACGAAGAACTAGTCATTAAACCACAAGAAATTTTAAATATAGCTGTCAACAGTGATTTTTCGACCCTACTAACCATTCGAATCCTCCCTCTATGAATACTCCGGACTCCGCCTTTATGGCCGCGAAATTGCTGCGGCCGTATCAACTTCCCAGCGAAGAACGATGTCTGACATTCTACAACAAATAGCAATCTGTATAAAAAAAATTAATTAATAAATATGAAAGTATAGGAAAATCATCAAGAAAATGAAATGCATTTAACAGGATGCAATGTCACAATATGTCCATCAAGAATATGTCACAACATATCCATCAGATTTACCGGTGATCGAAATATCAGGGAAACCGCTCGTAATAGATATTTTAAGGATCGTACTCGAACCCGTTGGAAAGAAACTGAGAAATCTACACATTCAGAAGCAATTTATCGTACAAGCTAAATCGCAATCAATATTTAACAACAACTAAACGGTTTTTAAAAACAAAAAACAAAAATGAACAACAACTTAACAAACGTATCGAAATGGTACAGAGATAACGAACGGAGAAAGGGGTTTACGGTAGATTTAGAGTTGAAGTTGACGACGAATCAAGCAGCGGCTGCTGGACGACAGAGATATACGATTCTGGAAAGACGAATACTGGAAATACAATCCAAATAGTCGAGCTCTATTTTAACTGATAAGTTTATATGAGCCGCTTAACACTTTGGCGTAGCAACATTTCAGCACAAAGAATAGCAAATATAAATTATTCATATCATTACGAGATTTATGGACAATTCAAGAAATGCATTGGTTGAATTTTTATAACCAACCTCTCGGAGACAGCGTTGATTTCATCAATTTTCCGAAACAACCAGACGTATTCCCACATGAATACATATAGTGGATTGGATTCGTACTTTGATCTCTGTTCGCTGGAACAGTTTGATTAACCGGTAAGTGCTATATATTAGCGTTTTAGGTAATATGTAAAAAAAAAAATTGAAGAATGTCTTTCCAACATGTAACCCTCTAGTCCACAAGTGAAAGAAAAAATTGATAAACCCAACTTAAAAATGGTTCACCTCATTCTATTCAGAACGGCCAATGCATTATCCTCGTGGGCTCGCTTTTCAGCTCGAGTTATGCCAGCGATGAGAAGGTTCTCGATGAATCTGGGAAGTCTACTTTTCTCCGGGAAAAAAATGAACTAGCGAACGAAAAATAGTCTTTATTTCTAGGCTTCAATGCCCCCATACGATTGTATTAATGTTTAACTGAGGCATTCCCCCCGACTATGTTGGGAAAACCGCTAGCGGTGCTCAACGCTTAGCCGTTTTGCATCATGTTTTGAAAGGGGATGGTTGATGGGTTGACGACGGTGGAAACGCAAAATACAACAGCGCTTATTGGGTATGTATGACACCCGGTATGATAGTTTCATTAAAATAAATTGTCAACGCACCTTTGATTGTCTGCTGTAGTTCTCGGTCGAGATCCGCAATAATTTCATCCGAGGGATCAAAGCGATTGTAGGGCGAGACATCATGATATAGCTGAAATAACATCATTCATATCGTAACTGTTAGGAGGTTCATGCATTTTCATAGCTAGAACCACTCTCTTTAATCCTCTTCAGAAGCTAGCTAAAGCGGTACAGATTAGAGAAGACAAAAATTAAAATTATAACATACTATGAAACTAATGAAACCTTTCCAGCTGAGCACCAACGACGATACTTCATCGGGTACCGTACCCTAAAAATCATTGAAGGTAGTTGATAAACACGACTATCAAAATCGGTAAACGATCAAATATGTTTCACACTCTGAATGCATGTCCACCTTGAGGATCGAAGGCAAAACATCACCTGCGGGCGGGAGTCGAACCTGCCTGCGTCGGCATGCCAGTCAGACACCATGCCCATTAGTCAGACGTCGGCATGCCAGTCAGACACCATGCCCATTGTTCTCTACCTCTTGCAAAACATCACCTGCGGGCGGGAGTCGAACCTGCCTGCGTCGGCATGCCAGTCAGACACCATGCCCATTGTTCTCTACCTCTTGCAAAACATCACCTGCGGGCGGGAGTCGAACCTGCCTGCGTCGGCATGCCAGTCAGACACCATGCCCATTATCTTCTCATGGAGTCACACAATTCGAGTATCGAGGAGAGGGAGTCTCGTAAACGGATGGAGGAGTCCGCTTATCCAGTGTATGTCTGACTGGATATAAGTGTATGACTTGACGAGGTAGATCGAAAGATGGAAGGGAAAAGGAGACGGGATTGGATGGGGATGGATTGGAGGGCAGCTCAAAGATTCGAAACTTCTATTCCTAAAACACGAGGTAAGTCAGGGTGTTTAAATAAGTGAACCTTAATAACGGGGATTGACAATTTGGGGTTACAAATCAGATGCAATTTATTTAATAATCGAGCGGTTCTGTGAGAAAAAGATACTTTGAGATTCTCTCTCTTGAATGGGGGTAGATGAAGGACAAACGAACCATTACGTCTACTAATTGCACGATATGTGTAGAAATGTGTAGGTTCTAAGTCAACAAAATGTGCAAAAACTTTGAGAGCTAAGACAATATCAATCACAATACGACGAGTATACAAGGTGTTAAGTGAATAAAGAGATAATCGATCGGAGTAGCATGGAATAATAGGATCTACTCTGGAGCAACGACAATGTAAGAGTCTAGTAAACAAGTGTTGTACTTTCTCTAATTTACGAACAAGACCTTTGGATGATGGGGACCAGACAGGGGATGCATATTCAAATACAGGAATAATGAATGACTTGAAGGCTGAGATGTAAGGGGAATGAATAGTACAACTGATACTACGAAATAGGAGATAGACAAGTGAAGTTGATTTATGGCAAACAATCTTTATATGAGAATCAAAGTTCAAGAGGGGATCGATATGGACACCTAAGTCACGAATAGAGTCAGAGATTGCGAGATTTGTAGAGAGAAGAGAGTAGATGGTTCGGGGATTATTTCGTCCTATGTGAACTATGTTGCACTTTTTCTCAGCAACTTCTAACTGCCATGTTTTGCAGTATTCCGTGAAACCCAAAATCCCGGACTGAAGTTGAGTGCGGGCGTCGGATGGAGAGAATGGATCGAAAGTAGTGAAGAGCTTGATATCGTCAGCAAAGAGCCGACATGAAAGTTTAGGGTAGGGGGAGAAAACCTTAGGGAGATCGAAAGTATAAAGCAAAAAGAGGATAGGACCCAATACTGTCCCTTGGGGGACGCCTGAGACAACAGCTTTCTCAGAAGAGAGAACATTGCCTATTCGCACTCTGAAAATCCTTTCGGAGAGGTAACCTGAGATCCAATTTAGCAAGCAACCACGAATTCCAATCGATTCTAATTTGAGCAATAACTTATTATGAGAGACCTTATCAAAAGCCTTAGCTAAGTCAATATAGGCAACGGCAACACAATAGTCGCGATCGATCGTATCACGCCAAGATTGGGTGCAATCAAGCAGATGGGTTACGGTAGAACGCCTGGAGAGAAAACCATGCTGCTCGGGGGGAATTACATTGTGGGAGGTACACCAATCGATAATCGTGGGCTTAAGGAGTCGTTCCATAATTTTAGCTGGGATGTCGACATCTGAAGTGAAATACGTAATCACGAGGTATAGTCTAAGAGCCCGTTTGCCTAATAGTCAGACAAATCTGGATGAGTTTGGTACAGCTAAAAAAGTCGATTCTCTGAAGCTCTGTGTTTCGGGGCTCTCGAGGGTGCTGAAAACTCATTTCATTCAATTTCTCGGTCATTTGAACATCTACTTTTACGCGAATATGGCTCCCTGGCCAGAATTTGATGGTGATCACGCCTGTCTAATTAATTTCCCTGTATTTTCAAAAATATTTTTATTAGAAAAATTATAAAATCGGAGAGTCAAAAGAATCCCGATATTTTTGTGTTGATCGAAGCAGAACGACGTCTAAATATATTTTTTATTCCGAAAAAAAAAATGGTCCGGAAACCATCGCAAATGGCATTGGAACGTTGGGATGAGGAGCCTCTCGCTGATCTCTCTCTGCGTCTCTGACCCTGAACGCTCTCTCACCCCTTCCCTCCCCTGCCTCTCGCTTCTCTGGTGCCGCCGCTCAAGGAAGAGAGTAAACAAGGGGTCAGATCTGCCTTATCTGCAATTTATTTTACCGTTCTCGACTGTTTCCGGACCATTTTATGCGGAATAAAAAATATATTTCGAATCAGCACGTTGTTCCGCTTCGATAAATACAAGGATATCGGGATTCTTTTGTCTCTCCAATTTAATATTATTTTCTAATAAAATTTTTTTGAAAATAAAGGGAAATGAATTAGGCAGGAGTGATCGCCATCAAATTCTGACCCGGGAGCAACATTCGTGTAAAAGTAGATGTTCAAATGACCGAGAAATGGAATAAAATGAATTTTTGACGTCACTCCATCTGGAGCCAACGGGTCGTCTGGGAGAAAAATGAGCATGTCCATCGTCATCAGCACCCCCGAGAACCCCGAAACAGAGTTTCAGAGAGTCGACTTTTTTTAGCTGTGCCAGACTTTGTTTAGGGAGGACATCATGTGTTCCAATACGAATTTTCTTACAGAAATGCTCTTCAAAGCTTTCGCGAGTATCGATAACTGATTTTTCAGAATCTTCTCTTTGAAAATTTATTCCGTCTTTAATTGCATTCAATTATCTATTTATTTTGTGAATTGAGGTGCCTCATATGTCCATGCGCACTATTGTTCACAGGGGTTACTAGGATTATTCGAAAATAAGCGTAATTATGCTTGCGAACGTTGCACTATTTTGGAATTCTTCCGTGACCTACTACTTCCATGAATGCGCTCCCCGTCTAGTAACATTTTCATGAAACATTCTTGAGGAAATAGGCTACCTTTCTATCACACGGACATGTCTCAGCATTCAGGCGGAACTATCGTGTTGCAGCTTTAAAGCTCAAAAACACGCATTTTTGCTCTTTTCTGCAATTTATTCCCTATAGCGTCATTGCATTTCTTCCCCGTTCCTATTAGCCTTTCACAATTTGTTCTATGGGTGCTGGCGACTCTACTAATAGTGAAACCGATTAGCTACTATTAGTCGGAAGTATCGTATGTCGGCCTCAAAGACATCACATCATTGCTTTCGAATATCATCGAAATTTTCGTTCGCACACAAGCGTTCGCTCTTTTTTCGCCCATGCTCTACTCACATTCATTAGTTCTCAAAGTGGCATACATAAATATGAATAAAAATGTTGTTTAAATAATATTAAATCAGAATGAAACATTTTCAGTAATAAATTCGCGCTAACTCGACAGATTCGATTACGGTAGATGGGCAGTCAATCTAAGATTTTGATAAATCGCTATATGTTATTATATTAGCAATTTTATGTCATTTCTTTGCTGTTATTAGATTCAACATACTCGAATCTATAAGCGAAGTATGAAGAATAAATATTAGAGCTTGTTTATCAATACCCCATTGTCCTCTCTAACTTTGTTCGACTATTATTCAAACGGGCTCCTAAGACAAAAAATATTTAAGTGAATGAAGGCTCACGAATAAACGAGAGAGAACCGAAAATGAAGTCAGGAACCATTTTTTCAAACTACAAGCATCTAAATCACAAAAAGAAGAATCTACATCACCTTCCACAGTTCTTGTAGTAAGCCTTCGTCGGAATGATTTTCGGACTGATTTAGTTGAAGTTGCACGATCGCCGGACACACACCACATAGATCGAGGATTCTTAACGGGGCGAAATAACGGAAGCGGTTTGAAATTCAAAGACTAATATGAGGCCGTTTGCGTTAGGCGCAACAAGTGGCTGGAACAGGTAAAAAATTCGACATGCTCAAAAGTTGTCCCCTGGGGTAACTTTTGATTCTGAATCGACTGGCGTTATCAGTTTTTCGATCTCAGCCTTCTGAATCCCAGTACGACGCGACGTCGATTAGGTCAAAATCTTGTTTTTCGATAAAAACTGATCCGGGAGTGGTCAAAATTGCTACAAACCTCGCGCATTTATGACAGAATTTCATGCTCTTTCAAATGAAGTTTTGGGCGAGGGTCTAGTTTTTTTCGTTTTCGAGAAAAAGCGATTTTTTGACTCAATCCTATGAGCGAATAATTAAATATACCATTCGAACCGCCTTGAAACGTAGATTTCAACGATATATATATGTCTGGAATTTGGACGTGGACGAAGATGGGTTTGGCCCTTTTTTAATCTTAAAATTGATCTTTTTGTTGAAAAATAAGCAATATACCTCAGGTTCGACTCCCCGCCGATGCATAATCTTTCGCAAATTTTTTTTTGCCCGGAAACTATTTGAAACTATCAGTAGACCTCTAAAATGTACTATTAGACTATTGTTAACGATCATATTAGTTATTTTTCAACAAAAAGATCAATTTATTAAAAAGGCCAAACCCATCTTCGCCCACGTCCATACTCTAGACATATATATTGTTGAAATCTACGTCTCGAGGCGGTTCGAATAGTACATTTCATTACTCGCTCATTTTTTTTTCAGAAGGCTCAGATCGAAAAACTGATAACGCCAGTCGATTCAGAATTAAAAGTTACCCCAGGGGACAACTTTTGAGCCTATCGAATTTTTTACCTGTTGTAGACCCCCGTCTAACGCAAACGGCCTCATATATTCTCTTAGTATTTGAAGCTTCTCTCACTGTTCTAGTACAACGCCTACTAATACTTGTCAGTTGTTAAAGAACATATTGCCAACCTCTCGCAGACATTGCAAATCTCCTCAACTTTACGAATGTGTTCAGAATCGCCGATAGGATCCCATGCGTTTTCCAATTGATGTTTCCTGAAGAGATGTGAAGGCAGATAGAACTACAATGTCACGGCATTAGCTCCATTTTATAACAGTAAAAAATAAAATAATAATTTGAATTGTGAAATTACCCGGTCAGTGAAATTTAACTCCCTATTTTGCACCGTAGTAAAAATTTTGTTCAGAAGAAAGCCACTGCTGAATCGGCGTTTCGTCGGTGAATGAATCAATTTTTCTGGCGTTTGAAAAACTTTTAAACAGAAGTTACGTTAGTTCAGTTAGTAAATAGTTCGCATTTATTTATATCTTGATTCTGTGCTGGTCGAATGGACGAACGGTAGAAACAAATAATCAGGCGTTGTATCCACTGGCAAGTTCGCGATCATGGAGGTGATGACGTCACCTGAGATCAAGCAGATGAGAGAGACACTCGCCAAGGAGAGCATCAGGGAGCTCCAGATGAGACTGACCACCGGTAAGTGAGAAGGGCGGGGTACGGTAGTGAGATAGAATGGAGGGATGATTTGTGGTCGCACCCGTCGGGTTAGTGTAGCAGTGGAGATTGATGAACAATAAGATGATCATAAGTGTGAACGTTCGTCACTAACAAGGAAAAAGTGCGGATTTCCTGTGTTGATACCCTACTGTTAATAAATCATTAGAAACGGACGAAATGAAGGGATGTGCTTATTGTTACAAATTGAATAAATATACGAATTAAATGAATAAATCCGCTCATTGTAGGAACCTCGTCTGCCCTGTTCAAGTGTGGCAAGTGCGGCAAGAACAACTGCACGTACACTCAGTAAGGAGATTTACAAATTTATAAATTTATAAAACATTTTTTTCTCCAAAAACTGAGGCTCACGATTGCATGGTCAATTGATGCGATCACGTGGCTTTAGATGTAATATGAAACTATTTTCTCCGGAAAAATAATTTCCTTTTCGTCTCTCTCAATTTCGCACACTATCTCGCCGGTCAGAGAAACGAGAGGGTGTACAGAATGGAGAGAGTAGTCATCACTAGCGTGGACTCATCAACCACTTTTCCAGATGGTGAAAGACACGACGAGCCGAGTTGCGAGGAGAACGAAGAACAAGAAGGATGTTCCCGACGAGGTGAGTACTACTGATTCCAAAACGGCATCGACTCTCCTCGATTTGCGTGCTATCTCGTCGGTCAGAGAAACGAGAGAGCACGCGAATTGAGCTCGTCTTATTCTAACTGATTTACCCGATTTCCCCATTCGCAGAACAGAGAGAATATCGGACCGATGGGAAAAAACGAGAGTGAGCAAGGAAACGTCAAACGAAGCAAAGTGAGTGGTACTAAAAGCCGCACTAATCCGGGGGAGGAGAGTGATAGAGGAGGAGGCAAAGACGCAGAGGGTAGATCAAGGGATATCTATGACATCTCTGACGTCTCATCAGCATCTCTAATACGCTCAAAACACTGCAAATGCCCGTTCGCCTAAGAGTTAGCATTACAAAGCTCATGTTGTGCGTAATTGTTCATGATGATATTGGGATGATCAAAGTATTTGCAGAATCTCAGAGGCTCTGATGCCACTCCTTCAAGGCGCACTCGAGCGGCCGTTGCTACCGCATCCGAGGAGAAGGCCAAGTCATTAATATTGTTCACGCCAACACAAGTAAGTAGATCTGTCAAGTAGAGTAAGGACTGCCATACTATGGGGTGAACGTATTGATTGATCGCATTCAGGGAGAATTGAGTGCGAGCGAGGGCTATTCAAGTCAAGAAGAAGATGAAGAGGAAACTAAGAATGAAGGAGAAGTGGAACTAGACTCTAGACTAGACTTGAAACTTCTTTTAGTCGAAACGGGAAAAAAAGTGATCAGCAATTTTTTGATCTCTTTTTTTCATTAGCATGCGGATCTATTAAGTATAGAGCCAGGATCTCCCGACAAAGATTTTTTCAAATTCATCTTGCCAACTCATAGATAGATGCTTTTGGAGTTTCGAAATTCAGGCTTCAATGTTCTCTGTTCTTTAAATGTGCGTGGTGTCGATTCGTATTCAGCACATGAAGCCCCCCTCCTCTCTAGTTATGTTTGGATGATCCCAGACTGATGGCGTGGAAAAAGTCAAAGGAGAAGAGAAAACATTTGAATTCCCGCCATTGGGTATCTCAGTTCCCAGTGAAGCTAGCGACTTGAAACTTCGTTTTTGGGGTGGAAAGAGGATTTCCACCCCATATTCCAAGTTTCAAGTCGCTTGCTTCACTGGGAGCTGAGATACGCAATGGCGGGAATTCAAATGTTTTCTCTTCTCCTTTGACTTTTTCCACGCCATCAAACAATCCTCTTATGCAACCACCCAATGGTGGCAAACTTCTGGACAGATGATGCTAGGCATGTCAGTTTTATCGGATCTTGTTTACCACACTCGAAAATTGCGCTGATAGAATTCTTCTTTATTTGTATAATTGCAGGTCCGTCGGTGCAGGACCGAGAACCAGAAGCAGAAACAAGCACGCAAGAGAGGGTAAGCGAGAGATGTTCAAACACTTTCTGAAATGTTTGGCATCAAAAGTCTAAATATCTGATTAACGTTCTATTTTTTTCATTTTACATCAGGCAATAATGCGTTAATACTGAAATATCGCAGGCTACAGGGGATGGATTGCAAGCTGAAGGCGCAAAGAGATCGGTGAGTTTCTATCAATAATATTAGAATAAAGTAGCCCTGGTGAAATTTACGGTAGAGTTCTTGTAATTTTTAAGAATACTTACAAGAGTACGAGATGTTCAAACATTTTCTCATATGTTTTTCCTGAAATGGGGTTTCCGAGTGCTTATCGCCGGCACCACTATGTAAGGTCTCAGGTCGACTTTGGTGAACTTTGGCGTACCCTATTTTTGGGGTAAAAAAGTTGATGTCTAAAGTACATATTGGGGTGTCCCGAAAGTTTTGCGACTATTACAATTTCTCACTTCGCACAACATTAAACGAATCCTACTATGCAGTGCTAGAATGAACAACCATTGTTCTTTCATTTCGACACTTAAACCGTTCAAATCCTCCAACCTTGAAAAAAAACGACATCGCTCGGACCGGATCTCATAAAAATGAAATTCTTCAAATATTCTCTCAACGAACAGCTATAAATATGAATATCATATACAAATAGTTGAAAGTTGACTATAAGCAAATTGAGCGACATTTCTTCGCATTTCATCATCATTACGAAATTTCCCACTACCCACACATTTTTATAAAAATATTCGAATTCCTATTCAAAAAGAGTTGGATGTTTTTCAGAGTAAATTCACACTAATACTCATGATAGTTAGAGTGGGCAAGGATTGCTAAGAAGCTTGAAAATTAAAAAGTATTAAAAATTGATTCTCAAAAAATGAATGATCGTGAAAGTTTTGACCTTTTTCTGCAGCATTAACAGCTAAATCATCTCTTTTATTTTTAATCGGTAATTTAGACACTTGTCCTTCTACGTATTTAATTCGGAGTTTGTATCTTGATCTTCCGGGTTTTTAGAAATTATCAAAAAAGGGACTCCAAAACTCCCTTAACAACATATTTCATCATCAGAAGGTCATAACTGGACATTTTTGATAATTTAATAAATTACTTGATCAACACCCTCAATAAATACGAAAGACTATTTGCCAGACTGTCCTGTGGTTTGCAAGAAAAAAATTAAAGAAAAATTGTCGCAAAACTTTCGGGACACCCTAATAGTATGTCTTTTTTTTTGCGAGTCTTGGGTATTTTGTCAGAATTTTTAAAATAAGGATAATTAGTTAAGATTTGATCGAAAAGGGTATCCGATGGCAAATAGATACCGACTGTCCTTCATTCACGTGTTCTCTCTTTTTCTTCAGAGAAAAGATAGAGCTTGTGAATTGAGCTCAGTCGATCTCGAGAGGACATTACTAATTACTGGCGCATTGCAGGTATAATAAGTTGTCGGTCGAGGACAAAAAGAAGCGATTCCAGAAACAAAACGAGAAGAGAAAAGAGAGGTGACTTGCAATCAATGAACCAGCTTCTTGCGCTGGTACCTGTGATTTCACAATTTCAAAGACGAAACATTATTAGATTGTGTTTGCTAGTTAGTATCTCGGTATTTGGTTTAGTGAAATAATTTTGAATGCCGTAGCAGCAACCTCTCGAAAATCTGGACCGCAATGAGATTTATGAATCGAGAAAAAATAAAATAAGTGGGTTAAAAAACTCCGATTTCAGTAAATTACGATAACCTTGTTTGATTGATATCAACTCACCACGCTCGAAGCTCTTTGTTCTTCTTCACGCGGTATTCCATGAACGATTTGGGCGACATTTTACTTACTCTGAAATACTCTATTTAGCTTAAATTTTAACAGGGTAAACAGCGCTACGTCGGATGAGAACTTTATGGGCGAGAGAAGGTGAGGAGGATAGAGTCTAGGGTTGGCTATTCGGCCTAGCGTGCCGCTACTTCTCCCCCTCGCCAAATTTCACAATAGGCGCGGAGAGGAGGTAGCGGCGCCGCTACGACAAGCCGAATTGCCAACCCTAGTAGAGACTATATTGCGAAGATACAGTTCTTATCCGGCATAGTGCCGCATAAAGGGTACTACTGAAGCTTCTTCATTCTTCTGTGTGAATAGAAAGGAAATATAGAAGGCGGCTTTATTCTGGTTCATTGATTGCAAGTCACCTCTCTTTTCTCTTCTCGTTTTGTTTCTGGAATCGCTTCTTTTTGTCCTCGACCGACAACTTATTATACCTGCAATGCGCCAGTAATTAGTAATGTCCTCTCGAGATCGACTGAGCTCAATTCACAAGCTCTATCTTTTCTCTGAAGAAAAAGAGAGAACACGTGAATGAAGGACAGTCGGTATCTATTTGCCATCGGATACCCTTTTCGATCAAATCTTAACTAATTATCCTTATTTTAAAAATTCTGACAAAATACCCAAGACTCGCAAAAAAAAAGACATACTATTAGGGTGTCCCGAAAGTTTTGCGACAATTTTTCTTTAATTTTTTTCTTGCAAACCACAGGACAGTCTGGCAAATAGTCTTTCGTATTTATTGAGGGTGTTGATCAAGTAATTTATTAAATTATCAAAAATGTCCAGTTATGACCTTCTGATGATGAAATATGTTGTTAAGGGAGTTTTGGAGTCCCTTTTTTGATAATTTCTAAAAACCCGGAAGATCAAGATACAAACTCCGAATTAAATACGTAGAAGGACAAGTGTCTAAATTACCGATTAAAAATAAAAGAGATGATTTAGCTGTTAATGCTGCAGAAAAAGGTCAAAACTTTCACGATCATTCATTTTTTGAGAATCAATTTTTAATACTTTTTAATTTTCAAGCTTCTTAGCAATCCTTGCCCACTCTAACTATCATGAGTATTAGTGTGAATTTACTCTGAAAAACATCCAACTCTTTTTGAATAGGAATTCGAATATTTTTATAAAAATGTGTGGGTAGTGGGAAATTTCGTAATGATGATGAAATGCGAAGAAATGTCGCTCAATTTGCTTATAGTCAACTTTCAACTATTTGTATATGATATTCATATTTATAGCTGTTCGTTGAGAGAATATTTGAAGAATTTCATTTTTATGAGATCCGGTCCGAGCGATGTCGTTTTTTTTCAAGGTTGGAGGATTTGAACGGTTTAAGTGTCGAAATGAAAGAACAATGGTTGTTCATTCTAGCACTGCATAGTAGGATTCGTTTAATGTTGTGCGAAGTGAGAAATTGTAATAGTCGCAAAACTTTCGGGACACCCCAATATGTACTTTAGACATCAACTTTTTTACCCCAAAAATAGGGTACGCCAAAGTTCACCAAAGTCGACCTGAGACCTTACATAGTGGTGCCGGCGATAAGCACTCGGAAACCCCATTTCAGGAAAAACATATGAGAAAATGTTTGAACATCTCGTACTCTTGTAAGTATTCTTAAAAATTACAAGAACTCTACCGTAAATTTCACCAGGGCTACTTTATTCTAATATTATTGATAGAAACTCACCGATCTCTTTGCGCCTTCAGCTTGCAATCCATCCCCTGTAGCCTGCGATATTTCAGTATTAACGCATTATTGCCTGATGTAAAATGAAAAAAAATAGAACGTTAATCAGATATTTAGACTTTTGATGCCAAACATTTCAGAAAGTGTTTGAACATCTCTCGCTTACCCTCTCTTGCGTGCTTGTTTCTGCTTCTGGTTCTCGGTCCTGCACCGACGGACCTGCAATTATACAAATAAAGAAGAATTCTATCAGCGCAATTTTCGAGTGTGGTAAACAAGATCCGATAAAACTGACATGCCTAGCATCATCTGTCCAGAAGTTTGCCACCATTGGGTGGTTGCATAAGAGGATTGTTTGATGGCGTGGAAAAAGTCAAAGGAGAAGAGAAAACATTTGAATTCCCGCCATTGCGTATCTCAGCTCCCAGTGAAGCAAGCGACTTGAAACTTGGAATATGGGGTGGAAATCCTCTTTCCACCCCAAAAACGAAGTTTCAAGTCGCTAGCTTCACTGGGAACTGAGATACCCAATGGCGGGAATTCAAATGTTTTCTCTTCTCCTTTGACTTTTTCCACGCCATCAGTCTGGGATCATCCAAACATAACTAGAGAGGAGGGGGGCTTCATGTGCTGAATACGAATCGACACCACGCACATTTAAAGAACAGAGAACATTGAAGCCTGAATTTCGAAACTCCAAAAGCATCTATCTATGAGTTGGCAAGATGAATTTGAAAAAATCTTTGTCGGGAGATCCTGGCTCTATACTTAATAGATCCGCATGCTAATGAAAAAAAGAGATCAAAAAATTGCTGATCACTTTTTTTCCCGTTTCGACTAAAAGAAGTTTCAAGTCTAGTCTAGAGTCTAGTTCCACTTCTCCTTCATTCTTAGTTTCCTCTTCATCTTCTTCTTGACTTGAATAGCCCTCGCTCGCACTCAATTCTCCCTGAATGCGATCAATCAATACGTTCACCCCATAGTATGGCAGTCCTTACTCTACTTGACAGATCTACTTACTTGTGTTGGCGTGAACAATATTAATGACTTGGCCTTCTCCTCGGATGCGGTAGCAACGGCCGCTCGAGTGCGCCTTGAAGGAGTGGCATCAGAGCCTCTGAGATTCTGCAAATACTTTGATCATCCCAATATCATCATGAACAATTACGCACAACATGAGCTTTGTAATGCTAACTCTTAGGCGAACGGGCATTTGCAGTGTTTTGAGCGTATTAGAGATGCTGATGAGACGTCAGAGATGTCATAGATATCCCTTGATCTACCCTCTGCGTCTTTGCCTCCTCCTCTATCACTCTCCTCCCCCGGATTAGTGCGGCTTTTAGTACCACTCACTTTGCTTCGTTTGACGTTTCCTTGCTCACTCTCGTTTTTTCCCATCGGTCCGATATTCTCTCTGTTCTGCGAATGGGGAAATCGGGTAAATCAGTTAGAATAAGACGAGCTCAATTCGCGTGCTCTCTCGTTTCTCTGACCGACGAGATAGCACGCAAATCGAGGAGAGTCGATGCCGTTTTGGAATCAGTAGTACTCACCTCGTCGGGAACATCCTTCTTGTTCTTCGTTCTCCTCGCAACTCGGCTCGTCGTGTCTTTCACCATCTGGAAAAGTGGTTGATGAGTCCACGCTAGTGATGACTACTCTCTCCATTCTGTACACCCTCTCGTTTCTCTGACCGGCGAGATAGTGTGCGAAATTGAGAGAGACGAAAAGGAAATTATTTTTCCGGAGAAAATAGTTTCATATTACATCTAAAGCCACGTGATCGCATCAATTGACCATGCAATCGTGAGCCTCAGTTTTTGGAGAAAAAAATGTTTTATAAATTTATAAATTTGTAAATCTCCTCCAAAGGAATTCACATCCCTAGCCCACATGAGTCTTCCAGCAGCAAGGAACGACACGACAAAATAATAATACAAATCAGAAATAAACAAAGAAATCTACATTAGTAACCACGCGGAAGTTGTTGAACTACAGTCTTAGATTAGTTCACTCGAGTGAATTTTATCTAAAACTCCATCAGAGATGGCTAAGCACGCGGACATAAAATGCAAAAGACGCGAAGCCAAATGTGTTGCTCTGGATGATTCGAGGGCTTTTATACAGGCTGATACTCGATGGATTCCGTTCTCTACAAGCGTCTAATACCCTATCTCTATTGATTGCGAAGCGAGGCGTGCCATAAGGTACCGCAATTTTCACAGGGTACCTCCAAAAACTGCGTCTCTATGTAATGACTTTTCACGGTTCGCTGGCTTGCAGGTTTTAGAGGCAAGACGCTTATGGAAGGCTGGCCACTGGGATTGAGCGTTTTTGTTGTTGAACACGCCTCTCCACTTTTCATATCTCCTCAAATAATCTTACTCTAGCGAATGTCATGGCTCTGGAAAAAGGAAAAGGGGTGTTAGTTTTCTCGGAAATGCTCTTGGAAAAAACAAAACATTTTAATTCCCGCACTTTTGTATCTCAGTCCCCAGTGGAGATAGAGTCTTGAAAATTGTTTTTTGAGGTTTATGGACCCTCTGAACATCGTAACCAAAATTTCAAGTCTCTATCTCTTCAGGGAATCGAGATATAAAATTGCGGGAATTCAAATGTTTTGCTTTTTCCAGTGCTTTTTCCAAGCTGGAAAAGGCGTCAAATTTGAATTCCCGCAATTTCATATCTCGGTTCCCAGTAGAGATAGAGACTTGAAATTTTGGTTACGATGTTCAGAGGGTCCATAAACCTCATAAAACAATTTTCAACTCTCTATCTCCTCGGGGGGGGGGGGGGGGAGATACAAAAGTGCGGGAGTTCAAATGTTTTGCTTTTTCCAAAAGCATTTTCCGAGAAAACTAACACCCCTTTTCCTTTTTCCAGTGCCATTTTCTGAGAACTAACGCCACATAGGTGTCACAATTTTTATAACGTTAGAAAAATGATTACCCAGAAGAAACAGAAAGAAGCGTAGCGCGATGGCGGGGAGCGCAACGAGTGGAGAAAAATATCTAGGACGAAATAAGTCCTGGTCAATATTGATGAGTACATCCTCTAGTGTTAGAGGTCTTAAAATCTCGTAATCCATCGATATTTCAATGAAGCCGTTTCTATGCTGCGAGATATTGAGGAATGGGGATGGGTGAAGCAATAATAAGAGAACTCAGTTAAGAAAAGGATCGCGATTAGTGACCAACTGATGGCTGATATGCCTAGGATATGGGGCCTTTTAGGGGGCTGGGAAGTGGGCGGAGTCTGGACAGAGGTAAATGATCCGAAGAACCCGAGCCAGATGGAATGACGGGCGGCTAATGATTAGAGAGAGAGCGAAAGGAATAGTCGGGAAGGTGAACTTAGACTCGAGAAGGGCGATTTCAATCAAGAACCACCTTCCGGGGGAAGGTGGCGTATCCTGGCTTTGCGAGCAAAGTCAACAGCTGAGTGAATTTTGACCCTAGAGGATAGATTATGCAAAGTTCACAACTCAATAAAAGCCGTGAGATCACGACAGTTATCAAAGTCTCGGGTCAATAAAAGTCCCGAAAAAAAATTCCCGCTCTATTTTTCTTGGACTTGTTACAATCGATGGCGCAGATAAAAGAGAAGTAGTAGTTTACCATGCATAAAGGTTGAAAGGTATAGAATATGGTGTAGTCAGAATTGTTCTTGGATGCCGAACAAAACACCATGGACAATAATGATATGATTCACAAAATCAAGTCAGTAGGTGTTTTGCACTGGAAATTCTTGGAATCAGTTCCAGTGTTGTCGGATCGAAGGATGCTCTCTCCGTTCTGTGTACGTGCAGGTCAAAATACGAGGGAGTGCGCAGAATAGAGAAAGTACTGTGTCTCCCAGATTCCGCAGCGCTCCTCGCCAACCGCAGTAGTGCCCGCACGCACTCTTAGTCGGGTGTGCAGAATGGAGAGCGCGAAGCGATTCTCTCCATTTCGCACAATCTCACGTTGCTCTACTCGGACTGAAAGGACCTCCCCTTTCAAGCTATCTACAGTAACCTCTGGATACGATATCCACCACAAGCTATTGTATCCACCGTAACCTCGGGACTACCGTAACCCTCTCCGACTACAGTACCCCATTGCAGGCGCTCACTCTTCGGCGACCGACAAGCCGGCGGGCGATGCCAAGGTGCAGGCCCAGTGGCGCAACGAGTCGATCAAGGCCGTCGCCACCTGGAGTGCCCTCGGATTGGGTTGGTGTGATGAGTGGGAAACGTCGCCCTGACGAAATATGAGTAGGGAAATCGGTGGCGTAGTCGTTAGGAAAGGTCGCCCTTTCAAAATATAACACGAACAATCGGTGGTGTAGTTAGGGGCCACAATGTGGTTAGCAGACTTTACGGAGACTGGTCAAAAGTAGGCTCAACGTGACCGTCATGGTTTCAATATCATTTTTGCTTTTGGACGCATGACGATAACTCTTCTCTGAAGTCAGGGAAAGCGTTAAAAGCGCGCGCAACTCCCCAGCCAGAGAGGGGGGAGAGGCGAGACGAGAGAAAGGGGCGGAGCCTCTCTTGCTCTCTCACTCCCCCGCTCTCTCGCCGCGCTTCGCCCGCTCTCCTCCCACTCTCGAGCACAATTCGGAGGAAATTATTTAAAATCCAATTTTGTGCTTAAAATTCCTCTAAAATACTAATGAATGAAATCAGCGCTGTAGGTTTGGAGTACCCACTCTGGAAAAGGCTAAATAAACACATTCGGATTGCTTTTCTTGATCTTTGACCTATTCAAAAATGTCAGACTCAAGGTCTACAATGTTCATTTGATAGAGGAAGATCATAGCTACATTTCAAGATTTTGAGCGAGAGATTTGGTTGTGTATGAGCGTTGTGCTGATTCGATCTCGCATTCGAGGGAATTCGAGTGGAGGGAAAAGGGGCGGGGCTTGCAGTCCCTAGGTACAGTTACCACGCGAAGAACCACGCGTTGGGAAAGGTCGACTTGTTGAAAATTGACAGGGCGACGTTTCCCAATTGTGGTGTGCCTGCTTTAGGAGTCGTCGCCGTGCTCAACATCTCGATCGTCATCGTGATCATCTACACGCTGTGAGCCATCAACTAGATCCCCTCAGAAGTCGAGAAGCTCATCTCAAGGTATACTGTAGATTGAGAGAGGATTACTGTAATTCTGAAGCTACGGTAAATAATGTAAGTTGAAAGGATTACTGTATTCCTGGGGTTACAGTTGATACTGTAACTAGTGTGAGCAATTGTAATCGGGAAGCTACGGTACCGTGTCTTGAGATGAGGATATTATGAGGCTACGGAAGATCGAAAAGTCTACCGTAAACATTGATTATCGTAGAGAATCAATGACTACAGTATTCCCAGAATTGATCGCAAACTGGCTCCATTCCAGTGTGCACTGGCTCAACCGTACCGCCGTCGCTCCGCGCTCGGACCCTCGGCCATGCAGGTATCGGTAGATTATCGATTCGACAACTGTTTGCTCGATTAGAGTTAGCCTCAAGGGCTATTAAGAAACGTCTCCCCGTCAAATTTCCACAAGACGACCTTTCCCAATGACTACACCACCGATAAAAGCCGGTTCAGGCGCTCACCGACTACGCCAAGACGCTGCCGGAGCTGGTGGGACTGACGGGAGAGAAGAACATTGCAGAGAAGAAGGCCGAGTAGAGCAGAAGAGACAATGAGGACTTATCATATTTAGATAGAGGATAAATCTGAGAAACATCTGTTGAATTGTTTGATTGCACAGCGATTGATAAGTGGGGTTACAGTATTTCGTAAACATTACAGTAATCCCTGTATAAAGTATCTACAGTAGGAACGAACGTGAATGGGATTTATACTAAACGATAAAGACGAAACAAGTAGCGCTAAGATAGGAGGAGGATAAATCTGAGAAACATCTGTTGATTTGGTTGAATGCACTGACATTTGGGGATGTTACAGTATTTCGTATTGACTACAGTAATTCCCTGGATACGGTCTACGGAAGGAACGAACGTGAATACGAAAAGTACTAAACGGGAAACACGAGCGAAGCAGCGCTAAGATAGGAGGAGGATAAACCTGAGAAACATCTGTGTATTTGGTATTAAAACACATCAATTGGAATGATCTAGAAGCACTACTGTAATCATTGCATACATCATCTACAGTAAGAAAGAACGCGGTACTCAAAGCTGGTGTCGGAAGAAATATGGTTAAGGTAATACAAGCTCAAAATTCTGGGTTACAGTATCTACGTACTTCCCTCTTCCGAGCGTATCAATCCCATGTGAATATGATAATTTGCGATGGCGTTAGTTGTTTCCCTTTATCGATTAATAACAACAGCCAACAACTTGTGAGTGGACGTTAGCCAAAAAAAGAGATTTAAGAGAACAACTTCGGAATGAACTAAGAAATGATAACAGGTTACCTGTTTAAAACAATGTTAAGGAATCAATGAGGGGACGGACAACAAGATGGAGGAATTTCGACCAATTATTGCAGAGGATGGATCAAAGTGTGGGATGTTGAGGGATTACTTAGGAAATCTACAGAAAATTAGTGGGGCAATAAATGATAAACTTCGGGTGGATAAGTTTCAGATACAAAAAAAGGCAAACAAAGTGTAACAGAGGTAACAACATATTGCAGATCGTAAAAAATTGATGCAAATATCGATTGTCGGTAGATCATAATTAATCAACAACGGAAGTGGAAAATGAGAAGAAAATCCTGAGTGAATTGGAGCCTGATGCGGGGAAGAATCATGTTTGGAGAAGGGAGGTTACGGTAGTTTCATAACATACGCACATTTAGTGCAACGACCGATCACCAAACAATGTCTGTGAATTACGAAACAATACAAGTGGGAAACAAGGCAAATTAGTACGGTAAGGAGTTGGGATACGGTATCTCGGCTGAGCCAGACTTGCGGTGTTTAGCAGAAATCTCAGCGATTGCGGCACTCCACACAGCAGACGAACGTCTGCATCGGTTGCTCTCCAATCCTGGAGAAAAAAAGGGGGGATAACCGTATCGAGGCAGTAACTAGTGATGACAAATCGGCACCCTACTCTCCTCAATTCGCATGCTCAATCGTCTGTCAGAAAAAAACGAGAGAGCACGCAAAATGAGGAGCGTCTAGTTCCGATAATTACTACTGACATATTGCCTGGTAAACTTCCCATGAAACTGAGAATCACCTTTGTGCAATAGAGAGAGAAAGGTATTTCGATGAGGAAGGTATTACGAAAATATTTTTCCGGAGAAAATAGTTTCATATTACATCTAAAGCCACGTGATCGCATCAATTGACCATGCAATCGTGAGCCTCAGTTTTTGGAGAAAAAAATGTTTTATAAATTTATAAATTTGTAAATCTCCTTACTGAGTGTACGTGCAGTTCTTCTTGCCGCACTTGCCACACTTGAACAGGGCAGACGAGGTTCCTACAATGAGCGGATTTATTCATTTAATTCGTATATTTATTCAATTTGTAACAATAAGCACATCCCTTCATTTCGTCCGTTTCTAATGATTTATTAACAGTAGGGTATCAACACAGGAAATCCGCACTTTTTCCTTGTTAGTGACGAACGTTCACACTTATGATCATCTTGTTGTTCATCAATCTCCACTGCTACACTAACCCGACGGGTGCGACCACAAATCATCCCTCCATTCTATCTCACTACCGTACCCCGCCCTTCTCACTTACCGGTGGTCAGTCTCATCTGGAGCTCCCTGATGCACTCCTTGGCGAGTGTCTCTCTCATCTGCTTGATCTCAGGTGACGTCATCACCTCCATGATCGCGAACTTGCCAGTGGATACAACGCCTGATTATTTGTTTCTACCGTTCGTCCATTCGACCAGCACAGAATCAAGATATAAATAAATGCGAACTATTTACTAACTGAACTAACGTAACTTCTGTTTAAAAGTTTTTCAAACGCCAGAAAAATTGATTCATTCACCGACGAAACGCCGATTCAGCAGTGGCTTTCTTCTGAACAAAATTATTAACAAAATAAAAATTTTTTATTAATATATATTTTTTTTAAACAAATAGCAAGTTAACTCCTCACCAGTCTTCACATTCTCACCATTCTTCTTGTCAGTCAGATTAACGGCACCAGATCGCAGGAACGACTTGTACTTGTCGCTCGTGTTACGGCGAACCTGCCAGTGAAGTTAGCAACAGAATTGTCTCTCCTTAATTCGCATGCTCTTTGGATAGTCAGAGAAAAGAATGATCATGCGAAATGAAGAGAGTGGGGTGAACATTTGGCATCAATACCCAGCCACAATCGTGTTCCTGTAGTTCTACGTAGGTAAGGATCGCGCTCCCCACAGCTCGAGCTTTTCGATCGACCATTAATCTTAGCTCAGAAATGAACTCACAATGAAGACATCGTACAACGCCGGCTCGATGTCGTATCCGAGTTCATTAGGGTCGAGTGTTCCATAGGGCATCTCTCTCATCGTGAGGGCAGACAGAAGGAGCTTTGCCGAATTCACACGGATCTGCAAGGAAAACAAGCTGGGAATACGAATTATGTAAAATCACGGGAACGAAAAAAAATCATCAGTTGGGTACGCATCACCGTTGGTAGGACAAGATGTCAAAATTTTCTCGGAAGCCCTAATTTTTGAACAATGGATCGGCATAAACATCCTTTGTCCAAAAATTTACGAGATGGGCTTTTCCGGGAACATTTTTACATCTTGGCATATCCGTGGAGGTCCGCATTAAATTTTGTTATTTTACGATTATTTCTTACCTAATTAATTAATAATCAATAAATAATTATTAATTAATTAGGTAAGCAATAATCGTATGCTCAATGTTTGTATCAAGCTCGTGATACAAATTTTCTGTCTTCTTTTCTTAACAATAATAATCTTTTGAATAATTAACAAAATTGATGTTAACTTTCTAATTGCTCACAGCTCCGCCGGAATCTTGTCACGTCCTACGGACTGGTAGAAGCCCGATTTCTTCTTAAATTAAGACTGATGTGGTTCCTGAAGCAGGGAGGCATGGACACGGTTAGTGATTCACAATATTATTTGTATTTACTCACCCGTAAATAAGACAGAGATATTTATCAGGGTTAGCGGAACCTTTTTCTGTTTTCGAAAAAAATCCTATTGTACCGGTCTTTCGACGGATTTTTTTTCGTTCGCTCTAAGTGTCCCGAATAATAAACACCTTATCCATTGCAGTTTCGGAGCCTCTCTCGCGTCGTTTCTTTTGGCGACGAGACGCGCTCTAGGCGCGACGGGTTTGATAGAGCGGGGGGAGAGAGTGGGCGGAGTCTGAAGAACGGGTCGCCGCAAGGACACCACTCGCGCAGGTATGGTTGAAATAAAAAAATAAAAATTTGTAATTCGATGCGACGAAGACGCCAACCTTCATTTCCTTCACTTCCTTCTCATTCGATTTCTTGTTCTTCTTCTTTTCCTTCTTCATTTCTCGCATATCTGTCATCTCTCCTTCAACCTCGAGTTCGTCGTTCCGGGAGTCGAGAGGAGTAGTCGGAGGAAGAGCTGCAATCAAATATTATATACCGATCACGAAAGGATCACATATTAGTGATGTCATATCGGCATTACATTCTCCTCAATTTGCGTGATTTTTCGCCTCTCGAACCGACGAGGAAACACGAGAAATGAGGAGAGTCGATGCCGATTTTCATCACTAATCGATATCAGTGATGTATAATCGAACAGTAGCTTTCTCCATTATGAACACACACTCGTCTATCAAGAGAGCAGCATGAGGGGAACGACTATTCCGTACCAGTAATCGGTCTACCTTTCTACATTCTCAAACAATAGGTATGATGCTTATTGCATGCAAGGTGATATTTTGTAAAATATTTTCATCTAAAATAAAACAACAACTTCTTTGTTTTTCATGAAACAACAAGGAAGAAGGTATTCTACCGATGACGGATCCGTTTAATCAGTAGTTCCTTGAAACATGAATGTGGTGTTATTGGTAAGCATGTTTGGACTGGAAGAAATTGTAAATATATTTCATTGGCGACTAATTTAGCGGACCATTTTTTTAAAAATTATTTATTCTTGAAATATTTTTACTTGGATGTGAGCATTCATTAGTTCATCACCAGAGGTGTGCAAACAAATTCCCGCCCTCATTTCTCATGCTCTTTCGTCTTTCAAGCAATGTCAATAATCGTGCAACTATCGGGCAAAAGAGAGGATCCGTAACGATCAAATTGCGACGTATCAAGCCTGTCATTGCTATCGAAACCGGATAATAGACCGAAGTTGAGAGCACCAGAAATGTTTAAGTATTATATCTAGCTGCGACTTACGGAAAGACATGCGCTCAATCGAATTATGGGAGCAGAACACATCCTTTGCTGACCTTGTTCAATCGTGAATGAAAAAATAAGCACCCTAACGTTCGCGGCGTTATTTGATTTGATAACCAATCTTCGCTGCATAAAATGAGTGATAAAAAGCGAGCGCGTATTCGCGAGCGATGTCGAGCTGTATACGAGCAGGAGAAGTTAAACGGATTCATGCGCACCTCAGAAACAACTACAGAGCTGCAGAAATCTACCATAGCTAATAATGGGAAAAGCCGGTGGCTAAGCTTGATTGAACAGCAAACTCAGCGAAAACGGCTAATCGAGCGAAAACTTCGATAAACGACCTCAGAACAATTCAACAGAAAAGATTTTGCTAATCAGTTAATAGGCTATCGAATAGGCTACCCATTTCAGTCTATACACGTACCAAAACGCAAAATAAGCAGAAAGGAGCACGAGACAAAGCCACAAACTTCAAGCGTGATAGAGTGATTGCTATAGACGACATTGCAGGGCAATGTTTTGTATGATTTATGACGCATTCGCTAACAGGACTTTGAGACGTTGAGAATACATAATAATCGAACAAAAATAGATGAATCGAACAGGTTCAAACGCGATTTACGAGACCAAATTGTAAATAATTCGCGTACAGTATGCCGGAGCGAGATTTGATGTTTGATGGGGATCAAAAACTGATTTATTCAAAAAAATTCTTTTCGAAAATATCGTGATAATATGTGTTTTTTGTCTTTCAGCTTTTCAGAATAATAACCACTATATCACGTAACGAAAGAAACGAAAAACAGCTTTATCCTACAAAAATAAACAAAACAACAGAATTCGAAGTCTAACACAACGAATGGACGTCAAAGTAGACAATTCACAATAATTATTGTCTGAATATTATCAGCAAAAATCACTTTGAGGTCGTCGGTTCGTCCTGAGTAATCAATAATTACCAAAGATCAAAGATCAACTACAGTAACCTCATCACTCGTGCACTCTCCCTATTCCTTTCCTTCCTCCATTTCTTCCTCGTCCTCCTCCGATTCACTGTCGATGTCACTCATCATGACGCAGTCCAGAAGGTACGAGTCACTGCAAAGATCAAAGATCGGGTTACGGTAGCACGAATCGATAATTGATTTTATATCCTCACCTCTCTTCCTCCACATCGCTTCCACTCTCTTCCTCCTTCATCTCCTTCTCGGGCTCTTGAGCGTCTTCCTGATCGTGAACCTGAACGATTACTGTAGGTATCTGGTTACGGTAGTGAATCGATTACAGTAGATATCTGTTTACGGTAGATCGAAACCTACGGTTGCTTTTTTTTCGGGTTTTTGGACTCTCCATTTTGCACACTTTCTCATCTTTATAAGGGGCGAAAGAGTGTGCCGAATGGAGAGCGCCGAAACGATGTCCCTACTACCAACCTCTTCCTTCTCCTCTCCCTTCTCGTCTCTGGACTTGGAAACGGAGGTGCGACACTGAACAGTCAACATATTGCATGGTACGGTAGCATACGGTAGATCAATATACAGCAACCAATCATATCAGGCCCTACCTTCTTCGTGCGCTTGAACTTCATCGGTGCGAGGTGCTTCTGGAAGGAAAATATTTGAATTACCGTTATCGAATGTCGATATAATGAATACTGTAATGAACAACTACCGTAACGTACAGTACCACTTCCTACCACACGCAGGCATTGCATCGTCACGACAAACATGCCACCGTAATCTCAGACCATAGTATCCCCGAAATCTTGAATTGATCTACCGGCTGATCTACGGTAATCTCGACTTACCGTATGATTAGTCTACCGTTCTCCCCCTCAACCTACCATCTCCTTGATCTACCGTATCCCCACCTACCGTACGCTTGATCTACCGTACTCCCTCTCAACTTACCGTATGCTTGTGGGCGCGCAGATGGGCGAAGTGGCGGTAGCTCTTGTCGCACTGGTCGCACTCGAAAAGCTTGCCTGCGAGAGATATTGATTACGCTGTTATCGATTGATCCTTCGATTACCTTGCCACTACGGTAGATAGATCAATATCTATTGAGTGTCTGGCGATTACGTTATCTTATCCCTGGTGTTACCGATTCAACAGTGCTCTTCTCCATTCTGCATGCTCACTCGCCTATCAAAGATACGAGAGAGTGTGCAGAATGGAGAGAGCCTCTTGCCGTTCCGGCCTGCTCACCTTCAAAGTCGCGATGCACCGTGGCGATGTGCTCCGACAGCGAGTGAGCACCCTGAATGGGTACGGTAGATCTGGGTTACGGTAGATTCGATCAATCGATCGATAATCTCGTTTCACTGAACTACTCCCTTTCTACTGGAATCCAGCCCAATCACAGGATAATCCATTCCAAATACCGTAGCCCAATCGATGATCCATCCCAACTACCGTATACCAATCACCTAATCCATTCCAACTACCGTATACCTGGTAGTACATCTTGCACAGCGGGCACTGCGCGCCGTAGTCCCGGTCGAACATCTGCATCTGCGTCGCGTCCGTGATCACGCCGTGCATCTGATGAGAGAGAGAAAATCGATAATCCTTCCGTAACCCATCGATCGATAATCCTTCCGTAACCCATCGATCGATAATCCTACCGTAACCCATCGATCGATAATCCTACCGTAACCCATCGATAGATAATCCTACCGTAACACAAAGATCGAAAATCCTACCGTTACCTAAAAGACCAATAGTCCTACCGTATCCCAAAAGATCGATGAGCATACCGTAATCTAAAAGATCGATAATCCTACCGTATCCCAAATATCGATTATCCTACCGTATCCAAAAGATCGAACATTCTACCGTAACCCCAAGATCGATGTTTCGGATTACTGAATCCCACAAAGAGTGGGTGCTGTCAAATATGATCACGCCGTGCGTGAAATAAATCGATAATCGATCTATAACAAAACCGTAATCGACGGAGATCGGCTGATTACCGTACTACCCTTAGAGTATTCTAATCGATTGCGACTTATAGATCTTGGCAATAGATCTAGAATCATCTCGTACTCACTTTAATTCGATCAATAATCCCACCAAACTACCGTTCTCCTTCACTACCGTACCCCATTCTATCCTCTACAGGACCATCACGGTAGAGATCCGCTCTACGGAAACCTCCACTGCCATAACCTTTCGCTACCGTACCCCTCCGCTTACCGTATCCCTCCGCTTACCGTACCCCTCTCCTACCGTACCCCTACCGCATCCTTCTTCCTACCGTGACCTCCACTACCGTACCCTCCTCCTTCCGTAACCTCTTCCTACCGTAGCCCTTCCGCTACCGTACCATCATCTGGTGGATGCGCAGTCCCTCCCACTTGCGGAAGCGCCGTCTGCACACGTCGCAGTCGAACTTGAAGCCGACGTCGCGACGGCGGAAGTGCTGAGAAAGAAAAATCGATAATCGACTACCGTAACCCATACAATCGTTTCGGGGCCCAGATGTATTTCGCACTACGATCGCTGTACAGCAAATTCGAGACATTCGGGATCCTTCTAAAGTCAGATATCCGGCACGCCGACTACCGTAACTCCTTGATTCCCTCCGGGACCAACCAATCGATAATCTCACCGTCAGCCGCCGATGACACTTCATCGTCACGTAGGAGCGGTAGCGCGCCTTGCAGATGTCACACTGAAAAATCAATAATTACATAAAATTCTGGAAACTTGGTCATTTCACGTAGGAACTGTTAACTTCTGCAAAATAATGGCGCGTACTTAAAAAATTCAAATATTGACCTCGAAGTGCTTGATCTCCTCGTAACCGTCCGTGCTCATGATGTGGTCGGAGAGCGTGCGGTTGCAGGGGAAGCGCTCGTCGCAGCCCGGACAGTCCACCACCTGAGCAGGTACCGTAGTCACGATTACCGTACTCACATCGATTATCGATTACCGTACCCCGTGAACTACCGTACCCGAGGATTACTGTACCCGTTCAATTGGCTACCGTACGCTCTACTACTCCGGAGCGAACTGTTGCCTATCTCCATTCAGCACACCCTCGGTCAGACAACGAAGGGGGTGTGCAGAATGGAGAGTTTCGATTCGACAAAATATCTAAATCGATACCGTATCACTTGATCAAGCGAATACATGGCCGATTTATCGATTACCGTAACCCCAGATATCAATCGATATTCGTCGATCGCCTAAGAATGACGCAACAACACGAACCTCCTCCTTCTCCGGATTCAGCTCGCGCACCTGATCGGAGATCTTGCCGTGGCTCTGAAATTATTTAAATAATTAATTACTTAATTGAATTCATTACACTAATTGATCAAGAAGAAGAAAAGTAGCTGAGATTGCTAAAGAGATCTATCTAATTCACTATTTTTAATCCGTATCAAAGGTACGATCCTCAGCTTTCAGGAACACATCTCTGGTAGTATAGTGGTTAGTATCCGCGCCTGTCACGTGCGAGACCCGGGTTCAATTCCCGGCCAGAGGGAATTGCTTTTTTAAAATAAGGACTTTTTATACAGAGAATTTTAAAAGTTGCTATTTTTCGGCGCAAAATTCAAATTTTGAATTCTACCGTATCTCACCTGCTTCTGGTGCGTCAGGACGCCGGTCCAGGTGTCGAAGCGCATGCAGCACGCGTCGCATGGGAACGGCTTGTCCGCTGAGCGATCGTGCTGCAAAGAAGAATGTCATCCTTCGGATGATCTTTGATTATTTGATCTTTTGCTGACTAGTAAACCGATGACACTATCGATCATAGTTCAAAACGATGAGTCTATCAATCTCGGTCAACTGCAAAATCAGTCGACGCTAACCGCAGTATCGAATCACAAAAATCGAGACTATTCATGTAGAGGCTTTAAAAAACAGCGAAATTTTGGAGCGAAATTCAAATTTCAAATTCTCACCTTTTTCTTGTGCTTCCGCAGGATCTCCAGCGTCCGGAACATCAGCCCGCACTCCACGCAGCGGAAGTGCCGGATCTCCGTGTCCTGGAATGAGAGTTGATCTTTGATCTACCAAGTTTGATTTTTGATCTCGATATCGCTCCAATGAATTTCCAAAGACACTAAGTTCGTTTTTGTACCAAAAACGAACATTTCGTGTAGGAACTTTCACAAAAGAGCAAAATAGGGGCCAAATTCAAATTTCCCACTCGAGGATACGGTAGCTCTTGCTCACCTTGTGCGCCGCCAGGATGTGCATGCTCAGGCGGTGGTCCGTCTTGAAGTGCCTCTCGCACAGCAGGCAGATCACGGAGGACAACGATGCGTCTGGAATGAAGTCAGTTGCCGATAGCTGAGGGTTACGGTAGCCCGAGTATACGGTAGGAGTACAATCGATAAATCGTTTGTTGTCGATTGGATCCCCCCCTCCCTTGCAAAGCCAGTTTTCAGTCCTCAACATGCCGGATACGGGAATATCCAAATTAACCAGACATGAAAAGTCAGTTATCGATTGGATCCAACAGCTGTAAGATACTGTAGCCGCCTTCTCGCACCCGCGCTCACCTTCGCCCTCATCTAGCCCATTGTAGATGTCGCCGCGGTTGTGGTCCTGCGGGGAATGCAAGTTATGGTAGCCAGAAGATACAGTATCTCACGACTACGGTAGTCATGCATACGGTATCTAAGAGATTACGCTAGAAGAACGCAAGGCATTTACAGTTGCTGTAGTAAACGACACGTACTAGTTTCGACAGCCGGTGAATACAGCAATTAATGGATACAGAAGTCAGGAGATACCGTAATCAAGGGGGTACGGTAGGTCACGACTCACGATTCGCTGGTGCTTCTGCAGCCCGTCGTAGCTCTTGTAGGTGCGCGGGCACTCGTCGCACCGGAAGTGCGCCAGCGACGTCTCCTGAACAGAAAGATGGGTTACGGTATGCCGATCGATAATCCAGAGTATGAAAGCTCCTTCCAATCGATACAGGGTTACGGTCTATCGATCGATTGTCTAGGAGTTTGGAATCATCCTCATATTGATGAGTCGGTTCAGGACTACGGTAGGCCAAAGTTACCGTACTTTTGGTCCTTGCCGATGTGGCGGGATAGCGCGCTCGGGCCCACGAAGTGCTCCGGGCACAGCGGACAGGGCAGACCTGCGTCGCCTGCCAGAGGGATACGGTAGATCTGAAAGAGAGGGGTTCGGTAACTCAACAAAGATCGAAGATCAGAGTCTCTCAATCTGATTAAAGTATGCCAGAGCGAACTGCAGGAAATGCACACTTGCCTACTGATCAGAACTACTGAAGATCAAAGAGCACAAAATCTTTGATACAACTACTTTACCAAACCGATGGATATAACCGATTCGGAAAGGTCAGAAGGACCAAAGCACACAGATGAAAGATGAAAGATTACCAACCGATCGCTGGTCTCCGCTCTCAATCGTGTGCAGGCCGCCTCCGTCGCGCGTCTCTAAATGGAGCTAGCTACTACTCGACGCGGCAATGCCAGTTGACACACGGAACGACCGATGGTTTGGTGAAGTGACGGTAGGGTTACGGTAATCATACGGTAGGCACCAACCTGCAGCATCTGCAGCGCCTGCAGCCTCCACCGAGGCTCCGCCCCTGCGCGTCGCGTTGCGGCCGTGGTGCGGCTCGATCAGCTCGGGTCTGCACGACCAATTACGTCATCAGTAGGTAATCGACTCATTGTGTCGTAATCACTAGATAAACTAATTACGCGATAGCAACGTTTGATCAGACTCGTAATCACTATGCAATGCATCCTATTACGTAATCACTAGGCCATCTAAACAGATGACGTCATCACTATGTAATTTGATCCATTTCGTCATCACTAGGAAAAACATCGATGACGTAATCACTATTCAGTAGATCGAAAGGAGAAGTCAGTAGATCACACTGCACACTCACTACACAACCAATCGATACAAGCTACCGTACCTCTTGGCTGCGGCAGCTGCAGCCGCAGAAGGGCCCATGCGGTGCGGTGCGACGATTGCGACCGGTGCCGCGCTGCAAAGGTGGACATTTCGAAATGATGACGTCATCACTAGGTAATCGTTTAGAGATTATGACATCACTACGCAACTAACTTATTGCATCATCACTAGGCAATCGACTAGCTATCACGCCATCGGCACAGTCAATGGTCAGAAGTACAAACTACAGAACTCGTGAAAGATCAAAGATCATTCGAGAAAAAAGAACGCACCTGCGCTGCGCGAACTTGCCGAAGCGAGAGGCGGCGAAAGCTGCGGGGGTCGGAGCTGCAGCAGCTGCGACCGATCCAGCATCTGCAGCAGGGGCCTCGGACGGCACCTCAGCAGCTGCTGCAATGGACACAGGATTACGGTAGAGGTATGGTTGGTCTAGGTTACTGTAGGGTTACTGTAGGAGTCGGCATCTCGGCAGAGTACGATAGAACGATACCTACCTACGATAGAACGGGCAGAATAGTGCCGGAACTGCATCCTTACTGTATCTCTAAAGTTCGATGGTGAAATCTGCAGTACAGATTCAACCAAAGAAGATCAACGATAAATACCGCCTCTCTGACTAATAAGTTCAAAACGCTAATGAGTTCTCGAAAACAAACTGCGAAACTCCACAAAGACCATTGTCCCAGCGCTCCCTTCTAATCTGCCTCAGCCGTACCTGTCGTGGGTGCTGCAGCGGCTGTGGTCGTAGGCGTAGTCTCAGTTGCGTCTGCAGCAGGCTCCGCCCTTTCTGCTGCAGGTGCGGCTGCGGCTGCGGTGGCCGGAAGATCCGCCTCAGCGGCTGCTGCAAAGGCTGCATGGTTACGGTAGGGTACGGTAAGTATACGGAAGGTAAAGCTAGCTACGATTCAACAAGCGAAGATCAAAGACCAATCTCCTTGGCTCTCTGGCTCGACTCTGACACATCAAAGATCAAAGATCATCGCACCTCGTTTCATGACTACGATTATAGAATACTACAGTGTCGTACCTGTCGCGGGTGCTGCAGCAGTCGTCTCGGCTGCGGCTGCAGCAGGCTCCGCCCCTTCTGCAGCAGGTGTGGCTGCGGCGGCGGTGTCGGCGACTGGTTCCATGCGGGCTCTGAACGGGGTGCGATGAGGACAAACGCGCGGCAGCGTTGCGAGAAACGCGCGCGAAACGTGAGCGAAAAGAGAGGCAACCAACCGAACGATGCGAGCTGGGAGGGGTGAAATGAGCGGAGAGCGGGGGAGGGCAAGGGGTATGCAAAAGCGAATGCTAATCGAGTCGAGACGGCTGCGATCGCCATGCAAATCGGCTCACGCAGGTAGATGAAACATGGTTATCTCTGGAAGTAAAGGGAATCAAATTGATCTTCGCTCGCCATCCTCTACTCGCTGGGGACAATACTCACCGTATTACAAATAATACAAAAAAACGATGAAATTATAAATCTAAAACAGCAAAAAGGCTATCTCTGGCCGGGAATTGAACCCGCGTCTCGCACGTGACATGCGCGGATACAAACCACTATACTACCAGAGACATGTCCGTTCAGAAGCACTCCATGAAGAGAAGCTATCTAACGGTCGAGCAGCAGCGTCGATCTCGCAAAAGTGACAAGTTTCGCACACCGTTGACCGTTCGGCGCAGAGACATCATGCTCGAGTTATAAGGATGCTTTGAGTGGACGGTAGAGCTCTCCTTTTGTATCTCAGCCCGAGATTCCGCACACTATCTCGCTGGTTAGAGCAACGAAAGAGTGTGCAAAATGGAGAGAGCACTTTTTGGTGCGGCAATAAGCGGTCGTTTTTTTGAAGAGCGAGAAGCGGGGATAAACCATAAGATAGACCATGAACAGAGAATCACTGAAGACGTACCCAAGAGTTACCGTACCCGGGTAGGGCCAGGCGGAGTGGATCCGGATCGATATGATACCGTATGCCTCGTGCTCGAACAACTTGCTAATTTGATGAATCCCGCCTAGGGTGGGTTACTGTATGTATAGGTGAGGCATTAGCATTAATGATCCAACTTGGTCAGAGACACAAGATAACACGCGAATGAGAAGAGGTGTATACCGATTTGCCATCACTACTCGACCTGTTTTTCGACATTTCCATACTCCAATCATTTGCTCTACTCTCCCCTTCTCCTCCCATTCTACTCGCTTTACTCGGTTCGGCGCGGTCGGAGAAGACGACGAATGACGTCTACTAACCCTGAGCAGGTTAATCTTAGATCTTTGAACTTTGATATTTCATTTTTTGATTTTTAATCTTTGATCTTCGATCTTTCGCGGCATCGGCGATGCAGGGAACACTGACCTACCTAACTTCTTTATCATTATCCAGTTAGATTGAGTGAAGTCGTATCGGTCATCTGTTCTCTCCATTGTGCACTAGTGATGTACATTCGACGCCCGACTCTCCTCCTTTCGTGTGCTATCTCGTTTCTCTGATCGGCGAGAGAGCACGCGAATCGAGGAGAGCCGGTCTCCGACTGGATCTCACTAGTGTGCAGAATGGAGAGAGCATTATCTTTGATCTTTGATCTTTCCCTTCACTACAGGCCCTCTCCCACAACGAGGTCATGTGGCTGTTGGTCGACGCGGCACTCTGGGTCGACATTCCGGTGAGTTGTGCTCAAGGATCAAAGATCAAAGATCAAAGGTTAACTCTCGTCGGTTTCAGGACGACGTCAACGTGCCGATGGACGTCGACGACGATGGGCAGAATGATGACGTCATCATCGAGGGAGCGGACGACGGCGGGGAGGAGGAGGCGACCTCATCGAGCAGCGAGGATCCTCTGGTGCGTCTTTTCCCTCAGAAACTCACTTCATCAGTGACTGTTCTGCCCTTCTGCTAAGAATGCAAATTCGGTGTTGGCTCTCTCCATTCTGCACACTATCTCGCTCGTCAGAGATACGATAGAGTGTGCAGAACGAAGAGAGACGAAAACCGAAACGGCATCGCTACCTTTTAGACTTTGATGCATAACATAAATTGCATACGAGAGGAATTAGCCGTTTTCGGCGACGAGCGATTTCCCACCCAAACAACTAGTTGTTCTTGCTATCTATCGAAATCAACTTTCGTCTTCTTCATTTGTGTAGAACGTCTGAAACTCATTGAACCACTTTTCGAAAATTATAAATATCATTGTTTTTTTTTAAAATTTATGTTATAAATTGTGCTTACACAGGCAATCATTGCCAACATCTTCGCCGCCACCCTAACGGAGATCACGCTGACCAAGGCCAAGTCCGGCCGCGTGGTCAAGGCCAAACGGGCGCCCAAGCCCGATCCCAGCAAGCCGTTCCGCTACGACATCTGCACCAAGCCCGAGCTGGTACGGTTATGGCGCGGGTTACGGTAGTCGACGGAGTATACTGTAGAACAGTGAGTTGTCTCTTTCCATCTGGAGATCGGCAGAATGGCAATAATGCGCGAATAAATTAAATTTATTTAAAGGAGGTGTCTCACGACTTTTTGACTGTATGAGTTCTCGACGTGAGATTGTGGGGATCTGATACCCGACCAGACTTTCGAAACTCCCATGTTTTTATGCCTCGTTTAAACTGAGCTATGAAATCGTGCCAAGCGGGCCTGACGACGATCACGGTCGTGGGACGTCTCCTTTAAAAAAATATTGAATAAATAAAATAAATAAGAAGGTGTACATTTTTAGATCGGAAAGAGGCGCGATGTCAAGCAGCACTGCAGCCAGGTCAGACAGGTGCACGCGTCTTCGATGACCAAGGTGACTTCCGCTCTCCTCATTTCGCCTACTCTCTCGTTTCTCACGGCGTTCTGCTGGCAAAACGCCAAGTGAGCTTTCGTGGTGAGACCATCGCGCACACTCTTGAATTTGCATGCTCTCTTGCCATTCCCCTGGCCGCTCTCTCTTCTCTCGCTCACCCTATGTAAAACGCCGTGTTCTATGACCGACGAGAGCACAGTCCGATTTGTCATCACTGTTGGATAGGATGATACTTTTATATTGTCAAATAACTTTAAAACTATTATTTTTTTCATTAAATTTAATTATATAACTTGCAGGAAGGCATGTTCTTCCGCTGCTCGTGCGGCTTCAGATGTTCCGGCGCAAGGGCCGCGACCGGTCATCTCAAGAAGGTAACTAGTAGTGACTAAGATTGACAATTCAAGGATGACTCTCCTCATTTTGCACACTATCTCACCTCTTTCCGCGTGCTCTCTAGTCTCTCTTACCAGCGAGAGAGCATGCAAATTGAGGAGAGTCCGATTTGCCATCACTAGTAACTAGTAGTGATGCGCGTTTTCGGTGCTCACTCTCTCCATTCTGCACACTATCTCTCCTGTCCGACGGACGAGAGAGTGTGCAGAATGGAGAGAGTACAAACCCGAAATGGCATCACTACTAAGCATTGATTGGGTGCGACTATCTCCTGTACTTGTTGAAGCGCCTCAGTGGTGTACGGAAAATACAAAATAAATAAATAAAATAATGTAAATATATACATAAATGAATAATAAATTCCAGTGCGAGAACGCCGTCCTCACCCTGTACCGTACCATCAACGGCACTGAGACGCCCGTGGTCTGAGGAGATACGCCCAAACTCCCGAGGAGATAAGCCCAAACTCGACACCCTTCGATTACCGTAGCCCCTACTCGAATTGCACGATTTTCGGACGTGAATAAATGAATACAGACTAGACTGATCGAGCAAAAACATGCAAAGCATTTGATTCACGTTAAAGTGATAACGTGCAGCAAGCTAACACGACAATGAAGCGGTGCAAAAGTGTTCTCTCTGGCCGGGAATTGAACCCGGGTATCGCACGTGACAGGCGCGGAAACTAACCACTATACTACCAGAGATGTGCTGCTGTGGGGTGAGTGAAGTATTCGAAGTGATGCGAAATAAACAATGAATGAATTGTAATAACAGCTCATTCACGTCTAGCAGGATATTCGAAAGAATCTTGAATTCATTCTTTGTCATTCCGTAATTAGGCTCAATTTTCTGAAAGTATTACGGTGAGGAATGAAGAGGAGACAGAGAGAGAGAGAGCAAGGGAGAGTAAAGATGTCCTGAAAAAATAACTTTGAATATTTTCAGTAAAAGAGTCCAGTATTCGTCATTCTATCAACGTAGATTCGTTCTAATGATCATCCCACAATTATAAGAGTGTGAATATTGTTCCTATCATTCTCCCAAATCTGAGTGTTGACTAGGGATATTGAACTGGAACCGATTGACCTCAATTCATGTGCTCTCTCGCTTCTCTAACCGACGAGATAGCACTCTGAAAGAGGAGAGTCGATCTCGATCGGACATGTTTTGACCTAGTGAAGGGCACCAATTATGTTTATCCTTAGATGACATCATGCGATAACATGAAGAGTGATGAGAGAGAGAGAGAGAGAGAGAGAGAGAGAGAGAGAGAGAGAGAGCAGATCTCTTATCTTCTCATTCGAACCAACTGGGAAACTATGCCCTCATTCCGCCTGATCTCTCGTGTCTCTCATTTCACGTGATCGCTCGCCGGTCAGAGAAACGAGAGAACATGTGAATTGAGGAGACTCTAGTTCCGATTTGCCATCATTAGTACAGACAATTTTCGCTTTTATCAAACATTATGTATTCGTTTGTAAACAAACCGCCTTGAGTCGAAAGAGTGATACCGTTTAGATTTTCGACTCTGTTCATTCTGCACATCCTCTCGTCTACCTGACCAGAGAGAGAGAGAGAGAGAGAGAGAATGTGTGCAAAATGAAGAGAGCCAAAACCGAAGGGACATCCCTAATCTGAACCAATTGAAGAAGTCTACGCCTTCTCTTTCTTCTGTCTGACTGAATATTCCCTTCATCATCGACGACCAAGTAGAAATGATCACAGTAAGATGCATGGATGTCGTTTCGGTTTGCTCTCTTCATTTTGCACACTATCTCGCAGGTCAGAGAAACGAGAGAGTGTGCAGATTCAGGAGAGCTGATCAGTGATTATAGTGAGATGTATTTTCTACAAGCACAATGTGATGCGGAAACATTATTATGATAGAATCACGGTTTCTGATATAATCACAAAACCACAGAGGCATCTCTACTAGTGATGTTATTTCGTTTTTCTGTTCGTTTAATTCCGCACACTCTGCCGTTTCTCTGACCGTTGAGATAGTGTGCACAATGGAGAGAGAGCAAAAACCGAAATTACATTGAAAATGATTAAGAGACCGGCTCCGTTATTTTCGAGGATTCGGCCGTTACCCCCGGACATCGATATCACCGATCTGGCCCAAACTTTTTCCCTGGATGCCCCCATGGGTCCCCATCAACAAACAGGGCACTAAATGTTCCAGATCATTGAGACTTAAAAATGCCGGGATTTCGAATTTTGAAAACTCGAAAATCAGATAAAAATAACCGAGCGATCTAGGTCCAAAGTTAGTGTGGCAATATTATACACATGCCTAGGCAACAAAAACACGTTATAAGTTGGTCCGAGATTTCGATCGCAAACTTTCGGAAATAGTTTTTAAATTTTTAAAAATCAATATGTGAAAACCGCAGCACGGCACTAAGGGCATCTTGTAGAAAATAACATTGTGCGTCGAATAAGCTAAATGTGGTACAAAATCTATAGTCGTCTTTTTTTGATCTATGGACCTGAAAGACGAAGTTGGAAAAAAAGTTTTCAGAATCATATCAATATAGTACTCATTTTCTAGTACACATAGAGTACATCATTTTTTGTGCTGACAGTATTAACTTAAATTGATGTTTGAGCATGTTAGTACAAGTTAGTAGCATGAAAATTGACCAAAAATCGGAAATATAAATTCTAAAAGTCCATATGTGAAAACCGCATCACGGCACTAACGGTATCTTGTAGAGCATCAAATTCTGCGTCGAATATGCTAAAGGAGGTACAAAATCTATAGTCCTCTTTTTTGATCTATGGACCTGAAATAGAAAGTTGAAAAAAAAGTTCTCAGAACCATCAATATGGTACTCATTTTGTAGCCCACATCGATTACATCATTTTTTGTGTTGACATTATTACCTGAAATTGAGGTTTGAGCATGTTAGTACTATGAAAATTCATAAAACTCAGGAATTTAATTTTTTGAAAAAAAAAAACACAGTTCGAAATCACACTCTTATGGTTTAAACTTGTTCAAAGAGCAATTTCAGGTTAATCTATCAGCAAAAAAAATGAAGTACTCGATGTGGGCTACAAAAAAAATTTAAAAACTATTTTCGAAAGTTGAAAAAATCAGTTTGCGATCGAAATCTCGGACCAACTTATTTTTGTTGTTGTTGTTGTTTTTGTTGTCTAGGCAGGTTTGTAATATTGCCACACTAACTTTGGGCCTACAGTATCGGACAAAAGTCATCGTTCACAAATGCAAAGTGGTGTAACTTTTGAACCAGATAAGCAATCGGTTTGATGTTTTGGCAGGATACATTAGACCTATTGATGCATTGCCACCGATAGTGACGTCATGCTACGATTTCGCAATATTGCATAGTGATGATGCAATCATATATATGTTCTTCACTTGTGATTTTAAGGTCATTGGGATTTTTTTCTAAGTCTTCTCTCTTTTTGTGATGATAGAAGGCCTTAGCATCTACCGATTAAAAAATAGTACTCATGGGGCGTTGTCGTACAGAAGCAGAACACAGGTTCAAAATAGGGTCCCGAAAAAAATAATTTCCATTCATTGACGTGCTAGAGACTCGTTCAAAGGCTCAAAATGACCCTTACAATAATTCCTGATTACCCACAAAGTTCGATATTGATATCTCTTAATTTGACCTCAGGGCAAGAATTTTTCACTTTTTCACCATATTTTTTTCTTCGTATTTTGGATGCTTCGATTCCCAAGGGCGATTTTTGTAAAAATGAATTTCCTGAAAGGGTAAGTTGCAAATCCATGGAATATACGATTCCCAACTTTTTAGAGCATTTGGATAACTTTCCCGCCCGCGGCACTCGAAAATCAGAGGTCAATCGATTTCAACCCAAAAAATGACCATGATACCCCCATCATTAGTCGAAAAAAAGTTTCTCTCAAAACTTCCTGACTAAATTTTTTTCTGGGATATTTTTGTGTGCTGAGTTCGAATTTCGGTATGAGAGTCCATGATATCATTAATGAAAAAAGTTAAAATTTATTATGTCGAAACATAGCCTTTTTTAAAAATCTTCTGACCTCTGATTTTCGGTTGCCGCGGGCGGGAAAGTTATCCAAATGCTCTAAAAAGTTGGGAATCGTATATTCCATGGATTTGCAACTTACCCTTTCAGGAAATTCATTTTTACAAAAATCGCCCTTGGGAATCGAAGCATCCAAAATACGAAGAAAAAAATATGGTGAAAAAGTGAAAAATTCTTGCCCTGAGGTCAAATTAAGAGATATCAATATCGAACTTTGTGGGCAATCAGGAATTATTGTAAGGGTCATTTTGAGCCTTTGAACGAGTCTCTAGCACGTCAATGAATGGAAATTATTTTTTTCGGGACCCTATTTTGAACCTGTGTTCTGCTTCTGTACGACAACGCCCCATGAGTACTATTTTTTAATCGGTAGATGCTAAGTCCTTCTATCATCACAAAAAGAGAGAAGACTTAGAAAAAAATCCCAATGACCTTAAATCACAAGTGAAGAACATATATATGATTGCATCATCACTATGCAATATTGCGAAATCGTAGCATGACGTCACTATCGGTGGCAATGCATCAATAGGTCTAATGTATCCTGCCAAAACATCAAACCGATTGCTTATCTGGTTCAAAAGTTACACCACTTTGCATTTGTGAACGATGACTTTTGTCCGATACTGTAGATCGTTCGGTTATTTTTATCTGATTTTCGAGTTTTCAAAATTCGAAATCCCGTCATTTTTAAGTTTCAATGATCTGGAACATGTAGTGTCCCGTTTGGTGATGGGGACCCATGGGGGCATCCAGGGAAACAGTTTGGGCCGGATCGGTGATCGATGTCCGGCCCGTACTCCAAAATAACGGAGCCGGTCTCATAATACTACTTGTTCTGCGGTTTTCCATACACCATTTTGCTACGCTTTCTGTTCTCACAGAATCATATTTTTCATAAAACATTTTAAATTAAAATTGCAACGCTGAGATTCACATTAAATCGAATTGACTGTAGTTTAGCCTTTACGATATTCTTTTGTGGTGAGATTAAGTAAAATGAAAGAGTCTGTTCTGCCCAAATATTTCACCGTTCACGAATCTTTCACAGCATTCCTCCGCACCTTCAGGCTATTCTCGCCGTTACGGTAACCTCTGTCTCGCACAAGGGATAGATGCGTCAGACAAGGCTATCACGAGGATAAAGAGTTCGATTTGAAGAAAAAAAAGATGAGCGTTGATAATTGAACGATTCAAGGAGTCAATATCGACTGAATACGTCCCTCGTATCATGAGAAACTGGTACAACACTTCACCTTTCTCTTAGAACCTTTCATTCATCTGCATATAAAAGATAGCGTGGCTAATCATCAGTTTCTTAAAAGTTGCCTTCTCAGCAATGGACGCTGATGTCATCCTTGTCGTTTTACTCATGAAGTTGGCCAGATGTTCTTCTCAGTGCGATTCCCTTCACTGGAATCTCGTCAGAGAAGTATATCGTGCCTTCTACGAAGAACTGGTAGTTTCTTTTTCTTTTCTTATCTAATCATTCTTCCATTTTTCCAGTGCTTGTGTGGTTGGCTCCCCATACCATGATCTGTTCCTTATGATGAACCCGTTCACTTCTCTTCAATCCGGCATGCTGTCCCTGCTCAGACCAAGGTTTTCATTTGCTCCTTGATTTCGCTATCATTATTTTTCCAGGCGATAAGAAAATGCCCTTCTGATCCTTCAGAAGAGGCCCTGCTTCAGTTGTCTTCCAGTCTTCAACTTACTCCTGCAGAGTCTCTGATTCTTTTGATGCTCTCGCCCCCACCAATGTGGATTATAATGACTTTGATGTCCTTAGCAACTCTGCTTTTGTTCTCTGTTATCCATCAATTTCCCCTTTGACTTCTCTTAATACTGTGGAAAATCAGGAGTTGCTCCAGGAGCTTGTCGAATTCGAACTGGTCTGACTCTTTTCTTCCCCGAGTTCTTATGTCACGCTTCTCACATTATCTTTCCAGATAAGACACAATAAATGCAACCGCTTTCTAACCGATTTTTATCAACTGGAGTGAGGGGTAAACATGATCACGATTCCACTTTATTGCGCAATTTTTCATGTAATTTATTCTTCTTCAGGTATTTCTCTTGGCATGTGTCGAATATCGTCTATAAGATTCGATTTCGAAGACATGAAATATGCATTCTTTGGACTTTTACTTTTAATTCTTTATTTTCAACATAGTACTTACAATCTCATATAAATTTGTAATAAATTCCTTCGATCAATCGTTTGCGAGTCACACCCAAACACTTCCTGCCAAGGGAGGGCTTTGCAGTTCTTTCGACACTCCTTGCGAGAGGAAAGTTGAGTGGATTGCGTAATTGTTCTCGCGATAAAAAGTGATGAATTGAGGATTGTCCATCCTTGTATGAGTAAGGTCTGAACCATCGACAATGAAATTATGAGTCCGAACCACGCATTGGGTATCACTTGGGTCTGAACCATCGACAGAGAGAAAATTTGCCCACGGTTGCTCTTTTACCAAACATGGTGATGGCACGTTTTGGAACCTCCATTTTGGAACCCTGAGAAATGACCATTTTGGAACCCTACCAAAACAATGGAAAGAGACTTTAGAACTGTCATTTGAATACGTGTAGGTTACTATTCATCATATATGAGTATAGAAATGTTACCTGTATTCAAATTACAGTTCAAAAGTCCCTTCCCATTGTTTTGAGGGTTCCAAAATGGTTATTTCTCAGGGTTCCAAAATGGAGGTTCCAAAACGTGCCACCAAACATTACTCAGACACACTCGAAAATATTTTCGGAATGTGAAAGACCATTCGGAATGTGAAAGATGTGGGGGAAGGGGTAAATGTGAGGAAAACTGACAGAAACTACCAAGTAGTATCGCTAAATTTAAATCGATTAACAATTAGGAAAGACAGGAAATCGCGAGCTCAGTTGGATGATCGTAAGAGTTCTCATTGGATTTATCAATTTTCTCGACTCTCGCGATTCATCAAATATAGTTTCTCGTATTCATTTATCGTATCACATCTCCGATCATAAACCAAAGCGAAAGCGATCGATACGATTCAGTGTTCTTATAAATGGAGAAAGACATTTTCTGAAAGGGGATGTGCTCACACTATGCTTTAAAATGATCAACCGAAAGAGCGTCACTGCCATTCCCAATTTCATGGAAAAGTATTCTATCTGGCATTTTGTGGCTGATCAAATGAGCATTTGATGAAGAAAAGTTCAACACTCTCTTCAATATCTTCATCTCTCGGTGGTTTGAGCATTTGCCGAGTGTGTTTAAATTAAATCGTCCATTAATCATCTGATCGCTGACTCTTCTTGTGCGCCCCAATAAAAGGCCCACACAGTGGCTTCTTTCACACTTATCGGCGATGAGGAGTGGCTCAGCACTTCTCCTCCTCGTTTCTTGTGCGCTTGCATTGGAGAAGACGTGCGATGAACAATACGAAGTGCTGGATAAGGATCACAGGGAGGACATCGATATGCACGGTAATTAGTAGTGATGTCGTTTCGGTTTTTTAAAACTCTATTCATTCTGTATACTCTCTCCCGTTTGTCTGAAAAGCATGGGTGTGCGAAAATGAGATAGCAAAAAACGAAACGACATCCCTAGTGAGTAGGTTTGCTTGATTAGTGAAGCTCTCCTAATTACATAGTGCATCACGTTTTGATCGTGCTCCACATTGACAACCAATAATTTACGTGATTGATCGTGATTGATTTTCTTCTCTCGGTGGTTTGAGCATTTTTGGAGCTCAATTCAACGAGGCTTTCATATTAGATTCTTATCGTTCAGAATGCAGGGCATGTAAGATGATCGACCTGGATGCGAATGGTAACTGTCCGAAGATGGAATACGAGTGCGATGAAAGTCTGCCGATCGCCACTAATGGTAAACACATTCAAACAATGGGGGAATTTATTGCTGGAATTTTCGCTCATCTGCACATGAATCCTACTGCATCTAGATGAAATAAACCTCCATACTAGAACGAACTCGAAATGTCGATTCCGTCCAGCTTTGATACCGTCTTCGCCATTCAAAAAGTCTGGTTGAAGCCGGCATAAAAAGACCTTTTGTGATCACTACTCCATAATCTCACAGTTCTGCATGCGGGCGATTGTGGATGTGCTCTTCTGAGATGCGTCGATCCGGATGCTAAGCTCGCTGTCGGTGGCGCGACTGCTGACAAGGTGATCGTATAGGAAATGGAAACAACCACCTCAACATCCTCTCAAATCATGCTTCGCTAGGTCCGATGCAAAAATCTCACGTGGATCATATCGTCCAAGTCGAACGGTACATCATCTGCTGTGTGTGCTCGAAGTGAGTCCCACTACAAAAGTTAGATGTGCTATCAAAAAATAATTTGAAGAGCTTCCTACAACGCTCAATAACAATAAGATGAAAATGCAGCAGATCGAGTCGTGGAAATTATTATTATATTCTTCAGAATGCGGTCTCGGCGTGTGTCCGGTGCTTCCTGCTAAATTCTTCGAAGGCCAGGACATCTTCGGACCTCTCCGCATCTCTCGGCCAGATGAGGATCATCCTTGCGCATGGGCCGACTGTCAAAGTTAGCGACCGTCTATCTTGATCGAATAGGAAATATGTTTTATGTCGCCACATGAACAGGAAGAGGTACGCTCGAACAATATGAAACAGCTGATGTTTTCAGTCGGCGCGGTCGCTTCGAACGGTGTGTCTGATCTCATCTACAGAGGGATCTCATCATTCGCATGCTCTTCCGACCGAACTTGGAGATACACAGGACCTGGAGCAGAACAATCGCAGTTGAAGGACGTCCGATGTGTCATCAAGGGTACGTTCCTTAATGAATTTGGCTTAGCCGTTTGAAATTGAATAGTGATGATTTTTAAAGAATTTTAAAGCTTGAATAAATCATTCTTGCCTCACAATCCATTTATTCCAGACTGTGAACAACTTCCCCAGGGATCAAACGACGTGTGTACAAATAAATACTTCTGTTATGCTGCGGAGTTCGTCGAAGGAGATGGAGATGATTGGAAAAAGATGAAGTGCGATTACGATCATGCGCTCAGGCGCAGTGAAGACAACACGGCGAGTTTTTTGGAAACAAATATTCATATTATAAAATACATTAAAAATAGTTTTTACAATTACCGTATAAAAAACCATACCAAAATGGTTTCGTTTTTGAAATACGAAACCATTTTGGTATGGTTATTTACGTAATTCTAGGAAACAGCGCCGACATGCAAGATTGGCCAGTGGTCGGCAGATGGAAACCCCATTGACCGCAGTACCGGAGGTTTATTCAAAACAGTGTGCATAAATAATAATAAATCGGTGTTTCAGTTATGTGCATCACATGCCCAGATGTTAAGAAGGAGCCACTCGACTCGACTCAACCTGTACGTGTCCGAGAATATGTTGAGTCCAGGCAGAAAGTTTCGTTTCCACCCGACACCTCATTGAAAGGAATGCATGAACTACAACTATTGCATGTTTTCAGACGGTATCTTTGAGGAACAAAGCAGTAACGTGCGATAAAGGAGAATTGACCATCGAGTACGGAAACATTGGTAAGAAAAATACAAACGTTATGGACAAATACGCAACTAGATAAGTTTGCCTTCAGGGTCTCGTGCTCCAGTTAATGCACTAACCTGTTCCAACGACTTCGAGTGGGAAACAACAGGTTTGGTTTCCTTGTCATGTATCATATAAATTTTTACATTTATTCTACTCACCGTCAATAAATCAGATGGCCAATTCCCTCCGTATTCTTCACTTGGAGAGATTATAAGACAAGGAGTCCCATGGAAGGCGAGATGCATCACTGAACCTCCAAAACGTATGTTATGCTCATTTCATCATATGGCTGTAAAAAAATTAATTGGTGTGTTTTGGAAATTTGCTCCCGCGTTTTCCTTATTATTTTTCTTTCGAATTGTGAGACGTAAATTGAAACCGTTTTTCGGAGTTTTGTCTTTGTTGATCATCAAGTTCCTTCCGTTACAAATAAGAAGGAAAAGAATATAATTATTTAAGTAGAAGTTGACGTTTTTTTTATCCAGGTTGAAACATTATATTAGACGAGGGTGCCATTGGTGCATATGCGAAATAATTTAAAAAACAAGCTCTTATTTTGCAATACGATTACAGCGTGCAAGGAATTGCCCCCCTACGACGTTCCTCTCAACAACTTGTGCAGTACCAAATACCAGTGCTACACAGCCGATTTTGTTGATGGTGATGTGCCTAATTCGAAGATTATGAAGTGTGATCATGATCATCCTCATGCTCTCAGGCTCTATAAGGATCTCACGGTGAGATTTTCATACTCATCTAAAATATCTTGTCGGATATATCGTGATCCACATTGTCTAACCTGATGAAGAAGAACAATTAATGAAAATACTATTTGTCCACTATTTTGAAATTGTTTGCTAAATAGGAGTTAGCACCGACATGCAGGAATGGACAGTGGACTGCTGATACGAAACCCATCGACGGAAATACCGCAGGTGCCGTGAATATAATATATTTAAAAAAAAATTGCTTTCGATTCAGTTACGTGCATCACATGCCCTAGAGTTGCAATGAGCGGTCTTGACGTGAATCAACCTGTGAGTTATGATAAATATATTTTGGAATATATTTCAAATTGTGCAATAATTCTATATTTTATCGGGCTTTCATTTTTTTATTATCTACTCTAATTGGATGTTTGCAGGAAGTATCTCCAAGGAACAAAGAGGTGACGTGCCTAGAAGGGCAGTTGACCATCGAGTATGAAAGCAATGGTAAGAGCTTAGCATAGCTAAAGAGCTATAAAAAATATTGGCAGGACCACAGCTCACCGAGGTTACATCCCTTACTTGCAGTGGCGAGTTCGAGTGGACAACAGAGGGTTTGTGTACAATTGTTTTATATTTATTGTTTATTACTAATATTTTTTAAAATTCGTATATCATGTACCCTATTCAGGTGGTAAATTCGATCCCTTCGATTCGCTCGTGGATGCTGTTCGCAAAGGAGCTACATGGAAGGCGAGATGCATCACTCCACCTCCTAAACGTAAGTTCTGGTGATGTCGTTTTGATTTTCGGCTCTTCTCATTTTGCACACTCTCTCGTCTCCCTGACCAGCGATTTACTCGTTTGAAAGACAAGAAATCCACAAATGCCAGAAAGTCTGATATTATTGGATATTTTTTATGACTGAATTCACTCCGCGCTGTACAATCGGTAATCCACCCTGCAGTCTCTTAACTTGAGAATACGAGAAGAATGGTTGATTTTTTCAGATGAGATTCTCTCTTTATATGTAGTATTTTTAGGGAAAGGAATTTCAATTAATCTTCCTTTTCATCATTTCGATAATCAATTGTGTTTTCAGCGTGTGCTACATTGCCAAATCCCGATGATGCTGAATACTGTTACATCAGAGATGTCAAAGATGATAAGAAGTACTCGTGCACAAAAGCGGCATTCACATATACGGCGGATTTCTCAGAAGGACTTATGCAATGTGCATCCGCAACAAAATTACGATATGCTGAAAACGTAAACACGGTTAGTTCTCTTTGAATTTGTGAAACTCAGCATTCATAAGCCGAGAAAAAATAATCGAGAAATCTCCCAGTCTCAATCGAAATTACAGTTGATTAATCCGGAGTGCAACAAAGGGCAATGGACTGATAATAATAATCCGATTCCAGACACGACTAAAGGTTAGTCTAAATTCACATCAATTACATGCAAAATCATTTAGTCATATGCATTCACTGCCGCGATCTGTACAGTGTCAGTACTGATACGGAACAATTGGTGAGTATTTGCAAATAATACGTGCATGCATAGTACAATATATGCATGCACGTATTATTGAGGAAAAACATTTCATGAAATCTTGTTTTTAAAATTTTAAATGCAATTGTTTAAATTTATATCTGATTGTTCGCTAAATCACAGGCGTATGACGCCAATCCGGATCCTAATATGGTCAGCTGCCCGACTAAACCACTTGTTCTTGATTTGTGGGACGAGAATACAGTGTCGATCAAGCGTATAGACGTGGCAAATAAAATCACATGCAATCATGATACTTGGCTCTGGGAGGCGATCGGTTAGTTTATGATGTCTATAGTTGGAATTCAGATGATGCTTCCATAATTCAGTTGAATAAGCAAACTTTGGAAAAAAATCAATATAACATCCAAAAGCGATAAAACATAATAATGCAGGTACTGACCTTGGAGTCGATGGACCTCTCGATACAATGATCGAGAAAGGCTGGAAGATTAGATGCCTCAATCCTGGAGAAAAATAATGCGGAGAGAGCTAATCGTTTGATGAGCAATAACCTCATACAAAAACACATAACCTGATAAAGAATATTGACTATCACTTATCCATGTACAACGGGATACATTTGTTTGACAATCTATTATATCACGTGTCTTATTCGATATAGTATGACTATTGGCAGCTAGGGATCTCGTTGTTCTTTGTCTTTTGCTCTAGTAGCCTCTGGCGATATGTCTCTGGAAGTATAGTGGTTAGTATTCACGCCTGTCACGTGCGAAAAAGATTTCAATTCCCGGCCAGAGAGAACCTTTTGCTTCCCTCGGTTTCTCAGAGATTTCACAGTCATTAGATCGAGGCTGGAAGTGGAAATAATATTGATGGTAACTACCAAACGTTACCACGTAGAATCGCAAGTTTATGAATCGACTAAAAGAGAGGAGAGACAGAAAAATCTAGAGCTCAATTGGATGAAATAGTGTATGATACTCAATTTGTGGTGAGAAAATTGAGAATGAATGGGTGGCGAGTAGAAACCTGACGGGGGAGCAGACGAGGATTAGCCACAGTATGGTCAGTAATAATGATGCGATGGTATCTCTTTGAATGTTGCTAGAAAGAATACGATAACGAACTTTTTTTGGGTTTATTCTCACGTACTGGCAATGAGTGAAAGAATCTATTATGAAGATATGTAGATGGAACAGGGGGCGAGAGAGTAATGAAAAACTCCGGTCGTATTATCCATTTACGAAGCGACGAAGAAGATGTCTGATGAATATGGCCAGATAGTGGCGAAAGCAGTGATATTTGAAGGGATCTGTCAAGGCTGTCTTATTCGATGTTGATGCGAGATGCGAGGATCCGTCTTTAGTGGACTTGATTCCCATATCCTTGATCTCAGTTATCGGTGATTCGGTGTCATAATGACGGTGCGACCACTTCAATTCAGTCCAGTTCACTGTTTACTTACACCAGTCTCAATAACGTGACCGTGCTGTAATTGATGGATTCCTTGTTATATCGTACTTGGTGAACTTTTCGAACTTATTTTGATGAACATAACTCACCCATAGTTTTGTCTTCTCATTCGACCCTCGACCCTCAAACATGTCTTATATCATTTTTTACTGACTCATGTAAGCTCGAGTGCTTGACTTTCGCGCATGAAAATTCACAATTGCTTCAGCTGCAAGATATAACTGTCAAAACTGTAACCCTCGGCAAGTTATTAGTGGCATGAATTTAGGTCAATGTGAAGCAAAACTTTCTCTCTGGCCGGGAATTGAACCCGGGTCTCGCACGTGACAGGCGCGGATACTAACCACTATACTACCAGAGATGTGTTTCGTAGAGATGCAGAGTTGTGATAGAAGCCACCATCCATACTAGTGATGAAATGTCGGTTTTGGCTTTCTCCATTCTGCACACTATTTCGCCGGCCAGAATAACGAGAGAGTGTGCAGAATGAAGAGTCTAAAACCGAATCTAAGTCACTAGATCCAGCTGGATAGATCAGAGGAGGGGAGCGAGGGCAATATACAGTATCGGAAATAAGTCTTGGCTCAATTTTTCAATCTTTCATAACTTTTGACTCACGATCGATTTCTGGCTCAAACTTGGATATGTAGTAGTACACCCATCGTGTGTTAGGAATATGCCTTTGAATATCAGGGAACTCCCTTATTGTTTCCTAGTGATGAGTCAATCAACACATGGTTTTTCTTGTCGGATTTTAAGCTCGATAAAACTTTTTCTCATTCTTCCTACTCGGTGTGATAATAGAAGGCCTCAGAGACTCGTTCAAAAAGCTGAAAATGATCCTAACCACAATTCCTGATGATCCCCAAAGTTTGGCAACGATAGCTCTTAATTTTTCGATTGACCTCGGATTTTCGGTTGCCGCGGGCGGGAAAGTTATCCAAATGGTTGGGAATCGCATATTCCATGGATTTGCAACTAACCTGTCCAGGAAAGACATTTGAACAAAAATCGGCCTTGGAACTGTGATCATCCAAAATAGGGAGAAAAAAGTTATGTGAAAAAGTGAAAAATTTGTGCCCTGAGGTCAAATTAAGAGCTATCGTTATCAAACTTTGGGGAGCATCTGGAATTGTAGTAAGGATCATTTTGAGCTTTTGAACGAGTCTCTAGCATGTCTATGAACGAAAATCCATTTTTTCGGGACCCTACTTTGAGACAGTCTAAAACCACTATACGTTATCCTCCCATGAGCACATATTTTTATCGAAAAGGTATTGAGGCCTTCCATTATCACACCGAGTAGGAAGACTGATAAAAAGTTTTATCGAGCTTAAAATCGACTCATCACTAGGAAACAATAAGGGAGTTCCCTGATATCTCAAAGGCATATTCCTAACACACGATGGGTGTACTGCTACATATCCAAGTTTGAGCCAGAAATCGATCGTGAGTCAAAAGTTATGAAAGATTGAAAAAGTGAGCCAAGACTTATTTCCGATACTGTATGCCAAATATAACTGCATTATGACTAGAGTGAAACGATCAGGGAATAGAGAACCGCCAGCAAAAGCTGATACTGAATCACTAGATTGCGATTGGTTGATCAGTTTCTACTCATTCATTTTTGAAAACAAGTTTCAAAATCTCGGTTAGTAGACCATTCGAGATACGAGAGTCAACTGACTTTATTCACACAAACAATCTACAATCCTTTCCGTTGTGAATAGTGAATCAATCGTCTTTCTCTCCTTCTGAATTTCTGAAGTGAGAAAGGCAGGTACGAGGGCGATTAGGGATCAGATATAGGCGCTGTTGCCGCGATGGATCAGTGGAAGAACATACTTTATCACGGAAGCAGGGGTTTATATACAGGGGGACGTGCGGGGGAGAAGCGAGAGGGAACAGAGGGAAGAGAAAGAGGCAGGGGGAAGATTAGATGATATCTATGATGAATCAGTAGAAACACGGCATGAGAATTGATCTCTGATCCAAAGAACAGAGATCGGCGCTGTATAGCCATGAAGGACGAAGGGAGAGATATGAGCACGTGCATTTGTTCATTTCTCTTCCATGGTCTTGTTATCGTGAGTACTGTTTGTTGACGCTGACTCGGCTCCGGTCATCGAAAGCGTTAGCGATTTGTCCCGAGAGCACTTCTCGCAGTAGACATTACCAAATGATTTGCCAGACATCCTGGAACGAATCGAGTTGACTTTTGAAAATTCAATAGAACAAGGTCATCAATTTTGTAAATTTAAATTGCTAAAATCGTATTTTCCTGAAGTGAAAGTTTGGCATGATACGAGGTCGAAGTACATACGAAAAATGCGACATAAAGACGAACAACGATTTATTGAAGGAAAAAATAACTCACTCATCTGACAGGGATACTTTCGAATTCAACGAATTATGCATTCCTTTCCCTAGCTGGAACGGAAATATCACTGAGGATTACTGAGGAAGCAACTCACTGTGCGATGTTGTATCTCATCAATGAATTCTTCGAGTTTTGATGAGCGAGGGATCTTTTCCCAGCAAACATAAGAATGAGAAGGTGTACACTCCTGCAATTGATTTTGTTAGCGATTATTTCAGCATACGATAAGTAGGAAACAATAAATAACACACTATACTAGGCTAACTATACTAGGCTAGATCAGTTTCACATTCTATCCAGTGATAAGCAACAAAATCAAATGCGAAAACGCGAATTAAACAACAATGAAACGTTGAATGAGTCAGTCGGCTGTCGATAGAGGTATGTCCCTAGTGCACGCACTACACTATCGTCACTGAGCGAGAACTGACTTTATTTCTTATCTCTTTTTGCTAGACCACGTTGTCTCATTTTTGAGAGCTTGGGTTAGGGGGTTTGGGGGTAAGCGTAAAGGGAGTAAGAGAAAAGATTCACTATCCAATGTAATTGAAATTATATATTTTCGATGCATAAAAAATCAATCCATATCCGCTTCCTGAACCGTCCCGAATTTTTTTTTCGAGCACTTCTATTCTCCGATATCGGTCCAATTTTGATTCAATCTAATCAATTCTACCTTTCTCAGGTTGTCAAGGCTGTTTCTATCAGCTGCTCAGATCTGAGCGCTGACCTAAAGAGGTGAAACCATCGTGTCTGGCTTTAGATTCCACTGCGAGATAAAGTCAGGAGGAGTGAGGAAGAGACAGTCGGAGATTGAGAGAACCAGGGATGTCCCTTCTCATGCTATCCATTCATTAATCACTATTTTCAATTGTATATATTGTATTCTAATTTTGTTAATACAATCAATATAGAAGTCTACGCCTCCTCTAACTACTGCTTGTCAGAACGGTATTCACATACAGTATCGACAATAAGCCACCGTCCAAAAATTAAAAGTAGTATAACTTTTGAACTAGATGAGATATCTTTCTAAGGTTTTTACAGGTGGTAGTAGGTGTACTCCTACATACGCTCACTATGTTAGACCAATGGGCGATTTCGCAATATTGCATAGTGATGACGCAATCTTTCAATAGTAGTTCAGTGCGAATTATTTGCTCAACGAATTTTTTTTATCATCCTTTATATTTCATGTGGTGAGAGAAGACCTCATTACCTCTTCGATAAACATAAGTACTCATGGGAGTGTATAGTACAGAGGATTTGGATTGTCTCAAAGATAGGTCCCGAAAAAGTGGATTTTCGTTCAAAGACGTGCTAGAGACTCGCTCAAAAGCTCAAAATGATCCTTACCACAATTCCTGATAATCGCCAAAGTTTGATAACGATAGCTCTCAATTTGCCCTCAGGGCACCAATTTTTTTTTCTTGACGATCACCTTTTATTGTATCGATCTCAGTAGTGAAACCGATGAATATGTTTGTAAAAGAACTTTTGCATGTATTATATGCATCGACCAGAGAGGGGGGGACACATTTTTATCGCGGTATGGTGGAAACTCCTGGCCAATAACCGAATGAGACCAGAGATGTTACTACAGTCGTGTCACAGAGGCATCAGCGATTGTAGCGATTGACTGCTAGTATTTTGTGAGGATCGATTTGAAAAGATCATTTACATCTCTCATTCTTTCCCTCCCTCTACCATGAATAGTAGTGATGAATAATCGGCATTCGACTCTCCTCAATTCGCGTGTTCTCTCTTCTATCTTACCGACGAGACATCACGCAAAATGAAGAGGGGCAACGCCGATTTGCCATCACTAGTGAATAGAGATTCGATCAATCGGCCGAATCCGGCTCTTAGTCCAGGAAGGTCACCTCTAATGATTATCTTTGGATGCGATCTCGCGATGAACGGAAGAAGGAGGAAGAGAGAAAACTAGGCAAGGGGAGAAAACCTATTCACCTCTCATTCATTTTCATTCGCGAGTCTTCTCGTTCTATCGATTAGTTTTATCAACTTCTCAAATGCTATTTGATGTATCAGTCGTGTCAATAATTATAATTCATGCTGTCATTCTTTTCATTAAACTATCATGTCTTTGTATCCGTAGTTATCGATATTTTGAATTTGATTAATCGCTGTTTATTGAAGAAGTCTACGCCTTCTCTTTCATTCTTCGAGGCAGGATCACACGTGTTCTGAACTCGACAAGAGTTAAGAAACAATCTGGAGCTATCACGGTACGTGTTCAGGAACTATTAATTCGGCAATAACTTGAGAAGCCAGTTGCGTTTTCCCATGCAGCTCTATTTGGTTGCTCATCCTTATACTTCTTAGAGACACAGATCCGTCCACACTAATGCTACCTTTATTCAGATTGCCCCCGCCAAGGTCTTTCATCTACAGAGACTTTCCGGCGCTTTAACAATATCATTGAGCGCGAAACCGGAAGAGGTTCGACCAACTGACCACATAGATAGAAAAAATGGGCTAGAACAATTCTTTCTTGCCACTGATGCTTCCTGGGCTTATCAAGCATGTGAGGTAAAGACCTTCGTTGTCGTTTTCTCATTGTTCAGAGAGCCCCGAAAATTGTCGTACAAGCCTTTCACTGAGACTACTGATTCTGACTTTCCTAGCTCTTCCTTCCATTTTCCACTCGTCACCGCCATACGTAAATATTTCCCTCAACATAATTTTGGCCCCCGATCTCTATTGTCTACCTATCTCATGATCCGGAACACTGCGAATAAACTGAGTTACTTCAACCGATTACCCACACATTTAGCCAAAACCTTTTTCACTGCGAACCACGATTGTTCAAAAATCGAGTTTAGGAAGTGGTTGTGGATAGCAAAAAATTCTCTCTGGCCGGGAATTGAACCCGGGTCTCGCACGTGACAGGCGCGGATACTAACCACTATACTACCAGAGACATGTCACTGTCGTCTGAGAGTTGTTCGAAGTGAGCGAAAAATCGATGACAGTAATGAACGAATTCGTTTATCGTTGATCTTTGATCTCTTGTTTCATCTTCTCGGAGGGAAATCCTTGAACCATCCCGGGATCGAGCGATGCTTGAATGTCGGGCAGCACTGAAAACAATTATCCTTTTTTTTCTATTATTGGAAGCAGCTTGTTTTTGTCTGCTATTGTTGCACATATCGCCTTATTAGTGCGAAAAATATTGATGAGTTTGAATTCCATTAATCGGTGCATTACTGATATTTAGAGGTACTGGAGTTTTTGCAAACCCAGAAATCATTATGGATCTTCAAAATTTTACCGTTTCAGAGAAGCTCAAATTTTCTATTGAGTTTCAGTATCGAATGAAATGATAAAAGAGAGAGAGGAGAATAATGATCCCGTGACTTTCACTGAGCAAAATCACATCAGTGCTGTCTAATCGGGCTTGTCTTCAATCGTGGAAACATTATTGAAAGAAATAGCGATCGAATTTAGAATGGATGTTAACTGAGAAGGCCCTGCTTTCAGTTGAGCTTCAGCAGAAAATGAAAAACGTCGAAAGATGGAGGAAAATAATGTGAGGAAGATTTGAAGGGAGAAAACAACAAACACCACAATTTTTCGAATATATAAGAATTCCTCACCGCCCTGCATCCCTCCTCGTTCACGAGATACTCCTTCGAGGCGGAGCACATTTGACAACGGACGGAAGAGCAGAAGTACGGGGGAGATCTGATGAGCGTTTGAACAGTTTTTAGAAAGCAAAACGCATCAAGAAACGGCATTATGTCAGATGCATCCCTAGCCCTTCTCTCACTGTTATATTCTACATCTGTCTAAGATTAATCAAAGAGAGGACTCCCGCTTCAACGTTCTCTAAGAAATTTAAAGATAACTGAAATGCTGCGTCTATAGCAGATCGGATCAATCTCGCACCTGCGCTCGACTCCTCGGACCACCCTCTCCGAGAAGGCAGGATACAGCGAACCTGATGATTAGGGGTTATCAAGTACATTTCAACTTCAATATCTACCCTTAAAACAAGTGATTATACCAACTTCCAACGTGCGATATGATCAGAGAGGAGAGAGCGACCAGCAGGTAGAGGGAATTCATTGTGAAATGATGGGAGAAAGGCATTTGTTTTCCATTTCGCCCGCATTTCATGGTAATGCAATGGACAGTCACAAAATGAAACCAATATTTTCAAAGATACATGTTTGCATAGGCATTGAGTGACGGTAGTACTTTCTGGATAGGAAATGACATTTTAAAGTTGATTTTAAAGAATCACACGTTTTAAAAAATAATTTTATCATTATATCGTGGCGCCCCCGGGCGTATAGGTGAAATATTATGTGTTCAGTACGTTCGGAATATGATGTTCTGTCATAGGCTGATATCATATCACTTTATCTTTGAATGTTTCGAGTACAATATTTAATGCGATAAAATAATTTACAATTACTTTCTATTGAGTGTTAGACCTTGGTATTTATGAAACAGGGACCTGTGTTGCATTCTTCAGACTTCCTGATTATTGCATATTGCAGAACTTTTCTGTGCTAGTGGAGCATCTGATATATCTCGGATGTTCATAGACCACTGGAAGATGTTTTCATTAAAATAAATGATGTATATGATTCTGTAACAGTCTCTGAACGACATATTACAGCTATATTGAAAATTATTGATACGGATATTCTTCATCTTCCCCCTGTTCCCAGTGGCACATAACTCTCTCAATCCTTTTTCGATGATGCGCGAAGCGAAGCTCAATTGCTTTCTCTCTTCCAGATACTTATGTAATCATGTTTTGCTTCTCTCAAAACCTAAACAAGCGTGTTTAACTATTAGACACTGATCCATGATAAGACATCAAACTAAAGCTATGGTGAAATGTCATGGGGATTCGACACAAATTAAGTGGACGAGGTGAAATCTCACTCTCCAAATCGGCAAAGATTTTTGCACCAACCTGATAATTTAGTTGAATGTTTTAGAAGATCACGGAACTCGCAAGTCTGGAATAGGATTGCATACAGACGTTAAGTGTATTTCCTCCCAAGTCTCCCACCCTAATGTCATGTTGAATCGATAATCACGCTAATCGAGCCCCCCCCCCCTCGTTCCTCTCAACTTTTGTTCAGATGATTGAAAATCACATTTGGAAGATCTCTTGCCAGTTGTGCGAGTCCTCATGTCACAAAGAACCCATCGAAACCTTACTAAAGTCTTGTAAAAGTAAGGTAGCATTTTAAACCACATGATGTCTACTATATTTTTTGATAGAGCAAACAGCACCTTACCTTATCTTCGTTTAGTGATAACTAAATAACATGGTTATCGAGATGTTGAAGAATGTTTAGACTCTGCAAATGTCATTGATATCGTATTAGTTGAAATACCTTCTATCGGAAATGAACAATATAAAACTGACTCAGTGTTCGGGATATGATGTGCCTTCGAACAACGTGATGATTTCTTCTCTTGCTATTTCTCTCATTGTTGACTCCTGAAGGAATTAGCAAAGTTAGATATTCATGAAGTTGGAAGCAGCAGCCGACTCACGGACTCGATCGCATGTTCTGATGGGCGTTAATCATCTTGATCGATGGATTCGCAGAGCACTGCAGTAAGGAATTTGGATTGGGATTGGGAATGATTGGGAATATCATTGGGAATGATCATGAGGAATGCTCACAGGTAGTAGTTTCAAAAGCAATGAGGTAACTTACTTGTACATATTCAGATAATAGTTCCGGTTTATTCTGCTTTTGAAGGATGACGAGAAGGTGTAAACTTCTGTAAACGGTGTGCTTTGTGAAATTAACAAAACACAGATTCCAGGCAGTAAATTAGAATCGAAATTACCAAATACAGGCGCTTGATAGTCACAAAAGTGACTCACGCTCATATTAAATGAAGCTGACGCGAGCCGATAACGGTGTGCACCGCACACACACAAATGATCAACAACTGGGTTTATCTTCAAAAAAGCAAAAAAGCATTTTTTCGAAAGAGGAATGTTGCTGTGATCTGAGAGTTGAACATTCGAAGTGCTCGGAAAAATCGACAGTAATGAACGAATTCGTTTATCGCTGAACTTTGATCTATTGTTTCATCTTCTCGGAGGGAAATCCTTGAACCATCCAGGGAGCGAGCGATGCTTGAACGTAGGGCAGCATTGAAATCAATACATGATCGGTTTTTTTTAACGAATATCGGTAGTCTAAATCTCTACGATTTTGCGTCAGTAGTTTAGTTTACCATCATACTGACAAAGTGGTGGTGTAGTGGTCTAAGGCGCCCTCCCATTCCATCCTCCCGGGTTCGAATCCCGGCCGTGACACCGCTTCCGCCTCACCAAGGCGCCCACCCATTGGGGACGGGAAATTGGTAGTGACAAGATCACGCGGTAAAGTAGGTCCGAAGAACAGGATCGGGAGCTGCGGACTGAATCCTCCCATTACAAATACACTGGCCTAGCAGTGTGACCCGCAGGACGAATGTGCCTAGAGAAACGGGTGTCCTTTACCTTTTACCATACTAGGGATGCCTGATCGGGAACGGGAAACGGGATCCCGATTTTCTCTCAAGAGAGGCGCGCGCTTGCGCTAATTACCCGACATTTCAGAGAGAGGCGAGGGGGAGGGAACGGGATCCTGAAAAATTTCGGGATCTCGACTTTTTCCCGCGTTCTCCCTCATCTTTCACTGGCAGAGACCCGCACATTGCGCACTAAATTACTGATATCTCCGTTTATTTTGAACTTACAAGGATCCCGTTTTTTCACAAAGCACCGGAAACCATCGTTTATTGTAATAACACTTCCAACTAAAACCGTCCACCCACGAGGAAATAGCCCTTCTCTCGATTGTCCCTCTAAGTGCCCCTTTTCGGCCTTTTTTGGAAGGATTGCGCACTAAAAACGCAATAACTCGGTTTGTTTTCAAGTTTCAACAAGGACCCTGCTTTTTGAGAAAGCATCGCAAAACATCTCTCATTATGATGCATTTTTGACCTAAGACCGTCCCACCACGGGGAATTAGCCCTCCAAGTGCCCCTTTTTCGGCGTTTCTGGACCGATTGCTCACTAAAATTGCAATAAATCGGTTTGTTTTTAAGCTACCAGGATTCCGTTTTTTGAGAAAGCACCGAAAAACATTTCTCATTATGATTCCGTTTTGACCTAACACCGTCCTCTAACGCGCAATTAGCCCTCCTCTCGATTGTCCGTCCAAGTGCCTCTCCTCTTCTCTCCAATCTCTCTAACCCGTCTCGTCTAGCGCGCGCCCTCTCGATATCTCGAAGCTCCGTTCCGCCAGTGAAAGCTCCGCGAGAGGCGCGAGAAAAGTCGGGATCCCGAAATTTTTTCGGGATCCCGTTCCCTCCCCCTCGCCTCTCTCTGAAATGTCGGGTATTTAGCGCAAGCGCGTGCTCTCTCGTCGGGATCCCGTCTCGGGGCCGATAGCGCGCGATAAAAATCGGTATCCCGATTCCCGAAACGGCAACACTACTAACAATAGTGAGTCTTTCAAAATGTTCCATAAGTTCTCACCTCCCTACATTCCTCCTCGTTCACCAGATTCTCTTTCGAGGCGAAGCACAATTGGCAACGGATAGACGAGCAGAAGTACGGAGGAGATCTGATAAGCGTTTGAACAGTTTTTAGAAAGCAAAACGCATCACGAAACGGCATCATGTGATTTGCATCCCCAGTCCTTCCCTCACTGTTATATCACGCGTCTTCTGAGAGATTGCAGGAAATCTACCCCCTTGAGGAACTAGGCGCCCCAAGTTTCAGTAATCACCATGCCAAATTTATGTTAGAGTATGTTGAGGACGAGAAAAATTTTGACGTCGACGATTTGCCTCAGAACCGTCTTTTAGTCATTTTCCGGCTCTGGGACCGGCTCTATCGAATCTCAGCTCTTAAAATAGCTACAAGGACGCCTTTGAGCTTAAGATAAGGAAAATAATCTAAGAAACTTTTATGTTGACGACAAAAAGCGATCGTGTTGAAAAAAAATGAAAAAGTGAGATGAAAATAAGAAAAAAAATCTCCTCGAAATGTGACTTCACTAATTAGAACTTTTTGAGCCCAGATTTGAAATTTACGCACTCGATTTAGTCTAAGGATAAATAGACTCAATGTGCGCAGGGGTGAGAAGATGGTTATTACTGCCACGATAAAGGAAAAAATTAGGTTTTGACAGACTTTCAAGTACAACTGTTTTCATTAACGTTTTCATGAGCTCTCGTATAGAAATTCGGAATCAGCGCGCAAAAAATACGTCAGAAAATCCTTTAGACATATTCTTTCAGTATAATTTTTTTTTCGACTTTGGTCACTTTTCACCATGTGGTCCCCCCTTTGGTCCGTTAAATTTTTTGTCTCAGAATCATGTCCCTATAGGATTTTCCGGCTTATTTTTGTGCGTAGAAATCGAATTTGCTAACTAGAGCTCATCAAACATCGAAAGAAAAAAGTTATGAACAAAATCCAGTGCAATTTTTTTTGAAATTTTCTTTATGGCATAACTTTTTTCTTTCGATGTTTGATGAGCTCTAGTTAGCAAATTCGTTTTAAACCGAAAGAATATGTCTATAGGATTTTTGCGTGCTGATTCCGAATTTCGATACGAGAGCTCATGAAAATGTTAATGAAAAAAGTTGTACTTGAAAATCTGTCAAAACCTGAGATTTTTCCTTTATCGTGGCAGTAATAACCCTCTTCTCACCCCTGGGCACATTGAGTCTATTTATCGTTAGACTAAGTCGAGTGCGTAGATTTCAAATCTGGGCTCAAAGAGTACTAATTAGTGGGGTCACATTTCGAGGAGATTTTTTTTTCGAATTTTCATCTCACTTTTTAATTTTTTTCAACATCAAGATCACACGATCGCTTTTTGTCGTCAACATAAAAGTTTCTTAGATTATTTTTCCACACATTTTAAGCTCAAGGGGTCCTTGTAGCTATTTTGGGAGCAGAGATTCGATAGAGCCGGTCCAAGAGCCGGAAAATGACTAAAAGACGGTTCTGAGACAAATCGTCGACGTCAAAATTTTTCTCGTCCCCAACATACTCTAACATAAATTTGGCATGGTGATTGCTGAAACTTGGGGCGCCTAGTTCCTAGGGGTCATGCAATCTCTCAGAAGACACGTGATATACTACGCCTGTCTACGATTAGTCAAAGAGAGGACTCCCGCTTCAACGTTCTCTAAGAATTTTAAAGGTAATTGGAATTAGGGATGTCGTTTCGGTTTCGGTTTCGGTAATACCGAAAATTTTTCTACAGGCCCGCGCGAAATTTCGGTAGTGACCAAATTCCTGTAGAAAATTTTCGGTAGTACCGAAAATTTCGGTAGTGATTCGGTAGTGAGCCCATAACTCGGGGAACCTTGGGAGAAGTGTCAGTTCACCTCCCATGCAAAGATTTATAAAAATTGAGACTTCGTCAGCACTATGTAATCATCACATTTTCGCTCATAACTCGCTTCAAAATCATCGGAGAAACTTGGGAAAGGTACACAACGACTTCCCATGCAAAGATTTACAAATTTGAAATTTCGTCATCACTATGTAATCTTCATATTTTCGCTCATATCTTGCTTCAAATTCATCGCCTGACACCAAATGGAGGTACCAATTTGAAAAGCTTGTCGAGGGGGTTCGATTGGTGCTTGAGTCGGCTTCAGGCGATGAGTTTGAAGCGAGATATGATCGAAAATGTGAAATATTTTGTCATCACTATGTAATTTTCACATTTTTGCTCGTAACTGGATTCAAATTAAGCGCCCGAGGCCAACTCGGGTATCAATCGAACCCCCTGAACGAGCTTTTCAAAATGATATACAAGTTGCGTGATCTCTACGCAAAACAGATTTCGTCATCACTATGTAATTTTCATATCTCGCTTCAAAATCATCGCATGAAGCCAGCTCAAGCACCAATCGAACCCCCTCGACAGGCTTCTCAAATTGGTACACCCATTTGACGTCAGGCGATGAGTTTGAAGCGAGATATGAGCGAAAATGTGAAAATTACATAGTGATGACGAAATTTCAAATTTGTAAATCTTTTCATGGGAAGTCGTTGTGTACCTTTGCCAAAATATATTATGTGTGCAGTACGTTCTCAATAAGATGTGCCATCACAGGCTGCTATCAATTCAATTTATCTCTGAGCGTTTCGAGTACAATATTTAATGCGATAAAATAATTTACAAATATTTTCAAATGAGTGTTAGTCGTTAGCACTTGTTAGGCAATGTCCCATGTTGCGTGGTTCAGGCATAAGGCGTTTGGAATGTTCTCGAGCATTTCCTTTCTTGTTCATCTGGTCCTTCTCGGATGTTTTTCAGCTCTCTGGAAGATATTTTCCATAAAAAATCGACAGCTATTGTATGTCACTTTTTTTGAACGAGCAAATGTCACAGATACATTTACAATTATTTCCCCGCTATTCTTCACCTTCGCCCTGTTTCCGCTAGCACACAACTTTCTCAATCCTTTTCCAATGATGAGCGAAACGACGCTCAATTGCTTTACATAGTGATGTCGTATCGGTTTATGACTCTCCTTATTCTGTACACTCTATCATTTCTCTTACCGGCGAAATAGTATGCGGAAAGGAGAGAGTCAACACCGCATTTACATCAATACTCTCTTTCCTCCAAATGTTCACACAATCATTTTTGCTTCTCTCAAACTTCCATGATTCAACCATAAGATATCGATGCACGGTCATACCCCTAGCCAAGTGAGGACAGGTCGTGCAGAATCGACAAAAATAATGCGGGCGAGGTGAAAATCACTCTCAAAATCTGTCAGGACTTTAGCACAAACCTGATAATCGATTGGAATGATTTTGTAGATCACGGAAACAAGAGCATGGTCCGCATGAATTGTTTCTTTTCTGGAATACATAAAACTATTAATTGCAATATTTCCTACCAAAATCACACAGTGTTGTCACCGAAATCCACCAGTAAAGTGACTTCACTCGATTTTAGACTCACTCGATTTTGAACTAAAGTCGAAACATATTGTGCTCTCTTCCTTTAAACTACGGCCAGGTCCGCATTTCACAGAGAGCCAACCTCGCTCGCAATAACAATTCATAGACGTGAGCTAGCCACAGAAGTAATTAGAAAAAAATAACAAACAATGTACTAAACCGGAACACATTTCACCTTCATCTCAGTTCAGAATTGGCGATTTGTTTTCTTCTCTTGCATATGTGATTCTGATCCACCTGATGAAATCAGATTATTTTAAGATATTCTTGCAAAAACTAAGTTGGAAGGCTCGAAAACAGCAGAGTTCGATAAACAATCGATATGGATAAGAATATTATTGATTCACCTTGTCTCGTTTCTCGTCTCATTTCCTGCATTCGCTGTACAAATGCTTGAAATCGAGCTATGAACTTCAAAGAAGAGAATTTTGATACAATTATTATTGGTTTGAGGAATAAGTAACGCTCGTTTTTTCTCTCTGACTTTAGAACCCTCGTGCTCGCTCTTTTGTTGTTGCCGTCTGCCACCCTGTTTACACTGGAGAGAGGGCCCCTCGGGCATTTACATGTTTTCAATTCAGTTCTCCCTAGTCTCCCAGGCGAGAATGCCGCACAATTTCGTCCCCGACCGAATTCACATTCGCAACGTGATGCTTCTATCTGGCTTGAAACCGCCCGCCATTCATGAACAACTGGAGCAGGTTTACCCCACACATACCCCGCATGTAACCACCGTGAGAAAGTGGGTAGTCAAATTCGAGAAACACGACTTTTCCCTCGAAGATGAAGACCGACCCGGTCGCCCCATGGAGTAGGACCTCGATCGATTGCGTTCTGAGGTGGAGGCTGACCCGTATCTCACTACGCGCGATCTTGCTGACTTCCTTGGGGTCGACCAAAAAACTGCCGTGAATGGACTTCACGCGATTGGAAAGAAGTGGAAACTCGGGAGATGGATCCCCCATGACCTGACCGACTATGACAAGGATCGCCGAGTGGACATGGCTTCGACTCTTCTCACTCTGCATCGCCGGTTTGATTGGCTGGACAATGTCATCACAGGTGATGAAAAGTGGGTGCTCTACGACAACCATGAGCGCATGAGACAGTGGGTCGGAGAGGACCAAAAGCCAGCAGATGTCTCCAAACCCGATTTGAACCCCAAAAAAGTGATGTTGTGCATCTGGTGGTCAGTGCGGGGAGTGGAGTTCTGGGAACTCCTACCCGAGGGGACGACTATCACGGCAGAGGTCTACACTCTTCAGCTACGGAAGCTGAGACTCGCTGTCGAACAAACACGCGGGAAGGACGCTCGAATCTACTTTCAGCACGACAACGCCCGCCCGCATGTCGCAAGAAAGACCAAGGCTGAGCTGGCGGGCTATGGCTGGACTGTCCTCCACCACCCTCCCTACTCACCCGACCTTGCCCCCTCCGATTACCACCTCTTCTCAGACCTCCAGCGTTTCCTCAAGGGACAGAGCTTCAAAGACCGAGCCACTATCCAGACCGTACTAACCAACTATTTCAAGAACCAGCCCCAGTCCTTCTATCACGAGGGCATCCACAAGTTGCCTGGTAGATGGCAGAAGGTCATCGATGCGCATGGAGAATATTTTTAGATTCTATCGTTCTTTGTAAATTTTTTATGATAAAGTGAAAAAAAATTCAAAAACGAGCGTTACTTATTCCTCAACCCGATATATTTATTATTGACACAAAAGTAATGATTTGGTGCATTGACGGCCTAGTAGTCGTGACACGCAAAGACTTACAGGAATTAGCGGCGATGAGTCTTCCAAATTGTTCTGACTTCGCAGAGGGAAGAGAAGGCGTATACTTCTATAATGAGCACAATTATTAAATAAAACATAATGAAACAATAACAAATATGAATCGCACAATACCAAGAAAATAGGAAGGTGAAACTCACGAGGCACATTGCGACATTACATTTGTCTACGTGTTGTCCCCCGCACACACAACGCACGACCACAACTGATCAAGAACTGACTTTGAAAATAGTTTGACTGTATCCATGGGCTAAAACAGCATTTGAGGCATTTTCCGAGAACATTTTGAGTAGCATGAAACATTGAACTGTGATCACTGAGCCACTCATGTATAGTTTCAATCTTTATTATGCTATTCGGTGCACACATCAATACAATTTATTGCTGAATGATTAATATTGTAATACAATTATTTGCAAATGGATAGGATTAGTTTGATCGTCTGTGGTTCCCAGGATCGTTCATCGGTGCTCGATCGACACAATTCGAAATTCATTTATCATGTAAAAGTCTGTTTGGCGGTAATGAGATACAATTAGTTAGTGGAGATACATGACAGTACGATGTCACTTCTGGGTGACAAAGATAAGACAATATTGACAATATTATTAATAGGCATTGTAATCAATAGGGAAAACAAGTTTAGATCGAGCAGAAAACAAATCACTATTTTTAGAAAGAACAATGTTATTGGGGATGCGGTTCCATTGGGGAACTACTCTGTTGGAAAGGAAGTGGTGGTAAAGGGAAGAGGAGGAGCGGTGCTTGTGTAACTGGAAAAGGTTAGGGCGTCTAGGAGGCGCAGAACAAAGAAAGTCGGGGAAGACAATGTCAACATCATTATGAATAACTTTGTAGATGAATGCTAGATCAATAATTGAGCGACGGTATTCTAGGGGCTCTAATTCGAAGAAACGTAAACGATCCGGATAGGATCGGTATGGAAGACCACATTTGTAAAGTACAGAGCGGGTATATTTGCGTAATACATGTTCAATGGCAGATGATAGTTCTCTACTGTGAGGTGACCAAAGTTCACTACAGTACTCTAGAATGGGGAGAACGTACGTTACGAAAAGACTAGAGTACATCTTGGGACTTTTAGAAACGAATGAGCGTAATATGTAGCAACAACGAGATCGGGCCTTTGAGATCTTACTAGTGATGTGAGGGGAGAAATCAAGCTTATTGGAGTAGGTTACTCCAAGGTCGGTAAACTCAGAAACGATGGGAAGAATGGAGCCGTTCATAGAGAAAGAGGAGGGTGGATGGGATGGCCCGAATAGCATGGTCACGGTCTTAGAGAGTGATACAGACAGTCCCCAGTCAGAGGACCATTGATAGAGAAGGTCAAGAGAGGATTGGAGAGAGGAGCAATCAGAGTAAGACCACAATTTGACATCATCAGCGTAGAGGATACAGTTAACTTCGGGAGAGAGAATGGTGGGAAGGTCACTAATGTAGAGAGAGAAGAGAAGGGGAGAGAGACAGGATCCCTGGGGAACCCCGGAAGGCACGGAGAAAGAGGGGGAGGAAGCGGTGTTTACAAACACGTATTGGGAACGGTTGAGCAAGAAAGAACGGATCCAGGACAGGAGACAACCGTTGATACCGAGAAGGGAACACTTGTGAATCAGAAGTTCAACAGGAACAGTGTCAAAGGCACGAGAAAAGTCAATGAATGCGACAGAAATGTAGTGGCCCTGGTTGAGTGCAGAGTGCCATTGGGAGAAAGAGTTAAGGAGGGCACTAGTACAGGATCTACGAGGACGGAAACCATGCTGAGAGGGGGAGATAAGGTTGTTGTCAGAGAGGTATGACCAGAGAGCATCTACTACAATTCTGGGTTTCCCTAGTTCTAGCAGTCAGTTTAACGGAACGTTTGAGAGATTTACACGCGGAAAAGTAATCGGTGAGGGACGTCTCCTAAAAATTTCCTGCATTTGCGTAGAAGACGGAGGGAATGGAAAGAGAAGCGAATGTGCTTTCTCTTGGAGGTGCGGAGGGGGACGAAACGGTCAATAATGGAGTGTATAATTTCAAGAAAAGTGGAGTAGAGGTAGTTTGGGTCTGTGGATGTGGAGAGAGTGGAGGACCAATCGATAGAATCGAGTTGGGCACATATAGCACCCCAATCGACCCTACCGTAGTCTCTTCTAGGCTGGTTGTTAGTGGGTGGGATGGAGAGAGTGAGAGAGAAACAGACAATAGAGTGGTCGAGGGAGGGCAGGGGAGGCTCTACTGAACAGTCGTTGATGAGACTGATGTCGGAACTAAAAACAAGGTCGAGAAGGTTGAGATCACGAGTAGGAGACTGAGTCATTTGCGAAAGGGGAATGGTCTGAGAGAAAGAGAGAAGGGCTTGGGAGTGGGGGTTGTGAGAGGAGAGGGAGAGGGACTGCCAGTCCACCTCTTTACAATTGAAATCACCAACAATGATAGTGGGGGAGAGTTCATTACAAGTAAGATCGTACATATATTCTAGACATTCACGAAAAGATTCGATGTTGCACGATGGGCTACGATACAGACAGATTAGAATAAGGGTGGAAGTGGGAGTAATAGAGATTCTACACGCGACTAATTGGCAGTAGATAGAGAAGGAACGGGAGGAGAGAGCAGAGGAGGGAATGGATCGATCGATAAGGATTGCTACTCCTCCCCCAGGGGTGGAGGGATCGCGATCCGATCGATAAACAACGTAACGGTCAAAAGAGAGCATGGCGTCAGTGATAATGAGACTAGTAGCCCAGGTTTCAGTAAGGGAGACAATAGATTGGCCAGAGGATAGAACATACTGTTCAATCAGAGAGAACTTAGAAATGATCGATCGACAATTAATGAGTGAGCACTTAATAGAACGGTGGTTCAAATGATTAGAGACACGGCTAAGAGAGGGAGAGGAAAGAGGAAGGGAGTCAAGAGAACGGGTGAAGGGAGATGAGGGAGGAGGATGGGAAGGACGAGAGAGTGTGGGGAGAGAGGAGAGAGTTGGCTGGGGAGAGGAGAGAGAAGAAAGAGGGAGTGAGAGATCAAGCGAGAGAACCCCGAGAGGAGAGTCCTAGTGGAGAGGGGAGAGAATGGTTCCCTTGGGAGGAGGATGGGGAGGGGAGGCAGAGATGACCGTGGTCTCCGAAGAGGAGGACATGTCGAGAGAAGGGGACTGGGTAGAGGGGACGTGGGGGGCTTTGGCCAGAGGCTCACCAGGGGTACCTCCAGAAGAGGGGCTTGCGCGAGAGCGAGAAGTCGATTGAGAACCACCGCGAGGGCGAGAGGGCTGGAGAGAATGCGACAGTCCACCTCTGCCGCGACCACGTCTGGTTGCACCACGCGAACGGTCTGAGAAGAGAACATTAGCACCGAGGGATTGGGAGAGAAGGGGCTGAAGGGGACAGATGGAGAGATCAGTGATGGGAAAGGATGGAACACTCTCTCTCTTCTTGAGTTCTTCCTGCATTGCTTCAGGGAGATCTCTGAGCACTCTCAGCTGCACTATCTCAAGGTTTCTCACCACGAATCTGATCTGAACAACGGTCAGATTTCTCTCGTACGCCTCTCGTTTCAATTTCCTCTCGAGCTCCAACTGGTCCATGGTATAATCCGGGCGGATGTATGCCCTATTAGACCCGGTTAGTCTACCACATTTCACTCGAATTGCCTCAGAGAGGAAGAGAGTGCGAGAGGAGGCGCGGTCTAGCTGGATCTTGATGATCCGATTTTGGGTGCTACCTGCCCTTCTTACCTCGGGATGTCGATGGAAACTTATCTTCTCCTCAGTGAGGAGTCTGTTGAGTGATTCATTATTGATCTCCTTGAAGATGTTGAGAAGCATCGCCTTGTCCTTGCTCTTGGTCTCCTCCTCGGTGACCAAGTGATTGATAAGCAAACGGATCAAGTCAGTCAGACCGTCGATTGACTTCTGCTGGTTATTGATCAGCTTGCGAAGATCAGGGTCAACAGGCATTCTGACTAGAGAGGAAGGCAAGAGAGACAAAGAGGGAAGGCTAAAGAGGGGTCGGAGAGTGAGAGAGTGTGCGAAACGAGGAGAGTAGACAGAGACAGGGAGGAGAGAGTGTGTAAAATAAGGAGAGGAGACAGGGAAAGGGTCGAGGGGTAAGGAGAGAAAAGGGAAGGGGGAAGGGAGAACGCGTAATTGGGCGCGAAGCCTATCGCTGCCCGATTCCCGTCCAGGGAATCCCTCCTTCCTCGCTGATCGCAAGTGCAATCACAGCCTTTTGAGTCTGTACTGGGGCAGTGTACAGAACTGGACTGTGAGGTCGTCCAGACTCCGAGAAGAAAGGGTAACCGTGCTAACAGCTTAGAAAACTCGCGAGTGAGAACAAATATATGTATCACACGAGAGACCGAGAGGCCGCGACCTCTCTCGGTCAAGGAAGGGAGGGACTGTGTCAAGGAAGGGAGGGACTGTGACAATAACACACCGGAATTGATTATGCAGATTGGATGTTGTGATCGGGACTGGCATCCTGGCTCATTTCTGCAATTTGCCCGTATAAAGTATAATTTGTGAGGATGGATCGAGTAGTAGCTCTCTCCATTCTGCACACCATCTCATCTCTCTGACCGGTGACACTTTTTGAGGAATGCTGATTTGGCCACTCCATGCACGATGAAATACGAACGGAAGGAAACTTTGAGGGAAAGGAGGGCCAGAGAAAGTGCAGAATGAAGGGATAAATCATTCAATATAAGTTCGTACCCATGAGAAGTCCTTTGACATATCTTGCTGTGGATGAATCTCGTCCTCCTTTACATGCAGTTTGAAGTTCATATTGGTTATGATCGAAGTAGCTTGCAGAGGAAGATTCGCAGAATACTGCAAGAATGGGGATTATCACAGGCCATGCCATTCTATAGTCTCTTTTTTGGAAAATTTTATCACAACCAAGCCGTTTAGAAATGATTAGATATTGATGTCGATAACAATTAACGAGACTATGGTTCACAGACAACAAAGTCGATAAATTAGAGATAATAATACTCGCCGAGTGCGTTTAAAGGGAGTTGGTGGTCGAAAATTTATATTTTTTACGAAAATTTGATCAGCGAGGAAGGAGGGATTCCCTGGACGGGAATCGGGCAGTGATAGGCTTCGCGCCCAATTACGCGTTCTCCCTTCCCCCTTCCCTTCTCTCTCCTTACCCCTCGACCCTTTCCCTGTCTCCTCTCCTTATTTTACACACTCTCTCCTCCCTGTCTCTGTCTACTCTCCTCGTTTCGCACACTCTCTCACTCTCCGACCCCTCTCTAGCCTTCCCTCTTTGTCTCTCTTGCCTTCCTCTCTAGTCAGAATGCCTGTTGACCCTGATCTTCGCAAGCTGATCAATAACCAGCAGAAGTCAATCGACGGTCTGACTGACTTGATCCGTTTGCTTATCAATCACTTGGTCACCGAGGAGGAGACCAAGAGCAAGGACAAGGCGATGCTTCTCAACATCTTCAAGGAGATCAATAATGAATCACTCAACAGACTCCTCACTGAGGAGAAGATAAGTTTCCATCGACATCCCGAGGTAAGAAGGGCAGGTAGCACCCAAAATCGGATCATCAAGATCCAGCTAGACCGCGCCTCCTCTCGCACTCTCTTCCTCTCTGAGGCAATTCGAGTGAAATGTTGTAGACTAACCGGGTCTAATAGGGCATACATCCGCCCGGATTATACCATGGACCAGTTGGAGCTCGAGAGAAAATTGAAACGAGAGGCGTACGAGAGAAATCTGACCGTTGTGGGAGAGAAAGACGAGTCAATAAAAACGGATTGAGTTCTATTGGACAGGTAAGAATGGATCCAAGAGACAAGATGATCAGATAGCCCTAGATTAGACAATTTATGCAGAAGTAATCTGTGATCAATGGAATCAAATGCCTTGCGGAAATCAATATAAATAGTGTCGAAAGGAGAGCCTTTCTTAGATATGCGAAGGTAATGGGAATAAGTCTCGGCAAGATTGGTAGAGGTAGATCGATAATTACGAAAACCAGTCTGATGGGGATCAAAAAGATTGTTTTGGTCAAGAAATGTGGTAATTTTGTCAATGAGTATTTTCTCAAGGACTTTACAAACAGAAGACGTGAGAGAAATTGGACGAAAATCAGAGATAGAGTTACTCGATTTCTTTGGAATTGGTTTAACAAGTGCGTGTTTCCAGAGAGAGGGGACTTGATAGCCAAGTGAGGACAGGTCGTGCAGAATCGACAAAAATAATGCGGGCGAGGTGAAAATCACTCTCAAAATCTGTCAGGACTTTAGCACAAACCTGATAATCGATTGGAATGATTTTGTAGATCACGGAAACAAGAGCATGGTCCGCATGAATTGTTTCTTTTCTGGAATACATAAAACTATTAATTGCAATATTTCCTACCAAAATCACACAGTGTTGTCACCGAAATCCACCAGTAAAGTGACTTCACTCGATTTTGAACTAAAGTCGAAACATATTGTGCTCTCTTCCTTTAAACTACGGCCAGGTCCGCATTTCACAGAGAGCCAACCTCGCTCGCAATAACAATTCATAGACGTGAGCTAGCCACAGAAGTAATTAGAAAAAAATAACAAACAATGTACTAAACCGGAACACATTTCACCTTCATCTCAGTTCAGAATTGGCGATTTGTTTTCTTCTCTTGCATATGTGATTCTGATCCACCTGATGAAATCAGATTATTTTAAGATATTCTTGCAAAAACTAAGTTGGAAGGCTCGAAAACAGCAGAGTTCGATAAACAATCGATATGGATAAGAATATTATTGATTCACCTTGTCTCGTTTCTCGTCTCATTTCCTGCATTCGCTGTACAAATGCCTGAAATCGAGCTATGAACTTCAAAGAAGAGAATTTTGATACAATTATTATTGGGTTGAGGAATAAGTAACGCTCGTTTTTTCTCTCTGACTTTAGAACCCTCGTGCTCGCTCTTTTGTTGTTGCCGTCTGCCACCCTATTTACACTGGAGAGAGGGCCCTTCGGGCATTCCACACATGTTTTCGATTCAGTTCTCCCTAGTCTCCCAGGCGAGAATGCCGCACAATTTCGTCCCCGACCGAATTCACATTCGGAACGTGATGCTCTTTCTCTTTCTATCTGGCTTGAAACCGCCCGCCATTCATGAACAACTGGAGCAGGTTTACCCCACACATACCCCGCATGTAACCACCGTGAGAAAGTGGGTAGTCAAATTCGAGAAACACGACTTTTCCCTCGAAGATGAAGACCGACCCGGTCGCTCCATGGAGTTGGACCTCGATCGATTGCGTTCTGAGGTGGAGGCTGACCCGTATCTCACTACGCGCGATCTTGCTGACTTCCTTGGGGTCGACCAAAAAACTGCCGTGAATGGACTTCACGCGATTCTCTTCTCACTCTGCATCGCCGGTTTGATTGGCTGGACAATGTCATCACAGGTGATGAAAAGTGGGTGCTCTACGACAACCATGAGCGCATGAGACAGTGGGTCGGAGAGGACCAAAAGCCAGCAGATGTCCCCAAACCCGATTTGCACCCCAAAAAAGTGATGTTGTGCATCTGGTGGTCAGTGCGGGGAGTGGAGTTCTGGGAACTCCTACCCGAGGGGACGACTATCACGGCAGACACTCTTCAGCTACGGAAGCTGAGACTCGCTGTCGAACAAACACGCGGGAAGGACGCTCGAATCTACTTTCAGCACGACAACGCCCGCCCGCATGTCGCAAGAAAGACCAGGGCTGAGCTGGCGGGCTATGGCTGGACTGTCCTCCCCCACCCTCCCTACTCACCCGACCTTGCCCCCTCCGATTACCACCTCTTCTCAGACCTCCAGCGTTTCCTCAAAGGACAGAGCTTCAAAGACCGAGCCACTATCCAGACCGTACTGACCAACTATTTCAAGAACCAGCCCCAGTCCTTCTATCACGAGGGCATCCACAAGTTGCCTGGTAGATGGCAGAAGGTCATTGATGCGCATGGAGAATATTTTTAGATTCTATCGTTCTTTGTAAAGATTTTATGATAAAGTGAAAAAAAAACCTCTTCTTCCACCCTTGCCTCAAGAACCATTTCAATCTGGAATTCCCTCCCACCCGAAATTGTTAATACTTCTCACAACGTTTTTCGTAACTATATTCGTTCTCAACCCCTCTCATTCTACCCCAACTCAATTATTGGTAACTGGCTTGATCTTTAATCTTTCTTCACGGGTATACCCAAAATGTCCGTCCAGAGGAGAGAAGTGATGAAGATGTTGACAGTATGTGGATCGTGATGAAAAACTGCCGGAAAGGCGGCCTACCGCAGGGAACGCGGGACGGAGACTAGTGGTTTGGAGCGCGTGCCTTTCTCTACCTCTTGCAAAACATCACCTGCCAGTCAGACACCATGCCCATTAATGGGCATGGTGTCTTATCACCTGCGGGCATGGTGTCTTATCACATGCGGTGTCTTATCACTTGCGGTCACCTCTTATCATCACCTGCGGGCGGGAGTCGAACCTGCCTGCGTCGGCATGCCAGTCAGACACCATGCCCATTTAATCCTTCATCTTTAATCTCTCCCCCCACCCTCCCCCTACCCAACCCTTGCTGCCCGGCAAAAAACCGATTCGACACCATCGACGGACCTCCGTTTCTTGCACTCTTCTCGATAATCTCTTGTACATTACCAAAATCAACGGAATAAATGAATGAATGAATGAATGAATGAATGAACTATGCATGTCCCTTCCCCTTTCTTGATTGGAGTGAGGTCGAAATCGGGATCGGAATCTTGGTCGGGGTCGGGGTCGTCCACTTATCATTACGGTATCCACTGATGCAGCCTTATCGTAGTGAAACTATTTTCCCCCTCCCCTCACTTGTAGAAATAGAGTCACAAACCGGGAAGTGCAGCGGCGCTTGCGAACTTCACGTTTCCCTCCCAGTATCTCCCTCTCAAAAGGGGCTGTGAACTCCAGGATTGCTCCTGGCACATTTCACATTCCCATTTGAGAGTGAGAGCCGATCCATTCAGATGCGACTTCATCGACAGATCAATCCAGTGCGACAAGAGGGACATCGACTGAATAGATCGAGGAGGGAAGAAGAAGGAACAAGCAAATATTCGGGGAGGAGGGGATTACGGTAGCCATCGATTGATTGTATTTTCTCTTATGACGCGTGCCCATTGCTCTCCTGTATAGATTGTCATTATTGTTCCCAATAATGTCGTTTCAGTTGTAACTCTCCTCATTCCTCAGAATATCCAGCCGGTCAGACAAGGAATGGAGACCTCTAAACCAGAAACAGCATCCCAATTGTAAATTTGTTACTTACCAATTCGAATGTAGGGTCTGATTTGCCCGAATTCTGTCGATCCATGGTGATCGTTGACTGCCTAAACAGATTATTGATCCAGTAATTGCCTACCATGATCTACCGTTGATTGGAAACGTGATGGACCTGGGAGAGACGTGAGTGACACCATTCGAGAAATTGGAGGTGGTGTTCCGTCTGGCTCGTCATCGTGCAGTTATGAATGAATGTATATCATTAGTATCGTACCACTGTTGTTTTCATTATATTGTATTGTGCTCAATCTCTTCGAAATGATTTTCCCTTGGCATCTTTCCTATTCAACAAATATGCGAAAGATTATTTACTTGACTGAGTCTCTATAATGGGGAACGAGATAGAGAGGGCACGGGGCGTTGTACCACGATGCTGGAAAGAAGAGAAAAGGTGAGCTAGAATCAAGTGAACTATCCTATAATATCTTACGTCGATTGGAATTCCGTGTTCATTGAAATGCACGCTGTACCCGAACACTCCTTCTCGCTAACTCCTCTCCCATCGCGCCCAACATGCGCTCTGTCCCTTCCGCCGTCAGGTTCATGAGGGAAACCCACCAAGCATGATGCTCGGGACGAGAGCTGGCGGGGAAAGAGCGCATATTGTAGTCGTTGCCGGAATTGGCGCAAAAGGGATCGCTACCATTCGCTATAATGATTTCGTTTCCACATAGAATTTAATATAAAATTGTCGGAAGTCATCGAATAGGCCTAATATTCACTATCGGCCGCACCTTGCGATTATAGCTTTTGTGCTCTCTTTTGATTTTACAAGACACTTTGCATATAATTCCAATGACGTTATCCCACAAAAGACGCAATACCAATTCTGAAAAATCCATTCGAAAAATCTAAATTCGAAAAATTAGCCTTACAATTGTTTGTAGAGTGCCGAATTTAAAAACACTGTTCGGATGTGACATAAATTGTATTTTTCACTTCTCGATTACTTTACAATTCATACGAGAAAATTATACGAACATAAAAAGGTAAAGGTGCGGCCACATCAGCGATTTGACAGTCGTCTCGTGAAGACTACGCTAGGTGGTGCAGACGGTTCGGCCGACTGCTTGGTACGAACATGATCATGGAATAAGATTTGAACGAAGAAGCTTGAAGTGCAAGACTTGATTAATAACGAAAAATTCAATCTTCTAGTGATCGGAGTTTGAGTAGGGGAGAGTTTGTGAGGTGAACTAATATGGGTTAAATTTAATACTCAATTTTAGTTGGTTCAAGTAGGTTTGTTTACATGACAGACCGTTCTTACTTGTTCAAATATACCTATTTTTCACTTCTAGATGGAAATGAAACGGGTGATGTGAGATGTATTTGGTATTATTCGTGTTCTTCTTACTCACCGCGTGCACATAAAAGTAAACATTTTCAAATATATCTTCAGTACTAATTAATTAAAATTTGAGCGGCTCGAGTCGATTTCCAGAATAGTCGAGTTTATGATGAGTTCGACTTCAAAGGACAATCTTCTGTGAGTCAGTCAGGCTATTGCATTTTTTAAACTATAATTTTTATATTTTCCTTCTCCATTCATTTGGTTATTATGTAAACAAAATAAGAATTGTATCAAGATCGAAGCAAAACAATACACAAATCTTCCAATCAATTGAAATGGTTTGAAGGTGACTATCGACGGTTTGTGCCATGGCACGTGCGCCATCTACGCTTCCATCACGCCCGAATCAAAGAAGCTGGCATCGAATCTGCTCATTCAGTTGCCTAAGGGATATGTCAGGTTAGAATATTCAGCACGCTAGTATACATACAGTGCATGGAATCATTTGAAGCATTGCTGATCTCGCCGGGCAGATCGATCCTGTAACCAAGAAGAAGTCGTTTCTCGCTGTCAATGTACGATTTTTTTCCATGCACTGTATGTATACTAGCGTGCTGAATATTCTAACCTGACATATCCCTTAGGCAACTGAATGAGCAGATTCGATGCCAGCTTCTTTGATTCGGGCGTGATGGAAGCGTAGATGGCGCACGTGCCATGGCACAAACCGTCGATAGTCACCTTCAAACCATTTCAATTGATTGGAAGATTTGTGTATTGTTTTGCTTCGATCTTGATACAATTCTTATTTTGTTTACATAATAACCAAATGAATGGAGAAGGAAAATATAAAAATTATAGTTTAAAAAATGCAATAGCCTGACTGACTCACAGAAGATTGTCCTTTGAAGTCGAACTCATCATAAACTCGACTATTCTGGAAATCGACTCGAGCCGCTCAAATTTTAATTAATTAGTACTGAAGATATATTTGAAAATGTTTACTTTTATGCGCACGCGGTGAGTAAGAAGAACACGAATAATACCAAATACATCTCACATCACCCGTTTCATTTCCATCTAGAAGTGAAAAATAGGTATATTTGAACAAGTAAGAACGATCTGTCATGTAAACAAACCTACTTGAACCAACTAAAATTGAGTATTAAATTTAACCCATATTAGTTCACCTCACAAACTCTCCGATCACTAGTAGATTGAATTTTTCGTTATTAATCAAGTCTTGCACTTCAAGCTTCTTCGTTCAAATCTTATTCCATGATCATGTTCGTACCGTGCAGTCGGCCGAACCGTCTGCACCACCTAGCGTAGTCTTCACGAGACGACTGTCAAATCGCTGATGTGGCCGCACCTTTACCTTTTTATGTTCGTATAATTTTCTCGTATGAATTGTAAAGTAATCGAGAAGTGAAAAATACAATTTATGTCACATCCGAACAGTGTTTTTAAATTCGGCACTCTACAAACAATTGTAAGGCTAATTTTTCGAATTTAGATTTTTCGAATGGATTTTTCAGAATTGGTATTGCGTCTTTTGTGGGATAACGTCATTGGAATTACATGCAAAGTGTCTTGTAAAATCAAAAGAGAGCACAAAAGCTATAATCGCAAGGTGCGGCCGATAGTGAGCTGATAAGAAGAGATTGCTCTTTGCGACGAATCACTTTGTATGCGTCATGTAAAACCAAAAGCTCAATAGAGTTTATAGTCGAGAATGTTGAGGTATCAATTATCTAATCTCTCGATTAGCAGTCGGGACAACACACGGAATGAAGAGTTTGATTTTTGTCGGCTATGAATGCAGCATTGTAGAAAAGGATCCGGTTCCTTTCGAAAATCACATAAGGAGGAAAATAGTCATAGTCACAATTTCTCCCATGCAATTTTGTCGGAAATGCCGATCATAATCCCAGAAAAAGAAGATTATGTATGACTCAGTCGCAAAACCTGTACAACAATCGACTGTAAGACAAAATAAGGCGCGGCTTGTAGCTTGCAAATCTTTTATCATTCGTCGTTTCTCACATCACCGTTTTCATTCAAGATGTTCGTATTGCTTCTCTCAGTTGTGATCGCTTTAGCGAGTAAGGCATTCCGTGCTCCGAAGATTAAAGCATATTGAAAAACCGGTCAGAATCGTGACGATTTGATCAAAAGAGGTTACAATCATAAGATTCCAGCCTTGCATTCAATGCTAAATAATACATCAATACTTCAGATGCGCACGTTAAATTGCCTTTTCAAGATGTAAAGAAGGGTAAACGGGTAGAGAGCTCCCGTTAATCAAGGCTCACAGATCCTGCGGAGTACACTGCTAAACCAGTGTCTATCATGGGCCACATCAGTTCGGAGAGCCCAACCACTTCTTCGGACCTATTTACCTGCGTGATCGAGTCACGTATCTACCAATTTCCCGTCCCCAATGGGTAGGCGCCTTGGTGAGGCGGAGGCGATGTACAACTCAGCTCAGAGAAACTCAGCGCTGCAATACGTGTAAGATAACACCAGTATCACGACTCGGAAGAGCAAAAACAGCACCCTTTGGAATTTTTTTTTCAAACCTGTTTGAAACCTTCCATAGTATTATCGTGGAATACCGAATACCCTGGCGACAAGTTTTCGAACAATCCCGGTCATGAGTCCCAGAGCCGGCTTTTAGGGAATATCCGGTCGCGGTTCCGGCTCTATCGTATCTCAGCTCCCCGACGAGCTAGAAAGCTGGCAAAATGCTTAAAAAACGCAGAAAAATAAAATAAGAAACTTTTTTTCGATGATTTTGGCTGCATAGCCAACAACTCCACTGTATTGTTGGAAATACATCCACACCCCGTCAATACAAATCACGATTGTATCTTTTGAATCGCAGGTCATGCAATAGCCGGGTTCATAGTCAGTTTGCGCCCTGAGTTGCAGGAATAAGGATTCGACTTGAGAGCTCATTGCTCACCCACAGTACATCGAATCACAAGGGTTGAATGTGGCATATCTCATCATCGGACCCACGACTGGTCTAATTGAAGGCGCCTTCACTTGGGGGATCGATCCTCCGCAACTCGTTGTGTCTAAAGTGTAGTCATTACAATGGATTCAACATCGGAACACTGAACACAGACAGACAATTTCGATGGCTATACACCTGGATACTGCGTTGGGTCAATGCGGAAACAACGTGCAGCTCTGATGCACGTAGTAACGTTTCTCTCTGTAATAAATGCATATCTCAAGGTACTCTGCTATCGCAGTTTGTTTCGGATTCAAAAGTGTGAAATTTTGAAAGGGAGATGATCTTCTAAAGAAAACATGGTTTGTAACCGGCGTGATTGAGAGAAACTGCCTATGGAGCAAGAAAATGATACTTCCGAATAAAGCGGTTGGATATTTCGGTCTTTAAGATTATTTTTTAAAGAGGAAACATACCTACGAAGTTACGATCATCTCTGTTGCTCAATTCCTGGATAAACATCCATGAACCGAGTTTTTGATCCCACCGGATGAAACATGCAGCGTTCGATCCTTGCAATTGATGCGAGTTATCCGGCAGAATCGTACTGGGATGGCAAAGCAAATTAATTAACACATTCGAATTATTACTCAATAACCGATCCAGAGGGGCACGGTCTCCTTCTATTGAAAGTGAATTCTGCGTTGTCGAGTGGCGTAGCGAGAGCGAGAGCAGGGTAACGCTCGTTCCCGAAAAAAAAAAAATAATGGGCATGGTGTCTGACTGGCATGCCGACGCAGGCAGGTTCCACTCCCGCCCGCAGGTCATGTTTTGCAAGAGGTAGAGAAAGGCGCGCGCCCCAACCACTAGTCTCCGTCAAGCGCTCGTACCCGAAAACGCTCGATATCTGAATCATACTGGTTTTCCAAACAACCAAATAAGAAGATCATGACTTTTCGGTGAGAACGGAGCAATGCAAATACTTGTCATCTACTCTTTCACCTAGTCTATCATAAATAACCTGGGCAGTCCCCATCAGCGGCTTTCTTGATCCACTCTTCGTATGGCTTAGCACAAACGACGGCAGCGTTTGGATCGCCGAGAAGCACGCATCCTTCTGGAGGAAAGGTGTAGGAAAGGCACTGGAAAAGTATGTTTTCGGAAATATTTTGTGTCCCAGTATACGATGAGCTGAAAGATTCACCTTCGTATTTTCCACGAAGAGCATTTTGCAGTGGTGCTCATCGATTGCTTCGGGTTTATCGACGACTTCCTTCTTTGAGGTCGAAGTAACGTTGCGGAAACATATCGCAGATCCCTAAAAAAAGTTTTTGTCCAGAAACTACAAAACATTTCAAACTACCTGATTGATCCCGTGAGCAAGAAGAAGAAGAAGTACAGGTCGCATTTATCGTATGACAAATGTGGTAAAGTATAATAAGAGAACGTATAGTATAAGAGAAGAATTGGATTGGAAATTTCTCTGTTTTCGATTTCTTTATACTGGCTTATGACAGCTCATGTCATCCGCTATACGATACGATCACCATAGATACAGGAGAGGATCGCGGATGAAAAAAACAAGATGAGAGAGATTCATCCCATATTCACGTGTTGACTTCAATGAAACACGATGTCGAAAAAAAAATTTTCCTCCCGACTGAACCACCATTCCAGATTTCTGTGTTGTTATTGGAAGCCAAATTACACTTTGTGCATTCATGCGATTGCTCGGTAAAGTGCAATTCCTAACTGAGCAATGAGCCCGTGTCGGCATCCAACAATTACAATCTCAGGCAACTGCAGTATTTCTAGCACTGCTTCTCTCATCAATATCCCTCCTGCACAGCAGTAGTCTCCTCACTCTTGGCGAGAAAAGAACCAGAGTGATAGACGCACTGTAGGTGGCGAGATAGTGAGAGTAGACGTACTAAATTAAATGAGATTGAGTTTCTTCTCTCGTCAAAATAAGTCGACTCTGCAGAAAAGGTACAGTATCGACATTAGGTGATGGGCCACTTTTTCGATCTTTTATAACTTTCGACTCGTGATTTCTGGTTCAAACTTGGACATGTAGTAGTACACCCATCGTGTGTTAGGAATATACCATTGGGATATCATGGAACTCCCTGGTTGTTGCGTAGTGATGACGCAATCAAGCAATACTTTTTCAAACAGTCGAAATTCCGACATGGATTTTCCACTGATCACCAAACTTTCTGAGTATTTAGACAAGTATTTTTTATATATAAGTTACTCAGAAAAAAAATTTGAAGTTGCTTCTCAATCGCACTTTGGCTACAGAATGACTCAAAAAATGATTCCTGAAAAAATGGATTTTCTCTCATAGACGTGCTAGAGACTCGTCCAAAAGCTCAAAATGATCCCTATGATAATTACTGATTATCCCCAAAGTTTGATAAGGATAGCTCTTAATTTGACCTCAGGGCAAGAATTTTCAATTTTTCACATGACCCTATTTTGGATGTTTCCACTTCTGAGGGTGATTTTCATTAAAATGTAATTCCAAGACACGATGGTAGTATATCCGTGGAATTTTTTCAACGTCGAAAACCTTTTTCTCTCAGAACTTCCCGAATAAAATTTGTTTAAGTGTAACTTTGTCAGCTGATTTCGAATTTCGATATTAGAGCCCATGATGTCATCAATGAATAAAAATAAAAATTCAAAAACGGTTTTGTATCAAGTGTGCTTCAGGAAAGCGGCCATAACTCACTTTCAAATCATGCTAAACACAAACCGAATGTGTCGTTCGAATCAGGGGACTGAGAGAAAGATCTAATATGTTGACGAAATCATTCCACGATCGTGCGCTGGTGAAGGGTGGTCGGTTTTCCAAAACTGTTGTGCAACTTTCCAAAACTACGATTCTCCGAGATAAACGAAAAAGAGATTCTAGTTCATACTTGTACCTAACACCACCTCTAAAATTATAGGAATCATGGGTCGAAGAAAAAATTAGCACTATATTTTGTCCGAAAAACAGCCGATTCCTGCAGTTGTTGATTTTTATCTTTTTTGATTGATGGCATCATGAGCTCTAATATCGAAATTCGAAATCAGCGGACAAAGTTACACTAGAAAAAATTTTAGTCGGGAAGTTCTGAGAGAAAAAGGTTTTCGACGTTGAAAAAATTTGAACCATGATCAAACAAACAGAACCCAATGGTATAGGGGTTGAAAAGCGGCCTTTATTACCGTAAATTACGAAAAATTTATTATTTTCAGTTTTTCGAGCACAACTTTTTTGAATATTATATCATGAGCTGGAATGCAAACATTCGGATTCTACGCTCAAAAATAGGCCAGAAACACCTATAGCGAGATTGATACGAAACAAAAAATTTAAACTTTTTCATGACTGTTCATGGTCATTTTTGAGTCAAAAAGTCAAAATCTCAGAGCTACCTCACTATAGGTGTTTCTGGCCTATTTTTGAGCGTAGAATCCGAATGTTTGCATTCCAGCTCATGATATAATATTCAAAAAAAGTTGTGCTCGAAAAACTGTGAAAATAATAAATTTTTCATAATTTACGGTAATAAAGGCCGCTTTTCAACCCCTACACCATTGGGTTCTGTTTATTTTTTAAAATGATTATAGTACGTAGATTCAGAATCTTCCTTCCAGGATTTTAAAAGGTAGGCATACTTTTTCAGAAAATATTTTTTCTGTTTTGAGCGGCAGTTATTAAGAAATTACAAAATGATAACAGCTTCACCGCTCTTTAGTATCAACAAGAAAGTTTCTTAGAATATTTCTCCGATAATTTTAAAGGGATGAGACACAGATTGAAATACCGAACACATAACGCAGGAATCAATATTTAAGAAATTTTAAAGAAAAACATAATTTTAAAAATTTTTTCTTTGAATTTAAAAACAATATATAAATAATGAATTATTAAGTGGTGTGATTACGGTAAATCGGTGGTGGGATTCTCGGTCAAATGGCCATTAGCCGGTGTAGGCGGCGCGGGAAACTCCCCGTTCAAATCACCGGCTTCGCCGTTTTCAGTCTTTTTCTTCATGTTCTTCGTTTCCTGTTTAGTTTTTTGCGTTTTTACTCACGTTTGACGTCTAAATACGCTGCGCGTTCGATTTGGCATCTGATTATAGCTGGTTTACCCAAATACACTCGTTACGTAAACTCCAAATCGATCAGCAGTGAAGGAATTTCACCTTTGTTCATGAAAATGACCTAGTTTTACTTTTCTACTCAACTGTTCGATGAAAGCGCACTCTTGTTTACTTCTCAGCTGCTGAAATATTGTATTTAGAACTAGAGCGGGACTAGTTCTCCTTCCCATTGCTTTATTTTCTTTGAATTTTCACTGAATTCACTTCTTAGTCTCAACCTTAGCGGTCGGAAACATTGTACTCTTCTCCTAATTTGAACGCGTTTCTATTTTTCCAATGTATCATGTGTAATTATCGTAAGAAGCATTGTTCCAGCCCGCAAACAATCTGGCTGCCCGGCGGGAGGAAGCTGCGCTGGGAAGAAGGAAGAGTCAGATGAGTCCATTTATGGCAACATAACTGAATAATAGTTGACGACTTTACTTTGAAAAGGCTGGGAGAGTAGTGTGATATGTTGTGCAGTTTCGTAAAGCAATCGAACTAGAGTTTGAAGCAAGGGCCGCCGTCTCCTCGAGACGTCGACTCGTATTACGAACTCTAAAGGGAATTAAAAAACTGTCTAAAACGATGAGACTACTCCCCATTTTTCAAGTGTTCAGCCGACATTTAAAAACAAACAACCAAATATTTATTTGAATGGTCAAAATAATGATGTGTGTCCTCTATGGATCAAATGAGTTGATGAAAATAATGAATGTGTGATGCTTTGTGATGAACTCTAGATTCTTCGACGGCTCTCATCAACGAGGAACACGTTTTTATCGAGCAGGAACAGGTTTGTAATTTGGTCACGAACACATTTTAAGAGAGGTACAGTGTGCATAATATAATTGATGATGAATAACTAGTCCCAGTCAACAAGGAATTCACTATTGTCACTATCCTCAGTCTCATCCTCCTCTTCATCACTTTCCTCTTCTCTCTCCAACATTCCATCGTAGATCAACTTGAGGTCATCGAAGTAATCGTCCTCAGGAGCACCGATTCTCTTGAAGAATCGCTTGTCTTCGTACTCCTCCCTCACTGTCCAACACTCTTCTAGGACCTTGAAAGAAACTGTAAACTAGCCAGATATACTAGGCACATTGTACCTCTCGTCTCCATGGTTGCTCATCTTTCTCTTTACACAATGGTCGATTCTTCCCTTTCTAGGAACGAGGACGTGTCCAATCTCCTGCCGATCTCCCACCATCTCCGCATAGACAAGTGAGTTATGGTGCATGACAGAACATTTCATCTTCTTATGATAATACGGCTTCGAACTGGTAAGATAAGACTGCTATTTAGAGTATACCGATAGGCAATAGTGAATAGAGATCCATTACAAACAGTAATCAATAGTCAAATATATCGTACCAGGAGAGACGCTTTGGGGCGTAAATGAGCGATAGAGAATGAAAACACTCGCACATTGCAGTTTCTGCATCGGAGGAACACGCAAGAAACTTCTTCTCGAAGGAATCGGAGAAGAGCATGGAGTGGATCAGGAGATACTCAGGCGAGTTCACCTGAGGGACATGTTCCTCAGGTATTTGTCCAATACACATATCACGTGTATTCTGAGAGATTGCCGGAAACCATCACCCCTGAGGAACTGGGAGCCCCAAATTTGGACTATCATGATACGATAATTATACCAGAGTATATTGGTGACGAGAAAAATTTTGACGTCGACCATTTCTCTCAAAACCGGCTTTTAGGCATTTTACGGTTCAGGGTCCGGCTATGTAATATCTCAGCTCCCAGATTAGCTACAAGGACGGCATTGAGCTCAAAATGTGCGGGAAAATATTTTAAGAAACTTTTCTGTTGACTAGGAAAAGCTAGAATGCCAACGTAAATTAGAAAAATTTGAAAAACTGAGATAAAAGTCAGAAAATAAATCATGCTGATTCCCCAATCCCCCCCCTTTGAGCGAGGTTATGTTCCCCCACCTCCCGAGAAGACTGCCCTATTTTCTAAGACTAACTTGGGGACGTGAAACATGAATCTGTTCTAAAATGGAAAAAAACGCTCAAATGGAGGGATTGGGGAATCAGCATGATTTATTTTCTGATTTTGATCTCAGTTTTTCAAATTTTTATAATTTACGATGGCATTCTAGGTTTTCCTAGTCGCAAGAAAAGTTTCTTAAAATATTTTTTTGAGCACATTCTGAGCTCAATGCCGTCCTTGTAGCTAATCTGGGAGCTGAGATATGACATAGCCGGACCCAGAACCGTAAAATGCCTAAAAGCCGGTTTTGAGAGAAATGCAATCTCTGAGAAGACACGTGATATATAGTTTTGTCTGCTTTTACGAGTCCTTTCAATATTCAACTCCTTTGGTAACTTCTGGGGTCCGTTCTCTACTTTCTTGCTCTTCCCTACCTTCCCCTTCTTTGGTGCGCGAGTGACGGGGTGATTGCATTGAGCACTAGTTTAAATTCGCCTCCCTGTTAGCAAGGTACAAACTAGTTTCAATGAAATAATAACAAGTTTGCCCACCTTGCTCCATCTGTGCTTGCCAGTGCAGTGGTGTATGAAGGAGCGAACGTACTCGAGAGCTAGTGGCCAATCTTCCTTCTTGGGATACTTCTCATTGATGTAGTATAAGTGATTGAAGAAAGACTTGTACCATACCGAGAGAAGGGGATAGGTCTTCATACCCTACACATTTATTATGGGAACTAGTTACTATATCTCTATCCACTCACTGCCCACCACACCTTCCTCAGCGTTTTTTGGACATGCCAAAAGTCCCTGAGCGCTTCGATATGAACTAGTTTGGCATTCTCGCGAACTCTCTTATCCACCATTGCATTGGAATCAGTGATTCGAGTTCTGATAGTGAAATTTCATTACTCTACTTTACACAACCCCATAAAACCTGATTTTGAACCCATCCTCGACTAGTTGGATTAGGACCATCTCTGAGCCAATGCTTTCCATGCGACAGGAAACACCTCCTACAGTATGATTCTGGTTTCGTTTTAAGCATTTTATGGATACCAATTTCCGGGTCCTTGACGGAGAGGGCAACTGCTGCCACGATGAGGCGAAGTGAGGAATCGAAGGCCGTCACCTTGCAGTTGGACGCGCAGTAACCCGGTGAGTCATACTGCCCGTCCAATGCAACAACCATGCCTCCCTCCTATAACTATATTTTCGAGAACGGACACTGAGAAATAGCGTTGCCGTTTCGAGTAGTTGCTCTCCTTATTTCGCGAGCTCTCTCGTTTAGTAATAGAGCACTACTACATCACTGGTAAGAGAACGTGCAGAATTAGGAGAGCACTACTAGAAACAGTAACTCTACTTGTGAGAAATATCTAGGATACCGGGGTGGCGTCTTTGGATAGATCCCTCGCTTCTCTCTCCCATCTACAGTATACCCGATCGATAGAGGGACATGCATAGTATCGAATCGAGTCCCTCATCGATCTCTCACTGGGAAGACCAAGACAGAGCACCTTGCATAGATCTGATAGTCTCTGGAATGACAACTCTAATGCACCACTAAATAGATCACCGGAATGGGCGTTCCCGTAACGAAAGCAGCGACGGGAATGGACTGGTTCAATTCAAAGACCTGGCTCTTGCCTCTTCCCTTCTTACACTGAGTGTCCCATCGGAAATGCTCTCTACACCCTGTTCACTGGTAGATCACCGAGAGTGCGCTCGCCACTTGTCTCCATTCCATGCTGATTGGGTCGATAGGCGCCCCGCACTCTTGGCATCTCCGAAAGAGCGTTTCCAACTTGGCCTTAGAAGTGATGAAGAATTCTGAATGAACTGAATCCTCCTCCTCCTCCTCCTCTTCTTCTTCTTGGTCAGATGTGGGCTGGGAAGTTTGAGAAGGGCGGAATGAGGAATCCTTTAATGACACATTCTTCCCTAATATTCACATGTCATTACAAACCGTTCGGCCTAGTGTTGGTACTGTCGAGTGAATCTAATCTTGGCGGATTAACGTTTCTAATTCCAGATGGACCATCATCATCAAGGAGCAACTGAGAGACTGATAGACGATCGGGACGCGGCGACTTCAAAAGTTTTGTATATAGTACGTTACGATATTGTGCACTAAATAGGGTTGCTCATTCAGTAGTATAACTATCTAGTCTAGAGTTCGAAATAGCCATATCTGTTTATCATCTCTCTAGTTGTCTTTGTCTCCCCATAGTTTTATAATAGGCCGGTGAACGTTTCTCCCATTTCATAGTAAGTATGATAGTTAAATTTCTAGTACTATAATTGTAAATATTCGTATTTTCACTACAATAATAGTATGTACTATTATTAGCTCGAATAAATAATGTGATACCGTTCTCTATCGTACGTGTCTACCTCATCAGGCTGGTTTCTTGATGGATGACTCAAAGAATGACGATCATAACCATCTATTAGGTTGGTGCAAAAGTCTTGCTGTTTTTTGACGCTCGGAGATTCCGACACCTCCCGTCTTTTGTTTCTGACCGATCACCATTTACTTTTTCACAAACGTTGAGGGCTTCCATACTCTCTTCAGCGCACGTTATCTCAGATCTGGCCAATCGATAATACAGACACAGTTCAGATCCAATGTCAGCGACATTGACCATCATATGGGCATACTAATTTGATTGACATTTCTCGAAGGAAAGTGTTGAGGCCAAATTGAAACCACAGTTGCGAAGTATGATGGTTATACATCTCAGTGGTGTTAGTGGGATAAATTGTCTACTCAAACACTTCTCGAAATGAGCGCCTAGTTTGAGATGAATCTCTAGTGAGCCATATCAAAAGAATTATCTCTCGCATAGTATTCTTCTCGAATGGGATCGGCATCTCAAAGATGTTCAGCTGTGATGTAGCCCCACTAATTAATTTACCATTTTAGTTTGGAGAAGATGCCACTATCCCTTCAAGCACAGCATTTTCAAAACTATAGTAATCGAAATTCTTTCATCGAAATCAGTACGTTTGGAATATTTCTGATACCATTACTAGAGAAAGGCCAGATATCATGCCACTAAAATAAAGTGCAACCCTTCCCCTATTACTGTGAAAAATAACAGATATCTGAGATGCATACTGGATATGATGTATACCTCAAATTAGCACCCTAAAAATATCGATTTTCGGTACTTTTCCAGAAATTCAGGTTTTTGGAATTTTATTATTTTCTGAAAGAGGAAGAGAAGATGGCTTAAAAGGTTTTCATCATCACATAGCCTCGTGGTTTGTGAATGAAGCGCACTTCAGTTGAGGTCGATTTCTCTGGTTATCAAGTCATGGAATTAGAATAAATGGAGAGCACTTTTATTATGTCGCCTTGATTCAATCACCGGAACTATGGCCAATGTAATCACACCACAAAATTCTTTACTTTACAATAAATTCAGGAAAATTTCTAAAAATTTATTATTTTTCAAATATTATTTATTCATCATAAACTTCAAATTGAGGTCACATATCCGATCACTGCCGGATCCCTTTAAGCCCTTCGCCATCCTTGTAGCTCATCTGGGAGCTGAGATACGTTAGAGCCGGACACAGAGCCGTAAAATACCTAAAAACCGGTTCTGGCGGAAACGGCTGACGTCTTAATTTTTATCGTCCTCAATATACTCTAGTATAATTATCTCATGAAGATGGCTCAAACTTTTGCACCTAGTTCCTCGGGGTCCTGCAATATCTCAGAAGACGCGTGTTATATGTATTTCTCACATATCCGAGTGAAGATCCATGCACGTGCCTCCGGAATTGGGAACCGAACCGCGATAATGAAACCGATGACTGATAAACAGCCGAGGTCGCCTAAAATTAAGATTTTGATGTCATTCAAATATTTCAGCAATCAGTTAATACTGGACGCGACCTGTGACTATGAAAAAGAAGAAGAATGGTGTTTTGAAGTGGACATCGCTGGTCAATGCAAGTCTAAGTATCAAATAGGTTTGAGCGAGCAGAAGCGAATAATCCATAATCTCTTCGATAATTTGTCCTTAATTCTGAAAATGTCCATTTTCAGTAAATACAAATCATTTGGGACGATGACAGTGAGGTAGTACGAAAGAGCGAACTTTTCATCTGTGCTTCAATTTTTTTTACCACATGTCCCATACTCTCAAAATCAGAAATTTCAGCTGTTAAGGCGGCGCATTCCAAAAATAAAGTTTCCAGAAAAAAATTTACAAAACCGCACTTTGCAATAAATCGTTTTCCTGAAATTCATTTGCCAGAAAATTCTTTCTAATTTATTATTTCTTTTAATTTCTTTTAATAATATTTTCTTTGACAGAAAAAAATTAATTAATAATTATTTTACAATAAATACATTTCCTAAGTGGTTTTTGATACAAAAAAATTACAATTCGGGGTACTACACTATTTAATCTATTTCCGACTGTGGGAAACAAGATTACTTACTGGATAACACGTGAATCACGATATGTGAGAGCAGTCTCGGAACAATTTTTATTTCAAACCCATTCTAAACCTTCCATACTATGATGGTTGAATACCCTGGGGACAAGTTTTCGAATGATCCCGATCATGTGCCCCAGAGCCGGCTTTTAGGAAATTTCTGGTCGCGGTTCCGGCTCTGGCGTATCTCAGCTCCCAGAACAGATAAATAGTAGCGTTGAGGGTAGTACCCCGAATTGTAATTTTTTTGTGTCAAAAACCACTTAGGAAATGTATTTATTGTAAAATAATTATTAATTAATTTTTTTCTGTCAAAGAAAATATTATTAAAAGAAATTAAAAGAAATAATAAATTAGAAAGAATTTTCTGGCAAATGAATTTCAGGAAAACGATTTATTGCAAAGTGCGGTTTTGTTTTTTCATTCGAAAAGACACAACTTTTTCATTTCTTCACCAATCCTCTCGCTCTGTTCAGTAAAGTTGTTTCTTTTATTTTTCTGCATTTTTTGAGTTTTTCGCCAGCTTTCTATCTGTTCTGGGAGCTGAGATACGCCAGAGCCGGAACCGCGACCAGAAATTTCCTAAAAGCCGGCTCTGGGGCACATGATCGGGATCATTCGAAAACTTGTCCCCAGGGTATTCAACCATCATAGTATGGAAGGTTTAGAATGGGTTTGAAAAAAATTATTCCTGGAGGGGCTGTTTGTGCTCTCAGCTCTCGTGATTCACGTGATAAGTAGATTTGGTTTTACTGCCTTTATCAGGAACTGCACCTGCTCGGTAAGAGCCCTTATTTTCGCGTTAGTTACACACCTTTTCTCTCTCATTCAGTACTATAGATGCCCGATCCCGTATTTCTCTCGCTCAATTCCCAGCACACATATTCCATTGTCGTGCGATCCATCTTCGCATGCTCTATGCTACTCCATGCTACGTCACTTGTTTTTCTAATCAAGTTCACGCCAAAAAATCAGATTACTTGGCGTAATCATCCAGGTTCGAAGATGCTAGATTGTTTTTTTACTGAAGTCGTTAAAGGTATGGCTCCTAGCTAAGGACGTATATCTCGAGGTACTACTCGAGCCCGTTGTGCTTTACCCCGTATTTGTGGGATACACGCATGGCCTGCTATGTCGCCTACGCCTACCGATCCAACTCCAAGCGGTTAGTTTAGTTCGAAATACGGGCCACAGTCTTTCGTTTCACACCCTTTCGCCCCTCGACCTGTATGTAGTGCGCACAATGAAGAAACGATGTCCCGTTTGCCGAACTTTAGTCGTTAGCAATCATAATTGCTTCTCAACTGATATGGTTAAAGTTAAAAATCTATCCCTCATCCCAATATAGAGGCCGGCGTATATTATAACGGATATTTTTTATGGTCCGCCCCTGATTTTAAAATAATGGTCCGCCCCTGATTTTCAGGGAATCGGAATGCTTCTCTATCCAGGAAGTGGTTCCGCAATGGTTCTTTGCGTGTTGCACAAACATCAGTCCATCCTCGTTGGTCCGAGTCGATTCCGACTCAGTCAAGTTTTCGTGGGGGGAAGCGCGAGCGTTTCCAATAATATATTCAGCAAGCATATCGACTTTTCCACGTAATTTTGATTGCGTGATATTCTATTCCGGGAGTATTTTTCTGCTTTTTGGATCATGGCCAACAAGTCACCGACGAGTTACTAGAAAATGTAAGTCAATATATTTATATTTTTATTAAGTCTTTAAAATAACTATCGATTCATGAATATTACAGGATCCAAGAAACGTGACATGGGTAAGGGATCGAGAATGTTACGTATACTTTACAAGGGGTTTATATGAGTCCATATTTATTGTGCTAGTATTTATGGTGAGCTTATCACATGTATTGTGAGATATTGCAAACCCCCCCCCCCCAAGGAATTTTCAGACTACAGCTCACCAAAATGCGAAAGAAAAAAGTTACGCTTGAAAAACTGAAACCTCGAGTTTTTGAACATACTTTTTCCCCAGTTCCTCTAGGGAGTCGATTTCATGCAATCTCTCAGAATAAACGTGTTATAACATGGTAATGTACTAATGTAACAATGTTGCAGGTAGTAATTTCAATTATTATGTTCTTGGGATCAATGTTCTTTCACATGAGCCACATTCTGAATCATGATGTTCGTGAATTCGGAAGAGTTTCAGTTCATAAACGAGTTGTTCCAGAATCACAAAAGAAGTCCAGAAACGTTACGGAAAATTAGGAACTCCGTTTCCAGACTGTTTGTTCAGGTAAATAAGGCTATTATTGCAATTGTTTGACAGCAAATTTAGTTGATCACCCCACTCATTTTGATGATCCTACCAACTCTTCGCAGCAGGGTTGGTTGACGGCCTGTTCTCATTTGGTGCGTTAGAAAGATAAGAGTGATGCCCATTCGAGACCAACTATCCTTGATTACGGCGCTCTCTCGTCTATCAGAGAAACGAGAGCGAAAGAAAATTGAGGAGGGCTCGGTCTCGAATGCTGCATCACTAATGGATCAATTTTTTTTTTTTAAATAACACTATTTGAGAGCAATGCCTGGCGATGTTCACAGTAATGTACCTACATCCAATTGCTCATAATCTGCTGGTACTGTCACTGACACCGTCGTTTCGCCGTAGGATTGTGCGTATCTGTGGACGAGATTCACCTGTTCAACTTCATCATGTGTCCACTGACCACATTCGTTCGCAATAGTTAGCGAAACCGCTTCACGCGAGAAATAGGTATAAAGAACCCTTTATTCTAATCTTTCACGTGAATAAAATCTAGATCCTTCTGCGACTTGAAAATCAACCAGGAGTCGGAATGTCGAGTGTTCTCTCCGACTCTTTTCCACCAGAAATTAGTTTCTGCTTATTTCCCGTAATGCGACAATATATTCAACAGATGCTAGAAGTGAAACGAACAGCTCTTCTCTCGTCCTCCCATGTGGTCTAGTGGTTAGGATTTCTGGTTTTCACCCAGGCGGCCCGGGTTCGATTCCCGGCATGGGAAGCTGCTCTTTTGCAAAAATATAAATGAACCAAAAATGTTTCACTAAAAAACGGGTTCAGTGGATAGGCAAATAGGAAAGGGACATGATTAAAAAAATTACATCCCTCATTCTCGAGGGCAAAATCTTATCCAACCCACAGAACAATTCCAGCTCCCTTTCATATTTGGTATATTTTGTGTGCACATTTTTTTGTTGATGTCGAAGCACCGTTCCATGCTTCATTGTGCACCATTTTCGGGACCCTGCAACTCATTACTGGTTGATAAACCTGTGATGATGTTTCAAAACAATTAAAAACTCATGAGAATGTGCTTATAACGCTGCCCCTCTCTTCCGTTTCGCTCTTGCGCATCAATAGTATCCAAGGCTCGAAATGGAATACCTTCGGCGTGCAAAGAACCAGAGCGATAGGGGAGATAGGGCGAATAGACTTACTGAATGAGGAATATTTTTGATATGTCTTATTAGGTTGACTTTTTTTTACTTCTCAGTTGAGTCGAAACAACCAAGACTGAGTCATTTTGAGGATGATTTTTGATGTTGATTATGTTATCCTCCTTTGAAACGTTGCTTCACATTCTCCAGCAAATGCGCATAACACATCACCGCATAGCGATTACGAACATACGAATTTCAATGTTAGAGATCATAAAAACTCGAAATAAAAAAGTTATACTCAAAGAACTGCGAAAAAAAGAATCTTGATCTTGTTATGTGATCTCGATTGCTAATCTTGATCTAATCTTGCTTATTGACATCTCTTTTGAGCGTTGGTCATTTGCTTTGTTGTCGCATTGGGGAACACCAGAAACTTTTACCAGCAATTTTACAGTTGATTTTTCATTTTACAGTTGATGATGGCAACTTACTTCTTCTAGACATGATCGGGCATTGATCAGAGTGGCTATTGATCTGGGGGGCGGAGCTTGCCGTTGAATTGTTTTGCCTAATTGTTTGAAAAGAGAAAAGAGGGGCAGGAAGTAGCACTATCGCTTTGTTTCAACTCTCAGTAGAAACACTATTTTCCCTTTCCGTCATTGGGTCCCGTTATTTGCTAGGGATCCATTGTGTGCTATAGGTTAGACCATTCGGAGCTTCGATTTGCGGTTCCTTGGATCTATTGGTCACTGGTAACGCTGACTCAAACCCAACTTTTTGTATCATAATTGCAATCTTGAGATTCGCATCGCCACAGAGACATTTTGTTAGCGAAATCTGTGATCAGGGACAGAGAGATAGAGAGAGCGAAATAGCGGGCGTTTTCGAAAGAGACCAGAAGCCGTCCGGTGCCCTATCCCGAGAGAACGAACGTTTTTTATCCTATAATTGGAGGCATTTTTCGCTTGGCAAGTGGGCGTATGGGGACTTGTATCCTCAGTCTGGCTAGTGTACCCATGTTAAACCAAAGTATGTGTGGTAGGCCCGGACCCGACCTGATCCGACCACGTGTTCTTGTCGCTGGCACCTTTGGTTCCTGGTCATCTGGTTCAATCGATACCTTGGTTCAGGCATGTCTCTCCGAGCGCAATTCGCCTGTGATAAGAGCATCACGAACAAGTTCAACGACCTGCCACCCACGGACAAGGTACGCTTGTGGTAGCCTGGTACCGGCCTTTGCACCGAACCAGGAGCCATGATCCATCCCGATCCATCCCGATCCATTCCAATCCATTCCAATCCATCCCAATCCATCCCAATTCATTCCAATCCAATGCAGGTGCAGTGCTCGTACGTGTGGATCGACGGAACAGGCGAGAATCTACGCACGAAGACGCGCACCCTCGACGCTGAGCCCAAGTGCCCCGAGGGTGAGTCTTGGTAGCATAATGGTTCCACGGCAACGCTTGGTTCCTGGCACCAACATAGTTTCTGGCACCAACCAGGTTTCTGGCACCAACCTGGTTTCTGACACCAACCTGGTTTCTGGCACCAACCCCGAACTCCTGGTTCCATTCAGACGTGCCCGTCTGGAACTTCTGTGGTGCCTCCACCGGGCAGGCCGAGGGCGTCGAGTCCGACGTCTACATCAAGCCCGTCGCCATCTTCCCCGACCCATTCAGGCGAGTGATGTAGCCCCTGGTACCCGAACTGGTACCCGCTGTTGGTAGCCTGGTACCAGTCCTGGTACCGGCTGTGGTAGCCTGGTACCCGACCTGGTAGCGACTGTGGTAGCCTGGCACCGGCCCAAGGAATCAACTACTGTTGCAGACGCGACAAGAACAAGCTGGTCATGTGCGAGGTGCTCGGCCGCCACATGCAGCCCAGTGAGAGTAAGTGAGAGAGGAAAGGGGAGAGTTAATCTTTGTTCTTTGATCTCTGATCTTTAGCTAGGTCTAATGAGCGCAAAATGATTGCCTACTGGTTGCGTTTCGAAAATGCTTAGTGGTTGTGTTTTCATATGCTTATCCAGTAGTCTACCATACAATTTGTTAGTTGACAATTGATCTTTGATTGCCTGGGAAATCTACAAACTACAGTAATCAAGTGATCGGTATTGCAGCCACGAACAACCGCCGCAAGTGCGCCGAGGTGATGGAGAAGGCCAAGGTACGGTAATGAGCGTATTATCGATAGGAGCACCAGCCGTGGTTCGGAATGGAGCAGGAGTACACGCTGCTGGACATCGATGGTCACCCCTTCGGATGGCCTAAGAATGGCTTCCCGGGATCCCAGGGTGAGTGTCGGACCTCGTGATTCTCTTCATTCTGCACGCTCCATCGCCTGTTAGAAAGACACGAGGTAGTGAGCAGTATGCAGCGATTCTACCGGATTGTATGATAGTAGATGGTACACAGTTAGTTGTATCTGGTCTGATCTTACATCTCTCTGATTCGGCGACGCCTTTTGTACTGTGTATGCGATCGAAAGATGTTATACCTCTAACTTACCGAGCACTATCCTCAGGACTAGAGTTGACCATTCAAGGATGACAATTCTCATTTTGCATACACTCTCATCGGTCACAGAAGAGAGAGAGCGCGCAAACTGAAGAAAGTCAATCCTTGAACCACCAACTCTTCTCAGGACCCCCTACTCCGTACTACTGTGGTGTGGGCGCAGGCAAGGTGTACGGTAGGGACGTGTCCGATGCGCACTACCAAGCCTGTCTCTACGCCGGCATCGCCATCGCGGGAACGAACGCGGAGGTCATGCCCGGCCAGGTACGGTAACTGGACCTGGTACGGTACCGGATTGTGGTACCTGTGTGTGAGGACATTCCCTCGTTACCAAGACTGATCTTTGCAGTGGGAGTACCAAGTGGGTCCCGTCGAGGGGGGCCTCGCCATGGGCGACCAGTTGTGGATGTCTCGATTCCTGCTGCATCGGGTCGCCGAGGAGTACGGTATCGCCGCCTCGCTCGACCCCAAACCCATCAAGGGTGAGTACCAGGTACCAGGCTACCACACTCGGTACCAGCCCCTTTCCCGAACTCGCCCCAATTGTGAGTACCCCTCTCCGGTACCCCAAGCTACCACACTCGGTGCACACACTCGGCTACCATACTTTGTACCAGGCTACCACACACTCAACCCGCCCACCCCCCTTTCAGGCGACTGGAACGGCGCCGGCTGCCACTGCAACTTCTCGACGGCGGACATGAGGTGAGCGCGGACTAGGCACCGAGCCTGGATTTGAATCTCCCGCCCTCGGATGTGGGGACATTCTACGGTTTTTGGTAAACATCGCCTCTGCAGGAAGGAGGGCGGCATGACCGTGATCCTCGAGGCGATCAACAAGCTGTCGCTCGTGCATCCCCAGCACATTGCCTACTACGATCCCAAGGGAGGCAAGGTACTGTTCCAGGGGAGGAGAGGAGTATGGTCTAGTACGGTAGCCGGGTGGGTTATTGCACAGGATACGGTTGGGGGTACGGTAGCTAACGATGATGATCGATCACCTCGCAGGACAATGAGCGCAGACTGACGGGCCAGCACGAGACTGCGCCGATCGACCAGGTACGGTAGCTCAAGATTACGGTAGTCCCTGTAAACTGTCGGTATCGATAGATTACCGTACCTCTCTCTTTCAGTTTTCGTACGGCGTCGCCGCACGCGCCGCCTCCGTCCGAATTCCTCGCGAGACCAACGACAAGGGCTTCGTAAGTCATCGGGATACTGTGGAAGGATACGGTTGCATCGAGGCATTACTGTAGCACGCCTGGCGTGGACGGGGCGGGCTGCGATGGACTGGATCATGGATCTAACTGGCTCCTTGCAGGGATTCTTCGAAGACCGTCGTCCCTCATCGAACTGCGATCCTTACAGCGTGAGTTGATCTTTGATCTTTGTTTGTTGATCTTTGATCGCATTAGTCTTCAATATGTTCAGGTGTGCGCTGCCATCGTACGTACGGTGTGTCTGGAGGGTGCCGATCGCAAACTGTCCAAGTGCTACGAACCCGACTCATCCAAGCTCGCCCGCCAGTCCTAGGCCGCTGTCGTGCCCCCCCCCTACAGTACCCATAATCTACCGTACCCCCAACCGTTCCCAGGCAGGCCTAACAATGCCGACGATGCTCATACCACTTGTAATAGTTGTGTATCTAGCTTTCAACCAGCCCTCATTCCGTCCTTTAATTTCTCCTCGTCCATGCGTCTGTTTGCACTAGGTCGGATGAGAACATTCGTATGATAGCCTACTGGATCAGAACTATTCCACAATACCGTCTCTTACATAACTGTTGACTATCATATACAAATCGTGCTCATCCAGTTGGTTATCATCCGAATGTTCTCATCCGACCTAGTGCCGTTTCACCTGTTCGACTTCATAATTTGTCCACTGACCATACTCGTTCGCAATAATTAGCGAGATCGCTTCTCGCGAGAAAGAGGAATGAAGAACCGATTACTTTACGATTCAAACTCTAAGTCAACCTTTCATTTCACGGTGAATAACATCCAAGTTCCGCTAATCAGCCAGATCCTTCTGCCACTTGAAAACTAATGAGGAGTCGGGATATCGAGTGTTCTCTCCGGATCTTTGCCTTCCCCACTCCTTAGTTTCTCGACTTCGACTTTCTCTTCCTTCTGAATCGATTCCTCAATCTTCGAGTTCGAATTCTCCCACAAAACGATGTAGCACGATCCAAACAAGACCTACTTCAAGCGCTACATCCCCGGTACGGTTCTATGCTCACTTTACTACTGTATCATATGGTACAATGACCTGAAACTCTGTCCGATTAGATCATGAGATGTATGGCACGTTAGGGATAACGTAGTTTTCCGCAAATCAATCAACAAACTCGAATCGAAAATTGAGCTCATTCGAGAACATATCGCGATTTGTCGTCCGTTTACATTTGTGTTGTTCAGACCATTCGAAAGTGGAACTGGTTCTCTCCTATTAGAACAGATAGTCAATGGATGCTATAGACGCAACGGAGAGCAGTTCTCTCGTCCTCCCATGTGGTCTAGTGGTTAGGATTTCTGGTTTTCACCGATGCGGCCCGGGTTCGATTCCCGGCATGGGAAGTTGCTCTTTTGCAAAATTCGGAAGGTATCTGAAATGTTTCTCTGCAATACTCATGGGGATTATTGTCCGGGACTGGGCAAGAGGGATAGAGGTCCGCTCAGCCGCATTTTAAGTCCCTTTTCTGGAATGCAAAGCCTTCTCTCTTCGATGAAACTATTGTATTTCCCATTCAAATTTCTATTTTTCCGCGAAAAGGGATCTTTCGGCTGTCTGTGATATTTGTCTTAGTTACTGAAACATTGTGCATGGAATCTGAATAAAAACTGAGATCGAAAAACTGTGAGCGAAAAATTAATATTCAAAAAAAAAAAATATTTTTGCAGATCCGTACTTGCGATGGGGAGTCACCATCATCATTCTGATCCTGCTCGCTATTTACGCGGGAATGATGTTTCAGAGAGGGATTGAATGGAAGAATGAGAGGGAGACGAACACCACCTCCAGGCCTTTCCGCTTCATTCACTTTAGTGGATTCTGATTATTTTACGTCTGGACCTTTTCTCTAAGTCTTAATTATTTGATAGGTTTGTACACGCGGCAACTAGTAGTCTATAAGTTCTTCGATTGTCGTGTTGATACCACTCAAAAAACTATTATTTAACAAGTACGATTATAGAAATCTATTTTTGGGCCACAGAAGTGAGGTTGTACGACTGAGCGAACTCATCCTAATAGGCTTCGTCGCAGCAATCTTTACCTCAAATTCCACACTCAAACTAGAAAATTTGCTTATTTTTATTATTTTTGTACTATTAATTAACTTCCTCACATCCGAGTCAACCCTTCTTTCAAGTGAATAACATCCAAGTTCCGCTAATCAGCCAGATCCTTCTGCCTCTTGAAAATTAACGAGGAGTTGGAATGTCGAGTGTTCTCTCCGGCTCTTCCCTTCTCCACTCCTTACTTTCTCGACTTCGACTTTCTCTTCCTTCTGAATCGATTCTTCAATCTTCGAATTCGAATTCTCTCACAAAACGATGTCGCACGATCCAAACAAGACCTACTTCAAGCGATACATTCCCGGTACGGTTCGACCCTTACTTTACTAGTATAGCAAGTCACTACAATGACCAGCAACTCTGTCCGATTAGATCATGAGATGTATGGCACGTTCGGGATAACGTAGTTCTCCGTAAATAAATTCGCTTCGAAATTTGAACTCATTCGAGAACATATCGCGATTTGTCGTCCTTGCGTTTGAATTGTTCAGACCATTCGAAAGTGGAATTGATGCCTTACAAATTATCTCCTATTAGAACAGATAGTCAACGGATGCTACAGACACAACGGAGAGCGTTTCTCTCGTCCTCCCATGTGGTCTAGTGGTTAGGATTTCTGGTTTTCACCCAGGCGGCCCGGGTTCGATTCCCGGCATGGGAAGCTGCTATTTTGCCAAATTCGGAATGTATTTGAAATATTTCTCTGCAATACTCATGGGGATGATTGTCCGGGGACTGGGAAAGAGAGGGAAATAAGTCTTTTCAGTCGCATATTGAGTCTTTTTCTCGAGTGCTAAGCCTTCTCTTATCGAGGAAACAATTCGATTTGATCCGTTTTTTGCACAAAAAAGGGATTTTTCTATTGTCTGTGATGTTGTGTATGATGTGGTGTTAAAAATCGGAGAAAAGATCGGATCTTCGATGTTGTGCATGTTAAAAAAATTTTATTTGAATTCCCGCATTTTTATATCTCAGCTCCCAGTGGATATAAAGACTAGAAATTTTACCAGTAGCTTGAAAATGTCGAAAGAAGACCATAAACCAAATTTCAAGTCTCTAGCTATCCTTTAAGCCGAGTTAATTGTGAAAAACGAAATTACGGTAATTACAACGTCAAAATCTTAAATCATCACATAATTGATGTCAAAACGGCATCAACCCTCTTCAATTCGCCCGATCTCTCGCCGGTCAGAGAAATCGGAAAGCACGTGAAACGAGGAGATTCGGGAAGACGTTTGGCTCCATTATGGTGAATGCTTGAAATATGAGAAGAAACAACAAAATAATAGAAATCAAAAATAGTTTTTTTAAATTATTTTATATAATATTTTCATTTTTCCAGTCCAATACACGAGATGGTTTCTCGTAGTCTTCATCCTCCTTCTACTCGCATTCTACGCTGCAGTGAAGATAGATCGATGGGTTGAGGAAATGTAAGTGAAGTCAGGACTAGAGTTGACAATTGACTCTCCTCAATTTACATACTCTCTCGCTGGTTAGAGAAACAAGAGAGCGCGCGAAGTGAAGAGAATCAATCCTTGAACTGCCAACCCTTGAGAGGGCAATGGAATTTAATAATAATGCTTATCTCATTTATGCTTACATATAAACACAGTTCTCCTTACTTTACTTGCTTCATAGAGCCTCCGGAGGTTCAATTCTCACTCTCAAATTGGAACTTGAGAAGCGAATTTCGAAACAACGGTCCTTCAATGAGGGTTAAATCGTGAAATGAAAAACAATAACGTCGCGTGATATTGTATAACACTTGAATTATCTTCCTCCTCTATCTAGATTTACATTCCACCCCTCTCAAATCAATCTGCGCCTTCGCAATCTGGGCCAGAAACCGAACCAGTTCCGTCTTTTTCAGCCCCGACGCCCCCATTCCCTCAGCTGCTCCTCTCACGGACTGGTCTAGAACCAAGCGAGGAGTGCTTCGGTTGGTTTATTTGCTTTTTTTTTTTACAGAAATGAGTGAAGGACACCCGTTTCTCTAAGCAGATTTGTCCTGCGCGGGTCACACTGTAATTATCTCTAAGGGAGTAATTATCTCGAAATGATACTAATGAACATCTGAATCTTCTTTTGCAGTGCTGCTCGAGCAGACTGGAGAGCAACTGGATGACCTACCAAAATGAGAAGCTCCCACAATTTTGTTTTCCTTATTTATTCCGTTCACATGAGTAACTTGATAATTTTTACGTTTAATTTTGCTTCCGGATTACTGATACTATAATTAGGGGCCGCAAGCCTGGGAGCCGAATTCTCGGAATCGGGTCCAAAGCAGGCTCAACATGACCGTGAGGGTCTCAATATCATTTTTGCTTTAGCATGTATGTCGATTGCTGTTCTCCCAAGCCCGGGAGAGCTTTCGAAGCGCGCGCGACTCCTCTAGTCAGAGAGGAGGGAGAGGCGCCGCGCTCCTCCCGCGCTCATATTAAATTCAAGCACAAAATCAGGGATATAATTAAAAATGCAATTTTGTGCTTAAAATTATTCTAAAATACAAACTAATTGGAAAATCAAGGGCCAAACATTGTGCATGCACTGGAAATGCCCTAACCACCCTATTCCCAACCTTATTATTGATTTTTGACCGACACAAACAAGTCTGACTCAGTTTGGCCTGGACAACTGTATGTAGGGCGGTCATAGCTACTGGTCAAGCTTTTGGGCGAGTGATTTGGTTTCGAATGCCGGTTGTGCTTGCTCGATCTCGTTTTCGAGGGAATGGTGTGGAGGGAAATTGGGCGGGGCTTGTGGCCCCTAACTATAATTCGATTATTCTTGAATCTTATGTTGCAGATGTTCGTTTCCTTTGTTTTGTGATGTTGGTTCTAAGGAAAAAAAGAAAAAAAACTTGGAAACACCAAGAGTACCACACCCCGGTGTAAGAACTTGTACCACATTTATCGTGATATGATACCGGAATAATTTCGATTGTAAATGAAAGTAGCGAGATAGTGTTTATTTGATTTCAAGCTGTTATGTATCCATTTCCCTAAGGAGCGAATAAACTCTTTCCTCACGCCTTTCTCACTTCCACGCTCCTCTTATCATTAGTGCCTAAACACACCGAACTCTCTCTTTTTTCCGCAAACTCTAGTCTCACTGACTATCGAGATAACATTGAGGCTCGCTGCCTCCCTCATTAGCGAGATCATTAGCCCTCTTGCCACCTGGTCCTCCCTTCATTCATGGAATGACAGCCTTGTGCAACTAAGGCTGTCATTCGTTCCAAAGATTTTGGATCCAGAATGGTTCTAGTATTCGGTTCGAGAAAATGCATGTCTCCTGTTGTACGGGTGATGTAAAGAAAGAACTGGCTCTGGAAATCGGCAGGAGTCCGATGTATTACAAATCAACACCCAATACTTCACCGAAAACCCTATACCTTCGGTGCAACACCGCCCACCTATCACTAGATTCTAGTTATGGCAAAACGGCATCGACTCTCCTCGATTCGCTTGCTATTTGGTCTGTCAGAGAGCCGAAAGAGCGAATCGATATGAGTCGAATGTAGTTTTGTCGTCACTAAATTCGATCGTTATGTGAAGCCGGAAAGAGCCGAGGCAGTGTTCTCTCGTTGGAATGGAATACCAAGAATTCGATTAATCGAACAAATGAATGGGTCTCTTTATTCGCGAGAGGGTGTGAGGAACGAGGGGAGATGGAATTCCAATGGGAATTCCAATCCAATTATAATTCCATCAAGAGAACCCTATGTCAAGTTGAAAGCAATAGCCAGGAGATGTAGTAAGGACTACAATGTATGACGTCACCGGGGTGCCTGAGCTTGACCCCTTGGTCCTTTTGTCCATAGAATGAGGGAAGATGAGCAATGTCCTTTCTCCCTCTTTCTCCTCCCCTCCTCTCCTCTCACTCTCCTCGATCCGCACACTCTCTCGCCCACCGGCTGACTGTTCTCTCTATCGCGCGCGATCTCTAGTGAGACAGGGACGCGCTCTCTCTTCTCTCCCAACATTTGACCGTATTGTTTGAATTCACGCTTTCATTTCCATTTTTCGCAATATTTGTTATACCGAGTATGTTGCACACCATTCATTCAAGATTTGCAACCTTAGTTCCTTATTTCTTTCCTTCCGGGTTACTGAAGGCAAGTTCAACCAGCGCAATTACACGCATCTCGAAATGGCTAATTAGTGAATCAGGGAAGAGAGCACGTTAGAGACTAGGAGTATTTGAGCACACCTAAGAAAGGGGATAGAGAGCAGGAGGGATTCATTTTTGGGGGTAATACTAAATTTCGGAGGTGTTCGGTAGAGTGTTTTCTTGCTGAGTTGGAAAAGCGAAATGAATGAGCTGGTTTCAGGTTTGCGCGTTCTCTTATGAGTTCAGTGAGTTTTCGCGAGAATATATCCTTGGGGGACATTTTCCAGCAGGTTTAATGACTGTTTTGCACGAAAAAAATTAACATTCAACATTGATGAGGCATCCCCTGTGGCTATTACACTCCCTCAAATTACTCATGCGTCCGATCTATTTTGGCGCATTTCACTTATCTCGATCTATCACATTTCCCCTCTCCATCACTCCCATTACAGTTGACGAGACAGTTTCTCTCAATACTGTCGTCCTGCCTTTTCTTTGTATCGTTTCTCTGCCAGGTGCCATTCGATATCTCCATCCCGTCTCTTTAATAGTTCGAGATAGAGATAGGGTATTATCTCAGAAAGAGACTGAGGTTACGCGATCTACTATTCTCACCCGCGCTGAATTTTTAGAACTTTTCGAATGTGTTTCAGAACTTCAATAAGGTCCATGTATATCTAAGTTGTCAATTCTTTCTCCCTCACTTTTTTCCAACAACCCAATGATCGATTCGAGCCCGTAAACTCGACTACCGTAATTTGCAGTTATCAATTGGAGACATGCACCCGACGTACGACTACTCACTGCAGCAACCCTCCACTTCTCAGCAACGCATAATGCCTGACTGGTGGGTGGCGGATAGTGATAGCAAACCGGAACTCACCTCTATTCATTCCGTATACTAAAAATGGCCTGAAAGTCAACCTGATAGTTGGAGGAGAGTCAGATTTGCCATTTACAGTCGTGATGGCAAACTGTAGTAAACAAGGAATTCATAGATATCGGAAGAAGTAATTTTGAGCTAACTTTTGTGTAGTTATGTGTACTATTTCAATCAATATTACAGGGCCGCTCATAACATGCCCGGAATGCTGCAGCAGCAGTCGCAGTTCGGACGCCTGCCTGCTGCAGCCACTCCTTCTGCCCGCTAATAATGGTCAGTCCTCGATCGCTTGTATTCCAAATACTGTGGATCGAGTTACGTTGATTTACCCACGTGTCGTGCAAGAGGAAACCACGAATATTCAAGAAATATCGAATTATATTTTCCATTGTAGTTTTTTCGTCTAGAGTACAACATTAGGGTAGATTCAAGTTCGATCATGCACGAGCCCTGTTCGCGAAAATGAGATGAGTTTCACTTATTCTTCTAAAGGACGCTCAGAAAGCAGGAATTCGCTTTCGCCCTCCCTTTCGCTGTAATAAAATTAATATTCGGAAAATGTCTGAAACTGAAAATCCTCCTTTTACCGTAACCGAACACCGTAAGCAACCGTATCCTCTCCAGGAGGCTCCGGTTCGATGCGGAAGCAGTTGGCCGCAATGCGGCTCGCCAACACGGCCGAGTGGGCGGGAGGAGAAAGGGGCGGAGCTTTGACCAGTGCGGCAGCTGTCAGTTTACCGAGGGTGAGTCCAGTATTTGTTTTAAACTTTGCCATTCTTCATATTAGATAAGTCATCTTCCATGACTTAGTGGTAGAGGCCACGTATGGTCGAATATTTGAAGTTCCGAAAAATAATCCATCAACTTGTTCGCCAATCCTGGAATATATTTATTTATTTATATTTATTACGGTATTAGAATTGATTTGTGTGGTAAAACTCTCAGCCATTGGAAACTGGTAAAACATGCTTCTTGCTTTCGCGTGCAAACATAATCAAAGGGAAAAGTAATAATTTTTGTGACAACCCTGCGTGAGTTGGCAATCGAGATGACAAAACGGACTCGGCATGCCGGCTTCAATCCGGCATAAAACGCCATTTCGCCATTACTAGTTGGCCATTCAACAAATGAGTATCAAATAACGCTTACTTGAAAAAGCCGTCCTTCCTACGCGTGCGTCCCGCGAAGGGCCGACGAAGGACGATGACCGTCCGAAACGCGCTGAAATTGAAAATAATAAGTTATGGCAATGATCAGAGAACACAACGGTTTTGTTTTTAAAAAAGCTCACTACACCAAGCGCATTATTAATTTCGAGCGACGTCGCCTGATTACCATAACCCTTAATTTTAAATTCAAATTCCAATGTCCATTTTTTGACGGGGGTGAAACGCTGTGCTTCGCTTAGACACGCAAGAACAAGTTGATCGATACACAATTCGGCCCATGAAACCATAAAAAAAGCTTGAGTATTCAACCGGCTTGATTCCGGTCTGGTACCATCTTGGTAAAATTCTTCCATCGCCATACATTCCGTACACCCTATTTTACACAAAAGGTAAAAAAACAGAAACATACAAGGAACAGGGTTGCATGCTTTGTGACTTTTTCTTATCAATGAGTGAGCCTGCACGCGCGCTACGATCATCTCTCTCTATCTACAGTCGAATAACACGTCAAGAGTGGCTCTAACATCAGCCTCAATCATAGCTGTCCACGCCACTGGCTTGAGCATAGCCCCAATATTTGGGCTATGCGCATATATGTAGGGCGGTCAAGGGTTTTTTACTTTTTCAAAATGTCTCCAATCGGTCCCAAACTTCACCTACGGTACCCTACTGTAACATACCCCTCTCAATGTTGGGTCTGTGTTCACCCATGTAGGGGGGGGGGGGTCATGGGTATATGACTTTTTACAAAATGTTTCCAATCGGTCCCAACCTCACCTATGGTACCCTACTGTAACCTACAGTAATCTACCGTAACCCTGACCACGGTTATCACGAACTGAGTTTTTTTTCAAAATCGTTTTTAAAATTCGGTTATTTGCTCCAATATGTATGGCTTGTCGAGCATTTTTTAAATTTTTATTTAAAAAATCAAAATCATGGCCGAGTGGTTAGCGCGCTCGCGCTGAAAGACAAACATTGGGGGTTCGAGTCCCGACCTAGATAAACATCTTTGCCAAGCTTCGGGAAGTCTGAAAAATGATACCGTAACCCGAAATACCGTATCCAGTTGCACATCGCGAACTGACTTTTTTCAAAATCGTTTTGAAAATTTGGTTCTTTGCTCCATTATGGATATCTTGTCGAGCATTTTTCAAATTTAAATTTTACAAATGAAAATCATGGCCGAGTGGCTAACGCAATTGCACTGAAAAACAAATATTGGGGGTTCGAGTCCCGACCTCGCTAAACATCCTTGCCATGCTTCTGGAAGTATGATAAATTATACCGTAACCCAAAATACAGTAACCAGTTGCGCATCGCGAATTGACTTTTTCAAAAATTAATTTTTTATCATAATTTGTTTTGTCCTTGCATGAGCAACTCGGCAAGCAAATTATTTATAGAACTTTACATACAAAAATAATGCCTATGTGGCTAACGCGGGTGATGACACGTTTTGGAAGCTACCATTTTGAAAACGTTTGATAAAAATTGTCATAACTTAGTTGCTTTTGGTCGGAGAGCTTCAGTTGTAATTTTAATGGAAAAAGCATAATCTGCTTTACAAATCATATAACATGATCTAAGAGTTCCGACGCCCGGGAAATTAGCTAGAATTTTCTCCGTCCGAGCTGATCCATGTTCAGGACGGTTCGGACGTTAAAAATCAAACTACTTTCCAGTACTTCGGAGCTCTTATCACTTGTCATATGATTTGGAGAGCAGAGTCTGCTCTTTCGAATAAACATATGGATGAAGCTCACCGACCAAAACTAAAATTTAAAATTTGTCGAAATCGGGAAATTTCCGGACATAATGTCGAGCTTTTTTTCTCTCACGACAGATTCTTCTGATTTTTGGAGCGGTGTTAGGTACTAGTGCGTAGTTAAATCACTTTTCGGGGATTCTCGGAGAATTTCCGTTTTCAAAAGATACAAGACATTTTTCAAAAGTCTACCATCTTGATCCAGCGCATGATCATGGAATGATATCATCAACATAAGAAATGCTTCTCCTTGTCTCCTGATTTGAATAATGAAGCTGGGTTGGCTCTAGCATTTTTTTGAATCGAGTTATGGCCGTTTTCCGGATACTAACTTGTTCAAAAATCTCAAAGGATCCGTTACGTTAGCTCAACAGCGTAAACAGTCAAGAAAAGGGATCGATCGAATACATACAAGATCTCAATTGTATTATCAATTTATAATTAAACACATAGGACACAGGAACACACTCTGAGCTAACGTAACGGATCCTTTGAGATTTTTGAACAAGTAAGCATCCGGAAAACGGCCATAACTCGATTCAAAAAAATGCTAGAGCCAACCCAACGTCATTATTCAAATCAGGAGACAAAGAGAAGCATTTCTTATGTTGATGATATCATTCCATGATCATGCGCTGGATCAAGGAGGTAGATTTTGAAAAATGTCATGTATCTTTTGAAAACGGCAATTCCGTCCGAACAGTCCTGAACATGGATCAGCTCGGACGGAGAAAATTCTAGCTATTTTCCGGGGCGTCGGAACTCGTAGATCCTGTTATATTATTTGTAAAGCAGAGTATGGTCTTTCCATTAAAATTACAACTGAAGCTCTCCGACCAAAAGCAACTAAGTTATGACCATTTTTATCAAACATTTTCAAAATGAAAGCTTCCAAAACATGTCATCACCCGCGTTAGCCACTGAGCCATTATTTGTGTATGTAAAGTGGTATAAATAATTTGCTTGCTGAGTTGTTCATGTAAAGAAAAAACAAATTATGATAAAAAAAATTTGGAAAAAGTAAATTCGCGATGTGCAACTGGTTACTGTATTTTGGGTTACAGTATCATTTTTCATACTTCCAGAAGAATGGCAAGGATGTTTAGCGAGGTCGGGACTCGAACCCCCAATATTTGTTTTTCAGCGCAATTGCGTGAGCCACTCGGCCATGATTTTAATTTGTAAAATTTAAATTTGAAAAATGCTCGACAAGATATCCATAATGGAGCAAAGAACCGAATTTTCAAAACGATTTTGAAAAAAGTAAATTCGCGATGTGCAACTGGTTACTGTATTTTGGGTTACGGTATCATTTTTCATACTTCCAGAAGCACGGTAGACTACTGTAGGTTACAGTAGGGTACCATAGGTGAGGTTGGGACCGATTGGAAACATTTTGTAAAAAGTCATATACCCATGACCCCCCCCCTACATGGGTGCACACAGACCCAACATTGAGTGGGGTATGTTATAAAAATTTGTTGTTTTAAAACCCATGACCGCCCTACATATATGCGCATAGCCCAAATATTGGGGCTATGCTCAAGCCAGTGGCGTGGACAGCTATGATTGAGGCTGATGTTAGAGCCACTCTTGACGTGTTATTCGACTGTAGATAGAGAGAGATGATCGTAGCGCGCGTGCAGGCTCACTCATTGATAAGAAAAAGTCACAAAGCATGCAACCCTGTTTCTTGTATGTTTCTGTTTTTTTTAACCTTTTGTGTAAAATAGGGTGTACGGAATGTATGGCGATGGAAGGATTTTACCAAGATGGTACCAGACCGGAATCAAGCCTGTTGAATACTCAAGCTTTTTTTTATGGTTTCATGGTCCGAATTGTGTATCGATCAACTTGCTCTTGCGTGTCTAAGCGAAGCATGCATTACCCATCAGGGGGGGGGGGGGGGGTTCAAGGGGGGCTTGCCCCCCTTGCTTGTTAAATCATATGAATACTCTATTTTTGTCTGGAGTATTGTTGAATTTCGTGGAATAAATGCTACGCATCAATAAAATTAAAGGAATCCACTTCCCGTTGGGAAGTGCGATGTTCAGTTTGGGACAAACTCAAACCTCGGGTGAATTTGGGTACACCCGGAGAGCCGGGCCGTAAATTGATCAGGCACACTACGCACACAATAAACTGATTTTTTAAAAAGACTGTTCAGCTATTTTTCACTCTCATTTATGGCAAAGCGTATTATTAGTGTATCGCAATTGACTTATACAACTAGGAAACCATGCAAAAATGTAAAGATCGCAAGAAAAATAGACCAAATATTTGATCGAAAAGATTTTAAAAATCTACAGTAATCCTTTCGTGTTCATTTCGCGCTCAATGGTGAGGGGAGTGCGGTTTCCCGTTATTGCTCATTTTTGTTCATGTCTGAATTGCCGTGAAATATCGTGCTCAACCGTAACTGCTGCCTACTATAGCTACAGTAACCTCTCAATGCATCGAATACTAAAACTGCAGTAATCCGCCAAACAAAACGATGCAATCGTACAGAATGCCGTAGCTACTGTAACCGCATACCGTATTCTGACCGTACAGTAATCCGGCTATGTATCGCAATCTGAAGCTATCGTAAGCTTTAAAACCCGGCATCTACCATATAGACGACGGCGCAAACGATGTGGTTGGAGATCTCGGCGTAGAACCTACCGTATCCCAACCCATCGAATCTCTCCATTCAGCACACGCTCTCGGTTCTCTGATCGCTGATAAAGTGTGCAGAATGGAGAGCGCACTATTCGATCCTGTAACACTACCGGATACTATATCGACAGTAACCCATCTATTTATCACAAACAGTAGCTACCGCAACCTGTCACTTACCGTATCGACGACGGCGCAAACGACGAGGTAGGCGACCTCGGCGAGGAACCAGCTGCCGATGCCGCGCACGATCATCTCCAGCGCCAGGAGGAGCAGCTGATGAAGGGAAGGCATCTGGGGAGAGATCAAAGATCAAAGATCAATCGGATAAACAGTGGAATCAGCGCGCAAGGGCAAAGTACACAGGCTTGGCACCGAATTCAATGGGGAAGAAGTTTATGGTTTTGAAAAGGAATCGCGAACTGGTAGGTCAGGGAATGATTCGAGATTGTCAAGAGATGCAAAGCAGAGAGGCGGAGGTGAGAACTGAGAACGAACAAGTCGAAAGATCAAAGATCAAAGAATAACAATCGATTGAAGAAGCAGTAGTGATCCGTTGACTCGCTCCATTCTGCACACTCGCTCGCCTGTCAAACAAACAACAGATAGTGCGAAAATGAGAGACTCGAACTTGAACGAAAATGAGAATCAGCAAAACTGTAAATCAGAAAACATCAGTGTCAATTGACCAGTGACAGTGGATTGAGAAGGGAAGAAGGATAGTAATCGATGGGAAGGGGAATAGATCAGGGAGAGGAGGAGATTCCGCGTGAGAGCCACAAATCGCAGACAGATAAGGTAGTATCAGAACAGCCAATCAACTAAACGTCAATCGACTCAAAAGCGGGGGACAGCCGAGTGGTGTAGCGAACGCGTTTCAAAAATGAAAGTTCAAGGGAAAAAGATCAAAGATCAGATCAGCCCGTGAATTTGAAATATCGAGCTACGAGAAATGCCCCAGAATCATAACAGCACTCGAAGAGACGATAGAACGAGTGAAGAGAGGTGATTCGATCGATAACTCAAACGAGAAACAAGAGAGGGAATCGGCACTTTGAAATTAGCAGAGCAAATCGGCACTTTGAAATTAGCAGAGAAAAACATTGAAATTAGCAGAGCAAATAACAAAAAAAAATTTAAAAAGCACGTTCGCATGGTCAAACTAGCCCTGTTCCCTCACTTGATCTACCTCCCTCCGTCTCTAGGTCAGGCCATCGATCGGCTCGACCCCTCTTCCCTTCTGTTCCCTCGGCTCGCGAGAGAAACTTGCTCAGTACCTTCTTATCCTTGTTTTGGCGTCCTTTTGACCATTGATCTTTGATCTTTGATCTCTTGTCTTGTTTATTATGAATTAGCGTCTACTCCTTTCACCTCTTGCCGAGGCCACAACAGTCTGCCTGCTTCTCACCCTCGATTCTTCTCTGTTCCCTCCCTTGATCTACTTCTCGCCGTCTCGAGGTCATGTCATCGATTGGTTTGGCCTCTCTTTCCTTTTCTCCTCTCGGCTCGCAACTGGTACGTGTCTGGTTCACTATTGCTTCTATCCTTGTTTATTGCGATCTTTGGATCGTTATTCTTTGATCTTTGATCTCTCGATTTGTTCGTTCTCAGTTCTCACCTCCGCCTCTCTGCTTTGCATCTCTTGACAATCGCGAGGCAATCCCTGACCTACCAGTTTGCGATTCCTTTTCAAAAACAGTCTACTTCTTCTCCCATTCAATTCGGTTCCAAGCCTGTGTGCGCAGATTTGCGCGCAGATTCCGCTGTTTCTCCGATTGATCTTTGATATTTGATCTCTCACCAGATGCCTTCCCTTCATCAGCTGCTCTTCCTGGCGCTGGAGATGATCGTGCGCGTCATTGGCAGCTGGTTCCTGGCCTCGTCGGCTGACCTACTCGTCTGCCACGTCCTCGATACGGTGTGTCTGAGGAGTTACGGTATTGGACTGGGTTATTATCGTGCACCAAGTTGCGGGATATTGCTCCCTGGTGCGCGTTTTGGTTGGCGATTTGGAATCAGGGTTACTGTAGTGGTGGGAAATATTGGTGTGTGATGGTACCGTGTCGGGCGTAGTATGGGATACTGTTATGGTGTGGTTTACGGTAGCTCATCATCTCTTTCATCAGGGCGTCTTCTCTAATTCGCCGAAATCGCGCGCCCTCAGCCGGGCGATCGTCGCACTCGGAGCGGTGAGTTAATTGTCTAGTTAATTAATTAATTAAGTAATTATTTAAATTATTCAATTATTATTCATGTTGAGGTAATTTGATGAGATTTCGTTGTGTATCTATTGCTTTTTATCACAATTTAGCGCAGTTACATTTAAGTACAACATTATCATATTTTTCATAATTTTAGTTTTCGCTGCCAGTCTTCTTTCCTCCTCGTCTTCTCGTCGATTCACCGGAAGAGAAACAAGCCATTCGGGATAGGAGAGAGGAGCGGAAGAGGATCGAAGCCGAGCGGGTTAGTCATTGGGGAAAAGTCGTTTTCTCCTTTTCGCACACTGCTCGAACGATCAATCCGTTCGGGTGCTTAAAGCAGAATATTACAAGCACCTAGAATCAAGGGGAAATGCTGATCAAGCCCGTTTTGCAGCCTAAAATACGAACTGGCAGTAGAAACAACAATTCTAAAAGAGTGTGCGCATTGGAGAACCATGCCATTCAATAGTTCCTGCCTTAGTTGCTAGAATTGGGTCAGAAAATTCTAAAGCAATACTATTCATTGCTTGCCAAATCTCTATCATAGAATCAATGAAACTCAATTTGCCAAATAAACCGGTCGGCAAACAAATGCCCTTTTAAGGCGAGGATCAAATGAGTTTCACTCATTCTATGATAGGGAATGTGATGCGCTGTAGACAGTGGAAGTCTCCATCGTAGTCAAAACACATCATCACTACTTTATTTGAACGCGTTGAATAATAATAATAAATATTTATATGGTAGCGCCGACACAATTTGGGTTTAGACTCCCCCCTGATACCCCATTTTTTCGGGTGACTCGTCTCGGTCTCGATCTCGACCGAATTTTTTCAAAGTACAATTTATTACAACCTAATTAATTAAGATTCGGGCCGAGACGGACGCCACTCTGTGCGCGTGCTGTCGGGATCTGGCGGCGAAAGAGGCGGAACTGGAGAAGCATCTACAGACGGCCAAGGACCATCAGAGGTGGGTTTTTTTTTTTACTGCTCAACCTTGATCTTTGATATCACACTTTTCTCTTTCCGATCGACCTTTGACCTTTTATGAAATGAATTTCAATTTTTCTATGAGTAGAAACTCATGTGACAATGACACTGATTCCAATTTTACTGAGAAAAAAATTTTAAAATCCAATTCATCGTTATCTCTGATCTTTGATCTCTCACCTTTGATTTATTCCCTCCTCTCCCTTGTCCGAGGAGTGTGACCCCTCTTTTTTCTCTCGCGTGTTTGTTTGTTTACTAGTCCCCCCCCCCTTTCTCCCACTCTTCTATTGTTTATTTGATCTTTGGTCTCTGTTCTTCCACCATTCCACCCAAAAAGAGGGCCTCGACGATGTCGGCGGGTTCTAGTCCTGCGGCTAAGAAACAGGGTGGCACGCTCAGTAACATGGTCGTGTCCGCCCTCGCTCTTTCCCTGGAGGACGCCCCGTCCGGTGTCGACGAGGAAAAGTGGAAGACAGTCACTGGTCTGCTCTCCTCATTGGCGAAAGCTCTCGAGCAGGTCGCCGGACAGTCCAGTGGCAGTCTCTCCCTCCTCTCTCCCTCTTCCTCTTCCTCTCCCCACTCCTCGCTCCCCTCGACCTCGCACACTCTCCCCATTTCCCACACTCGTCTGTCCCCTCTGCTTCCTCTCCTTTCCTCCTCCCTTCCTCTTCCCTTCCTCTTCCCTTCCTCTTCCCTTCCTCTTCCCCTCCCTCAGCTGTGGACCCGTTCGAGTTGCATCTGAGGCAAAGATCCCTTGTCGTTGCCGGCCTTCCGGAACCTGACGTCAGTCTGGGTCTGGAGGAAAGGTGCGAGGCTGATAGAAGGGGCGTGGCCCGACTTCTCAGTCATCTCAAGGTTGATGCTATGCCCAATCAGATCTTCCGAATGGGTAAACAGTCGGATCGCCCCCGTCTCCTTAAACTTGTGATGCCCGCCCGCTCTTTTGTATTCACGGCTCTTAAAAATGCCTCCACTCTCAGAGGTAACTCTGAGTTTGAGGGCATATACATTCGCCAGTCCATGAGTAGGGAAGAGTTGGCGAGGCATCAGGAGATGAGAGCGAAGGTTAGGGAATGGCGTGCTATGGATTCCTCCTCTCCATTCGTTGTCTATCGAGGTGAAATCTGGCATAAGGGGGACATTCCCTCTCGTGTCCGCACGCGACTCCCGAACCAGGGAAACTAATTGCTGATACACCCCTAGTCCATCCATTGAGTCATCCATCCTATCCCTGTTCTGCCTCTCCTTTCTCTCCACTCTCTCCCTCCATTCCTTTCTTGAATTGTTTGATGTTCAACGCCAGATTTCTCTGTAATAAGTTGCCCGATCTACACTGTATCTTATCAATTGACCGTCCCGATGTCCTCTTTATCTCTGAATCCTGGCTCACAACTCGCATTGTTGACTCCGAAATTCTCTTATCGTATCCCTACCGTATCTATCGAGCAGGTCGCGCTAGACGAGGTGGTGGTGTGTGTGTAATCATTCGTGATCACATTCCTTGTTCTCGCATATCTCTCCCATCCACTGTCTCGTCTGACGTTGTCTGTCTCGATCTCTTTCCCCCTCTTGGTCTCTCTTCCATTCGAATCATTCTTGCTTACCGTCCCCCCAACACTGTATCTAGTGACAACTTAGCTTTGTTCGACCTACTATCCATTCTTTCTTCGTGTGATAAGTCGATTGTTCTTACTGGTGACCTAAACTTGCACATTGATTGGTCTAATCCTTCTCTTGCCACTGGACAATCAGTTTATCTCGTTGATTTCGCTTCTTCACTTTCTCTTCACCAAATTGTTTCCTCCCCCACTCTAGGTCCCAACTTTCTCGACATTATCCTTGCTCCCCCTGACCTCATCTCTCACTGTGTTGTCTCCTCTCCCTTCAAGAACTCTGACCACTCCAGTGTCACATTCCATCTTTCCTGGCCTTCGTTGCTCCGATTTCCATTCCTTCTTTTGATTTCCGTAAGACTGGTTTCATTGGTCTTAACTCGACTCTCTCCAGCACCGATTGGTCTTTGATCTTTGATAATTTCTCTGATATTTCCCATATGTACTCTCAGTTTGTTGACTATCTCACTCACCTATTCACTTCCTTTGTCCCTTTCAAGGAGGAATTCCTTCCATTCGAGAACTACCCTCCTCATATCAAATCTCTCCTTAATCATAAACGTTGTCTCTTTAATAAGCTCTCCTTTGCTCCTGTTAGATCCCAATTCGTTATTGTGTTATCTAAGCTTGATTCTGAGATAAGGAAGTTCATTCGTAACAAGGAAAACAAGCTTTTATCAGGCAATCGCAGCCGTTCCTATTACCGTTACATCTCCACTCGATTTAAACCTCGTTCCTCAATTGCCCCCTCTCTATTAGACCCTCATGGTAATACTCTGATCAATGACTCTGATAAGGCAGAAGCGTTTGCTTCTTACTTTGAATCTGTTTTCACTGCTGATGATGGTCTTCTCCCTCATTGCCCCCTCACCATTCCTCAATCCATGCCTTTCTCTATTATTCTCCCAATGGATATTGCATACCATCTTAGACGCGTTTCTGACTCTTGTTCACTTCCTTCCGATGGTATTCCGTCTGTTATTTTTAAGAAGTGTTATTTGTCTCTATCTGAACCACTTGCTCACATTATGAACTACAGTTTGATGCTTGGCCAAGTCCCCTCTCTTTGGAAGCTTTCCTTTGTTGTTCCCATTCCTAAAGTCTCTTCTCCTTCCTCTTTGTCGGACTTCCGCCCTATCTCGCTCACTCCCATTCCTAGTAAAGTTATGGAACGAATTATTAAACCTAAGCTTGTTCGTTGGTGTGAAATCCATTCTATTATTCCTTCTGAGCAACACGGATTCGTCCGTGGTAAGTCCACTGTTTCTCAACTTCTTGATTGCACTCAGTCTTGGCGTGAATCTCTTGATAGAAATCATTGTGTTGACGTCGTTTATGTTGATCTAGCTAAGGCATTTGATACGGTTTCTCACTCTAAACTCCTCCATAAATTAAATTGCCTAGGTATTCGCGGTTGTTTATTTAATTGGATTTCCGATTTCCTGCTCGATCGTCGCTTATTAGTGAAAGTTGGCACCTCTTTCTCTTCTGAGAGATTGGTTCTCAGCGGAATCCCACAAGGCAGCGTATTAGGTCCTCTCCTCTTTCTTATCTATCTTTTCGATCTACCCGGGGCTCTTTCTCCATTTCCTTTAGCCAACTTTCGTGTCTTTGCTGATGACATCAAGCTGTACATCACTCATAAACCTAACGAGCTTCCTTCTATCCCGGCTCAACTTCAACAAGGGTTACAGGGTATCCTAGAATACTACGAAACTTGGCAGTTATCGGTTGCTGAAAAGAAATGCACCGCCCTTTACATAGGTAAAAACAATCCCCTCAACCCATACTCTATCAACTCTTATCATCTCCCTCTCCCATCGACAGTCTCTACCCCCGAGCCAGTTCGTGATTTAGGAGTTTACATTGATCCCTCACTCTCCTTCTTACCTCATATCGACATCATTTGTAAGAAAGCTAATATGCTTATTTATCTTCTGTTTAGATCTGTTTCTTGTACATCTAGTGACCCCTATATCCGTGCTTATCGTTCATTCATTGTCCCTATTCTAGAGTACGCTTCCCCTGTTTGGTCTCCTTCAGCTAAAGGACTAATTAGGCAATTAGAAAGATGTCAGCATCTATTCACCCGATTGTTGCATTACCGTACTTCTTTTCGTATTTCATCTCCACCTTGCTATGATCAGAGACTAGTTTCTGCTAATTTGCGATCTTTGTATCTTCGCCGAGTTGTATCTGATATTACCTTCTCTCTCAAGATTATTAATGGAATTGTTGATCTACCTATGTCTCACTTTTATTCTTTTCGTAATGTATCCTCTAGACACAACGCATTTTCCCTTCACATCCCCATTGCTCGTAGAGAGAATTTGAGATCCTCCTTTTCGCATCGATCTATCCGCTTCCTTTGTAAGATTCACCGCATAGTTGACCCTAAGTTGTAGTTACCCACAATTAAGCTCCGCTTGCTATCTAATCCCCACACCGCCCGTATTCTCCAATTAGATATACCCAATCTGTAGATCCCACTTTTGCTCTAAATCCATAAGATATAAATGGATTGAACGGTCGCCTTCCCGTTCTGAGGCCTCGTCCACCTCACCATTCAAGAGCATCTGTGAGAGTGACCAACTCTAATCTCCCGTCTCTCCATTCCTTTCCCTCTTCCTTTCCCTCTCCCCCCTCTCTCACCCCCTCTTATTCTTTCAATCTGTATATGTTATTTCACATGCTGTCACACCCGTTGGGGTGTATCAATAATAATAATAATAATTTACTCCCTTCTCAGTCTTGTCGAGGCTCGACTAGCAGCGTGTGCACGCCCCAAAGAGGTGCGAGGCCTCGTCCAAGACACGAGAGGGCATCTGAAGGCCGCGAGGTAAGAATATTTGACATTTGATCTATGATCTCTGATCTTCGATCTCTGCTATTCTTCCTGATATGAATGTCGAGCTTTAAATTATAACTCGACATATCCCCATTCGGATAGTAGCTCTCTCCATTTGGCACACTCTATTGAGGGGCAAAGGGATCAAAGTTTGCAGTGATCTGTAAATTTCATAATTGGACTGTATCTGAGTTGACTTTTGAACTGGCTTTGAATTTATTTGGACTGAATTAATTTCATTTTTGGACTCATTTCAGAAAGCAGCTGTCACGCTGTCAACTATCTCGTGTCAAGGAATGCCGCGAGCGTGAGCTGATCCCGAAGATTAACGGAATCATCGATGTCGGAGAGAGGTTCGGACCAAGATCTTTGATCTCTATGAATTTGATCTTTGATCTCTAACCTAAGAACACATTTCAATAGGACTCTGGAACTTTATGCCTCTTTAGATACTTTTGTTTTCGGCTTTCTAGAATTGTAGAAACATTTTAGCGCATGTCTTGCGAACTAGACCTGACTACCGTAATCCCCGATCGATCCACAGTAATCCATACCAAGCTACAGTAATCCTTCCAGAACCCTCTCGATCTGCCGTCCGGCCCTCGATGTTCTTTATGCCCGCCAACTGCAGTCCATGAGGACGCCCCATCGAGTGGAATCGATTACGGTAGCCCCGACCCAGATACAGTAATCACCCGATCGATCCACTGTATTCTAGAATCTTTTTGTTATCTTTTAATGTTTATATTGTTTGAATTTTGCCTGTTTTGATTCAATGTTTGCGATAAATTGTGATAATATAGAGACTAGTTTTCCACATTCGGATATCGTGATGTGGATGCAGGAACCTTTTGGTTTTCAGTTGAATTGATTCCTTTGGATGAGGGTATTGAATTGTGATATCTCCATTCTGCACACTCTCTCGACGGTATCGACCCCCTCATTTCACGGCGTTCTACTGGCAAAACTCCAAATGAGCGTTCGTGGTGAGACCTTTGCGCACTCTCTCCATATCCCTGACCGCTCTCTCCTCTCTCGCTCATCCCATGCAAAACGCCGTGCATTTAGTCTCCGCACCTAGCTACTATCTTTGCCGGATCGAGTAGTTCAAGAGCAGACCATCTCGATTTTCCAGTCTCTTCTTGTATCACGGTTCACCCAAAATAATACACATATAAAAACAATTATTTCATGCATGTAGGCAATGTTCTCTCTTCTGAGAAAGCTGTTGTCTCAGGCGTCCCTCAAGGGACAGTATTGGGTCCTATCCTCTTTTTGCTTTATACTTTCGATCTCCCTAAGGTTTTCTCCCCCTACCCTAAACTTTCATGTCGGCTCTTTGCTGACGATATCAAGCTCTTCACTACTTTCAATCCACTCTCTCCATCCGACGCCCCCACTCAACTTCAGTCCGGGATTTTGGGTTTCACGGAATACTGCAAAACATGGCAGTTAGAAGTTGCTGAGAAAAAGTGCAACATAGTTCACATAGGACGAAATAATCCCCGAATCGTCTACTCTCTTCTCTCTACAAATCTCGCAATCTCTGACTCTATTCATGACTTAGGTGTCCATATCGATCCCCTCTTGAACTTTGATTCTCATATAAAGATTGTTTGCCATAAATCAACTTCATCTCCTATTTCTTGTCTATCTCCTATTTCGTAGTATCAGTTGTACTATTCCTTCCCCTTACATCTCAGCCTTCAAGTCATTCATTATTCCTGTATTTGAATATGCATCCCCTGTCTGGTCCCCATCATCCAAAGGTCTTGTTCGGAAATTAGAGAAAGTACAACACTTGTTTACTAGACTCTTACATTTTCGTTGCTCCAGAGTAGAACCTATCATTCCATGCTACTCTGATCGATATTCTCTCTATTCACTTAACACCTTGTATACTCGTCGTATTGTGATTGATATTGTCTTAGCTCTCAAAATTTTTGCCCATTTTGTTGACTTAGAACCTACACATTTTTACACATATCGTGCAATTAGTAGACGTAATGGTTCGTTTGTCCTTCATCTACCCCCGTTCAAGAGAGAGAATCTCAAAGTATCTTTTTCTCACAGAACCGCTCGATTATTAAATAAATTGCATTTGATTTGTAACCCCAAATTGTCAATCCCCGTTATTAAGGTTCACTTATTCAAACACCCTGACTTACCTCGTGTTTTAGGAATAGAAGTTTCGAATCTTTGAGCTGCCCTCCAATCCATCCCCATCCATTCCCGTCTCCTTTTCCCTTCCATCTTTCGATCTACCTCGTCAAGTCATACACCTATATCCAGTCAGACATACACTGGATAAGCGGACTCCTCCATCCGTTTACGAGACTCCCTCTCCTCGATACTCGAATTGTGTGACTCCATGAGAAGATCGATCCCACCCCCTCCCCTCCCCTCCCCTCCCTCCTACCCCGTCCCCTTTCAACACGCATCCTTCCCTTTGTTGTATTCTTACTAACTTTATATTTCCTCGTACATCCTGTACTTGTTGAAGCACCTTCAGTGGTGTACGATAAATAAATAAATAAAATAATGCAGAATAATACCGTAGTGTGACCCGAATGTGCTCTAAACCTAATAATTATTCGTTACTGTAGACTGACCAAAAATTATTGATTACCCGTTCATTGATTTACCCGTTTGTTTATTGATTTTTGCATGATTATTTTTGTCTCATTTCGCTTGGTAATGTCGCGCTGATCATAACGACTTCTAATTTATGGTGCGCCATGTTCAAAAACCTTATTTCTTTGTTTTAAATTTCGTCAGTAGCGTGAATAGCACAGCAATTCTTTCCATTGACCTACCACTTGATAATAATGTCCGTGATCTAGGCGTACAAGTTCGCTCTGATTTGAAGAATTCATGCTCTGTTAAGACCCATGCCCAAAAAGCCACCTCTAAATTGTTCTAAACAAAGCACTCCCTTCACAATGTTCTATATGTTCACCTAGCGAAAAATCCCCAACCGAGAGCTAAGGTTCCCCTCATTTCGTAGCCGCTAAACGTAGGAATAAGGGGGCGTGGCCCGATAGGTGCGAACAACCAAGTTTTTGGCAACAACATATTTATCATTTTTTTCAAACGGAGAAACAACGAAAAACCGTGCAGAACGAGAGGAATCAGTATCCCTCACGGTTCTCCGTATGATGTATAAAATACTTTAATCAACATCAATGCAATCTCAAAATACAATATATTTATAATTTATAATGGCAGGAACAATTTATAATTTGACGATTAGGCATGAGCCTGCTGATAGTTTCTTCTGAATCCACCTCGGTTTCCGCCGCCGTATCCACTATTGTAGCCTCCATTAGCTGTTGAAGCCATCTGAAAAATTGAGGTTCAAGCGAACTGTACAAGTACCAGGTATTCATTTTATAATTATTTTTGATAGTTTTGTAGAGCTCTTTCTTCTATCGCATATCCTGCGAAGCTCTCGAGAAGGCTGAAGGCAAGAATTCTCGTCCGGAATGGAGAAAGGAGAGGGAGACCAATCAAGAGACTTTCGGTGGCATGCGTGGAGGCAATCAAAATGCATGAGGCCGCTACAACAGTGAGTGGTTTTCGCGGTATTATCAGTCTGATAATTTGCTCCGAATGAGATACTACTTTCATTGGATATAGCGAGAGTCAGATAGACACGGAATTTGAATAGCCTCAGTTCGTTTATTAAGCAAGAGGCCCAGGAATTCGAACAAGTCAATTATTCATCAATTGAGAATCGCTGATCGTTACAGACTGAATGGGCTGATGGTTGGTGTCATTAGTGTTATATACTCTATTGTAATTTTTACAGAAACAATGCTTGAAAATTCTCTCTCAATACCCGAGATGGCGCGGCGATGTCAAGGTAGGGATGCATGTTCGATTAATTTCTCAATTCGTATTCGTTTATGACAATTTCATCCAACTCTATCTAGATTATGAATTTAATACGCATACCTAGAACAGCAACATGCGTGCTAGTATTGAAAAATACATATAAATGCGTGGGCATATTTTTTTTATGCAATTTAACTTGCGGTAATCGATGCGTTTTTGTCAGAGCAAATATAAATTTTCAGGCCGACAGTATTTATTCTCAACTGAGCGCCGATCTGAGGAATCGTATCGAGAAGATGTGAATTAATTGATAATCTTCTATGAATTTCGACGATTTCTCCTGTTGTATTGTGATCATGTAATCCCCTTTCCTGTTTAGCATGAAATATAGATCTGTCTTTTTTGCATCCTTTATTTTATCCTTTTGTCTCTAATATTACTTCTGAGATTCACTCTTGGTAAGCCAAGTAATCTGATCGATCATCCTCATTTCTTGAAATGTTTATCCATCACATTATTATTTTTTGATCATTCAATAACGCTGTTTTCGTCTGATAAAGCGTTTTGTGATCATCAACAAGCATACTGTTATTGAACACTTGTCAAAAAGTCCACTTCCGCTATTTCCTCCATCCGATATCACTATTCGTACGGTGTTGCTCGTTGATCATGTCCAGTTTCCTCGAACATGATTTCTGATACCGCAGCTTCCGTTTTGTGTTTGTAAAATTATGATGCCCTATTAAGATAATTTTTTTAAGAAACAGGACCTATGCTACGGACTAGGGTTGGCAATTCGTGTCCAATGAATGGTCTGAGACTATCATTGTCCGAGAATGGTTCGGACAGCGCGGTGTCTCAGACAATGAATGGTCCGAGATTTTGGGACAGTACTGTGTCTCAGACCATACAGTGTCTGAACCTTAAATACGTTGACAAAGTCTAGTTTTTTCGACATTATTTTGTTTCGTGTAGTTAATAGGGACGTATATACTTTAGTTTAGGTTCTAGCTCCTCTTTATCTCTGACTACCGTGGCTCTCGTCGTAATTTGTCGGAATAAGTTCAAAAAGGCTCCACAGACAGCGATTCTCAGTAGGGAAAGCTTCGATTGTTACTCAAAAGTGTTCTGTACACTCAGGTAAACATTGTTTGAAATTCCGAAGACAACTTTTTTAGGCAGAGATCCTCATCTGTGTATTTTCAAAAGGGTCTAGGAATGTCGAAAATTCACAATATTTAAAAGCTTAAACTTCTAAGGTTCACTTTTTAAAAGCTAAGATTTTCGACACTCCTAAGCGCCAAAACCGAAAGGCTAAGTTTCGGACCATTCATGGTCCAAACTATTCTCCCTTCATCTCATCTCAGACCATTCATTGTCCCAACTGAGAGAGAGAATTTTCATTTCGGACTCATTACTGTCCGAGCGCGCGAGGTCGGGCTGTTTTCTCGGACACAAATTGCCAACCCTACGACGGACGGCTTTTTTGCAACCCATCCCAATGTTCTGTGGGTATCGTCTACATGCCGAATGCTGATATTTGGCCCAATATGAGCGGATATAGTGCACTCCTCGAAAACTGCCAGGTCAAGCCCAAAAAAGTCGAAATTTTCATCCCTCAAAAAAGTGCGTTATTATAGGTGTTCCGGGTGTATTTTGCTATAAAAAGAACTAAAAACATGGTCTGAAAAAGAAAGGAGGTCGTTAAAAGGTCGGAAAATGCGATTTTCCTCTTTACAAACTGAAAAGTTGTAAAATCAATTTTTCAAAATCTCAAAATTTCAAAAAATCATAAGTCAAGTATCTGAGCTTCAAATGGTATATTTTCAACACAGAATCACTTCAGTAAGTTACGACAACATTATCTGAGAGTTATAGCCGATTTGCGAATCTTTTTTGAAATTGTGATTTTTGGATAGGCAAATTATCGAGAAATTTTACGACAAAAACTTTTTCTCTAGAATCCGTCGCAAAATTCATATTCGAGTTATTTTGCGTTGAAAATACACCATCTGAAGCTCAGATACTTGACTTGATTTTGAAAAAAATTGATTTTTCAACTTTTCAGTTTTTATGTGTCTTATCCCAATCATAACCCCATAATATCAACAAAAATGTTTAATAATGATCGAAAAAGTCAAAATATGGTTAAAAGGGACTGTATGACTTAGCAATAGTGAAATCTCTCGTCATTGTTCTCCAGCCCGCCTCCGATGCGCCTCAGGCCAAGGGCTACAACACCCGGCGGGGAACACCTAGAGATGTGTGGAGAATACAATAATCGTAGTTTTTCACGTAGATTCCGAATTAGGAATAATATTTCTGTAACGTGAACAAAATTTTTCCAAAGTGGCCGAAAAAAAGAAGAAAATCGCATTTTCCGACCTTTTAACAACGTCCTTTTGCTTCCAGACCATGTTTTCCGTTCTTTTTATAGCAAAATACACCCGGAACACCTATAACAACGTACTTTTTTGAGGGATGAAATTTTCGACTTTTTTGGGCCTGACCTGGCAGTTTTCGGGGAGTGCACTAATCTACAATGGTTGAAAAAATCTACAATAGAAACACATTGTTTTGTCAATCGCTAATTCATTCACATATTTTAATTAATTTATTTATTTATCGTACACCACTGAAGGTGCTTCAACAAGTACAGAATGTGCGAGAAAGGAGAGAGGAGAAGGGAAGTGATTATAATTATGGGAAGGATGCGTGTGAAAATAGGGGGGGGGGGGGGGGAAAGGGTGGGGGAGGGAGTGAGGAAAGGAGGGGAGGGGGGAGGGGGATGGATCGATCTTTTCATTTGGGTCGCTCATTGGAATGTCGAGGGGAGGGAACCTCGGAAGCGGTAGGAGCTGGCCGCTTTTCCAATATATGTCTGATTGGATGGATGTGTTAGACTTGTTGAGGTAGATCGATAGTGGGAAGGAGGGGGGAATGGGTATAGATGGGTGGAGATAAATGATGAGGAGATCACAGATTAGCAATGCCTATTCCGAGAGCATGAGTTAAATTGGGGTGTTTAAATATCGGGTTGAGGAATAAGTAACGCTCGTTTTTCCAATTTCAGATTATGACCTCTCCCGTCTTTCTAAATTGTGCAATTATATTCCGGTTTTTGATGATCGATAAGGGCTTGGATACTCTCTTTAGCGCACACTATATCATATATCTCCGATCATTTAGGCGATCACAATGGCTGGCTCAAATCAAAGTTGTCGCACCTCACCCTGAGATTTTGACAGGTCAGCACTGAGGGAAGAAGAATTATTGAGCCACAATTAAGCTGCAGTAGTAAAGTATCATGGTTATACATTACACTGGTGATATTCAGAGGAATATCCAAGTAAAGGCCTGTGTGTGTACGATAAATAAATAAATAAATTAAGAGTGTAGGATTTTCAGTTACTGACCGAAAGAAGTTTTGCTAGCCGCGTTTTCTTAGCAATATATCTAAAGACCTCAATTATGCTTGAATGTGGAGTACCTTTCCTGTTGAAAATATGGACGAATTTTGCTAAGTGTGGAGCATTCTCTTTATGAGTTAAATTGCTCGTAAGTCCGATATAGAAAAAAAGCCTCGAAATCGACATTTATTGCTATTTCCTGTAAACCGTACTAATTGAATGTAAGGCCTTAGATGGTTAAATGGACGAGCAACTTTTGCACTATCATCCACCAAGTGGCCACAATTATAGAATGGCTACTATGTCTTGGGTATGGTTTAATCCAAAGTCCTCAAAACACGCATTTCTTTTGATTCCGTCACAAAATAATATTTTTGGAAAACTGTTATTTTTCAAATAGGAGCATAAGTAGCACCAAATGTTTATAGTGATAATAGTGAGTGACTGGAGCGTACTAGTGTATAGGCCAGCACCTTCGATCCTCAAGGTAGACAAATAAGTTAAGTGAACTGCAATTTTTCACGAACGTTCCCCTTGAAACGTCTATAAAAATACAACAATGAATCGAGCACCATTCTCACTTCACCATGGAAGAGGTGTAGTATCGGGCTGCTCACCTGAGAATGTGTGAATTTACCGAACAGTTTCCACGTTAAATTACACAATTTCGAAAAAAATCTAAAATTTTCGAAAACTATCAGGTTCATTGAAATCTAAATTTCTCTCCTACACAGGAAGCGTGATATTTCTAATAATAACGGCTATGATACTCGAGCATACCCTGAAAAAATGCTATAAAGTCAGCTCGTTTAGATTTGATTGGCTGGAGATATATGAGCCCAAACACGATGCTCAAAAACGAGCGTTACTTATTCCTCAACCCAATAGATGAATCTTAATAGTGGGAATAGACAATTTGGGATTACAAATCAAGTGCAATTAGTTTAATAAGCGAGCTGTTCTGTGAGAAAAGGACACTTTGAGATTTTCTCTCTTGAAGGGGGGTAGATGAAGAACACGATCCATTACGTCTACTAATTGCACGGTATGTATAAAAAATGCGTAGGTTCTAGATCAACAAAGTTAGGAAAAATTTTGAGAGCTAAGACAATATCAATCACAATACAACGAACATACAAAGTGTTCAATGAATAGAGAGATAACCTGTCAGAGTAGGAAGGAACAATAGGGTCTACTCTAGAGCAACGAAAGTACAAAAGTTTAGTAAACAGGTGTTGTACTTTTTCTAATTTACGGACAAGACCTTTGGACGAGGGGGACCAAACGGGGGATGCATATTCTAATACGGGAATAATGAATGACTTGAAAGCTGAGATGTAAGGAGAGGAAATGGTACAACTGATACTACGAAAAAGGAGGTAAACAAGTGAGGTCGATTTATGACATACAATCTTAATATGAGAGTCGAAGTTCAAGAGAGGATCAATATTGACACCTAAGTCACGAATGGAGTCAGAGATTGCTAGATTGTTGGAAAGAAGAGAGTAGGGTATTCGTGGATTATTTCGCCCTATGTGAACTATGTTGCACTTTTTCTCTGCAACTTCTAACTGCCATGTTTTGCAGTATTCCGTGAAACCCAAAATCCCGGACTGAATTTGAGTGGGGGCGTCGGATGGAGAGACTGGATCGAAAGTAGAGTAGAGCTTGATATCGTCAGCAAAGAGCCGACATGTGAGATTAGGGTAGGGGGAGAATACGTTAGGGAGATCGAAAGTGTAAAGCAGGAAGAGGATAGGACCCAACCCAACACATGTTTGTATTTAATCCATTCCGTATTTCGCATGCACATTGTAAATGGCTTTATCGGCTTATTCTCGATTTAGTGTAAATCGTTCTAATATAGATCTTCTCCAAGTATGGTTTAATGGGGTTCTCTTCTCATAACTCATCCGCGTCCTCTTCCATGCCGTACAATTCACTGATCACCGCCCTGAAGATATAATGTAAGTCTCGGAATCAGACTTGAAATTGACATTAGGATACCTTTCTCCGATCGATCGACCATAGTAAGCTATCGTATTTCCAGATAGGCCATTTGATGTCGCACTCTTGAAGCTTTTCTCAAACTCGCGACGTGCAGCGAGGATACTGAAGACATTTTTTTTATTGAACTTTTTATTAATTATGTTTTTTTGAAAAAAATGAGCGGATTTCACAATCCTTTGTGAGACGTGGATTGTGTACTGTACACAATCCACGTCTCACAAAGGATTGTGAAATCCGCTCATTTTCTTTTAGTGTACATTTAAAAAATATTTCGATACATATTATTTAATTAATAATTAGCGAACCGTCTGAACAATGCGACGTGGCGATGGCCACTGTTCCTTTCATCATTAGAGAAGTGGCGCGCCACCATGATCAGGAACCCTCAAACAAGATTGATCTTTGATCGTTGGGATGCGCATTTTTATTTATTGAGAGCGTTTGAATCGTGATTTTAGCGTGTAACACTTGTGATATTGCATAGTTAATCGATGAAATTATACAGACCGATGTATTTTTCCATCCCCTTTCCGTAGCCTATCCGGACTGATCGCTTCCGTAACCTTCCTTACCGTATCCTAGAAGATGTTGAAATAGCGCTCGATCGTTCATCGTGCTCTCAAGCAACCGCATGATGGTCAAGCAGGCTGCAATACACACACTGTCGCACCATTACCGTACTCCACATTCACCAATCGTTGAAAAAACAACAAACATAGACGTCCTAGCCAATCAATCTTTCTGGGTTCTGAACAAAAAAGAGGCTACAGTTGCATTACGCTGAGAAAAAAAGGTTCCAGTGTGGTTTGGATTGCGAGAAAAGGTTCTAGTGTGGTTTGAATTGCGAGAAAAGGTTCTAGTGTGATTTTTTTAAAACTGCAACCTACTGTATCCGTATATAAGCCTCGCGCTCTCGTCGGCATCGTGTCGTTGCTCGCAATCCAGTGTAGAGGAAGTGTCCAGTGTCCAGTGCAACCGAGTGTAGAGGAGGTCGAGGAGCGAGGGCATCTCAATTAATTATTTAATTAAATATATTGTTATTATTTTATTTAGTTCATTGTCAATGCCACAACAATCAGTTCTATTCTCTTAAAAACAAAAATGGCCATATTCTGCTTCTGATTTCTCACATTCGTCACGATTCCGGAAATTTCGGCGAATGCGACCGCCTCTGTGAGGCACTGCGGAGGCATAAGGTGCTGGAAGGATACGATAAGGATGGAGAGGGGGACGGTAGCGAGACGCGCGCGATCAATAATCGGCACTATACGGTACTTAGGGCAGTCGTAGTCTGTGTGACGAGGAACCTATGTAAGTGCTCATGGTTAAAAAAAACCACGCCTAAGATCCGAATGCTCCGGGTAATCCGGAACCAAATATTGGGAGGGGTCAAAGATCAAAGATCAGCGAACACACCAGTGTCTTTTGCAGCAGTGGGTAGTAGCGGATGGCGAGTGTCACGCGGTCCTCAGGGAACCCTCTTTCGATCATTCTGGAGAGCAGGTAGGAGAGGTTGCTGAAAACGAGCAAAGATCAAAGATCAATCTTTCCAAATTGAAGAACTAATCCACCTTCCGGGGGAAGGTGGCTTATCCTGGCTTTGCGAGCAAAGTCAACAGCTGAGTGAATTTTGACCCGAGAGGATAGATTATGTAAAGATCAAAACTTAATAAAAGTTGTGAGATCTCGACATTGTACATTTTTCAAAGTCTCGGGTCAATAAAAGTCCCGGAATCAGCGGCCAAAATTCCCGCTCTATTTTTCGATAGCAACGTGCTTTATACCTGTTAATTGCATTTAATCGTATAGTGATTCCAAGAATTTCCAGTGCAACAGTGCAACACATACTGACTTGATTTTGTGAATCATATCATCATTATCCATGGTGTTTTGTTAATCATCCAAGAACCATTCTGACTACACCTTATCCTATACTTTTCGACCTTTATGCATGCTAAACTTCTACTTCTCTTTTATCTACACCGTCGATTGTAACAAGTCCGAGAAAAATAGAGCGGGAATATTGGCCGCTGATCCCGTGACTTTGATAAATGTACACTGTCGAGATCTCTAATTTTATTGAGTTCTAATCTTTGCATAATCCTCTCGGGTCAAAATTCACTCAGCTGTTGACTTTGCTCGCAAAGCCAGGATATGCCACCTTCCCCCGGAAGGTGGATCTCGGGACTTTTATTGACGCGGAGCGACTATTTTAAATGCTTCTCATCATATCAGTATGTAATACATATTTTATTTTTTTGTTTGATGAAAAACTAATAATAGGCTTCCTCACTTTTATCTTTAACAAATTCGATAACAACGACCAAGACAAACAAAAATCTTTATTGGGGAGTTTGCGCTGTTTGGCTAGGAAGATGGCATCATTAGCGATAAACCACCAATAGTACTTATACTTGATTTGTAAATGAAGGATACTTGATGCAGTTTATAGAGAAAAGAACGGATGCCCCCCGTCCGTTCTCTTGCAGACAGATCGGATGATCCTGATATTGACTCCCTCATAGAATACTCGTTGATAGATCGATTGGTTTAAACGAGAGAGAAGCAAATCCCCCCCCCCCCCCAGAGGGTATATCTATCCAGATTGATCTCTTGTGTGAAAGGTTGACGCCGTTCAAACAAGATGAACGAAAGACATTTAATTAATAATTTATCATGCATTTAAGGTGAGAGAAACGATAGAAATATGTGGATTGAGGGGTGCATGAGATACGATGTCGCTACAAGGCGACAAAGAATAGGAGACAAGACATGATGTAAAGTTAATGATTAATTCTTTTGATGAATGACTTAGAGTTCCTAGAAAGAATGACACTGTTGGGGAGAATATTCCATCTATTTACAATGCGATTACAAAGGAAATGATCGAGAGCCACCCTATTGAACCGATGCTTCTTAAGTTGAATACAATTACGACGGGATGTTCTATTAATAACGGGGCGAAGGAAAAAATCATCTACTGTGAGCTCTAACTCTCTATGTACAATCTTGTAGGTACAGCACAAATCGATATTGGCTCGTCGACTCTCGAGAGTGGCGAGACCTAGGGCACGCAGTCGATTGTCGTAGTTGGTGGGGAACTCTCTGCACTTGTTGAAAACTCGCTCACGGTACTTTCGCTGAACTGATTCGATTAACTTGATGTGCTCTTTGTCTGTTGGAGACCAAAGTTCACTACCGTACTCTAGGATGGGTCGGACGTAAAAAGAAAAAAGACGCGCGTATAATTTGGGATTGCGGGAGGAGAAAGTGCGTGTGATATAAGCACAACGTGCCTTCGCGCGAGAGACTATTGATTGTATGTGACTAGCGAAGGAAAGATTGTGGTCGTAGGAAATGCCAAGATCTTTGAATACCGTCTTGGTGGGAAGAGAGATGTGACCGATTTTGAAGTCAAAGTCTGGGTGTCTAGGGCCGATTTTCATAATGACAGTCTTAGTGACTGAAATAGATAAACCCCCTGTTAGAGACCAGGAAGCAAGTGCGTCAAGAGATAATTGGAGGAGGGAAGGATCACCTATCGAGTACAACTTGATGTCATCTGCATAGAGATTGCAGTGAATACCAGGAGGAAGAATACGCGAGATGTCAGAAACATAGATATTGAATAGAATTGGACCGAGACAGGATCCCTGGGGCACCCCTGATTCTACTGGGTAAGGAGCAGAGAAGCTGTTGTCAACCATAACTGTGCGGGTCTTGAGGAAGGACTCAATCCATTTTGAGAAGACTACCAGTAATACCAACTATAGCGCACTTACGGAGTAGCAGGTTAATCGGTATAGAATCAAACGCTTTACTGAAATCAATAAAGGCTACAGAGACGAACTGATTTTGGTCTCGTGCCTTGTGCCAATGGAGAAACGAGGAGAGAAGGGAAGAGATGCATGATCGCGCTTAGAACCGAAACCATGTTGAAATGGGCACAACAGATTGTTAGATGCAAGATGATCTAATAGCGCTTTGCAGATAATCCGTTCAAAAATTTTGGAGGAGGAACACGTGAGTGATATTGGGCGGTATGAGGAAGGCGCTTACGCTTGTAAACTGCGCGAACAAATGCTGTTTTCCAGATGGCGGGGGAAGAACCGTGAAGTAGGAAACGTTGGAAAAGAATGGATAGGGAGCGAGAATAAAGTCGGCAGTGTTTTTGAGAAAAATGTACGGCAGGAAGTTGGGAGAGGTGGAATTGCGCGAAGGTAATGATTTGAGAATCTTATGCAGTGTGATCAGATCGATACCGACGTAGTCAATCGATTGATCGCATAAGGGGATTGGATGGATGGGGAAGAGAAAAAGAAAGAGGAACGGAAAGTGTCAGCCAAAACCGAAGCTTTGGAGGAAGCAGAGGTGTGGTGATGGGAATTGACAATGAGAGTGGGAAGGGAAGCACATTCGTCTTTGATCCGATCGGAAGCAAGACGATAGAGACGATAGAGGAGTCGGCATTTTTGAATGAGTTTTCGAGTCTTAGGCGAGAGTTTAGTGCGCTTAGTGGATGGCTTAGTGATGGGAACAAAGGTTTCAATGAGGCTGTGTGAGATGTCACAGAATGTCTTGTATAGATGGTCTGGCTCGTTACTCTGAGAGAGAATGTATGTCCAGTTAATAGAGGATATGTGGCTATTGATTGCCTAACAGTTTGCGCGGCCGAAGTCACGTCTGGGGGGATCAATGCTGGATGGGAGGGAGCCAATGAGACAAAGATCACGAGGTTGTGGTCGAGGGATGGGAGAGGCGCTTCTACAGTAATCTGAGAGACTAAACGGGTGTCAGAGACAAGCACGACATCAAGTATCCTATCGTTTCTTGTTGGGTCGGTGACTAGTTGGGAAAGAGAGGATGAGATGGAAAAGTCGAGGAGGGCTTTACTATGGTGGGAGTCTGCAGTTAGATCTACCCAGTTGAGATCGCCGCAGTTAAGATCGCCACTGAGAATGATATGGATGGGGTCGCGCGAGATAAAGTCGTGGAGGAAATTGAGGCACTCAGAGAAAGAATCAATGGAACAGGAGGGACTCCTGTACACACAGACTATAATGGTAGGGGAGGATTTCATGATGCGGACACTGCACACGACAATCTGACAGTAGACGGAGAAAGAGCGAGAGTCAATGAGGAAAGAGGGAATGGATCGGTCAACGAGAATAGCGCAGCCACCGCCACGAGTGGAGGAATCACGGTCAGAGCGGTAAACAGAATAGTGATCGAAAGACATCATGTTGTCGGTTACAGTATCTTTAGTGGCCCATGTTTCAGAAATGAATACCAAAGAAAGCGCGTGATCGCACTGAAATTGGCCGAGCATGTCAAGTTTGTTAGAAACGGAGCGAGCGTTTATTGAGAGGGCGGAGAGAGTGGAGGGAGGCGAGAGAGCCGAGAGAGAGGATCGATCAATAGTGCGAGAGAGTGTGGAGAGAGGAGAGAGCGCAGTGGTTGAGAGGGGAGAGTGAGAGATAGAGATAGAGAGGTCTAATGAGGGAAGGGAGGGAAGGGGCAGATGAGAGGAGACTGCATGGGAAGAGGGTGAGAGGGAGACTCGGCTGATTGGAAAGAGGGGAGTATTGATTGGGGAATCGATTGAGCCGCAAGCGAGCTGTCCTAAGGGCGGGGAATGATGAAGTTGTGTTTAGGTGATGAAAGAGGGGGACTGGCAGTGCGAATGGGAGGGGGAGGGGAGGTATTGATATTGAGGGAGGGGGAGGATGCCTCAGCTACCGTAGCCAACTCATGGGAGTCTGGTCTGCCGTTATTGTTAGTGGTACCTGACCCGTCTCCATCATGATGTCTCTTCCTGCTCCCTCCTCCTCTTGATTCGCTGTGACTGCCTCTGCCTCTGCTTGCCCTTGAAACACCTCTTGCTCCTCCCTTCGACCCACCTCTAGAACGAGGATGGGGAAGTTTGGCATTCGATCTGCCTCTGGATGGACTATCCATCTGTGCAGAGAAATTATCTCCCCCCGGGAAGGGTCTGGGAGAACGTAGTCTCACAATACGGAAATCACGCACAGTATACATGATCTGACCCTCAGATTGATTGAGGTCTCTAGCCTCAGATCTAAGAAGACGATCAGTTTCTAGTTGTTCTCGAGTGTAATCTCCTCGAATGAACGCCCGACTACTACCCGTGAGTCTACCGCACCTGACTCTGATTGATTCAGAGAAGAAGAGATCCCTCGATTCGACAGTAGGGAAGGCGATCTTGATGATACGAGGCGTGGTGCGACCCTCAGGACGAATGACGATGGAATGTCACCTCACCTTTCACACTATTGAGATCAGAGTTATTAATGGTATCGAAGATCAATGAGAGAATCTTGCGATCATTCTCAACAGTGGCGTCTACAATATCACACTCAGGAGAGTTGACCAGAACACATCGTCTGGCCTTCTCATCAACGGCAACCTTCTGATTGAGTGCGGCAATGACGCCAGTGGTTACCGTATCTACTGAGTTGGTAGAGGCCTGCGAGAGTCGCTCCACGAGGAGACGAACGAGAGAGGTCAGGTCACCCTTCTACTTCTGCTGAGTGACCATCATCTGGTAGAGCATCTCATTGCTCACAGGAGTCATCCTGTAAGGAGAGAAGCAGCCGAGAGGAAGGAGAACACAGGGAAACACGCGAGAAAATGAGAGACGCAAGGGACTAGTATCGATCGATCACTGGGAATGGGATAAAAGACGGGTCACAAACAGTGTTAGCTGTTGTGAGACAGGGGAATAGAGGGGAGAAAAGACAACACGGTCCTTCCCTTTCAGGAAGCGGCCACACGGATGGCCAGTGAAAGAAAGAACTAGGTTTTCTCTGGGTGGGAAGCCTAATCAAAGAGTCCACGACGGGAAACTCGGCAGTGGGGGAGGAGAGAGAGGTCCTCACCTTCTCTCCCCTTGACCAGAGAGAGGGATTGACATTTCTTGGAAATGAACATAACAGCCGTTAATCTTCCCAAATTTAGCTCCGGATGACAACTCACACGAAAAAAGTTGAAAATTTTGAAATTTCGAAAAATTAAATCGAAATTTCAACTTTCAAAATTTCAAATAAATAGCACCATCATTCTCACAATCAGCGCGAGATTCTGATTCGATTGATATATAACTTGTCCATAACAGAAGAGTATTATAAAAATTTCAAATTTCAAACTTCAATTTCAACTTGATTTTACATTAGATTTAAAAATTAACAAATACCTCCAGATTCAAAATTATCAAACACGCTCGTGAAATATATCATTTTGAAGCACGCGAATAGCCTATTTAAATAGGAGTGATGTCGCCGTATGATTTTTGAAAATTTAAATTCTCATGCGAACTCGCACTTCAAAACCAGAAGAGCCTTTTCTACCCCAGCAAACCATACCATCAGGGGTATCTGATGGCGCTGATTCCACATCTGACATTAGCTTTTCTCTATCGTGAACTTTGTTTTCCGACCTCTGGAGGCGCCCCTGTTTACGACCCTGTTGGCGAGTGAGAGGCGAGGCTTGGTTCCTCCCCTCTGGCAGTTTTGCAGACGGAACTTTTTTGGTGCGATTTTTTGGCGAGAGCTGGCACCTACACATGGAAACCGATCCTCTCGAATCTAAGCTGATTCGATTCAGCATGGAATTCTGAATCTACGGTATGCCGGTAGGAGCTTGTATTTGCCTCTGAGAGCTTGTATTTCAGAAAAGGTGCAAAACTGCAAGAGGGTTCGGAATTTCGCGACTTCAACGGCCGATATCTCGGTTCGCAGGCGGAATTTCATAATTCTGAAAGGTCGCTAGGAGGGGCACTTGTATACGCTCTATCGAATGCGCTATAGCACGTGTCTCTACGAGGCTCCCGATCTAAAGTCAGAATTCCAGGACGCCACGAAACCGACAAAATTCGGAGTAAGCCGGATATACTTCCGGTTGTGCTAGAGACTTGAAATTTCGGAATTAGCATCCTCTAGGCTTCCACCGAGGATCCCCAAACGCTGGATACTTGAATTTGAGCTTGACCGATAGTCGATACCTAGGGTATGTAACGATACTTTTTGCCCATTGGATTTAGCCAAGCCCAAAATTGCCCCGGCGCTGTGCGCCGGGGCTAAAAGCGACCCAGTGAGTATATTGCAATTTATGTAAAAATTGAGCCAGAAAGTGGAGCCACCAAATGCCAAGATCAAACTATAAACTGGACCACAAATCAGACATCAGAAAAACGAACTAGCATAGTTCGGGTTCCAGGAGGCCCTGGAAGAGGAAGGGCATTAGGAATTCGTTGCTCACCAGCAACCCGATCGATTCCTGTAATTCGATTGAGGTTACTGTATCAAAGTTTACTGTAGCGCAGTTTACTGAATCAGATCTTTACTGTAGGTCAAGGATACAGTAATGCAGTGGCTGCTGAAACATTATGCATATCGCTCTAGCAGCTGAACGAGTTATTACGGCGAAAATTATACAAAAAACAACTTTTTGCAGAATTCTCAGAAAAATATAAGTAAAATAAAGCTGCTTTTTATATTTTTCAAATAGAGTTTTTCTTTTCTGGCAAATTTGCATTTAAAAAAAAATAATAATGCTGGCCATTCCCGTCAATAAATTAGATGCCTGATCGTTTTTCAATGAACAGAAAGCCGAATAATTCGATTCCAACCTCATTGACAATGGCAAACCAGAAGAGAAAGTTGACGACATATCGCAACTCGACAACTGAAACATTCGTGGTCGCGGTTTAAATCCAGCCCATATCCATCTCCAGTATGTACCCAGATCCAGTACAAGATGTGGACTGATCTTTGATCTTTCTTGCTCATCGACTCACGCGAGTGTTCGGCAATTGTCACATGATGTGCAATATGTGAGAGGCACACGCGCATAACTGCCCCTTCAATCTGGAAAAATACGTTTCGGGGTACTGTAGATAGATTAGGCTACTCTAGATCACGGTTACTGTTACCGTTAGAGTACTGAAACAAGGTTTGACGAAGTCGCAAAAGAGAGTGCAGGGAAGCTAGCACTAGCAACTACAGTAATTGTGTGTTCGACAGATCTCTCCTACAGTAATTGTGTGTTCGACAGATCTCTCCTACAGTAATTGTGTGTTCGACAGATCTCTCCTACAGTAATTGTGTGTTCGACAGATCTCTCCTACAGTAATTGTGTGTTCGACAGATCTCTCCTACAGTAATTGTGTGTTCGACAGATCTCTCCTACAGTAATTGTGTGTTCGACAGATCTCTCCTACAGTAATTGTGTGTTCGACAGATCTCTCCTACAGTAATTGTGTGTTCGACAGATCTCTCCTACAGTAATTGTGTGTTCGACAGATCTCTCCTACAGTAATTGTGTGTTCGACAGATCTCTCCTACAGTAATTGTGTGTTCGACAGATCTCTCGGGAACTGTCGATAATACTGCCCTAGTCCCGGATACTGAACAGAATGTCCTCACAGCGTCACCCATGTAGCTGCAAGTGCCCTCGAGGAATTTGTCCAGAACTTCTAAGGCGTGCTCGCGTTCCTCTCTCGTCAGAATCTGCAAATAGCGCTAGATTGATCCAGTCTAAGTTTAGTCTAAATGTATCGTACCGAATTAAAATTCCGGAACGAATTTGACAAATTTCACAATGTTTGTTACATTTGTTACAAAATTTGATCACACTCAAAATACACTTAAATAGCACATGCTTGTGCTTATTCAACGCAGAATCACGTTGCGCAACTTATTTTATCATTTAAAAATAATATTTAAATTAAATGAACGAGCTAATCGATTTTTACAAATTTCAAGATTACGGTAACTGCGTGTGGTGTGCACATTATCATTTACCCGTGGCATGCCCGAGCCAGTGACGAAATGTTTTCATTTTCTGCTGCATTTTCATTGAATTTATTGTGTTTTAACGCCAATTTTGCCTAATCTTGCATTTCAGATGACGTGCATTATCGAGGAGAATAAGAGGGACGCTTATTTCGCGCCCCTCCTCGTCAAATGAAGCTGTGAGTCGGTTTTCAAGTTTCCTATTTTCGTTTTCGTGTTCGCTTTCATTTATCTTCTCACAAAATCGTCCGAACGAGCTTCAATGCTCATAAAACGGTCGCCTATTTATTAGAGATGAGTTTGATGGCAAAATTCCCCTAGTTTAGTGCGTCTTTCGATAAAATAGCGTCGATTTCCTTATTGTCTGGTTGTTTCTTTAAAGTTTCGTGTCATTGCTGCTCTAAATCAATGCTACCAGCTCCTTTCCGGCTATTACGGGCGAAATCTTTCATTCCCATCGCTGTATCGACCAAATCAGTCTATTTTTGCTGCGTTGCACTACACTGAGGCTTCACACTTGATAAGGCTCATTTGTTATTGTTCAAGCTCTATTTTCAGTTGTGGACGACACCGGAAGAGGGGCACCTCTCGCCATCGTCGAGTTCCGTTGCCCGCACAAGTACAAGAGGACGAAGAGCACCATGATCGCAGAAAGAAGAGTGCGTTTTTATTTATTTTACTGCTTATCTAAATGTATTGTGTGAATTATCCATTAACCTTTATTGAAACGAATCCACCTGGCCATTTCTATCGCTGAAAACAAGGTTATTTATATTTTGGCCGTAAAGTATTTTTCAATGGGATGGAAGGTGATTCACTGTTTCTCTTTTACCGTAAAGTACTCTTGTATCCTTTTGTCGACGATCAAACAGTAATTCGTTGGTCTTTCCCCCCAGTTGACACGTGTCCTAATCATGGCTATTATTCTTGCAGTCAGCACACCAGTGTACGGGAACAACGGAGCGAATGTGCAGCTTCTTCCTCTCAAGAACCACAGACGACCCTTTCAAGCATTTCTCTCGCTGTACGTTTATTATATTCTTTCAATATCCCCTATATTCTTCCTTAGACCATTCAATCTAATTGCTTGTTATTCAAGTACCTAGTGTCCGTTTAATTTCACTATTCTCGGGATGTATTGACTTCCGTAATGAATTCACACGCTGACTCCATCGTGTTCCAGAAGCCCTCGTGCAATCCGTCGTTTGTGTGCCTTGTAAGGAGCGACCGGACAGAATGCCCATCTCAACAACTTCTGCCCAGTTACAAAGAAGCACACTTCTTCATATTGAGATATCTACTCTCAATCGATACAAGGTAAGGTTAGCACTCCCGATTGACAGTTTGTTGCTCGAAACACCAAGTTATTCAATATTGAGTGCATCTGTAACTCAATCAACAAACTGAACAACACTTCTTTGTTTGCTTTCCATGTGTTAGGGGAATTGTCTGGTGAAACGGTAATGTCAATGGCTGCTTTTTCAGTTATCGTGTAACCCTGTCACCGAGAATACCCGCATCCGCCTTCCCTCAGGAGAAAAGAATGTCGTCCAGTCGCACAACCGTGCCATGATAGGTTAGTCAATATTTTGTTGCAACCTAGCATAAATTCCAACAATATTTTTTGTCAACGTGATTTTATTTATTTATCAAATAATGTTGAAAACAGTTTTTAAAATGTCTCTCCTCTTTTTTCTCTTTCCGCTAATTGAATGAATGGGGAATGCTTCTACTATTTGGTTACTCGTACCAAAAAGAAAACTAAACTGTGCAATGGAAATATCAAATAATATTAGTTTCTGCTTTCAGATCTCTTCTGCTTCTGCCATCCTTCGATCGAAGCAACAAGCCGCTATTTCCAAGAAAGATGAATTGGAAGTATCAATGAGTGAGAAGTGTTTTTGTTGTATTTATTTCGCAATGTTTTGCTTGAGTTGTAGAGAAAAGTAATAAAGCGACTTTATTGGTCTAATTGTGTATTCAACAAGGGACAACAGAAAGAGAAATGTAACGACTTCTGGGGGTAAGCAACAATTAACGGGGCAATGTTTGGATTGATTCAAGTTACTAATCTTACACGGGTGCGCCCTGTGCCTCCACTACCTTTTTCATTTGACTCTGCATACGCAGAATCAGATTCCTACACAGGACAAGATTCATTTTGGTACTCCACCATTCCCTAATTTTATCCTCCAGTTCCTGCAGTTTAGTGCCCTTGTTGTTGTTAGTCTGCAGCCACTGCTTCAGGAGAGCCCAAACCATCTCCACGGGATTTAGATCAGGGCTTTCTGAACACCAATCCAAAATCTGAAATCATATTCGATCTCGCAAGTTCGAAGTAAGTGTTAGTACCTCGATATTTTCCTTCATCAAGTAGGAACGAGTGGAGTCGGAGACATGGCAGGGTGCATTGTCCTGCACAAGAAGCACCTTGCCACCGTACTTCCTCCTGAGACAGTCATAGTGAAAAGATGAACAGCGTTTCTTAAACTGACTCTGCCCAATCTAGGTAAACCTTGTGTATCATCGTTTGATACACCCCTCCATCCACTTTGGTTCCACGCCGAATGATCACTAGTGGAGTCGCACCATTCCAGCTGATCCCTCCCCAGATCATTAGCTGAAAACCTTTCATATTTCATCCGTTAATATCTCCGGTAACGTACACATGCTGGATGCTTGTGGCGGGGTAGCACTCTACGGTAAGCGTCTCCTCTGCGCACGAATACAAATCGGCCTTTCGAGTTCACTTGTACCATGGACTCGTCTGTGAAGCAGTGGGCGGTGAACATTGTGCCCTTGTCCAGATGGAATTGACAGAAGGCGATACGAGGGGCACGATTTGCCAACCGAACTGAATGGCCGTAGCGAGTGAGGCTCTTGATGAGTCCGAGTTCCTTCCGGATTCTCTTGATCACTGATACCGAAAGCTGAAAATATAACAAATGTTGATGCAAGACTACGGTAAGAGATTGTGATTACGGTAGGCGAGATTAAGGTAAGAATTGTGATTACGGTAGCCACGAGAACACGGTATTCATGACAGGAATGTTTGTACATGCTCACATTTTCGTTGAACTTCTCTTTGATCTCCTTCACGAGCTCCACGACTTTCTTCTGGGTATCATCTAGATAAGAGTCTAAGATGTGGTCGAAGATCGGCTTGATGTTGTCCTTGTTGAGGATAGAGGATGGAATGTAGGCCTTGAGCTGGTCGTAGTCCTTGTTGATTATATGCCAAACTCGCGATTTAGAGATCTGGAAATCCAGAAAACTGGTCAGAAAGAGACGATAAAATCACCTTAGTTTTTCCAATTGCGTGGCATCTGTCTACAATCGCCTGATAGCTGAGACCTTGATCGCCCCATGCAATCACTTTATCCTTCCAGGTCCTTTCTGCCATCTTAACAAGATAAATTACAGTAATAATGGCCAAACAAAGGGAATAAAATTTTGAAAATGGTCTCTTATCCCGCTCTTCTGGATAAAATCATCTGATGAAATGATTTTCATCATCAGCTGTCATGAGCTGTTCGGATTCAGTTGTTTATTTCTCTTCTGTCGTTCGTTCCTTCTTTTTTATTTATCACCTTCCTATTTATCTATTTATATTTTTCCTTTCCAGATGTTTTATTGTCTTCTCAAAATAGGAGATCTCTACGAGATCTCAGATCGATCAATGATCACCGGTCCGGAGTTGGCGTGGGGAGAAGTGGAAGTGAAGAGAGGTCGCGGATCGAAGGAGAAAGCACTGTATGTGAATGGAGGGAGCCAGAAAGAGATGCTGGCTGAGAAGAACAAGTACGAAAACGGGATCTTGAAGCCGAAGAGACCCAAAAAGCATCCCTTGGTATGTCATTTTCGTCACTTTTTTATGTATTCAAATACTGGTCGCAGATCAATGATCTTTGATCTTTCTAGTTTTCGGTAGTCGACCCTCCTTCCGAGAATGATGATGGTGAAGAGGAGCTGGAAGAGGCGGAAGAAAACGTCCTTCGAAAGGGTCGCCCTACTCGGCAGGCTGCCCTGCAAGTCAAGGTAGAGAAGACCACTCCTCCCCCTCCGCCCAAGAAGGGAAGGGATAACTCCCTCCCACCTGCTGCGCTCCCCTCATCTACCGCACCCTCGGCCTCGGGACCTACCGTATCCACCAAGCCTCCTTCTCCGACTGTGCCCTCTGCTGTGACTCCATCAACCTCGTCTGCGTCTGCAGCCACTCCAGTCTCAGGTAAACAGTTAATAGTTTTTAGTGAATTCCTTGAGGAATCGAACATCCCCAGGTACCGTAACCTTGGACATAATCTACGGCCTAATCTGTGATGTGAAAAGTCAAGTGGACAGACTCTCTGCACGCCAGGATCGCATGGAGGACCAGCTGAGAGATGTCTACAACGACACTGTCGGAATCAGACATGAGGTAACAATTTAGCATTATCTAGAGTCTACTGTAACTTACTTGTTTCAGAGCCGACAACTGGTGGACTGCACGAAGGAGGCAAAGGAGAGGATCGGAGAACTAACTGTGGTAGCGGAGAAGATCAAAGAGCAACTCCCTCGTCCCCCGAAAGGTCATCTTTTCTCCATTTTACTCATTTTTTCGGTACTCTTTCCTATGAGAAATTTGAATGGATATGAATTCACTACTATACAGGCCCGCAGTATGATATCTACGAGGGATGGACTGAGGAAAGAGTGGCTGAGATCGATGATAAGGATGATTCTCTTCTTGTGTTCGCGGGCAAACTTGATCGTGCCTTCTTCCAAACATCCCCTCTCCCACACCAACAGAGAAATCAGGAAAAGCTCAGATGGCTTGTCCAGGTGAGGAATACTTGTTTCATAAGATGTTTCCCTATTGATCTACGACAAATAGTGAATCTCACGTGGATATTTCAGATTGTCCTTCATCGCCGTCGTGATGAAGTCAAGAGTGAGAGGAAGAAGTGGAGATCATTGATTCTCCAGAGAATCAATGGGAACGCTACGAGAGAAGAGGAGAAAATCTACATCGATCGACAGATGCAGGCGTTCGCTGGATCCAGGATTAGAAAGACCTTCACTCCTCCTGTTCACCTCTCTAGTACCCCATTGAGCAGACACACTCCTACTAATGTACCTCGTAGACTTTCCACCGCAATCACTTCTTCAACCCAGTCTGGGGGCCCTATGAGATACGGTAGAATGATCTACTCTCAAGACCTACCATCCTCATCGATCATTATGAACGATATGGACATGTTCGAATAAGGAAAAAGTCCGAATCGTCCCGTTAATTGTTGCTTACCCCCAGAAGTCGTTACATTTCTCTTTCTGTTGTCCCTTGTTGAATACACAATTAGACCAATAAAGTCGCTTTATTACTTTTCTCTACAACTCAAGCAAAACATTGCGAAATAAATACAACAAAAACACTTCTCACTCATTGATACTTCCAATTCATCTTTCTTGGAAATAGCGGCTTGTTGCTTCGATCGAAGGATGGCAGAAGCAGAAGAGATCTGAAAGCAGAAACTAATATTATTTGATATTTCCATTGCACAGTTTAGTTTTCTTTTTGGTACGAGTAACCAAATAGTAGAAGCATTCCCCATTCATTCAATTAGCGGAAAGAGAAAAAAGAGGAGAGACATTTTAAAAACTGTTTTCAACATTATTTGATAAATAAATAAAAACACGTTGACAAAAAATATTGTTGGAATTTATGCTAGGTTGCAACAAAATATTGACTAACCTATCATGGCACGGTTGTGCGACTGGACGACATTCTTTTCTCCTGAGGGAAGGCGGATGCGGGTATTCTCGGTGACAGGGTTACACGATAACTGAAAAAGCAGCCATTGACATTACCGTTTCACCAGACAATTCCCCTAACACATGGAAAGCAAACAAAGAAGTGTTGTTCAGTTTGTTGATTGAGTTACAGATGCACTCAATATTGAATAACTTGGTGTTTCGAGCAACAAACTGTCAATCGGGAGTGCTAACCTTACCTTGTATCGATTGAGAGTAGATATCTCAATATGAAGAAGTGTGCTTCTTTGTAACTGGGCAGAAGTTGTTGAGATGGGCATTCTGTCCGGTCGCTCCTTACAAGGCACACAAACGACGGATTGCACGAGGGCTTCTGGAACACGATGGAGTCAGCGTGTGAATTCATTACGGAAGTCAATACATCCCGAGAATAGTGAAATTAAACGGACACTAGGTACTTGAATAACAAGCAATTAGATTGAATGGTCTAAGGAAGAATATAGGGGATATTGAAAGAATATAATAAACGTACAGCGAGAGAAATGCTTGAAAGGGTCGTCTGTGGTTCTTGAGAGGAAGAAGCTGCACATTCGCTCCGTTGTTCCCGTACACTGGTGTGCTGACTGCAAGAATAATAGCCATGATTAGGACACGTGTCAACTGGGGGGAAAGACCAACGAATTACTGTTTGATCGTCGACAAAAGGATACAAGAGTACTTTACGGTAAAAGAGAAACAGTGAATCACCTTCCATCCCATTGAAAAATACTTTACGGCCAAAATATAAATAACCTTGTTTTCAGCGATAGAAATGGCCAGGTGGATTCGTTTCAATAAAGGTTAATGGATAATTCACACAATACATTTAGATAAGCAGTAAAATAAATAAAAACGCACTCTTCTTTCTGCGATCATGGTGCTCTTCGTCCTCTTGTACTTGTGCGGGCAACGGAACTCGACGATGGCGAGAGGTGCCCCTCTTCCGGTGTCGTCCACAACTGAAAATAGAGCTTGAACAATAACAAATGAGCCTTATCAAGTGTGAAGCCTCAGTGTAGTGCAACGCAGCAAAAATAGACTGATTTGGTCGATACAGCGATGGGAATGAAAGATTTCGCCCGTAATAGCCGGAAAGGAGCTGGTAGCATTGATTTAGAGCAGCAATGACACGAAACTTTAAAGAAACAACCAGACAATAAGGAAATCGACGCTATTTTATCGAAAGACGCACTAAACTAGGGGAATTTTGCCATCAAACTCATCTCTAATAAATAGGCGACCGTTTTATGAGCATTGAAGCTCGTTCGGACGATTTTGTGAGAAGATAAATGAAAGCGAACACGAAAACGAAAATAGGAAACTTGAAAACCGACTCACAGCTTCATTTGACGAGGAGGGGCGCGAAATAAGCGTCCCTCTTATTCTCCTCGATAATGCACGTCATCTGAAATGCAAGATTAGGCAAAATTGGCGTTAAAACACAATAAATTCAATGAAAATGCAGCAGAAAATGAAAACATTTCGTCACTGGCTCGGGCATGCCACGGGTAAATGATAATGTGCACACCACACGCAGTTACCGTAATCTTGAAATTTGTAAAAATCGATTAGCTCGTTCATTTAATTTAAATATTATTTTTAAATGATAAAATAAGTTGCGCAACGTGATTCTGCGTTGAATAAGCACAAGCATGTGCTATTTAAGTGTATTTTGAGGGTCATCAAATTTTGTAACAAATGTAACAAACATTGTGAAATTTGTCAAATTCGTTCCGGAATTTTAATTCGGTACGATAGTAGTTAAAATACAGTCCTAGGGTTAGATCACAATGCACCGAGGTACGCTTGCTGACGTTAGCCCTCCTACCGTACTTTCGGATACCGTACACCCGTGCTGTCTGCTACAGTACCCTCTTGCTTCTCACCTTCAGCTGGAGCAGCTTCAGTAGCGATGTCCGACCTGGAATCGAGCGCACGATCGGAGGAGCGCACAGCGGACCCTGAAAAACCGTTGATTAATCTTTGATCTTTGATCTGCACTCGGAGGGGAAGCTGACGAACGAAACATCATCCCGTGAGTGAGAGAACATTATCTCGAAGGTTATGATTGTCGTCTGGATCGATTGTTCTACCAATTATTCCATTCGGACAAGGCTGTAGTACCGTAATCAACCGTACTTTGAAGTTTGTTCGATGTCCTGAGAATAGTTCTGAACCAGTGAAAAGTCAGTCCAAATCTAGTAGTTGAAATCCAGTCCAACAGTTTACTGTAGACAAAGGACAGATTACAGCATACCAAGGTTCAGTACTCATCGGCCGTCCTACCATGCTTCCGGATACCTTAAACCGTGGTACCTTCTACAGTACCCTCGTGCATCTCACCTCCGACTGCAGCAATTGCAGCGTGCGTCGTACCGGCGGCATGAGGCTGTTGATGGTGTAGGGAGGCTCGGCCAGCAGTCGAATCAGAAGGTCGTTGCGGATTCTATAAATTGTAGATTAATCTTTGATTTTTGATCTTCAATCTTGATTGCGATCATTCGGGTACATTCCCCCTTCTTGGATTACTGCACTGCTGTAATCTACCGTACCTCGCATTGTCCTCAAACGGGAGTCGCTCCCAGAACGTGCCCACGACGCTGTGTACCGGCTGAATATCGAGTAGTGTTATTAGATCGAATAATTTCTATTCGCGAACTACTTTGCACAAGTGCACTTGTTCGTTCGTCTTTTCGAAATTTGAATGAAACTCATCCAATTCTCACATTTCGAACGCACATTTTGAATTTACTTTGGATGAGTTTCATTCATACTTTGGTTCAATTATGCAAAGTTAATCGCGAATTGAAATTATTTGATCTAACAACACTAATATAGAGTGCAATTCGCAAACAAAAACAGGAAGCCATTGGCTCTCTCAATTATCTACGCGATTCCATTTGTCCGGCTGCTGAGTAAGTATGCAGAATGGAGATAAAAATAGATGAAAAATTGGCATCGACCCTCCTCTTTTTGCATGATCTCTAGCCGATCAGAGAAACGAGAGAGTATGGGGAAATGGGGAGATTCATATGCCCATTTGTCATCAATACCTTGAGCGGGAGCTTGCGGTGGGGCTTGTACTTGGTCTTCAGAAGAGAGGGCAGCTTAGCCGCCATTGCCGATCTGAAAGAATTCGTGAGTACGGTATCAGAAATTATCGCTAGGTTACTGTATATCCGAAAGTATGGATTGCTGGGTACGGTATTTGTTTGCTCTTTTCTTCTCTTTTTTACCTGTAGTACTCGGGCATGGGATAGTCGTGAATGAGCTGTAGCAGAAGAGTGATCATGGTTGGGAGCTGAAAGATCAAAGATCACTTCTGGGAGAGAAGAGAGATCAAAGTTCAAACTCACATTGTCGTCTTTCCTCCTGCGCTTGAACGACGTCTTAAGATTTCGCTTACGAGTCGAATTTCGAGCTGTGAGACTGCAACAAGAGTACTGTAACTTTCGATAGATCAGCGATACACGGCCATTTTATTTCCAGACAAGCTCCGGCTTAGCGTTGAGAAAGTGTCTACTCAAGTTTCTGCAGTATCCCCAGTTGAAACGAAAAGCCACCATAAACGTAGTGTAAAACTACCGTCACCCTCTGAGCAGATACCATAATCTTACGATAAAGAACCGATGTGAGATCAAAAACTGACCGAATCTTTGTCCGCCAATTCACGAGCGAGGGAGAGGAGGATGAGAGGGTTTGTTTCTCTTCAGGATGATCGACGAGAAGGCGAAGGGGGAACGTAGAGAGATGCCTGGAATAAAGAATATATTTTTTTTAAAAATATTCTTGTTTAATTCTCTAGAATGCTCTCAAATCCAATCCATTCATCCAGCAAACTCGTGAAGCTCCACATTTCATTACAGCTACATTACCAAAATAAATAATTGTTTGAAAACCAACCATAATGAGGACAGTACTGATATATATATTTTATCTACGCTCGAGGCGCAACGCGATACGGTAGTAAAATAATGATGTGATTATGACAAGAACGATGTGACTCTCCTCTCAATGAGGATAAAATGGTTAATTGGGGGGAGCAAGTATAAATACGAAGATCTAATCCGCTGGTTCCATCTGTCTTTCTTCTGGGTGAGGGAAACCGAGGAGGAGAAAATTCGGGCACCAGGTATACTATATACTCCGAAACCAGTTTCATAGATCTCTAAAAGGGAGGACTATTAGGAGGGGGAAGGGTTGATGTAGATTTACTTGACGATCGTTGAAGGAGGGGGAGGGGTGAGGGGAATATAAGGGATAGAATATTCGAATATTACTAGCGAAAGATGTATTTACTAAAGTCGAAATCTAATTCACGTAATCTCTTCTTATAAACATAGACACTAGACGATGAATGAACATAAGTTGGTAGAGCATTCAAGATTCTAGCGATTCTACGTGAGAAACAATGATATCTAGGTGTGGATTTGGTGTGTTCAATATGTATTCCAAAGTTATTGGACCGTAGTCTAACTGGGGTGAACGTGAAGAATCTATTACGGTCGAGAATGGTTTCTCCATTCATAATTCTACGGGCCAGAACAAGAACAAAGATGACTCTCCTCTCATAAAGCGCTTGAATACCGAGATGAGACAGACGTTTAGAGTAGGAAGGTAGAGCATGAGGATAGGAAGGAGATGGAAAGCAACGATAGAATAGGATTCGAGTGAACTTCTCTTGGATTTTCTCAAGCTTCTGACTCTCTTTTTTGAGATACGGGTTCCAGAAAGGACAAGCAAACTCGAGATGAGGAAGAACATAGGTGCGGAAACATTTAATGAGGATATCAGGATTGTTAATAGAAACTGCACGGAGCATAATATTCATAACAGTAGTGGCTATTTTAACACGAGCATCAATGGATGGAGCATTTAAAAGAGAGGGGACAACTTGAACACCTAGGTCACGCTGTTGGGGTACGGTATTGAGAATGACATTGTTGATTGAGTACTGGGGTACAGGAGAGGAGGAACCAATATGGAGATGAGTTATTTAACTGATGAAACGCGATTCGAGTACTATAGTGCTAAAAGCAAGAACCCCTCTCTACCCTCTCCACTATTAGCAGAGCTATAAACTCTACTATTAGCACAGCTAAAAGCAAAATCTACTATTAGCAGAGCTAATTCATCTATTAATAGTCTACTAGCTAGCACTGCTATTAGTAAAACTTTTAGCTGTGCTAATAGTGGAGAAATACCAGAGTAGCGACGACGAGAAGACGCCCTGTAAAGACACGCCAGCATTTATAGTAGGTCCCAACCGGGATTGTTACGAGCTAAATCAATGCTTTTCACTGTATGCGTTGTCCCTTTGTAGTTTTTTTGTTTACTACAGCTGTTTGCGTTGAAGTCAACAAAAATGATTCCCATGTCTTACATGAGTCATGTAGGAAGGATCTCTCCGTTCGAAACAATCCGAGTCTAACTAATGTATCTTCAGCTACAGTATCCCCATCGTGGTTACCGTAACCCGAATAAGTTACCGTATCGAGGACGTCACATACGAGTGGATTAGCCGACGTCGGCAAGAAAGCTACCCTACCCTAATCCACCGTATGCGAGGGCTACAGTGACCCGAGTATCGTAATCTGAAACTACAGCCATCCACAAAACTAGACACTTACCGTATCGAGGACGTGACAGACGAGTAGATCAACCGATGCCGCGCACGATCATCTCCAGCGCCAGGAGGAGCAGCTGATGAAGGAAGGCATCTGAAGAAGATGACATCATCACTACGAAATGTCACAACAAATAGGCTCTGTCATCCCTAGTGATCACTACGAAATACAATGCAACAAAATAAAACGAGACGATTGGATTTTTAAAACACAAATTCAACTTTTGTAATGGGAAGAGAGGAAGAAAATAGGAAAAATGGAGACGACTGAACCGAATGAACCAACCTCCACGGCCTCGAGCGAGCAGAATGAAGATGATCCATTGTTGTTTCGATAAACGAATTACTCGTGAGAATAAGATCAGCAAATTGATTTGACAATATCGTAAAGCTTACAATTAGATCAAAACTCACATATTCCTCAAAAAAGTTTGTTGATACTGCGATGCGATGCAAATCCTCTTCTTCTACATAATCATGATTAGCTCAGAGGAGACTTGTTTGACCCAGTTTTCATCTGCTTCCGTAGCGCAGTAGGCAGCGCGTCAGTCTCATAATCTGAAGGTCGTGAGTGCAGTCAATATGGAATATCGCCTTGCGGTCTCTGAACGTGCGCCAAGGGAAAAAGAAATGCGTTAATCCTTCTGTTACACTAGATTATTTCCGACAATAGACAATGACCCGCGATGGGAAAGAGACACTTCAGTAGAAATTTTTTTTTAAAGTTTCGCTTGAATTTTTCGAGAACGACCATTGAGTTGGTAGTTCGATTTAAATAATACAATATATTTCTGAGAGAAAGTCAGTTATTGTATAAAAAAATATTCTCACGATCAATTTGTTTATCGAAACGACAATGGACCTTTTCATCCCTCCTCATTCTGCTCGATCGAGGCCGTGATGGTTGGTTCATTCTAGATATTCTCTTCCATTTTCCTTATTATTTCTACTCTTTTCGCATTCCAACAGCTGGATTCGTCGATTGCAACTTCAATCGTCTTACTATAATCACTTTGAACATCGAACACGCTCGCATCGGCACCGTCCTCATCTTGGTGAGGTGTCTAGTAATGATGTCGTTTCTGTGTTCGACTCTCTTCATTCTGCACGCTCTCTCATTTCTCTGACCGGCGAAATAGTGTGCGTAATGGAGAGAGTCAAAACCAAAAAAAAAACCTGCATAACTAGTGTCCACTAGTGATGTCCAATCGACACCGACTCTCCTCACTTCGCGTTCTCTTTCTCCGATCAGAGAGATATGAGAGATCTTGCGAAATGAGAAGCGGCCGATCTCGATTCGGTATCATCACTGATTTCGGATCGACTTTCCTTGGAAATTTATCCACAATGAACTGTAAATACCCTTTCGGGGTCTGAATGTTTATTTGCCGAATCAGATGAATTTCAAACAGATTATGAAAAGATTTTCTGGTCAGAAAAATAATTCCAAAATTAAGGCCTCGCTCACTGTATTCTTCCCTCCTCACCTTCTCGTCGATCCTCCGGAAGAGAAGCAAGCCCATCTGGAGAAAAGAGAGGTCAGCATTCGAGAAGCGTCCCCTCATAAGAGTCATTCACAGAGCAAATCCATCCACTCCATCAACCAAGACATTTTCTCTGGTTCCTGTCCAGCGTGGATCAGAATGTAGAAAAAAAGAAAGAAACATAAGGGTGGTGGAGAGACTTTTATCACAGGAGAGAAAGGAGAAAACGCGCATCGAGGAGGAGAGGGACAGAGCTCACCGGTCGCAGATGACCAACCTCACCACTGCACTGCAGGCGATTAGGAGAGAGCACGTGTGAGCATTTAAAAAAATTCTGAATCTAAAAATTTATCTTTTTTTCTTGTTGACCAAATGCCTTAGCATGGCTATTTCCACGGCACGAAATAGTCTGATGCTTCCTAATGTTTCTTAGTTGCTTTGTCAATTAATTTTTTTTTAAATGAATATAAAAACACGTTTTTTTGCAGCACATTCGTCAATCTGGTCGCGGGCGGCGCTACTCAGCGCGTGCTGCGAGCCATCAACATCGACCTATTGCTGAGTGTGATGAGGTATTGATTTTGAAAACTTCATTTTCAATTTCCTGTCTTTTTTATAGGAATACCGTAAGATCAACAAGAAATCACTGTGATATGATCTTCACACTTCGATAGCTTGCAATATGTTACCAGGATACCCAGATCTTACGATTTTTCAAGTCGGAGAATTGAAAAGTACAGTAGTCTTTACAGATTGCTGCTGAAGGTGTACCACTCGATCAAGGACGCCACTCATCTAGACAAGGAGTTCATTCCCGTGCTGGAGGAGACTATCGATGTCGGCGAGAGGTTGGTCGTTGATCTTTGATCTTTGAACTTGGTCGATGTCGGCGAGAGCTCAGTTCGGCTAACTCTATGCACTATTTCCCGCTGAGAGTCACTTTAAAAGTAAAAAAAAACAATCGATTACGTTATCGGAAAATTAACAGCTCTGGCGATGGGAGAAGTAATGAGAGATACAATGCGTTATTTCCCTATTACTAGATCAATTGCTTGCTTGAATTTCGAAATCTCTCAGTGTACAGTGGAATCAGTCGCACTTGCCCAAAAAAGCTTCTTTCGGACTCGAATCTGGAAAAAATAACTGCTTTTCCAGAATCATGGACGTCTGTCGTCCTGTGGCTGCTGCTTGAGTCGTCAGCCAAGAATACATCACCACCAGCTCAACAGGATCAGGAATCCCTATCCATCTCCCCATCCATTTACTAAAAATGTGCGATACAATCTATTCTATTCTAAAAATGTGCCATAAACTCTGGACTAGCTGAACAATGTTCGATTATTTTTCTTGCTTGAGTTGCCTCAATCTGCAGCACTGAAATTTCAAAAAGGAACGACTCTCCTCAATTTGCATTCGCTTTCGTTTTTCTGACCGACGATAGAGAGCATTACATTTTTGTAATGATACGATCATAATTGTGACCAAAGGATGAGACCGCGCACGTTTCACGCTTAACTATTCTCCGGTTTTGCGTACTGGAATCGCCTTTTCGCATATTTGAATTTTTGCACTACGGAAATATAATTAACGGATAGCGTAAACAAATCATTTGTAAATTCGTCATTACGGGAACAGTTTATTCCCCGGAACAACTTTTTGTAAATTTGTAATACGCGGAATGAGGACAGTCGATTCCGTTTTGAGACTTCACTAACTAAAATCTAACCTCTAACATAAACATGTATCTAATAAATTCCATAATCTTTTAAATTCTCACCGTTTTGTGCAAACGTTTCTTGAAAGTCAGCATACGATCAACAAAACATTTCGAAAGTTCTTTTAAAAAAATGTTACATTTGAATCTGCCAGAAGGATCCATGCCACGGGGCCTGCTCGAATAAGCATCGCGTTCGTTTCTCAATCAACTGCGTCCTCTAACCAATTTTCAGCAATTTTTGTGAACGTTTTCTATATCTTTTCCACATTAACACACATAATTGTTTCTCACCTAGCATTTCCGAATTTCGCGGTGTCATTGCTTTCTCTAATGAAATCGTCTCTATCTGAGATAGACTATCTCTCTTACAACTGTAAATAGAAAAAGTGAAATGTGTAATCAAATACAGATTAATGACTGAATTTGTGCCATTTCATTCGCGAATATAAATTGTTTGATATTATATAACAATATTACTTCAGATGCCAATGAATCATCAAGCAATCAAAGCCTTGCTATCTACCCTGCTTCAAGATGCAACACGCAACCAATAGTCAGCAAATATATTATTGTTGATCTAATATCTTTTAGAAACATATGGGTATCTGCTCAGGTGGCATGTTCCTGATTGTACCCACTTTTCAGTTCCGCTGAATATCTCATCTTCATTGGCACTTCTCAACACGACCTACGACTTTTCGCCGCAGCCATAATCACTTCTTTGGAAAACTCGAAGTGAGCAGCAAGGGGAAAAGATGATGCATTGAATTGGATAGTACCGTTCTTATGCAATTTAATACCGGACTCAATCAATATTTCAGACTTGCTCTATCGATCTACCAAAAGATCAAAAACAATGTGAACAATGTGAAGGAGTACATTACCTTGCTCGAGCGTACTATCAGAATCACAGAGAGGTTATTCGATTGATTAATTCAAAATGAAAAAAATATTAACGGTCAAATATTTTTCCTAGTGAGTATTTTTTGCGGGTTCATATACACAATTTCGTTACGCTTTCCGTTCTCACAGCACTATAGTAGGCGATGACTCCAAGATGACTAATAGCTATTGTAATGAAACAAGGTTCGGGGAAGGGAAGGTTAGGAAACTGCCTAGGGGAATCAGAGGGAATAGACAAAAACACTTGCCTGTATTCAGAACAGTAGATCTCTGTCGACCAGTGGCTGCTGCTTGAGACGTATCAATCTTCTGTCTAGAAGACATCCCCCTCGTTAAATCGATTTTCTCCATATTCGCTCATCACTAATATTGTTAGGAATATGATGCTGAACGATGTGATGAAAGTTGTATCGAAATCTGAAATCAGATTTTGTGATAAATGTTGCACTGATTGTTCATTCCAGAATACGCTCCTTTTGAAAATCCAGCCTATGCACTGTAATCCATTATGATTATCAAAAATATTCGATACATTCTATACTTACTCAATGCATTGAGTAAATACTTAGAGCACAAAGCACTCAGAAGCAAACATCTTCAAAGAAAGACGATACCTACCTCACTTTTTTACGTCTATTCGTTGCTCATCCTTTTTTTTTAAGTGTTAAATTTAGTGTTTGTTATTGCTCGTGGATCGTACCCCTGCTATGGATTCACTGGTGCAATGGTGAAAGTGATGGAGGGAATCATGGACCGGTGCTCTAAAAACTCCTTCACATGGACTCCCACATCCACCTGACCTCCTAATGCGGTGCCACAAGCAATACTCACTGGTGAGATTGCAATAATAAATCATCTACGCCCACTCTGGTATGCGGATCCAAGTTCGAAACAAGCAAATCCAAGGGTTTCCAAGTTGTCCCCAAGCTTGATGGCTAGTTGGAAATCTCCTTAATTCGGCGTGCCATTCAGCCAACATGCCCATCAGTAGGATACCGCAGGGAACGCTGGACGGAGACTAGTGGTTGGGGCGCGCGCCTTTCTCTACCTCTTGCAAAACATCACCTGCGGGCGGGAGTCGAACCTGCCTGCGTCGGCATGCCAGTCAGACACCATGCCCATTAGGCAGAGGGAGGCAGAGGGATTTGAACCGACGTTCTTCTACCATCTTGCAAAACATGGTCGATCGTGGGACTCGAACCAGCGATATATCGGGCTTCGGTCAGACACCATAACCAATAGGCCAGGGCGGCCTACCGCCGGATTTCTCCCACCGTCCCGGGCGGTCGCTTCCCTACCGTGGTCGCCTTGTAGAGATAGGCACCCGGGCCAACATCTCTCATGTCAGAGGAGTGCGCAAAATGATGGAGGCAGAGGGATTTGAACCGACGTTCTTCTACCATCTTGCAAAACATGGTCGATCGTGGGACTCGAACCAGCGATATATCGGGCTTCGGTCAGACACCATAACCAATATGCCAGTCAGACACCATGCCCATTATGGGCATGGTGTCTGACTGGCATGCCGACGCAGGCAGGTTCGACTCCCGCCCGCAGGTGATGTTCAGTCTAACTTCTTGAAATCGATATGTTGACAGCCCTTCCTCAGCATCACTTTTCTACATGATAAATTCTGCATCGAAAAAGATTAGCTGAATTTTTTAACGTAACAAGTTTCTCTACATTTTATGAAACAGTTTAAATTTGTAATTGTAATTATGTTCTTCGATTAGAAATCTGTAGGATGGATATGAGTGAAGATTCCCGCTCCATGAAATAGTGCGAATCTCACTCAGACATGCATACAGATCATGATCAGGAACGACATGGCATGCCATCAGACATGGCAGGGATCATGATCAGGAACGGTTTCCAGCATCCGCTTACCCGTTATGATCCATGCCACGGGGATGCCTCAATCGGCTCCACGGGTCATCTGATCCATTCACATTCGCGTCCATTTACGGCCAGTGACTACCCATCCAACCGCGTCATCTAGTAGGAAGTGTTTTTGTCTATTCCATCTGATTGCTATAGGTACATTTTCAAAATTTTTCTTTTTCCGAACCTTGTATCATAATAAGTTCGCGTGCTGGTAAAATCTAATCTCCTTCTGTTTCCATTCATCATCATATTATTAAATATATATTTTTGATGGTGTTGCTTCAGATGTCGAATATTGGAGATCAACCAAGGCTGATGAGACACCTTACGAACTTGCTGCAACAAGCCACGCTTGCTCGAAAGTACTGATAATTTAAAAAATATATATACAAGTGTTGTTATTTGCAGTAACATTGAAACTCGCCTGGAATATGGAGTCTCTCAACGAGACCTTCGCCCCATCGCTACCACTAATCATACCGCTCTTGAATATTTAAGGTAGGCATAATTCTGCTGAATTGTACGGAAAAATAATTACGTACAGTTAGTTTTTCATCGATCAAACTTTTTGAAAGATGTTGATCTTCTTTAGGTTCATGCTATCGGAATTCCAATCGAAGGTCGAGACTGAGCTCATGAAATCGTTCATTCAAAAGATTGAGGAGATAAAAACCGTCTGCGAAAGGTTCGTTTTTAAATGAAACCTAAATCGATAGTGAATACCCACTATTTTCGAAATTGGGATCGCTGTCTCATGATATCCTATATTATATCGTCACTAGACCGCTGGATATTATGAGCGAAATCAAGAAACAGAGGAATTTACAACTTCAGAAACCAAATATTCGAGTATTCCTGATTTATTCGCTTCCAGAATCGACGTCTTGTGCCGGCCGGTGGACGCAGCTTGACTCGCTTCTTTATGAAGACTTCACTCCCGATCTTCAATTCGAGTCTCACTGCTGTATTTGATCGTTTATGGCAACCAGCACCAATGCATTGAATTGTGGGAATTCGAGCTGTATAAAAGGTGGACTCATTGATTCGTGATGAGTCGGAATCTTTCATTCCCCATATTGTCTCTGCCATAAGCTGTGAGGTCAACTGTGCTAACATCCATATGCACTGAACGTACTTTATTCCATTAATACTCCCATAGATAACTCAATACTCCCAATTGTTCCATAACTACTCCCATGGAAAAAAACTACGCCTTCTTCAACCCCATCTTCACAGCTTGTATTTCTTCCTCAGCTGCGCAGCCTCCGCCATGTGGGCGGATCTAATCTGAAAACAATGAATTCCGATGTTAGATTTTCTGTGAATAAGAGAAAATGCGTCTATGCACCTCAATTCAGCTCGAAAATGCGGTGGTTTGACCAACTTCTATCACTTCACAAGATACAATACTGATCTCTGTTTTTATGGGTTGAACATGCATTAGTTTCAGAATCTATTCGATAAGTTTTGATTTAGACCCTTTTTCCTGTGGTGTGCGCGCCCAAGTTAGAAACAAGCAACAAAATGCGTTTCCAAGTTGCCCACAAGCTTGTTTATAACTTGGAGAACCTGACCCTGCTTGGGCGCGCACACCAGATTCGCTTCTCAAGATGAGATACTAACCTCCATCATCTTCCATACTTCCTCATCAATCTTTGCGTACGCCTTCTTCTTGATGACCATCTCGCGATGGTCGGGGACGAGAGGAGCAGTGGCGAAGCGAGTGGGGCCGATGAAGCTGAAAATAATTGCAGTTCGTCAATGCAATTCAATAATCGTACAATTACGCGTCATTCGCCTACGCAAACTCGATCAGTTTTCATTGACATTGATGATCAAAGAGAGGTGACTAAATGACGTGTCCAAGCGTTCCTGATAGTGATGTCAAAACGGAAACGTTCCGATTTGTCATAGCTAGTTTCTAATATTAAACCGCATTTACTAACTGCTTTGACTGAGAGATGACATTGCTAGGTAAATCTAAAAACACTCACCCGATTCTATCTTCTTCGAACCAGTGCTCATCCTTTGAAATCTTGCGCGGGTTTCTCGTCCTCGCTCCATACTCCACGATTCCGGGTTGTATGTTCTGCAAGATACATCGCCATTTGCAGTTTTGATCACATGACACCCTCTGAAACCCTACTGGACGCATTTTGACGACAAGAGTTTCGATTGAAACAACAAAACAAACAATTTACAGTATGCATTCCATTACTCTCCTCACTCCCTCCTTCTCCTCCTCGCTTATTCCCTCCATTGCGAGACGCACGAATTCGTCGTCATCGAAGCTGAAATTATTCATTTTATTTTTATTGCAACAAATGCACTATCCGCCAATTGGGAAACCTAAACTCACGGAAGGGGTAGTGAAGAGGAATTGAGCCACATTGTTTGCACTGTAGGTGTAGGTGAGAGCGGTGGCGATACTAGAACCAATCCTTATTATTATTAAGAAATGAATATTTGAACGAAAACTAGTACACATTCAGTTGATGCTGATATCAGGGAAAATCTATTCGGCAACTCACTTATCGATTATCGGGTTTGATACATCAGATGAGAGGGCGAGGAAGAACCATGTGAGGGCGTGGAGAAGAGGTCCGGCGATGACGAAGGGAAGGTTCCGATAGACCTCAATAAGGAGTTCTCAGAGATGCTCACTATTGGCCTATTCTAGTGATGATCAATCGACTCTCCTCTTTTCGCCGTATGCTCTCGAGAAGGCATGCGAAATGAGCATAGTCGTTTTCGATTATACATTTCTACTACACAGCATAACGGCTCAAGTAAAGTGACTTGTAAGCGTACCTTGCCCACTCTCTCCCGCATGAACGGGTCGAAGACATCGAGGAAGTGATGCGTCATCACTTTGAAATGGGGCCGGTTCCTGGCAAGGCATTGATTCGTTCATGGTCAAGAATGACGATTACTGCACAGTGATATGTTCTTGGCAACACATACTGATGATGTCCTAGCACGCTTCGAAAGACGGCAATTTGTAAAACGCACCTGAAGATCCTCACAGCGTGCTCGCCCGCGGTCGCGGAACATACGGCGACGACCATGTTCAGCGCCACGATGGGCAAGCACAACTCGACTGCAATTGGGAATGTACACGGAGATACCAGTAGAATGAGTGGCGCAGACCCACAATTGTATGTTATAAGTAATAATTGTCAGAAAATCGGTAAAAGTGACAGGTCAATGTCTGACCCCTCTTATTCTACTGACACATCTTTGATACTAATTTCAAGCTCGTCGAAACAACGTGAATACAATTCAATTATTTATCCACCATGGGGTATAAGGAGATTGGAATAGCGGAGATCTTCGTTAACTTTTTTTTGGCAAGAATGAAGGTGTGAGGAGACCAGACAACTGATCCATACTCGAGCAATGGTCGGATAAAAATAGTGAATGCGCGACAGTACAATTGGGGTTCAGGAGAGAAAAAGCATTTAAACATTATATTAATTTTCGCTCTCGCTTTAGATACCATTTTAGAAACATGATCGGAAAATTTAAGGGAGGGGTTCATAATAATACCAAGGTCTTTCATGAAAGGTGAAGTGGAGAGAGGAATATTATTAATCGTGAAAAGAGCACGCGGTGAGAGAGATCCATAATGAACTACAGTGCACTTAGTCTCGTTTAGGGATAGATTCCATTCAAGAGACCAATCGAATACAGTGTTAATAGCATGCTGTAAGATGTGAGAGTGAAGTGGAACCTTTGCGTAGATCTTTAGATCGTCTGCATAGATACCATACTTTATCTGGGAAGGCAACACTTTACAAAGATCGTTAATGAAAAGAATGAATAATAGCGGACCGATACATGACCCTTGCGGGACGCCTGATGTGACAGAAGTGGGATCAGATAAAGTGTTGCCAATGAGAACATACTGAAATCTGTTAGAGAGGTAGTTTGAGATCCATGAGGTAATGTGAGAGGAAAACCCTAGATCGGAAAGTTTATGTAGAAGGAGACGGTGATCTCAAAGGCTTTTTTGAAATCAAAGTAAATGGTATCAAACGAGGAATTCTGAGATTTGAAAAATAAGTAATCTGAATAGGTTTGTACAAGCTGAGTGCAAGTAGAACGGAAGCTTCGAAAACCAGATTGTTGAGAATCCAAAAGATTATTTCCATTCAGATACTCAGACATTTCAGAAATGATAATTTTCTCAAAAATCTTAGTTACAGAGCAGGTGAGACTAATAGGCCAAGTTTTAGGGATAGGTTTCACGATAGCTTTTTTTCCAAATGTCAGGGATTGCGTTAGCAAGTAAGCTTTGGTTGAATATGATCAACAGAGGAGAGACAATAGAGAATTTACACTTTGAGTAAAAGATGTTGGGAACGCCGTCAGGAGAGAAATTGCACTTAGGAGCTAGGGATCGAATAGCAATCAAAATTTGAGCAGAGCTAATAGAGGGTAAGTCAAAAGGTTGAGTGAGGGGAGGTGGAGATAGGGCTGGAAGGGGTGAATGGAGAGGGGAGGTATAAACAGAGGCAAAGTATTTAGAGAAAGCGGAAGCCTTATCTCGACAATAATTGAGTTCCATCGATGACAATAATTGAGTTCCATCGAGGTCAATGATACCGGGAGGCGTGGATTTACAGGCGTTTAGGCGTGTATTACAAAGACTATAGAATGCCTTAGGGCTCTTAGAATCGACGATACGAGATTCAACTCTCACATGAAACTCTCTCAATGCTCTTTCAAAACGTTTTACAAGAGTGATGGCATGGGCACTATTACGTGCAATGGAAGTTGCTCTCTTAGATTTACCATAAAGAATTCGTAAATGACGAGGATAACGGGAGAAGGGAGAGGGAGTTGATTTAGGCACGAAAGTGTCCAAAAGAGAGTTAACAAAATTACAGAAATAATTGAAAGAGTCGTCTATATTGAGAGGAGAAAGTGAAAGGGTCCAATCATGAGAAGAAATATGGAAATTGATTGAGTCCCAGTCAGCAAGGTGGTAAAGTCGAGAGGGAATAAATTCTTTCTTGGGAGGAGAGGGTGCGCTTAGAGAAAAAGAGATACTAGCATGATCAGAAAAAGGAGTTGATGGCTTTACATATATGTTCGATATATGATCGAATCGAAACTTGTCGAAAAGATTCTGAAACTAAGAAGATACAATACAGTAACTCGAATTCATGATCGGGAATGACGTCTTCTGGGAGTGAGAAGCGAGTCAGGCAGCGTCCACCGGCCGACACAAGACGCCGATTCTGAAAGCGAATAAATCGTGGATTTCCTGAGATTTGGTGTTTGATTGATTTGGAAATGTGGTGCTAGGTCGGAAGAAGATATTTCTAAAAACCGTCTCTGCCCCCTCTCCTTCTCTCGCACCCTAAAGGTTTCGTCCGACGTGGAAATGCGAGTTGTTTCGCTCACAATATTGTGTTGTCTAGTTGCTAGTTTAGAAATGCAGAGCTTCACTCGTATTCGGGACTCTTCTTTTTATGAGGAAGTGGGGAGAAGGGAGTATGAATTCGAAGAAGGAATTTGTAAGAGGGTAAACGAAGAATGTTTCACGATGCAATTCGGAACACGAGCCAGCCAGCTCATTAGGATTAGTTTCATCTTCACCTCAAGTTCTGATGCATGTTTTCCGAGGCTGCCCTTTTAAATGCCCTAATAACGAACCTCTTGCAGACTTCTATAATCTCCTCAATCTTTAGAATGAGCGATTTCATGAGATCCTCATCGCCGCATAATTGGTATTCCGAAAACAGGAATCTAAGAAAAAAACAAATAAACTTATTTCAAAAAGTTTGAATAATGAAAAAATAAATGTAGATATGCAATTATTCTGTATAATGTAGCAGGCCTATACCTACTAGGGATGTAAATCCGGTTTTTGCTCTCTCCATTCTGCACATTATCTCGTCATCAGAGAAACGAGCGTGCAGAATGGAGAAAGACAAAACCGAATTTACATCTCTAATACCTACCTTGAAGTTTCAAGAGCGGCGCTATTGTAGGTGGCGATGGGGCGAAGATCGCTTTGAGAGGCTCCATTCGCTTGGCAAGTTTCGATGATGCTGCAAAGTGCTGTTTTTAAAACCATAAAACTACAGAATCAATTAGATCTATCATCACTTTTGAGTAAGCTTGGCTTGTTGTAGCATGTTGGTAAGTTGTCTTATCCGTACGCGGTGGTCTTCATAAGTCAGCATCTAGAAGCCAGAATATCGATCTCAACAAAATTGGAAAATTTTGTCGTTAGTAGTAAGGTTGGTTTTTCGACCATCATTGCGATGTCGCAATGAGGGTCGAATGGCCAGTCCTAGGTAGGAGTAGAGTTATAGAGCGAGAGACATGTATGTACAAATGATTGAGATTAGAGTGTCTTTGTCAATATTGAAGCCAAATTTCCAGAATTGATAGGGCAGAATGATCCTACCAAGATCGCTAATTGAGTTACATTTTTTGAAGAGTCTTGGAAATAACAAATAATTTCAATATTTCAAGAATTCGCAAGAGGGAGTTGCGTCAGGCAAGTACTAAAACCATACATCAAATAGGTCTCGAAAAAGCGAGAGTGCACGTCGGCACTCCGGCAAGACCCATATCGGCAAAGCAAAAATACAGCGTAATGTATGGTAAAAAAACGATTATATCGGGTAGACCATGACGGCAAACTTGTTTGGGCATGTCGGCAGAAAACTCTGGCGAGGCCTCATTTGACGTATGACTAAAACAGAGGAGGAAGACGAGATCTCAGAGGATGAATGAGGACACGGGAAGTCTCATACAAAGGAATCATGTGAGATATCAGAGGATGAATGAGGACACGGGAAGTCTCATACAAAGGAATCATGTGAGATATCAGAGGATGAATGAGGACACGGGAAGTCTCATACAAAGGAATCATGTGAGATATCAGAGAAGAAAAGATGGAGTATGTCAGGGGAAGTATTTGATAAACATCCGCATTTCTGAATGCAATTCACACACAACTTCTGGGATTGAATGGAAACCAATTCGATGACTTATTTTGCTTATTTTATCATGCAAATGGTGGGTCTGGAAGTCTCATTGCTGAATTCAACACCGGAATCCTAATCAGGGGAGCAAAAAGAGCCATTACACTAGCATTTTCGAACCTATTGAACGCCTTTCGTACTGTGTGGAGGAACACTCTAAAAACGATGATTCGAACATCTCATTCTCCATAGCTGGACGTTAGATAATATCCGGTCGCGGTTCCGACTCAACTATCAGATAAGAAAGTATACCGCTTTAAGGCTCGACATGTCGATAAACGACGTAAAAGTAAGAAAAAAACCTATGGTTCAGCTCAGCTCGATAAATCGAAGCAAAGATACACTTTTCAGCTCGAACTTCTGAGGATTTAATCAGCACTTCTTGTGTTCATTTGATATTTTATCATAAAATCGAATACAATGCTTGTGGTTGGTTGATAATAGAAGTGATGAGAAAGTGTGCAGAATGGAGAGAGTCGAAAGACGACATCACTAATGAACATTTATATCGTCTGGAGTGAAGATTGCGTCGACTCAGGCTGCGTCCACTGGCCGGCACAATGCGGCGATTCTGAATGGGAAAAGGCGAATTGGTTGACAATAGTGATGACAAATCGGAATCGACTCTCCTCTTTTTGCGTGCTCACTCGTCGATCAGAGAAACATGCGAACAGGGCAAATTGAGGAAAGTCCTTTCGGTTTTGTCTTCACTACTGGTGCTCGTTTATCAACAAACCTTTCGCAGACAGCAATGATCTCCTCCAACTCGTCGATGAGCTCCGTTCTGCGAATCTCACTGGGAATAAATTGAACCATCGACAGAGTCTCACTGAAATCATGAATTTGAGGCATAATTGAATGTGGAAAGCAAAACAACACTCTATTTCACTCTATTTCTACATTAGTATTCTCCTGAGCAATCAAGCAAATATTCTTCAGGGAGCAGCAGACCTGTATCAGGCCCGACATCACTAGTGATGGCAAAACGGATCTAGACTCTCTTAAATTCGCGTGCTCTATTTTCTCTGACCGGTGAGAGAGTGTGCAGAATTGGAGAGAGTCGGGTTCCGATTTGGCATCACTAGTCATTACCTCGTGTATTGATGATCGATGATATTGGCTTCGGCAAAGGCGCGTAGGACAAGTTGAGAAGTTCCATTCGCAATCAATGTTTCGATGATGCTACAAATTGCCACGATTAGTGATATATTTTCGGTTTTGACGCTCTCCATTCCATCAGCATACCACACCGTATTACCAGAAAGAGAGAACCTTCGGGTTACTTCTGATTGTCCTGTTAACACTGTGCGACCTCATATGATATTTTAATCAACACTAAATAGATATATCGACTAACTTCTGACTGCGTTGCACCCGGTGAAGTGTGCTGGAAAATCGCATCATGAGAACATTGTGTGCGCTTTGAACGGTCGACATCTGAAAGTCCATCGTTAAAAATCGATATTTATAGCCTTGGAGGACGTGGGAAGGGAGTAATACTACTTTGATTATCAAGATTGTGTGATGAATGGAGAGTCAAAACCGAAAATACATTTCTACTCGATAACATCTGAAGGGAGTTGCCTAATTATCTCACAATACGATGGATGCAAATATGTTATGAGAATAGTTTTTTAGATGAAAAAATTAACTAAGAAAAGAGTGAGAGTGATGGGGGAAAAATCAAATATTAACGGTTTATAAAGACTGAGATAGGAAAGGGTCTTCCGTTATACCATGCGATCGGGTGCTAGGAAGGCGAGAAGGGGGTCGGAAGGCAGACCAGATGGAATGAATTCTTACTTATGAACGAAGATAGTTGATCGGAAGTCACCGGGGACAGATCCGTAGGGGTCAAGAGATCAAAAATATTTTTTGAGAAACGATCGGAGAGAGTAAAGGGCGGTTTGCATCGCATCAGCTTCGTAAAGATCTTGATATGCCTGATTGTATCTGATCGATTTATGTATCTATTAATACCTCGTGCACCATATTTTATGTACAAATACATGCATATCCCTGTTCTCATGTCGTTTTCGGACCTTTCGGAAATGTCACACACAACCACATTGCTTGAACGAACTTTATTCTTCATATTTTTATTACCAATTTCATTCAAAATACAGTACTGTAATCTCGAATTCAAAGAACATGTAATCGGGGCGTTTTGGACACAAGAGTTTTGATCTGACATGGTAGTTGGAGGACGAGGATGGGATTGAGGGTAGATAAACCGGCGCAAAATCTGTAGATTCTAGGGAACCCGTTCGGGATACGGTAAGGAAGGGGTTACTGTAGGTCGGACTACGGTAGGTTACTGTAGGACTACGGTATGGGGGTTACTGTACTACGGTGAGTGGAATGGCAAGGGAGAGGCGAATCGATGGAAGGAGGAGGAGACCCGGGCGGTGTGGAGATGTGTGCACTCTGAAAGGAAATAATTGAGGAAGGAGTACAATAATCTCTAGCAAAACCCTCCTATAGTGATCGCTTCTACCGTAATCCACCGTAGTTCACGCCTGGTTCTGCAACAACCTAGTACCACATTCTCCAGTCAGCTTCCGCAGTAGTCATAACCTCCGTAACCCTTACCGTAATTCGTTCCACGACCCAGTACCGTCTCATCCTACAGTAATCCCAACTACCGTAACCCTCACCGTAATTCATGCGCTATCCTCATCGAAGGCGCCGTTGTTCAGCTTGGCGTCCGTCTTTCTGGAGGAGCTGCCCGGAGAGAGGAACGCCGACCAGTCCTTGTATCTGAAGCGGGGAGATGAGGAAACTCAGAAAGTCCAAAGAGCAAGAGCAAAGAGCAAAGATCAAAGATCAAATTTCTCACCCGCCGGCCCCTCCGAGATGATCGTGTCCGTAGTGGTTCGCGTGGTGCGCCATCCACTCGTCCTGGTTGCGGTCGTGGATGATCGGAGACATCTGAGAAGAGAGAGAGATCAAAGATTAATTTAGAGATAAAAAATCAAATCGAGTATCGCTGGTCCCTTCTAATTAACTAATTAAAAGCCAATCATTCACTAAAATTTTATAATAGCCCATAGGCCTAAGGCCAAGGATCATCCAAGAGGTGTCAAAATCAAAAGATCAAAGATCAATTGACTCACAGCGACGATCATGAGTGAGAGGAACAGCTCGAGCATGCCCTTGCCTAGCAGCAACCAGAAGAAGAAGAAGCGCTCCTTCGACGTGAGGTACAGCGTTTTACAGTGCACTCTGCAAAGATCAAAGATCAATTTTCAGAATCAGATATCAAATATCAATGTCAACGATCGGCAGTGCACTCTGGAAAAGACTCAGAGATCAAAGATCGATCTTAGGTAATGACACAGATCCAAGATTACTTTTACAACATTGTAGTAAAGAATCTCTGAAGATAAAATCAGAAAACCAAAGGACTCCAAGACTATCCTAGATAACTCTGACTAGGAGACAGAGATTCAAGAACACTCCTAATATGACTCGGAGGATCGTGGGTTCTGCTTCGTTTGGATGGGAGGAGAGTCACCATTCAAAAGATCAACTTACAGGTCGCAGTTCTTGCCGTTGTCCGCCCACATGACAGTGATGGCCATGACGATGCCCGCGATGGCGATGAGCGACTCCACGCCGATGAGGGCGAGAAGGACGCCTTAATTAGTAATTAATTAACTATTTAATTATGTTATTAGTGCTCTTCGAAAATCAATAACACAAGCGTGAAACTTTTTAGTCGCCAGGGCGAGAAGAACGCCGCAATTAGGGAGTAATTAGTCAATTAGTTAATTATCATAGTTGATTAGGCTAATTAATTGCCTGAGTAATTACTGATTCTCTAACTTACACCTTACATACTTTCTAACTGCATCTAGAGATCGAAGATCAATCGGTGGCACTTCTTCAATAGAGTGACTAATAATCTACTGACTAGCAATTTTCAAAATCAAATCATAAACTCAGAGATCAAAGATCAATCCCCTCTTCGATTGACAAACTTGGTCAGTTGATCACTATCGCTTCTTATCCAGTTGCTTATCAATTCCGCATTAAACAGGACTCTCTCCATTCTGCATGCTATCTCGTCGGTCAGAGACACGAGATAGTGTGCAGAATGGAGAGAGTGCTAATCACCAATCTCAAACCCTTGCGTCACTTTCCAGAATGCAATGCGCAATCAGTGACAGTCATTGTTTAAGCGGGGAAGACAGTGATCAATTTTTCGGAATCATCATTTTTCCATCCATAATATCACAATATACTAGGAATTCTTGGAATTCCTCTCTTCCTCAATCACAGCGAACCATCACTAGAAGAAGATTAAAGATCAAATCACGACTAACCCAGACAGCTCACCCATGAATCTGGTTAATATTAGAAGTAATTAGGAACGATCACAGAGATTGATCGTTGATCCCCTCGTCGAGATGATCGGCTAGTTCCTCCTCACTCATCCTATCTAGTCCTCTAAAGATCAAAGATCAAAGATCAACTCACCCAGATGACTCTTGATGATGTGTCCGATGGAGAGGGCGAGTACGATCAGATCGACGAGCAGCAGCGCCAGCAGTGTCCATCTGAATACCGTAAGATCAGTCAGTCAGGGTTACGGTAATATCAGTTAGCGTTACGGCATGATGCGGCAGGGAGTCCTAGGTTACTGTAAAAGATACGATAGGATTACTGTAGATATTATTGAATGCATCAGTTGGACTTAGACACTGTCTAATGTCATCAGGCGACGAAAACTAGATAATTTACACAAATGTTTCGCACGCATTAGTCACCAGCACGTTGACTCATCTGAATTCATATCTCATCTTGCACTATAGCCTCAGTACTCGGCCGTAGTGCACAGTATTCTTCAGAAATCTAACCACCGTATCCTACAGTAGCCCCTTGATCACAAAGTGAAAAGTAAGGAAGGTAAGGCAAAGATCAGAGATCATCGACTCACCCGAGCGTCGGCGACTCGAGCACGAACGAGAGGATGCAGATGGTAAGCAGGATCAGCAGATGGACGATCTTGAGATTACGGTAGTTAGATTACGGCAGAGTTACTGTATACGGGTGGGTTACAGTAGCATACTGTAGCACTATGGTCAGGTATACTGACACGGGAAACGATACGCTATGATCATGGTATGTTACGGTAGCATACCGTATTCAGATTGCTCTAGGATAAGGATGAATTATGATAGGATATTGTAGGCTACGTTAGTTGATTTGGGTGGCATTAGGCTACAATTTGGAAAGGGCATCCCTCATTCCGCACTCGTTTTCGCACGAAAAATCAATCTGAGGAATAAATCATGTTTCGAGATAGATAGAAGTGGAGAATCCATTTAGGAGTCTGCTTACACTAACGTGAACTGTTCACAAGACAAAATAACTGCACTTTCGTATCCGAAAAGAAATGCAGTTGACCGCTCCTATTGTATTATGATACTTTCCCTCGCCGAATGGAGAACAATGTCTTTCCCAGGTACTAAAAAATCTAGTGATCTTTGAGCGATAGAAAAGAGAGAAAGAAAGAAGGAACGGTAGTCGAAGGGGCACTAATAACGTAATTCGATTACACAATGGGCTGTAGGAAAGCGAAAACACACAACTGTTCCACAGTCACCATCGATTTATTTTTGATTACCGTATTTCGAAAATATGCCGGTCGATTCAAATCGCGTTACCAAGTTTAGAGACTTTCAGGGCAGACAGTTGCGAACAATGATTATCGCGCGCGGATCGTGCTGGCGTTCTCAATGCCAAAAAAACTTACTTTCGACCCGAGGATGCACGTGTTGAGGCCCATCTGCTCGACTGCCCAGCGCTCCGCCTCGCGATCGACGATTGGGGATCTTAATTGATTAATTAATAAACTAATTAATTAATTATTAAAATAATAATATGAAAATACGCAAGAAATGGGCTTGTCACTAAAAGAAATAGAAGCAAAAAGGAGACTCGGTAGAGTGAAGAACAAGCGAAGAAAGCTTGACAGCGTTATTACTTGATGGAAAGGGACAGAGGTGTCAGCTAGGTTATGACGAGAGAGTGTGTGGAACTGAGAGAGCCAACACCAAAACGACACCACTAGTGTCAACGAAACAGTGTGCAGAATGGAGAGAGTCCAGAGACTGCTAATGATTCATAGAACAAGTCCAGAGAGAGGTCACAGGAAAGAAAAAAGAGATCGAGGCCAGGACACCTTCCCAGGTAATGCAGTTATGGTTTACGGTATGGGGAAGGGGACAAACACCTTGGCAAGAAATACGGGAAAGTGAACGAGATTCTCAAGGGCTTGCAAGAACCAGCACAAGAGCGTCAAAAAATCTCTTTTAGGATGGTTTTCAGAGAAAATTCGACGCGGAGGAATGAATGAATCTCTAGGTAGCACTTTTCAGGTGAGAGAAGTGATGCAAAGTTTCTGACAGGCGAGAGAGTGTGCAGAATGGAGAGGCCATCTCAGCTTGGGATGGTTATTGCGGAGCCATCCCAAGCTGAGAAAATCATACCAAACTGAGAGAACCATTCCAAGATGACAAGCCATCCCCAACTGCGAGTAGCGGGTTGCAAAGAGGGGTGCGTGACTCATTTCTAAGGAGAGAAGGAGAGGAGGGAGGAAAGTAACGGGTTCGATGAGTGCTGATGGTCACTAGAAGAGTGGACACTACTTGCGCACGGGATGGGAACGATTGAGAACAATTTGGAATGAGGAATTAGAATGGACTGGTCCTGATCGCGTTTGGTATGAGCATTTGGGCCCAGATACGGTAGAAACTTCGGCGGAAAATAGGAAATGGTGATAGAATGATAATGAATAGAGGAGTGCGTCTCTAAATCATTGCGCCTCACGAAACCGCGCCTACAATAGTGCTTTAGAGTGGTCTCAGTTGCTATCAGAGATAAGATCAGTGTGAGAATGAAACGCTCTCTGGCCGATCAGCATGGCGAAAGAGTGTGCAAAATGGAGAAAGCCAGAACCGCCATCACTAGCCGCGAGATAAGATGAGAGTGAGACGGCTCGAACAAAGTACTCGCGCGCAAAACGCGCAGGCTGAAAATGCCTCTTACAAATGCATCACTTTGAGAGCAGAAAGCGCGCGGCAGACGTCCAATTAGCAAGATTAGGTGAGACAGGCCACTTCCCTCTGGCATTCACTTCCCTGGACGAAGAAAGGTTTACGATTCTCCCTCGATTGGAGAGCGCCCCAGCAACAAGGAACAGATCTCGTGAAGGAGAAGCGTAGCGCGAGGGGAAATCACCGCCCCGAAACATGGCCCGAGAAGTCCGACTGCTCCGAGCCTACCAGGCTCCAAGCATTGCCCCGAGTGTTCCACCTGCGCCGCTCCTACCAGGAACAAGATGCAGTTTCAAGGAAAAGCGCGTGGAAAATCACCGAAACCCCGCCACAACCACTTCCCGTTTACTCGGAAGAGAGCCGTCAATCTAATAAGCGCGCCAAACCTTGCAGGGACAGGAAAGGGGAAGAGGGGGGGGGAAGGTAGGAGGAAGGGAAGAGGGGGGGAGGAGGAGGAAGGGGGAAGAGGGGGGGAGGAAGGAGGAAGGGGAGAAGGGAGAGGGGAAGGGAAGGAGGAGGAGAAGAAGGGAGGAGTGCAGAAGGTGAGAGGCCACACTGCCAAATGGGTAGACTGGGGTTCACGCATATCGGGATGATTAGATTGACGGGGCAGAGAGGCTCGATTGGTATGGGGGGAGGAGAATGATTGTAGGAAGAAGGAATGAGGAGGTGGGAGGAGGAAGGGGAGGAGGAAGAGGAAGGAAGAAAAAGGAGCATGGAAGGTGGGGGAAACGCTGTCCAGGTGGATCAAGCATATTTGGAGAGAACAGAATTAGAGGGAAGAGGAGGAGGAAGGGGGGAGGGACAGGGAAGGTGCAGAAGGCGCCCTGATATCCACGGGGTATGCAGATATCAGATATCAGCTTAGGAGAGAAATAATGAGATGCGCAACGAGAGGGTCATGACAGAGAGGCTCGTGTGTAGAAGCGAGGGAAAGAAGAGGAAGGGACGAGGGAGGTGGTGAGAGTAATAAGAGGAAGAAAACGGTACAGAGGGTAAGAGGGTCGGTAATGAACGAGAGAGAAAAGCAAGAGAACACGCGAATCAAGAGGAGCAGACAACGAGAATGGGAGAGACTCTCTCCCTCGCCGGTCAGAGAGACGAGAGAGCGCGAATCGAGGAGAGTCAGAGTGAGGTCAGAGATAGAGAGGGAGAGGGAGGATGGGAGGGAAGCGCCTAGAGGTCAAAACCGCCATGGAAAAAGATGAAATCAGAGACTCGAGAAACGGGGCGCCAATGTTGGAGAAGGGGGCGGCAGCTGTGACAATATGTGAGAGAAGGAACACTGTTCCCTCTAACGATGGCAAATGGGAACCGACTCTCCTCTATTTCCATGCACTCTCGCCGGTTAGATAGACGAGAGATCAAGCGAATTGAGGAGAATCTGTGCCTATTTGTCATCATTCCTTCCGAGGTCAGGAAAGGAAGGGTGAATAGGGGCAGGAAGCAACAAAAAACAGAAACGACATACTCAAGCAAACGGAGCGGTGTCGGGTTGAAGATCGGGCGGCAGCTGTGACAGAGAGGAAAGAACACTGTTCCCTCCTCTCTCTCTCTCTACCTCCATTGAGTTCCCAATCCACCTTCAGGGGTCAATGAGGGAGTGCAGGAAACCACCTAGAGCTAGTAGATCAAAACTTTCGCGAATGGGGCAAAAATCAGAGCTTTCGAGACTGAAAGAAAACGGGACGGCAGCTGTGTGACAATATGCGAGAAAGAGCACTGTTCCCTCCTCTCCCATCCCCTCCCTCCCCTCCCTCTCCACCTTCCTTTCTCACTCTGCACCCTCCTCTGATCAGACGCTCTCTCGCCCCCTTGCCTTTCTCAATCTCTAATCCGCCATGTGACAGTGTCACAAGAGTTGACCGATGCTGCCAGGTGCAGTCTCTCCATTTTGCACACTCTTTCATTTAGAGAGGCACTCATGTGAGAGATCTCTAGACGAGGAACAAGAAGAGGGAAAAGATCAGACGATGAAAAGTGAAAAGTGAGAGAAGAACAATAGACGAGTCATTGGTCAGGGTCGAGGGGCAGGTGGTCTGAAGAATTTGCCGGATTGACCTCAAGGAAGAGAAAATGTTTGATGGAACAATGGCCTGATAAACTCGTGCCGCATAAGTCGCCTTAAACATATGCGAAATCACCCTTCCTTATCTGGTTTAACAAGCCGCCTGACATGCTGAACTTGTCTGTGAAACTTCCGGAATAAACTGGGGAAGAAAAAAGTAGGAAATGAAAAAAAACAAAGCATTCCCCAGAGAGTATTTTGTCTTCAATTCTACGAACTCTAGGAATGACCTGAGAAAGAGTCAGATGCGCACGAACAAAGGTCGCAACAGGTAATCTTTGTATGAAATCACGAGCCTGGCGAAAATCTTGGGATTGTTTTGGGAAGGTTGGATGACAGGCACAAAATAGGCACGGAAAGATTGAATGTAGTTTTCTAGGAAGAGTATCATGTGATGTCAAATCGGAACTCTCCTCTATTCTTGTTATCTCTGGCTAGTCAGAGAAACGATCAGAAAAGGGAATGGGTGGCCGATAAAAATACAGAGAACTGCCAAATCTCGAGTATCTCTCTCTTGAGTATAGACCATGGAGCGCCAGACAAAATAAGAGGCGAGATTGGTGGGGATGATACGGGCACAAAAGACGCACATTTTACCCATCTATGAATAAAGAGAACATAAACTAATTTTAAAGGAGGGGTGGCACGAATATCTGGCTCAATGAGTTCTATAGGGGAGGTTGTGGGGATTGGTTACCCGATCACACTTGCGAAACTCCTATGTTGCCAATTTTCGTTTAAACTGAGCCATGAGCGTTTGACTGTGTGCCAAGCGGGCCTGACGATGCAGGCAACGAGAGACGGATAAGAGGACAATGAAGAGACCGCGCATGCAAATCGGCGCGCACCTCTCGGCTCTCCGATTTGCATACGCGTTCGTGCCTCCCCATCTTTAAAAGGTGTGAAATGCGAATTACACTACAACATTTTTATTTAAAAAATGGAAAAGAGTCGATTGGAGAGGTTCCCCACAGTAGCAATCTGACTGACTAGGAACCGCATGCATTCGAGGAAAAGCGAGCAAATCACGAACAAATAAAGTCTAGACCATGGTTTGTCAGTAAACAATGGGACAAATAGGGAATAATTGGTTGCGGGGTTGAAATTCAAAAAATTTCACGGAAGCCGTAGCGGTTCTTTGTCATGAGAAATCTCGAGTATCCCTCTTCACGGCGTTTTTCTGGCAACGCTCCAAACACGAATTCCTGTCGAGACCTCTCACGCGCTCTCTCACTTTCGCGTACTATTTCGTCATTTCTCTGACCGCTCTCTCTTCTATCGCTCACCCCATGTAGAACGCCGTGCCTCTTGAGTCTAGACCATGGAGCGGTACGCCAAAATGCGCGAGCTGATTTGTGGGGCTGATGCGGGATGGGTACAGATGTTTTTCGCTCTGCCCCCAGAGAGAAGGCGAGTTCAAGGCCGGGAGATCCGGAATTTCCGGGATGTATTCTCGTCGCTCTTCTCCATGTTATTAGTGATGCCGTTCTCTGCTCGCTATGCACACTCTTGCCGGTCCGAGTGCCGAAAGAGTGTGCCGAATGGAAAGAGCAGAGAGACAGAACGAGATCCCGTATGTGTATCATCATTATCGGGGAGAGAGAGGAACATCGCCCCGCACAGAAAAACTTGACCGGAAACGGAACGGGGAAGAAATCACGCGCTAATTCGACCGCACTCACTAGATGATAGTGCATTTCCAAAACGGAAACGACTCTCTCCATTCTGCACACTATCTGGCAGGCCAGAGTAATTCAATGAGGAAAGTTTAGTGTCGATTTGTCATCCCTTTAGTGCACCATGTTTCTTTTCGAAACGCAGGCGAGTTCCGAAGGGAGCACCAGATGCGCAGGAAGGTTTTACAGAGCTTTTTGAGAAGTCACACGTGCCGTTTGCCAGAAAATGATCACACTTCTGCCATTTCAGCCAAATGAATGTGCATCTGACATTGAGATAAAAGAAGCGGTAATAAGATCGAGACATTTGCGAGAACTTATTCAATATGTCGCTCATGTGTCACACTGAATAGGGAAGGGCAAAAGTCACCGGAGACCAATCAGAAATTGGACCATATGGGGTAGTAGGTACACCTGAGACATGTTCATAGCCAGTGTCAGAAGTTCACAATAAGCTTCACAAGGTTCTCTCTCATCTCTCCATTCTGCTTGTAAGCTAAAATCTTGGGAAAACACTGAATGAGATCTATGAAAACCACTGCAACCAGCCTCAAAACAGCTTGCATTACTGATGCCGAATCGGAACCGAACGCCCCTCGTTTCTCTCTAGTTTCTCTGCCTGACGAGAGAGGCTGTGAAATCCAGAGAGGAGACGGTTCCGATTTGTCATCACAACTGCATGAGCAAAACAAAGTTTTCCGAAAACCGCTGCAGCTAGCACCAAAACAAGCTTGCATTAGTGATCTCAATCTCTATCTCCCCCGGTCTTGAGATCGCATCTTTTCAAAATCAAAAAATATATTGGCAGAAAACCACTGCCTGTCGACTTTGCATGATCCGGAATGCTCAGTGGATGTAGAGTCGCATATGTGTCAATAGATAGGGACCATGAAAACGAATATTCGACACACTTCATTCTACACACTCTCTTATCGCTTTGACCGTTGAGAGGGTGAAATATAGAGAGACTAAGAGAGGGGAAATGATGGATCACTCAAAATCATAAATAATTGTCGCAGAAAACCACTGCAGCTGAAGAGATTGCATGATCTGGAGTAGGGATGCCTTCTCGCTCTCTCTATTCTGCACACTATCTCGCCGATCAGGCAGACGATATAGTGTGCAAAATGGAGAGAGCGGAAAATCAAGATTCCGGACGCTCAATTGATGCAGGATGAGGATGCAGTAGCGTGTGTGTGTGTCAATAGAGAACGGATGAAAAGGGTCTAGACTCTCTCCAGTTTGCTCACACTCTCGTCGGTCTCATCGGTGAGAGAGTGGGTCAATAGAGAGAGGGGAAGAAGAGTTGGTGAGGAGCACAAGCAAAACATCGCCTCTGCACGATTTCAAAAGCATAGCACAGTGTAGCGAGAAGAGAACGTGTCTCTCCATTCTGCACACTCTCGCTGCGGGAGAGAGTCAAAGTGTCATCCTCACATAGCGGTGAAAAGCAAGAGTGTCACGATTGACGGACGACCGGCTAATTGTAGATGACTACTGTGGGACTTTTGAAGGCATCTGACCGGTCAGAGTCTAATCAGAAGAAGTAAATCAAATCTGGGAAGGAAAATGAGAGATCACACTTCTGCTAATGTATCTGGCGATGATACTAGTCATAGAGATATTTCTGAGAATGGAAAGTAAGAGTGTGCGAGTAGTAGTATACGCCTTCTCGAGCAAAATATCGGCTTAATATTTATATGTTAATAATATGATAGAGACCTATTGAACATCCTTCGCGCAAAACTTGTTCTTTCCAACTTCCGGTGAAATTAAAGAAGAAAGAGCAAGGATCGCGGCTTACCCGCGTTGTTCACAAAAAGTCTGACAAGCGGCCTATTGTTGCGCCCAAAGGGGTAATACTTCTAAGAACCCACCACTTTAGCTGAGGGGGTCTCTGGCCGGGGACATTTTCTCAATTTTTTCCCCGGCATCCGCAGTGAAAAATGAGACGGAAGGAATGAAAATGGAGTAAGATAATACAATGAACTGGTTCAGTAAGAACATGAAGTCTATTGATCATGGCGAATTGAAAGAGCTCAAAGTTGGGATCCCATTACGGTCGTTGCGATAGGGAGTGTGCAGAATGGAGAGAGCCTAGAACAGAAATCCCTAGTTAAGAGTGCAGGAAGTGTGACGCATGAGGAAGATATCAGATTTTAGAATCTCGGAACCCGACCTTCCTCATTTCGCACGATCTCTCGCCGATCAGAGAGACGAGAGAGCGTGCGAAATGAGGAGAGTCACTCGCCATCACTAGAAGAGGTCGTCTATTGGGAGTAGATTACATAGGCACACACAATGGACAAACAGAAGAAAATCGAAATGGAGAGAGGTGGGCTCTGGAGCTGGAATCAATTTGCAGAGATGGGCAAAATAATAGAATCTACACAAGGCGAGCGATTGGTGAAGAGACCGAATGACAGAAAGAGAGGAATACCCGGCCGTTGTGCAGAATCTCAGACAGGAACGTTCCACCCTTTTCCTACCCATCCACGGCGTTCTACTGGCAAAATGCCAAGTGAGCTTTCGTGGTGAGACCTTTGGGCACGCTCTCGTATTTACATGCTCTCTCGCCATTCCCCTTACCACTCTCTCCTCACTCGCTCACCCCATGCAAAACGCCGTACCCTCATGCACGTGGAGGTACGCATCAAGCGCTACACTAGGATATTTATCATACCATTCACGCTCAACAAAATAGGCGATAAATAGCCTCTCGACTATGTTTGATTCCCATATTGTAGTCGCATGTGATATTTCTGATGCTTTAATCCCGAGGAATGAATAGACGCCGAATTGAGATCAAACGAGGCAGATATCTGCACGTTTCATTGAGATTTGAAGCGAAATGGAAGGCGTTACGCTGATGTCGGATCGAGACTGACAATTTTAGAGTGTGCAGAATGGAGAGAGCAGCGATCCGTGCGTGAGATCGGGAAGGATGCATGGTTGCTGGAAGCGCTAATGACTGAGACAGATATCTGATGCGAGTGAATGAAGTCATTGAGAAGGGGTTTGCTCAATAGAAACTAGTGAAGCAGTTTCGTTTTTCTGCTCTCTCCATTTTGCACACTTCTTGTCTGTCTGATCGAAGAGATAGTGTGAAGAATGGAGAGAGCGAAAACCAAAACGACATCGCTATTCTCCATTTCCTGACATAGATTTCTACCTTGAAGACTGAAAAGAGAGAGAAAGCATCTGAGAAAAAGCCTGCGCTAGAAATCAAGAAGTTCTAAAAACGTGGAAATAATGACTTGCGGAGGAGTGAAATCCCTCTGCAAACTGATACTTTCTCTGCATGAAAGTGGTCCTGCCTCTCCCTCCCACTCGCGAGGTGTAAATGTGTCCCCATTCTGCACACTCTATCGTCTGTCTGACCGCTGAAAAAGTGTGCAGAATGGAGAGATCCGACAACTCAAGTGTAAACGCGTCATCTCACCCAAATGAAAGAAGCAACACCTCAAGGGAGTGTAATGAATATAGCTTATGAGTGCTCCGCATGACGAACTCCGCCTTTTTCTATGCGCTCTCTCAATTTCACATAATTTCTCGCTTCTCGGACGTTTCCGAAACCCGGATTGGATTCGGTTATTTGAATACCCACAAATTTCGTCACTGTATATTGCGAGACATGCGGGTTGCAGGCATTATAATAACTGAGTATAATAGATTATCAGGTGATGGTACGAGTTGGAAATGATGTTTAACAACCGATGTTTGGGAACCAAGAGGACAAAGAACAATGGAACTAATCCCTTTGTCGTCTTGGTTCCCAAACGTCGGTTGTGAAAAGTAATTTCCAATTCGTACCATCACCGATTATCATCTGTATAACACGGGCGGAATAGCCACATCGCACAGCGCATAGTGCTCTCACGGGCTTCGGAGAAGAGCTATCGGCATACATCCAAAAGCAAAAATGATATTGAGACCATGACGGTCACATTGAGCTTACTACCGGATGAAAAATCGGTTCTCAGGCTACGCATAGGTCGCTGAGTTGCTCAGGAGATTCTGAACGTCGAACTGACTCGGGGTGGCAAAGCCCGCCTTGCGTGGAGTGCCTTATCCTACTTCTACAGTATCGGACATAAGTCACCGTCCAAAATTTCAAAGTGTTGTAACTTTTGAACCAGATAAGCAATCGGTTTGATGTTTTGGCAGGATACATTAGACCTATTGATGCATTGCCACCGATAGTGACGTCATGCTACGATTTCGCAATATTGCATAGTGATGATGCAATCATATATATGTTCTTCACTTGTGATTTTAAGGTTCGATTGCCGCGGGCGGGAAAGTTATCCAAATGCTCTAAAAAGTTGGGAATCGTATATTCCATGGATTTGCAACTACCCTGTCTAGAAAATACATTTGAACAAAAATCGGCCTTGGAACTATGATCATCCAAAATAGGAAGAAAACAATTATTTGAAAAAGTGAAAAATTCGTGCCCTGAGGTCAAATTAAGAGATATCAATATCGAACTTTGTGGGTAATCAGGAATTATTGTAAGGGTCATTTTGAGCCTTTGAACGAGTCTCTAGCACGTCAATGAATGGAAATTATTTTTTTCGGGACCCTAGTTTGAACCTGTTTTCTGCTTCTGTACGACAACGCCCCATGAGTACTATTTTTTAATCGGTAGATGCTGAGGCCTTCTATCATCACAAAAAGAGAGAAGACTTAGAAAAAAATCCCAATGACCTTAAAATCACAAGTGAAGAACATATATATGATTGCATCATCACTATGCAATATTGCGAAATCGTAGCATGACGTCACTATCGGTGGCAATGCATCAATAGGTCTAATGTATCCTGCCAAAACATCAAACCGATTGCTTATCTGGTTCAAAAGTTACAACACTTTGAAATTTTGGACGGTGACTTATGTCCGATACTGTACATCTACCCTACCCTGGTACACAAGACTTAGTCGAAGTTCTGAGCACAAGTTCTACGTGTCATTTTCAACAGCCGAGCGAGATAAATGGGAGCCAGATCCGGGGAATAGTACGGGAATATAACGCTCCTCAAAAACCGGTCGTCTCTGGTACATACACATAAAGGCGCGATAATATTTACACACGCTATTCCTTTCAAGACTACTCGACGCTCTATGGATGCAATCGGATTCATTCATAGGGACGGAAATAGGGCTGTTAGAGTAAAGAATCCGGAACTTCTTCGGTTTCTGACCCAGATTGTGACCGCGCGCATTGAAGAGAGAGGGGTGGAATGGTAATCAAGATAGGAGAGGAAGAGAATGCAATAGCAGATTGTTCTGTTCCAGAAACCGAAGAAGTGCCAAGAATCCATCTCATTTGTATACGTGTTCTCCCCGGTCTGAGAGACGAAAGAGTAAGCGAGTATAGGAAAGACAACTAAATGAGAAGGAAGGACAAACCGAATGAGAGGCAGGCGAAGTTTCTTTGAAAACACACACAGATAACTTGAGACGTGGAATTTTCCAGATTTTCCGGGCCTATAAATATCGGAAAAGTGGTGGAGGTGGTGAGAAGAATCAGTGAGTGTGGAGAGACAGGAGGAAAACAAGGAATCGCCTCTCATCAGTTCGCTCGGTTCTCTCACCAGCCAGAGAAGCGAGAGAGCAGGCGAAATGAAGAGAGTCAGGCACCCCGATTTGCCATGGCGTGAGACAGGAGGGAAAGGAGGAGGAAAACAAGGGGAGGTCTCGAATCTCAAGACTGGTCAAAACAGCCTCGACGAACACACAGCAACAGCATTCCAATGGGATTTGAGAGAAAAGTACAACACCAATCAAGTTATTTTCAACTCGAGAGCGACTATTCTGAGATTGTTTACGATAAACTTGCTGACTATGCTTTAGGGCATCATAAATACGCGAACGTACTGCATAAAAGCACTTCGATGAGTATTCCAATTTGATCTGAGAAAGAGTCCGTTATAAGGGACACAATCTCTCCAATTTGCACACTATTTCGAACGGATCTAATAGCGTGGAAGGAACAAAATCCCCATGAGTTGTATAATTTCTCTTGCCGAAACATGCGCAATTGAAGACTGAAACTCGAAATCTCTCTATGACCAAAAAACCTTAAAATATTTCTAACGACATGTACATATGTGAGAAAGAATGCGGGTGTCGCTCGAGATTCTGCAATAGTGCAAAAGAGTTGGGATTCTCTAGGCCGTGGAAATTTCCAGAGATCTGGTGATGCAAGGGAGCGCACTTTCTCACGCGATTTGAGTCTAATTTAGTTTTTTGCGGACAGAAAATGAATATTGCAGAGAATATATTGTGCCCTGATTGCTAAAAACAGAAAGGAAACGAAACGAAGACTCTCGGGCACAAATTGAACAAAAAAAGATAGAATCACAAACAGGCGAGCGGCTTGTGTCGCGTTCTATTTTTCCACTTACATAGAACGCGGGCAGATTGAGTTAGATATAAAATAGAAAGATGTGTATACGGTATAGTGACCGAGAATGTAGTGAATCGGACAGAGACTAGAGATCCTATTTTTATTTTGACTCTCCTCATTTCACGTGCTTTCTCGTTTCTCTGACATGCGAGAGATCACACGAATGGAGGATAGCCAATTCAGATTTGAGGCGCAAAGGCAGAGATCTAGATGCGAGATGTCAGCGCTTCTACTTAGTTATCATAATTATGCTAATTCCCATGCTGACTTCGTCACAACGAGCACTCAAATAGACACAGAGTTCGCTATTTCTGATAACTTTCTTATCATCGAATCCTTTAGTAATTGAGAAGTTGAGTTATTTTTATGCTCGAACTCATGGTTCTCTGATGAAATCATCTCGAAGCTAAATTGTTGACCCACATGGACATGTAACAAGATTCGAAGGGCATCTAATTGAGAGAGTATTCAAATAGTCGAATCCAATCTGGAGCGGTTCTGAGACTAGAAGGGAAATGAGTGGAGTGAGGAGAGGGAGCGGTTCTCGAATCACAGACACACACACAATCTCCGGCAGGAAACTGGACGGGAAAACAGTGGCGGGGAGACGACGAGAGATACTCTCCTCACTTCGCCTGCTCTCTCGCTGCTCTGACCGACGAGGGAGTGTTCAGAAAGGAGAGACGGAGGTGGAAGAGGAGGCTCTTATTGGAGAGATAGCCAGCCTCTATTTAACTGTTCTTAGAAACTAAAGATCGCGAGAAACTAGGCACAGTGAATCATCAAACTTCCGTTGCGAATGATTGTTCTGATATAATATATGAAGCACATCTAATTTAAATGTTTAGTGAGAAGTGTATGCGTCAAAATTATAATAGCAGTGTGCTAAGCACACCTTCTCAATACAATTCGACGAGCACTATAGGCTATCATAAGGAGAGAGGGTAAACAGAGAAATTCAGGTGCTTTTCGAGCCACTTAGCAGCTAGGAGGATCAATTGCTGCTCTCTCCATTCTGCACACTCTTTCGCCTAACAGAGTTTCTAGTGTGCAGAATGGAGAGAGCTAGTAAATGCGCCGGCAATAACTCGTCTCAAGTAGTGCAAGAACACCTGAAGTTGAGACTGCCGAAGGAGATCGACGTGAATTCTTCGTGGAAGGTTTCCTGAAAACAATGACCTTTAAGAGACAGGCTCTGTTATTTTTTTAGCATTTTGGACATTCCGCGGACATCCCCCCAGACTTTCGTTTCAGCCCTTCATGTCACTCTCAGAGAAGGGTGTTGTGACGTTGTTTACAAATGTAATGAAATTGGTGTCCCTTGTTACTAACGCGGCGCGCCAGGTACACGCGAAGGTGAAAAAACGACTAAAAATGTGATTTTCATATTACCTTAACGGGACAAGTTAGAGATGAAATTCTTTTTGCATTATGTTGGTCAAGTCCAAACTGCAAAATAACTGAAGATAATTTATTTTAATGATGATATCAAAAGCATTGCTTGGCGATTTTTATTATTTTATTGAAATTTTCACAGGCTTGATTCAATTTCCGCCACTATTCACATATTAGAAAACATAGCCCATTCACTAGTTAACTCTACCCACCATATAACTAAGAGATCTTCCATGTTTTGTATTCGATCGAATCCGAAAGATCATCGATTTCGACCATTTTTCGAGCATAACTTATTTCTTTGGTCGTTTCATGAGCTCTAATTATTCGATTCGAATTCTACGCGCAAAAAAAAGTCAGAATAAATTATAGTCAGATTTTTCCGAGAAGAGAATTTTTAAAACTTTTTCATGACCGAGTTTTTCATCATGGTCGAGGACATTTTTTGGTCGAAAATCGACATTTCAGAACAACATGCCAATAGGAATTTCTGAAGTATTTTTGCACGTAGATGTCAAATTTCCATACTAGAGCTCACCAAAATGCAAAAGAAAAAAGTTATGTACGAACATCTGAAAAGTTGCAATTTTTGGGCCATAACTTTTTTCATTCTCATTTTGGTGAGCTCTAGTATCGAAATTCGTCTTCTACATGAAAAAATACATCAGAAAAACCTATAGGTACCTGGTTCTGAGATTTATATTTTTTGACTCTCGAAAAAGTTGAAAAAAAAAAAAAAAAAAAAAAAAAGTCATGAGAAAGTTGAAAAAAATTCGATTCAGAACTTTATCAAAATAAGTGCATCTGACGGATGCTTGTGCAAAGAGTGCAAATTTTTGATCTAGAGCTCGTGACATAGGGACAGGAAAAAGTTCTGTTCGAAAATATTGATAAAAGACCATGAACCCCGTATCGAGGGTCAAAAAATATAATTCTCAGAAGCATATGCGTATAGGTATTCTTGACGTATTTTTACACGTAAAGACCGATTCTGCATACTAGAGCTCACCAAAATGCGAAAAAAAAAGAACTTTTCAGATGTTCGTACATAACTTTTTTCTTTTGCATTTTGGTGAGCTCTAGTATGGAAATTTGACATCTACGTGCAAAAATACTTCAAAAATTCCTATTGGCATGTTGTTCTGAAATTTCGATTTTTCGACCAAAAAATGTCCTCGACGGGTCATGAAAAAGTTTTAAAAATTCTCTTCTCGGAAAAATCTGACTATAATTTATTCTGACTTTTTTTTGCGCGTAGAATTCGAATCGAATAATTAGAGCTCATGAAACGACCAAAGAAAAAAGTTATGCTCGAAAAATGGTCGAAATCGAGGGTTTTTCGGATTCGATCGAATACAAAACATGGAAGGTAAAACCGATCTCTTAGTTGTATGGTGGGTAGAGTTAACTAGTGAATGGGCTATGTTTTCTAATATGTGAATAGTGGCGGAAATTGAATCAAGCATGTGAAAATTTCAATAAAATAATAAAAATCGCCAAACAATGCTTTTGATATCATCATTAAAATAAATTTTCTTCAGTTATTTTGCAGTTTGGACTTGACCAACATAATGCAAAAAGAATTTCATTTCTAACTTGTTCCGTTAAGGTAATATGAAAATCACGTTTTTAGTCGTTTTTTTAACCTTCGCTTGTACCTGGCGGGCCGCGTTAGGAACAAGGGGCGCCAATTTCTTCACTTTTGTAAACAATGTCACAAAACACTTCTCTGACAGTGACATGAAGGGCTGAAACGAAAGTCTGGGGGATGTCCGCACCAGGGTGAAAAATAACGGAGCCGGCCTCTTAAAACCTTTTTTTTAAAAAATAAAATGTTAATTTAATGTTTTTTTAAAAGTGTTTTAGGCAGCCTTCCATTGACCCATACAAGTGGCCCTCGAGCATAGTGACTCCCATTGGAGACCGATGCCTCCTCAATTCGCGAGCTCTCTCGTTTCTCTGATCGGCGAGAGAGTGCGCGAATTGAGGAGAGTTACTTCCGTTTTGGGATCGCAAAGCATGACTAGCAACTTACATCATCCAAGATGGTGTCGCTGTAGGTGTCGCGCCGCTTCATTGGAACCTGCAGAGTAGTAATGTCATACCAATTCTTTTCTATTGTCTCGGTAGACCCAATTACTTGGGATTGGGTGAAGGAATTGGGCCCAATTACTTGTGTTTTCGAGCAGGAATTGGGAATTGTTTTGACATCTCTACTGCAGAGTAGGGATGTATTTTCGGTTTTTGCTCTCTCCATTCAGCACACTCTCTCATTGGTCAGAGAGTAACGGGAGAGTGTGCAGAACGGAGAAAGTTTGGGACAGAAACGACATCACTTCTTTGAAATCAAAACGAGAAAGTTAATTCTAACTCGCTCTGAAATCATAGTTTCGGCACCTTTATCTTCTTCTTTCCGCCCTTCTTCGTTGCTTCAGTCGAATTCTCTGCTGAGGCGGACTTTGTCTTCTGAAAGTGAGCAAATAGGGATGCAAAATCGAAACTCGACGCTCCTCATTTCGCAGTGATCTCTTGCTGATCAGAGAAACGAGAGAACACGCGAAATGAGGAGAGTCAACTTCTGATTTATTGTCACTAGAGCAAATCATCAAGGCCGCATTGACTTCGATGAACAACAAAACAACTTGTTGCGTAAGAGCCTCACCAATAGGAAGATGAACCGCTCTGATAACGAGAAAAGTCATGGGATAAATAGTGATTTCATAGTTGTTTTGATGTTTATCGAAGTGAGATGTGCTAATTAGCCTCCACTACTACCTAGTCTAATTAGTTTAAATCATAAATTATTTACTAATTAGCTAATAATCCCACATCCTTGTCCTCCCTTCTCTTCTCGTTCTGTTCCTCGCTCGAATTCATCCCGTGTCGACCACTAGAGAAGAGCGGAGAGACGAGCAATGAGAGGAGGAGAGAATTAGTGATCGAATATTCGCATTTGCACCCAATCCAACTGAACAACAGAATGAGACGTGCAAAATGGACGAGTCGTTCAAATAAGAAGCCGATTTCGTAAGAATCATGCAATGATCAGCAGTAGTTTTCATCCCGTCGACTAGAGATTTCCAATCCGCACTCTCTCTCTCTCTCTCTCTCTCTCTCGTTTCTCTAACAGGCGAGATAGTGGGCAGAATGAAGAGAGAGTCGAAAACCGAAACGACATCACTAATAGACATCGCCTAACAGAATGCGTTGCCCGTCTATCCTCTCCCCATTCCATGCCGAGACTCGTGCCAATACCTGCACACTCCAATGAGACGGATTCACCTGAGGATCAGCAATATGGCTGATCCCACCGATCCCCCCCCCCCCCTACCACACCACCACGTTAACTTTTTCCTAATTAGTCTGATTGTTTATTAGGCATCCGAACTGATTCCCAACGTGTGGTGGAAGGGCGCCTGTGTCTGGCAGACCCTAGGCCACTCCCCCTCTCTCTCGACGCCACGCTCCCTTTCCACTCCGTCCAGCTCACTCTATTACAAAACCTTTCTTACGATAAAACTGTTCTTGATATTACATTCGTTATTACATTGCATTGCTTCACATTTACATTCACTGTTTCACCTTTCATCGTTGCCAGATAGCCAACGGCCATCTGGATTGTATTGCATTACTTGTGTCTCCTTGCTCTCATTCTTTGTCCCTCTCTTTCTATTAAAAATAACGATTAAAGATTATTATTAGTATTCTATCATTAACCAACCGAATCAGCGCCCAATCAAGATATCGAATTGCTGTTGCTCCAGTTCCGATCACTGCATGTCGTGTGGAAAGGGGAAGATATCATCGTTTTCTCTCGTTCTTATTTATAGAATCATCATTGTAGCCCATCTTATTACTATTTTTGTTTTGTTATACAATTCCGACCACACTACGGGGGCTAATATTAGGATACATTCATTTTCTTTCAGTAGATCAAAATCGTTTTTAATGACTGCTAAACTTTATTCAATATGTAATGCCCTATTCAATTTTTTGTTTTGTTTCTTGCCCCCAATGTTTCGGCATGGAGTCCCTCCCACTTAGCCCGCCCATTGCCCCCTCTCCCCTCACCGGAGCACTCTACCTTCAGCACACCAACAACGTTCACGTTGCATGTTTCCGTTCGATAAATATACTCTTTCCGTTCATATATAGTAAACATTATGTCATCGGCTGGCACTTCAATCTCATTGCTCATAGATTTATTCGACATCGGTTGGGGTTTAGTTCGCATATATCGTACAGTATCCATCGGATTTTTTCTCCTTCGCCTTATTCATTCAGAACCCTTCGCCCGACCTCCTCGGTATCGATGCCGTTCGAGTGATTGCGGCCATGCGTCTGGGGAGAGTTGACGGGCTGTTGTACCCCGTGGTAGTGGTACCAGGTACCAATGCGCGGGTGGGCAGCGAACCCGCGAGCGTCTTACCGCCTACGCCACCCGCTCGCATCGAGCAGAGGAAAAGTTCCAGATATAGAGTCTAAGGGGCGAGACCTGATCACTAGTGTGTTCTCATGGCTAAATTTCAATGGATGGTGTAATTCCATACCCTCCGATTCCTTCTGCCATTTGCTGGTTTAGAATCCCATTATTTCATAATATCCCGATAGCCGCACCCTGATTCTACCACATTGAGTGTAACATCAGAGAGGATGAAAAGAGCAAACCATAGGTGCTCTGATGTTGTATCTTCCGTATTGCGATATTAAGAAGTATGTTGTGTCGCCACCATCGATTACCATTAGTTTTTTATCATCAAAATTTCAAATCACAAAATCCATGATCTGTACTGTCATTTCTCCTCTGTCACTCTTTTGTCTCTATTCTTACTCATCTCTCTTACTTCTGAAAGGGCACTGAACCCATCAGTCTCCCCTCCTTTCTTCTTCCCTTGTCACCCCATTCATGTCTCCCATCCCCCTCCCCAATCGTTTCTTCCTTCTCCTCTCTCCCTTATTTTCTCTTTGAACATTCCCGCTTTCCAATAACATACAGTGGCGTGAAAATGATCAAGACTGTGTTCGATAATGTTGTTATCAATAACAATAATAACAGTAACGATTATTGATCGGGCTTCTATTATTGATCACCTCATTATTTTCACTGGCAACCTCTCCGAAATCAGCACATCATTCAGATTCTCTGTTCTACCCACAGAGGAATCCTTATCTTTGGAGGGAATTCAAGAAACAAATTTGAAATGAAAGTTGGTAACTATCCTCACACGTTATTGAATTCAATCACCAAAAGTGATCGAAAACTACACCAGTGTAGGCAATAATAATTGGTTGCAGCATCTTCAAAGACATCAAAGGGAATCTAAAGCCCTTAGACGGTGAGGTCAAGGACTAGCTACTGTCAGTTGCGAACGCGACACAATTCCTTGTAACGAAATGGAGATAGTGGAAGGAGCACAGATATCAGGTATTCAAATATATTATCTCTTTAATTCACGCGATCATCTTGACCGTCTCATCTAGAATCACATATTGCAAGGAATGCAATAAAGACATATTTTATACTTCCTAGATATGGCGTTGTATTCAAATACTATCACGCTTCTTAAAGTAGTCAGAGAGAAATCATTGAAATGTGTTGAGGCAGTTGGGTATTGCGAGATGATCGTAAAACTTTCATGCAAGCATCTTGACTATCTCAACGGGGATTTCCATTGTCTGATCATCGACGATGACGATGTCGAAGGCGGAAGTGAAGTGAGAGAGCATATCAGGCTTCTGGAATGGATTTTGGAATGATTTCGATGCATTTTGGAATATATTCCCTGATTCAGGACTGGATTTGGGGTTGGATATTGTTTTCTAATGGTATTTCTTACAGTATGTGCAGTCGCCTGGATGCCATGGTGGATCACGCAGAACACTTTTTTTCGTAAAAAAAAATCGTACGGTTGTTCAAAAGAGCACCCAAGGAGTTTGATAAAGTGCCCTGGCCTCTTGGAGCGAATCACTTCGATCTCCAGTATTGGAAAAAAATAGTAGTGAGTTTCTTAAGAGACGTTCCACGATATTCTGCACCTAGCCCACGGAGGACTTTTCAGCAACCTATGTCAATAAGTTCAGGGTGAAGTCCCCATACCTAGAGCTGATAGCTGGCCCAATATGAGATATTGGGGTGCACCCTCCGTGAAATGCTGTGAATGCCCCAAAAAAGGTCGAAAATTTCATCCCAGAAAAAGTACGTTCTTATAGTGTTTCAGGAGTATTTTTCGATGAAAATAACGAAAAACATAGTTTGGAAGCGAAAGGACAACGATAAAAGGTCGAAAAATCGAATGTTCGTCATTTTTGTACCCCCGTGAAAATTTTTTCCATCCATCCCATTTTTTTATTTCGTTTTCAGATTCTACGTGCAAAACTACCACATGTGTGATATTTTCACGATTTTTCGTCTGTGAGCCCGGATTCCGTAGCTTCCCGCCCGAGAGACCCTCGGAAGTTCACCATTTAATGGCGATACAGTCACTTTCACATCGGATTTATATTCCATTTATCGTTATTAAGTATTTTGGTTGATGTTTTAGGGTTGTGATATCGGTAAAACACGAAAAAAGTGAAAAGTCGAATAATCACTTTTCGAAATCTCAAAATTTCAAAAATTCATATGTACCGTCAAGCGGGAGCAGAATGAATCAAATGCACTATTTTACTGTATTTTGGTGTATCAAACAGTAAAGGCTGGCATTTCGCCCAGAGTTGATGAAAAGTTGTAATTTTTCTTGAAAGATTTGGGACTTTCAAGGGATTATCTCAAATGCGTTTCGAGGAAATTCTGATTGAGCGTTTCTAAATATGTGAAATCGGAACAGTGATTTCACGCAGTTTTGTGGCAAGCAAGCGTGGTGTTTTTAAAACTTTTAATAACTCTGCGTTTGCGTGTTACAACATGCATTGAATGCACCACCAACTCATAAACGTCCTATTTCAAATACCGATGCATGTTTCAACATCACTTAAGCAAATTCAAGAACAGTGCGCTTGCTTGCCACAAAACTCAGTAAAATCACTGTTCCGATTTCACATATTTTGAAATGCTCAATCAAAATTTCCTCGGAAGTCATTTGAAATAATCACTTGAAAGTCCCAAATCCGAAAAATTACAACTTTTCATCAACTCTGGGCGAAATACCAGCTGTTTGATACACCAAAATACAGTAAAATATTGTATTTGATTCATTTTGCTCCCGCTTGACGGTAAGTCATGTATCTGAGCTTCAAACGGTGTATTTTCAACGGAAAATCACTTCCATATGACTTTTGAACAATATATGAAAGTTATAGTCGTTTTGTGAATATTTTTTGAACTTGTCATTTTTGGTTGGACAAATGATTGAGAAATTTTTCAACCAAAACTTTTTCTCTAGAATCCGTCCCAAAAGCTCAGATATTGTTCAAAAATCATATGGAAGTTATTTTCCGTTGCAAATACACCATTTGAAGCTCAGATTCATGACTTATGAAGTTTTGAAATTTTGAGATTTCGACTTAAATTTTTTCGTGTTTTACCGGTATCACAACCCTATAACATCAACACAAATACTTAATAACGATAAATGGAATATAAATCTGATGTGAAAGTATTGTACTCTCCGAGGGTCCCTCGGGCGGGAAGCTACGGAATCCGGGCTCACAGTTTTTTTTTTTCGATTTTTCGACCTTTTATCGTTGTCCTTTCACTTCCAAACTATGTTTTTCGTTATTTTCATCGCAAAATACGCCTGAAACACCTATAAGAACGTACTTTTTTTCTGGGATGAAATTTTCGACTTTTTTTGGGACATGCACAGCATTTCACGGAGGGTGCACCCAAACATCTCATATTGGGCCAGCTATCAGCTCTAGGTATGGGGACTTCACCCTGAACTTATTGGCATGGTTGCAGAAAAGTCCTCCGTCGACCCCTCCCAATAGCTTCAAAATACCGTGGAACGTCTCTTAAGTGCATACCTTATTGAGGAATCCGACCCTGAGTGTTCCTTCCTCCTCCTTGCTCAGTCCCTCAACCATCCTCGCATCGCCTAGAGCGTCGCCCAGAAGGAGAACATTTGGTCTTGCAGCGAGGAGAGGAAGGATGGGAGATGACTGAATATCACGCGTGTCGCCTAATAATCCGCTATCAGGGGGTGGTTGGCACATTTTTGACCGATATGTTTCTAAGCACTTTTGGATAGCCCATTGGGTCCCTCACAAGATAGCGTCGAGCTTTTTGGCCTAGGGCCAATTTTAAGAGCAAGGTAGGTCATCCAAAATTTTTAAAACCGAAAAATTCTATTTTCGGATGGAGGCGGTGCCTCCCAGTGAGGTCTAAGAGATATATGTAATAAGTTGTGTCATAATTTCCTTTGATATTTGATGTTTTGTTATCTGAGTCATCACTATGCAAGGCCTTTGTCAGAAGGTACCTGTTCAATCATCGCGCCGCTCTTGTTGAAGCAGTGAATCAACGGATCGGAGAAACCACAGATTCGATCCTGAGAGCAGTGAATATTAGGAGAGCCGTCATGATTAGTGTGCAGAATGGAGATAGCTACACGTTTTATTCGGCTTCTTTTTGTGGAATAATAGTAGGTCTCTCCATTCTGCACACACATATAGTGTGCAAAATGGAGAGAGCAATAGTCGGCAAGACACACATCTTTTGACAACCTGCTCATCGTAGGCCATTCTGTTGCTGACGATGTGGGTGTTTCTCGGTATTCCTCCCAGAAACTGATCCAGAAAGATGCTGATGACGTCACCTGCGAGGTTTGGGAGGGTTTCAGAATCGAGATCGTCATGAATCATATTTTGCAGTTTTGTTTTCAAGACAAAATATGATGGAAACATCGATATCGCAATACACTAATTATTCTTTAGGAAACGGTGAAACTCATTCGAGTAAACTACACACAGTCTGACACCCCATGCATTTGAGCAAATGCACGCGGCGCACGCATAGTGTGGTTCGCGGTGCGCCGTAGGTAGGAGGATTCGAACCTGAGCCCCCGCTTCGCATCGGAAAGAGAGCCAAACTCGCTACCGACTGCGCTATGGTGACATAAAGGGTTGAGATTCAAAGAGAGCAACAAGAGAGAATCACAGTGAGACATGAACGAGAGGCACAAATCCAGCGATATATTCCCGTGATGATAGTGAACAAATACTTGTATACTAAAACAAACACTAAAAAACGAATACCCTTTTTGTGTTTCGATTTGCGTATTGACTCGATGAATTTATCAAATTTATCTACAACAAATATTACAACAAAACGAAGGAATCGCAGTAGTTGACGGCGACTTCTTGCACTTGCTGGGAAAACTCCCCATTGGGCAGAGGAAAAATGTAGGCGCGATCGGGAGTTACTGAAAGTAAATGATTGAATAGGAAAATATATCAGGCTTTGATAATGGACTGACGGAGTGATCTAATGAAATCGTATGTTGCATGTAGGATAAACCTCCTTTAAAAAATAAACTAGAACAACTCGATAAAACTAGGCTACGTTAATCTCTCGGCTAACTTAATAACCTAGATGATATACGACCCATTGATACTTCGAAATTAGCTCATGAGTGCTTACTCTAATAAACTAAACTACTTGATCCGCAAATGAAAAAGAGTTATTTTCCAATTAAGAGATCGATACACGATAACTCACGATACTATAATGGCTTAAGCGCAGAAAATACGGATCAGCGAACAGATCTGAAACGGGCACTCGATAAATTAATGAAATGAGAGTAACAGACAAGTTGATAAGAGAAACGTCACGAACAACTACCTTTTCCCTGTCGACAGCCTTCTCCTGCTGCATTGTCACTTGCGAAATGGCGTTAGACGACAACGTGAGTTGTCCAATACTGAAAGCGCACTAAATCAAATGAATATAAATTTGAAAGGCAATACAATGGAAGGACGGGAACGCTCAGTGCTTCATGTGATGAAAATAAACCAAGGACTCACATCTTTTCCTCGACTTTAGGTGCGCCGGCGATGGAGCGCCTCGCATCGCGGGTGTGAGTGCTATAAAATTCGATTAATATTACAAACAAAAGATAGATAAACAACGAGAAATCAATAAATGTGATAAAACACGCGCTGGAATCGCGAGCTGGCTAAAAGCAGTTTGAGCGAAAAACTTACCGTAATCAGCAAATATTTTTCAAGCATTTTCCGTGTAGGAGAACATTCGCGATGCGGGACGATTTCAAATAATTTTTTGTACATGTCGGTGCTTTCCCAGAAGTGTCAGACTGTGTACAGCATTCTCACAATTAAATGAAAACTCCCAATAATAATTCTAAAAATCGTTAACCTCACCGATTCCGGCCGAGAAGATGAGAATGGGCATCTCCCTCTGATTCAGCTGCAGAAGTAATTCCTCAGCTCCGTTCCTGGAAATAAATCAGTCCTTAATCGAGTATTCCTCTCTTCATTCTGCACACTCTGGTCTGTCTGAGGCAGTGGGCAGAATAAAAATCTTAAAAAGGAGAGAGGGGGATATTCGATGACATAACTCATCTTCCAACCAAATCCGTCTCTAATAAAGTAATAGATAGCCATCATCCATCATACCGTAGCTGAATATTTGTGGCGGCAACGAGTTCCGCTAGCTCGGACCGGTCAAAGCCCCGCTCTACGATGGCCTCGTTGGACTCCATCCACCTGAGTGAGAGGATGACGTCATCAATAGGTAATCCGGTTCGATGACTAGAACCAACGAATGGTCATCATCAGGCACTTTAGTCACTTGCGTCTTCACTTGACTAATATGAAATTGCTGAAGGTGAACTAACCACGCCTCCATGGCCTCCATCCTCTCCTGTCCTTCGGTGTGATGCTCAAAGTGGCCGTACTTCTGCTCGAATTGAGCGAACTATAATGATTATTGAAGATAAGATTTAGATGTTGTCTAATCATTGCGAAAAAATAAGTCAGACGTGTTGTCGGATCGAGTGGCTGCGACAAGAGAGTAGAGATACATGGAGCTACAGTACTATCTGTCACGGAAACACCACCAGTTAGGGATCGCGAAACATGGCGCATAATAAAATCCGGATATTGTCTCAAAAATTAAAACCTTTTGGCCTTTTTTGATAACAAAAAGGTTTCTGTACATGAGTTCTGTGCATTAATTCACCTTCTTGCTCAACTCAGGTAGTCTCTCTGGATGCCCGAACACTTCATGAGTGACGGGGCATCTATAATTCTTAGATTTTTGATCTTTGAAAAAGTGTGCGGAATGGAGAGCGTCAGATCCAATGGCTTACCTCTTCCCCTCGTCATCGTGAGACCGACTGAGTGTGTGGTCGAAGTCGCTGATTATCTGCCATTGAAATAATTATGTAATAAAATCAAATATAGTAGAATAAAATCTCTGAGGTGTCTCCATTCTGCACACTCTTCTTCACACATACCAGTGAGTGTGAGTGGAGAGCGCAATACGATCAGGCAAACCTTGGTCGAATTTTCGAAAATCTTTTCGCGGGGACTCACAGTGAGATTACTTGCACCGTCCTCGATCAAGCGAACTAGTCTCGCTACCGTACCCGGCCGATCACGAATGTGCACCTTCAATTGCGGTAGGAGATTAGGTACGGTGGGTCAAACGATCAATCGATCTCACATGAGATTGATCTAGAAGAATTTGCAGCTCGCTGGGAAGCGAGGTCATCTGGAGAATTTCTGATAATGACGAATATTAGAAATCGGCTCCCGACTTTCGTTAATTATCTCGGCTTTCTCTGATCGCAGAGATAGCATGCATAATGAGGAGAGTCGGTGTCGCTTTGTCATCATTAATAATGTTTAGAAAATAAGTCAATTCGAGGTAACTCTGTGTGGTTTTCACCCATTCCTTCGATCAACTCAAACTGCAGGAAATAATAGTTTATCACAATTTAATAAAACAATTAAATATGTTCTAAGCCCCGTGAACTCAACAACAACAAGGTGGTCAACAGACATGAAAATAAACTAGATCGCGCTTCCCGTCGTTACCGTACTCCGCACCTCGAGGGTGACGATCAGCGATGCGGTGGTGCGAATCTCAATTTGATCAGCGACCACCTCGTTGGACGTGCTGACCAGACCGCCGAACTCCATCGGAGTGTCGTCTGCAATTTGGGAATTACACACCAGTGGTACCGTATCGAATAGCTCTCTCCATTCTGCACACTGATGTGATGATGTGCCGAATGGAAAGAGCTACTATTTGACCAGGATTTAAAATATTCACAAACATCTGTTGACTGATAAAATCCCTAGATATGATGCTCAATATTTTCACCATTTACACAATTATAAAATCTCGAAAATGGTCTTGCCTAGATCCCATCCCTACCAACTCTCTCGTTTCACGGCTTGCCCCAATTCTCAGTAAAACAAAGATTGTTTCAGGATTTAAATATCATAGACTGATCTTACCCAGATTCCACCTCAGCCCTTCCGTTGTCACTCTCGTCTCCCTCTGGCAGAACGGCACCACTCCACAGATACCAGTGAGAAGGGAACGATTGAGAGTGATTGAGTTTGAACCCTGGTAAGATCAAAGATCAGATAGGTAGGAATGCCATTTTGGAACTATACTCTCTCCATTCAGCACACTCTTTCGCTGTTCAGACAGGCCAGTGTAGTACTGCTAGTTGTCTAAACACTTTTTCCGACTATCAGAGAAGATGCGAGAACAACGTTAAAATCAATAGTCATTGAACGGGACCTAGTAGATATCTCAGGTCCAGAGATCAAAGATCAACACTGAAAGAAAAAAATATGAACTCCTCACCTCCCCAACGACGAAGGTCAGATTCTCTCCGTCGATGAGGAATACCGATGGAGGATTCGATATCCTCGAGAAGATTGTTCGTGAGTTCAGTAGAGAATTGATGGTGGCGAGAGAGTGATCGAAGCGACCTGCGAAAGATCAATGATCAAAGATTAGAGATCAAATATCGAAGAGCAGCCTGAGTTGAGTGAATAAAGGATAAAACTAGGAATCAGTTTCGGAACGGGAGCGCGTTTTTTTTGGAATAAACGCTTTCTACATTCTGCACAATATTTTGCTGATCAGGAAGCTATTCTTTCAGTCATGCACTAGTGATGACAAATCGGCAAGAGACTCTCCTCATTTCGCGTGTTCTCTCTTTTTTTCTGACCGTCGTGAAATCTCGCGAATTGAGGAGAGTCTATGCCGATTTGGCATCACTATCCTGCATATTCCTATCAATTGAAAACACGTTCAATACATTCTTTTCCGACCACTCAATGAATATATTACGATATTTCTGAATCAATCAATAAGTCGTGTGACCTACCCGATAGCCCGCCGAGGATGAGCACGTGCGACGGGGGTAAAGCCATCTGAGAGAGATCAAAGTTCAAAGATCAGAAAACTCGTTCGAAAAATCAAAGATCAACTTTCCTTCTCTTTTCACCCACCTTTTCAACGCGCTCAGCCACCAGCTCAAGACATTTGGTGAGGTCGGTCTTGTCCTATAACATGAAGGTGATAAGATAATCAAAGTTCAGAGATCAAAGATCAAACCTGGTCGGGTGTAGCGACAATCTCACAAGCGCTCTTTCCAAAATATTCATTCGCTTCGGCCGTAATCGAATCCATGTCTCCACTGATGAGCGAGGGAGCGAGCAGATCAGAGGATCTGGAGATCAAAGATCCGACTACAAATTAGAAACGTTATTTCGAATCTCTCTATTCTGCACAATCGGGTGACAGATGAGTGAGTGTGCAGAATGGAGAGAGATGAGCAATGAAAAGTTAGCCATAATATCTTCCGATCAATGGATATAAAGATCAAAGATTAAAGATTAGACTACAAACTACAAACACCGCTCACCTGACTCGGTCGAGGATGAGATTGGCGCCTCCGTCTGTGCACGCCCTGCAATTTTTGTCGTCTTTCCTGACCACCCAGAGAGCGCTCATAATTCACAGTAAGGGGGGTGAACAGAAACAGCTAATATCATTGTTCTGTTCACTATCTAATGGCTCTGAGGAGCGTGAATGGCGAGAACTACTACTTGATAGGGCGAATTGACAATATGAGTAAGCTCGATTTGGACTTCCTTGAATAAAGGTGCTCACCGCAGCTCGGCGGCATTCCAGAGTGGTCGCCAGAGCGGTCGCTCCGACGCGCGCAGCCCATTCAGCCAGACACAGCAGGTGGGAGAGGGCTGAGGTACTGAAGATGATGATCTGGAGGTAAACTCTCTCCATTTTGCACACTCTCTCGCATGTCTGGCCATCGAGGGAGTGTGCAGAATGGAGAGTGCAAAACCCGAAAACATATCCACGCACTGAAGTAGTGTTGCCTGTTCGACTAGTATCCTCTCCATTATGCACACTCTTTAGCGGCGATCGAGTGTGCAGAATGGAGAGACATATCGTTCTAGCTGGAAACACTACGCTGAACCTGTTTCTTCTTATCAGCAACTAGTGACCAGGGCCGTTGAACAGATTGTGGCACACAATTACGGCGTTTCCCAATGTCGTAATGTGCCTTGGCTATAATTTTTTCTATCTTTTTTTCTTTTAACAGTTTCGCGCTAATATTATCTGTTAAAAAGGCCTCATTAGCAGTTTTGCAAATGCAAGAATGTTATTTGTAATCTGATCTTTGATCTATGGTAGGTCAAGAGGAACTCACCTAGACAGTCGGTCGGTCGAATGGTGGGCATGGCGCGATAATAGAGCAGACGAGGGAACGTAATCTGGGAGAGGAATCGCGAATGATAAGCCAGAGCGAAGAGTGCTTAGATAAGAAGGATCATCCGGATAGAAAAGTGAGATCCAGTCCAGAAAGAGCTAATCCAGTCCAATTCAAACAATACATTTTTTTTTAATTGACTCGCGCTCAAAAGCTATTGGTTGAATACACTTTGAACTTCTAATACATAATCCTTGAAACTCAAACCCGCGTGTCTGTCCTCTCTTCCGTTCCCTTCGGCTGTTTTCGAAAACAACGCTGCCAATCAACAACTGACTTTATTTCCAGGAGGATCTTTTAAATACAATACGAAACGTTGCCCATGATAATATAGGTGTATACAGCGGATAGGTATTAACATTACTCTACTAGTCTCTCTATAGATGATTTGCATGTTACACTTTGTGAGGCTAAATAAAACTGGGGGAAAAAAAGAATGGAATTTGCGAAAAAGATGACAAATCGAGTAGGAAATTTAGAAGAACAACGGAGGGTGGAATAAAAATAGGCAAACACCCTAATCGACATTCCAATTCTAGCGGTATTATCTGACTGTTTACAGAAGGGGATTATTACTTACACACATAAATTACTCGTCGATTCAATCGATAATCACAGCTGAAGTATATCCCTCCCATCCCTCTGATCGATCGATCTAAGGCCCCTCGTGCGTGTGCTGGTGCGACGGAGACTGGTGAGGTCTCGTGTGGCATGGGATACCGTATCCTCTGGATCGGCTAGTTCTCTCCAATCTGCACACAGTCTCGACGCACAGAGTGTGCAGAATGGAGACAACTACCATTTGCTTCGGAAACATAACTATCGATATATCTAATTCATCCTCCGCCCACTTATATAACATTGTATTCATTTTCCTCATGGGATACCGAAATCTCCCGGCTGTAAATCGATCTACCGTACCCCTCTCTCCATCTACCGTACCTCTCCGACAGCGCTGAAGGCCGAATTGGGCGAGGTGGCCAGAACACTGGCACCGTAGGGCGGGGAGGAGGAGAGGGCTGCAGCGGGTGCAGCAGCTGCAGCCGAGTGGGCGGGGTGCTGGTAGAGCTGCTGCATGTGCTGCGGCTGCTGCTGATGGTGATGCTGTTGCTCGAGGATGAGGTGGTAGAGTAGATCGGCATCGGATTAGAGACTGAGTGCACCTGAAATTAAGATGATTTAATAATTTCGCTTGAAAATATCATTGATGATATTAGCATTGTGTACCTGAAATAAAGAAAATGTGTAAAGCGTATGAAATATTTTTATTGTCCTATACAGTATCGTCCATAAGTCATGGGTCACTTTTTCATTCTTTCATAACTTTTGACTCGTATGAGATTTCTTGCTCATACTTGGTCATGACACATCACCCTCACCGGGTGTTAGGATTATGCCATTGGGATATCACAGAACTCCCTGGTTGTTGCGTAGCGATGACGCTATCAAGCAATACTTTTTCAAACCATCAAAATTCTTACATGGATTTTTCCTCAGACTTCCTATTCGTTGTGATACTAGAACGCATCAATACCTTTTCGATGAAAATATGTACTCATGGGAAGATGACGTACAGTGGCTCTAGACTGTTTCAAAGTAGGGTCCCGAAAAAATGGATTTTCGTTCATAGACATGCTAGAAACTCGTTCAAAAGCTCAAAATGATCCTTCTCACAATTCCTGATGATCCCCAAAGTTCGGTAACGATAGCTCTTAATTTGACCTCAGGACACGAAAAAGACGAATTTTTCACTTTATCACATAACCCTATTTTAGATGTTTACATTTATGAAGCCGAGTTTCGTAAAAAGGTCATTCCAAGACACGATTGTAGCATATCCATGGAATATACAATTCCCAACTTTTTAGAGCATAAGGATACCTTTCCCGACCGCGGCAACCTAAAATCCGAGGTCAATCGAATTTAAAAATCGGCTATTTTTCGACATAATGAATTTTTACTTTTTTCATTAATCATATCATGGGCTCTCATATCGAAATTCGGATTCAGCACAGAAAGATATACCAGAAAAAAAAAAGTTCGGAGAGACATTTTTTTTCGACTAATGATGGGCTAATGATGGCTAATGATTCGACCTTGACCGAACCCCTGGAGACAGAGAGGGGAGAATGAGTGGGAACAGACTCGAACGAGTTCGGCGCTCGAACCTGTTCAGATTGGGATAAGTTTCAGAAACAGATCAAGTTCTGAAGCATCACTCTGGTCATTTTTTCGGTTGAAAATCGATTGACCTCAGATTTTAGGCTGCCGCGGGCGGGAAAGGTATTCAAATGTTCTAAAATGTTGAGAATCGTATATTCCATGGATATACTACCTTTGTGTCTTGGAATAATCTTTGAACGAGAATCACCCTCAGAACTGTAAACATCCAAAATAGGGTTATGTGATAAAGTGAAAGATTCGTCTTTTTCGTGTCCTGAGGTCAAATTAAGAGCTATCGTTACCAAACTTTAGGGATCATCAGGAATTGTGAGAATGATCATTTTGAGCTTTTGAACGAGTCTCTAGCGTGTCTATGAGATAAATCCTTTTTTCGGGACCCTACTTTGAGACAGTCTAAAGCCACTGTACGTATTTTCATCGAAAAGGAATTGAGGCCTTCTATTATCACGCCTAGTAGGAAGGCTGAGGAAAAATCCGTGTAAGAATTTGCATTGTTTAAAAAAGTATTGATTGATTGCTTCATCACTACGCAACAACCAGGGCGTTCTGTGATATCCCAATGGCATAATCCTAACACCCGGTGAGGGTGATGTATCATGACCAAGTATGAGCAAGAAATCTCATACGAGTCAAAAGTTATGAAAGAATGAAAAAGTGACCCATGACTTATGGACGATACTGTACATCTACGACCCATTGCGCACAAATTTCTAATTTCTAAAATAACCTGATCATGAAACACCCATTCACCATGCTTTTACGCTAATGATATAGTGTTCTTGATGCTGCTGCTGGTACTGGTACGGCGCCTGCTGCGCGTAGTACGCCTGCCAGGCGGCTGCATGGGCTGCAGCTGCAGCGACTGCAGCCTCCGCGTCCACCGGCGGCATCTCCACCACCTGCTGCTCTGCTGCCGGTGATGCTGCAGCTGCTGCAGGATCGACGGCTGCAGCTGCAGCCAGTGCAGCGTCGTAGACCGAGGGAGGCGGACTGGTGCCGGAGAGCGGAGAGGCAGCGCCAGAGTGAACCACAAACTAGAATGAACAATTATTATTAAATGTATCAATATTCAAACAAAAAGTAGCATATTCCGAGAAAGACTAGAGGAGGTGACTTTTTTGTTTCTTATAAAATTGAATTCAAAGAATATTCTGAAACGAATGGTAAAACAGAAACAGTTGTAAAAGAGTTTCGACCAAGCAGGAGATATGGTGTTTCGCTAGCATGTCATTTACGGGCGTAACTTTTAAATTCAATGATCGTCAGTCCTTTTTTCTAGAAAATATCTAATGTGAAAATTGGATATGTTATTTCAAAGAAAGTTTAGAAATTGTTCCCATACCTCCGTCAGCTCGGGAATCTCGATGAGTGCGGGGAGAGGCGAGGAGGCAACGATGGGAGAAGAGGCGGCCGTCCCTTCTGTCTTCTCCTCCTCTGCTGCAGCTGCTGCAGGCGCGACGAGGACGCGTCGCGTCGTCGGATCCGCCAGTCTGATCAGCGAGGCTACAGCAAGGGCGGCTTCAGCTGCTGCAGCAGGTGGCTGCTGCAAGGGGAGCTCGTGTTTCCCAGTTAGCATATTCGTCTAGTGCTAACGGTCCTGCTGATTGTCAAGGAGAACTTTTCCAATTAACTAATTCACTTTAATAATTCGAAAGGCGAAAGTTTTTATTTCAAGGACGGGATTTCCACTGATATTGGAGTTTCACAGTTTCCTTATCCGTCAATCACTAGCAAGTTTTCCGATAGAGACCTGGCGTACACAATACACAATCGAAATACTCTGTTGCAGCAAAATTTGCGAGCGATTGCGGGTGAGATTCATGTTGCACTGTTCCTATTTTATTATAATGCACGGGTGCATCAGTGATCATCAGCTGAGACTCTCTCTTCAATAAACTAATACAAAAATTATATCTCCCCTTTTTATTTGAATAGCACTCTCTCCATTTTGCATACACTCTGGCCAATTAGTGAGTGTGCAGAATGGAGAGAGCCAAATCTAAAAATTCAACATGACTGAAAACTCACATATTCTTGAGTGTCTCGTGCACTGCAGTGGCCAATGAGTCTGCTCCTCCTCTCTCATTCGATTTCTCCATGAAGGAGAGCAGTCGCAGCCAGAGCGGAAGGAAGGCGCATTGCTCAGTGAGGAGTCTGAAAAGGGGGGACTAGGAGTATTGGGGTTATGAAAATCAGTGAATACTCGGTAGCTATAACTTGAACAATGGAAGGTCAGTGCCCGTCTTACAAGTAAGAAAAATGAAATAAAAGCAAAAGTCTTTAATCTTCTCGCATCGGCAAAACATGGACACACCATGATATTTAACGTTTCAGCACTTATTCATATCTTGAAATGACCGCGCCGGGTAATCGGAGCGTATTGTGAGAACAGCAATCGTAGTTAAGTGGTGTGAGCCGGAGTTCACCTAATCCCCGGCACATTCGTTTATGGTGAGGTTGCACGCGAAACGGGAATTTATTTTGTTTTCGTCAAGTAGGGACCACTACGTAAAATTTGAAGCATTCCCTAAAATGCCGGCTTTTGTTGCTATGGGGCAATCAAGAATGCCGAATCATGATAGTGTTCTCAGATTTTAATTTTAAAAATGCTATTTGATCGAGTATTAGGTTATCATTCTTAGCCCCGCCCATTGTGGTGTAGTGACCGGTTCACTGGGTCACGACTTTTCAGTCTGTCAATTTGCTCAATTTTAAAATATATCTATTTCTATTTTTCTTTAGTCTATCAAGTGGAGAAATATTATTAAAACAATTATTGACGAATACGAAGGCTGCGTTGAATATTGGACGTTCACAAGCATAGACTCAACTACGGTACTCCATTATTCGCCGGCAACGATAAATCACGCCATGAGTAATTCTTATAGTGCGCATTTCAGTGAAATTGTGACAAATCATGTGCGAAACAACACAATTTTTCATAATATAAGGTGTATCATAGCCTCCTCCTTTTCAATCAATACTGGTGACTTACAGTAAACTTGAAAAATAAGCGTAAATGCAAGGTCGGAATTCACTATGATCGCTTTGTCGAATTTTCGATATTATTTGCTCGAGAGTATCATATGAGTTCGTAGAACATCTCACATAGGAAACTGAAGAGCTGCATATCACTGAGCGTTTGAAATCTAATTAAAAAGAGTTCAACGGACAGATACGCATGTTGACAGCCAATATTAAAAATGACAGCTATGCTGAATATTTCTTTTTATGTGCTTTGTGTCATTTGAGGGAGCTAATCTCGACAGTCAGTATAAAATTGGAGAGCTGCATGCTCTAATATTCAATAAAAGCGGGAAAATGTAGATTTTGCGTTTGTTATTTGAATTCGCGCGATGTTTGACGTTTCTCACGCGGTCACACACCCTTTCCCGGCTCCGAGATTGGATTTTCCGGTTCGGTGGTCCCTATCGTCAAGTTCTCCGCTAAAATCGTGTTTTATTGATTTTAAATTATTTAAATGAAATACACGCGAATAAATCAATAAAACACGAGTTTATTGAAGAATTTGAAGAAAACAAAATAAATTCCCGTTCCGTGTGCAACCTCACCATAAACGAATGTGCCGGGGATTAGGTAAAGTCCGGCCCACATCACTTAACTACGATTTCTGTTCTCACAGTACTTTCCTGCTTCCAATTAAAAAACCACACAATAAATGAAAAATGTTAGCGAATATAATATATATTGTGGAAATAAATCAAAACCTACCTTCGATGGTTCAGCGTGATCCGCACAACAGCCTTGAGCACGCGCGTTCTGAATAAATCATATTTTTGCCGTTAATCGATACTTCCCTGCCACCATGCCACCTTATCTCATGTACTGAATCTTCTTGAATCAACAGTAATCCCATCCCCTACCATACCTCGTCTGCTGAACTCCGAATGGATCCATAGGCGAGAAATTGGTGAGGAGTTGAGAGCAGAGGGAAGAGCACCTGAAATGGTCGATTAGATTCCTTCGATCGATGGGATTACTGAGCACCTTCAGATAGAGGACCGCCGCTTTTGTCAAATATTTAGTATTTCATTCCCACCAAATTCATGTTTCGGCAATGCTATATTTTGGAGTAGGTAGTACGATGTTGTAGTCCAGTAAAAACAAATCGTCCACCTCTTTCTCCCGCTGTTTTCGTGTGGTCATATATATAGAAAATATTAAAATATTTTAAATGAAAATAATTGAATATAGCTTCTCCGCAATCTAAGAAATGACGAGATTAAAATTTGAAATTTATTCAGAGATATTGGTACCCGACGATACTTGAGTTTCACCGAAACCCTTTATACCCCACGAGCAAAAATGTTCATCGCACAGTATACTCCAGTATACAGTACCCTCGTTTCGAGATAGGAACAAGTGGCTGAGAACAACCGTGGCTGCGTTGGTGAATGGGATGTTTATCGAAACAATATTAAATCACCAATTTCCCATACACGGAGGGTAACAGCTGTATCCTGGTTTCGGGGAAGATTTAAGTGCCGAAGTGCGATTCAATTCATCTTTCTTAGCACGCATCTCGCAGCAACAAAAAAAACAAAATGGGTAGGCACGGCCAAATTCGTTCCTATTCATTCATATCGTCTAACTGTAACCCCCATACCCGCCAGGCAGTAACCGTAGCCGAAGCGAATAATGCACTCTTCCTTTTGCCCCTCGCCGACCAGCGACAAGAGTGTGCAGAATGGAGAGAGCTACACATCCTCCTACCGTATCCCTCTCCCTCCCTCCTACCGTACCATCTTTGTGGCTGAGATGGATCCATTCTTGACTGGGTGCCTTCTGGAGGGAGATGGCAGAGGAAGATGCGAGAGAGGAGGCACAACCGACTGAGAAGAACGGGGTTTACAGTGCGTTTCGCACGATATCGAATTCCTGTGCAACACAACGTTTCAGCAGTATGGCGAGATTGGACATAGGGTCTTGAACTGAAAAGAAAGATCGCCAAAGTAGCAACGCGTCGCGGCTCGCGTCACTCTCTCACTTTTGCCTTATCTCTAGTTTTTCTCTGCTTCTCTAACTCTTGTACTCTCTCGAAACACTGTGTCCAATCTATGCTTCAATGCATTTTCCAACGCGCTATATATCATTCTCAGACAATTGCACTCCGGAAATATTTTCAATAATAATCAATCAAAATTCGGACTTGTACGATCTAAGTTTCACGACTTTCTCAATATTTGCATATCCGCCAATGTCTAATTCAGCTCAGAGGGATCATCACATAAACGTCACCCTCTTCAAGAGATCAAAGTTCAGTTCACAGAATTATATTTTCCGGTCTCTCATTTGTAATTATTGATTTAAAAAATCAGAATATCATGATCAGTTCAAATTATCCCATCATTTGATCTACTCTACTTGATTGATGTGATTTGAGAAGGACGATGTGCCGAAGAATCCCAGAACACACAATGATTCACAATAAAGCCCCGTGTCGAAGCGCGCAAGCAACAGGTTTGTTTTCGATACGGTTTGGTTGAGTTTTTCATTGTTTTTTTTCTTCTTCAATAAAGCAACCATGTACTACTCCTTCATATCTGTAGTACTCCTTGACTATCATCGGTTCGGAGAGTAGGTATCTACATTTAGCACACTGTTTTTGCTGTCCGACGTATGATAATGTGCATAATGGAGAGAGTATATCGAAGCTAAATTACCGTAACCAATTCCCCGCACCTGGAATGAAGAACATTTGTGAAGAAAATTATTATCAGTAGATACAATTCTGCGATCATTGAATTCCAAACCCGAATCGCTCGAATACCATGACCGTGCAACATCTATTCACGATGTCCTCGAAAAAGACGCTTTGCAAACATACAACATTGATATTATTTTCAAATAATTTCGCCCATACGATTGATTTTAATTTCATACTCGCTAAAATATCTCGGCCGTGTAACACCCCTTCACCTGGTTGCCACACTAATGCAACTGCAGTTGAGACATCGTAGTCCCCAGACCATCGATTGGTCTTTCGTAAAAACTCACCGAGGGCATGGCTGCAGCTGCTGCATCCTGTGAGACGGCACGTACTGGTGCTGCATCTGCTGCACGTTGTAGTAGGGGTAGTGCTGCAAGAAGAAGTATAATATGTTGTGTGTGACATCATTCATGATCGTATCACCTATCATTCTTTCCCCGCCCATCTCAATCTCCTCTGTTACAAAAAAAACCCACTCATTATTTCGCTACCTGTGATTAGTTGTTTTATTATTAATGATCCAAAAATCGAAGATATCACCACTACTCCTTCTCATCGTTCCTTCAATTCCCTCTGAAACCCGCATCTCACCTGGAGTGGGTTAGACTGTTTGGCGACTCTGGTGAGAGTTCTCGAACGACGATCTGGGCTGCGCGCTGCGCATTATGTTTTTTTTAGATATAGGGGAGACCAATCATTCGAGCTGGTGAAACACCAACCAACATTGCGTTGCATCCAGAAAAGTGCGAATAGCTATCAACTCTAATTATGTAATTATTAGGGTTGAAAAAAGGCACTGGAATAATAGCACAATTGCTCGGCAACGGATTGCAAGAAACACCGATTAATATTGAGCTGCATGGTACTTGTGAGGATAGGAATATATTTATAGAAGAAGTTTAAGTGAATTCTAAGCGCTCATCCTCGGCAGCAGACATTAGCATGATCCAACAGCCACGGCGTTTTACATGGCGTGAGCGAGAGAAGAGAGAGCGATCAGGGGAATGGCGATATAGTATGCGAAAGTGAGAGAGCGCGAGAAAGGTCTCGACGGGAAATCGTTTTGGCGCGTTGCAGACAGCTGCTGCTGGTACAGCGCCTGCTGTGCGTAGTACGCATGCTAGGCGGCTGCATGGGCTGCAGCTGCAGCAGCCTCCGCTCTCCACCACCTGCTGCTCTGCTGCCGGTGATGCTGCAGCTGCTGCCAGTACAGCCTCGTAGACCGAGGGAGGCGGACTGGTACGTAGAGCGGAGAGACAGCGCCAGAGTGAACCACAACCTGGAATGAATACAAAATTAATTTGAAAAAATCAATATTTGAGCAAAAAAATCCTATTTTATTTAATAGGAAAGAAAAAGAGTTCAGATGTCGATAAGTCTTTTGATACTCAAAACGTCAACTCAACAAAGTTGTAAAAAATCTGAAACGGATGAAAAAATTAAGTTTTCGACCAAGCGGGAGATATGATGTTTCACTAGATCATCAAATATTGGCGTAACTTTGAGCTTCAATCATGCGGCGCTTCCCACCAATGTAATTCATTAATCGCGACAAAGCAAATGCAGGAATCCAACAACTAAGAAAGGATCATCTCACCTAGGGTTGTCAATTGCAGAGGGATTCCAAAAATGCAGAGGGGAGTTGAGCGGTCGGTCATTCCCCTCTGCGTGAAGAGTGACTCGGTCGTTCCCCCTCTGCATGCAGAGGGTCGCTCACAGAAATGGCTCTAATTCGGGAACGTGTGAATATTTTTGCACGAAACTTTGGAATTCAATCCGGTAGGTCATGCAACTCCCATCAATGACTTAAGTTTGATGATACTGGTAGTTTGAGTGCGTCACATGGCTAAAAGATCCTTGAAATCTCAACCCAAATGAATGTTTCTGTCTTGTTGGTAGAACTTGAGGTAGGTAATGTGGGATTTGGTGCCCCCAGCCGTCCGTTTCGTCCTTGGCGCAACGTCACAGGCCGAACATCAGCGGAGTGAGTGAAGCAATGAGGGAAATACAGCGATACCATTGATCAAAGATCAACTTCGTAAAAACGATAGTCGCAGGGATAACACTAACGGTTTAACGATCGATCAAATAGAGGGAATGATCCACTTGAGGTTGGTTCATTTTGGCTGAGTGGAGTCTCACTGGGATCTTCATTCCTGACTCTGGCTGGCACGACAGACGTGCGTGTAGTGATTGGCGTGGTAGAGGGAGAGAGCGCAGTAGAGCCAGAGTCACTAGGACCTGAAAGATCAAAGGTATGACTTGCCATTAGATGGAGACTGCAAGGAATAAGATGCCTCAATGGGTAGAGCGCGCTTCGCTCTCGATTGTGGAGTTGGCGGTTTGGAGAGAGAGACAGTCAGAGGGACAGTTGAGGAAGAGGTCACACCGTTGGATTACGAAAGATCAAATTAAAATCAGAATCGTATAGGAGAACTCATAGTAACGAAAGAATGGATCTGTCCTGTATGAATGGGAGCCCTCCTCGCTGATCGTCTCAAGGATGGAGCTGCTGTCGTCACAGACTGTGACTTGGGTAGAGCCGGCGGCATTCTGACAAGAAAACAACACTATAATATTCGGTTGAGGAATAAGTAACGCTCGTTTTTTCTCTCTGACTTTAGAACCCTCGTGCTCGCTCTTTTGTTGTTGCCGTCTGAAACCCTGTTTACACTGGAGAGAGGGCCCCTCGGGCATTCCACACATGTTTTCGATTCAGTTCTCCCTATTCTCCCAGGCGAGAATGCCGCACAATTTCGTCCCCGACCGAATTCACATTCGGAACGTGATGCTCTTTCTCTTTCTATCTGGCTTGAAACCGCCCGCCATTCATGAACAACTGGAGCAGGTTTACCCCACACATACCCCGCATGTAACCACCGTGAGAAAGTGGGTAGTCAAATTCGAGAAACACGACTTTTCCCTCGAAGATGAAGACCGACCCGGTCGCCCCATGGAGTTGGACCTCGATCGATTGCGTTCTGAGGTGGAGGCTGACCCGTATCTCACTACGCGCGATCTTGCTGACTTCCTTGGGGTCGACCAAAAAACTGCCGTGAATGGACTTCACGCGATTGGAAAGAAGTGGAAACTCGGGAGATGGATCCCCCATGACCTGACCAACTATGACAAGGATCGCCGAGTGGACATGGCTTCGACTCTTCTCACTCTGCATCGCCGGTTTGATTGGCTGGACAATGTCATCACAGGTAATGAAAAGTGGGTGCTCTACGACAACCATGAGCGCATGAGAGAGTGGGTCGGAGAGGACCAAAAGCCAGCAGATGTCCCCAAACCCGATTTGCACCCCAAAAAAGTGATGTTGTGCATCTGGTGGTCAGTGCGGGGAGTGGAGTTCTGGGAACTCCTACCCGAGGGGACGACTATCACGGCAGAGGTCTACACTCTTCAGCTACGGAAGCTGAGACTCGCTGTCGAACAAACACGCGGGAAGGACGCTCGAATCTACTTTCAGCACGACAACGCCCGCCCGCATGTCGCAAGAAAGACCAAGGCTGAGCTGGCGGGCTATGGCTGGACTATCCTCCCCCACCCTCCCTACTCACCCGACCTTGCCCCCTCCGATTACCACCTCTTCTCAGACCTCCAGCGTTTCCTCAAGGGACAGAGCTTCAAAGACCGAGCCACTATCCAGACCGTACTGACCAACTATTTCAAGAACCAGCCCCAGTCTTTCTATCACGAGGGCATCCACAAGTTGCCTGGTAGATGGCAGAAGGTCATCGATGCGCATGGAGAATATTTTTAGATTCTATCGTGCTTTGTAAAGTTTTTATGATAAAGTGAAAAAAATTCAAAAACGAGCGTTACTTATTCCTCAACCCGATACAGTTTAGAGCAAGAAACAGACGAAATAAAGTGCCAGTGAGACGAACTGAAAGAGCAACATAAAGATCGCCCGATCGCGCTGCAAATCGTATTCTGACCATTCAAAAGGGGTCAGGATCTCTATCCATGTTACAGCTTATCCTCCCATGAAAATTGAATGCGCTTGAAGGGCGATTCTTCGCGAAGAAAGACATGCAGAGGAATGCAGAGAGGGGCCCTCTGCATGCAGAGGGGGCCGAGTCATTCCCCTCTGCGTGAAGAGGGACGCAGCTCACCTCGCCTTTGTGTGAGAGAATGAAACTCTGCATTCGCCCTCTGCATTTGCCAACCCTAATCTCACCTCCGTCAGCTCGGGAATCTCGATGGGTGCGGGGAGGCGCGAGGAGGCAACGATGGGAGAAGACTCTTCCGTCTTCTCATCATCTGCTGCAGCTGCTGCAGGCGTGACGAGGACGCGTCGCGTCGTTGGATCCGCCTGCCCGACCAGCGAGGCTGCAGCAGGGACAAATCGTGATTCATCAGAATTGTTCATTCTTTGATGATTCAACAATCGACATTTCTTTGGCAAAAAATATTTCCCATTGATTTCATGTTCCCACATTCCCATACATGAACGCAATTCATTCTGTTCGCAATATCGAATCGATTCTTCTTGCTTAAATCAATTTTGCTGTTACAATTAGATCGCCCTATACAGTATCGGTACTAAGTCTACGACAAAAAGTTAAAAGTTATGTAACTTGTGAACCAGATGATAATTCATTTTTATATTTTGGCAGGTGCTAGTGCAAGTACTCTTACATATGATGTATGTGTTGCTGCTTCATATGATTCCGTATTGTTGCATAGTGATGAGGCAATATTTACATGGTATTTCATGGCGTACTTTAAGCTCTGAGAATTTTTTTCTCAGACTTCCATTTTTCTGTGGTGATAGGAGACGTCAATAGCTCCAAGATGAAAATAAGTACTCCCTGGAAGTTGCCGTACAGTGGCTTTGGATGGCCTCAAATTAGGGTCCCGAAAGATATGATTTTGGTTTCTAGTGATGCTAGAGCCTCGTTCAATCTCTCAAAATTATCCTTACCACAATTCCTGACGATCCCCAAATTTTGAAAACGATAGCTCTTAATTTGCCCTCAGGGCATCAATTTTTCACTTTTTCACATCATTTTTCTCTCCCTATTTTGGATGATCACAGTTCCAAGGCCCGAACTTAATTTTTTCACCCGTTTCAGATTTTTTACAACTTTGTTGAGTTGACGTTTTGAGTATCAAAAGACTTATCACCATCTGAACTCTTTTATTTTTATTTATTAATTAAAATAGGATTTTTTTACTGGCAGCAGCTGCAGCATCACCGGCAACAGAGCAGCAGGTGGTGGAGATGCCGCTGGTGGACGCGGAGGCTGCTGCAGCTGAAGCCCATGCAGCCGCCTAGCAGGCGTACTACGCACAGCAGGCGCAGTACCAGCAGCAGCTGTCTGCAACGCGCCAAAACGATTTCCCGTCGAGACCTTTCTCGCGCTCTCTCACTTTCGCATACTATATCGCCATTCCCCTGATCGCTCTCTCTTCTCTCGCTCACGCCATGTAAAACGCCGTGGCTGTTGGATCATGCTAATGTCTGCTGCCGAGGATGAGCGCTTAGAATTCACTTAAACTTCTTCTATAAATATATTCCTATCCTCACAAGTACCATGCAGCTCAATATTAATCGGTGTTTCTTGCAATCCGTTGCCGAGCAATTGTGCTAGGATTCCAGTGCCTTTTTTCAACTCTAATAATTACATAATTAGAGTTGAATTCTCTCCGAAGGCGCATGCGATCATCTGCGATGAATAATTGAATTTATATTCTAATAAATATTTTTAAAAATAATTATAAAAAAATAAAAAAATATTAATAACTAATCAGAAGTCGGCAAAGACAAGATCAATTAAATTATTGCGAAATATTAAATATTTTGGAATCTGATCCTCTTCTCATCGTTCTCAACGAACCCGTGCTGATAATCACTGGCACATGAACCCCTAATATCGCAGGCGGAATAGGGAAAACGAAGATGACCGTATTCAACAAAACAGTACGAGTTTATTAGTTTGTTTTACCTACGCACCTTCTTCACACTGCTGACTTTAAAACCCAGCCTATCAACATGGACAGATGAAACAACAAATACATAGGCCCGAAATTCAATCCTCCAAGCATTCTCTCTCTTCCTCACCTCAGGGGCATTGGCAGCCACTCCGTCGTTGCTCGCAGCAGCTGCAGCAATCGCGCGCTGTCGCTGCAGCTCCACACTGTCGTCTCCAGTTCCTAAGAGATCAAAGATCAAAGATCATGTTGGCAAAATTTGGAGCAAACTACAAAGATCAAAGATCAAACTCCAACTCACTCTCGGCCGCTGTCATCAGTGTGGAGAACTTGCACAGATGGATGGCGAGATTGTCGAAAACGTCGGACATTCCTGAGAAAAGAGAAAGATCAATGACAGGGATGTTGTTTCGTAATTCATCTCTCTACATTGTGCACACTCCAAGGGATGTCTTTTAGCGATAGAGTGTGCATAATAGAGAGATTCTAGATGTGAAAGAATCAACCAACTACATCAAATATGATGAAGACACCATGGTGTAACACAGACCTAACAGTTTTCTTCAGTCCTCTATTAGCGTTTTCATAGCTATTTATTGATTAGCTCTACAGTCAAAATAATATTCGCGTCATTCTGGAGAGTGTGCAGAATGGAGAGAGCCGAAACCGGCTTCAATAATCCCTCCCTACCGTACATGACGGCAGTAGTCTCGACGTGAACAGATGCAGCAGACAGTCCAGAACGTTCTTCCAGTCCTGATAAATAAAACTAGGAACCAGGATCTATTGTTTCAGCCGTCATTCATCAGTGGTAGGGCTTTACTGAGAACAGCAGGTGGGTGATTGCTAGAACAAAAAAAATACAAAAAACAAATGATCCTTACCTCAGGCGCATTCGCAGCCACTCCGTCGTTGCTCGCAGCAGCTGCAGCAATCGCGCGCTTTCGCTGCAGCCCCACACTGTCGTCTCCAGCTCCTAAGAGATCAAAGATCATGTTGGCAAAATTTGGCGCAAACTACAAAGATCAAAGGTGAAACTCCAACTCACTCTCAGCCGCAGTCATCAGTGTGGAGAACTTGCACAGATTGATAGCGAGATTGTCGAAAACGTCGGACATTCCTGATAAAAGGGAAAGATCAATGACAGGGATGCTGTTTCGTATTTCATCTCTCTACATTCTGCACATTCCATGTGATATTTTTGGCACTCGAGTGTGCATAATAGAGAGAGCAAATGTCATACCTATGGCAAAGCGCAGAGTCAGTTATCGATCGATCCTCTACCGTAATCTCTCCACCTACCATAATCAGCCGCGATTGAGGCGGATTGTCTGTATCGGGAGAGGGCGCCCTGAAGGATGTGCTCGTGGTCGCTCTTGACGAAGAAGTACGAAAGGGCGGCGATAGCCAGTCCTGAGACGATTGTTTGGATTACGGTAGATGGATAATATTAAAACTTACCTAGCTAGGCCTAGGTTGTATAAATCACTATAGACAACTCTCAAGAGCGATGAATTGATTTTTTTAAACAAGAAGATAATCCACATGGTGATGTCTTGTTTCACGTTTACTTGTTCGCAGCTAAGAAATCGAAACAATTTGATTCACCCTTTTAACATACACCAACTGCTTTCATATTTGTCGCCTCTAAACTACATCTTTCATCTTATCTTACAGTAATCGCTACCATACCCCTACCGTATCCCAGATGACATCTGCTCGAGCATCTCCGGGTCGAAATCCTGCAGCGATTGTCATTAATACGGTAGTTCAAACAATCGATTTCCACAGTCTGTGTTTACTAGGAATGTCGGTTCGAATGTTTGCTCTCTACATTCTGGACACTATCAAATCGTTAAGAGCCACGAGAGATAGTGTGCAAAATGGAGAGATATGATATTCGATACGGTAATTTACATCGATATCTACCGTATTCCTTTGCCTATTGTACCTTTCCCTCGTTAGTGCCACTGAGATTGCGCTTGAAGCACTCGATGGACATCGGAGGCTGGTTGCGACGTACTCGATCGATTTATCCTTTGAAACTGCAATATTCTTCTATCTCTGGCTACCGTAAATTTGTATCTGAGAATACCGTAGCCCTCCCACCCATAGCGACCGTAACATTCCCTACCGAACTTACGGTGGGATCGTGCTGGTCCGTATTCAGCATGATCACTGCATACGAGAGAGTGGACGAAGAGGGGGTGTGTCTTAAAAATAATTTGTTATTTGAAAAAAAAGAACAAATGAAAGGCAGATATTTCAACACATGTGATTCTGGGATGCGCATATGATTAAACAAACAAAGTTGATGTGGACTCTGATAAGGCTGCTTCGAGCTTTGGTATACCAGCAAAAATATGTCATTGTATGACAATAAAGAAAACTCGGCGGTTCTTAGCAACACAGATCTTTCAAATGTTGAGAAGTTGATCATGTGATTTTTTCTCCTTTAAACTATTCCACACCTAATGCATTTCCACAATATAACTAAAATGAACACTAGGCGGTTCTGAGAACCACGGATGCTTTAAAAAGTAAGAAGTTCAGTACTTTGTGATCGTCGAACTTTTAGAATTCAAATACCTGTTCACTTTGAGTGCGGACAAGACATGCTGCTGCTGTGCTGTGAGATCAGGCACGACTGAAAGTAAATCGATAGTCCAACAATACCGTACCTTCCCCTATAGTAACCCCTTTTTTGCAATACCCTACAGTACTCCTCATCTACCGTACCCTTGGCGTGTTCTCCTCCCACAATCTGCTTTCCGATATCGTATCCACCAAGGGCGGGCGGGGCCAGCGAGCGACTCGACTCGTCCTGAACGGAAAAGAGGGAATTATCGATCGATAGGGGCAAACTACAGTATACAAAATGGTTTTCAGTTCAGGTGGTGGAATCAATGCACATATATCTCAAACCAAGCACAACATTAATATTTTTAGACGATGATCCAGGGTACATCACGCAGGAGGCGATCAGATTATTTTACTTCCTTGACGAAACACAGAAAATCTGGGTAAGTAGGAATAAATAACATTTTCACCTCTCTCTCCACGATAGCTCCGGCTCTTCTGCAGTGCCAGTTCATGTTGATTTTGTCGATCACCACAAGAAGGGCGTCTGCAAATTATCTATATAAAAAGATATCGGAGGGTGATTCTAGCTCAGGTAGGTAAATGCTCGTTTCACAATTTTTACAATCATCCGATCTATTGAAACTGTCACGATTCACACTTGGTCCCCAGGTCAAAAAAATAAAATAATTCTTAATGCCCTTTGAATTAGATATCTCTGTACTCCTTATGTGACATCATTCGGGTAAGCTCTCTCGATTCCGCACATGTATTCAGTCAGATTGGTGAGGGAGTGTGCAGAATGGAGAGAGCAGATATTCGAAATTACATCTCGAATACTCACCGAGTGAATGGAGACTGGTTGACTTCAGTCCACTGACTGGGAAGGCATTCTCCGCCAGAAGCTTCGTCATTTCCTCGAAGACGTTGCTGTAAGAAATTAATTTTTTAGAACAATGCGAAATTTTATATCGACTCCTTTTGATTTTCACGTTTCACCGTCCAACAATAGTCTATACAAGTCGCATATTTTTAATATTCGCGCGGTTAGTTCTTCAAACCACAAAAACAGCCTAATTACGGTTATCAGGTGGTTAGACGTTTGGAAAAATTCCATATGGGAAACTTCACGCTTGATATACATTTTCGCGCAATTTCCTTGTGATTATCGAGTTCTTATACATGATTTGTATTGTAATTAATAAAAAACATTAAAAATATTTTAATCATGCGAAAGTATATTCTAAAGTGAAATGCGCGCTCTCAAATTCAGTGCCAAGCGGCAAAAGTTTCCAAAAAAAAAAATTTCCCATACGTATAACCACCGATTATCACCTTAGATTTATTAGGCCAGGTAGGTTCTCGTCTCACCTCGCGTACAAATCGCAGTCAAAGTTGAGATACAACTCAGTGACGAGACCGGGAATTCTCCACAACTGCACAATCGACTCGAGTGCCATCTCCTTCTGCTCGTAGGAGATTCGAGACTGAAGAAAGATCAAAGATAAGATACAATAAAAATAAACTACAGTAACCCTTCCAATCCAACCTACCGTACCCCTCTCCTCACCTGCTCACTCAAGACGATTCCTCTCAACTTGCCGAAGTGTGCCTCCAATTGGAACTTCAAGTGCGCCCGCATGCTCTGAAATAGATTTAATTGATCTGACATACCGTACCTCCTTACCGTAATCACGGACTACTGTAACTACCGTACCTCCATGAGCAGGAAGCAGCAGCGGGAGGCTGCAGCGAAGATCGGCAGCTTCTCAATGTCCAGCAACTAAAATGTGCAGTTAAAAAATAATTCGGTCGATACACACTTATTTCAATATTAATATGAAATTAAGTTTAGCGAAGAATTAAACACTGAATTCAGAATATAATCCGAAGGGGGGATGATCAATTCGACGATATTTAGTATTTTCAGATGTAATCATGCTAAAATTGCCTCACATATCGGATTCACGAATATGACCCCCACCTGAAGCAGGGATCTGCACAGTTCGTTCTTGATGAGAGGAAGGAGAAGGACGTAGGAGGAGAGATGGTCAGCCGCTGCCTGAAAGAAGAGCGGGTTGATCTCTCTCTATTATGCACACTCTCCCGTCGATCAATATCAGAACAATTACCGTACCTCGAGGGCTACGGTGAGCAGGCTGAGTCCCAGTACGATCATCTGTTCCGTGTTCTGACTATCGAGAGGATCAGTGAGGGCGATCAGGAATCTGTGGGGAATATATTGTTTAAACGAACTTCTCAGCCAGTTATCAACATAATTCTACTTTGCTCTCCTATGCCAAGTACTTGAAGCACGAAGTCGCCACGTACTTTTTGTTCAGTTGACACTTTACATAGCTAAATTTTCATCAGGAAATTCAATCGAGAAGCACAAGAAGTCCACCAAGTTCAGATATCACAACTGCACGAAACATGAATTCACCAGGCTATTTTTAACCGTACCTGAGCAATTCCCTGCAGCTGAGCAGTCCGTACGGGATGAGGAGGGCATTGACCCTCTCTCCACTCTCCGACCCCGACGCTCCTCCGCCTCTTCCCAATCCTGCAGCCAGGTCGACTCCGCCCCCTGCTGCACCGGCTGCATACTCGCCCTCCGAATCACTCGTCATCGTCTGAATATTGGATATTTAACTATATTTTAGATATAAAATCGAGATAGTGAATGAATCATCATATCACGAGCATATACTAATTTAAGAAAGGTAACATCAATTCACAAGGATAAATTTTTTTTCGAAGGTTCTGCAAATTATCGACTCAAGATTCCTCGACATACAGTATCGGGATTTTTTTCAATTGCGCATAACTTCTTTCTAAATTGAGGTAGAGACCCACGGTTGGAAGCATTAGGTAGCCCATCTGTAGGAAAATAACCACCCACTATTGAATCGTATCCTGCTCTATTATTGATTTTTAGGCGAAATTGCAGCGGACAAGCTATATTTAAAAAATGACAAGTCTCACATATCTCGTGCGGGTAGTACCACCTCAGGTGTGCGCAATCCACATTGAGGCACATTGATCGCATTTCAAATAAGGTCAGCCGAACCATTTTCCAAAACATAAGAAAATTACGAAAAATGATGCCATTGTCGTTCTAGTTGAGCTACAGCCTCGATATTTTGTAGGATGTGTCAGTACATACTAAGACATCACTTGTTGAAATTTGGGCCCGATCGTGCACTTGCAGCGAAAAATCGTTTTTCGAAAAGTTTGATATTGGGTCCCTCTTAATTCCCCAGCCACTGTCGATAAAAATCAATCAATTCAACATTTCTTTTCCGAGTTCATCAGGGAAGATGCTCTCAAAATTTCATCTTAATTGAACACCTTTGAGGAAAGTTATTGATCGAGAACTTGAGTGGGAAAACTTGCTTCGATATCCAAAGCTGCGTAATTATTGTTCTAGCTGAATTACTGCGCTCATAATTTGCAGGGAGTGTCAGGAAGTGGTGGCGCATTCCTGCTTATAACTAGAGCAGTATAGTGAATATTCTACGAAATTTTGTTTTTGAAGCTTGGTTCGCCTGCACGCTTTTCTCCCCAAGTTCTCGATCAATAACTTTCCTCAAAGGTGTTCAATCAAGATGCAATTTTTAGAGAATCTTCCCTGACGAACTCGGAAAAGAAACGTTGAATTCATTGATTTTTATCGACAGTGGCTGGGGAATTAAGAGGGACCCAAAATCAAACTTTTCGAAAAAACGATTTTTCGCTGCAAGTGCACGATCGGGCCCAAATAGTATCCTCGACCGATATCAAAAGCTTTTTCAGTATTTTTCAATAATAAAATGACCAAAATATTTTTTTACTAATCTGTTATTTCCGTATAATCTATCGTTTCAAGGATGCGTTATGCAGCATGCCCGGGAAATATTCCGCCACCAGCGGACGCATAACCCTTCTCAGGTTCAGGACGGTTCGGACGTTAAAAAATCAAACTACTTTCCAGTACTTCGGAGCTCTTATCACTTGTCATATGATTTGTAGAGCAGAGTCTGCTCTTTCGAATAAACATACGGATGAAGCTCACCGACCAAAAATAAAAATAAAAATTTGTCGAAATTGGGAAATTTCCGGACATAATGCCGGGCTTTTTTTCTCTCATTTTCTTCTGATTTTTGGAGTGGTGTTAGGTACTAGTTCGTAGTTGAATCACTTTTCGGGGATTCTCGGAGAATTGCCGTTTTCAAAAGATCCATGACATTTTTTAAAAGTCTGCCACCTTGATCCAGCGCATGATCATGGAATGATATCATCAAGAAATGCTTCTGTTTGTCTCCTGATTTGAATAATGAAGCAGGGTTGGCTCTAGCATTTTTTTAATCGAGTTATGGCCGTTTTCCGGATGCTAACTTTTCAAAGGAAAAAATTCTCAAAGGATCCGTTACGTTAGCTCAGAGTGTGTTCCTGGGTCCTATGTGTTTAATTATAAATTGATAATACAATTGAGATCTTGTATGTATTCGATCGATCCCTTTTCTTGACTGTTTACGCTGTTGAGCTAACGTAACGGATCCTTTGAGATTTTTGAACAAGTTAGTATCCGGAAAACAGCCATAACTCGATTCAAAAAAATGCTAGAGCCAACCCAGCTTCATTATTCAAATCAGGAGACAAAGAGAAGCATTTCTTATGTTGATGATATCATTCCATGATCATGCGCTGGATCAGGGTGGTAGACTTTTGAAAAATGTCATGTATCTTTTGAAAACGGCAATTCTCCGAGAATCCCCGAAAAGTGATTCAACTATGCACTGGTACCTAACACCACTCCAAAAAATCAGAAGAATCTGTTGTGAAAGAAAAAAGCTCGACATTATGTCCGGAAATTTCCCGATTTCGACAAATTTTAAATTTTATTTTTGGTCGGTGAGCTTCATCCATATGTTTATTCGAAAGAGCAGACTCTGCTCTACAAAACATATGACAAGTGATAAGAGCTCCGAAGTAATGGAAAGTAGTTTGATTTTTCCAAAACGTGTCATCACCGCGTTAGCCACATATTCATTATTTTTTTATGTAAAGTTGTATAAATAATTTGCTTGCCGAGTTGCTCATGCAAGGACAAAAAAAAATTAAAATAAAAGAATTAATTTTGAAAAAAAGTCAGTTCGCGATGTGCAACTGGATACGGTATCATTTTTCAGACTTCCCGAAGCTTGGCAAAGATGTTTGGCTAGGTCGGGACTCGAACCCCCAACTTTCGGTTTTCAACGCCAGCGCGTTAGCCACTCGGCCATGAATTGATTTGTAAAATAAAAATTTAAAAAAATACTCGACAAGCCATACATATTGGAGCAAAGAACCGAATTTTAAAAACGATTTTGAAAAAAAAGTCAGTTCGTGATAGCCGTAGTCAGGGTTACGGTAGATTACTGTATGTTACAGTAGGGTACCGTAGGTGAAGTTTGGGAACGATTAGAGACATTTTGAAAAAGTCATAAACCCATCACCCCCGGTACAAGGGTGCACAGTGCCTGACAAGTCAGGCACTGCGCAAAAACCCCCTCGCCGCCAGAGCAGGACACCTATGGTTCTACCGTATCCGAGGTCTTGCCAAATCAGTAAAATACATTTGTATGGGGTGTGACCTACCCATAATACAAAGACAACGCGATCGAATCAGCAATACTCTTTATTGAAAATTCTACAGTTACACTTCGACATAAGACATCATCAGAAAACTGAACAAAAACGTGAACAAACAGAATCTAGAGAGAGAAAAACGGGCTGTTCTAAGCATAATCTAGAAAGAATGAATGTGGAAGTTGCGGATGTATGCCCTTTCCCTCCATGCGTTTTGTTCCAATCGTTCGTTTAGGGAGAGATCATCATTGCGCTGAAATGCCTTCTCTATTCTCATTTTTATAAGAAAAAATATAGAACGGCACGGAGTTCACCCTATAAATGTCTCTTTATGGAAAAAAAACTCTCTTGCGGGTATGCAATAGAATATACAATGTGTACTATGATGATTTAACAAAAAAAAGTTATAGCATTTACGTGATGGGCGAATTCCACAGTCGCATACAGTATCCTCATGTAGGGAAGGTCGTACGAAGAGGGGACTGGCATGAATTGTTCATCCTTGGGGAGAGTGCCCATCTGAGATACGGTTGGTTGGATTGTTAGCTAATGCATATTCGAGTAAAGTAGTCGATATGGTAGCCATTCTGAGAAAAACTTTGGAGTCAAGGATGTTTTTTTCTCAGAATGGCTACCATATCGACTGAGTAGATCAACATGTGTCGATATCTATAATCTCCTGGCTCTCCTAGCTTGACCAGTTGAGTATTGAGCGACGAGAGAAGATGAAAGGGATGGTCTGCAACACTTATTTGTTAAATTAATATTTAAATATAAATGTATTTACTTTTTTATGATGCAAATTCTATTCTGGGATTCAAAATTTCTAACTCTATTTAATTTCAAGTCTTCTACAATTTCGTACATAAAACACCCATTTCACATGTAGGAGACAAAATCAGAAGAAGAATAACAACATGCATCTTAATCACGACCCTAACACCGAAGTCACGATCCCGGAGAGCAGTCTGCCGATTTTTCTACTCTTATTGAGCGCTACTCTATCCTTATAGCTCATCTGAGAACTGAGATACGCTAGAGCCGGAACCGCGACCGGATAATTCCCAAAACATGGCTGAAGGAATCATTGCCGAGATCGTTCGAAAACTTGTGTTTATGGAATCATAACATGGAAGGTTTAAAATAAATTTGAAAAAAATCGCGAATGTGATGTTTTTGCTCTTCGGTCTCGTGATACCAGTGCTAAACAAACAAATAATGCCAATGACTAGTCGTAGCCCAAGCTCTAAGAAATGAGATTCCTCAACTGTGGAAGAAACAACATTCTCAAGAATACGACATTGTATACATACCACAAGATTTCCTAAGCAAGGGGTTGCTTATTCCCTTCCAATGATAAACGATCCCATCGCTACCAACGAAATCCGCGTCAGATACGCTCAGACAGCTCCGTTGTCGATCGGTGAGAGGCGAGAGCTTGCTGGTTGCAGCAATGTTGGAAAGAGTGCTTTCCTCCAGCATCCACGGTTGCAGTGACGACAGATCCCTCTGAGAAGATGCACAGTATACGGTGTGTACTATCGTTACAAATTCGGAACAAATAAATAGCTACCGCTTCACTGAATCTTTCTAAATTTTTGGCCTTTGTTCTGATTATTCATTGTATTTCTTGCCAGAAAAAAAGGAATATCTTCTATAAAATCGGCCTATCGGCTCTCCGTTCTGATCGCTACGATAATCTTGTTGAGTGCATCTCGACTTCTTCGTGCAATCACATCCTTATTTCCAATCACATGTTGAAAGTAAACGTATTTACGGTGGTGCTGAATGGTGAATATTTAAAGAACTATACTTGGAAGAATCAGGAAATTATAGTAGCGATCCGGAAGTTAGCTTATTTTTTTCGAAATAGAAGAGCGCTGTAATCACTGCTCGTTTGATATGAGGGTCAGAACTCACTACTATTGAGGAAAATGTTTTCAACGATTTTCTTAAACGAACTATCGGAACACCACTTTATTTGGGGGGAAACAGAAAAATTTCTTACGATTTCCCCTCTCCGATGAGTTACGACCTTCTGCCAGAGAGTGGGAGGGAGATTCATAAGGGGTCGAGGGTAGTCCAAGTTCATGTCCAGTCCCTAAAAAAATGAACCGATCGAAAGGTCGAAAATAATAATAATCATAACAGTTGAAATATAAAGCACCTGATAACATAAAATCTGCAGGATACCTTTGGTAGTTGCTGGCGTTCCTTGGCACCTTGAGTGGAGGAGATTGAGAAGAGCTATGCATCCGCCGGTTGATTTTCCGGTAGTACAAGCTCATATCGCTTCCTATGAAAAGTATTTAGTTATTGAATAGCTGACAGAATGTATTTAGTAGCATGAACCAGTAATACATTAGTTATACATTGCTACAACTGCTGAGTCCTAAAAAAAGCTTTCACTGAAAAAGCGTTCACCCGACTCGGACTCGAACGCTCGAGCTAACAGCAGTACTCTTCAGAGACGTTTTGGAGAACGTTGTTATGAAAATAAACTCACATGAGGCCGTTCACAGTCGTGATATCCTTCATAGCATTTGGATCTAGAAAAGCTTAATCATTTCAACATAAGAAAACAACTCACGTGATCGGACTATGGCGCGTACCGCGTGGGTAAACCGCATTTTTTCACTGTACTGTGAAGAGACCCGTGAAGCAGTCGATTGGCCAGCTGGAAGCAATATTTGAAATATAAACAAAGTGAGAGTAATAACGTAAAAAGGCAAACACGAAATGTGCGAAGCGTCGTAGTGTAAAGCAATTTGCATGTCGATTTTTTGGCTACAGTACGCGAACAAATATTTTTGCTGGCTCTGGACTTACCGTACCCACTTTAACTATTTACTGTTAATTCTTTTAAGAACATTGATTTACTCATATTTTAGCCATTGCATGCGTTATTGATGCTCTCAAGTATTTACTTCTGAGTTGTTCGGCAAAAACACCCACGATGGAGAGGCACTAGTGATCGCAAATCGACATTGAACCTCGTCATTTCCCGTGATCTCTCGCCGGTCAGAGTGACGAGAGAACAAATTGAAAAGTGCACGCGACTCGAGAGGCAAGTTGGTAGTTACACAATTGACAGTTGTTGCGAGAATAAGTTCAGAAAAATATGAAGGATGATTATTGGGTTGAAGCTAACTATCATAACAAACGTGGAATCGTGTGACGAAGTATTTGAACAGTGTACTCGAGTGATGACAAATCGGCAAACGACTCTCCTCAATTCGCGGGTTCTCTCGTCACTTTGACCGGCGAGAGATCATGGGAAATGACGAGGTTGGATGCCGATTTGCGATCAGTAGTGCACTCTCTATTGTCTTTCTGACTGGCAAAAGTGTGTGCAGAATGGAGAGAGAGCCAAAACTGAGATGGTATCCCTCGTAGAGATCTCATTGTCACTCTCCACTCTGCACACACACTCTCTCTCTATTTATACTGACGAAAGAGTGTGCAGAATGGAGAGAGCTACATTTCGATTCGGCCACTCTTCCGTAATACCAAGTGTATTGTGCCATGCTGTCTTCAAGTCTTCGTGTCTTCACGATTCCCGCCATTGCGCAAGCGCAATTGTACACTGACACTGTCTTGACCGCACTCAAAATGAAGTTGACGAATTTGTTATCGTGATCTGAAATAAACCTATAAAAGATTGTACGGATCACTGGGAAAATGAAGAATAGCTGCCTCGCCAGTCCTGCTTTCGCAAGGACTCGAGACAAAACAAAGTCTCGGAATCAGGAACAGTTGGAGCGATCTCTGTCATCCATTTTCCGACACTTCTCGTGCTTTGACTCCGCCCCTCGATATTATTACACCCAGCTTCATAGCATTCTATTCGACCTCTGGATGAGTCAGCTTTCTGACGCAGCGAACTCTCCTACCGTAATCTTACCGTTTCCTACCGGTCTTCATCATGAACCAGTCCCCGTACACCTCGGAAATGCTCGAGCTGCTGATGAGAGAGGACACATGCACTGATGTGATGGATTTCGTCTCTATCGATCGATCCGTCCTGACTACCGTATATTCGGCTACCGTAATCCACATGGGCACCGTGTCAGGGTGCCCATCCACTCTAGAATGCTTCCTGATGACTCGAATTGAACGATTACCGTACCTCTCAATCGATAATCCGTTCCAACCGTGTCTACAGTATCCAGTCAGTCCAAGCCTATACCGTAATCAGTAATGTCATCTGCCTATCGTGCATTCATTATTAGGTTCTTGATATTCGATGCTTCATTTTTCGATTGATCTAAAGTAAAATAGACGTCTGTGATTCACAGCGCAATGCACTAGAATTCCCCGGTTCGCACAGTCGCTCTCTCCAATCTGCACACTCTCTAACGAAAGAGAGGAGCGAGCTACATAATATTCGGCCCCGCTACTACATTAGTATATGAGCTTCTCCGAATGAAAGGTGGATGAAAGAGAATTCAAAATTGGTCGCTCACGATCTTCCTCGCACCCAGTCTTGCTTGAACAGATACCATAGAATCACACGATCGCAAAATCCATTCGAGGTATAATGAACTTGTGATCTACCGTAACTTTCTGATAGTTTCCGAGAAAACATCTCGAGAATAGTCAGAGGAAATTCCGTTCATAACGATTCTAGTATGCGCACGAATGCAGATTCTCCCTATTTTGCCAGACAGACAGACTAGAGAGTGTGCTGAGTGGAGAGAGCTATATTTTGATTCGGCTTCACTACTTTGTGGTGTATTTTTTTAAGCTTTCATTGAGCACAAAGTAATAAGGCGATCAGCAGGCCAAATTTACACTCGGTTAGTGTTTCTCTCAGGAACCCAACATCCCAATGCTCCTCCAATTGAATCTCCCTTTCCCTTGCACTTGGTAATCTTTCTCGCAAAGGTAGCCCGCTCCTGCTAACGTTCTCCATCCGAGCGATAAATGTCAGGCCGTGTAACCATTGTATCAATTATGCATGACTTTCAAGGGTCGAAGCAATTCGCACTCTGGTAGGTTCCGTGGTTGCTTCCATCTAGGAAGTAGACGATCTCGTCGGGCGTAGCAATCCACTTTCCTTCCCTCGAGCACTCCAGTCCTTTCGGAAGCGACGTTGATGGACAGTCCGTCTGAGAATGGAAAGCGCATGAGGAAAATGAAAAAGGTTAAAGTCATGGCTGGGAGCAGAAAAAAAACAGGGGAAAAAAAAAACAGAAAAAATGATGCGATCGAAAAATTATACCATTAAACCTATGGCCAATAATAGCTTAAAATGTGCGTAATTACCTCAGTTGTCTTAGCGCGAAATTTTAAAAAGGCATCACTTTATTTCGAATTATGGCAAGGTTTCTTCCGATCAAAAAACAGAAAATTTTCTGTTTTCAGAAAAACAGAAAAAGTTCCGCCATATCTTTGAATGATGTGATCATGATCTGATTTTTTTGGCGTAGAGTCGTTGTAATAGAGTCAAAATTAATGGCATATCAACAAAAAAAATGGGCAAATGACAACTTTTCCTGCAAATATCATTTTTCGTCGTAAGCCAGGGCCGTCAGTCAAGTTACCGCGCCCTGACCGACGAGAGAGCGCGCGAAATGAAGAGAGTCAATCGTTGAATTACCAACCCCAGCTCTAACAAATTAGACCGTCGATTAGCGCGCAGTCTTACGATAAGCCAGCGCTAATCGACTGTCTAATATCGATCCGTTTGGAGAACTCAACAAGAGGATCCTAGCATTTTTCTGAAGACGACCTTCCCCTGTCCCAACAAGTGATGTAAAATCGGCGAACGACTCTCCTTAATTCGCGTGTTCTCTCTTTACTCTGACCTGCGAGAGATCATGGGAAATGAGGAGAGTCGATTCCCATTGGCCATCACTAGTCTCTACTCACAGCGTTTCGAGAGAGGACAAGAGTTAGAGAAGCAGAGAAAAACTAGAGATAAGGCAAAAGTGAGAGAGCCGCAACGCGTTGCTACTTTAAAGCTTTGGCTCCGCTCGCTCTTTTGATGCGCAATCTTTTTCTTTTCCGTTCAAGACCCTATGTCCAATCTCGCCATACTGTTGAAACGTTATGCTACTCTCACCGACGTTAAGATGACAGCAATCGCATTGTGCCTCGAGCAGGTGAGGTGCTCGTGATGGTTGGCTCGAAGCACGAATGAAGGAACATCTGATTGCACGCCGCTTCGTCCCACACAGGCAGATCCTTGCAGCTGGGAAGACCTGCGATAGTGGAGGGTGTGTAATTTTAGAACTCTCATTTTAGAACTCGGTATTTTACCTTATCCTTAACCTAAAGTGCTAAAATGATACACCCCCGAGACAGTGATTGTTCGCACAAATCCACAAAAACAACATAAAAATGAATGCTCCAATTACTCTTGTTGTGAATCGACGAGACGACTACCACTGACACCGACGTATCCTGTTCGAAGGACAGATCGCAAGTGGTGATGAAGACTACTGTAAGCTGTTTCCCTTCACTACAAAATCTGCTTATCTAATCGACCGACTATCATAAAAACCTTCGATATGCACCGCATATATCTTGACCGTGTTTCCAACCAACGATCACCGACACATCTACCACCTGCTCGATGCCGAATTCTATTGCGGTCATTGCAACATTGCGCTACTCGACTGTCTAATTTGTCAGGGTGCGATAATCTGACTGAGATTCCAGGCTGTCCCCTTGAGAGGACGGCGACGATGTCGACTGGGGGCAACTCGAAGCGCAAGCCGTAGTTGAAGAGACGACAATGGAGAGAAGGAAGAGAGTTGCAGGGTTGATTGATGAATGAGGAGTCATCGCGGTGATGAAAGAGATGGATGTGCCATCCTCTTAAGGCGGCGTAAGGCCGCACGTAACAGCCCTATCCAGTTATCTAAGTGTTGCTATCTCGGAACAAAGCCCTGATCAGGCATGCGGGTGGAAATGAGAGATCTATCCGCGAAATTAGATAGGATATCACTGTGAATGAAGAGATCGCTTGACAGGGATATTTCGACACTTATTCGACACAAGAGAGAAGATCGCGTAAGATGCGCCAAGTGAAAGTGCCTCCAGCGTCGTGATGGAGAGGCGGGCGGGCATATTGCCTGCCATTGATCTACCAATTCAGTGGTCGAGGATGGTGCGAGAAGCGACCTGCTTGCTGCTTCTGTTCGCCACAGCCACCGCCTGCCCTCCGCAGTGCAATCCCTCAACAGCAGGTATGCCAAACACGCAAAAGTGCTCCGAACTAGTGATGACAAATCGGCATTCGACTCTCTCCATTTTGTATGATCTTTCGTCGGTTAGAGCAGCTAGAGTGCATGCAAAACAAGGAGAGTAGGATGCTGGTTTGTCATTACTACTCCGAACCTTAGACGTTCATGCGTATCGGAAACAAATAATCAAGATTCATGCACGGGCATTATGCTCCGTTTGACCTAGTTGTACTCCACAGTTCCCCTCTTCACTACTTAGGTTTTTCCGCGCAGTTGCGCACCAACGCTCTCCACTTTTCGCATGCTCTCTCGCTCGGGTGAGAGAGTACGTGAAAAGAGGAGAGCGTTGTTGAGCAGGTTCGCGAAAGTGGCGCGCCTGCAGCGCGGATAAACGAGATAGTGAACAGGGTAACTGTGGAGTACAACTAGGTCAAACTAAGCATAATGCCTGGGCATGAATTTTGATTATTTGTTCCCGATATGCATAAACGTCCGAGGTTCAGAGAAGTGAAGGGGAAAATTAGAGTATTTGTAGGTGCAGCAGGTGCACCGGAAACGTTTCCGGCCTGCAGTAACATAGTCCCGATGGGCATCTCTACATGCTCGGATGCCGGGTTCATCGACTGCTACGAGGCGACGATCACCGACAACGACGTCTCCTGCTCGAAGGACACTTCGCAGCTGGTGATGAAGACTACGGTAAGTTTTTTTTCCTTATTTCTCTTTCCTCTCTTCTTTTAGGCGTGTCTCGACGATTTCAATAAGCTACAAACCTCAAGCAAGCAGGTTTATGAATCGCAAGCAGTTTTATGGACTAGATGATTCTCGGAGTACTTCTTTTATCGATAAGATAGATATGGTATAGTGATTTACGATTTTCAGGCGACTTCCTTCTTGCCCCTGTCAGCAGGAGCGACCTGTTCAAGAAAGGGCGTCTGGCTCGGCAGAACCGGACCTGTACTTCAGAGCGAGAAGAGATCGGACTGGGACGGATTCCTAGAGGCCGCTTACGCTAATTAACAATCATCGTTTAAAAAAATTAGAAAAATAAACTTTAAGTCCCGGAAGTTAATGCATCACCATTGGAAAATCCATGCTCTGCACAATTCCAAACCAACGAGTAAGTGACATTTCGTTCTATCTCCTTCCTTCACTCCTTCCTTTGTCTCAACTCATACCTAATCATCTTGTTGGTCATCCGCCTCGGAAGGAGCAACGAACTATGTATGCGGATTCATGTCTGTCTCTCTCTATTCTGCACACCATCTCACCGGTCAGAGAAAGAAGAGACTGTGAAAAAAAGAAGAAAAAAGAAAATGAGGAGAGTCGAAACCCGAAACGGCATCACTACGATTCAGGTCTGCTTTATGCAATCTCTCTCGCCAGAGAGATGAGATAGTGTGCAGAATGGAGAGAGTACTATTCGAACACTACAAAGAACCCATTAGATCTCTCTCTCACTATCTCCCTCCTTCGTTATCACTTCAGTCGTGTCTCCTCTCACTTCCTCGCCCCATTCATTAGTGATGCCCTATCGAATAGTAGTATCAGGAATAGTGATACCAGATCGGAATCAAGTCTCCTCGTTTCGTGTGCTCTATCGCTTCTCAAACCAGCGAGAGAAAGCAAATAGAGGAGAACCTTTTCTGATCTGGCATCAGCAGTTGTGAAACATTCCGACATCTAGTCTAATTGTAACCTCGATTATTGATTGCGACTTAATTTCCAGTACAGTTCACCCCATTTTATCCATTGTCCTTCCTCTATAACTGTGATAGATTCTTAACATAAAATCAATGTTTCAGATTCTCTGTTCTACTCGCAGAGAAATCCTTCTCATCGGAAGAGGAAACAATGGAAAGACGTCTAAAAATGAAGACATGCTATTGGTAACCTCGGTGAGAACGGAAAAAAGGCGCTCTACGCCAACCTCGCAATCCCTGCTTCTCCGATCTTTTTGATTGTCAGTGAAGGAAAGCATGAGCATGCACCACCAAAGTGGAGAAGAGATTTAAGAAGACGTGCTTGAATCTACTGATTTTTCTAACACTCGGCACTGTATTTCCTTCATACATTGCCGAAAAAACGATTCGTCAAATAACTCTCCTCATTCAGGCACTCACAATTGACCTAAGGAGGAGCTCCAGGCATCCTAGAAGATGACAGGAGAGTGAACGCTTCCGTGACGAGAAGGAACCTGTCATCGATGTTGGCAACAACAGAGGCCTCCGAAACGCCGTATCTCTAATAAGGATAATTAAAAGAGAGGAATAAAGTTTGTTCAAGCTCTCTACTGATTTGCAAGTAGTAAGTAACATTACAGCATGAGCACACAGGGGGTTGCTCAAGTATATTACATCTTTCATTTTTCGAATTTAATTGTGCTTCTTCTATCCAAACGAATCCCCCCCCCCCCCCCCCCCCCCTGCTCATGGTCAGCAATCACCCCTGTAAGCTTGTATCAGGACTTGAAATGATGATGAAACTTATCATTATTCCCGAAAGTCAATCGAATCTCAAACTAATTGCTCGTCTCCTCCTCTCATTCCCAACTCGGCGTTCAAATCGTGTGGTAATTTATCTCGTGTGGACATGCGAAATAACGTCAGTTGTCTATAGACAGACGCGAATTGGAGTACTGTAGCCGACACACGCATTCCGCTCTTTTCCCCGGCTGCTTGTTGCCAGCTGCTTGAGGCTAAGAAGACGTGGCCATTCGCTACATAATTGCATTTTGAATACTCTCTTTTCTCCTCATTCTCACCTCTTCTTCCCATTCTGATCTGCTGTTAGCGACTTCGTTGGTTGTTTTTGGAGTCAATCGAATGTGGAATCTTACTTGAATACACAATTCTTATCGACAACTGACTATATTTCTGAGTTAAATTCAAATTAATTATATTAATTAGGCAATAATGGACGGCGAAGTATACGATGAGGTCGACACTCCGGCCTTCAATCTCTACAATGACGGTGAGTTCTGACTCTTTTCGAACGATGCCAAATGAGCCTGAGGGCTTGGACTAAACTTTTGAACCGAACCTTGGTCTGGACAGTATGATTTAGAGCAGCAGAACGACTAAAAGTTCCTAAATCTGCGCTCATCTCTTCCTTTTGAGCGCCCTTTCACATCAGTTTTTGCCTCTTCTTCCCTGGAAAAAATGCTTTGAAAACCAATCTAAGAAAGACATCGTAGTTCGCTTCGTTACAGTAACTCCTCCCCTTGATCTTTGATCTTTGAGCCGAACTTACAGTAATCTCTCGTCTTTACTGTAATATCTATCTCCCTTGAGTGATCACCATCTGATACGTGTGGGTGTTTAGAAAACGAGGAAAAGAACAGGGAACCACATTTGAGAGAACAAAGTCCAGTTATATATCCAACAATTGTGGCAGTCATAATTATTCGATCTTCAGCCTTGATCTTTGATCTTTGAGTAATCTTCCCCTGCCGTGTCTTCCTCCTATCCTACGGCTGGTATCTGCTCGCCGCAGCTCTCGTCCTCCACCAGATCTTCGTGCGGTCAGTTGAGTTTTGCGCATTTCGGCTCTCTCCGTTTTGCACACTACCCGTTTTCTCTGACCGGCGAGGGAGTGTGTGAAATGAAGAGATCGTGACCGGGTCGCACATAATCCTGGAGGTTTGAGGACTTCGAAGCCACGATCATGCTATCACGAGACCACATCTCTATAAAATAACGAGTATTTAGTGTTACTTGCTGACTAGCTTGCTCAACTGAGCAACAATAGTGTGCAGAATGGAGAGGCTCTCTTCATTTTGCACACTCCCTTTTTCTCTGACCGGCGAGGGAGTGTGCAAAATGGAGAGAGCGAGCCTGAATCCTCGCAGGTTCATCCGTCAGCAGCAACACGCGGAGACGGGCGCCATGAAGAAGAGTGGTGAGTAGGGATCTCAATACTAGTCATTATCTCTCTAGACCACTGGTGGCAGAGAGACAACGATATGTATGGTGACTGCATTGTACCCATGGCATTCGGCTCTCAAAATTGGGTGTTGTTTTGATATCCCTAGTGGTGAGCGATTTCGAACTTCTTCGTGTTCTTATCCCCAGTAACTATGCAACGGAACGAATGAGAATGGTGATTTACCGATTTAGAAATGGGATCAACCGCGGACAACGTCAGTACCAAAGAATCCGGCCTTCCAGACGACGTCAGCGATGATGAATCAGTTCAATAATCATTGCAGATGACGCCAGCGACCGGCACAGGGAGCGCCTGCTCGCGGCGCGGCAGCGGCAGCAGGAGCATCACGATAAGGTGAGCAGGAGTTTTTCGGTTCTTAGCTCTCTCCAGTTTGCACACTTCCTTGTCAGCCGGATGTGCTCGAGAGGTTGCGAAATTAGTAGAAGATCTCTCTTAATTAGTGATTTGCGGTTATTTCGTCTACATTCTTAACTCTCTCCATTTTGCTAACTTTATGTTGTGTCTGGCCGATGGAAAAGTGTGCAGAATGGAGAGGCATGGGAAGAACCGAAACGACATTCCTAGTGAGACTGCTTTCTTTTGGAATACGACCGATCGATTATTCGGGCCTTGGAATTATGACTATTTTCCTTGTCTGAATCGTTTTTGATCATCGATTTGGAGTTATGAATTATGCGTCAAACATTTAATAGTCTGCCCATCAGCATTGTTTCAGCTTATCGCAAAATCAAATGAGTTTCGCAGCTTTGTTTAATAACTTGAATACTCCCGAAACTCAATACCTCGTACGTTCCGTAGACGAAAACTCATAAACTACTATTTACCGCATAATTATTGCACAATTCCGCTCGTAACATTTGTCCGTCCACTAAACGTCGCAAGTCTTGAATCTTACAGTAATCCCTTCAGGTGGCGGCAGAGGCGGAGGCCGAGAAGAGAAGGAAGGAGGAGGAGAAGCTGGCCAGATTGAGGGAGGAGATGGCCCAGCGATCGGTTCGTTCGAGAGATGAATGATCGAATGCTCTCTCCATTCTGCACACTATCTCGTCTGTCTGACCGAGTAGAGAGTGTGCAAAATGGAGAGACCGTCACCGGCATTTCGAACTCTAGGCTTAACCGGATGTTTGCAGGTGGTGGAGAATGCCCTGATGGACCGTCGCATCGGCGAGGCCCGGAGGGATAAGGCGAAGCAGCAGGACAAGGCCAAGGGGTGAGCAGTAGTGATGTATTTTCGGTTTTGGCTCTCTCCATTCTGCACACTATCTCGCTCAATGGTCTTCATGAAATCTATGTTATCATAGAGTTAGAATACCACAGAGCAATGAGTCTTTTTTTATCATATTAAAAAAATCTATCTGAGATGTTTCGGAATCCAGTTGTACCAGTGGGCGACATTGAGTTTCAGCACATTGTTAAAGCAGTTGAAGTTTTCCGAAATTCAATTTTTTCATGGTTCCGTAGATAAAACTCACAAAATATCATTTTGCGATAATAGAATTGCATCCCTACTGATCGTGATTATAATTCTTTCGGAGATTCACTGATTCTTCAACAACAAAATGCAATTTGAAGCGGGATTGTGATTTTGATCTTGCACTCTCCATTTCACACACTTTTGAGATGTCTCTAGTGTGGATCATGATTATTTCGCTTTCAAGTGACTCGGCAGAGTGCTCTCTCCATTCCGCAAAGCTTTTCAGCATTCAAAAAGACGAGACAGCGCAGAATGGAGAGAGCATGAGTCAGAGGCGCTATCACGACTAGGAGTCTAACGATAATCATGCAATAGCTAGAGACCACAGGCTCCGCCCACTTGGGAAGGATAGAGATTTGCCAAAAATCCGCAAGAGGTCCGGCAAGTCGGATTCTCAACTAAATCGGTCGATCAAAAGCGTGTTCTGTAGGTCTGAGGATCCATCACAAATGACCCGAGGCGCAGCGTGATTGATCACCGTTAAGTAGGTCAAAATTCAAGGAAAGGGTTAATGATAGGGGTAATATGGGTTTCTAGTGTTCGTACGCAGATGCGCCGCTCGCAGATCGTTCATTTGATTTTTTGAGAAAAAATGTAGGAGAAAAATCAAAGATCAGAAGTGTCTCTGAATTGCCGAACACGTTCAAAAGTAATAGTACTCGCGTATTCGTATTCCGACTTCCGTTGTTTATCTTGACAATTAGCAAAACTGGCTGCAAAGGATGGGCTCGAACCGGAGGTTCACGGTTTGATAGACGAGCGCGCTACCGATTGAGCCACAAGACCATGTCGTTGCTTATCTCACGTGTGCTACATGATTGTGTGCGGGTGGATTAGGCGATTAATGCATAGTGGGAGCCTCGAGATCACATTTTCAAATGTTTCTCGACAATCAGTTGAAAATTCGACAAACGGCCAAATGTACGATGTTATTGGGTCCCAGAGGGGTACTCTGGCACTACTTTTTGCCTGACTGATTGAAATCGGCTCTCGACGCTGTGGTCTTTAGCAATAGCTATCATTATTTTCTCCCTTCCAGTGACTCGGCCGAGTGCGAGTCTCCGTCCGACTTCCTCCTGCGAATGATCGCCTCCGCGCCCATCGTCATCGTCTCCAAGAGCTTCTGCCCCTACTCGAGGTAAGCGCTTATCGGTAGGATTACGGGAAGATAGGGATACGGTAGGACATGTTTAGTGTAGAATACTGTAGTCATGTTGCTGCAGAATTTGGTAGAATTAGTGTGAGCTACTGTGATAGCATGGAGGGAAGAAGTTGTTGTCTGGTTCGGGGATGATTCGAGAAGGACGAATCTGCATGATTTTTTGAATTTGTCCTTGCAGAAAGGCGAAGGCGGCGTTTGCGACGTATCGACTGCCGAGAGAGGAGGTCAGCTTACTTTTCACAGCTTGCTCTCTCTTGAATTCCGCTTACCGATCTTGTACCGAAAATGCATGAATCACTCGAAATCGCTATTATAAGATTTTTTATTGAATGTCTGCAACTTTTTTCTCTAACGGGTCACATTAAATGTGGCGCTTTATGAGAAGCAAAGGACCAAAGATCGAAGATCAGATAATAAGACCAAATCTCAAAGATCACATTAAGGTGGTCTACCTCGAGTTGGACGAGCTGGGCGAGAAGATGGAGAAGGCAGTGCAGGCGGAGCTGAGCAGGCTCTATGACAGGGAGAGAGTGCCCGCGGTGAGTGGAGGGGCATTAGTTAGAAAAGGCATCGAGATGAAATAAACTTTAAAAAAAAGTATTCCTCATTGCGTCTATTTCTTTGCTGCTTTCAATGAAGAACTTCCAAGAATTAGTTGAGTTTCACTCGTCTAAGACAACGATATCAGATATGCAGAGGTAGTGGTCGGGATAGAGATGGTAGAATCAAATAATCACATTAATTTCGGATCTAGTCTAGCGGAAGCGTGGGATTCCCCCCATAATGGGCGGGCCAAAAACAAGAAAAATACAGGAAAATACACCATAAATAACGTGAAACTCCTGGTGTTCTTCTTTGGGTCTAGTGAAGACGGTGCATTTTCCCTCCAAGTTTCGATTTGTCATCCCTAGTCTTCCAGGTGTTCGTTTCGGGCGACTTTATCGGCGACGCCGACATGATCATCGCTCACCAGCGCGAGGGCATCCTCGACGTCCTCGTCCACGACGCCACCGAGTCGTGGAGGAAGAGATCCATTCCAAACCCGCCCAAGTAGATCAGAGAGCCATTCCAAACCTTTCCAAGTAGAACAACGATCACTTGCCTCTCCGTGTACCCATTTCATTTGTACCCAATTCCAGTATCTCCCTGTAACCAGCTGTACCCGACCTAGTCCCTAGATGAATCATAGCTCACCTGTAAGTAGCAACTTGCCATGACCTTTCCCGATCTTTTCTGCGATCAATGTGTATGTGATGCTCCAGAGCAGCCGTGATAAATCTGTGATCTGTAAAAGTCCATCGATGATTTCCGAGACACCTGAACAGATACAGCTATAGATGAATTCAATCGTCAGAATCTTTGCTACTGAATGATGCACATATTCTTCGAATTAGGGTGTCCATTGTTGTCCCCGTGATCTATAAAAGTCTGAAATGTTAATCGGATCGACAAATAACTGGAAGAAATTGGGAGAGGCAAAGGTGCTTCTCCCTCAAGCGAACTGTTGTGTATAGAAGACTAAGCTAGGAGGGAGGGTTGACCGGTAAGGCAGAGTGCTAGAGAAAGTGAGGAAAAAACAAAAACATGTGTGATGTGTGCACTGTTTACTCGATCATCTTGCTTAGTGAGTGATGGCTTTTTCGATGCCTTTCTCCATTTTGCACATTCGACAGTAGTTTCTGCCCATGGTTCCTCGTCAATTTCGAACTCTCTAAATAGAACTCGCCTCTTCTCTTAATTCCCCCCGTAGTTCATGGCCATTTTTCAAGCGCCAATGAATGCTCGAGAGTTGTTCAACTAATTGATTAGTGAGAAGCGAGTACACTTTTCGGCACATACTCAACTTTTATCTAACAAACTGTTGTTCATTAATGATTCATGCCTCACTTTTCTGTCTTATTTCTTGATTTGATCCCAACGTAAAGTGCTTACTGAATTGACAACTCTTCGATCTCTCACCAGTCAGAGAAGCGAGAGATCACGCGAAATGAAGAGAGTCGGACTTTGAATTTGTGAGGCGCTCATCTTATCATTTGAAAAGATAGTGACCATCACCCCCTCCCGATCTGTGTCTCGACCTTCTTCACACTCCCTTATCATCTTTCTCGTCAGTCTATCGATCCCCACTTCGAGGTGATAACACCATTTCAAGTTCAGTTCGATTTCCCGAGGAGCGAAACTTTATGCTCGGCAGCAAATTTGTCAGTTTCAACAGTAGTAGAAGAGCCGACCATCAAGAAACGCACTGGCAATGACCTCCACAAATGCGACAACTACCGAGGTAGGTGACTATTTTCGAATTCGTACATTTTTATAAATTTTTCAAAACATACAGTGATGACAAATCGGCATCGACTCCTCATTTTGAGTTATCTCTCTTCGGTTAGAGAGGCGAGAGATCACGCGAATTGAGGAGAGCCGGATGACAATTTGTCATAACTAACACACATCTATCAATAATTTCAGAGCCAACTAGATGCGCTCTACAACTTTTTGTATCCCGGACCGAATTGTGAAACGGTGAGCTATTGTATTTCGTCGTCTAAATCGAAAAATATTTCGCTCTTTTTAGTTATGCATCTTCGCCATTACTACAGCGATTATTATCTGTATTCTCGGGTCAATTATCTTTGTTGGTAAGTTTCACAATATCATTTTAGTTAGATATAATTGAAATATTAACTTGTTTGAACTCGTGGAAGTAATCGACAAGATTTGGTACACTGCCGAACATTTTCAGCAGTATTTATCTACATTTGCATCGCGATGCCATCGAAAAAGGCCGAGAAAGAGATGAAAGCAGTTCGGATAGAGATGAGAAAAGAGTGGGACGAGAGGAAAAGTGAGGTTTCTTGCTTTCTTAGGGCGAATCAACCTGATTGTCTATTGAAACAGAAATTCAAGTCGTTGATTCCTAAGAATCATATATGATTTCGTTCCCTGAAGGATTAATTCGATTTGTATATTGACTCCAATGAGTATCAAGCAGTCCATATCAATGGTCCGTTTTTTCCTGGTTGATTTGATGTTGTCATTTCAGAGCTCAAAGCAGAAGAGAGGAAGCCTGTGAAGACGCGCACTGAGAAGAAGGAAGAAACGAGCGGAAATGGTGAGTGCTTACTTTATATTCGTAGAAATATTTTCCAAGATGGTCGAGACAGATAGATAAGATAGATAGTTAGATATTCTTCTTGAGCCGACAAATATCGTGTCTACTCTACATCTAACGTCAAAATCTCTTCCCCTTCGTCGCTCATTATTTTTACGCCAAGCCGAAACATAACCGATTAGTGATGACAAAACGGAAACGACTCTTCTCAATTCGCGCCGGTGAGAGACGAGATATCACGAGAAATATGAAGAATCGGGGTTCGATTTGCCATTATTAATTAATGCCCATTTCAGGAACGCAACGTTCATCCTCGTTCTTCCACGCCGACTTCAGGGACAGGTAACTGCTCGAAACCTTTTCATAATGTTCCTATTATTTGTGCGATTACAATAAGCAGTCGGCCTTACCGACGGTTCCTACAGCGTGTTTGCTAGTAGATGTGAAATTCGCTTGATTCTGGTTGGACTTTTGATTACAATAACATCTCACTACACAGGTAAATTTCATAGGGAGATATTGCGAAAACGCTTTTCATTCGAATCCAAGAGACGTTCCATGGTTTAGCAGTTTAGAGGGCTCGACGGAGGATTTTTTTTGCAACCAATGCCTATCAGACCTAGGTATGGAGACTTCACTCACAACTCATTGGCATGGGTTTCAAAAAGTTCTCCGTGGAGTAGGCGCAAATTCCCCATGAACGTCTCCTAAACAGAACCGAATCGTTGCAGAGTTCACTTCGAGGACGAACCACCAGCAGGTATTGAGATGCAGCCCGTCTCCACTGAGAATCCGCTGCGACGAACGGTGATCGTTGCTCCTCCCGACATCGTCATTGAGTCAACCCAAGTCGAGGAGGAAAGCGTGAGATTCTTCATAAAATTCGTAGAGATTCAGCTCAATCAGCTCATTGTACTTTGCTTGAAAACATTTATGAGCTGAGGGAGCTTCCCACTCTGGAAGAAGAGAAAGGTCCTAATGAATCTACAGATTATCAAATGTGTAGACTTATGAACCGTTTGATGAGGAAAAGCATCCACAAGTAGCCTCAAACTCAAATGGAAGTTCCGTCTATCTCAGCTACTCATTCAGAATCCCGACAATGTCATCATCGAGGAGACTGTGCCCCTCCGCCGCTCCACCAGCTACGACGAGGTCTACGAGACGCCCCGGCAGAGTGTGACCTCGCTCTTCCTCGGTAATCATACTCTAGGTATACACATTACCTATCGAATCCTGGTTGCGAGCAATTTTGGACCACGACGTTGCGCAAGGGTGTCGGTCATTGTCCAAAATTGAGTCGCCGGCGGCGTGGACACCTTTGTATCGTACATCGTAAACATTTCAGAACAAATTTACATTTTGTAAATTATTTACATTTTTTACATTTTGCAACTAAAAATTATAATTATTGTTTAAATTTTTTTCTTATTTTTTATTCACTCCAAATTCCGGGCAAAAACCCTCGTCCCTACCGTAATCTCAGCTTCTTTTCAATTTTCATAATAATTGATCTCTTTTTAATCGTATTCCTAGAAATTTTTTTTTTTGCCCGGAATTCGGAGTGTTCAAAAATAAGAAACAGTAATTAAAATTTTTAGTTGCGAACCGGCGAAATGCAAAAAAAACGTAAATAATTTACAAAATGTAAATTGTTTGGAAATGTTTACGAAGTACGATATACATCACTGATGTGGTGTTAAAATCCTGGAAAAGTAAACGGAAAAGTAAAAAGATTTGAATTCCCGAAAATTCATATCTCGGTTCCCATTGAAGCTAGCGACTTGAAAGTCGGTTTATAAGCTTTTCCGGACCTTGTAACCTCTAGAACCGATTTTCAAGTGGCTAGCTGCAATGGGAACCGAGAAATAGAAATTGCGGGAATTCAAATCTAAGTTCTTTTCCGGCGCGAATTCAAATATTTTTACTTTTCCATTTACTTTTCCAGGCAAAAATTAACACCCTTTTTTACTTTTCCGTTTACTTTTCCAGGATTTTAACACCACATGAGTCTCATTCTGTCCCCCTATTGTGAAATCCCCTCCCTCTCCTCGCTCTCTCTCTCTCTCTCGATTGATAAATACAGCACACCGCAAAGTCGTGTGATACCGCTAGTTGATTTATATCTGAAACCTACTCGTGCTCTCTCGACGATCAGATAAACGAGAGATCCGAGCGAAATGAGGAGAGTCAAGTCCGATTCATTATCTCTAATTCTAGGCCGACCCTTCAACGCTGACGACTATCTGAGTGACAGCGAGTACCTCGATGCGAGGTCACACATCTATGAATCGAGGGAGATGCTGGATGAGGAGGAGAGCGATTCGGATCGAACACTGACGTTGACTAGGCCATCCGTAGAAAGGGATGCGTAAATTTTCACTGACCACCATGGAATGGATTCTCAAACCGCTATTCAAACACTTATAGGTATCAAAGTTCGCTCCGAGTTTTTCATTTCGTATTAATATTATTGTTATTTTATTTTTTTGTGTGATGAATGATGAATAAAGACAGAGAATTATTTGTGATTCCGCATGTCGTACTGTTGGCAACTTGCCACAATAATTGCACACTGAAACACATCCCTGAATTTCGCGCATTTTATCATCGACGGCCTATCTCGCCTTCCGCGTTCAGTCTTTTTTCAGCTCTTGCTTCCTCCATGCAAAGGCGGTGATCCCCTTGACCGCCTGTGTGTATCTTGATCTCCCCTTTGTCTCAAAGCTCTCAACGTTACGGATTTGTTTGTTTGCGCCTGGATGGAACGGAGGCGCTAAATCAGATCCAGCTCGGATTCGGTGTAATTCAAGCCGGTCAAAGAGCGAGCCACACGCCATCTCTCGATCTCTTCCTAGGGTTGGCTTGTCAGAGGAGATCCCAAGATCTCGACAAGAAGTAATTCATTCCAAGATTTTGGTAGGCCCACTCTTGAACGCCCCCGACGGCCCCATCTGCTCTTAACAAGCAGTTACTATCATGATAAGCCATCCATATCTCCCATTAGCTCTTGAAAATCGGAATTTCACTCTCTTCATTTCGCTATTTCATGTATCTTCCGTCCTCGCCTCTTACCTCCCCAACTGAGTATGCCTAAGCAAGATCGATGCTGCCCGTCACAGAACTTGACCGGAAACGAGCCTTTGTTTGATGTTTTGACAGCAGCAGCAATTTTCGGCTTTGCGTGAAGTGTGGTGGCTGTAAACCAAACTCTGCCCTCACTTTCACTATAGTAGAGGAGAAAGGTGAATTATACTCGTAAACACTGCTAAGGCTGCTCAATTTCTGCAAAGCTTCAGCTAGTTTTCCTTTGCCGAGTGCTGCGTTTACTTTGCGAGAAATATTCTTCTTAGTAAGGGTAGGGCAAATCTCTCGTGAAGCTCAATGAATTTCTAGCCGAATATTCAATATCATTGATCCTCTAAATGAAACGAATGAAATCGCTCGTTTCTCAACAAACGCTTGTCGAATCACATTACCTGCCGAAACCCTGTCCAAGACAGATAAACGGAAAACCAAGATTCAACCCTCGGTCCGACACTAATTAGTCAATCAGTGAACAGAGTACACTCAGAACGGATCGAGTCTTCGCTCAGTTCCTCTTGCGCGCTCCCCCCCCCCCCCAGGTGTTATTTCCGCGGTCACCCCATTCCACTTATGCGAGTATTCGCCCATTGTGAGCGAGTGTGTGTGACTCCATTGAGAACAACCACCCCCCCCCCCCCTCAATTGCGATCTCACTATAGGGTCAATCGACACAGGCTCGCTAGCTACTACCCCACATTCCCTCTTCTCCACTTCCTCTCTTTTTACTCCGAATCGGGCCGCATTACGCACTTAGAGAACGCTGAAATCGTTAGCGTTCCTGAAACGTTGCTAATGCTGGGAAGAGTGTAAGTGCCTAGTCGTCTTTTCTAGTGAGGAGATTCGCTTTGAGTGGTCGGTCAAGTCGGGACTGGGAGTCAGTCCACTGTCTTAAATCACTGTTGTACCCTTGACGTTGCTAAGATGTGGAGGGGGATTCTCTAGGCGACTACTGCTCTCTCGATTTTTCGCCCACTTCCTCATGTAAAATTGGCTGGTCTAGGAAGCCTCCCTCCCCTAATGCCCTGACTCCCATTCCCCTCATCAAGTCTACTTATTCTACTTCACTCGCTCGGGGTGATCGAGAGAACTTGATTCACGGCGCGCCATAAGTAGGTGTAATGGATGGACATCGCGCTGTTGATTAGGATGGTCCCGCGCAGAATCCGAGTGGATTACGGTAGTGTTTACGCTCTGTTCGCGACGATTTTCCAACAGATGTAATCTGAAAATTACTGTTGTCGAGAATCGGTTCTAAGAGTAGACGAACTATTTTCGATTCGATCGAAAGTGCACCTACATGATAATCAATTACAGCAGTGAGTATAGGATATAGGATAGGACAATATTGTGTCTGAAAAGGATGCTCATTAATTCACTGTACTGTATCTATATATCTCATCCAGCCCTTCCAAGCTTTCCATTACCCGCTGCTCCATCATTGCTATTTCCTTTGTGTGTGACAGTACTGGCGCATCCGGAATGGGATTGACTAACGGGGTATCGTTTTCCACCTGCTGCTTTTCATCATAGATTGAGGCTGAACCTGTCGGGCGGGTTTTTGTTTGGGGGCGCGTTCTCCACCCCTCGTTCCAAGGACTCTGTTGCACAGGCACACAGAGAAACACTTGGGCCTCAATTGTTGCTGCGCGTAAACAGCCGCCCGCCTGACCTTACAGGGGTTATTTTCTTCTGCCAGTAGACAGGGTGGGGGAGCCGCTCCTACTAAATCCAGGAAAAATTGCTCCGCCTGACCCGCGCACCCAACTTGTTCCTCCTCGACCCTTGCCTGACTACAGGGAACGCGCTCAGTGACAATTTACCGCGTACTCTGCGGTCAAAACAGACGAAGACCAGCCAGCCATAATAAACTGCTCTTCTTTAGGGACGAGTTACACTAATTGCGGGAACAACTAGGTCAGAGGTAATGGTCTGGACTCTGGTCGTCGCGCGGGTCAAACAACTGTGTTTTGATCGGTTGTCGTAGGCCGAACACAACTTTTATGGAACGATTTATTGCACACGATCACTAGGGAATTTGTTGGGAAGTTCCCTACGAATCCAGGGAATCTAGGTACTGGAGAGGCACTAGGAGCGATGTATGGGTTGTCCTCTATAATCGCTATAGTATTGCATCAATGATGACCTCTAAGCCATCGTGCCGTGAAAAAGGGACTGACTAGAGCTGGTCGAATCCCCTCTCAAGGTCAGCAATAGTTGTAGTTCCTTTTCGACCACTCTCGTTTTCCTTCTTACCTCTCTCTCTTTGCTCGTTTCACAGCTAAGAAGAAGAGTTTTGTGCGCGCCTCACGTCATGAATAATTTCCCTTTCGATTGAACCATTCATGCCCTGGTTAAGCAATCTGCCCGGCAAGCGGAAGACCTTGGTTCGATCCCCTTTGCTGGCACGCATCTTTGGCCGATTCTCCTCTAGGCCATCTCCGAACATTCCCGAGTATTTACCATCATTTCTTGCAACTCTTCTATCACTTCGTTCATGTTTTCGCCACAGTCGTTGTCTCTCCTATAAAATGTTTCCCCCTTGTCTCATCCTGTCCCACTCTTCAACCCTTCTTATTTTGGCCGCCGTCGTATTTTCGTGATTGCATGTCTTGAGCGATAGAAGGGGGAACTCTCAACCCGGCCGATTTACAAGATACAATATGTCGACATAAACACCCGATTTGAGAACTGTGTAATAGAGTAGTACCGTAATCGGTTATGGCAGGTGTCGAAAGTCAAGGGTTTCGCAATCAGTTTCGAATCACGCATTGAAAGAACTTGAGCGATCGAATGAGTGTTTTCCGCACAGGTTTCCTCTCGCATCCACCTCCTTCCCCGAGATCCATTCCCCTAATCAATCCAGTATTTCCTCTCCTTCCTCCCCCGATCATCTCTTAGAGAAACGAGCTTGCTTCATTGATCGAGCGGTTCTCATCGACTTGGCCGGTCGAATATGCCCATCACTTTTTTGTGGGTGGCACTGTAATGCAATGTACTCCCTGTTCCCTCACCGCTATAATTATGTGGTTGTGGGGTGACCGGTAGCACTTCGTTCCACCCCGCCATGCAACGGAGATCATAATTACACTGTTCACGCTGTTCGACCGCTTCCGTGTTCGGCTGACAGTGATAGCTTGATGCTTGCGCATCCGTTGAGAACCAAACCGCGACATTCTTTTCCGCAAGAATGCAGGAGTCTAATTCCATAATAGTTTAGAGAGGCGTTTCAGTGGTTTCGAGACTATGCTCTGCAACGCCTCTAGGCTGTTCCGATTCGACTTAATGCTCACCGCCTCGGATATGTGGAACTGATCCGCCTCCCTGTTCAAATCGTCCATTGATGCGCTCCTCCTCCACCCCATTGATGCATTGATCCGTGGCCTCCCCATGACCAACCACTTTCGATCTGACCGGCCCGAGCGCTTGTGAAATCGCATTCCAGTGTTCTGTATGCCCCATCTTGTAGTATTTTTCGTATTCTCTGCACTCAATAGTAATCAAGGTCTTGGACACCAACAGTGCTCTCAAAATCGGGTACTTTGGCGAGGGTCCGCAGCGGCAATTTGCCTGTTTTTTCACTCATCATCGACCACTTGTGCCCAACTGCCTCCGACCAGAGTTCTTGTCAAAATTGCTGCTAATTTTCTCGTCCCTTCCGGCCACCACTTCCTGCTGTAGACAAAGGTGCCTTCGCACAAAGCTTCTTTAGTCGACTCTCATATCTGAAAGACTTAAAACTCGAGGCATCTTGCCTGATTGAGGCGCTATGATCAACGGCCGCGAGAGGAGGAGATGATCGGGAGGGATGCAAACGAGTGTACCGGATCGGATAGGGGAACACACTCCGAGAGAGGGGGAGAGGGGCGAGAGCGGACTGGTATAGTCCTTGGAGAGAGGAGGAGTGGGGGGGAGGGCTGAAGCTGCTTGAGGAGCCGGCATAGGACTCTGTTAGCACAACCATCATCCCTATTTTTTCACCGCCAATGCGAACTGAGATACTGGTGTGGTCCCAGCAGCACCAGCCCTTTTCTGACCCGACCAATTCCGGAATTGAAGCTGGAAGATCGTTATCTTGCCGCGCATTGCCTTGCTCTTTCTCTTCCTCTTACCCACTTCGGTTCAATGAGCTTGCGAGTTGCTGCCGAATACGAAGAACCGTACAATTGTTTGACTTTCACCCATGCACACCTGGTCTCGCTTCTTTGGGAATCAATCGGGCGTATCTTCGAAATGTCACCCCTTGTCCTTCCTCCCCATCTCTCGGCCTTGAGTGTTCGTACGGTGATGCTCCTATTGATGTTCTGATGATAGGCGTAGGCGCGATGATTCAGCACCTACAGTGTCCCCGCGCAGACACTTTCTTATCCAATCACCAAAATGTTCCCTTCATTCCCCCCCCCCCCACTGTCGTTACCCTATTTTCTGTCCATCCTCCTCCCCCTCCAAATCGAACATCTATCTCTCTCATTAATCGAACAAGATTTGTTCATGATTGCATTAGGAGGTTTGCAAGAGTTTTTATTTCTCATCTTGTCGATGAGGTCCAGTGAACGGCGCAGAACGTTCCAGTGTACGACTTATGTGATTCGAACGGTAATAGTACACAAGCATGCGTTGAGGAACTAAGCACAGCTTACTCATGATGGGATTATGTTGCGTTAACATCATTAGGTGGACTCTTGAACCAACCAATCACATGACAGGTAGCTTTTGTGTTGAAATTGATTTTGAAATGTTGCTGCCGTTGGTTCCCATTGGTTATCAGGGCATTACTGCGCATTGAGACGGGCGTAAATTATCACTATGCCGCTTCCGGAAATTCAAGAATCTAGAGGAGTGGCAGAAGGTTGACACTTACAATCGGCATCATGCAATCAATCAGGCGGCGACGTTTTCAATTGCGATATGAAACAAACCCGTTCCCCGTTATCGGTATACGTGCGAGTTATGAAGTCATCATACCGTAAACTTTAGAACGACATTTGGCGCCATCTGATGCAGCTGATCAACCTTCATTGTGCATTGTAGTAGATCATCCAGCTTCCGATGTTGTTGAGATAGTGCCGGACCGTGTCTAATTCCTAATGTGATGCAACTGATGCCCATCCGATCAGTGGCAATGATCGGCACCAGATCAATGATTTATATCAGTACTTTAACAATGGCGGGATAAGGACCAGGCAACGGTCAAAGTTCTACCTTAACTCCCCCCCCTCCTCATCTCACATGATCGCTCCTATCCCCATCTCCTATTCACTATCTCGTTCCCTATTTTCGCCTTTCTTCTTCCTTCCCCCCATCCTCCTCCCTCCTTTTCTTTACTCCTTCTCCATTCGACGAACTCTCTGCCCACACTCTCCTAACCATTCAGGGCGCATCGCGGCTGACTGAAGGTCACTGGGATAGATATATTTGGTGTGACCTAACAGCAGTCGCGGCTTAGCCTATTGATCGCCGGGCCGTTGCTTGCAACAGCGCCGCCGCTCATCGAACGTTCTAGGCCGAATCGATTCCCTGTGAAGGTCACTCGCCTGTTTGCGCGGATCGAATGTCTGTCGTGTGACTGCTGATTCACCATTAGATAAATACGCATTTAATAATTAAGTTGATTATAGATGACCAAATTAGGCGTACAGGGTGGGACGGAGGACGAGAAGACGGAGGTGAAGCAGGAGGTCGTTAAGGACCCCAAGGTAGGCGTTGATCTTTCGAGATATTTCTTTGATCTTTGATCTCTCAGGTCTTCACCGTCGTCCAGCCGACCTTCATCCCCATGCCCATTCAGAACAGCGAACCGATGCGAAAGGTAAGGAATCGGGAAAACCGATCCATGAGCCAGTCAGATAGCGAGTACAGATGCCAAAACAATATAAAAATCTTTCCTGAAAACCCAATATTTATATCTAAGCCTTGATCGTGGTGAGAGAAGTACACGTGTAGGATAGAAATTGTCGTACACAAAATATAATATTATCATACGTAGAAAAGTCTCCCTTACAGACGGTTCCCTCAACTTGGTGTCTGATGGCCCGATTGCTGGCGCTGGTGCTCGTCGGATCTCTGCTCTTCTCCCTACTTGTTTTCGCCGTCTGGAACAAGGACGAGGTTGCCCGAGCGATCACGGTGAGTTATAACACGGTGTTTCGTGGATAGTGTAGGATTATAGAGACTGGAGTTTGTTGAGAAGCATTGCCTGGCGCCAGAACATGTTGTCGGGACAGTTCTAACATCATTATCAGGATTGTAGTACGTTCCCGATCCGGCGGGAACGTGGGTTGTCCATCACGTCATATGATGATGCAATTGATGTTTTCTGGGAATTGTTCCAACAAATTAACATCAAAGGCTCTAGAAGAACCATCAAATGCTGTGCATGTTTTTGGCTGATTTGACAGTCCGCGTTGATTAGGCCACAACTCGACGAATAGACGGACATGATTAATTCACGTGCACCTACCGTAGTCGTCTCCCTTATCTCGTCAACATGTTGCCTCCTGTGTGCCGCCACAGTAAGATCTCGACCTTTCCTCATTTCTCCGACGATCTCGCAATGACCTCTTGCCGTAGCCGCGCATTTTTCATCGCGCGTCGATCGGCGCCATCGATCTCCATCATCACACCTTGTTATTCCTATTGCGAGAGCCACCCGTTCGAGAACTTTCCCGACCCGGCGGGGGTAAACTGGTTTGGTTTGGCTGGCGCCGGTCACTTGATAGGATGATGCTATTTCGTTTTTCGCTATGCTCACAGGCCGATCGTATTCGGCCAATGCTTGACTGATCACATGGCCACGCTCTTGCGTGAGATTAGCTACAACGAATCAAATGATCATTTGGTCAGCGATCTCATAGTTCCGATTCAATTTTGGGAGCGATGATGTTTTGGCGGTGGCAGTGTGCCGAATGAAAGTGAGAGAAAGAGAGTAATGATCGAACACTATGGTGATGACAGTGCCGGTGAATGATATACAACCTGAAGGAGGTTGTATTCATGATACCACGCCTATTAAAGAAGCGTCGATCCATTAGACGCCTGGGCAATTGCTGTAATTAGACATATAATGATTAGTGACTATACATAACTGTAATTAGAATCACGACAATTAGTGAAAATTGATAACTGAACTTGTATACCATAAACTGAAAGTTCTCGGAATACTGACTTAGCATGATGGGGCGACAAGATTCCAGGGCGACAAGACCGCGCACTTCCGCACGCTCTCCGAGCCGCAGTTCGCCGCGCTCAACAGCCAAGCACAGCAACAGGCCGAAGCCAAGAAGGTCGAGGATGAGAAGGAGGGGGTGAGTAGTGCCTGCACAGTAGCATGAATACAAATACAAGTATCAAATTGCATGTGGGTACAATAGATACAGTAAGCTGCTTTGAATACGGTAATCACGTAATTTTGTAATTAAGGTTTTCGTTGTAGGCACAGATCACGATCAAGCAGACCGACGAGGGCACCCAGATGATCGTCCAGCTGCCTAAGGTACGGGATGTCTCCCTTGATCAGATGACCACTCTTGAATCGTTTTGGGCGGTTTATTGTGATTACCATGCACTAGGAAATGTACTGCCTTTTATGAGGGCATTTTTATAAATGTCAACGCTTCGGCCTTGTCGGGAAGTGAATCAATCCGGAATAATTGTGTTAATCCAGGCGGCCGAAGAGACGAAGGACGGCGCTAAGACGACCGAGGGCGCCGCCATTCCCATTCTGACCCTGGTGCCGTCCAGATCCGAGGAGAGCAGCCAGCAGCAAGATGAAAGCTCTGAGGTGTGGATGAGAGAGCGATTTGGATACGTAGAATACAGATAGTCCTACGATTGTCAAGACTTATTCTAGAAAGCTTGTCTGACCATCGAATAGTCTCTAATTTATAGTGATGATCAGAATGTTGTTGTGGCTGTTCGGTGTTGTGATGAACTAACAGTGATGGATTGGCGAGGTCTTGTGCGAGTAGCTAACAGAGTTCTCTCGAAGATGAGCGACGAAGACCGTCGGCCGATGCACCCCTACGAGATGGAGGGACCCTCGCCCGACGCCCTCAACTACGGAGCGCACCCTCTCATGGTAAAGAGTTCCACTCCATGAGAGCCCCGTCGGATGATATCCTATATTGCATGAGAGCCTTTCCATATTTCAAATGTAGTTTGTCCCATTGTTCTCTGCAAGTATCATATCATTCGACGGATCATGTAACAATTAAATCGACGTCTGTGGTGGTGATGTGGTTTACAAACATATACATGATGTTCCGACTACTATAGAGCCACGATATGAACTAATTAGTGAAGAGTAGGAGGCACGAACTTAAATAATCACTTTTGATAAATCTCAATTGTAAACAAATCTATGCGCAGTCTTTGTTTGTTAGTTATTGCACGTTTAATACATTATTACAGGCTCTTCAGGCCGCTCGCGCCGCTCAATATGAGAACGAGATGAGAGCGTGGAGAATGCGCAGACTCCAGCAGGTGAGTAACCTTCAACGATCTATTCTCAGCGACGGCTCTTTTGACATCAAAACATCCTTGTTATATCCACTAATTAGTGCAATGTTTTGCTCTCTATACTGTACTAGGAGGGACATTCAACACATCTGACACATTCCACCGGGTGCGAATGATGTTATGCATTTAGGATGAGATTAATTGTTTATCAAGGTGTTTACCGTAGAATGGAGCAGACATATTAATGATCAATAATACAACAATTCTTCATGTTTTTTCATTGGCCTCGAAGTCGAGATGAACTTTAACATTTCCTTATCATATCATCAACATTCAGATGCTGGTGATGGCTGCGGTGCAGCAGGCGCAGCAGCGCGAGGCCGCTATGCGCTACGCCATGTTCCAGCGACAGCAGTGGGCCGCCCAGCAGATGGCCATGCAGCAGGTGCGGCTGATTTCTTAGACAGCATACCATTTAGAACTTGCGTATTTCAATGCAAGTTATCTATCTTACCCATATCCATCATGGAACCTGAAGTACCCATCAGACGACTCCTTGCTCTAATTCGATATATCAAGAGAACGTCATCTCTAATTTTGCACAGGCATTCGAGGCGCGTCGTCAGATGGAGTGGCAGGAGTACTGGCGCCGTGCTGCCATCGCCCGCGCCATGCAGCAGCAGCAGCAACAGCAGGCCGTGCAGTCCTCCTGGCAGGCGGCCGAGCAGCCCCGCCCCTGGTGGATCCAGCAACAGCAGCAGCCCATGATGGCCTGGCCCCAGCAGCAGTTCATGCAGCAGCCACAGCAGCAGTTCATGCCGCCCCAACAGCAGCAGATGAACCCCTTCTGGATGATGCAGCAGCAACAGCAGATGCAGCAACACATGCAGCAGCAGCAGCCCCAGCCCGCTTTCGAGCCTCAGGGAGCACAGGTGGGTTGCAGACACTATCAACCACATTACATAACGCACAAGCATGGTTCAGTTATCGAGCACGAGTAGATAGACTTGGTGGTGAGCCGTAGATGGCAGTAGTAGCATCCGCACGTCCTTCAGGTTCCCGCGTCGCAGCCGCTCCTGGTCTTCCAGCAGCAGCTGCAGCAGCGTCTGCGCGAGCGCCTGCAGCAGCACCTGCAGCAGCAGCAGGAGGTGCGCATCCTCGGCGGCCGCGTTGTCGTGGCGTCGCAGTCCGTTCGTAGCTACGTGCCAGCTGCTGAACACTAACCCCCATAGACTACCTCATAGTAGCTTGTAGTCACGATTGTAGTTGTAGTACAGGCACAATGACCCTCCGCACTCCACACCCCGTTGCATCCTCTACTCCCTTTGTTGTAAACAGTGTTGCGCATGTGTTCAATACCAAGCAGATAAAGTTGTGCCCGTCACCGGTGCTTGCGCACTCCCCGTGTTCGTTGACGTAGGTTCGGTTTCTTCCAGATGCCGATGCAGTCGCAGTCGCAGTCGTCCGAGTCACAGTCTGAGGAGCAGCCCCAACCCATGCCCCAGCCCCAGCCTCACGCTTTCATCTTCATCCGCCGCTTCTTCCCCATCCCTCAGGTATTACAACTGTAATATCGATTTATTCTGTCATTTAAAACCACTCTGTCTGTCGTTCTGTCGTTGTTTATAAAACTAACATTGAAGGACGGCCGTGAGGCTCAGCCCGCTTCTGCCTCCTCCGAGGAGAGCAATGAGAAGAACATCCCTCTGAGGTACGTTCACTTCAATTGGGTTTTGGTAATTTCGTTTATCGAATGATTTTCCGTCGTTTCTTGAAATATTCAACCCGGACAGTTTCAGACCCCACGACGCCTCGGCCCAGCAGATCGTCGAGCAGATGCGAGGCGGTCAGCAGCAGCAGTCCGCGCTCCCCGACGCCCCCCTCCCCGGCATCCACGACCGCATCTTCCAGCACTTCCAGGTGAATACTATGATCAATCAATCTATATCTGACACATGCGATAGATATATGTTAGGCACTGTCCGATTGTGTAGTATACATTAGGAAGAGAGATATTCACGAACTTGGGAGTGTCTCAAACAAATTAAGACAACCAATTGCAGTCGCTATCGCAGCAGATGCAGGACCGTTCTGGCCAGTCCCAGGCTCAGTCTCAGCCTCCCCTCTTCGCCTCGATCCCTAACTCCATAGAGGCCACCTCCGAGCAGACCACCATCCACAACTATGACCAGGTATTCATCACTCTTGCCCACGCCCATAGACATGTTAAACTCTCATTAGACTGAGTATAAGAGCAAAATAGTAACACCGATCAATCAATTCAGGACGCCATCTACGAGAAGCTGCAGCGCAAGGCGATGGAGCTCCAGCAGGACGCCAAGCCCGCCTCCGTCCAGGTCGACAGTCACTCCAAGGAAGTGAGTGGCACTCTCTCAAACTATTCCACACAAGGTTCAATATAGTATGGCGAGGATGAACGTTCCAAACTATCGTTCATGAATATATCAAAGTACACCGTAACACATTGAGATTTATCGATGTTGAGCCCATGCCATATGCTGAAAAGTTATTCCAACCCTTATCCATTCAGGACTCCGCCCTCGTCGGTGAGGACGACCACGACATCCGCAGGGGCGACGCCGTGCTCGGCGCCAAGGACAAGTCTGCTCAGGTCGACTCCGTGAGCCTTTTCGCAACATACCGTAACCCGTTACATCTGTTCAGGACATTCAGACGACCACCGAGCCGGTGATGATCGAGAACTTTGTGCGCGCACAGTCGCAGTCGGACGAGGAGGAGAAGGATGATGAGGACGAGCTCACCCCCGAGGAGAAGAGAAAGGTTTCGCAGGTAGGATGGAAGCCGAGATGCATCTGCATCTGCAGCACTATCATATTCTTCAGCACATTATATAGCACTGACTTCACTAGCGAAATTACTTACATATCAATGATCGAAATTACAGCTCGACTCTGCTGAACTGAAAGAGGCCGCGGCTCTCGAGGCTTCGCTCGAGCGTGAGGCCAACGAAGCCAAGATGAACAAGGACGAGGAGGGCCGAGCTGCGCTCGCCAAGGTACTGAACAGCCTCTTCAATGTTGTTGATGTAGGTTTAGCATTTGATATGTAGTAGTGCCTCAAATAAGTGTACAGCATGTCAAATGCATGTGCTTAGGTCGAGGAGGAAATCGTGCACGACTCCAACAAGGACTCCTCTTCCGGCTCATCGGAGGAGAAGAAGGAGGAGCCTGAGCCCACAACTCTTGATCCTCTCAGCGAGTTCTTCAGGTGAGCATCGATGTTGTATTCAGAATAATTAGGAAGTGTAATTTCAGATAAATGACAAATAAATATTATTAATGGAATGGTCAACATTCCTTGCAGTCTCAGATTCTTCGAGAACGAGGCGGTCAAGCTGAGCGCCCAGGACAAGTCGGGCGAGCGCATCGTCGTCGACTCCGAAACCGGCACTCATCACGTAAGCACTCTATTCATGTCTCCAAGGGGCAAAAAACTGTAAACCCAGCCTTAATCAGTTGCGCGTTTTATTCAGAAGATTATATGGTTACGTGTGCTCTGAAAAGAAACTGTAAAGACGGTAGGATTCATTTTCAGCCTTCCGTCCTCGTCGATGAGGTCAACGATGAGGAGGAGAACTCGTCCGAGCATGAGATCAAGGTCCGCACTTAATGTTTGTATAGATGTTTCCCTGCTAGGCCGGCTGTCATTTCAATCTTTCCGATGATAAGCCATAACTATGTGTTTCCAGCCCGATGAGCAACTCCCCGCGATCTCTGAGTCGTCGAAGTCGGAGGAGGTCTCTGCCTCCATCGACACCGCTCCCGTCTCAAATGAGGCCGAGATCAAGGTCTCCCAGGTGAGAACACAGCCTGTAATATAGCCTGACAGACTATGAAAGCGACACGAGTAATTACCAATGTTCCTTTTCCAGGTAGCCAACTCGCGTGAGATTCCCCCTATTACTATCGCCGCAGCCGCCTAAATTAGTAGCAGAAGAACCTCAACAAAAGTACTAACATCTCCACTAATGAAAGTTCCCACACTCATCATCTCCACCACCACGTAGAAATCTCATATCACCCTCCACACGATTGGTCAAACTGTTATGGGCATTTACTGTTAGTTCCCTCCCCTCGTCCACCCTCTCTCCCATCTGTACATTATTCATCCACCCGTGCTCACTGTGATTGGCGTTAGCGCCGCCCGAGACTTCCAACATCTCCAAACTTGCAACAACAACACACACCCAAATGCTCGTAACATCGTTATTCCCTCACACACGCGAATGAGCAACGACTTGAATAAAGTTGATGTAAACAAATTGTGCTGGCGCTACACGTGAACTACAGTATATTTGAAAACGATGTGATTAAACTCGTGATAATAAAGTTTTTTGACGAAATGGACGATGAGAGGAACACTGTTAGGTACAATAGAGAGGCTCGAAAGCGGTTTCACTATTCAAAATGTTAATTGAAGCATGTTTCGAGTCGTCTAGAAAAGCCTTGTTATTACAGAGAACTATTACCGATGAGTTGGAATTCTGTCGTCATCTAGTCCGGACTGTCGGCGCAGTCTCCTCTCATCGTACGATAGTCATAACCCCGCCTCCATTCTTCTAAGAATTCCCGGAAGTGACTGGGTCGAGGAGGACTTGACGGGCTCGAGAGCGTGTACTTGCACGTTGCCATCGGACAGACCGAGCGCCTACAAATTTACAGCTTCTTTTGAATTTAACTGAAAATGGTATGAAAACGAAAGTATTCAAAATGATTATCAAAAAATCTAACCAAGTAGGCGATTCCAGTTGCCTCTCTCGCAGACGCCTTCTCGTGCCAGGCATATGAGCACACCGGGCGACCCATCTGAAATAAATTCGAAATTTATTGTTAGCGATTCAGAAACAAAATTCGCTCAAAATCCACTCAACAACATATATAATTAAGCAGTGCATCCGAAATGCTAGACTTGGAGCTCATACCTTTTCTGAATTCAGGTCATTCACTGCTTGAGGTGCCTTGCCAATACTGAGGTTCCATGTCAGAAGGTGACCCGACTCGTGCAAAGTGTAGAATACCGTCGCACAGCTGCAGAGGTAGTTCACAACTTTTTTCAATACAGTATACTTTGCTGAATGCGTATTATAGAGGCAATTCATTGTTTAGTTCAGAGTATGTTTGAAAACTCGTAATGTCAGATCATTCCTTGATCCGTTCATAGCTGAATACCGTATACAGCACATCATAGCTAAAGTGAAGTCCAGAAACCTTTAGCTTACATCGGTGACCATTCAATCAGAGACACGGGTGTCCTCGACGAGTTCGACGGAGTGAGAATGACCATGGCGGCGACTTGGCCCGCCTTGTGAATAGAGACACTACCGGTGGACAGACCCGCCTGGAAGATTTCAATATCACCAAAGTGTAGCGTTTAGTAAGCGTTTAGGCAGGCGACACTTTCACTAACGGCAACATCACCTTCTTTCCTTCGATGGATGGAATAGAAAATAAATGAAAATTTTGTAACGTACCGCCAGAATCTTCGGATCGAACGGAGAGAAGCGCATGCACAACACCTCGCCATAGACGTCTGCAAAAGGAATTTAAACATTATTTCCGATTCATCAACCAGGTAACACACGTATGCGAGCAGTGAGCGACAATATGACATCTGCAATGCTACAAGACTAATTCTAGTAAAAAAAACAAGTATGATTCATGTTGTACTTACGCATCGGCGACTTATAAAGTCGCGGGCCGTTGTAGCCACCACTCTTGCCCCTTGATACACTGGCAATAAAGCCCGAGTCCGTTCCTGAACAATGATGATCGACACTCGTAAGCATCAACATCCTTCGCTATTCTTAGCAATATCTCTTTGTATGGTATTCCGTGTAAAACATATATTGATTTAATCATTGAATCTCTAATATGTATCGGGCATAAGTTACCTATGAGCAACTGCTGCTGGTCGTCGGGCATGACAGCGATGCAGTTGGCCATCACAGATCCAGATGGTGACTGTCTCATCAAGGATGCGTCAGGACGTACGATCGATGAGAGGGTGAGCATGAGGCGCGAGCCCGGTCGGCAACCCTGCGTGCCGGATGGCTGCAAATTGTTCACTTGTTTCTATGTATAGGTCGAAGGATTCTTAATTAGTTACGATATGATGGTAATGCATAAACCGGGAAACTGTGAACGACTTGTTTGCATACCATCGCTAACCGCTCCACTGTCCACGTCGAAACGGTGCCACACTCGTCCAGCGCGCACAGTTGGAAAACGCTGAATTTGTAAAATTATCATGGTCCTCTCCGATAGTGTACATAATTTCGCAATATCCCTTGAATGTACATTCTCAGAGCAAATCGAATATAGTGCTTTTACAAAGCTTTACTGACCTCCCTCCACTACTGCCCACGACATGTACATTGACTATCGCCGTCGTGCGATCATCGTGGATGATGGACGACATGAAGGACGTATCGAACGAAGGCTCCCTGCGGTATATCGGTTATATTCGACTTTCGACGATGTTGATGAATAAACGAACGCATTGCGTGTTGCTACTATGATAATATTAATGGTGGTCGTGTGATCTACCTCAGTGAAATGCCTTCTTTGCTATCGAGCCACGGAATACGATGGTCGAATACAGCCGCGGATTCATAGAGATCCCAGCAGACGATGCTGCCGTCTTGCTGAAAAGTTCGTTTCGTTGCCAATATTTGTGTCAATGCCGGTATATTTATGCAGTAGTCACGTCGGAGATCTTGCAAAACGACAATCGACAAACTGGTAGCTCACCAGCCCGGCGAACAGCATCGTTCCATCATCAGAATAGACAGAAGAGTTGACGACGCTCTGGGCGATGTACAATCTGAATTATATAATTATGATTCTCATAAGCATATTTGTCTAATACTGCTATGAATAAGCATATAACTTGACGCTGTAAAATATCGGGTTCGTACCATTGTGTACGGCTATGAAAGGTATTTGGATCGTCACCTCTGAGGCGGAGCATTCCTGTCCAGTGGGTATTCAACCAGCAATGAGCGCTTGATGATTGACGGATGATTTGACTGGATCACGCGGAATGCGCAGAGGAAGGAATACTCGTCCGTCTTTGATCGGGTGATCGACGTGATCTTCGATTCTAAATTGATGCATTTATCAAAGCGTCGACAGTGTATTTCATTCTGATGACGAAGCGATAATGTTTGTGCGCGTAGTGTCTTATTTGGTCAAAGGGATCCATATCACTTTTTTTCACCCGATCAACAAAGTTATTGACAGATCCGTACCATTAGCTGTAGGCACCAGCTGGAAGTTGTTGTATCCAGCCGAGAAGGAGAACTTAGACTTGTTCTGCATGGAGAAGTACTCGCCGCTGTGCCGAGTGGACGCGAGTAGGTCGTACATTACCTGACAAATTGAATTATCGATCAACCATTATCCAAACGAAATTGGAGCAGCGATAAACCTAGAAAACTCTTACCAAGTAAGAACTCCAATACTAGAGTTGGTAATTCAAGGATCTCTGAAAGGTGAGAGAGTATGCAAAATGAGGAGAGCCATCCTTGAATTGTCAACTCTTTTCATAAATACTCACCCCAGCCGCGACATCCATGAACTTATGCAGGGCTTCGCTCTGCGCGGCGCTGGGACCTCGGAAGAGATGCAGATCATCGTCGTCGTGGCCGTACTTGACGCCGCCACCCTCGGCGCCCCATCCGATGTCGTCCTGGAATAATAACACTGGGTGCACCAAACCAGCACAATCAATAGTCACCTCTATATCTCACTGAGAGGTACGCGCACTGCGGAAGAGTATGAAACTTCTAGTGTGCAATATCACGGTACCTGTGCGGGCTGCTGCGTCCACTTAGTGACCATATCCTCCACTTCGGTCTGCGATTCTTCAGTGACATTGTCCTCACCTAAATAATAACAACAGCTGATGTACAGTATTGATCCAAGATCAATGATGATAATTATGGTGAGTTACACTGGTGATTATAGGCGGAGCTATGTTCTCACCAGTTTGAGTGAAAGTCTGTGCCTTGCCACTGTTGCCGAACATCTCGATGTAGAAGTCGTAGTCTTTCACAGGTGGCTGGGCCATCAGCACCGTCGATTTGCGCTCCAGTCCACCTGTGCAGATACAGCCAGATTTATAATATTGTAGCCAGTTGGGGGGGGGGGGGGGGGTGAGAAAACAGCAACCGACAAAACAGCAACGGAATACAGTTCGGAGGTGAGTTGACCATGTTCAATGAAAGTTGTCACACTGTAACTACAGTAACCCAGTGCTTAGTCCGATGGGTCAGATTTAGTTTCTTGGGTCAGAAATTTAAAAAATTTCTCCAATCGATCTAAAAATCATTCTGACGATGTGTAAAGTACGTTAGAATACTTTTTTGAGTCAAATCGCAAACATAATTTTTTCTCCAAAAACCATGATACTTGGTGATGAAAAATTTGAAATTGAAAAAAATTTCTCAGAACTTTCTGATGATAGGTGTTTCCGGTGTAATTTTGGTGTTTCCGGTGTAACTTTGGTGTTTCCGGTGTAACATAGGTGTTTCCGGTGTAAGCTGATTTCGAATATCGATATGAGAGCTCATCAAAAAAATAATGAAAAAAGTTAAAATTTAAAAATAGTCGAAATCGTCATTTTTTCGGACATAATATCGAGCAATTATGTTCTCCCACCACAGATTTTTCTGATTTATGGAGTAATGCTAGGTACTAGTGCGTACTCAAATCACTTTTCTGGCAGTTGTCGAAAAGTACATGTCATTTGGGGAAATAAAAAAAACTTTTTTGGAAAACTTTCATATCTCGCTTAAAAAAATGCTAGATATATTCCGAATATATCATTCGAATCAGAAGACAGAGAGGAACATTTCTTATGTTGATGATAACGTTCCATGATTTTGCGCTGGTGCGGGGTGGTCGCTTTTCCAAAAACTTTTCCCAAATGACATGTATCAGGGTGATGCATAAGTTTTGGGCTTTTTTTCTTCAAGTGTTTACAAATTCTTTATAAAAGGGAATTATCAAGTGAATATAGGGGTGTTTTGAACCGAATCTAATGTGCTTTCGATCGCGCACTTTGATATTCTGACGGCACTCTGGACATGGACATTATGAGTCTTCAAATGCGGTCGATTCACCAAGGTCAGGATCGGGTTTCCATCATTACCCTTGCCTATGGGGTTAAGCTAATGGATCAATTTCAGTACTCATTTTGAAGATTGACCCTTTTGGCACAACTCACAGTAAGATTAGAGTACAATTCTCGACGACATCTATCAGGCACAAATTCTTTCAGACCACTATCCAGCGATTTTTATGCGATTTTTTGATTATTTTATGGTTTTCAGATTTTCAATTTATTTGACCTGTGGCCAACGCTGAGTCAATTCTTTTCTATGATATTGTGGACGTAACATGTGAAAATATAGCGCCCCACAATAGACCCTTGCCACTCTTTATATACACAATTGAGATCAATTGTTGAAAGCATCAATACTATGAAATTCACGTCGGTTTTCGAGTCGTCACTACTCAAATATGTATCGTGGACCCCAGATCTCAAGCGAATTCGAAAGACAATGATACTAGGTACCCATTTATGTATGATAGATACCCCGCGAAAATTTTCCCGAGAGCGGGAGGTTCGGAAAAGTTTGTAAAATTTGAGTATTTTTGTGATGTCGACATAAAAATATCTCAAGTACCCATGCTAAAGGAAACCATCTGAGTTGATGATTAAAAACTCAAAGTCCATCCCTAAATTATGTATTGGTAAGATGGCTCCATGATCTCACTCGACTGAATGCCAGTCTATCAAATTCACCAATGAAAAAAGTCCAAAACTTATGCATCAGCCTAGTACTTTTCGACAACTGCAATTCTTCGAGAATCCCAGAAAAGTGATTTGAGTACGCACTAGTACCTAGCATTACTCCAGAAATCAGAAAAATCTGTGGTGGGAGAAAATAATTGCTCGATATTTTGTCCGAAAAAATGACGATTTCGAATATTTTTAAATTTTAACTTTTTTCATTATTTTTTTGATGAGCTCTCATATCGATATTCGAAATCAGCGCGCAAAGTTACACCTTAAATCATCAGAAAGTTCTGAGAAATTTTTTTCAATTTCAAATTTTTCATCACCATGTTTTTGTGGTTTTTGGAGAAAAATTTATGTTTGCGATTTGACTCAAAAAAGTATTCTAACGTACTTTACACATCGTCAGAATGATTTTTTAGATCGATTGGAGAAATTTTTAAAATTTTTGACCCAAGGAACTAAATCTGACCCATCGGACTAAGCACTGGGTTACTGTAGTTACAGTGTGACAACTTTCATTGAACATGGTCAACTCACCTCTGAACTGTATTCCGTTGCTGTTTTGTCGGTTGCTGTTTTCTCACCCCCCCCCCCCCCCCCCCCCAGTTGGTTATCCATTTACAAGTGAACCAGGTTGGGGCTTTTGGATCAATGATTTTAGATATCCGTGTAGACTGATGAACTCGTGAACGAACCGATGAGATTACGCAGCAGCCGATATCGATCGTTCGACTCGGAAACGGCGTCGGTGTTCACGGACGTCGTGTTGCTGAAGGAGATCTTTCGCTCCGACGCCGACAGCACCCTCTGAATGACCATTTATCGAGCGGTTAGTATGTTCGACACACAATGATGGATTTCATCTCTGTTCAAGTTTGGGCTTCTCAAAAGGAGAAAGATCAAACAATTGAGTAATTGCATGAATTACTAATTGCATTCCTAATCTTACTCACCGCGTTCTGGGTTTGCTGCCTGATGAGCTCGGTGCGTCTTCCGCCTTGTCTGCTCTGGAGACGGCGCATCATAGGCGTTTGCTCCTCAACATACAAAATAAATCATGAAGTTGTACGTTGCTTTAGTGACAGACGACTGGTAGTCAGTCTAGCGTGATCTATCTGGTAAAACTGAGAAATGAGATAACATTGCTAAAAAAACATAATTCGTCTAAGAAAAACTTCCACGGGAAATGAAGTTTTGATGAATGTGAATGAATCTCATTCAATATCTCACCCCCCCCCCCCCCTTCGTCACCTCGATGGCTTCCTTTTCCACCTCTCCATAATCTTCCTTCGGTGGTTCTGCGCTAACTTCTGCTCGTTTGGGCACATTCTGATTCTCCTTGGCGCTGTCTGGAGGACTGAAATCCTATTCTTTCAACAAATTACTGCTTTCGCCTCATGATGCCAAATCTAAACATTACAAACCTTCGCGCTTCTGCTTCATCCTCCGTTTCCGAGTGAGCATCCTCAGGAGGGGATGAGGGTTTCACTGGTGGAGACGACTTCTGAGCAGGCATATCTTCCCCATCGTCATCCTCGAAGTCATCGTTGTAGTCTTCGAAGTCGTCCGCGTACTCGTCTTCTGGGGGCTGAAATGCGATTGAATCTGATATCCGCTTGTGATGGCAAATCGGAACTGTCTCTCCTCATTTCGAGTGATCTCTTAATGGTCAGACAAACGAGAGAGCAAATTGTGGAGAGTTGGATGTCCATTTGTCATCACTAATATCGGCGCTGGCTGTCAGCTTGGTCGGAAGAACTGTCCACGAGGAATGTCTGTAGCTGGCATAGGTAATTCAAACCTAGCTGACAGATTACCTGCGATGATAAACGCAATGTGCTTGACTTTTCTGCGGTATGTTACATAGTGATGGCATATCGGAACCCGACTCTCCTCATATCGCGCCCTCTCTCGTTTCACTGATCGAAAAAAAATTGAGGAGAGTCAATTCCGTTTTGACATAACTAATGTTCCACAACTTCGATCACAGTCTATAGTCACACCTCTGGTTCTGGAGGCGGTGTCGGAATGCGTGGAGGCGCTTCTCGTTTCGATTTTGACCTGAATTGTATTCTTTCATCGGATGAAATTAAATTGTATTCTTTTTCAGAGTACACTCCCGGTCTACTAGTGTTGCCGGATCAAATAACATCTTCTTCTCTGCGCACCCTTTAAGAGTCGCTATCCGACCCTGTGTCTTGGCAAAATGATAAAAATGGATTTTAGGTCAGATATTGCGCAGAATTGAGAAAGCATCATATTATTCGATCCGTCGACACTATCCCATCCATGGCGATAATTCCTCCATATATATTTTTTTGCCCCTCACTTCGAGCTTTCCTTATCCTTAGAGGAAGATGATTTTGATGAGCTTCTCTTTTCTTTGTCTTTATCCTTTTCCTTGTCTTTCGGCCGATCTTTTGACGAGCTCCGATCTTTTTCTTTCTTCGAATCTCGCGATCTGCTACGCGGCAACTTGCTCTGTAATGAGTGGATGTGAAGAGGAAGGGAAGGGGTAGGGTCTATTGAGCGGATGCATTATCTTCAGCGAGAAGGTAACTATTTGGTAACTGGAACAGCATTACCTCCTTCTCCTTCTTCTTCTCGGCTGACTTGTCCTTAGAGCTGCTTCTCGTAGAGGATTTAACCGGCTCCGGTAGCTTTGACCTCTTTGAGGATGACATGCGGACCAAAATATAGAAATTTTTGAGTGGCAGAGAATAAACAGTGGTAATCCAGCCCACGATTAGGCAGAATTAGAGAAAAGCCAACTGTGAATCCAATTCAGGCGAAATTTTTTCACGAACAAACTTGAATTTTGATGTTAAAAAATAAGTGAAAGTGCTGCGAAAAGAAATCCAGTTGAAATCCAACAATATCCGTCTTTTCCTCTCCCCACTGGTGTGTGCACTCGCGTTGTCAAGGTGACCTCCCTGCCAGCCTCCCTCGTCCCTGTCTCCCTCGCCACTCACCTCTCCAATCGGCCTGTCTCTCTCTGGCTCTGGGTCTACCTATAGCTGTCAGAAAGAACGGGAAGACCGAAACAGTCTTCAAGGATTCTATCACATAATTCGTCATTCATGCACATAACCCGTGCTGAAAAAGCGACACCTAATTGTTTATCTTACTCAAAGCTCTCCCTTTCAACTGTCCCTCCAGTCTCATTCGTTGTTACATAGCGTACGATCTCTCCTTGCTAGAATTTGCATCCCCTTCCTGGAACCCGCATTAACTTGAGGACATTAGTACATTAGAGAAAGCACATATTCACTCGTCAAGTATTCTACCGTTACTTCCCCTCTTCTGCCAAGTCCGCCTTAAAACCCTTGACCTGCGCGCACTTACCGAGAGGAGAGTCATAGCTGATCTTTGTATGACCCATACGATAATGACTGGCTCCTCTATTATTCATCAACATATAATTCACTAACAGCCAGATTAAATTCCTTCCATGTTAGATCATCTCGAATGTACTCTCAACTACCCGATGTTATTCACACCGCACCCAATGTCAAGATTTCTAAATGTCGTTTAGAAAACTACCCCCTCATTAATGACCTCTACCAACCACAGCACTAATCGCATAATATTAATATATTCATTTTACTTGTTGCTTCTAGTGCGTCGATAAATTATTATAATTTTGATTCAACTCAGAACTGGTCTTGTTACTGAAATTATCGTTGTTGCCTTGCTTTCCGTAGCACGAAAACGATCTGATGAATCCGTTAATGTTGTATCGGCAGACACTGAAGTTGCGAGAGTCCGGCAAAGATCAACATATTGGAAGATAATACGAATCATGCACAGCGATCACAAATCTGACTCAACGTACTCGCAATATTTAGCACGCAATATTTGAAAATATGATGTTGATCCGGTGTCTTTAATATACCATCCTCATGATTGTTAACTCCAGTTTCAGAACGGCAATGATTACGCCAAGGAAGATGCTCATTCCGGCGATTTGGCCGCTCCGCCAAGATCTTTACACAAGAAAACGTGAGTGATTTATTGATTGAGACACATAGTTGATTTTATTTATTCATAAAAAAAGGTAGATCGACTGTTGGAAAGGCGAATTACGGTTTACAAATTAATTGATTGATCACAGGACTTAAACACGCGCTCCGTACCCAAGAGCATGACGCCTCTTTCTCAACCTACCATCAGTAAACGTGAGTTGCTTGTAGTTATTCAGTTTGCATTATTATGATGTGATATTCATTAAATTCGTGCATGAAAAACATAGTTATTTCAATGAATTTATCTGCACTTTTGCTCAAATGATATCAATGACGAGATCTGTTTCATTCATGAGTAGGGTTGACAATTCGAGGATGAGAGAAGGGCCCTCAGATCGGAAACCGAGTAAAAAGTGGGATCTGACCCCCCCCCCCTCCTTCCTCCTCTCATGTCTTACTCTCCTACTCTGTTCCAGCCCTCCGTTGACCTACCCTCTACTTCCTTCTCTACATTGTACTCATTTTTTCTCCTTTCGTGAGTAATTAGAGGAGGAATGAAGGGGTAGGCCAACGTAGGGCTAGAACAGGGGAGGAAGGCGTGAAATGAGAAGGGGGAAGGAGGGGGTAGGTCAGATCCCACTTTTCACTCGGTTTCCGATCTTGAGAAAACCTTTTTGCGCCCTCGATCCTTCCTGAAGGATGGTAATCCTTGATTCATCCTTGTTCAAGGATCAATGAAAAGCTTTACATACGCTATATTTCCCCCTTCCATGAATCATTGAATTGCCAACCCTATGAGATGTATTATTCAGTCTCGTTGTTCGGAATTTCGGGTATCGGAATGACATATTTTTTGATTCATCGAGAGCTCAGAAAAAGGAAAAGCACACTCGAGGACTCTGGAAACGAGCTTAAGACGAGCAAAAAGTGTCGTGACAGGTTTGTGGTCGAAATGAAAAATAAATGTGAATCCTAGGAACTGAAGCGCGCTCGGTATTAAACAAAATTTTATTTATCTGCTCTTGCAATAGGAAGGACTAATATTAGCTCGAAACATTGAAAAATGATCAAGGAGCAAAATAGCTTCATATATATGTCACAAGTTTTTGTTTACAGTCCGAAGCCCGTTTTCGATCAACTTCTACTATTTTTATTTTAGTTCGCACTCGGGTTTGGTCTTGGTATTGCTGGCGGCCTTGTTGCCAGAAGACATGCTGTTATTGAGAGGTTGGCGCAGGTTGGAATGGGAATGGTGAGTATTGTAATATTGTACTAATAAATTCATATCCCCGTTCATCATTCTTTCACTTTTTTCAGCTCGACGAAAGTTGGTAGAGAAGTAGTGACTCAATTCTTTTTCTTATACTTCAAAATAAAATAAAAACATGTGTAGGATCATGTGTTTGAAAAACTAACAATTAGTATGGCAGGCTTGTTATCATCGCCTATATATGTACATAAATAATTCAATAAATATTATTTTTGCAAGTGTGGATCTGGTCCATTGCGGTCACTGTTATCTTCGGGTTCTTCAGCGCCGAAATGTACGAATAAACATTCTAGTTTGTGTTTTATGAACAAATTTGTGTTCGCATGTTTCGATTTTTTTCGTTCTGAAATACGATATTTATTGTCGTCTCTGCTTCATTTATTATATTGTTGTACATGTATTATGTTCTACCCGGTCACTCAGAGACGATACAATTAGAATACTATTAAATTGAGTATATCTCGGATAGAACATGCGTATTATAAAATTATAATTTTATTCAATTGTGTATATCATTTCAAATACGGCGTAGCGAGAAAATGTAAGGAAACAGCAGATTTGAGATCACTGTGTATTGCTTGATATGTACGATGAAAATTATCTGCACTTAATTATCAATTATGTAATATAAGTATGAGAAGAAACGTTCATCCTCACTAATAAAAAATCAATGCGCATCGTATCAATCTTTCATTCGGACATCCAATTGATCATGAATAGGTTCCACGGTCTCTATTGATTTCTTTGCTCATTTCGCTTTTGGAGCAGTCTCGTGTCCATCTTTCGCGTCCACTCTTCCAATCTGAATGGACGCTCAATAAATTCATGACTAATCAATTATAGAAGCATTTTGAAAAATTATAGCGCAATAAGGCGTGATGAAATGTAATATATAAAAAAATTCACGGGTAATAATACTATAAAGCTATGAACGAACCACGAGCAGTGTCTTGTACTTCTTTTCCAATTCGTCACACCGCGCAGCAGACTCATTTCGCTCCATCTGCACTCTGTTGAAATCTTCAGCCTGAGAGATGTGACGATCCTGGGATTCAAAATATGATACACAGTATCGACCATAAGTCTTGGCTCACTTTTTCAATCTTTCATAACTTTTAACTCACGATAAATTTCTGGCTCAAACTTGGATATGTAGTAGTACACCCATCGTGTGTTAGGAATATGCCATTGAAATATCAGGGAACTCCTTGATTGTTTCCTAGTGATGAGTCAATCGCCACATGGTTTTTCTTGTCGGATTTTAAGCTCGATTAAATTTTTGCTTAGCCTTCCTACTCGGTGTGATAATAGAAGGCCTCAATACATTTTCGATAAAAATATGTACTCATGGGAGGATGACGTACCGTGGCTTTAGACTGTCTCAAAGTAAGATCCCGAAAAAATTTATTTTCGTTCATAGACATGCTAGAGACTCGTTCAAACTCTCAACATGACCCTTACCACAATTCCTGATGATCCCCAAAATTTGATAACGATAGCTCTCTATTCGCCCTCAGGGCACGAAATTTTCACTTTTTCACATTATTTTTTTCTCCCTATTTTGGATGATTCGATTCCTAAGGTCGATTTTTGTAGAAATTACGTTCCTGGACAGGTTAGTTGCAAATCCATGGAATATACGATTCCCAACTTTTTAGAGCATTTGGATAACTTTCCAGCCCGCGGCAGCCGAAAATCCGAGGTCAATCGATTTTCAACCCAAAAAATGACCATGATACCTCATTAGTCGAAAAATTTGTTCTCTCAGTGTCCTGATGTCAAATTAAGATATATCGTTATCAAACTTTGGGGATCATCAGGAATTGTAGTAAGGATCATTTTGAGCGTTTGAACGAATCTCTAGCATGTCTATGAACGAAAATCCTTTTTTCGGGACCCTACTTTGAGACAGTCTAAAGCCACTGTACGTCATCCTCCCATGAGTACATATTTGTATAGAAAAGGTATTGAGGCCTTCTATTATCACACCGAGTAGGAAGGCTGAGAAAAAAATTAATCGATCTTAAAATCCGACAAGAAAAACCATGTGTTGATTGACTCATCACTAGGAAAGAATCAGGGAGTTCCCTGATATTTCAATGGCATATTCCTAACACACGATGGGTGTACTACTACATATCGAAGTTTGAGCCGGAAATATATCGTGAGTTAAAAGTTATGAAAGATTGAAAAAGTGAGCCAAGACTTATGGTCGATACTGTATGTAGTAGTTTTTATCGTTCTTTCGTCAATATTCACTGTACTTTGAGATCAGAATGCGTATTATTCAAAAGACGATACAATAAACCGGCATCATCTTCGCACTGTAATTGAACCGAATCGCTCACAGTGAGGTCGGCGAATCGAGCAGCTATTTGATCTCGTTCCCTTTCTGCCCGGCGCATTGGCTTCAGCGATAAGGGCGTTCCTCGCATCAGCTGAATAGAGGGGTTTAGTCATACACTCATGTTTTAAAGTAACGATCGCTTGTGGAAACGATGACGCATAAAGAAGAGGGCAGAATAAAGATGTGCACGTTACGAATGCACATCTTTATTCTGTTAGGGAGGCGGAAAAGCGTAAATGGATATGGGCTGAAAGAATCTCGAGCCTAAGCTATTTGCGGTGGAGTCTAAAGGTGCTCAAATGGACCCCGCGAGGCAAGAGAAATCGAGGAAGACCCGCCAAGCGATGAAGAGATGACTTTGTCAAAGCAGTTGGACCTCAATTCCTTCAAGTCGCTCGTCACGATAGCAAGCAATGGAGAATTCTCATGGCAACCCAGCTGAGATAACACTAATAAACCAGCTGATAAAGTTGTTTAAATGCAATGTAATGTAACGTTACGAATATTTGCCTAATACGTATCCCTCTATATATGAGGTCTTAATATCTGGGGTAACGGTATCATGATCATGAGCTCAGTATCGTTTAGACATCACATATGTACCTGCTGGCAAGAACTGTCGGTTGCTAAGCAACGCAATCAGGGCCATCTTCCTCTCTCTTTCCATACGCCTCTCTTCCGCTTCCCTCTGCCTTTCAGGGGCGGTTCGACGATGTTCCTCTTCCCTCTGCAGAAACTGCTCTGTCCACACATCTGTAACAGCTCCTCCAGCTCCGAATGCTCCAAAATTCGAATCTCCGTTCAATGTTATCTGAAGGAACCATTAATTTAAGTTTGAAAATGTACACAAATGGAATATCACGGCACCATTGCGACTCGATAATGAATATGACTGCAAGATAAACTAGTGCAGTGACAGTGGACACACGGTGAGAAGAGAGTGTGTATGCACTTGACGAAAGATAAATGATAGATGCCTCTACGCAGATGGAGACTAGTGCAGTGAAGGAAAGGTCAACAAGATAATGACAAAGACAATAAGGAAAGATGATATAGCCTGAATTGCATTCGTGAGCAGCAAATATTTTCCCACTTTAGTTCGTACTTCCTGTGTGTGGATGGATGGGAAAGAATTAAAGAAATAACCAGATGGAGAGATAAAGATACACCCAACATGCAGGAAACCGCCAGTGACACAAACTCCCCTATCACTAAAAATATCTAAACAATTTTTTAGGCTATTATTCGACAACATTCTCATTCTCGCAAAGATCGATTTCGTATCGTCGCGAGCGGTCCCTCTCCATTTCTCCTTGATAGAGATTGGAGTCCCTCAGTTCGCCTCGTCAAGTCTACCAACTCAACAAGATCAAAATTACCGTCCACGTCGGACTGGTCACCGTGTGATGGGTGTGACCTACTCCGATGTTTGGTCACTCATATACAGTCCTGTCAGGTTTCCCAGTGAACGCGCGCGCCTCGGGGCGACCCCGGGCGACCCCATCCAACCCCATGGCCTGTGTGGCTTGGATACATGAAGAAAATATGAACGAAACAAGTTACGGGCTTTGCCACTCGTCTGAGAATCGTTCTCCGAGATACGATTCTTTATCAATATCCACCTTTTGTACGTAAATCGATGCAGATGGGACACATGAAAAGGTTTTCACACAGAGCCCCCATATTCTTCATGTATCCAAGCCACACAGGCCATGGGGTTGGATGGGGTCGCCCGGGGTCGCCCCGGAGCGCGCGCGTTCACATGGAAACCTGACAGGACTGTATCATTCTGGTCGAGTCTCGATTCGCAATTGATGCGCACACCCCTTCGATCTCGCTAGAGACTAGGGGGATGGAAAACACATTCCTCAGAATGGGAATGGATGGTGATAAGGCCGGGGAGAATAAACAGAGAGGAATTCCGTATCTGTTTGTGCACTCGTCCACTCTACTGTTTGCGCTCTAATGTGGAAGAATATAAACATAAACACCAACCACACATGATGGTCACGATTTTTTGCTACGTTCGTTGCGGTCGCGTCGCGGATTTCCTCTCGCCTCCCGGTCACTTTTACTAGGCTGATGCATAAGTTTTGGACATATTTCCTTGGTGAGTTTGATATACTGGCATTCAGCCGAGAGAGATCATGCAGCCATATTACCAATACATCATTTAGGGATGGACTTTGGGTTATTAATCGGTTATTAAACAGATGGTTTCCTATTGCATGGGTACTTGAGATATTTTCATAAGTTGACACCACAAAAATACTCAAAATTTGGAAAATTGTTCAAACCTCCAGCTCTCATCGGGGAAATTTTCCCTGGATATCTAACATACATAAATGAGTACCTAGCATTATTGTCTTTCGAATGCGCTTCAGATCTAGGCTCCACGATACCTATTAAAGCCTTGACGACTCGGAGACCAACATAAATTTCACCTCATTGATGCTTTCACGAATTGTTCTCATCTGTGTATATAAATAGTGGCACGGGTCTAGTGTGGGGCGCTATATTCTCACATGTAACGTCCACACTATCATTGGAAATAATTGACTCAGCGTTGGTCACAGGTCAAATAAATTGAAAATCTGAAAAGCGTAAAATATGCAAAATAATGCATAAAAATCGCTAGAAAGTGGTCTGAGAAAAATTATGCCAGACAGATGTCGTCGAGAACTGTACTCTAATCTAACTGTGAGTTGTGCCAACATTGTCAATCTTAAAAATGAGTACTGAAATTGATCCATTAGATTAACCCCAAAGGCAAGGGTAATGATGGAAACCCGATTCTGACCTTCATGAGTCGACCGCATTTGAAGACTCACAATGTTCAAGTCCAGAGTGCCGTCAGAATATCAAAGTTCGCGATCGAAAGCACATTAGATGCACTTCAAATCGCCCCTATACTCACTTGATAATTCCAATTTATAGAGAAGTTGTAAGCAAATGAAGAAAAAAAGTCCAAAACTTATGCATCACCCTGATATATCGTACACGCACTTTTGCTCTCGTTGTCTCGCATCGAGTGTCGTGTCTAACTGTGATGGCTTTGCACAAATCTTTAAATGCAGGGTGGATGCAGATAGTTGATCTTTATGCGTGTTGCTCTTGCGTCGCGCATTTCCTAAAATCTATTTTTTAGCATTCGTAAATTTCCACCTCTTTTCTCTCCTCGATTGACAAACTCTGACGGATTAGCCGGTTTTAGAGCAGAGCTGGAGAGTGAATACAGAGATTTGGCCAGGGATCACAGCTTATAAATAATATGGATTTCAAGTCATGTGAAACTGAATATGCAAACGTTCGAAGACATTTCAATAACTTTTGATTCAGCCATACAGTGGTCTGTACACGGAACATGTTTACGCAGGTTGCGGTCGCCTTGTGGTCTTCCTCTAAACGCCCCGCTATCTATCACGGGACTGCACTCCACCAGTATTTGTGAATAGCTCGTTGTCCTCAATACAAATGGAATATACCATATGCACATGACTCCATTGCTCCGAGTCCATGTCTTTAGCAACAGATTGTTGTGCGAGTAGATGGAGAGTCCTGCTCCATGCAGCACAATATAGCCTGAGGTTGTGTTGAATCTCATCAAACAGGTATAGATTTGATTCATTTTTCCACGAAGTTGGCATATACATAAGCGAAATCAAAATTCAGATTTCATATAACGCTGAAGGCTCGGATAGTAGTGATGAAATTGATCTTACGTTACGTAATCAACTTTTAGTTTCCGAAAGATACATAGCGGGATCGATGGAGGATCAAATGCTAAGAACCTATGTCTCTATTTTCCAAGACTCCCATTCGAGTCAGCGAGGCATAATTCCGAAAAGGATCTCAACAATCGGACACTTTATCCTCTCCTCTCTTCACCAGCATTCTTCGTTCGTCGGTCGATGACATCGATTCGAAAGTACATGACTTGAGGAGGTATCTTGGCCATACGAAATACGCTGACAATTTCAAGCTCGTTCCCATTTATAGACCGGAATTGGAGCAGATGTAGCGGAAGCATATGTACGCCTGCAGAAGAGGTGGTATCATAGTCAACGCCTCTAGGGGACGTCGCGTACTCAACTTGGTATTTGCGATGCTTCCGGAGGAGATCAATCGATAGAGGATTAAATTTAAGGTTTATACTTGTGGTCGAGCTTGACGTCGTCAGCGTACTTCGAATGGCCCAGATACCTCCGATTAAGGCATGTATTTTCGCTTCGATGTCATCCACCGACGACAGAAGAATGCCGTTGAAGAGAAAAGGAGATAAAGTGTCCAATTGTTGAAATCCTTTTCGGAGGGATACCTCGCTGCCTCGAACGGGGGTCGTGGAAGATCGGGACATAGGTTCTTAGGGTTTGATTCTTTATCGAACTCGCTATGCATCTTTCGAAAACTCCAAGTTGAATACGTGACGTAAGGTCAATCTCCTCACTTAATGCAATACTACCCGAGCACCCAACTTTGTATGAAATCAGAAGTCTTATTTTGTCCATGTCTATGTCACGCCTTCGAGGAAAAAATGCAAATCATATCTACCAGTTTAATGAGATTTAGCACCAGCTCAAGCTCTGTTGGGCTACATGGAGCAAGCGCCTTCATCTACTCGAACAACCCCCCACCCCCCACAATATTGCGCTGGGCTAAGCAATCAACGTAATAGACATGGTCTCGGAGCAGTGGATCCGTATTCTTTCTTTATGGACGCCCAGGAGCTATTGGCAACCACTATTGGAATGCGATCACGAAGAACTTCGTCAACACCACGATGGACGTCTAACCCAGTCGTCTCCTATCGCCTTCCAATTGGGGTCCAAGTCGTATCTATCGTTGAAGGATCTACTATTCAGAGGTAGACACCCCAATATCCACCTCTTTCTCCATTAATCTTCCACCTCGTTCCTTTCTGTTTCATCACCATTTCCCATCGTTTTCATCACAAATTCTCTCCTTCACGATCTCTTGCCCATATGTCTTTGTAGTGCTTCTCTGTAGATAATGATTGCTTATCATTTATGATCGGTTCAGAGTAATTTCGCACATCGATAACACACTCAGGTGGAGGAACCCAAGCTGGAATCAGATGTAACCCAAACATAAAACAGCGCTGGAGCCAAGATGGGTTTTCCGGAAATTTTGGGCGAATCCAATGCTCAGCTATGTGCTCAGCTATAGCTGGAATCAGCTATGTGGGCGGAGTCTAATTGAACGATGTCCATTGATTTCCCTATTCACAGTGTAGATACTTACAGTATCTAGGCCTCTGGTATAAGTACCGTACCCACATCAGAGGGAGTGCACCGTAGAGACTACTGGGTGTGGGTCCGTCTCCACGGTGAACATTCAAAAAGCGTGCTGTCAGCGCATGTTGCGGAACGTGCTCGCTTGCATGTTGGGTAATTAAACCGAATCCGGTTCTGATTCAGCGCTTTTATGAACTTCATGCGCTCAGGATGAGACGGGTTAGAGACCCGACCATCTGTTTCCAGCTTGGAAATTCATATCTGGATTCAAGCTGGAAACTCATCTGATTCCAAGCTGGGAATGCATGTTGGAGCCTCTATCTCTGATTCCATCATGGGTCTCCACACCTGAGCATATTCCAATTGGATTTAGTGCCGAATATTGACGCAAATCCAGTACAAGGTGCATCCAACACAAGGTTCATTCATTTCCATTGTTGATTGTTGATGTCCACATCATCTATTTCATCACCAGAAATTCTTAGCGTTTTCTCAATCAGCAGATGTGAATCCAAAGGAAGCGTATTTCAGTGACGACCAGAGGAAATGTGAGTGTGCTCGAAATAGTCTCGAGAGGAAGTCCGCTAAGCGACCACAGCGCGCGTAAATATATTCCATGTACATACTATTGCATGTCTGAATCAAACGTTATTGAAATATCTTCGAACATTTTCATATATAGCTTCTACACACCCCTGAACCACACATTACTTGATATCCATAAAATGTATAAGCTGTGAGCCTCGACCAAATCTCTACATCCACTCTTCAGCTGCGCACTAAACCCGACTAATCCGTCATAGTTTTCCAATCGAGGGGGGGGGGGGGGGGGAACGAGAGGAAGTGTACAAGTGCTAAAGAAGAAAAGTCGTGCTATGAGAGAAAATGCGCGACGAAAGAGCAACGCGCATAGAGATAAACTATCTGCATCCACTCTGCATTTAAAGCTCTGTGCAATGCCATCACAGTTAGACACGACACTCGATGCGAGACAACGAGAGCGAAAGTGCGAGAGAACAGTGGCCGGGAGACGAGAGGAAATCCACGACGCGACCGGAACGCGCGTAATATAACCCCTAGACCATCATATCTGGTTGGTGTTGATGTCTATCTTCTTCCACAAACACACGAGTCCACAAACACACACCAAATTCCCATCCTTTTCGTCTTCCAGGAGTTATCATTCGTCCATTCCCATTCTGGGGAGATCGTAAGTTGTTGACAACATTGCGCTATCGTGAATACATCCATGGAAAACACCATATCAGGTGAATTGGAAGGAATCTTGACATTAAATTCATTCGTATCGTCACGTCTCGTCGAAAAGGTCAAGCCGAAGCCAATAATCCTGTTTGTACTTGCATTGATAGAATCTTCAAACCGTGACCTTGCCGACTTTTCAAACCGGAGTGTAAAATTCGGCGTATCTCATCTCTCTCCGATTCCTCTTCTCCCCTTCCTGCTCCAGGGATGGAGAACGGGTTGTGAAAGAGGAAGGAACGTGTTTTTGACCGAGCGCAATGGGGTTGCCCATTCCAGAGAAGATCGCACAATGGGAAGGAGGAGAGTGTGCACTCCTACACACAGGGGTTACGAAATGACGTCATCACTTTATCGAGGAGGTGACGTAATCTGCTTGACCTTTATACCGACATTGACGCAAGTTCGCCTTGAGCCAGATGATGAAATACTCCCTCTTGCTGCATTCGTCTTGGCTGTTTACTACACTCCCTCATCCTCTCGATCGTATAGTAGCGAGGCGAAAGGGAGGGAAATATGGCGGGAAGAAAGAGAGAAAGGGAGGGGAATCCTGTTTTCCCTCCCCTAGTCACTAGCGAGGATCGATTGAGGGTGAGCGAGGAAAGGCGGGAGAGAAAGAGTGTGCGGAAGCAAGAGAGTGCCAGACGACGATAGCGCGAGATAGTGTGTAAGGGAAAGAGCGCGCCTAGCGGGGGTGCGGAGAGAGATCGCGTGACCGCAGAGAGTGTCAGACGATAAGGTCGGTCAGACAAACGGACGTGGATTGTGCCTATTGGCCCGCTCGTAAAACTCCGCCCCCTCATCACGCGGGAAGAAGGGAGAGATAGAAGGGACAGAGGAGAGGCATCATTCTGACTCGACGCTTGCCTCTCATTTGGTCACGCTCTTGGGTGTACTTGCGTAGCACTTGCGTCTAAGAAAAGATCAAAAACTTCCGTCCATCACGAAGTCAACACTCAACTACCGACATCGAGGAACATTTGGCGCGGTCTTCCTGCTTTTGACAGACTTGGCAAGAAAATAACGTCATTTCGTCAATAAGAAGCCCATCTTGCCCAGAGTTCCCTTCTTGTCTGTGCTCTTCAGCTGTCTGCTGAGAGCTTGTCAAATGACGAAATAAAGCCGTTATTTATATTGTAAAATACCTGAGATGCCTCTGTTTTCTGAAATTTTCTCTAATTGTATAGTAATGTTGGCAGTTCGGCCTGCTAATACGGCTCCCCTCCCCAAATTTCCCTTCCCTCCCCAAATTTCGCAATATGCGAGGGGGAGGGGAATGCGGCGCCGCATTATCAGGCCTAACTGCCAACAGTATTGGCTAGCCAGCGCATTCACTGTCACCTAATATATACCTTTTAGGTAGCTCTTTAGGGTTGCTTTCTCCTATTAGGCACACTTTTAGGACCCTATTAGGTCACACAATTTTCTCACCTTTCATCATTAATGTAAAATTATTTAAAAAATATCAATAACAATAATGATAATTTTGCAGGTATTCGCGACGGAGCAAGTCACATAAACAAGCAAAGAAACGACCTTCGGTGAGAGAGAAAGGTGAGAACCGAGAAGACGCTGGGAAATAAAACACCGAGAAGACGCCCACGAGCACGCGACGCGACCGCGTTGCTCCACGCGCTCCCACGTATTATGACGCCCTATTATGACTGACCTCGTGCCTATCTCATCCTTATTGGATGGGAGTGATGAAAAAAGCGGGTCACATGAGACAAGCAATACCAAAGGGATATCATATCAGAAGAACCGAATCTCTATTATGTATGGGTGATGTTAGCCATATTTCGCAATCGTGAGAAGGGGGGAGAGAGAGAGAGTGGTAGAATTAGTCAGAGTTGTTTACATGTTTGCTATTTCACAATATTGACAGGTATAGTCGGATTTCCGCGCGCTAATTGCAGTCATGAATCTATTTCTAGTATTAATATATAACATTTATAGTGGATGGAGGCTCAACCGGGGGCTTCGTCACTTCACAAGAGTCGAACCGCGACGCAAACAGTCACGACGGTCAGTCAAAATATAAAAAAATAATTCAAAATAATTTCATAAATAAATTATGCCTATTGTATAATTTGAAATAAGAGCCACTTTGGGAATAAGCAAATTTGAGGATTACACGTTTAACAAGAGTAGACTCAGTAATAAAGATGTGAGCATGAGTAAGTAATAAAGAGCTCTCAGGAAAGTAGACAAGTTAGAATTGAGAAGAAGGAGCCAGTGAGTGCACTAAAAAAGAAATACACGTTAATGTGTTCGCAATACGATCAACGATGCACTCATCTCGTGAATATTAATCGGTCATCAAGGATATTAGTGATCCAGATCAATTTTGTTGTTGGATTACAGATAGGACGTGTTTATCAGTGGCGCAATTTACCAAAACAACCAGAACGCCTTCACAATTTTCCGTTCCGTGCATCTATCTTCCTACACTCAGCTTCTCCCTCCCACCGGGGCAAACCTATGACTTTGGCGCGTTAGTAGTACTTCCAATCATTGATTGCGGTTAATGAGCGACCGAATAAAAGTCTATGAACAGGTGTGTTTCTGGCTAAATGAGAGTTGTAGCATTCACACTATGCATGGATGATTCATTGTTTAATTCTTGAAAAATTCAAGGTAGACTGTGGATTATGTTCACCCAGCTTATCGACAAGCTTCCGCAATTTCCAAGAGCTCGAGGTGAGTTTTTGTATTCTGCTTTTTGCCCTGTTAACAGCAGGCCTTACACAATAATTTGAATTGACGTCTAATACTAATTATATTTACGATAACACGTGACCAACAAACAGTAATTATTGTAAAGTCACTCAAGAAGCCTTAGTTTTGCTTTCAACTATGATTCAAATATTTTTTGTTGCGTAGTTCATTCAATATACTGTACTTGGATTAATTCAGCACATCTTAGAAAGTGGAATGATAACTACAGGGGTTGTGTCGGGAACGGATTATGGTATATGAAATATGATAAGCCTTTCGTGGTACAGCATACAACTGACAAACACTTTCAGGAGCACATCACGGGCGTGCATGTTGCCGTGGAGTACTACGCGTGCCCGCTCTGCACGGAAGCCCTGAAGTAAGCGGTTATTTATCCTTTGATTATAAGAATTCCTTGTGCTCCTTTCACTGAACAGTACACTGACCTCGGATATTCTGCACAAATTAGGTCAAACTTGAAGACAATGAAATCATCTGGGTTTTCATCTGCTCACCATATGACTTTATCAATGACAATGGAAGAGTGAAGGTAATAAATGTACATCCCTAGTGATATCCGCATAGCGGGGTACCTTCACTCTTCCATTGTCATTGATAAAGCCATAGCTTGGGCTTTGGTAGTGATGCAATGTCTAGCCATTGTATCACTACCAAAGCCGAAGCTTTTATGGGAATATGAATAGGACTCGGTTTGATTGTTAAAAAAATGGGCATTTCATTCCCTTCGCTTTGTAAATATACAATTGCAGCGACGAGGAGGAATTATTCAGCCATCTGATGACCCACAATAATCCTCCGCTCTTCAAGGTGAGATATTTTCTAATCACGGAATTGTGGGGATAACTTCAAAATCGTCAAATTCTCAGCGAATGCCATTGCATCATCAAAAAACTGCCTAAAGTAGTCTTTACCTTGTAATTTGAGAAGAAGAAGCGGTACGTCGGTCTGATGTGTGCCGAATGTGGTCTATATGCGCGAATCTCCCCCGATAGCTCGTCTGAGGACTGGGAGACCTTTACGAGGCTCATGGTCAGTATTCAGTATTATTAATTGATCGTGGTAGGTAACACAGCGCAATGGGGCTGATTAAAAAAGTGATATTGATCGATAACCATTCCAAGTCTCGATTTCAGTCGAATCACTCATCCGACAATATCGTGCCGGTTGTCGTACACGCGATGATTCCCTTGAAGAAGCAACCACAGGTATCGCTGAATACTGTTGAATGCGTTACTTTTTGCATCAAAACTTATCACAGTTCATTGCAGCTGCGTCAAGAAATAACGCGAGTCACAGAATCGGACTTTCTTACAAAAGAAGAGAGCTGTCCACACTGTAAAATAACCATGCCGACGAGGATTGAAATGAAGTGAGCACTGAAGCATTCGAGATTTTAGAAAAAGTTAAATATGGAGAACATTGATCGAGCAGATGATGAGCAATACCGTAACCTATTGCAATAAAGGAAAGATACCTACAAACTATACAGAGTTCATGAATGTGATGTGTAAGGAGGTTGCATGATCTGTAAACTTGTTCACTCTACTCGCTTAGTTACCCATCTTCATACATTCTATTGTTCTACTTGTTCCAACCACCCGCACAAACCCCACAGCAATTCCAACTGAGCGGATAAATCTATTCTAACCTAATTTTCTCTTCAGGAAGCATCTTCTGCAAGGGCGATGCGTGTCGCGACTGCCTTCCACTCGCCTGGCCCTCGCAGCTCGGAAAACGGTGAGAAACTATCCTAAGGTGGACTAGTGGAACTATTTCGATGATTGAATAAGATTTGCTAAGGATAGTAGAGTTTTCTGGGTAAAACAATCGAAAAAAAGTGCACATTCAGTGTGAAAAGGCTGCTAGGCTTTTTCTTTTCCGTTTCGTATGGCGGTGAGCATCGGTGTGAAATATTTAGTGTAGTGACGACTTAGTAAAATTGTAGACTGGAAATATGTTGAAACCATTGTGACTCATCTCTCTAGTAGTTGCAATGATACCATGAATCCTCAACTGCACGTACAGGCAATATACATTGATCTGTTGACACTATAGGTGTTTATACTCAATAATTGGGTAACATGTGTGTTCCAGGAATACGCCAGAGAGAAGAAGGAGAAGCAGCTCGAAAGAAGCTTTCTTCTGGAAGAACGGAATGAGGTTCATATACGTTGATAGCAAAGAGAAATATATTAACCGAAACATTATTCAGGAGCACGTTTCAAAGCAACGCAGACGCTTTGTTCCGCATCCGAAAAATCAACGGTACGTCATAGTGATGACAAATCGGTATTCGACTCTCTTCATTTGCCATGCTCTCTCGCCGATCATCGAAGCTCGAGATCATGCGAAATGAGGATAGTCCGATGCCGAATTGTCATCTCTAGTACGCTACTATATTCTCGTATTATATCCCATCGGGATCCTAATACGTCTAACTTTGCCTACAACCATCTTATATTACAGGGAAGACGTCGGCATTTCTTTCGGAGCAAAATTCAGCAGCCATTTGGTGAGACTTTTGCTTTTTTTCAGTTCATATTAGATATTGCACCTATAAGTTCACGAAAAACATTGTTCCATTTCATCTGAAAATTCTTCCAGATCAGCGATTGCGACATTGAGGAAAAGAGGATTCGCCTGTCCCAGTTCGATTCTCCTGTCACTATTCCTATCTTTCGACGAGTCAGCGAGACCAGGATCGAGTACGCACCGAATGGATTGACGTCGAGGTATTATTTTAATTATTTGAAAGAAATAGAATGAAAGAATTATCCAACGTATGAATGAAAAGAACGAATTTTCCAATGCATGAATGTAGGAAATCTCAGCTTGTTAGCTTAGCTCAAGGTTGGCCCCGGCGCGTAGCGCCGGGTGAACATTTTGTAATGTGAATTTGCAGCCTCAACAGCTGCGACGGCTGCAAGCTTATCATCGCGGGCTCATTTCGGGCGATATTGCACTCATGCGGCGACGGCGTGCAGCGAGAACGACCGTCGGTGGTAAGAAAAATTGATTGTTTTTATTCAATCAAAAACGGTGGAGAACGGTACGGGCAAGAACGTCCCAAATTTGGAAAGTGAAAGGCAATACAGTTTTCACGGTTGGATCTCATCAAAGCTCTCGCTATTGATTGTTGCGTCGCTAAGCTATTTCTCACTGAAAGCGATCACGATCCGCCACTAACAGTATCCATATCAGATGAAGCCCATCTTCTCGCCCCAAGCAGCTCCTCCGAACGACCGAATTCGATGCCCCGAATGCGAGACGCACATGGCGTGTTCTGTTCTTGGGCTGCAGGTGAGACGGATAGTGGTGATTGAATGGGAACTCAGAGAAAATATCAAAAAACAGTATTAACTAACTAAGTGGATACTACTCTAGAATTCGCAAATGTATTTAGTCAATGAGGAGCTGGGATGGATTGCAAAATGAGTAATGCTATGCAGATCCATCTCTCACTCGAGCACAACCAGGACTACATAGTCGACGAGCTTCTAACAGGTGAGGACGTAATTCGCGGTTCCATAATTTATTTATTTATTTGATACGCCCCAAAGGGTGTGACAGCATGTGAATTAACATATACAGTAATAAGAAGAGTTGAGGGAAGGAGGAAGGGACAGGGATCGATGTAGATGAGGGGAGGGAGGGGGGAGGGAACTTCGTATATTGCACATTCCCAGAGTTGCTCTTGATTGACGAGGTGGACGAAGCCTCGGAACGGGAGGAGACCGTTCGATCCATGTATATCGTATGGATCAGAGCAAGGGAGGGAAGGGAGGAATGAAGCTACAGTTTTGGAATCTCTATCTGGAGAATGTGGGTAGTGTCGGGGTTAGACAACAGGCGAAGTTTGATAGTAGACAGAGATAACTTGGGATCAACAATTTTATGGATCTTACAAAGAAAGCGAATAGAACGGTGAGAAAAGGAAGATCGCAAATTCTCTCTTCGAGCAATGGGAATATGAAGAGAGAAAGCATTATTTCTAGAAGACACATTACGAAATGAATAGAAACTAGACATAGGAAGATTTACAATCCCATTAACAATCTTTAGAGAGAATACAATATCAGCTACTACACGGCGAAGGTACAAAGATTTTAAGTGTGACTGGGCTAGTCTCTGATCATAAGAAGGCGGGAATGAAATATGAGGAGATGTACGATAGTGCAACAGTCGCGTGAAGAGATGCTGGCATTTCTCTAATTGTCTAATGGGGCCTTTAGCGGAAGGGGACCAGACTGGTGAGGCGTATTCGAGAATGGGTACAATGAATGAACGATAAGCTCTAATGTAGGGATCACTGGACGTACATGATACAGATCGAAAAAGCAGATAAATTAGCTTTAGTGCTTTTTTACAAATGAGATCAGTGTGTGGAAGGAAAGAGAGAGTTGAGTCGATATAGACTCCAAGGTCCCGAATAGGTTCGGGGGGAGAGAGAGATAATGAGAAATATATTAGCACAGAGAGAGGGGAAAAGATTATCAGAGACAGAGAAAGAGATTAGCAGAAAGAGAGTCAGGTTTCAAATGGTGAGAGAGGCGCGCTTTCCGACTGGAAAAACACCTGTCAGTGAGTTGGTCAGTGAGTATTAGTGGCCGGGCAGGTGCCCGCTTCGTTGTCTGATGTTGGACTATATAATTTATTTGGTCTTAATTTGTATTGAAATCCCAAATTCAATTCAGGGAAGTCGACTTCTCAATCTGATTCAAATTCAGAGGCCGACCAGAGCTCTCTGAAGAAATCACTGCGACCATCGTCAAACAGTCGATCGGAATCGTATGTGTTTAACTTATTGTTTTTCAACTTAGAGGCAAAACATTGCTGTCGAGATGATATATCGTGATGGATAGAAAACTCGTGAGATCAGAGGCATGCGTGACAGAATTATCCGATTGCAGAGACGATTCAATTAAGTCCGTCGAGCCCGGCCCCTCGAATGGGAACAGGCAGCCTCTAAAAGTTAAGGTGAGGTGGTCATCACAGTGTTCCGCCGTACTCCGCAAGAAGCAGTTATATCTCAGAGAACGGCTAGATAATGCTCAATGAATTGCAGTTCTCGCTTGACCCGGTGACGAAGAAGCACTCCATCACTTCCTTGGCATCACCTGCTTCGAGCAAAGTGAGGCATTTCCAGAAACGTTATCGTGCCAGGAGTACTTAAATCTCGATTGACAGATTCGATGAGACGTTGGGTAGTGATATAAGACGCTATGCAAAAAAATGAAGACTGTTAAAGAACAGAAGAGCTTACTCGGCAATGATCAGAGTTTACTCAGCAACGGTTATGTTAAAGAACAGTCTTCATTTCAATGAAGAGGTACAAGTTATCAATTCAGGCGTCCGTCAATGAATTTGTGGAATCGGACGACGAAGGAGGTCTCGTTGTCGACGAATCGGAGCAAATGGAAACGGACGATCAAGATGCCAAAGAGAATCAAGCGAGCACAGAAGACGAGAAGATGGAATGCGATGAGCAATCGAAGATTGAGGAAGCACCATCTGAAAAAGGTGTGAAAATATGGATGATGGATTGAGTGAGGTTTCGGCTGTGGGCACTGTCTGCGCGTAACGAGCAATTCCATACAAATTGTCGTGCGTTGCACAGTCACTAACAGTTCTACAATGTTAATAAATATATCAATTATTTTTAGTAAAGACAGACGATCAGAAGGATGAGCGATGCGGTGAGCGCGTATCGACGCAAATTTGGCATGCGAACGGTCCAGCGACGGAAAAGAATGAAGCTGGTCCCAGCAATAAGCAGGTAATGAATTTATCTGAGGACATCCTCAATATTTTCCCTGGCAATATGTAAAGAATAGAATTTTGTCTACAGTCAGTGCTTCTAAAGCGAAATTATGTATTTGAGATGGATACTGACGAGGTTCAAGAAGAGGTGGAGAAGAAAATCGAGCTCGAGAACTTCTTCTTCCAAGCACCGGTTAGTTCTTTCTTCGTTACTACACTTGATACTACTCATGTGATATATTCTTCAGTGATTCGCACTTCCCGTAAGCTTTTGCGTAATGGATTTTTATCATTCGACTCGTATAATCTGTCAGAAATCTGCGAGAGAAGTTCCGGAACTTTTCTATCATCTCATGGAAAACTTCCGGAACTTTTCCACGTGACCTGTGGGAAAATCCTGCAGTTTTTGCGGGAATTCAAATTATATTGTTCTCAACCGAAAGAGTTCAGTGTAAAATAAATATCTCAAATTTTTTTACTCATGTTTGTCCATCGAAAAACAAAACTGGAATAATTTATCGAATCCCATCATCATCAAGCAACAATCAGGTGTAATACAAAAATATTAATTAATCCATAAACTGTTGAAATGTGTAACGAGAGATATATCCTGGTTATATACGATATTGCTATAAGAGGTGATAGAAAATAAATACGAGACACACTTACCCTACCGAGCAATGATGTTTTTCAATCTCATAAATAACGAGGTAAATAATAAGCAAAAGAAATACAAAGAGGAAGGAGCAATCGGATGTATAGACTTATTAATTGAGGCGTATACAGTAACCAACGGTAAACAGTTTAAAAAAAACAATCGACAAACTGATCAGGAAAGATCGCCAACCATCGAGAATGGCCCTCTCTCTTCTGTAGTAGATGTGACAATCACGGGCAGAAGTGTTCGTCTGGAATATCGAGTGGATATTTTATGTTCTATGAGGAATTCGAAAAAAACAGCGTTTAAAAACAGGAGTGAATAAGGAGTGGAAGAAGAAGAACCGATGCACGTGGATCATCGCGCTACCCATGCACAGTTGGGTGCTGCAGTTTAAACAGTATAGAGTAAAATGATAAAGTAAGGGAGCTATTTTTCGAATATGAAGCGACCAAATATTTATTATTATTGAATTAGAGCGAATCAGCACCGATACGTAGAGCGAGGGAAAATAAGAATAATAAACGAATAAAACAGGTGAACAATACGAATAGCAGAACAGGTGCAATAAAACAGTGAAGTAAACAAGTTTTTCTCGCAGGTGCGAGAAAATCCCGCAGCTGCCAGAGAAGAACGAGATAGCACGCGAAAAGGAGAGAGCGCAGAAATACTAGCCCACCCCCTACTCCCTTTTCCCTCTCCTCAAACACACGCTCTCTCGCCTTTCTCTAACTTTTCCAGCAGCTCAGCTCCGGGATTTTCTCCGAGAAAAGTTCCGGAACTTTTCCGCGAGGTGGTTAGAGACATGCAAGAGAGCACGCTTAAACGAGAGAATCAGAGAAAAAGATGCGAGAAAAGTTCCGCAACTTTTTCCGCAACTTTTCTCGCAGATTTCTGACAGATTATACGGGTCGATTGCAGAGCAGCTCCTACCTGCCGAAGGCGGACTTCTTCCATCTCTGTCGCATCTGTATGACGGTGATGCCGGAGGATAGAGAAGCTTACATGAGACACATTCAGTGAGTGGCTACAGTATCGAGAGCAATCATCCAAATTGGCCGTCGTCTCCATCGTTGGCAAAGTATTGATATCGTTTCGTTTTAAACTATCCCCATTCTACACTCTCTCTCTCTTGTTTCATTGACCGGCAAGATAGTGTGCGGAATGGGAGCCCAAACCAAAATTACATTCCTAATGAAGATGACGAAGTGTTGCAGGCGCCACTCGGCGGAGGAAAGGAAACTCGAATCATGCCCGAAGTGCTCACTACTACTTAGACGTGAAGTGGGCGAACTCCTTTTTTAAAGAAATAAACTATTGGAACCAAATTCATAATCCCGGAAGCGGAAATCATATTGTCCATAGCATTTCCGAAGTAGCAGTACATAACTAATTCAAATCACATCACCATGATTAAGAGAAAAGAGAGATATGGATAGTTCATGACATGTGATAGTCGATCTCTAAAATGACCACACTCACGGAAATATATTCAGGAGGACATGGGCAAGCATCTTCTGCAGAAAAGGAAATTGAGGATGATCTGTACGGTCTGCGTCAAGGCATTCCCTGACGTAAGTTCTCTCACGGTTCATCACTGAGTTCATCTCAATGTGTGTAAATTAGGATAATGTCCGTGATCTAAGCATTGCGATGGAAAGATATCGTTGAGATACCCACCGTTTATGAAAATCGATTATGTTGTGGTTTCAGGACATCCGCTATTACTGCCACCTTGCGAAATACCACTGTGTCGATTTGATACATTTCTGTTCGAGGTAATTTCATGATTCTGTGATTTTAATGGATGTTCCAATTTTTGCATGTTGTGTTCGTTCGTCATTCATCTTAACATAGCGCATGAATTATAGATGCAATATTGCGACAAAGTCAGCGGAGAAGATGAAAGAGCACATCAACAGCAAAGAATGCGCAGGAGCAGGGTGTGCAGAGGCAACTTATTTTGAACCGGTGAGAATTATCAGCAAATCGTATAGCGATGGGGAAAATCTATTTTTTACTAAGTTTTCACTAAGTTCAATTAGATAGTCGACTTTGGATTTTTTGGATTTTAACACATTTATCAAGAGTAGGCTCTGATGTGCATGGCGGGCCATTCATGATTTCTTGCTTGTCTCAGGAATGTAGGTCCGATAGTTCGCATGAAGAGATCGTTCCATCTTGTGGGCGGTCTTCCGCGTCCTCGCTTAGGCCCTCGTGGAGTCCAATCGATCACAGTTCTGCTCCACTTCAAGTCATGATCATTAGCAACTTTATGCACCCAGAGCCACTTTCTTTTCAAGGCGGTACGAACAACGTCTCTGACCTGAGTGAGTCCACGCAGCCTTTCGTTCGAGACATGATCCAAGACAGTGCAACCGACCATCCAACGCTCCATGCGTCTTTGGGCCACCGATAATCTTTCACTTTGTGCTTTGGTCAAGGCCCATGTTTCACATGCGTATAGGAAGGCGGGAATGATACAACCATTGAAAAGACGGCGCTTATGAACCATTGGGACAGATCTATTCACTAGGAATGATCTATGCTTGTGGAAAGTCCCATATGCGGCCTGAATTCGCCGGCCAATCTCCCTCTCCTCCTTCCCATTGATAGTAATGATGCTTCCCAAATAGACCACCTCTTTTCTGATACCCACAATCTTCCCCGCAACTCTGACATCCCTGGGATTACCCTTCGAAGACATTCCCACAGTTTTATCACCGTTAAGATGAAGCCCCACCCTTTTTAATTCCCTCTCCAACTCTATTGCCATCGATTGAATTTGTCGCTCATCGTGAGAAATGAGCACTGCGTCATCGGCAAAGAGAATATGAGAGAGGAATCGCCCATTGATGTTAATCCCTTTTCCCGCCCAGTCTAATTGACGGAATGCCATATCCAAGACTGCTGTAAACAGTCTGGGTGACAAACAGTCTCCTTGACTAACCCCTCTTCCAACATTTATTTCCACTTCCTTTCCATTCACTAAGACTGCACTTTTGCTACACCGAGAGAGGGAACTTAGGAATGAAACCACTTCCGACGGAACACCTTCCACCTCCAGAGCCTTATAGACAGCATCAACATAAACCGAATCAAAAGCCTTAGAAATATCCACGAAAAGTAGATAAATGGGCAAGCGATGATCAATGCAGTTTGTGACTACCGTTTTGAGAGTGTGAATAGCATCTACCGTAGAATGTCCCTGTCTAAATCCCATTTGTTCCCAACTCCTACTGCTATCCAGGATAGGTGCGAGTCTCGTATTCAAAAGACCGGTGAGGGCTTTCTGCAAAGCAGGCAGCAGACTGATTGGCCGGTAATTTTTAACGAGAGAACTATCACCTGTCTTAGGCAGCAGAATAGTGCGCGAGTCACCAAACCCCTTTGGGACACTTCCGGTTAGTATGTTGTTAAATACCTCTGTTAGTAATGGAGCTAAGTAGTCAGATCCCGCCCTCAACATCTCACCAGTGATCCCATCCCTTCCCGGTGCTTTACCTGACTTGAAATGTCGAAGTGCTTGTTCCACTTCAGCAACGCACAAGGGAATGAATGGGTCCCTTACTCTTAGTGTTCTATATCCTATTCCTCCGTCCCCTTCATACAAATCGTTATAAAATGCTTGGAAGACCCTCTCTATACCCAATTGTGTGCATTCCCAATTACCCGACCCATCCCTAATTTTGTGAATTCTACCTTTCCCTACAGCAATTCTTGCAGCAGCCTTCTTATAGCTTTTCCCGCTCGCAATGGCTGCATTGACGTAACTTAGATACGACCGTTCTCTATCATTTCTGAAAGATTGACGGATCGATCTGTTTAGGAGCAGCCACTGTAAGCGAGGCAAACCGGCTGACTGCATCTTATAATCCTTTCGTCCCGCTAGTAGATCCTTTGTAGCTTGTGATATTCCTCCATCCCTAGGTGTATAAACCGTTGCAATTTTCCCCGCCCCTCTAATCGCATCCACAATGTTACCGTACCTAAGATCCGCTCCTCTACTTTGTAACTCTAATCGTAGACTGAGTTTAAACAGTCCATTTTCGAGGTGCGAATCACCCTGACCGGTCGTTTCCTTTCTCCAAGGGAAACGGCGAGGGAACGAGATGGAAGCTCTAACGAGTCGGTGATCAGTGGTAAAATCGAATCGATTTATCACTCCGACATCCCTCACTGCCATTCCCCTAGGATACAAGATGAAATCGATCTCATTTGCTGATAACCCATTTGGTGAAACCCAAGTGAACTTGCGGATTGTCCTTTTCCGAAAGAAGGAGTTACCCACCTTGAGATGAAGCCTCTCACACAAATCCACAACCATTTGCCCTTTGTTGTTCCTATCCCCATACCCGAATGCCCCCACAGAGTTTTCCCCCAACTGACGACAACCAATTTTCCCATTGAGATCACCCATCATGACCTTATGCACGAATCGGTACCGGTGGCTTCCAGACACAGGCGCGTTGTACACTGCTTCGAGCTGATCGAGAAAATCACTGAACTCCGAGTCATCTCTCGAACTGGCAGGCGCGTAGACCTGGAAAATGCGAATAAGCTCGTTGTTCGGTACCTCCACGTCAAGAAAGCAGACCCTAGGAGTTAAGCCGCAAAATCTCACTACCATCCGCTTAGCTTCCCCACTCACGACAAACCCCACTCCGGCCATACGATTCTGCTGCCGTTGCGTGTGATAGAGTACGCTTCCCGACTTGAGTAGATCAATTGAGGCTTCATCTGGTCTTCTTACTTCGGACAGACCCAGAACGTGGAAGTTGATATTGCTGAGTGCGTTCTCCAGTTCAGTGATCCTTGAGTCATGGCACAGAGATAGGCAGTTGAGCGTAGCGATGATAAGGCTTGCCATGATTTGGTCATACCCTCCCACGGTGACCAATCCGGCTTGGGAGGAGAAACGAGAGCGGCGCGTTTATGCGAACCGACCGACCTTTGAGCGAGCGTCGCACTCGAAATAGTCGACTATGTTAGAAAATTGATTACAATATTATTTAAGTTGCCTGGGGTGATTGGCGAGTGTCGCATGTCGTTCGAAGGAGGTATGTCACCTGGAGGCGAATTGATGGAGGATCCTAATTCGGCGACTCGGGCAGTGCGAATGAACAGCAGGTGAGCAGCCGTAATTCACATATACGAGTTACTTGATGATCTGGATTTATCGATAGCGCTAACTGCAAAATCCTTGTAAGACCGATTATTTATGATCGAACCAGCAAAAATCAGTCAGATTTGACGTTTTGTAGTGCAGATGGTATATTCCAGGGCACACTGCACAATCGATTGCTCGAAGCGATCGATGATCTTGCCCTTTATCGCTGATCCAGTTCCACAACCAATGATAGCATTTTGCCGAGTGTCGTGCCCTTACGACCTGTTCCTAGTGAGATAATCCTCTTGAACCGAATGAATCATGATTTAATGCAGATGCCTTTCCATCAATACTCTAGTAACGGTCACGATCGGACGGGCCTATTCAAGAACGAAATGCCATCTCGTGAAAATTACAAGGTACGGGGGCTTGGTGAAGATTGGTTGGATTTCAACACTTTTCCAGACTTACTCGTTGCAGCAGAGTGCAGTGAAGAGTGGGCAAATCGGCGTGAAAGGCATTGACCAAATCGGTGAGGTTTACAATCTTGAGTGATGCCTAGAGCATTCTCATAACCCCCGAACTATGATAGGAATAGTTGTGGCTCTCTAGTAGCAACATAAGTCATATTCACAGTATGTTTGAATGGTATAAACTAAAATAAATTGCAGCTTCGTACTTCTTTGGTGAAAGAAGAGGGGATCGTGAGTCGTCCGCCACCTCGACGACAAGCTCAACACGCGACACAGTGCCTTCAGCCCCTTCGCCTCTATCTGCAGCTGCTGCAGCACCGACACGATCGGTTGCACGGACCTCACCCCTCGTGGGTGCAGTGCCGCCTGTCCAGCAGTCTGCGGCGCCCGCAGCAAGCGTATCGGCGCAATCGGCAGCTGCCGCAGCCAGCCTTGCCAATCTTCGGAAATGGCGCGCTAAGCTGGACCCAAAGCGGGCTCCGGCGGCTGCAGCAACCCCTGCTGAGACAACCGAAGCCTCAAGAAGTGCCGCATGGCCTCCGACAACTGCAGCTGCGCATGTAGCTGCAGCTGAAGCTTCGGGGCCGGCCGCACACTCCACTCCACCAGTATCTCCTCTGACTGCAGCTGCTCCTACACCAACAGCCATCGTTGCGTCGCCCCCGATCCTGAAGCGGCTCCTGAAGCGACCGGACATAGTCGCCCGAGCAGCAGCACTCCTCGATGCAGCGACGGCTCTCGATAATGAAAGTGTTTACACAATGGTCCAGTGGAAGCGACCGGCCATTCTCGCCAGAAAGCCTCGTCCGGCAGCATCCACCTCTGCAGCGGTCGCATCGGCTGCAGTGCCTTCGAGGACGGCGTCTGCGGCAGCAAACGCTGGACCAAGTGTTGCTGCAGATATCCCAGCTGCGGGAATTCCTCTATCTGCGACAACTACCGCTGCAGCACCTTCGCTCAAGAGGCCAGCTGAAGCAGCAGGAACTAGTGCTGAACCGCCGACAAAGCAGGCTAGGATCCTGACGGCGGAGGAGATGGCGATGAAGGACGAATCGGCGAAGGTGCCTCTGCGTGTGATGCCGTTCTACACGAACAACTTCTGCAGGTGAGCGATTTCCATATTATGCATCTTCTAAGAGGTGATACTCTTGTTCCTTTGGACAGTTTCCCTAATCCTCTTCTCCCGGAACGTTTTTATTGTAATCATTTGAAACTAATGAGTGATGCATTCCAGAAGAGGCCCAGAGTTGTCATACACTGTCGAGCAGAAAAGAACGACAATGCTGAATGTGGAGGTGGATAAGGACATCGCCCCGATGCGAATGACGAGGGTACGCTGGGAATGATTGTTTGTTTTAAGCTGCAGCTAGTTAGCACGATACCCTAAAACATTGTATAATGTATACTTTAAAGCGGACCTCTCAGTGCTTTTGCGAAACTGTTTTCACATTTCTAACCGTGTCCTATGTCAGTGCCTGTTCTGCTATTCGACACGAGGCGTTTACAATCGTCCTGAATCGAGACAAGAATGGGTGCGTTGTCAATGATGATATTCAGGGGTTGCTGCAAGGTCGCTTGCTCGGTTTCCAGGATCCATCACTGTGCAATACTTCTTTAGCGTTTTATAAACTCAATTAATTGCAGATTCAATCATTCGTCGAATCAACAGGCGGCGTTAATGTCGCTTCTCATTACGCAAATAAGAAAGTGAGTCCTGATATCAACCAGAAAGCTGACTAACAAAAAGCTAACATAATCCTTTGATATATAGGAGAATATAGGGCATGGATTTAGAAACAAAGTTTAATCTATAATCTTTGAAGAAGCGCGTTTGTGCTCGTCATTTTGCTCCAAATGAGATCGACGATCAGGGCTGCCTCGTTGCTGGCGCACTGCCTAAATTTATGATGAGGAAGGTACAGTAGCTGTTTCCCCAGTCAAATGTACGAATCAACGCACTTGCAGTGTCTGGTATGTGAGAGTCACATCGCAGAAGTTGGTCTTGAAATGCCCATCTTCTATGAGGTCTGCTTTTTTCTCGTTATGTGTTGATCCAGTAAACGTCTTTGACCCATGTGATGAAATCTTACTTGGAGAATATGTCGAAGACTTTTATTCCAGGAACAACTGAAAATGCTGTCTCGGGTACCCGATTGCAGATCAGATTTGCAGAAAATGCGGAATGAGTGTGGGAAAGGAGTTCAGGTGTGTACTGGCGTTTTCCAATGGTAATTTTACCAACTGAGCTGTTCATTATTGCAGTATTCCTGTCCCTCGCACGTGATCCTGGCGTCGAAACTCTTCCCGGGTATCCTCACCACAGATGCCCGTGCAGAAATACAGATGGAGTATGAGAGAGTAGCCCAGGAAGAGCGAAAACGAGAAGAAGAGCGTGAGTCACTAAACCACAGGTGCTTGCGACGGATGAAAAAAAAAATATATATATGCACCTACTGGATCATAACTAACATATCATCATTACATAGTTAACCAGGCGAATATTGTCATCCGGAAAATCATAGGCACTACGTTCAGCCATTCATCTCTACCTTTCCAGAGAAGCCCGATGTCGCAGCACGAACTCTGCGCATCCCGCCGCCTCCACCGGCGCATCAACGACCGCAGCAACAACATCCGCAGCAGTTTCGGCCACCATCATCCGTGGTGTCCGGCTCCGATGAGTCGGTGAGCGAGTTTTGCATGACCATTCTTATCCCTCCGAACCCCTACTGTTTCAACATGTTTAACTACTCGGAAGAACTTCACAATTCCAGCGCACACTCTTTCGCACACCCCTCACACTCACACTGCTTCGTCTAACCTCATCATTAGGGCTGTCCGAATGCATAACATGTTGGTGTGCACGAACCATCCTTTCCTTTTCGAACCGATAGCCCTTACCACCTCCCCTGGATATCTAGAGAGTCAGTCTTTGCTCCAGGACCTGATGCGTGAGCTTCGTTCTGGAATGTGGCACGCTGCCCACGAGCCACCAACGCCAGCGGCCGTGCAGCGTCCCCAGTCGCCCGACAACTTTGCCATGCCGCCAACACCCGTAATGATGCGAGAGCTCCGGTCGGGGCTGTGGCACGCCACACAAGAGGCTCCGACTCCCGCTGCCGTGCAGCGTCCCCAATCGCCCGACAACTTCGCCATGCCGCCAACGCCCGTAATGATGCGCGAGCTCCGATCCGGGATGTGGCATGCGGCTCAGGAGGCGCCAACTCCTGCTGCGGTGCAGCGCCCGCAGTCGCCCGAGGAGTCGCCAGACGGTTTTGCGATGCCGGCCACGCCTGTGATGCGCCTTCTGCGTCAACCCGTTGACGAAATGGACATCCAGCCTCCGACCCCTCGCCATCAGGCCGAACTGGAAAAGGTGATGCGGATTAATACACTCCCTTGGGCTTTTGGGATTTCTAACAGAAACAGTTCGTTCTATGTGTGCACATAGCATTTTTCTGAGAAAGCGCCAACCCAAGTTCACATCGTGACCTTTCTCTCACTTTAGCGTACTATCTCACCCTTCTCTAACCGTCTCGCGTGTTCTCGCCCCCCTCCCTTATCTGAGTTATGCGTGCTTCTCCAACTAGCACTCACAAGATAGATATCTTAGTATTGTCCTTTTGTCGTACGGGAGGGTCTTTGAAAATGATAAGAATACGTCCTGATCAACAGATATTTCAGATCAAGAGGAATTACATGCTAGTGGACGCGCCCGGCACCAGCACCTCGGCAGCTGCGGCACCCGCTGCGACAATGGCACCACCTGCTGCATCCGCAGCGCGGCAGCAGCAACAGCTACTGATTCCCAATTCATCGATTCCCATTATGGTGAGCATTCGAGTCGAATTGCTTTCTATTATAACTCATATTTCCAGCAGGAGCTGGCCCAAATGGCGCAGAATGACCAGCGACAGCAGCCGCGGCAACCGCAGCAACAGCCGGGGGTGCAAGGTCCTCCCCAGCTGCAGCATCACATTCAGCATCAGCAACCGATCGTGAGCGACCAACTATTGATTTTTCCAAGAAAAAGTTGTCCGAACCGCACAATTGTTTCTACGAACTCATTGACTTGCGCATTTATTATATCTTTTAAAATTCAACGTTGCAGAATGCTCAAATGCGGAATCAACAGGGCGACCCGAGGTTGCATCAGCAGGGCCTGCAGCTGCCCCAGCAGCGTCAAATGCAGCAACAACAACAACAGATGCAGCAACAGCAAAGGGCACAACAGCAAGTAACAGATCAAATGGATATTCTGTGTAGAGAATCTTATTATTTTCAGATGCCGCAGGCAATACAGCAGCAGATAAGTATGCAGCAGGCGCTACAGATGCAGCAGGTTTGACTTATAATAATAAGCATAGGGTATGAATGATTGTTTTCCTGAATACCCTACAGCTGCGAACGAATGCACAGCAGCAGCAGCAGCCCCACCATCCGACCCAGCAGCAACAGCACATGCAGCAGATGCAGCAACAGCCGCCGGTGCAGTACCCACCGACCCAGCAGCAGTTGCAGCAGCTCGCTATGCAACAACAACAACAACAACGACAGCAGCAGCAACAGCCGCAACAGCGTCTCCAACCTCATCCACCGTTGAGCGATCAACAGGTGAGCGAAGTCACAAATTTCACTGTTAGACACGTATTTTTCTCGTTTCATCGTAATCTGGAGCTCATAGGTCTAAGATTGAGATTTACAGCTTGCGAATATTCAGCAGCATCTACAACGGGCTGCGCAGCAAATGGTTCAAGCGACGCCGATCCCGCAGCACGCGCAGCAACCGGGAACCAGCCGGATGATGCAGGCGCAGTCATTTCCGCAGCAACTGCGAGTGCCAAATGTGAGCAATTCTTTTTTTTAAGTTCATTTGTACCCTTTTTAGCGCACTCAGAATGGATGATTCAGGCAGCCCAGCTCAGAACAAGTCCACAGCAACCTCAAGGTACCCCGAATCCGCAGCACCTGCAGCAGTTGAGTCGCCTACGGTTGATCCAGCAACAGCAGCTGATGCAACCGCAACAGAATCCACATGGTAAATGCATTTTTTAAAAATCATATTTGAATTCTGCACTACCTCACTGAGTTCAGTATGAAAATGTCGGATTGTCGGTTGTAATGAGCCCCATTGAAGCATCTTCTAAGTATCTGACTCAAAAGTATCCATAGTTAGCTCTGAGCATATATAAATGCGAATATCTTTCAGGTGTCATGGTGCCAGGAGTGTCCATTGCCGAAATGAAGGGCTTTCTCGAAGAGCATATCCGACGTTTCTACTCGACTGCCGATCAGGTATTCTGCAAGATAACCGTATAGGCAAAAGCTTGGTGATTTCAGGTTGGATACCACGCATTCTTGAACAACATGTCTGAGGACGAGATCAAGCAGCAGTTCGCGCATGCCTGGGGAAAGGAGCATCAACTGTTGCGGCAAAATCAAGCTATTCAGCAGCAGCAACAGGCCATCCGGCAACAGCAGATGCGGCAGTTTCAGCAGCAACAAGCTCAAGCTGCCCGAGCTGCAGCTCCTGCAGCTCGATCCTCTCCAACAGTAATCGCCTCTCATCCGACGCACATGCCGCCCGCAGGCCCGACCACCATCGCTGACGCCCTCGCCGGCATCGTTCCCACAACTTCCCTGCAGCAGCAGCAGCCGGGGCCCAGCCGTATGGTGCAGCCGGTGCAGCCGCAATGTGCTGCACCCCCTGCTGTTGAGCAGCCCGGGACCAGCCGCATGGTGCAGCAGGCTGCACCTGCTGCAGCGCCAGCAGCCGGGTCATCAACTGTATCACCTACCAAGTGGAAGCAGGTGTCGAGGGCGGCTTTTGTTTGTCGGCTGTGTGTCCCTTGCCAGAAGCCGACGGGCACCGAGCGAGTGTCCTTCGCCAACGCAGAAGAGGCGCTCAACGAGCTGGGAATACTCGAGAAAACCGTGAGTGATTATATGCATGATGAAATACTTTAAGAACAATTTAGTGTTAAAAATGTAGAACGTTAACTATTCCACTGAGCCAAACGTACAGAAATTGGTCAATTGTTCACAAGCGGCATCGACTGCTTACGTGAGCCCTTAGCGTAACTGAGGCTGGCCGCAAACGTTGTATTGTCCTCCCCAGCCATTGCTGATTGTTCTTATCATGAATTAACGCGGAGATAGAATAACTCACCAATTTGCAGCTTCGTCATCACATCTTGCGCACGCACTGGACGGAAGACCCGTTCGATCCCACCGTCTACGTGTGCAAGGCGCATGTCGAGCCAGAAGCTAACAACATGCAGGTGTGTGATCAAATCAGACGACCTCGCAAATCAACATTGAATTACGTTTTGTATTATGAAAACTATAGTAGCAACGAACTATGGGAAACTCGAGACTTCGTGACAAAATTAATAGAACTATTTCAGACGGGCGTCCAGTGCACTAACACTGAGCACTGTGGTCAATGGTGTCTCGAGGAGAAAGAACAGAAGCTTCACGAGAAGCACGGAAACACAAAGGTGAGATCTACTTGTATCTGCCTCTACTCGCATGCATAGTTCTCTTAATCTCGGATGAATGATATGTTCAACGGTGAATGTAATCCCATATGAACCCGTTAGTACAGAAGACAGTACTGTCGTGCGATGGGCTATCCTATCAACGACAACATTATCGTTACCTCATTACAGATGCGCTACTGTTGCCGCGAGTGCTTGGTTCCACTTGATGGCAGCACCGAACTCAGCATCATCAGGCACATGTGGTCCAAGCATGGCTTCGGTCAGTGGTAGAGTATGGGAGAACGGGTTTTAGTTCAAGATTCGATCTCAGTGGAAGAAATATTACTCAAGAATGATGATTTTACACTCGTCCTTATCAATAGTTTGATTACAGCACTGCCCAAAGACGCTACAAGTATCGAATGTCCTTTCAAAGGAAATCGGGAGACGAACTGCGACCATGTGAGTTTGATTTTTTATCTTTAACAGGATATTAATTAAAATATTGCAACCAATCATCAACCGTGGTACCGATGGAGCTAGTGCATGGTCGTTCAAATCTAGAGAGTGCGTGCAAACGAGACGGACCATCTTCACGTCCCCTAGTCTATCGCTTTGCCAATACAGATATACTATAAGCTCGTGTGATAAAGCGCTGGAGCAGATTATCCATTGGTCCGCTCACGAGCGTGAATCGTCGAAGTTGGTGGTGTCCAGAGAGCCAACAACACTATTGCAGGTGTCCTCCTCGATCGACGAGTACCGTGCACATCTCACTAACGTGCATGGCTATTCCCTCAGTCATGCGAGTTACGACGATACCTTCGAGTAAGTTAATGGTAGTAAATAGTGATGGCAAAAAAAGCTTTGTATTCCGGCTTCAACTCGGCGTTTTCAACTGTGAAGCCGGCATGAATCTGGCATGCCAAGTCCGTTTTGTCACCACTAGTAGTGAAGTCAGAACCAACTCTCCTAAATTCTCATGCAAGAGAAAAGGTTACACCAAAAATTAGGCGAGAGCAATCAATGTGCTTCTCAATGGAACTTTCTTCCTTCAGAATTATAACTAAATTGTGATGAACGAACAATGCAATAAATGTTCTTCCAGCAACCACAGCTGCGGCCTCCGCTTCAAGAGCCTCGAAGCATGGGGCTTGCACAAAGCGCAAGTCGATACGGAACGAAGGTTAGCTGGATTATGATTGGATAATATGTAGACAACTTTGTCGGCCATGTCGTGAATTCACAACAGAATGAAACAGACATTGGCAACAATCGGGTGGAAGATAAAGGAGCTATTTTTAGATCGAATGGTCGTCTGAATAAGGACTCTGTTTGCTGCCCCCTCTGTGGCAGCTGCGAGCTATGGGAAGGCGAAATTGATGGACAGGTGCGTTGAATTCATCGCTATGTGCAAATGGGAAGATGCGAACTAGCGAAGCAACCGACTCACCTCATTTCGCGTGTTCTCTCGTCGGTCAGAAAAAAAACGAGAGAATTGAGGATAGTCGGGGGGGGGGGGGGGGTTAGTAGTCCCTATTAGGCTCCCTAATGAGAACATCGGGCATTGATTCGTAGATTAATGGCTGATCCTCTTCAGAAAGTCGATCACTTCACGATGCATGCTCTAGAGTGGACATCGATGTGTCGATTAGATTTCAAGGAAGTACGCCGAGGGGTAAGTCTATTTGAATAAATCAATATATTTCTGATAATATAATTTAATATATTGAAGTTTATGATGAAAAACTGTTAATTTCCAGGCTGATTCGTTCAACCACTACTGCGAAAATCACTACGAATCCGCCGAATGCAAAGTGAGTAAATTTGAATCGTCGGGGGTTCTTTGATGAATCACTGGCCTTGTTTTCTCGCTAGCACACTGTGATCGGGATGAACCTTTATCTTTAATTTTGATAGAATTATACAAAACGCATGATCTCTATCCGGTGAAACTAGAGAAAATGGTAAAAAAAAGGAGCATTAGATGCCGATTTTAGAGATGCTGAAAGAGATGCTTACAGGCTTGCCAGATCGTGCCGGACAACCATCGGACGCACGCCGACGGTCATCTCATCGTCGGGCTCAGTGTCGAGAAGGAGAAGCCGGTACGATAGCAATAGATTACTGTAGAACAGTCATGGCAGGGTGCTTGAATAGTATGTCCGTATTTCCTGTATCTTATAAAAAAGTAGATCGACAGTTGGCACAATAGCTGCAAAATATTAGGCTGATCGTTGATCTTCGATCAACCGCTCCAAATTGAATAGTTTCTATTTCAGAGCACCATTCACTCCACTGACTACAGCCGAGCACTACTCGGGCTGTGATTATGTAGCGAATAGATAGAGAATACTAACTAGCTGTGTACGTTATTCCATTTAATTTTTTTTCATGAATCTTATCTTTTGGTCTCATATTATTCCATATCGAATTCTTTCCAGATCCCCTGTTTTCGCATGTTATCACACATATTAATAGTAATACTTAATTTCGTAGAATATCGGTCCCCCTCGCTTACAATAATTCCATTCTACAAATCAGATCTGCATCCGCTTTATTTTCTAGTTCCAGTGTCAGCTCTTATGACAATTACCGGTTGCCATTTCCAGTACAAATTCATTGTTTGTGAGTTGCTGTATTCTCTGAATTTTTTTCTGAATACTCAGTTTGCATAGAAGCTCGGAGACATGGAAACTTAGCGGTTTGATGAAAAACAAACGACGTAAAATTTGGAAATTTTAATATTTATCGGTATAAATAAGGAACATTCGAACAACCATTGCTTTCTCGATCTTCCTGACTTTACTTCGGTCTATCTACACTTTTTCAGTATACCTGATGATACTTTTTCGTTTTCGGTTGCATTGGAGTATATTAGTACATATTTATCTGCATGTAAATACACAAATATACTCGATCAACGTTCCTGTTCCTCTCTTCCTTCTCACTCCTCCTCACTTCGCTCCCACTATCTCCTTCACAATTCGAGTGGGTAACTCGATTGACTGATCGGAAGCAATGACGATGTCAAAGCCCGCGAGGAACTGCTTGAGGTCATCAAGTTTCTGTAATATTTTGAGATCTAATTTTACCTCTCTTCATTCAGAAAACTCCCTGGTTGGTCAGACTGATGCAAGATTTATTCAGCTTTCAATGATAATTTTAGTGCAGACTCCAATATCTCTCTTATAATTTTATCAATAGATGTGTTCGGAAAAAGGCCCAACTCGAAATACAGGTCACTCCATTCTGCAATCTTTCTCGTCTGTCTGACTGGAGAGATAGTGTGCAGAATGGAGAGGCTAAAACCCGACATGAAATCCCCAGTACTCACCCCATTGAGGAAGCCGATCCTCAGGGTGTTCTGCCGGTCCTTGTCCAGTCCCTTCTCCATCGTGAGATCTCCCATCGAATCGCCCAGGACGAGGAGATGGGGACGGGGGGAGATGGAGGAGAGGAGGGGTGAGGCCTGAGATCGCCAGGGTTAAGTATTGAGATCAAAGATTAAGATTCCGTTCTCGGTTTATGCAGAGCAGGGACAGTGCAATGCAAAGAAGCGATGTTTTAATACTAATTTATGTTGCATGATCGAATAATACGCTCTCGATTCGGCACACTGTCTCATCTGTCAGTGAAACGAGAAAGTGTGCAAAATGGAGAGAGCTACTAATCGATTCGGATTCACAAATATGTATTATTTTTTCGGAAATCAACGATTACCTTGTCAATAATAGCAGCGCTCTTGTTGAAGGGGTGCAGCAGTGGAGTCTTGAAGGAGACAAGCTTGTTCTGGAATATTCAGTTAAAAGAATGCGTCTCACGAACGCCAAACTGATTGGCGCGCTTCGATTTTCAGGCATCGTCTCTCCATTATCCCCTCTCAGATATTCGTGGAGCACCTTCATTAATATTCTGTGGGATAGTAAGCAAATCCTGTGTGTTGTCGAACATTCTTATCTTTGTGACATAATGTGCTAGACCGTGCGATCGTATTTCGAACCCATGCTCTCTATCTCACTCCTCATGACTGACATTCTCATCGAATTCCATCGCATTTCCAATGATGTGCACTGCCTCCGGAACGCTGTCCATCTGTTTGGTGAGCACGAAAGAGATTGCGTCGCCTGAATATATTTTTATAATAATCTAGATCCGTAATCTAGATCGATGAATACCATAACCTTAAATATATATTTTTTAAACTGTGACTGATGTTACCGTTTCATAGCGATCTTAACCCAGAAGTGGGGCACGCCTATCTTCGAAAATACCGTAACCGAAGTGATCGATCGCTACCGTATCCCGCAAGCACTCACTGAGTCCTGCCGAGAAGAGGAGGGTGGGGACGGCAGCGTCGCTCAGCGACTGCAGGAGATCAGAAGAGGAGTCACTGAAAAGACAATCGATGACGTCATAGAATCGGACAATAACTCTCTCCATTCTACGCACTCCCCAGTTTCAGATAGTGTGCAGAATGGAGACGGCTACTATTTGCAGGCAAAGTCGTCACCGATCGATCATTACAGTATACACGTTATTACGGTATTTACAAAATTTCAATCAATCGATAGTCATTACCGTAGTCGGATGTCGGTCTTGGCAGCGAGATCATTGAATTGTTCGCGCGTGAGGCCTCCCGTGACGACGTCATCGTGCTTCTTGCCCCACCTGGATAGAATCGATTCATTGGAGATTTCTGTATTATCGATTAGTTGTCGATACCGACACGGTAATCCATAACTACAGTAACGCACCAGGCCTCGAGCATCGCCAGCCGTTCCGAGCCAGCAGATTCCTTGCTGTAGGCGGTGTACTTCTTCTGGGTTGACTGAAAAAATATCGTTGTTGGTACCGTTCCAAAAATATTCGCGGTGAGACCATCTCGCACCCACATGCAAACCCCGTGTCAACTTTCCCCTTTGCGCTGTCAGTATCGGCGTTTCGTTGCAGGCAATGTTTGCAAACCATTTGTGCCATCACTATTGACAGCTGTCCATCGCTCTTTCATATCAAAATGACGTCATCCGTGGTGACGTACTTACCGGTCATTTATTTGAACCAGATAAGAGAGCGAGTGATCGCTTTGGAAGAATAGGCTGGGCAAAACCTCAAGAAATAGACAGAAATCGCACCTTTTGCTTCATATCGGGCAGCTTGAAGGTGTCACCGAAAACGTTGTGCGTGACGGCAAGCGGCTCGCCGTCATCGTCGATAGCACGCGTCAGCGTGTGATCGAAGTCAGAGACAACCTGCGTGAATTAGGGATGGCTTTGTAAGCAAGATTAAATACAAGATCTTGTTGGGATAATGGACCGTTCTGGATACTTCTTTAGAAACCCTTGTTTTCGATTCTAGAATCTTGTTTTTCCCAAGAATCCTGCCCTCCCTCATTCCACTCCTCATCCCATATCCGCTGCCGTCAATGCTATTGCAAAATTGTTCGGCAATAGAAGATAAAGAAACTGCCTAGAAAGAACTGATTGAGCAGGCAAGCCTAATGGGCGTGTTTGGAATGTAACATCCAGATGTGCTCAATACTTGAAGAGAATGGGAATATTACACAGTGGTCTATTGAAAGGTTCACTCTATTTTGTTTTCCCAAGTATTACGGGTTTTTATTATCAATAGACATTGGTGGAACACAGCGTTTTGGCATGAGGTGAGCAAGAGAGAAGTGAGCGGTCAGGGAATGGCGAGAGAGAATTCAAATGCGAGAGCTTGCGCAATGAAAGCTCACCACGAAAGCTCACTTCTCATTTTTCCAGTAGAACGCCGTGTGGAATACTTACCGAGAGTCGCTCAGCTCCTCCATCGATCAGCCTCGCGATCTTCTCCAGTGTCTGTAGGCGATTGCTCATATGGACCTGAATTCCAGCTCTATTCTCAGACCGTCGAGAGAGTGTGCAGAATGGAGAGAGAACCCAATCCGAATTTACATCTCTAATAGTAAGTGCTATTGAAATGATTAGTAATGGCGATTTTGAACCTGCTCAATAATTGACTTGTGATGACGTAATCATTGAACGTACTGGCTCTCTCCATTCGGCACACTCACGTCAGGCAGACCAGAGAGTGTGCGCAATGGAGAGAGAGCTAGAGAAATTGCCATGACTTTCGAAACTCACATCCGATCGCTCCAACAAGCTCTTCAGGGCGTCCGGAAGTGATGCTGCAGCGGCCATTTGGGCTTGGTGGTACCTGAAAGAAGAGTGTTATTTTCCGGGAATCAGAGCGGGATCGAAATCCCCAACAGCAAACGCCATGATAAAACCGGTCGAACAAATTAAAAGTCCGGCAAAACACATGATGAGTTAGCGAATTGACGTGATTAGTCTCTAGTAACATCAGTGACCGTGTCAATCGATATTTGGGGCACTACCGTAACCCAATCGATGAGGCCTCAGGAACGCCTCCATCATCCACATCTGCACGAAGGTGGACATTGTGCGTGGAACATAGAAGATTCTCGAAGATGACGATGGGGAAGGGGGACAGCCGTACTTGATATCACTCAACGATAAGACCCCCTACCTATTTATACACAGGAAAGGATAGTGAATACTACTGCCGGATGGAACAGTTGACTCTCCAATGTGCACACTCCCTTGCAGATCAGACAGGAGGAAGAGTGTGATGAAACGGTCAGAGCAGGGGCAAAATAGGCATGAGAAGCGCCAATTTCCTTGCAAGGAGGATGAAATTCAGCTGGTTGATGCCAACTCCTCGCTACTCATGATGAGATTGTGAGTAGGGACGCCGAATGAAGAATACCTCTCTCCATTCTGCACACTTCATCGGTGTGACCAATTTAGAGGGATATTCCTAAGAGATCATGATGTGTACATCATGAGCATAATATCTAGGTATCGAGAGCGATGAACACAAAAAAACATGGGTTTGCCGTAGAAGAGGCGTGAAATTTCCCAGACACGAGCTGAAGGAGCAGAATAGGGGAGGATTAATCGTTAGTGGTGCTGGGATCGTGAATAAATGTAGTGTACTAAGAACGCAAATGTGAACGGTTTGCTCTAGATAATGGGCCCGCTTTCACCGACAAGAGGAGATGTCGAGGAGAGGTTCAGAGCGGGGAGGGAAAGCGTGGCTTTATTCTCGGTCCGACCGATTGCCCGACTTTTATCGCCGCCAAATTTTGCGAATCGAGCGAAATCACGCGCAATCTGTTCGCCTCCCTCAAGGGCTGAGCAGGCGAGGGAATGTGCTGAATGGAGAGACGGACCTTTGAGCCTGCTGCCCTGATTGTTGCGTGTCGAGATAACGGCAGATTATGCTACGGAATGGAAGACTATGCGAATTGTGTGGTGGACTTATGTGTGGTGATGACGGATCGGATAACGCCTCTCTCCATTCTGCACACTATTCGCCAGTAGGATAGAAGGTGCAACACTGAAAGGTGCTGCGCTCAGCAGAACGATATCTAAAGCTGGGAGGGCAGTAGGGATGTAAATTCGGTTTGGCTCTATCCATTTTGCACACTATCTCGACGGTCAGTGAAACGAGAATGAAGAGAGTCGAAAACCGAAACGACATCACTAGAGGGCAGTCTCCTCATTCCGCACACTATCTAACAGGTTAGAAAAACGAGAGAACATTCAAAATGGAGAGGGTTTGCTCTTCAATAATCATCTAGACTGCCGAGAAAAGAGAACAAGAAAAAAGACGAGAGTGACTCCGATGTTCCTTATCTGGTACATGAGGGTATCAGTGATGCCGAATCGGAACCGACCCTCCTCAATTCGCCTGCTCTCTCGTTGTTCTGATCGGCGAGAGAACAGGCAGATTGGGGAGAGTCTGATAAATCACTTGTGATGAAATAATCTTATGTTTGGTTTATGTTTTCGAATCAGGCGAGAGAATTTTGACCTTTGATCTGAACAAATGCAAACATGTTGATATTTTGCATCGTTTTCATTCCAGAAAATCTGAACATACTTAAAATAGTTACTGCTAAAACGATTCGGTTGTCGTTCTTGGAAGAGGATGTCGCCTATTCCTCCAACAAGCTGAGTCCGACCTTATCCAATACTAGTGAAAATGGAGATGTAACATTCTATTATTGCTAAGACTGAGTAAAAAATTTCTACATGAAGCTCCAGCGCGTATCTAACTTACAGCATTTAATAAATATTTATTTTATATTTTAATAGTGTTTATTTTGTTTTATCCATTAGACATCGATCATCGATCATTCCGAATGCCCCACATCCTTCAAATGTCGCTCTTGAAACGTATCCGGTTTGGAGAATGAGCGATGGCAATAAAAGAATCTAAAGATTCGTCTTGTACCTCACTAGAAGATGGGAAGAGATTCTTCTAGAGTTTGAAATACGAGACACTTCTCTATTTCGCACACTCTTTTGCCAACCGGCCGGACGAAACAGTGTGCGAAATCGAGAGACGATGACCTTTAGTTCGAACTCTGAATTCTTCGTAGAACACATCCAATACAGAACTGGTCTGGCAAAGAGGCGGATATCTCTCGTTGCTCTGATCGACGGGAGAGTGTGCAGAATGGAGAGAGCCAGTTCCGAACCGAAATTCCTTGTGCTGGGATCGGGGGCCACGTGGCACCTCCACGCGCCCCTAACTCGCCCTCAATTCGCACGTTTGCATTAGGTTCAATGTCTGCGATAATATTTATACGGATATTGGCCATACTCTATCCACTTTTACTACGGTAAACGGATTGATAACGCAAAATATTTTAGTTCTTTGCTCTTGAGTATTTCTTAATAAAAAACTGGTGACGTGTTCTCTATTTTTTTGCTTAAATTTTCATTAAAATATATATATTTAATTATTTCAAAAGATTTTAACTATTCGAGGAAAAAAGACTAGCGAAAAGCAATCATGTATCTGACCCCATGCTAACTCACGATGTGTACGGTAAGTCACATAATCAAACTTGCCAGCCATCTTACGACACGCAGCTTCTTGTTGACGTTCGATTTTGTTTTCGGTCGTTTCTGGGTCGCGCGCTCGCCTGTCACGTGTATTGCACTTCCTTCCAGCTTCCTGTTTCAGTCCGCGCGCGCCACGAAACCGCCACGTTTCGCATCACATGGCCGCTGCCGGGTCAAAGTATGCTACGTGGCGATTAGTCCGTCGGATTCTGACGGGCACCGCCGCCTTCTATTGCGTCGGCAACACCATCGGCAAGTTCGTGATGGGTTGGGGATGGATTTGGAATTGTTCGAGTGACGTGGCACTTCCACGGGGTCCAAAACCCGGTATTCAAGCCTAATTTGCATAGTGTCATCAGAGTAAACGTGGTTTTGGCCTGTTTTTCAATCGCGACTAGTCATTTTATATTTATTATCGAATATATTTAGCCATCTCGGCGAGCTGGTGATCTGCTCCGGACCCTCCATGCATCCGACGATAGAGGACGGCGATCTGGTGATTGCGGAGCGATTGAGTCAGTTGGTTTCTTCTTTCCTCGGTTGTTCAACTGCAGTAGTTATAAATTTAAGCGTAAAGGCAATTGAATAATCGCTAGGGCAGGATTCAGAATTTATTTTGTAGACGAGTGGGCCTAAACTCTAAGAAAAAAGCATATACTTTACCAAAATGAAGCTCTTCACCAGTGTAAAACATCCCAGTGAATTACCTTCATTTGGGGCTTTATCTAACTATTCGATCTATCCACTGGTTCGTTTCCCTGCGTTTTTTCGCTGCTGGATGTTTGCTTAGCGTGAAAGAGAGACGGCGGTCTATTCAGAAAGGAGAAAAGTGTCACGCGACCAATTTTTGCTGTTTGAGTTATAGCTTTCACAGTAGCGAAATACTTTTTAGAGCATTTAAATTAAATATGATTGTGTACGATCGAAAGCATAAAGAAATTGATTTCTTGACGACTGTCAAAATTATAATCGGTCCCTGAAACGCGAATGTTGCAAGTACCAGACTCAGCGCGTCTCGCTTTTTAAAATTGAATTGCGTCTCGCATAATTGAATTGGGTGTTTCAAAGAATGTTAGGTTTTTTTGCCAATAGTGGATGGATTTATTGACATCCGCACGATCCCATCAATAATTTTGCAACGCCTGAAACATGGCTGTTGCAGGTATCAAAAACGGGACGCTCCGCAAGGGAGACATCGTCGGGTGTCTGAATCCGCACGACCACAAGCAGCTACTGTGCAAGCGACTCGCAGGAATGGTATGTATTTATTTTATTTTTTAAAAATCTAATTTATATCACGCCTTTCACCTATTGTTTGACTGATCGTGGGACACACTTTTGAGATGACCCCTCATTTTTTCCACAATTTTCGATGACCCTTGGGTAGGTATCCACTGAGCCGAAGTTAGAGGGCCGGTAGATCAAAGATGTCTCCAGGAGGTCACGCTAAACTTCGTCTTTGAGACGCTGTTTTATGCGATTATCTCGGTTCAGAGAAGAGCTATTGAAAAAGGATCAATTGATGAAATGTTGCTTCTGTTGAGATCTTTGACGGAAAAATGTGTTTGAACGGTATTTATTATTTATGAGCTCTATAGCGATTCTCATATCACAGATACGGGACGGAATTAAAGGTTGGCTTGTTCAATCAGGCTCGTCGAGAGCTTTCGAATGAGCTATCAAACTTCGAAATCGATGACAGTTTGGCTGGATAACGTTAAAAAAACGTTCGAAACTAACAATTCAGAGCCCTGGGATGGGTAGATCAAAGTGAGGTCATATTCATGAGTTTTGATCTACCTCATTATCACGTTTCACAAGAGAGGACGCTTGATGAAACCAATCAAGTTCAGACGCGTAGGTGAATACGAATCAGAATCATGTTTCAAAACGATAAAATATCGATTTTCAGAGGTAGATCAAAATCACCCTCTCTTTGATCTACCCTTCCCAGGCTAGGGACCACCAAATAAAATTTTAAAGTTCCTCTATAAATTCTTTTTTTATGTGCAATCGGGTAATTGGGAGTGCAGAATTCATTAAAGTCACTCAGATTTTTATGAAAAAAATAAATCAGTGAGTTCTGACCTACCCGTCTAAGCCACGCCCCTCTCGGTGCAGTCCCGCACGAAATCGGTTCGGTGGGTCATGGCATGGTAAGCAGGACACCAATTGCGAATTTCAAACACTTTTAATTTCAATTTTCTTGGCTGCATGAAATAAAATGGCGCCTTCGGACTGATAATTGATCAATATATTGTTCATTTTCTCTGTTTGAAGGTATCAGTCAGGACAAACGTGCGCAAGGTATACGGTATCCAAGAGTGAAACCGCGGGCAGTAGTGAATTTAACTGAATCTATATTTCAAATGATCATATTTCGTACTCCAATGAATGGTTTATACAAACGCAATACATAAAATATAAGAATGTATCAACAAAGGGTTTTAATCACTTGTTACATGACGTCTTTTATTGTTTTGTCCGTTAGTTATTTCGCAAGGATCGCGTCCATGGATTTCGGGAAAAACTTGATAAAAGTTTAACTCCTGCACACTGATCATACTGAAGTCAAAACCGAGAAGGCGCATCCCGAGAATAAGCCGTAAGCTAATTTAAACGGGCAAATTCGCCAAGTATGCAATTTTCACCGACGATTTAAAACATGATCGCGTCCACAGAATTTTCTAATTTTTTATGTGTAGTGCTTAGTTACCTGAATTTCTTATTAATGATACGAATGTAAAGGCGCATTCCCAAATAAGAGGTTAATCCTGGAAATTCCCAAAATACGTGGAGGATTTAAATTCCCGCATTTCGACGTTTTCCACTCCATGACACGACATTTGCCGGCTCTGATGCTAACTTTTCCGGTTCGGTGGTCCCTATTCCCAGGCCTCTGAATTGTTCGTTTCGAACCTTTTTAAACGTTATCCAGCCAAACTGTCATCGATTTCGAAGCTTGATAGCTCATTCGAAAGCTCTCGACGAGCCTGATTGAACAAGCCAACCTTTAATTCCGTAACGTATCTGTGATATGAGAATCGCTATAGTGCTCATAAAAAATGATAAATACCGTTTTAACACATTTTTCCGTCAAAGATCTCAACAGAAGCAACATTTCATCAATTGATCCTTTTTCAATAGCTCTTCTCTGAACCGAGATAATCGCATAAAACAGCGTCTCAAAGACGAAGTTCAGCGTGACCTCCTGGAGACATCTTTGATCTACCGGCCCTCTAACTTCGGCTCAGTGGATACCTACCCAAGGGTCATCGAAAATCGTGGAGAAAATGAGGGGTCATCTCAGAAGTGGGTCTTACGTCCGCCCATTTCAGTGAAATATTAGGTGAAAGTGATATTGTATCATTAGCAATTTCTTTGGTTGACTAGGACCGTTTCTGCGATTTCTTTTCATATTCTCTTTCATTGGTTCAATCTTCTTTCTCTATGAACATCCTATGTGAAATAGAATATGAAGAATCTAATATGTTTACTCTGGAAAAATCAATATTCTACCGTAATCCCCTAATATATCCTCTTACAGGAGCGGGATATCGTCCATCCGACGGAACATCTGCCGACCGGTCGCGTGCCCTTAGGGCATGTCTTCCTGCTCGGCGACAACTCGCGAGTCTCCACGGATTCGAGGAATTTCGGTCCCGTCCCGCAAGGTGAGGATACGATAGTTTTGGATTACGGTAGGACAATATTGATTTTGGCATGTAAAGTATACCGATCACGATTCCTACAATGTAGTGATGCGATTGGGAGATATTGAAATTTTTAGTCCCGTGCCGCCAGGCACACGATCCTATAGTATTCCTAATTCGAGTGGTATTTCGTTTTCCAGACCTCTCCATTTTGCACACTCTATTTTTTCTGACGCACCACTCGAGAGTGTGCAAAATGGAGAGAGTTTCTAAATCTTACTATCTTCTTTAGGTCTGGTGCAAATACGTCTGACGTTGCGAATATGGCCTCCGTCCCGGGCTGGATGGGTGTCCAACCACTGGTGGTACGAGCACGAGGAGGAGAAGGAGCTACCGTAATCCCGACAATCGCGCCGGGACCCAGTAACTAGGATGATAATTGAGTTTGTTACATACTGACATAGATTAGTCTATTTGTTGTTTGTTGAAAATCAAAGATTGTTGTTTCTCTTTATCTGCTCTGTTGTTACGGGTATTTTTTTAAAGACCGAGTAGTGAATAAAGTGTTTTTCTTCTTTTTTTCTTTGATGTTTATTGATTGACGAACTGTTCGAGACAGTTTCAATACCTCTATCTTATGCTTTCCTTATTTGCCTTTTAATTCTCGAGTTGCAGGAAAATCCAGCGCTAACGACTGATTCAAGCGCAAGAGGTTCCAGATGGCCGTCAACGGTCTTCACGTCGTGCTCGGCGAGTCTGACGCCGTCGTCGCCCTGCTCAAGAAGGCACGACGACATTGGCATCTACAGGTATCTAATGGAGATACAAGATCGAGCAGAGCTCTCTTTCTCCATTTTGCACACTTATTCAGCTCTGAAGATAGTGTATAAAATGGAGAGAATGGGTTCGCGTGGTAAGATATCATTCAATGTGAAAAAGGAGTTACTCTGAACGGATTTAAGAAAATAACTCACTCGGAACTTGTGTGTTTCATGGTTAGATGACCTATGTTGCATGATAAGAGCGAGCAGTATTTCGCCTATTCCCTGTTTAAAAAAAACTACAATTTCAGAACAACGGCTCAGCCTCCCTCGAGGACACTGACCCACTGCTGCGATCGTTCGCCGACCTCAGAGATGTCCTCAACAAGGTATACGGTAGAATATGGATTACGGTATCTGATTATCGATCGCTGGCTTACTGTGTGTGTATACCTATGTGCTCAAAAATACGGTAGATCAGGGATACGGTGGGACTACAATATCTAATATCAATCGATCTATTATCGTAATCCCTCATTCCAGGTGTCCGACGTCATGGACATGAACCCGCTCACGTTCCTCTCGCCCTTCCTGGAGGTGATACGATCACAGGTACGGTAGACTGAGTACCGTAATCTTGTCGAATCGATAACTGAATACCGTGCTCCTCCAGAACACGAACGGTCCTATCACGGAGTCAGCTCTGTCATCGGTGGCCAAGTTCCTGTCGTACGGACTGATTGATGCGAGCAGGTGGGGTTTTATTTGAAGGAAGATCTCTCGCATTTATTGTATTAGAACGGAATAGTTTACTTTTGGCAGTAGAGTGGAGCGCAAGTGTCACTGGCTGAATTTCAAAAATTGGCTACTTTGCGGCGAAAATGAGTTCCATTGGTATTGTGCGTGCTAAAGGTTTTGCTATCATTCTACACACGATTGGCGATAGAAGAGTAGGAGTTAAGACTCGAATGCGCCTGGATAGAATGTGTTTTTTTTCTGACATATTAGTGTCAATACTGGTTAATTTGTTGATGTTAAATAAACCAATTCATGTAAATTTGAGTTCCAATAATTGTATTAATATGTAATTTACAGCGTGAAAGCTGCGCACACAGTGGAGAGTATAGCCCAGGCCGTCACTCATACCAAGTTCATCGGAGGAGCCAATGCGGGCAGTGATGAGTTAGTTTATTAATTATGTAATTAATTTAAAATAGATAAATAGTGAATAAGGCCAATGCAAAACCATGAATAAGTCCAATGCAGTACCATCGGTGTTGTTATAATTTTTAGGAATACTTCACCTTGACATCAGTCGTAACATGATTGCCTGAATCTGGCCACAGTGTGAAACACAAAACTTTCTGGTGGATGAATGAAAAAGTTTAAAAATCGATTTCGCAGGTGTGTTCTCTTCGAGATCCTTCATGTGCTGCGTGCACTGCTCCTATCGCCTGCGGGGAGACTGCTGAGCAATGAGGTGAGGGGTGGTCTTTGATCTTTGAGGATTAAAAAACATTTTTATATTAATATTAATATTTATGTCAATTTCAGGCAGTGTGTGACATGATGCAGTCGTGCTTCCGCATCTGTTTTGAGCTGCATCTGTCGGAGCTGCTGAGAAAGGTAAAATGGGGGGGGGGATGTTGCAATGGGGGATTTATCGGAGTTATTCGAGTTTCCAGGTACATTCGTGTTTCGAACTTTGTATATCTCTAGATGGGATGCGAAAGAAATGTTTATATATTATATAACGAGCAAAATGTGAAAACGGAATGGGCGAATCGACCATCGTGTTAGGGCGGACCCATCTTATTTGTTCCTGGTTTCATCGATAGTATTTATCTTGACGAGTGTCTGTTTTCCAATGAACTTGCCTTTTAATTGGGGAGACTTCAAAACTTCTATCTTTATTTATTTTCATTTTTTCTATAAGTTTGTCTATGCCTTTCCTTACTATGCTGATCCTCAGGCCGCCCGCACCACCCTTGCCGACATGACTCAGCTCATCTTCACTCGTCTGCCAACATTCGAGGAGGATCTAAGGCATCCGTACATTCGCAAGTTGGTCAGTCGAATTGGCGTTAATCTTTCATGGAAAATAAGAAAGGCCAAGGACCTATTAACCTTCACCTTGACTGGAAGGTTTGAAAGATATGGGAAACACCAACATAATTGGTAATGTTTAGGAAATGACCAAATAAAAAATCCTACGATAAAGAGCATCGCTGACATTTATTCTGATAGTAAAATATAAATTATACCAGACCTGCCATACAGCAATGTGATTGTTTGCAAATTACAGTTGCGATCATACAAATTTTCACAACTTTTTTTCACAAAATTTTTTTAAAAATAATTATATTTAGGTGATGAATACGAAGGGCCAGAGGAGAAGGAGAAAGACGAGACCAGCAGAGAAGAAGACAAAGAAGGAAAGAGAAGAGGAGGAAGAGAGGGAGAGAAGTGATAGTGAGAAGGAGGTACGGTAGATTTGATCTTGCAGGTTACTGTAGAAGTATTGCGGTAGGTAATTGCTTCATAATTCGCATAAATAAATTGTTTATGTAATTCCAGGCAGAAGACGTGGAAGTGGTCGAGGGAGCGAAAGAATCAGATGTCCTCATCGAAGGTGAGAACGAATAAATATAACTAACATTAACGGTGGTTTGGTGTTGTTGTCGTACTCTTTAATTTTGCATAAGCTTTAGTTGATCATGATTCTGATTCCTTCCTGGATTTTCCAATAAAAAAGATAAAACAATAATAGCCGCCATCCAATAATTAATTGTCGACTATTGTATAGACGATATTCATACGAGATACGAGAATGATTTAGTCAATTTCTCTCCAGGATCGACTGCCAGTTCGGCCGAGGGAATGGAAGAGGAACGAGAGAAGAAAGTGGAGAAGAAGGAGGAGGATATCAAGGTTGGTTGAGGGAAGGGAATGTTGGGATGTTTACATTCCATTTCTCGATATGTTGAACACCCGGTGAATCTCCGTCGTGTTTACGCTACTAAATTAGCTCGATGAATGTTTAGTCGATTACTTCTGGTCCTTCTTCATATAAAAAATACATGACGTTGAATTGGTGTTGCAGTCATCTATTTCGAATATACATCATGTGATGATCGATGGTGTTCTCCATATCCGAAAAAAATCTCCCTAATTAATATCTCTATCAGACGATCACGAGTGACTCGGAGGGCGAGTCTGCAGCCTGTGCACCAGGGGGCGGAGTCGACCTGGCTGCAGGATTGGGAAGAGGCGGAGGAGCATCGGGGTCGGAGAGTGGGGAGAGGGTCAATGCCCTCCTCCTCCCATACGGACTGCCCTGCTGCAGGGAATTGCTCAGGTACGGTAGTGAAACGTATTGATTTTGCGTTTCATGCACTTTCATAGTGGTATGGGGTTGGGTTCGGGTGCTATGGCTTTCGATTCCTGGTAGAAAAAGTCATGGTGATTTCATGTTTGACACAAACACCGAAACTAGCCATTGTGGTTCTGTTGAATGATGAATGAAGTTGGTTTCCATTCCAGATTTCTGATCGCGCTCACTGATCCTCTCGATCGTCAGAACACGGAACAGATGATCGTGCTGGGACTCAGCTTGCTTACGGTAGCCCTCGAGGTACGGTAATTCTTCTGATATCGATTTATGTAAGAAATAAAAGACGTTTCGTTGACCAGAAAATGTACGTCTTATGTGCAATAGTTCAGTCTATGGGAATACTGTAGTGAGACTAGGGAAATAATCTATCGAATATCATTTCTCTCCATTTCACACACTATCTCGTTCTACTAACCAGCGATATAGTGTGCATAATAGAGAGAGATTCCGAATCCCGCTCTTCTTTCAGGCAGCGGCTGACCATCTCTCCTCCTACGTCCTTCTCCTTCCTCTCATCAAGAACGAACTGTGCAGATCCCTGCTTCAGGTGGGAATCATATCCAAGATATTTGAGGATTCTGTAATTTAGTTATGGATTCCTATTGAAAATATTATGCAATGTTTTTTTTAAAAATAATTATTTTGGTTAATTGGTCATTTTAGTTGCTGGACACTGAGAAGTTACCGATCTTCGCTGCAGCCTCCCGCTGCTGCTTCCTGCTTATGGAGGTACGGTAGTTACAATAGTCCGTGATTACGGTAGGGAGGTACGGTATATCAAATCAATGATAACTATTTCAGAGCATGCGGGCGCAGTTGAAGTTCCAGTTGGAAGCACACTTCGGAAAGCTCAGAGGGATCGTGTTGAGTGAGCAGGTGAGTAGAAAGGGGTAGGGTAGAATGGATTGGGAGGGTTACTGTAGATAGTGTAATGGTAAGGGTATGGTACACCAAGTGGTAGGGATATGGTAGGATGAGGGATTCGACAAAAATGTATACGCTTTACGCTATACGGTATATAAATAGTTTGAAATTTCGATAGCTAACTCAATATCAGGCAATTCTTCCAAGATGCGCTTTTTGGCTTCCAAGATGCGCTTAATCGCATTTAATCTTTGATCTTCTCAGTCTCGAATCTCCTACGAGCAGAAGGAGATGGCACTGGAGTCGATTGTGCAGTTGTGGAGAATTCCCGGTCTCGTCACTGAGTTGTATCTCAACTTTGACTGCGATTTGTATGCGAGGTGGGACGAGAATTCACGTAGTCAATCAACTGTGACTTTTGTGCATTCAATACGCGAATATTGAAAATGTTAGATTTGTTGAGATTACAGTTGAAAGGTGAAACTTGAAATGCACCGGAAATAAGACATATTTTTGTTAATCAGAGGAGTCATCTGGCAGAATTGAACATGCGATAGTTGGTTCGTCTATAGTTGCATAGTGAAACGATAAATTAACAGGAAAGTTGGTTTTAGAATAAACATATTGTGAGAATAAATTATTTCACTTTTCTCGTAATTTTTCTCATAAACATAATTTCTTACAGCAACGTCTTCGAGGACATGACGAAGCTTCTGGCTGAGAATGCATTCCCTGTCAGTGGACTGAAGTCGACCAGTCTCCTTTCACTAGGTAAAGATGCATTAAATTTTTCATTTATGATTTGTTGAACTTTATTAATTGATGGATTTTTCTCACAGAAGCAATAATGCTCATATCGTGTGTGAAGTGATGTACCTGATGAAATAGATATTGTGAAACGAGTATTCACCTGCCTCGACTCACAGATTTGATCTGGAATTTTTTTTAAAGAAAAAAATTCAGACGCTCTTCTTGTGGTGATCGACACAATCGACATGAACTGCCACTGCAGAAGAGCCGGAGCGATTGTGGAGAGAGAGGTGCGGATTGTATCATATTTATTGCTTCTAACCCGGATTTTCTGTGTTTCGTCAATGAAGTAAAATATTCTGATCGTCTCTAATGTAATGCACCCTGGATCATCATTTGAAAATATTAATGTTGTGCTTGTTTTGAGATATATGTGCGTTGATTCCACCACCTGAACTGAAAACCATTTGGTATACTGTAGTTTGTCCCTATCGATCGATAATTCCTCTTTTCCGTTCAGGACGAATCGAGTCGCTCGCTGGCCCCGCCCGCCCTCAGTGGATACGATATCGGAAAGCAGATTGTGGGAGGAGAACACGCCAAGGGTACGGTAGATGAAGAGTACTATAGAGTAGATTAAGTGTGCTGTAGGATGGAATGAGTAGGGTATCAGTATGAATATTGATTGGCTTCCTTTCAGTCGTACCTGAGCTCGCAGCACAGCAGCAGCATGCCTCGTCCGCGCTCAGAGTGAACAGGTATGTAATAGTTTGGACAAGATGAGGGTACAGGTTCAGAGAATAGATAAGTTATCATTTTTTGAATTATTTGTGCTTCTCAGATCCGCCTAGTTTTCATATTTTGGAAATATTATGGATTAGTCACCAACGCTACCGCAAGATCGTATACAAAATCCTCTACCGATTATGGCCTATGAGTGTTGCTCTGAATCACCTAGTTAAAAAAAAATAGTTTCATTATTTTTGCAGACACGTCCCTTCTCCGTCCCTTCCTCCACTGAGTGAAGTAATCGAGAGAAAGAAGAGGAAGAAACTGCTGATTGAGGCTACGGATATCTTCAACAAGAACCCCAAGAAGGGTGAGTATAGGTTTTGGTCGAGGGATACAGAACTGAATCGAAATAGTGCTTTCCTAAAGTATCTTGTGAAGTTTGTTCGACTCGAATGGGTCTGGTCACTCGTGAGACATTTCTTTGTGACGGACAAATAAGAGAAACAGCTTTAATATATGAACGTTGTGCATATTTTTCATACTTCCTTTCTCTCGTTAATTTTCTTCCTTCTATGATAAATAATTTAATATTATATTTATTAACTATGCAGGCATCGATTTCCTCCGCGAGAGGGGTCTTCTGGAAGGGGCGGAGCCAACGGCGGCCATTGTTGAGTGGCTGAGAGCCAATCCGAGACTGGATAAGGCCATGATCGCTGACTATATCTGCAATAGGAAACACGCTGATGTGAGATTATTTACTTATTCTTGGATTTCATAGGAATTCACGACTAGTGCTTACTCGACTGGTGATTTCGTGGTGCATTTTCGAATGATAGACAGTGCCGCCAGTCGAATCAGATTGTTCGCAGTATTTATTGTAAAAAAACATGATTGTTTTTTTCAGGTGTTGAATGCATTCGTGAAGGCGTTTCCCTTCGAGAACACGAGATTGGATGTCGCACTCAGGTATTTTTTTTGCTCACGGAATACGCGTTTCATACTGGTTAGAATTTTTAAATTTTTCATTCGAAAACAATTGCTGACCGGTTTCTTATCTAAATCTGTTCTAACTATAAACTGATGAATTATTTGTGCACATACGATTTAGTAGCAGTTTACATAATTAACCATAATTAAAATCATGTCTGCAGACTGTTCCTGGAGACGTTCCGTCTGCCTGGAGAGGCGCCCCTGATCAGCATGGTCATGACTGCATTCGCAGGTAATTTTACAAATTAATTTATTAAATTTTAGTGAATATGTGCATTCGTGACTTGGATTGATCGTGTTTTACTGGCATCTCTTGAAGCGTTTGACTCAATGATCTATGTTATTGTCCTGGATAAATTGCAAAACCATTCGTTGTGGGAGAAAATACTTGGCGATATTTAGCTTCGGTGGGATCTCAAGAGGACCATTTGTGTTCATTAATGTTTCGTGGTTTTCTAGCTAACAAACTCAATTGTGTCAGCTCAAAATATTAATAGATTTATATTTTTTGCTTTCAGATGCATGGTTCAAGGCCAACGACGAGCCCTTCAACCACGTTGATGCAGCTTTCACTCTCTCGTATGCAGTGATCATGCTGAATACGGACCAGCACAATCCCACCGTAAGTAGGGAAGGTTACGGTATCCATGGGTGTGATGGTTACGGTAGCCAGAGATGAAAAGGTTACGGTGGTCTTGGTTCAGGTCCGTCGCAATCAGCCTCCGATGTCCATCGAGTGCTTCAAGCGCAATCTCAGTGGCACCAACGAGGGAAAGGTACGGTAGATATCGATTAGTATTACCGGATCTATTATTACCTCTCTCCGTTTTGCACACTCCCTCATCGGACGGACGTGTGTGCAAAATGGCGTGACCATATATTTGAGTCTGCATTCCAAGTAGACCGGTGCTGTGGAGATCGATTAGTTGATCTACAGTAATCATTAAAATCGCTTCAGGACTTCGACCCGGATATGCTCGAGCAGATCTACCATGCGATCAAGTCAGCTTTTCCTCATTTTATGAGCCGCATTTATTTTTGCAGCAAAACTATAGAATTCATTGCATGAATATTATTCATAATTGTAAAATTAATTCCAGGACGGAGGAAATTGTGATGCCAGCAGAGCAGACTGGACTCGTGAAGGAGAACTATCTGTGGAAGGTAAGGGATATACAGGGTAGATGGGCTGGAGGGCATTTTAGACTTGAGGGACATTGCTGGGCTGTCATTAATAACAAGCTGTCATTCAATATTTGTTTTAAAACAAGATCTCGCCTTGTTTATCTTGTTTTGTATTAATTTGTCACCCGGTCAAAAATTATTCAGATTCCGAAACCTCCCTTGTTTGATTGAAGTTCCAGCCAATTGTGAAAACGTCCCAGTCCCATCCTTTCTTAATGCTCCACGCCCCCCTGCAGCAACCAATTCTCTTCAGGTTCTCCTTCGTCGTGGAGAGACGAGTGAGGGCTCCTTCACTCACGCGCCCACCGGATGGAACGACCAGGACCTATTCGCCCTCATCTGGGGTACGGTAGGGATACGGTAGTGAAGTCTAGAAAAAAAATTTGGTTTTTTCAAAATCAATTTCTCGCTCTTGATAGTTGTCTACAGTGATTTACACAAACTAGAAAATTTTAATGTTATCGATCTACCGTAACCCAAACAATCCTCTCAGGTCCGGCCATCGCCGCCCTCTCGTACGTCTTCGACAAGAGCGACCACGAGCACATCCTCCAGCGCGCCCTTAGTGGATACAGACAGTGCGCATCCATTGCGGCGGATTACGGTAGGTGGAGCAGAGATTACGGTAGAGGACCGATCGATAACTGACTTGATAGTGATTACGTTAGGTGGAAATATTACGGTTCCGATTTATAACCGGTTCCACGACGTATCGTAAGGATATCTTTTTGTTTTGCCTTCTCTACTTTGCACACTCTATCGCAAAAAAAAACATTTGTAAGGGTGTGCAGAATGGAGAGAGTTGAAATACGAAACAACATCCCTAACATTGATCTTTCCCTTTTCTCAGGAATGTCGGACGTATTCGACAATCTCGCTATCCATCTGTGCAAGTTTTCCACGCTGATGACTGCGGCCGAGAGTAAGTTGTAGTTTGATCTTTGATGTTTGTGGTTTGATCCGTTATATTTCTAATTTGATCTTTGATCTCTCAGGAGCCGGAGACGACAGTGTGGAGCTGCAGCGACAGCGCGCGATTGCTGCAGCTGCTGCGAGCAACGACGGAGTGGCTGCCAATGCGCCTGAGGTCAGGATCATTTATTCTGTGTGCGAAGGATCAGCTACGTACTGTTCTCAGCAAATCCCTGACACTGATGAATGACGGCTGAAACAATAGATTACCAGGGCGAAAATCACGCAAAGGCGGCGAGATAGTGTAAATGATAGGGATAGGTGAAGATAAGGAGGCGATTCGTTTTAAATTTTCGACCAGCGATTTTATTGTGTCACGGATCAGTGATTATTGACAATGCTTAGGCAAATAAATAGCTACAGCTTTATTGAATCTTTCTAAATTTTTGGCCTTTCTCCTGAGTATTCATGGTCAAAATGGGCATTGAATAAGAGCAAAGTCGAAACCCTAAACCTCATAGTAAAAGTATCGATTCTACAAGTAGTACTCGTGGAAAGGTTTATTTTCTTACAATATATGTCACTGTGATATTTTCTGAGCCCCTTTCATCATGACTATTTTTTATTTGAATTTTTGATATTAGTTTAATATAAAATTTCAAAGTAATTCTCGCAGATGATCGCCTGCGCCTTCGGAGAGAACACAAAGGCTCACATGGCGACGAGGACGATGTTCGAGTTGGTACTCGCCCATGGAGATATACTCAGAGAGGTACGGTATGGTATGGAAGGGGTACGGTAATCAGTCTAAGCGGGGTACGGTAAATTTTGCGAAAACTGTCTCCTTCTACTACGCTGCTCGCTGAAGTGTAGTAGAGGGATTTGTAATTATTACACGATTCTTCACATCATGATGAATATCTGTAAACATCTTTCAGTAGAAGTGTTCGTGAAACGATAAATCCACCAGCCATGATATATTTTCAAGGGCTGGAAGAATGTGCTGGACTGCCTACTGCATTTGTTCACATCGAGACTACTGCCGACAGGTACGATTGAAGGGTAGCTTTCTCTATTTTGCACACTGCAGTCTGAACCGTTAGAAATTGTGTATAATACAGAGACAGATTTAAATAGAATTTCTGCTCTGTGTGACAAAATCGTATCTTAATTGAAATTGAGATTGTTGACAGACGATTTCTCATCAAAGACTGGAATTTGAAACTAATAGAAAATGCACTTTTTTCCAGAATTCACCGAGTGCGAGGATTTCGTGGACGAAAAGGGATGGGTGTCCATAGTGAGAGTACATTCTAAGTGAGTTTTTGATCTGTGATAAAATATGATCGCATATTACGTAAGCTTAAAATATTTTATCCATGAGTTGGCCGGACGACCATACCAAAGGTGCCTAGACCATACCGAGCAGACGAACGAACACACAGACATGTGCGCGTTATATATTTGTATGGATAAGTCCTCAAGAAGATATTGATTCACAAATGAATCCATCGATTCACGTAGTATTTCTGAAACGGTGAGTCAACAGACAACCAAACGGTTTATTATTCGCACAGTACTGAAGAACAGTTAGTTCGAATTTATTTTATATCGCGGTTGACGACATGTTATTAGTATTGGAGTGCATCCATCATCTCACGTAGTGGTTCTGAAACGAAAACTCTACAGGAAAGTTAATTCTGTCTCTCCTCAGGTCGCTTTCTCCGTCTCGCTCCGAGGGCGGTCTCCTCTCTTGGTTTGGAATCGGAGGCGCAGCCGATGCAGCTGCAGCCAGACAGCTCACGCCCGAACAGGAACGACTCGTCAAGGTGAGGGGAGGAGGCTGCAAGGGCTGCAGTTGCTGCATTAAGAAAAGGGGAAGTAACAACCAAGCGCATTGGGGTAACAGCATTGATATGAATATCGCTGTGGGAGAAGTGGTGTGATACTTTCGACTTTCTCGATCACACAAGTCACGGTAATAAATTCTATGAAGTCAATTATACCGTACCCCTGCCTACAGTATCCCACCGTTCTCTTTCAGATGGCAACTACGGTAGTGTCAGAGTGTCGTCCTTGGGCGCTGATCGTCGACAGCAAGTACCTCACCTCGTCCGCCCTCAATGAGCTCCTCAACGCCCTCACACACGCATCCGGTGAGTGGAGGATACGGTATTTGACGAGAAAGGGCGATCGAGAACTGATTTATTTCAGTTACTTTAATTTTTAATTATTGATTAGGGATGATGAAATTAATTTTCAGGCGCTGTGGTCGCCAAAGCAGATGCGGAGGCCGAACAGAAGGGACACAGGTGATATACTGTTTTTTTTTTTACCTATTAATAACAATTATTATGGAAAGAGGATTAATTGATTTTTTTTCTCGAATATTCGGAATACGATTCTAATTTGAGCTTTAAAAATTTCGTTTATTTTGTAAAAATTCATATTAAAATTCAGAGCTGCAAAACTGTCGGAGGAAGACGAAGATGCCGTCATCTTCTACCTCGAGCTCATCGTTGCCATTTGCATCGAGAACAAGGTGAGAATGATGAGGGGAAGGAGAAACCAGGTGATGTTAGGAATCAGATGGTTTTGTGTTCCATCGATGCATCTTACTGACCAAGAAACCAATCGATTAATTTGTCTGTAGACTCAACACAGTTCATTCAAAATAAATTGTGTTATTCATTGTATTTTACACGTCCAAATGTTGAAACAACGACAAAGTGTGCAGAATTGAGAGCTATACCATCCATTCTGAACTACCGTAACCCTCCTACTTCCACTCAGGACCATTCTGACCTACCGTAACCCTCCTCCTTGCCCTGATGACCATTGTGACCTACCGTAACCTTCATTCTTCCCCTCAGGACCGTCTGGGCAACGTTTGGCAGTTGGTTCGTCGTCACATCGAGTGGCTTCTCTCTCCTCGATTCGGCCGCAGTCACGTGGTCGTCGAGAGAGCCACCGTCGGACTTCTCAGAGTCGCCAATCGATATCTCTACAGGTACGGTAGACAGGGATTACAGTAGCTAATGGGTACCGTAGTTTGAGAAGGGATACGGTATCTGGGATTACGGTAATTCTCCCGATATTTCAGAGAGAACGACCCCCTGGCGGATGAGGTGCTGCAGTCGCTGAGCATCCTGCTCGTGAGTTTTGTTTTTTTTTCTACAGGAAACGTCGAATTAAGTGGTTCTCTGAGCTGAATCTAAAGGATATCGTTTCGCTGAAAGAAAAATATGCGATTTATTTATTTCAAAAAAAATATCCGTCTCTCCCGAGTTCAGTTCAGAGGAGTGGGATTAGCATGGGTGCTCTATCATTTGTTTCTGGCCTTGAAAGAGTTGAAGAATTGTCACTTTAAGATTTTTTCTAAATTTGTGGAGTTGTTGAAACGGCGAAGCCACTAGTATCCGGCTTAGTAATATTATTTTCTCAAAAAATCTTTCTCATTTTCAGCTTTTTTTCCATTATTTTTGCATCAATAATCCCTCCTTCCTTCAACAAACCTTTCTGCAGCAACTGCCGGCCGCAGCCTCATTCGTGCTGTCTCGTCAGATTTCATACGGGCTGCACGAGCTGCTGAGGAGAAATGCAGCCAATGTACACAAGAAGGTTAGATATTTAGCAACGATTCCCCTAAGAATTAATAACATATTTTCGGAAGCGAAATGAACGAATAAATCGTCTAGAATTTTTTAAATGACATTTCACCCGTGAGCTTCGTGCGTCAATAAATCTTCATCTATGATCCGAAAGTATCTTCCGCGTTTTTGAAAAAATATTTTTCACAGGTTCTAGGAAACTTATCAAGTCATACTAAAATGCGCTGGCTCTAGCAACCATTACTCTAATATTTAAGTACTTGAGCACTGTATGTCGTTATTGACAAACGGCACTATTTTGACCAAACCACATCAAAAGTGTCCAGTCTCAATTTTTATTTAAAAAATCCGTTCTTTGTTTTGCGCATAGATAAAAATTATGTTATCGTCTGAAGGGAGTTTGGAGTTGACAACGCTCAAATTGCTCGCTACCTAATCTTTTAATTTTCGATTGCATCATCACAACAAATCTCGAAATTTCCCACACATTTTTCTGAAAATGTGCGAATTTCTTATCAACAATATTTTGAAAATATTACACATAAATCATAACTGAGAAATATCAGAATATGAGGGAAATTCACTGCCAAGAATTATAAAATTTAAAAAATCGACCATAAAAAAGTCATAAAAAATGAAAGATTTCGACCTAGTTCTTTGATCATTTTAGGTTTTTTTTATTAACAATTTTTATTTGATAGTACAGATCCCTCTTCTTCTTTGTTTCCAATCCACTGTTCCCAGCGAAATCCTCCAATGAGATAGAAAATTTCAAAGTTGTTGCCCGAAAACACACATTTCAGCCTATTTCGTCATCATTACGCAATGTTTTCGCAAAATTAAGATATAACATTTTAGATCATCTACATCTTCAATTAATACTAAATAAAGTTTGGGATTTTGCCTTATAGTTCGCAAGAAATAAAAGTTTTAAAAAAGCGGAAGATTCTTTCGGATCACCCCTATAGTTGATAATTGACTTTGTCTCAGTGATGATCGGCCTCTGTTTTTTTAACAAATAAAATAATTCCAGGAACAATGGTCGGTGATCTTCGCGCTGCTCCAGGCCGCAGGTGAAGATTTTACGAGTTGATTTTTGGTCTTTGATCTCTGATTATTTCAGGCGCCGCCCTCACATCGGACGAAGCGGAGGAGGCGAGAGAGGCGAGGGAACAAGCGGGTGGAGGGGGAGAGAGGAATGCATACTCGGGTGAGGAGGATTGATACGGTGGAAATTGTTGTCTTTTGACATCAGAAAATCTGAAGCCGAATCAATACCAGACCAGATGATAGCACGTTTTGTGGCGCAATTTATTGTACACCATTTTGTTGGAATTTCTCCTCTTTATTTCTTTCAAACCATCAATCCATTACAGCAACGTGAATTGGATTTTGAACTGACCTTTTTTTATTTATATTTTTGATATTTGATCTATGATCTCTTGCAGACACGGAACGAGGCGGTAGTGTGCGCACGACGGGAGCCGATCGGGGATACACGAGTGATGACCCCACCAGTGGTGGAAGACATTGTGAGTATTGTTTTGGCATTCTAGTGGCTGAATCATTGAATATTAGTGGACATGGAATTCTTGGGGAGGTGCTGAAACTGAGAGTCCGCTAGTGATTAGGCGCCGAGTGGAATAAATTGGGCACAATTAGCTCACATGTGAGATCTTGATTGAAGATTGGTCATTCAGCGAGTCTTCACATGTATTTGAAATGTTACCGGTCGGGCAGCCAACAAATCATATGACAAGGGGATATTGAGAATGCTAAGGATATGATTTTTTAAAATCTTTTATTTACACATAATCTGGGATCATACTGCAAAAATCGCTGTGATCCTGAATCTCGATTTTAATTTTGAAAAAGCTGGTTCTGAATCTTCAATTCTTGTTTTTTAGTCGGTTCTGCCTCTTCTCTTGCCTCTTCCTCTGCCACTCGTGACTCTGCCATCTCCCTCCAGAATGCACCCAGTCAGGAATGGATCCATCTCAGCCACAAAGATGGTACGGTTGGAGGAAGGGTAGCTCTCTCCATTCTGCACACTCACTGAAAAGAAAAACAAGAGTGTGCAGATTGGAGAGAATGATATTAGATCCGTGGTTGTTGTACGGTCGGGGATAACAGTAGAGAAATATTCATGAACAATATTTGTTGGTTGTTGAAGCGGGGAACCTAAGATTAATGTAGCATTCTCTTTCCTAGGGCTGTTATTCCTATCCCGAAACGCATATACACCGGTTTATCTTTTCCTCTCTATAAAAAATTCTCATCCCATCCTTTTGTAATGAGATATGTCTTCTCTTTCTGGTCAAAGCGCCTTCAGTATAAGATAAATAAATGAGAAAAAATATATCAATTATTTTCAGCCGCTGGCGCGACAGCGGACGCGTTGCGTGCTCTCGGCGGTTCGGCCGCAGCTTTCGCCAATCGCCAAGAGACACTCGTGCTGAGGATGAATCTGGGAAGACACGAACCAGCTGCTTATCTAAAGGTACGGTAGTGGGCATGGTAGATTACTGTAGGTGGGGTGGATGGCCGGGACTAGTGGTGCTGTTGTTTGGAAAAGGAGGAAATATGGAGATTACGGTGGAAGAAGAGAGGTTCCGGGAGATAGGGGTAATGTAGTCAGATTATACTGTAAGATGAAAAGCAAGAGAATTATTGCTATCAGAAACAGTATTGATGGCTTAAAAAGCTGAGTGAACACGAAATCAGCAGGAAGGGAGTGACCCTTATATCTCAAATTCCTGTTTCGGGTAATATATTGAAGTGTTCTGACGACTTTGGGTACTGTAGCTGGAGTAAACTGATTTTCGACTGTAGCTACCGTAATCCTCTCCTCATTCAGGTGGCGGAGACCCTCGAGTTTCTGTTCCGGGACGCGGCTCACATCACACCTGAGAATGTGGACAGTGCAGTGGAGTGTCTGTTGACGATGATGGAAGCAGGACTCAATGGAGGAGAGTGAGTGGATTGAGACTCTCCATTTTGCACACTGTCTTACAGACGTGATGGTTTGCAGTAGGGATCTAGTTTCGATTTTCGGCTCTTCAGTTTGCACACTTTCGTCTGTGAAAAGAGTGTGCAGAATGGAGAGCGCTAAAATTGCTAGCTTATTGAGTGATTATAATTTATAAACTCTAGAGGCTAGACGATGTCATATCATATATGCATTGCTCTAAGGGTAGCTGGCGAGAGTGATTTGGTGAAATACGAATTAAGCTCGATTCAATATTGTTTTTTTTTTTAAATTCCCTCTCGTTTATGAGATAGTGGGAGCACGAAATCATCGGGAGAAATTTCAGAAGCGACGAATCAACAAACAGTTGTTTTACCCTAACTACTCGAAGAATTGGCGTACAACCAACGCCGGTTAATTATGATACCATGCAAACATGAAATCAGCGGGAACTAAACTGATATAGTATTGTGTTAAGGAAAGCGGCGGGTCCTCTTTCTGGAAGGGCACAGCAATCCCTGCGATCGAATGTGAATGAGGGAGGAGAACAGAGGAGAATCAAGCAGAGTAGAGGAGGAAAGAAGGTGAGGGAAACATAATTGGGAATTGATTTTGGTTTCGGCTCTCTCCATTCTGCACACTCTTGCCCATTAGGCAGTCGGAATAGTGTGCAGATTGGAGAGATCCTAAACTGAAACGACATCACTTGTGGGTACACGGAGGGCAATAGAATGAATTAAACTTTCGGAATCTCTATATACCACCCTTTTCTCATTTCTCATTGTTTAAATGATTATTTGATTGTTTCGAACACAAGTTACCAATCTAACACTACACGAGTGATTCTCAGATATTTTCGACTATTTGGAAACACCGATACACTGGCTTTGATTTTTTTTTTAATTCAGGAACTCTCGACTGAGGTGGAGCGAGAAGTGGAGAAAGCGAAGGAGGAGGAGAAGGAGCTTTCGTTCAGATATGATCAGGTATACTGTAGGATACAGTATTGAGAGTACGATAGGCCGTCACGATTGTTGTCATGCATTAGATGTGAGATATTCCCTTCGATGACAGGCCGACGGCATAAAAAATTGATCGATTTTGGAAATCTACAGTTATTAAGAGGTTAATTGATTGGTATTACGATAGTCAAATGTCGATCGATAATTGCAGGTATCGTACCAATTGATGGCCGCGTGTCAGACCATCTTCACTCGCATTCCCGCCATGTACAGAGAGTGGGGGGAGAGTGGCCATGGAGGTGAGGGGGGAGGATACGGTAGGAGTACTGTAGATGATCTATCATATGATATCGTGTGGATTACGGTAGGATTGCAGCATCCAATCCCCTGATTCAGACGCCTCAACGTCCTCGATTCCTTCGGTTTGGCGTCGTGTATGGTCTCCCCTTCTGAGGGCGATCGCGAGATGTTGTGCGGATTGTAGGAAGAATGTGAGGGACAGAGCGGCTGAGCTACTTGTGAGTTTTCTTAATTTTGGTGGACTCGAAAATTTGCAAAACAATTCTAAATCCTGTACGTATGGCATTGAAATGAGCGGACCTCAAGGTGGTTTATGGTTATTAGATGATGTCTTGAACAGTCATGTAATTTCGATTAGATTAAAGGCGAGTTTTTGAGTGTGATAGAAAAAACAACAAACTGTGTTGTGAGCTATAAAAGCTGCAACTTGCGGTATATTGATCAATTATACACTTTTTATCATAACTTTCAAAAATTGCAGGACCGCACCTTCCTGCTCGCGGAACTCAACGAGGGACTTGGCGCCGCCGAATGGGAAAGCTGCTTCGAAGAGGTGAGATACGGTAGCTGCACGGGGGAGGTGGATCGAGAAGTGAATTTATTCCTCATTAGATTACGGTATTCAATCGATCAATACAGGTTCTCTTCCCTCTGCTCTCTCAACTTCTCACCAACTTCTCGCCCATGGATCCATTCGGAGTCGAGCAGACGAGGTACGGTAGTGGGAGAGATTACGGTAGTGGTTCGACCGTTTGATGAGGACCAGGGCTGGGATTTTTTGAACTTTTTTTCAAAAATTTTTTGATTAAAAAATTCAAAAAAAGCTCAAAAATTTTTTGAAATTTTCTTTTTTGGTTCAAATTTCATACAGGTCTTTCAGAAACCCATTCTCAAATGAACATCATGCAAAGGTTGGGAAGATGATCCAGCACTCTTTTAGAGAGCTATTGACCCCTAATCAAATATTCATTTTATGTCTCCGATTGTTGGTATTCTCACCGCGATTTTTGAATGCGCTACAGCAGCTCACAATCCACTGAAAAAAGACCAAATAATTCGAATTTGCATTTTTCTATCAGAAAATAATTTCTGATGTCGTAAATTTCTATAAAAGTGACCGAAAATAGCCAATAATATATTTTGAATTTTTTGAAAAAAATTCAAAAAATCAAAATCAAAAAATCCCAGCCCTGATGAGGACACGGAAGTGGATATGATTACGGATTATCCGAAGAATCTATTGACCTAGACTAATTTTGGTCCATTCAGAACCCGCGTGCTCAAGGCTGTTGTTCGGATCACGCTGAACCATCGAAGGTCGGTTTTCTTTTTTTTAAGCAAAAGCCAAATTATGGTCTCATATTTAACATAATCTTTATTTATTGGATTGATAGTTGTTGATTTAACAATGTCAAAGTAATATTTCCCTGTATGTTCATTGTTTGAGATTCACTTCTGCTGAAACTGAGAATATCCTGGTATGAAATTGGATTTCTGTTGTAAAAACGATTCCGCAGTTATATAATTTATATTTCGCAATTGAAAAACTTCTGGCTGTCTTCTAATGCTCCAGCGATAGATGCCGAGTATTCACTGATTTTTGAAACTCCCCTGGTCTCTTGCATTCTAGAGCGTCTTCAATTTTGTACGATAGAAAACAAATAATTAATTAATTAATTTCCAGTCTCCTGACTGAGCAATGCGCCTTCCTTCCTCTCTGGCTGCGACTGCTCTCCTTCATGGAGAAATACGCGAATGAGAGAGGAGGAGCAGACTCATTGGCCACTGCAGTGCACGAGACACTCAAGAATATGTCAGTTTACAGTTTTTTTTCTCGAATTTATCTCTCTCCATTCTGCACACTCCTGGATAGTGTGCAAAATGGAGAGAATATTATTCGAATCGATATAGGAAGTGAAGATATTTTTAAGCATGAAGAAAAGGTGTTCATGATTGAGGAAGTACGCTTTCATACGAATAATATAGGAACAGTGAAACCCACTCTCACAGTCCACCAACACCGGATAGACATTGTTAACAATTTTTTTAAAAATACGAGCACATATTTTGATTACAACCTGAGAGCCACAGGAATCAGAAAACTGTTCAATGATTAAGGAAAGGGAGAAACTCCAATATCACTGGACATCTCTCACTCCTTACAGGCTGCTTGTGCTTCACTCGGAGGGCAAGTTCGGCTCGATCGCCGGCCTCTACGATATTACCGTATCCCGGCTGCAGTCGGCATTCCCGCAGCTGGCGGAGGTGCTGCCCGTTCAGCAGCCACCTGCTGCAGCAGCTGCAGCTTCGCTGGTCGGACTGGCGGATCCGTCGACACGACGCGTCCTCGTAGCGCCTGCAGCAGCTGTAGCAGAGGAGGAGAAGAGGGAAGAGACGCCCGCCTCTTCTCCCATCCTTGCCTCCTCGCCCATCCCCGCACCCATCGAGATTCCCGAGCTGACGGAGGTGAGGGGACCTTTTCGATACTTTCTTTTGTCTCGATTAATTTTTTTGAAAAAGGTCGATAAATAATTGAAGCCCTAAATTGCTTCAGTATTTGACGATCTAGTGAAACATCTTTTCGCCCGCTAGTTAGAAACCTTAATTTCCGTTTCTGAATTTTTTCGTTGAATTGTTTTTTTGAGCGACAAAAATACTCGTTTCTGAACGCTTTCCTACATAATTTAATTTTTTGTTCGAATATTGATTCTCGAAATATTGTATAATCTTGTATTCATTACAGGTTGTGGTTCACTCTGGCGCTGCCTCTCCGCTCTCCGGCACCAGTCCGCCTCCCTCGGTCTACGAGGCTGCACTGGCTGTAGCTGCAGCCGTCGAGCCTGCAGCAGCTGCAGCATCACCGGCAGCAGAGCAGCAGGTGGTGGAGATGCCTCCGGTGGACGCGGAGGCTGCTGCAGCTGCAGCTGCAGCCCATGCAGCCGCCTGGCAGGCGTACTACGCGCAGCAGGCGCAGTACCAGTACCAGCAGCAGCTGGCTGCTGCAGCTGCAGCTGCCGCTCAGCAGCACGCGCAGCCCAGCTCGTCGTTCGAGAACTCTCCCATCCATCAGACAGTCGCCATGCAGTCTAACCCACTCCAGGTGAGATACGGGTTTCAGAGGGCATTGAAGAGGAGAAGAGAAGGTGGAGTGGTGATATCGTAGGAATAATTTGGGAAATGAAAAAAATATATGCATGTTCAGGGTTAGTTTTTGGTTGGATAGAGAAGTGAATGGTTACGGTATGTGGTTTTCTACATGTTAGTACCGAGTTTCAGACGGAAATAGGGTTGACTGTGGTTGGATTAGTGGTGATTCCGTTCAGACAAATAGCTTAAATGAAATAACCCTCCTCTTGCAGCACTACCCCTACTACAACGTGCAGCAGATGCAGCACCAGCACGTGCCGCAGCCACAGGATGCAGCAGCTGCAGCCATGCCCTCGGTGAGTTTATGGTGGATCCAGGGATAGTCTGGAGAATAGGATTTGCCATTCCGATCGAGACCTCACCATCTGTAGCAACAAGGTGAAAGGATGTTGCACGACTGAGATATTTCAGTGAAATTGAATGTGGAATCAATGGTTTGTAGATTCAGCCGCAACAAAAACAATTTAAATTAAGGATTCTAAAAAAAGTTCCCTTTTGAAGTGCAAGGTGGAGAGGTGTTGCAAGATCAGAGTAATTAGGCGATTCTTTGCTAGAAAGTGATAGATTGCAGACGTCTGAGGTTCCAATAAAATGATTCTTTTCTAATGATATCATTTCAGGTGCACTCCGTGTCTAATCCGATGCCGATCTACTCTACCACCTCATCCTCGAGCAACGAACAGCATCACCATCAGCATCACCATCAGCAGCAGCCGCAGCCCATGCAGCCGCTCTACCAGCACCCCGCCCACTCGACTGCAGCTGCTGCACCCGCTGCAGCCCTCTCCTCCTCCCCGCCCTACGGTGCCAGTGTGCTGGCCACCTCGCCCAATTCGGCCTTCAGCGCTGTCGGAGAGGTACGGTAGATCTTGGGAGAGGGTACAGTAGATAAGTCGATAGTCCAGAAATTACGGTATCGTATGTGGAAATGGAATACAATGTTAGATAAGTGGGCGGAGAATGAATTTGATCTATCGATAGTTATTTTTCCGAAGCAAATGATAATTCTCTCCATTCTGCACACTCTGTGCGTCGAGAGTGTGTGCAGATTGGAGAGAGCTAACCGATCCAGAGGTTATGGTATCTCATTCCAGACGAGACCTCACCAGTCTCCGTCGCACCAACACACGCACGAGGGACCGTAGATCGATCGATCAGAGGAATGGGAGGGGTATACTGTAGCTGTGATTATCGATTGAATCGACGAGTAATTTGTGTGTGCAAGTAATAATCCCCTTCTGCAAACAGTCAGATAATACTGCTAGAATCAGTATGTCGATTAGCTTGTTTGCATGTTTTTATTCCACCCTCCGTTGTTCTTCTAAATTTCCTACTCGATTTGTCATCTTTTTCGCAAATTCCGTTCTGTTTCCTCCGAGTTTTATTTATCATCAGAAAGTGTAACATGCAAATTATCTACAGAGAGACTAGTAGAGTAATGTTAATAACTATTCGCTGTACACACTCATATATTATCGTGGGCAATGCTTTGTAATGTATTTATAAGATACTCCTGGAAATAAAGTCAGTTGTTGATAGTCATCATTGTTTTTCGACAGCAGTTGAATGGAAAAGGAATATGAGCGAGCGGACTGCTCACGATTGGGGAGAGCAGGAATAGAGGGATGACAAATAGACATCGACTCATTTTTCGTGTTCTCTCGTCGATTAAAAAGCACGCGAATTGAGGAGAGTCGGATGTCAACTTATTAATTATTTCATCGTGTTTAAATCAATATTCTAAGACGAAGTTCATAAATAGCTAAGCAAATCAAACCTGTACAATGGAATACCCAATGATTATATTTTGTAACAACTCTCAGATCATAGAGCTCTGATATACCCTCTTTCAGAAATTGTTCCTGGTATTCATTTGAATCACCTCCGTGCAATACCGGATCTTTCTGATTTACTCATGTTCAGATGTAGTAAATGATAAATCAGCGATGAACAATTTATGAAATTTAGCAACATAAAAAAAAACAAGGAAATGAGTAACAAATGAATTATCTGAATCGGATTGGTAGCAGCGACTTCTGATCGAAACGACGACGAAATTATCTGAAATGACAAGGGTTAGACTCGAATGAATAGGCCCTCTCCATTCAGCACACTCTTTTCGAGCGGCGAGTGAGTGTGCAAAATGGAGCACTAACAGAAATACTCTCACCTCATGGGATCGAAGAGGGGAGAGAAGAGCCTTGCTAAGCGTATTTAGCGATGAGAACTCCGATGATACCTGGGAACAGCGACATGTTTTCAAAATGCAAGTACTATCTAGCTACAGTTATTTTTCGGATCACCTCTCTCTATTCTGCACACTATTTCTACCGGACAGGGTAGTGTGCTGAAAGGAGGGAGCTGAAAACGGAAACAACAACACTACCGGACCTCCGAATACGGCTCCGATGGCAGCTCCGATACCGGGACAGATCGCCATTCCTATCGCCCAACCGATAACGGACCAAACGGCAACGACCCCACCTCTTTCTGGAAAAAATATAACTTAAATTTTTAAAAAAGAGCCATAACGGGTAGGGGTCCATGTGTATCAGTTTGCACCGAGTATATGTGATATGCATTATATTATCACAGGAAGTAGCATAATTTAAGTAATCAAATTGACAAGTTTCGTGTCATCCAAAATTCTCGAAAAATATATAAATATTTAGATATTCTGCATTGCTTACTTTTCCTGGCATGTTTACATTTTTCGCAGTAGTAGTTATCGTATACGATCCAAGTTGCCTCTCTGTAGCAGTTATCGACGCAACAGATCGGCATGACTGAACTATCTGTAATCAGAATAACTAGAGCACTAAGGAGGCGGGAAAATGCGCAAACTTGGGCGACATAAAACTTTAATTTTTTATTGCAAACACACATAATTAATTATTCCGGAGAATATTCATTACTGAACTATCTGGAATCAAACTCTTTCGATCCCAGCTCTCTCTATTCCACACACTATTTCTATAATTATACAGATAATTGAGTTTCAGGAATGGGAACCGAGATTCTAACAGAAACAACACAATACACTGAGCGCGATGCTAAATTTAGCAAAGTATGATAAGAGTACGTCATTACTTCGGTAAAAGTTTTAAGGAAATAATTAAAAATCAAATTTATGCACTTGGCATCATTGAAACTGGATCCATAGAATACGGTAGATTTTTGAAAATTAGGCATGTCGCTTAAATTTCTGTTAGTACTGTAGTTGTATGAAATTGATTACCTCGCGTTTCCTTCAATGTTTTACGCGCTCTCGCTGTTTGTTCTCTATTATTTGACATTCTATTCATGTTCTAGGCCATTCTTTCCCGTGATCCGCGCATCTGAGCCATTTTAATGTTAAAACACTACTTGAAAACCTCCCATCGTCCGCTTTATTAAAACAAACGCCTGGCGCCATGCGGAGTATAGCTCGATCATTTGACATTAATATTTTTTTTTGTGTTTCTTCTTTTTGTGACTGAATAGTTGTTAAACTTACCAGTTGTTAAATCTATCCCCTTGATAGTGCGCTTTCCCTCTCGTTCGTGTAATAACCGTCTCATTTGCGGTGCATTTTCTGCCGAAAGGGGTTGATAACCCTTCTTCTACTTTCTATCCGCGCTCCTCGGCAGTATCTGGATGGGCAAGGTTCGTTGTTGTTTTCGTAATTCACTTAATTATTCGAATGATTTTGTGTCGTACTGTGGCTACTGATTTGAACCTCAAAATCCTTACTTAGATCGTTACATGTCAGAGTATGCTACATGGCGATTGGGCCGTCAGGTCTCGACGGCAACCGCTGCCGTCTACTACGTAGCACCATTGGCAAGTTCGTGATGGGTTGGGGATGGATTTGGAATTGTTCGGGAGACGTGGCACTTCCACGGGCCGAAAACCCGGTACTCAAGCCTAATTTGCATAGTGTCATCAGAGTAAACGTGGTTTTGGCCTGTTTTTCAGTCGCGATTAGTCATTTTGTATTTATTATTGAATATATTTAGTCATCTCGGCGAGCTGGTGATCTGCTACGGACCCTCCATGCATCCGACGATCGAGGACGGCGATCTGGTGATTGCGGAGCGATTGAGTCAGTTTGCTTTCTCCTTCCTTCCCCCCCCCCCTTTGTTCAACTGCTACGCTGATGTCCTCTAAGAAATAACCCTGTACTTGACCAAAATGAAGCTCTTCCGCATTGCCAAATGCGTCCTAATGAATTACAATCATTTGGGGCTTTATCTAACTATTCGATATATCCACTGGTTCGTTTCCCTGGGTTTTTCGCTGAATGTTCGCTTAGCGTGAAAGAAAGACTGCGGTCTATTCAGAAAGGAAAAAAAGTGTCACGCGAACGAATTTTTTGCTGTTTGTGTTATAGCTTTTACAGTAGCGAGATACTTGTTTAGAGCGTTTAGAATTATTTGGATTGTGTAAACTCGAAATCGATAGAAAATTGACCTCTTAACAACTGCCACAATTCTAATCGAAACGCTGAAACGCTAAAGTTGCACATACCAGAAACATGATGTTCATTTTTAAATAATTGTATTGGGTGTTTAAAAATTATTAGGTTTGTTTGGCCTATTCTCGATCAATTTATTGACTTCCCCACGACTCCCTCAATAATAGTAGAACGCCTGAAACATGAATATTGCAGGTATCAAAAACGGTACGCTCCGCAAGGGAGACATCGTCGGGTGTCTGAATCCGCACGACCACAAGCAGCTACTGTGCAAGCGACTCGCTGAAATGGTATGTATTTATTTTATTTTTAAATTTAATTTATATAGTATCAATAGCAATTTCTTTGGTTCGCTAGGACCGTTTCTGCGGCTGCCTTTCATATTATCTTCCATTGGTTCAATCTTCTTTCTTTCTGTATATCAAATGTGAAAGAATATGAAGAAGCAATTATGTTTATCTAGTTACTCTGGAAAATCGATAACCTACCGTAATCCCCTGATCTACCGTACCCTCTTACAGGAGCGGGATATCGTCCATGAGCATCTGCCGACCGGCCGTGTGCCCTTAGGGCATGTATTCCTGCTCGGCGACAACTCGCGAGTCTCCACGGATTCGAGGAATTTCGGTCCCGTCCCGCAAGGTGAGGATACGGTTGTTTTTGATTACGGTAGGACGATATTGATTAGGTATGTAAGGCATACCGATTACGATTCCTACTCTGGAGTGACGTGGTAGGGCGATATTGATATCTTGGATCTCGTCGCGCAATGTGAAAATTGGTTTTTCATACCTGCGCCATCCATGTTCCATTTCTAAGATTAGAATTGTTGCTATCTTCAAGATGCTAATTCGAACTTGGTTTCTCTGCAAACAATCCTCATTCGTTTTTTAACCCTCTCCATTTTGCACACTCTATGCTATCTGAAAATATCTAAATCCAGCCGTACTCTCCAGGCCAGGTGCAAATACGCCTGACGCTGCGGATATGGCCTCCGTCACGGGCCGGATGGGTCTCCAACCACTGGTGGTACGAACACGAGGAAGAGAAGGAGCTACCGTAATCCCGACAATCGCGCCGAGACCATCTCTCCTCTTACGTGCTGACCATCTCTCCTCCTACGTCCTTCTCTTTCCTCTCATCAAGAACGAACTGTGCAGATCCCTGCTTCAGGTGGGAATTAAACTCGGGAGTCTGCTATGCGAGACAAGGTTTCCTTGATGAATCCTGAATTTTACATCAATTTGGGAATTTCGCTGTGAGAAACAATCTGTTGGTCAATTATAATTTATTGTTAATATTATACAAAATATTCTAGTTGCTGGACACTGAGAAGCTGCCGATCTTCGCTGCAGCCTCCCGCTGCTGCTTCCTGCTTATGGAGGTACTATAGATACAGTAGTTACGGTAGGGAGGTACGGTAGTTACGGTAGTCCTCATTGAAGTACGGTAGTAACAGTAGATAGACATGGTAGTATTTTGCGGTGATTACTAATGGTACGGTAGTCGCAATGATATCGATTTCAGAGCATGCGGGCGCAGTTGAAGTTCCAGTTGGAGGCACACTTTGGAAAGCTGAGAGGAATTGTGTTGAGTGAGCAGGTGAGCAGAGGAGGGATACGGTAGAATGGATTGGGAGGGTTACTGTGGTTGTTATTGTATCTGATCTTTGATCTTTCTTCAGTCTCGGATCTCCTACGAGCAGAAGGATATGGCACTGGAGTCGGTTGTGCAGTTGTGGAGAATTCCGGGTCTCGTCACCGAGCTGTATCTCAACTTTGACTGCGATTTGTATGCGAGGTGAGATGAGAATACACGTAGTCAATCAACTGTGACTTTTGTGCATGAAAACTTCAACACGCGAATATTGAAAATGTTAGATTTGTTGAGATTACAGTTGAAAGGTGAAACTTGAAATGCACCCGAAATAAGAGATATTTTTGTTACACAGAGGAGCCAGCTGGCAGAATTGAACATGCGAGAGTTGGTTAGTCTATAGTCACATAGTGAAACGATAAATTAACAGGAAAGTTGGTTTTAGAATAAAAATATTTTAAGAATAAATTATTTCACTTTTCTCTTGCAGCAACGTCTTCGAGGACATGACGAAGCTTCTGGCTGAGAATGCGTTCCCTGTGAGTGGACTGAAATCGACCAGTCTGCTTTCACTCGGTGAGTATTCGAGATGCAATTTCGAATATCAGCTCTCTCCATTTTGCACACTATTCTGTCAGAATAGCGAGGGAGTGTGCAGAATGGAGAGAGCTTACTTGAATGAATTAATATAAGAAATGTACAGATTGCTTATTTCGAATCTATTAAGAAATAATTTTTTTGACCTGGGAATCAAGTGTGAATCGTACGTTTCAATAGATCGGATTATGTACAGATTGTGAAACGGGCATTTACCTACCTGAGCTTGCATGACCCTCCTATATTAAAAACTGCATCAAATTTTAATTTACAGACGCTCTTCTTGTGGTGATCGACACAATCGACATGAACTGCCACTGCAGAAGAGCCGGAGCGATTGTGGAGAGAGAGGTGCGGATTGTATCATATTTATTGCTTCTAACCCGGATTTTCTGTGTTTCGTCAATGAAGTAAAATATTCTGATCGTCTCTAATGTAATGCACCCTGGATCATCGTTTGAAAATATTAATGTTGTGCTTGGTTTGAGATATATGTGCGTTGATTCCACCACCTGAACTGAAAACCATTTGGTATACTGTAGTTTGTCCCTATCGATCGATAATTCCTCTTTTCCGTTCAGGACGAATCGAGTCGCTCGCTGGCCCCGCACGCCCTCAGTGGATACGATATCGGAAAGCAGATTGTGGGAGGAGAACACGCCAAGGGTACGGTAGATGAAGAGTACTATAGAGTAGATTAAGTGTGCTGTAGGATGGAATGAGTAGGGTATCAGTATGAATATTGATTGGCTTCCTTTCAGTCGTACCTGAGCTCGCAGCACAGCAGCAGCATGCCTCGTCCGCGCTCAGAGTGAACAGGTATGGAATAGTTTGGACAAGATGAGGGTACAGGATCAGAGCATAGATAAGTTATCATTTTTTGAATTATTTGTGCTTCTCAGATCCGCCTAGTTTTCATATTTTGGAAATATTATGGATTAGTCACCAACGCTACCGCAAGATCGTATACAAAATCCTCTACCGATTATGGCCTATGAGTGTTGCTCTGAATCACCTAGTTAAAAAAAAATAGTTTCATTATTTTTGCAGACACGTCCCTTCTCCGTCCCTTCCTCCACTGAGTGAAGTAATCGAGAGAAAGAAGAGGAAGAAACTGCTGATTGAGGCTACGGATATCTTCAACAAGAACCCCAAGAAGGGTGAGTATAGGTTTTGGTCGAGGGATACAGAACTGAATCGAAATAGTGCTTTCCTAAGGTATCTTGTGAAGTTTGTTCGACTCGAATGTCTCTGGTCACTCGTGAGACATTTCTTTGTGACGGACAAATAAGAGAAACAGCTTTAATATATGAACGTTGTGCATATTTTTCATACTTCCTTTCTCTCGTTAATTTTCTTCCTTCTATGATAAATAATTTAATATTATATTTATTAACTATGCAGGCATCGATTTCCTCCGCGAGAGGGGTCTTCTGGAAGGGGCGGAGCCAACGGCGGCCATTGTTGAGTGGCTGAGAGCCAATCCGAGACTGGATAAGGCCATGATCGCTGACTATATCTGCAATAGGAAACACGCTGATGTGAGATTATTTACTTATTCTTGGATTTCATAGGAATTCACGACTAGTGCTTACTCGACTGGTGATTTCGTGGTGCATTTTCGAATGATAGACAGTGCCGCCAGTCGAATCAGATTGTTCGCAGTATTTATTGTAAAAAAAAACATGATTGTTTTTTTCAGGTGTTGAATGCATTCGTGAAGGCGTTTCCCTTCGAGAACACGAGATTGGATGTCGGACTCAGGTATTTTTTTTGCTCACGGAATACGCGTTTCATACTGGTTAGAATTTTTAAATTTTTCATTCGAAAACAATTGCTGACCGGTTTCTTATCTAAATCTGTTCTAACTATAAACTGATGAATTATTTGTGCACATACGATTTAGTAGCAGTTTACATAATTAACCATAATTAAAATCATGTCTGCAGACTGTTCCTGGAGACGTTCCGTCTGCCTGGAGAGGCGCCCCTGATCAGCATGGTCATGACTGCATTCGCAGGTAATTTTACAAATTAATTTATTAAATTTTAGTGAATATGTGCATTCGTGACTTGGATTGATCGTGTTTTACTGGCATCTCTTGAAGCGTTTGACTCAATGATCTATGTTATTGTCCTGGATAAATTGCAAAACCATTCGTTGTGGGAGAAAATACTTGGCGATATTTAGCTTCGGTGGGATCTCAAGAGGACCATTTTGTGTTCATTAATGTTTCGTGGTTTTCTAGCTAACAAACTCAATTGTGTCAGCTCAAAATATTAATAGATTTATATTTTTTGCTTTCAGATGCATGGTTCAAGGCCAACGACGAGCCCTTCAACCACGTTGATGCAGCTTTCACTCTCTCGTATGCAGTGATCATGCTGAATACGGACCAGCACAATCCCACCGTAAGTAGGGAAGGTTACGGTATCCATGGGTGTGATGGTTACGGTAGCCAGAGATGAAAAGGTTACGGTGGTCTTGGTTCAGGTCCGTCGCAATCAGCCTCCGATGTCCATCGACTGCTTCAAGCGCAATCTCAGTGGCACCAACGAGGGAAAGGTACGGTAGATATCGATTAGTATTACCGGATCTATTATTACCTCTCTCCGTTTTGCACACTCCCTCATCGGACGGACGTGTGTGCAAAATGGCGTGACCATATATTTGAGTCTGCATTCCAAGTAGACCGGTGCTGTGGAGATCGATTAGTTGATCTACAGTAATCATTAAAATCGCTTCAGGACTTCGACCCGGATATGCTCGAGCAGATCTACCATGCGATCAAGTCAGCTTTTCCTCATTTTATGAGCCGCATTTATTTTTGCAGCAAAACTATAGAATTCATTGCATGAATATTATTCATAATTGTAAAATTAATTCCAGGACGGAGGAAATTGTGATGCCAGCAGAGCAGACTGGACTCGTGAAGGAGAACTATCTGTGGAAGGTAAGGGATATACAGGGTAGATGGGCTGGAGGGCATTTTAGACTTGAGGGACATCGCTGGGCTGTCATTAATAACAAGCTGTCATTCAATATTTGTTTTAAAACAAGATCTCGCCTTGTTTATCTTGTTTTGTATTAATTTGTCACCCGGTCAAAAATTATTCAGATTCCGAAACCTCCCCTGTTTGATTGAAGTTCCAGCCAATTGTGAAAACGTCCCAGTCCCATCCTTTCTTAATGCTCCACGCCCCCCTGCAGCAACCAATTCTCTTCAGGTTCTCCTTCGTCGTGGAGAGACGAGTGAGGGCTCCTTCACTCACGCGCCCACCGGATGGAACGACCAGGACCTATTCGCCCTCATCTGGGGTACGGTAGGGATACGGTAGTGAAGTCTAGAAAAAAATTTGGTTTTTTCAAAATCAATTTCTCGCTCTTGATAGTTGTCTACAGTGATTTACACAAACTAGAAAATTTTAATGTTATCGATCTACCGTAACCCAAACAATCCTCTCAGGTCCGGCCATCGCCGCCCTCTCGTACGTCTTCGACAAGAGCGACCACGAGCACATCCTCCAGCGCGCCCTTAGTGGATACAGACAGTGCGCATCCATTGCGGCGGATTACGGTAGGTGGAGCAGAGATTACGGTAGAGGACCGATCGATAACTGACTTGATAGTGATTACGTTAGGTGGAAATATTACGGTTCCGATTTATAACCGGTTCCACGAGGTATCGGCGAGATAATGTAAATGATAGGGATAGGTGAAGATAAGGAGGCGATTCATTTTAAATTTTCGACCAGCGATTTTATTGTGTCACGGATCAGTGATTATTGGCAATGCTTAGGCAAATAAATAGCTACAGCTTTATTGAATCTTTCTAAATTTTTGGCCTTTCTCCTGAGTATTCATGGTCAAAATGGGCATTGAATAAGAGCAAAGTCGAAACCCTAAACATCATAGTAAAAGTATCGATTCTACAAGTAGTACTCGTGGAAAGGTTTATTTTCTTACAATATATGTCACTGTGATATTTTCTGAGCCCCTTTCATCATGACTATTTTTTATTTGAATTTTTGATATTAGTTTAATATAAAATTTCAAAGTAATTCTCGCAGATGATCGCCTGCGCCTTCGGAGAGAACACAAAGGCTCACATGGCGACGAGGACGATGTTCGAGTTGTTACTCGCCCATGGAGATATACTCAGAGAGGTACGGTATGGTATGGAAGGGGTACGGTAATCAGTCTAAGCGGGGTACGGTAAATTTTGCGAAAACTGTCTCCTTCTACTACGCTGCTCGCTGAAGTGTAGTAGAGGGATTTGTAATTATTACACGATTCTTCACATCATAATGAATATCTGTAAACATATTTCAGTAGAAGTGTTCGTGAAACGATAAATCCACCAGCCATGATATATTTTCAAGGGCTGGAAGAATGTGCTGGACTGCCTACTGCATTTGTTCACATCGAGACTACTGCCGACAGGTACGATTGAAGGGTAGCTTTCTCTATTTTGCACACTGCAGTCTGAACCGTTAGAAATTGTGTATAATGCAGAGACAGATTTAAATAGAATTTCTGCTCTGTGTGACAAAATCGTATCTTAATTGAAATTGAGATTGTTGACAGACGATTTCTCATCAAAGACTGGAATTTGAAACTAATAGAAAATGCACTTTTTTCCAGAATTCACCGAGTGCGAGGATTTCGTGGACGAAAAGGGATGGGTGTCCATAGTGAGAGTACATTCTAAGTGAGTTTTTGATCTGTGATAAAATATGATCGCATATTACGTAAGCTTAAAATATTTTATCCATGAGTTGGCCGGACGACCATACCAAAGGTGCCTAGACCATACCGAGCAGACGAACGAACACACAGACATGTGCGCGTTATATATTTGTATGGATAAGTCCTCAATAAGATATTGATTCACAAATGAATCCATCGATTCACGTAGTATTTCTGAAACGGTGAGTCAACAGACAACCAAACGGTTTATTATTCGCACAGTACTGAAGAACAGTTAGTTCGAATTTATTTTATATCGCGGTTGACGACATGTTATTAGTATTGGAGTGCATCCATCATCTCACGTAGTGGTTCTGAAACGAAAACTCTACAGGAAAGTTAATTCTGTCTCTCCTCAGGTCGCTTTCTCCGTCTCGCTCCGAGGGCGGTCTCCTCTCTTGGTTTGGAATCGGAGGCGCAGCCGATGCAGCTGCAGCCAGACAGCTCACGCCCGAACAGGAACGACTCGTCAAGGTGAGGGGAGGAGGCTGCAAGGGCTGCAGTTGCTGCATTAAGAAAAGGGGAAGTAACAACCAAGCGTATTGGGGCAACAGTAGTACGGTGTTTAGTGTACTATCGTTACAAATTCGGAACAAATAAATAGCTACAGCTTCATTGAATCTTTCTAAATTTCTCGCCTTTCTCCTGAGTATTCTTTTTCAAAATGGGCATTGAATAAGAGCAAAGTCGAAACCCAAAAGCCCATAGTAAAAGTATCGATTCTACCGGTAGTACTCGTGGAACGGTTTATTTTCTTACAATATATGTCACTGTGATATTTTCTGAGACCCTTTCATCATGACTATTTTTTATTTGAATTTTTTAAATATTAGTTAATATAAAATTTCAAAGTAATTTTCGCAGATGATCGCCTGCGCCTTCGGAGAGAAAACAAAGGCTCACATGGCGACGAGGACGATGTTCGAGTTGGTACTCGAAAGTAATACGAGGTTTGATCCGTTATATTTCTAATTTTATCTTTGATCTCTCAGGAGCCGGAGACGACAGCGCGCGATTGCTGCAGCTGCTGCGAGCAACGACGGAGTGGCTGCCAATGCGCCTGAGGTCAGGAAGATAGAGAATGCTAGGATGATTGAATTTCGGGCCTGTTTGTTGTTTCATCTTTCCATGATGATTATCCGGGTTTTAAAGTCAACAGTGTGAAGAAGGTGCGTCGGTTAAAAACAACTATTAAGCTCGTACTGTTTTGTTCAATGCGGTCACTTTCCTTTTCCCTATTCCGCCTGCGATATTAGGGGTTCATGTGCCAGTGATTATCAGCACGGGTTCGTCAAGAACAGTGTGTAGAGGATCAGAATATTTAATATTTCCCAATTATGTATTTGATATTGTCTTTGCCGACTTATGATTAGTTATTAATGTTTATATTTTTTTTAAAATATTTATTGGAATATAAATTCAATTATTCATCGCAGATGATCGCCTGCGCCTTCGGAGAGAACACAAAGGCTCACATGGCGACGAGGACGATGTTCGAGTTGGTACTCGCCCATGGAGATATACTCAGAGAGGTACGGTAGGAGGGGATACTGTAAGCAGTCGTTGAGGGGTACGGTAAACTGTTGCGGTAAAGGAATACAATGGGCGAGGTCTTTGTCATTTTGGCATATATGTCCGTCACATTGGTTATCTGCAGACATCTTTCAGTTGAAGTAATCGAGAAACGATAAATCCGCCGGCCATAATTGATATATTTTAAGGGCTGGAAGAACATGCTGGACTGTCTTCTGCATTTGTTTACGTCGAGACTACTGCCGACAGGTACTGTATGGACGGTTACTGTAGTATTGTTGTTTTGAGCTCTCTCTATTCTGAACACTCTGTCCGGCCCGAGAAATAGTCTGAGATAGCAAAAATAGAACCAAATTGAAACATCATACCGGGTCCGTGGTACAATTGAAACAATAGACGGAAGCAAGCTGCTACATATCGATGTTGAATTCATTGGTTGATTTATCTCGCGAAAAAATGCCAAAATGTTTTTTTTTTTAAATTACCATTTCAGAATTCACCGAGTGCGAGGATTTCGTGGACGAAAAGGGATGGGTATCCATCGTGAGAGTACACTCCAAGTGAGTTTTTCAAGCATATTCAATGAGAATAAATTAATTTTGTCAAGGCGAATCTGCTCCTTATATTGTCTTTGTAATAAATTTTTCTGTTCGCGTAGTGACTCTGAAATGGCAATTCAATTATTGAATTCACACATTTATAAATGTGTCAGAATGTTTTTTGATTCTCAAGAATGCAATGATATTAGTACTTGGTTACAACCTTTGCTTCACATAACGCCTCTGAAACGACAACTCTACAAAAAAGTTAATGCTGTCTCTCTCCAGATCGCTGTCTCCGTCTCGCTCCGAGGGCGGTCTCCTCTCTTGGTTTGGAATCGGAGGCGCAGCCGATGCAGCTGCAGCCAGACAGCTCACGCCCGAACAGGAACGACTCGTCAAGGTGAGAGAGAGGGGCTGCAAGGGCTGCAGATGCTGCAGATTTGAAAAAGGGCGAAACCAGGCACAATGGAGCCACAGCATTGTGATGAATGCAAAAGTCGTTGGAAAATTTGATGCAGCCTGGAAATATTCCTCTAAACCATATACTTGTGGGTAGCAATGCTGATATGTGATCTGCTACAGTAATATTCCCTACCCCCTCCCACTTACCGTACCCACTCATTCAGATGGCGACTACGGTAGTGTCAGAGTGTCGTCCATGGGCGCTGATCGTCGACAGCAAGTACCTCACCTCGTCCGCCCTCAATGAGCTCCTCAACGCCCTCACGCACGCATCCGGTGAGTGAGTGGGGATACGGTAGATGGGACGGATTAGTGATCGATCACTGATTTAGTTGAGTTACTTTAATTTTTAATTATTGATTAGGGATGATGAAATGTGTTTTCAGGCGCAGTGGTCGCCAAAGCAGACGCGGAGGCCGAGCAGAAGGGACACAGGTGAGGGATATTATTGTTATTAATATATAATTAATTTTCGGGGCTAACTTTTAAATGTTGTAAACGTACAATTAATTAATCATTTTAATTTATATTAATATCCAGAGCGGCGAAACTGTCTGAGGAAGACGAAGACGCCGTCATCTTCTACTTCGAACTCATCGTTGCCATTTGCATCGAAAACAAGGTGAGAATGATGAAGGGAAGGGAGAAACTAGGAGATATTAGGAACCAGATGATCGACCAAGAATCAAATGCAGCAATAGTATATAGACTCCATATAATTCATTCAAAACAATTGTTTGTCATCGATTGCATTTTGCAAGTTCATTTGTTGAAACAGCGACAAAGTGTGCAGAATGGAGAGCTATACCACCCATACCTACCATAACCCTCCTCCTTGCTCAGGACCATTCTGACCTACCGTAACCCTCCTCTTTCCTCTCAGGACCGTCTTGGCTACGTTTGGCAGTTGGTCCGTCGTCACATCGAGTGGCTTCTCTCTCCTCGCTTCGGCCGCAGTCACGTGGTCGTCGAGAGCCACCGTCGGACTACTCAGAGTCGCAAATTTCTCCTCTTGCAAAACATCACCTGCGGGCGGGAGTCGAACCTGCCTGCGTCGGCGTGCCAGTCAGACACCATGCCCATTACTAGTGGTTGGGGTGCGCGCCTTTCTCTACCTCTTGCAAAACATCACCTGCGAGCGGGAGTCGAACCTGCCTGCGTCGGCATGCCAGTCAGACACCATGCCCATTACGGGGGTCATGGTCATTGGTTGGGGCGCGCGCCTTTCTCTACCTCTTTCAAAACATCACCTGCGGGCGGGGGTCGAGCCTGCCTGCGTCGGCATGCCAGTCAGACACCATGCCCATTATGGGCATGGTGTCTGACTGGCATGACGACGCAGGCAGGTTCGACTCCCGCCGTTCTTTGCAAGAGACTCTGCGGTACTATATACCTATCCATTCACTCATTTGTCACTAATTCCATCCACATATTGGTACATATTGTTTGGTCTTCATTTTTCACGACTGTTTATATTGTATTCCATGTTTCCGCATACATTTTTTAAATATCCGTCTCCCGAATTCAGTTCAGTGGGGTGGGATAAGCAGGGATGATCGAACAATTGTTTCTTTCATTTCAACGGAGGAAAAATTTTCACTATTAGATTTGTTGTCGACCTGATTTTTTTTTTAAAACAAATGATTAATTCCAGGAACAATGGTCGGTGATCTTCGCGCTGCTCTAAGCAGCAGGTGAGGTTTCAACGAATTGATCTTTGATCTCTGATGTCTGATCTTTAATTTCTGACCCGTTCTTTTCTCAGGCGCCGCCCTCACATCGGACGAAGTGGAGGAGGCGAGAGAGGCGAGGGAACAAGCGGGTGGAGGGGGAGAGAGGAATGCATACTCGAGTGAGGAGGATTGATACGGTGGAAATTGTTGTCTTTTGTCATCAGAAAATCTGAAACCGAATCAATACCAGACCAGATGATAGCACGTTTTGTGGCGCAATTTATTGTACACCATTTTGTTGGAATTTCTCCTCTTTATTTCTTTCAAACCATCAATCCATTACGGCAACGTAGATTGGATTTTGAACTGACCTTTGATTTATTTTTAATCTTTGATCTATGATCTCTTGCAGACACGGAGCGAGGCGGTAGTGTGCGCACGACGGGAGCCGATCGGGGATACACGAGTGATGACCCCACCAGTGGTGGAAGACATTGTGAGTCGAAAATTTTAATTGCTGACCAAAAGTAAGAAGTGATTTAAAATTAACGGTGCAGCGATTTTTAGAAGGGCGGTAAAATCGAGAACGCACTAGTTTACTAAAATTGGATATATGATAGCAATTCTGAAGTCGATTATCTGGAGCTGCGCCTTTTCATATTGAGAATGCATTGAAACCGAGATTTTACTTGGAATCTGTTTGCTTCGATTCTAAACTCCGGTCGTCTCAGTCGGCTCTGCCTCCTCTCTTGCCTCTTCCTCTGCCACTCGTGACTCTGCCATCTCCCTCCAGAAGGCACCCAGTCAGGAATGGATCCATCTCAGCCACAAAGATGGTACGGTAGGAGGTTGAGAGAAGGGGTACTGTAGGGAAGAATCACTGGGATAATATTGATTTTAATCCTGACGATGACCATAGCGAGTGATGTTCACATACACTTGTGCCGAACAAACTGAAAGGTAGATACATATGTTATCCTCCCTTATGGGGAATAGGCAAGACGAATATTGTTTGTTTTAGAATGCAAGAGACAAAATCGCTAGCGTAGCCGCTGATTTTCTGAAGCACTTGTGCATATCCCAAAACGCCAATGCACCGGTTCATCTTTTTCTCTCTTCCATTTCACTAATTCACACCACCTGCTCTGATAGTCTGACCTTCCTTCTCTTTCTTATCGAAGCTCCTTCAGTGATATGCGATAAATAAATATGGTAGTTAATTAATTAATTATTTTCAGCCGCTGGCGCGACAGCGGACGCGTTGCGTGCTCTCGGCGGTTCGGCCGCAGCTTTCGCCAATCGCCAAGAGACACTCGTGCTGAGGATGAATCTGGGAAGACACGAACCAGCTGCTTATCTAAAGGTACGGTAGTGGGCATGGTAGATCACTGTAGGTGGGGTGGATGATCGGGACTAGTGGTGCTGTTGTTTGGAAAAGGAGGCAATATGGATATTACGGTGGAAGAAGAGAGGTTCCGGGGAATAGGGGTAATGTAGTCAGATTTTACCGTGAGATGGAAAGCAGGAGAATTATTGCTGTCAGAAACAGTATTGATGGCTTAAAAAGCTGTGTGAACACGAAATCAGCGGGAAGGGAGTGTCCCTTATATTTCAAATTCCTGTTTCGGGGAATATATTGAAGTGTTCTGACGACTTTGGGTACTGTAGCTGGAGTAAACTGATTTTCGACTGTAGCTACCGTAATCCCATCATCATTCAGGTGGCGGAGACTCGAGTTTCTGTTCCGGGACGCGGCTCACATCACACCTAAGAATGTGGACAGTGCCGTGGAGTGTCTGTTGACGATGATGGAAGCAGGGAGGAGAGTGAGTACTAGAATCTTTGACCGTTGATTTCGTGTTCCCACCATCTCATAAATGAGAGAAAATCTGCCAGATAACAATTCCGACTCGATTCTCCGCATGAAATAATCTGTACTGATTTTGATAAACTGCCGTTTGACGAAGAATCGAATTGCTCACTGAGTAGGGAAAGGTTGGAGAGACTGATTTTTATTTGACTGTTTCGAGTTTTATCCGTATAAATCTAAGATTGTGAGAACATGAAATCAGAAGGGTCAAAATTGATATTTTCTTCTTTTAAGAAAGCGGCGGGTCCTCTCTCTGGAAGGGCACAACAATCCCTGCGATCGAATGTGAATGAGGGAGGAGAACAGAGGAGAATCAAGCAGAGCAGAGGAGGAAAGAAGGTGAGGGATATTGATGGCTTTGTCAAACTATGAAGACTGCGAGAAGCGAGAAGTGTTGAAAGCGAAGGAAGAAGAGAAGGAACTCTCGTTCAGATACGATCAGGTATACTGTAAGCTACAACCATCTGAAAATGATTGAGTGTACGGTAGCTTTTCCGTTCCAAATTTATCGATATATCGCGTTTGTGAAGTGTCAAAATTTGATCATCACTTGATTAGGTGTGTATTACGGTATTCATCAATTATCGATCGATAATTGGAGGTGTCGTACCAACTGATGGCCACGTGCCAGACCATCTTCACTCGCACTCCCGCCATGTACAGAGAGTGGGCGGAAAGTGGCCATGGAGGTGAGGAGGGGGTACGGTAGGAGTACTGTAAAAGTTAATTGGAGATTCGGTAGGTTCGCACTATAATGTTGATTAATATTGAATTAAATATCAGGTAGGGTATTATAGTGGGATAGTGTCGATTCGAGGATTTATAGGTATACGGTAGACATGTGACATGAATTCCGTAGGACTACAGTTTTCCATTTCGCCTATTTAGACGCCTCAACGTCATCGATTCCCTCGGTATGGCGTCGTGTATGGTCTCCCCTTCTGAGGGCGATCGCGAGATGTTGTGCGGATTGTAGGAAGAATGTGAGGGACAGAGCGGCCGAGCTACTTGTGAGTCGATTTATTATATTTTTGTATTTTAAATATGCGGAATATCCAAAATATGCCACCGACCTGTAATAATTGCTATGAGATCAGATTTCGCACATGGTGGTTTCTGGTTGTTTAGGAATTTGTTGAAGCAGACTGCAATTTAAAATACAATAGATCGCGTGAGGGATTCCAGTTCTTTCAATTCATTTCAATTATTTATTGGCCAGGTTATCAGGGAAGGGAAGGAATATGTGGTTTCGTGGTTTATTGGTGGATGTATGTCTTTGATGAATCGAGGCGACGGTTATAAAAAGTTGAGTAAAAGAAAACGTATGAGAGGAAATTTGCACAATTGAACGCAACGAATGACTTCACGTGGCTGATTCTGGTTGCGAGAATATAACTTAATGCGCACATAAATTCAAATTAGATCCTGTCTCCATAGGTTTGGGAACAATAAAATATGTGTATTTCTTTAGGATCGCACCTTCCTGCTCGCGGAACTGAACGAGGGACTGGGCGCCGCCGAATGGGAGAGCTGCTTCGAAGAGGTGAGATACAGTAGCTGCACGGGGGAGGTGGATCGAGAAGTGAATTTATTCCTCATTAGATTACGGTATTCAATCGATCAATACAGGTTCTCTTCCCTCTGCTCTCTCAACTTCTCACCAACTTCTCGCCCATAGATCCATTCGGAGTCGAGCAGACTAGGTACGGTAGTGGGAGAGATTAAGGTAGTGGTACGGCCGTTTGATGAAGACACGGTAGTGGATATGATTACGGATGATCCGAAGAATCGATTGACCTAGACTAATTTTGGTCCATTCAGAACCCGCGTGCTCAAGGCTGTTGTTCGGATCACGCTGAACCATCGAATGTCGGTTTTATTTTTTTAAAGCAAAACCCAAACTATGGTCTCACTATTTAACATAATCTTCTTTTATTGGATTGATAGTTGTTGATTTAACATTGTCAAAGTAATATTTCCCTGTATGTTCATTGTTTGAGATTCACTTCTGCTGAAACTGAGAATATCCTGGTATGAAATTGGATTTCTGTTGTAAAACGATTCCGCAGTTATATAATTTGTATTTCGCATTTGAAAAACTTCTGGCTGTCTTCTAATGCTCCAGCGATAGATGCCGAGTATTCACTGATTTTTGAAACTCAAATAATCCTGATCTCCCCTGGTCTCTTGCATCCTAGAGCGTCTTCAATTTTGTACGATAGAAAACAAATCATTAATTAATTAATTTCCAGTCTCCTAACTGATGCAAGGCGCCTTCCTTCCGCTCTGGCTGCGACTGCTCTCCTTCATGGAGAAATACGCGAATGAGAGAGGAGGAGCAGACTCATTGGCCACTGCAGTGCACGAGACACTCAAGAATATGTGGGTTTATGGTCGTTCTGTTTTTTTCGGATTTGCCTCTCTCCATTCTGCACACTCCTTGATAGTGTGCAAATTGGAGAGAACATTATTCGAAACGATATCGAGATGCAATATTCTTTATCAGTTTGTTAAACAACAACGCATCTGAAGATGATTGCTGACATGCGCTTGTACTAGATTGATATAGGACAATGAAGCCTGAGTCTCGCTGATTTCAACCACGGGAATTTCGTTGTCAGCGATTATTTTGATTGTCACCGTAGAAGCATGATGCATCGGAATACTTGTTAGGGATTGATGGATAAGGAAACTGTGAAACTCCAATCTTACTGGCTGCTATTTCGGTTATTTCGGTTCTCCATTCTGCACACTTTCTTGTTCGTTTGGCCGGCTGGAGTGTGCTGAATGGAGTGAGCTAAAAAAAAATCCAATACATGAAATTCCTCCTTTCAGGCTGCTGGTGCTTCACTCTGAGGGCAAATTCGGCTCGATCGCCGGCCTCTACGATATTACCGTATCCTGGCTGCAGTCGGCATTCCCGCAGCTGGCGGAGGTATTTAAAATAATAATAACTTACAATTTTAATGTTATTTAAATCAATAATTTGTTTTTTAAACAATATAATAATTTAAATCCATACTATTTGTTCATAAAGTCGAGAGTAGATAAGATAGGTGGGGTATTTAGGGTCGAGCGAGGTTGCTTTTGTATCGATTTATCGCATTTATCTTCCAATTTTTAGGTGCTGCCCGTGCAGCAGCCACCTGCTGCAGCAGCTGCAGCCTCGCTGGTCGGACTGGCGGATCCGGCGACGCGTCGCGTCCTCGTGGCGCCTGCAGCAGCTGCAGCAGAGGGCGAGAAGACGGAAGATACGCCCGCCTCTTCTCCCATCCTTGCCTCCTCGCCCATCCCCGCACCCATCGAGATTCCCGAGCTGACGGAGGTGAGGGGACCTTTTCGATACTTTCTTTTGTCTCGATTAATTTTTTTGAGAAAGGTCGATAAATAATTGAAGCACTAAATTGCTTCAGTATTTGACGAACTAGTGAAATATCTTTTCGCCCGCTAGTTAGAAACCTTGATTTTCCATCCGTTTCAGAATTTTTTCGTTGAATTGTATTTTTGAGCGACAAAAATACTCGTTTCTGAACGCTTTCCTACATAATTTGAATTTTTGCTCGAATATTGATTCTCGAAATATTGTATAATCTTGTATTCATTACAGGTTGTGGTTCACTCTGGCGCTGCCTCTCCGCTCTCCGGCACCAGTCCGCCTCCCTCGGTCTACGAGGCTGCACTGGCTGCAGCTTCATCCGTCGAGCCTGCAGCAGCTGCAGCGTCACCGACAGCAGAGCAGCAGGTGGTGGAGATGCCGCCAGTGGACGCGGAGGCTGCAGCAGCTGCATGCCCATGCAGCCGCCTGGCAGGCGTACTACGCGCAGCAGGCACCGTACCAGTACCAGCAGCAGCTGGTTGCAGCTGCTGCAGCTGCCGCTCAGCAGCACGCGCAGCGCAGCTCGTCGTTCGAAAACTCGCCCATCCACCAGACAGTCGCCATGCAGTCAAACCCACTCCAGGTGAGACTCGGGTTTCAGAGGGGAAATAAGTGGAAAGGGGAAGGAGTGGGGTGATAGCATTCGATTAATTTTTTTGTTGAAAAAAACATGCATGATCAGGGTTAGTTTCTGGTGGTATTCTAGGCTTCAGAGGGAAATAGGGTGAACTGTGGATGGATTAGTGGTGATTCCGTCCAGACAAATAGCTAAAATGAAATAAGTCTCCTCTTGCAGCACTACCCCTACGACAACGTGCAGCAGATGCAGCACCAGCACGTGCCGCAGCCACAGGCTGCAGCAGCTGCAGCCATGCCCTCGGTGAGCTTTTTGCGAGCTGCAGCTGCTGCACCCGCTGCAGCCCTCTCCTCCTCCCCTCCCTACGGTGCCAGTGTGCTGGCCACCTCGCCCAACTCGGCCTTCAGCGCTGTCGGAGAGGTACGTTAGATCGTGGTGGAGGGGTATAGTAGATAAGTCGATAGTCCAGAGATTACGGTATCCCATGAGGCAATTGAATACAATGTTAGATAAATGGGCGAAGGATGAATTAAATCTATCGATAGTTATGTTTCCGAAGCAAATGGTAATTATCTCCATTCTGCACACTCTGTGCGTCGAGGGTGTGTGCAGATTGGAGAGAGCTAACCGATCCAGAGGTTACGATATCTCATTCCAGACGAGACCTCACCAGTCTCCGTCGCACTAGCACACGCACGAGGGACTGTAGATCGATCGATCAAGGGGATGGGAGGGGTATACTGTAGCTGTGATTATCGATTGAATCGACGAGTAATTTGTGTGTGCAAGTAATAATCCCCTTCTGCAAACAGTCAGATAATACTGCTAGAATCAGTATGTCAATTTATCGTGTTTGCCTATTTTTATTCCACCCTCCGTTGTTCTTCTAAATTTCCTACTCGATTTGTCATCTTTTTTTCACAAATTCCGTTCTGTTTCCCCTGAGTTTTATTTATCCTCAGAAAGTGTAACATTCAAATTATCTACAGAGAGACTAGTAGAGTAATGTTAATAAACTATCCGCTGTTTGTAATGTATTTATAATCCAGGAAATAAAGCCAGTTGTTGGTTGAAGGAGTTGTTTTCGACAACAATTTAATGGAACAAAGAACAGCTCGGATTGATTGGTACTGTTATCCCGAATTGATTACCTGTAATTACCGTACTCTTCTTCCTGAGAACAGGAACGGTCTGATGGAAGAATTGGATCTGCACGGGTGCTCAAATTAAACGTTTCCCTACATCTAGAATCAAGGGGAAACGTCGGTCACGCCCCATCTCCTCTGATTGGCCAGGCAAATTACCAACCGCGACGCTAGGACACGCAACGCGTGAAAGTCCATTCTTTTTTATACTCCCACACAGAAAAAGAGCCTTAGCTACTGTAGCGCCTTATACTAACTGCAACTTTATTCCGGATTCCGGCTCCGGATCTCGGACGATTTTAATGACTGGTCTAGGGACCACCACGTAAAATTTTAAAGTTAGTCTAAAATTTCTTTTCTATATGCATTGGGGTAATCGGGAGTGCAGAATTCATTAAAGTTACTCAAATTTTTTTATGAAAAAATTAAATCAGCGAGTTCTGACCTACCCGTCTAAGACCCGCCCCTTGTGGTGCAGTCCTTACACGCAAACGTTCGGTGGGTCACACCTTGATAAATGTGTCAATGTTCACTAATTTCAAACATATTTTTCAATATTTTCCTTCGTTTGTTTATGTGAAGCACTAAGTTAAATACAAGAATTGATAATTTAAATGGCAGTTTTGACCTTTCAGCTCTTTTCTGAGGACATATTTGCATGAGGTATTGTAAGATTCAAAAACGCAGCAAATGCAATACGATGGTTAGCGAATCCAAGCTCCGCCCCCTCTAATGGTAGTACTGGAGGGAGTACTTGCGGAACGTTTAATTATTTTTTTCAAACTTCGATCGGCATTCTTTTCGCCTAATCAACTTTTTCTTCATATAAATGATGTAAATTAAAGTCTTGGTGCGCTTTTTGGACGAATGAGGCAATGTAATATACATTTACTTCACATGGGAAACACAAATGACAACAATGACGCCGATAACCTCGCCAAAATGAGACAAGTGAAGTCCAGCACTAAGACCTTCTCCTTGACGATTTGAAGGGGACATCTGTAATCCCTAACAATCGATTAGATGAAGATACTCCCCTTCGGGGCTGGCTGTCAACCAGTGAAATGGAACGATAAAAACATCATTTATTAATTCGAGAAGTAAATATAGGGCAAAGAGCACGGTGTAGATCTTGGTAGTTGCCTCCCGCTGGCTGAGTGATCATCCATGAGAAGGCCACAGCGGAGAGACCTCTAGAAGCGAGAAGTTTAAAAACCAGGTACTAGTCTTTCGTTCCTGTTTTGTACGGCATATAACGTTGACAAAGCAGAATTTCGGTGCCATTTTGAAATTCGGGCATGACCTACGTCCAAAAGAGAACAAATTGCAATAAATAAACAAGAAAGCAAGTAGAAAGGAGCGAAACTTTGACGAACCTTGAGGCTAGGCGCGTATCCGTGTTAGGGCGACGGCCCGATATTCTTCTAGGCCAACTCGCAGTTCAGCTTACTGGACAGCCTCTGAGTAAGGAATTTATTAGTATAAACGCATAATCAGTGTGTTCAGAGCGCACGGAACAAGAAACGTCGAAGAAATCAGAAAGTGATCATTTACAAGCTGAACTAGCGTTACACATTGCTCAATTAGGCAAGGGGCTAAATGAAGCATAAATAAAGAAACACGGAGGGAGGGTTGCCGCGCAGCATCCAGCACGGGGGCGCATGATTGTCAGTTCTACAGGTTGTCAACAAAAACGCTATTCGTGAAATGGAATATTTTCTTACAGTATACGGTATGTGAAAATTGACCTGTCAATATCATTTTCAGGTTCGGTGGTCCCTATAACTGGTCTTGAGCATCCGTGTTCTGACGTACTGGCTGATTTATACGAGCAGGTCAGTTTTTTTTTTGTAGAAAGGCCAACGTAATGGAAATGAAGTTATGTTTTTAGTCATCGTTTGATAGAAGAGCGAAGCGCAAGTGTTACTGGAAGAATTTAAAAAGAAATGTTCAATGTTGCTGACGTGGCATGGTATCTATGGACCCCCACGAAAAATTTTGAACTGCTTCGAAAAATCCCGTTTTGTGGCTATGGGGCATTCAGGGATGCCCAATGATGATAACGTTTTCAGATTTTAACAAAACTTTTATTTGATCGAGTATATGCTTATTATTATAGCCCCTCCCCTTGTGGTGTAGTGACCAGTTCGCTAGGTCACGCCCATCAGTGTCAATTTTCTCGAATTTCAAGCATATTTATTTTCATTTCCTAGATTTTATTCAGTGAAGAAATATTGCTCGAGCAATTATTGACAAATTTGAAGGCTGTCTTGAATATGACGCGTTAACAATCTGATAAAACTCAACTGAGGTATACGGTAACAAAGCACGGATTCGTCAATATTCGCTTGCAATGATGAATATTTCTCAAAATGCGCATTTCGATTTTTTAAATGAATAATATGCGAAATAGCGAAATTTATTGCAATATAGCACAGTAACCTTACAAAATGAGTGTGTATTTCAAGACCGTTTTGCATGATGATCGCTTTGCTGGATTTAGCTGTGTTTTTGCGCAATGTTTCCTACCAGTTCAGAGATAATTTCCAGTATAAAACTGAAAGATCGCACTTCTTGAATCGCTCATCATATAATTAAAACGAGAAATGGACAATTTGACACCCGAAATACAACTTAATCGCTTTGTCGAATTTTTCTTTATTTGTATTATATCATTCATTCATTCATTCATTCATTCGCAGAACTCAGCATTAAGCATGAAACTGAAAAGCCGCACTCTCTTCGTAATCAATAAACTAGGAAAAAAGAATTTTGCTTGTGATATTTGAATTCGCGCTCAATTCGACGGATCACCCCGGTCACACACCCTTTCCCGGCTCTGTTCTGGAAATTCCCGGTTCGGTGGTCCCTAATGGTATCCATCGATTATTTCAGGATTCTACGATATCGATTGGTTACTCTAGGTTACTGTATGTGATATGGTATTGATTGATTGTTCTAGGGTACAGTATAAATCATCGCCCGATGTCTTCATTGTTGAACATGTTATTACGTAGATGAAAGTTTATTATGAATGAAAGTGTGGTGTAAATGAGATACGGTAGGGGGGTAGGTTATCCGGCGATGTTCACAGTGGCGAAGTGCTCGTATGCCGTGTCTCTCCTCAGCTTCCCGCCCGCATCCGTGCGCGCCGTGTTGAGGAAGTTCTGGTAGGCATCGTGCATCTGCTAATCAATCGATAATTGACAGACCGATTGCTGGAGAGTTCCGTGTTTACTAGTCTCTGACCGACGTGAGAGAGTGGGCTACAATTGCATCCTTGGCGAGGCTACCGTATGTCAATCGCTCAGGAAGGCTACTGTAAAACTATCGATCGGCTACCGTATCACGTTGAGATAGTCGATCGATAGAGGGTACCGTATCACCTTGAGATATGCGATGCAGAACTCGGGTTTGTCCCAGAGATCGCCGTGGTCTGCCTCCAGCTGCTTCCTCATTGCCTCGAGTGACCCACCGTAGTTGAAGCACATCTCTGACAATCGATAATCAGGGATACTGTAGCTGAGGAGTTCTGCAGGTACTGTGGATAAGCTATGGTATGAGGGATACGGTAGATCAAACACGCGGTAGATTCGGGGTAAGGTAGATCAAAGCATACTGTAGATCCTGTCCAGGAAGTTTCCGAGCAGTCGCACCACCAGCAAGTACATCAGAAGCGAGGAGAGAATAGCGATAGTGATCTCGAACCAGTACTCGAGCAGGAACCCTGCAAGGATACGGTATTTCAGGGTCTTTCACTGCGTTTCAGCAGTATAGCGAGATTAGACATAGGGTCTTGAACGGAAAAGAAAGATTGCACATCAAAACAGCGAGCGGAGCCAAAGCACGGCACCCGGAACGCCGACATAGGGAGAAAGAAAACGTGCGACTATAAGCTAGAACTAAAAATGGTCCTACAGCGATGTCTGCTAAACATAGAAAGGCAGCGAATCGCAAACTAACTTAACCCTAAAATCAGGGTTATCGCTATGAGACCATTCAAAAAAGCTGATCGCGAACTGATTTGACTTGATTCAGGATCAACTTTTTTCTGTAGGATTTCACATTCGCGGGCGTTTCCTGATTTCAACCTGATTTGAGGGCACGCTTTCCGCTTGGCCTATGTCGGCGGCCACGGTGCCGTGCCAAAGTAGCAACACGTCGATGCTCGCGTCACTCTCTCACTTTTGCCTTATCTCAAGTTTTTCTCTGCTTCTCTAACTCTTGTCCTCTCTCGAAATGTTGTGTCTTGTTTCAGTGAAAAAAATGTGAAAATACCGATGACTGTGATGAACCAGGAGTCCTGGATGCGCTTGATTTGTCGCTTGAGCGCATCACCCATTGGAACAACCGAAACTCGCGACAGAAAAAGACGAAAATGAGCGAAATATATTAATGGAAAATGGATCAATGAGTTCTCGACATCGGGAGAATTCTCATTCTGTCCTCTCGCCCCACTGCCGTACGGTCGCTCGCTCGTTCTCCCCGCTCGGATCACACTTCTCTCATGGTTGGTTGCTTTGAGGATCTACAGTAAGCTCGCGTTTTGATCTACCGTAATCTATTTAAAGCATCCACCGTAACCTCAATGTTTATCCACCTTAATCTAGGCTCCCACCGGTACCGTGGTCGCCTTCACGCATGCGGATGTCTGCGGCTTTCCCGGTACGGTAGTTCATCGATTGACCTCCGATTACGGTACTTTATCGATCTCGCTGATTACTGTTGAGTTTTCCTAGATCGCATTGACTATTGTAAATTCTATAGGCTACGGTTGTTTATCGATGGGCTCTGGTTCAGGTCCGATCGCTGCTCGTGTGGGCGTCGTGTGCGGCCTGTGCCTCGCGGGTACTGTAGCCGCGCTTTACTACACCATGCGCTACTCCACGGTCGCGGCTCCGCCGAAGCATCTCCTGCGCTTCGAGCCGGAACCCGCAAACAACCTGGTACGGTGATTGACACGGATGCTGTATGAACCAGCTACACGGGCGCTCAATACCAGTCATTAAAAACGTCCCGAGCCGGAGCCGGAATCCGGAATAAAGAAGCCGTTACTAAAAGGCGCCACAGTATCGAAATTGGAATGGCTGCACGCGAAAACAAAACTTTAAGGGGGAAATGAACGGTAGCGGTGACACCAGACCGCGCCGCGACCGCAACGCAAGCTGGAATTTTGCCAGCTCGGCCTTGCTCTGCGCTCATTGGTTCCCAGAATTAGGGGCGTGGCCGAAGAGTTCTCTTGATTTCGAATGCAGGGGAAATACTGGTTTGAGCACCCGTGAGCTAATAGGCTAGGGTACGGTAGTTTTCGGTATGATAGAAAGAGATTCGCTGTCGGTGAATGGTTTATTGAAGAGGGATTTTCAGTAGTTAATAATTTGCTAGAAATCGATACAGAGCCGTGAAATATCCTGTCTATTAGAAGACTACGGTAAATGATGGTTATCGATTGCAGGACACGGCAAAGTGCCACAGCCCGGCCGCCTCCACGCCCACTAAGAGGTACGGTACTATCGATTATTGATCGATCGCTTTTCGTTGCTGTTGAATATCGAGTTATACCCTTCATTACTGTAGATGATCGATAGATACGGTATCGATATCGATTGATAGATACCGTCGAGAGTGGGATACTGTATTTTCCCACAATTGCAGAACTCGTGAGTGCTCCAGCTGATTTACCCTCTGGCCAGCGACTACCGTACCTTCTTATCCCGACCGTACCTCTAACGTGTCTCACCACATTGCGCTCCCCATCCCGTTTCCATCACTGACCTGTCTTTCCACTTGTAATGTAGTAATAAAATGTTCAAAGGGAAATGTGGTGTTTGTTTTCAGTGTTTGCTTTGAAATGTTGCCATCATACAACGATATCTGTGACAGTTATGGGACTTTATCTGTGTTTTGTTAGTGAATAATGCGTTGAGTACGGCAGGGGAGATAGGGTAGACTACCGTAATCTTCAGAGTTTGATGGCATCGTAGTCGTCGAGATTCTTCTCATTATCCTTGGTCTCCTCGCCCGTCTGGCCTTCAGTCTGCAAAATGCATGCGATTACGGTAGTTTCTGCTGATGTAAGTGAGAGAGGCGGGAAGTAATTGGTGCAGTTTTTATAGTATTCGGTTTTCAGGATGGGGATACGGTATGATACACGGTTGTAAGGAGGATACTGTTAGTTTCTAGTATTACCTGCTTATCCTTGTTGGAATTTCTCGTCTTTCCCGATTTCTTGCTGCTTTTCTTGTCCGTTTGCTCCGTTCCATCCTGCTTCTTCGTCTTCTTCTGACTTTCCCTCTCTCGACTGTTGCCTGAGATGGGGAGACTATAGCTTTATGATACGGTCGATCATCAGAGTTATTGTAGCTGCCATTCGGGTTACGGTAGATAGCTAGATAATGGTTTAGCCTCGGGATACGGTAGATCAAGGCGACCTATTCTTTTATCTTGTGGTATTGTTTAACGTTTAACTGTATAGTATTTCCATAAAGATTCCTGCGGCTATGTTGTACATCTATTTGTGAAGCCCAGTCGATTAGTGGCTCTCTCCATTTTGCACACTCACAGAATCACCTGGCCGAGTGACGAAGGAGTGTGCAGAAAAGAGAGAGCTACTATTCGATCCGACAACACCATTATTCCTGGTTTTTCCTTTCTAGTTTGAACTGCAGTTCCTCGAATTGTTGCTATTGACTGAGTTGCTATCACAAACTGAGTCCAAGCCCCAAACTGCGGCTTCGGTCCAGAGAGATGAAGCATGGCGGAAGGATATAATCCATTCCAAAATACATTTGGACATTGATGGATTGGCATGGGGAGGAAATGGACAAAAGAACCCTCCCCTGCTTTCTTTTTCTCTCACTCACTCGAGATAGAGAGAGAAGCAGTCTACTAGAACCATTACCTCGGCCCATTGATTATCTCTCCTCCTCTCGCCTTTTCCCATCACATTACACTCTTTAACGCACTGGATCTGATAATGTTTCGAGCATGAACTCCTCCTTCTTATCTATTTCACGCCTGTTTTTTCTCAGGAAATGAAGGGTGTCCCGCAACGAAAGATGACTTACTGGAACGTGAAGGGTACCGTGACAGGTAGGGTTTATTTTGATAAATATATATATTTTTAAAGCCATTGTATGCGATAAATCATCAATAACACTATTGCATTGACAATATGATGAAAATGGCGATCGTTCTACTGACCCAACTAGGCTTCGAACCGGAAAATACAGTACATAAGAACCCGTCTCAGTTCGCGTTGTTTGATGGAACTTTGGACCTTTACGTGCGCTCTCGGGTTATTCTCGTTGATCCAATCCGGTGTTTTGCCACTGTTGTCCGACGTCGGTTATCGTATGAAGTGAAGAGCGTCGACTGAAGGATGCTCCTCAGCAGTTAGTGCTTACTTTTGGTCATCTTTGATTAGATCTGGTGTTCCCTTCCAGGTTGGTGATACTGATTTAGTCTAAGGCTGAGCCTTAGCGTGAACCTAAGCAGCCTAAGACCGACCCTAAGCAGTCTAATTCAGACAGTGCCAACGAGCAAGTGCGGGTGCCCAATGTGATCGCGCTAGTAGGGCTGCCCGCCCGCGGCAAGACCTACATCTCGCACAAACTGTGTCGCTACCTCAACTGGATCGGCATCAAAACGAAAGGTTTGCCTTAATAAAAAGCATTTGGGTGCAAAATAAAGGCAATGCTCGCTCCATTTGGTACGCTCTTCACCTAAAGATCGTGCCTAAATTTGAATAATATTATGTATTTCGATCAATATTCCCATCGCAGCCTTCAATGTGGGCGAGTACCGAAGGAAAGCGTGCAATCTGGAGGAGCAGGGCGAGTTCGAGTTCTTCTCGCCACACAACAACAAGGGCAACAAGATCAGAGAGTGAGCGATTGTCCATTCCAAATACCGACTCATCCCATGTCGAATCATTCGAAACTCCGATCAACCAAGCACCATAGAGTCTTGCTCTCGAACTTGAAGTGAAGGCGAAACCCTTAGCGTTGTTTCTGAACGCGTTATTGTTCTGAAACTCGGAGATTTCAATTATTGATTTTAACCATTCCCAGTTTCACCGATAATTGTTTTGTCCTTCAGAGATTGTGCTCGTCTAGCTATCGAGGATATGGGAAGGTATCTGGACTCGAAGGAGGGAGAAGTGGCGGTGAGTTACGGTTAAAATATAGATTGGAAGCTTATTTGGGACTCTCTTCTAGTCACTCTCTTCGTTGTAGTGTGCGTATGGTAATTTCGCAGGTTAGATCACCTGAGCCTGTTTCACTAACCTTGAAAATGAGCGTTATGATTAGTGACGGAGTTTCGCTCTCACCATTGCGCACACTCTTGTTAATCAGACAGACGAGATAGTGTGCAAATTAGAGAGAGCAGAGACAGGAAACGGTATCACAAGTTGTGTGGTTCCCTCAAGCCCCCTAGGATAGTTTTGACCTTTATTTATTTATTTATTGACATTATGGATGCCGCAGACGTTCCCAGCTCTCTCTCCATTCGGCACACTCTATTGTCTGTAATGCCGCAGATAATTGACCAGCGAGAAAGTGTGGCTGGGTGGAGAAAAAAGAAGCGGCATCACTAATTGCCATCCTGACTCGCGAAAATTGGATCGTATTACAGATTCTGGACGCCACTAACACGACTCGCGCTAGGAGAAAGCTGCTGGTTGACTACTGTCGGTAAGAGGGGAGGGACAGATAGAAAAAGTATTGCAAAATACTTGAACTTTCTTCGGTTGTTGGTCCAGGTTGCGACCGCGCAGATTGAAATGAGAGGGATGGAATGGAAATCGAGATAGGGCAGGGACAGAAACAGTCGCACAATTATCTGGGACAGAAACCGAAGAAGCGCTAGATACTTGGGCCATGAGAACTATATCTTTCGATTATCTCCCTTGACCTTGTATTGGACGAGGGGATTATTCCGGGAGAAAATTGGGTCACAATACCTTGAAAAATTACTCACGAACTTGTATTTTCATTGTTGATATTTTTTGAAGACAATGAGCACAACTTATCGCCGTTTCCCAGACACTTGAATTCTATGGGAGAGTTGAAACCGGAATCTCACAGCCAAGCATTCGCGGTACGGGGTTTTGTTGTATGTGACTATGATTGGAAAATCGGCAAACTTTCTAGCGATGAATGTATATGGGAACTATGAAACGCCGAAATCATTGTTCTTCCAATTGTCACTCTCGACCCAAGGCATTCCTATTGAATGAAGGAATGGGCATTATTTTGACAAGTTTGTCGATAATAACTAGGCTTCGCGAATCAAAATAGCACGGTCTCTAACAACAAAATCCAGAACCGCGAGTGCTTGGCTATGCGATTCCGGTTTCGCCTCTCCCATATTATTCAAGTGTCTGGGACATGGTGATTAGATGAACTCACCGTATTATAGAACAGGGATCGAAAAGTTGGTCGGACCCGACGCAGTCAACCCACAAATTTTGACCAAATTGAAAAATAGGGGGAAAATAGGCAAATTTTTGAAATCAACCCACATTTTTGGCAAATTTTAACTGAATTTTTGAAATTTCACAATATCAACCACACTTTTTGACAAATATTTACTAAATTTTCGAAAGTTTACAAAATCAACCCACAAATATGGACTATTTAGGAATTCGACCCCTGTTATAGAAAGTACCTCGTCATTACAGAGAAATGCAGCACAACCCGCCCTTCCGCGTGTTCTTCATCGAGTCCGTCTGCGACGACCCCGACATCATCAATTCCAATATCACGGTGAGTTTTCGATTGATCCAGTCCAAGTATTTTCTCTGTCCAGTCCAACCAATTTCATACTAGGAGAATTGGGGTTACACCTCACTTATCTGTCTGCTTCTTTCACTCTGCTCGGTTGCTGTGTACGGGTCGGAAACCAAAAAATATACCCAAATGGTTGCAATTCTAACCATTCATTTATCTCGTTATTTGCATTTTATTTTAATTATAGAAATGAATAAGTTTAAATATCCGCAGGAAGTGAAGACGTGCAGTCCGGACTACAAGGGCATCATGAGTGAGGAGGCAGCCAAGGAGGATTTCATGAAGCGAATCGAGATGTACAAGATGCAGTATGAACCGATTGATGAGGAGGCCGATGAGGAGCTCAGCTATATCAAGGTGAGCGATATATGTCCATTCCAAGGTATATCAAATCCATTCTAAGGTAGGGTAAGCATATTGCTGAAACGTGTGAGGGCGGTTATTGAGACGCGCTTGACAGGTTGTTATGGTTGTTTTCACCGTGCTTTGAGTAAGGATGGAATAAATGCTGATGATGAATCTTATGAGAGTATATCAAAATTATTGACGTTTAGATATTTTTGGTAGTCAACGAAACTAGAAGTTAACGGGTCATCAAGCATATGTTGAAGCTCCAAAATATGAGCATCACCAAACTGTTCTCCCGTGTTGTTTTAGCGTAAAGATCAGCCTATTAGCCGACACGTGTGCCCAATATTATGCTGGTACTTTATTAATTAATTAATTTAATATTATTAATTCCCGGTGATCAACGCGGGCAAGTCCTTCTACGTGCACAACGTGAACGGGCACGTGCAGTCACGCGTCGTCTACTTCCTCATGAACATCCATCTGCTGCCGAGGAGCATCTATCTGACCCGGTGAGACAACAGTACTCCTCCTAGGAGCCTACATTGCTCTATAGTATCGGAAGCTGATCTTTTATTATTGCTGTTTTTAATTTCTGTTTTTCTACGGTGGAAAGGGGAAATTGTTTACCACCTCACATATCTATCACATACACTTGCTGGGACTCTGAATCACCTGGATAACTAACCCCATTTTTGTGATCTGGGAAGACGGATGTAGGCTGGCCTGCGGCTTCGAGTTGAAGAGCAAGGCACTCGCACGGGGCTGTGCAAGTGCACCTTTTCCGTCAAATAGTGAACATGAATCGTAAACTGAAAATTACAAAATAACACAAATTTTCGAGACAATGCGAGAGGCATAGTGGAGAGAGTGTCTCATTCATGGGATATGTTTGGAATGAGTTTCACTGTTCCCACTAGATGACGAATTCTCCAGACACGGCGAGAGCGAGTACAACCGGATCGGGAGATTGGGCGGGGACGCACCGCTGTCTGAGAACGGACTCAAGTACGCGTCCCGGCTGCAGAACTACTTCGAGGTGAATCATATAGTACTATTTTTTATATTTTTAATGTTATTATTACCCCAGTGTAAAATACTACGTATAAATTGCTTGATAATCTTCACAGATTTTGAAGTGATTCTCATAGAATGGCTAAAACCCATTTCTGATGGCTCAATTACTTCATAGAAATTATTGCTTCAAAAATGGCGTTATAGGGAAAGATATGAGATATGTTCATACACTTCGAAACGATACATATAGAATGGATGAAGCTAGCATTCCGTGGGGATAGTTTTCAGACCTGATTTGTTTGAAACTCGTTGATTTCGTGCCGCCAATGTGGTGCAATAGTGAAGAGAAAGTGTTTGCAATCGTTCATAGCAGGGTTTGCCATCATTGAAATAAGTTGTTTCAATGTCCGGATTCGCTTTATAACTTTTTTTGCGTCCGGTAGAATTATGAAAATGGTGCACCGTCGGATCGCAGAATAAGTAGGAGTTATATTATATCACTATGAACTCGGTCAAAAAGTCGTATCACTCGCAGATTCGAAGTCGCTATTTAGCCTAACCTTTTTCCAGAAGGAGAAGATCAACGAGCTGCGGGTGTGGTCGTCGCAGAAGATCCGTGCAGCCCAGACGGCATCTAAGATGGCCCATATCGCACAGCACGTCGAGTACTGGAAGGTGCTGGACGAGATCGATGCCGTGAGTTACTTTTTTCTAAACAATCATCGCCTGCGAGTTTCGTGCTATGAGATTTCCAGTTCATATGCACAACTGAATGAGTATCAATTGTTCGATTCGATCTATGTAGATGAAAAAAAACCCTAATTTTTGGATACACGATTTTCGTAGACACAATTCTAAACATGCAGAAATGGAGCTTCCGAGAAACAATTTTGCTAATCTCTTCATCGGGGAAACCTGATTGCTGGTAAAGTACTGTAAGGGAAGAGTGATGTATCCTGATTTCTGTTTAGGGAATCTGTGAGGGACTCACGTACGAGGACTTCGAGTCCAGATATCCCAAGCAGTTCGGAGAGCGCGACAAGGACAAATATCACTATCGGTTGGTCATTATTTAGTATACATCTAATTAGGTAATTAAATAAAATTAATCTGTTAGAGATATGAAAAACACTGTGTTCATAGATAGGAGATTCGTAGTCTGTTTGTATACTTTCCCCTTGTACATATTGTTTTTACAATCCAGTGCTTTCGCCAATTCCATTTCATCAATCATATTTCTCGTCTCTTGGAATTATCGTGAAACACAAAAGAGTCGTGCCGCCAATTTCTGAATTTACACCCCATGTATATACTTTTTCATTCTATTTTCACAAACACCTTTTTAACGATATCAGGTGGATTGTAGAGACGGTTAGGTGGTATTACCATATCATGTCGCTTTTGTGTTTTATCCTTACTTTTAGAGACAAGAAAAGGGATTGGTGTGATTTTGCAGCAAAGTCCATTCTCAAACCATTTCATAGTAATTCATTTTCAGGGGCGTTTTCGGGGCATTTTTTATCGATTGCGAACTGAAATCCTACCGTAATACTTCCCAGATATCCCTCGGGCGAGTCGTATGAGGACCTCGTGGCGAGACTCGAGCCGGTCATCATGGAGCTGGAGAGACAGTCCAACGTCCTGGTCATCTCCCATCAGGTGCGATTTATTTTAAAATTTACTTTTAAAAAATTAAAATAAAATAAACCTTACCCGCTATGCGAGTGAGCGAGTTTCGTTTTGGGTTTCAGCTCTCTCCATTTTGCACACTTTCCTTTCGCTGATCTACACCGTGGAATAATAGTTTCACGCATTTTATATGAATCGTCTTGAAGCCTGTGATCGATTCTGGAAACACATTTGTTCACTATAACAACTTTATGAATGCAGAATAGAGAGAATTACTTTTCTAAAAGTCGAATTTGATGGCCCAATTCGATTTCTAAAAAGAGTGAATAAATATAGCGCCTTTTTGAAGTCATAATCTCGAAATCTGGCAGTATGTTTTCGTTTGTCTTTTGCCTACACAGTGAACAGCTTGTTAATTTATTATTGAAGCTATTTTATATAATTTATATTATTTATTTTAGGCCGTGCTACGGTGCATTCTGGCCTACTTCACGAACCAGAATAGAGACGACCTACCGTATCTCAAGGTGAGACGGGCTACCGTACCTTCGTGCCTCGGACGTTGATAAATAATTAGATAAATGATAATTATGTATCTCAAGGTGCCGCTCCATACCGTCATCAAGCTGACGCCAAAGGCATATTCGTGTGAGGTGAGCGAGGATTTCGGCCGTGAGATCATATTGAAAAAGAAGTTGCAATTTAATTATTTTTTCACCGAATACAACATGTTAAACCATTTTTGCTTCACATAATCACATGGTATGCGAACTCGGGTGAGGTAGACATACGTGTTCTTTATAGGGATTTGAAACCGGGTGGGTTGTAGTCACACCATGTGAATGTAAAGGAGGAAGAGCTTCAAAAGTGCTGGGTGCTGGGTAAGCGGTCCAAAAAAATAAATTTAGGGAGAGGTGTTGACTGTGAGAATACGCTTTAATTTCAGGTCGAGATGTTCAAGTTCGACATCGCTGCAGTGAATACGTACAGAGAGAAACCGAAGACTGACGGAGTAAGCTCGGATTGGCCATTTTTGGAATTTTTGTTTGACCAATTTGTTCGTATTGATCACACAAAAATCCCAGTCGAGAAAAGGTTGTTCTGAAATAGGTTGTGTCCGAAACCGCATTTCTCCTAGAAAATATTTTCCGAAAAAAGTTGAATCACCGAAATATGAGGGGGGAGGGGGGGGGTTGGTAATGGTCTCGCTCTTTCACAAACATTGTCATCGATGAAAAAAGACGCAAGAATGTGAGTGTGTCAGACCGTTATTCGAATTTGATTTTTTTTAAATTACAAAGTACAGTAATCCCATTCAAGACCAAGAAGGAGGGAGACTTAGACCTCTGTGATTCCCCATGGTAAGGGAGTGGATGTCGTGATTGAGTGTGGTGAATAGTGTTGCCGGATCGACTAGTTCTCTCTCCATTCTGCACACTATCTGTCTCGTCTGTATGACCGGCGAGGGAGTGTGCAAAATAGAGAGACCACTATTCGATAAGGCAACACTGGTAGTGCTCCGCATGTTCCCTTTCTTTCCCTCTTTTCTGGCGTTCTTCATTCCTATCTAATATGTGGTGCTCATTAAAATATAAATATAAATTTTATAAATTTAATAATTTACTAATTTCAGAGCGCGACGCACGCCGAGCAGTAGAGGAGTAGTGGAGATTATCTAGATCGCTTGATCACTCTATCCTGTATATCACTTATTATGCTATATATAATTTACGAGATTATGAAACAAAAAATATATATTGTATCACAACCTAACTCGCTCAATTGGAATACACAGTAGATTTATGTGTACATGCGTTTATATCAATTTCGGATGTGTAGTATTGGTCGGATTGTATTATCAAATTCTACCTGATTTAGTAATGTAGATAAACAATTTTAACACATGATTAAGCACAGCTGTTCAATGTCGTTTTTATCGATGCATTGTACCTCTTGATGCTACCGGATCGAACAGTTCCAAACATTTCTCGTGAATCTGACCGGTGTGTGCAGATTGGAGAGAACTGAGCACACTTTAATTTAAATTTATTTATTTGTTTAAGATGGCTTCGATGCCGACAGATTGGTTGTTGCGGGGCGAGTCAATAGAGTATGCAGGTGATTCAATTAACTTCGATTCAATCCGATTATTTATCAGTCTGTTTATTTGTGAAGGAAATTTGTCAGAAGATGGAGGGGAAACCATTGTTTATAGGTTTCATAAAAAAATAATTCACCGTCAGGAGGTATGTATGAAACTCATCCAGTTTTAAACCGAAAATGGGCTGTCCTAAAGGAGAAAATTGGAAGAGTTCCATGCATACCTCGTCAGGGCGAATGCACGAACACATTTCAATATGAGAAGCATTTTAAGAAAATAGCACAACATTGTACGTTACAATGATCAAGACTGTTGTCCAGATACCTTGGAATTCCTGTTGACTCCGTTATCCAGAGAATTAGATTTTGATTTTATAGTGGGTTTTCCGGTCCGAACAACGATAGAGTGTGCAGAATAGAGATATCTGGAAAGCGAATGTATTCGTTTCAGAGAATGCAATGGGTTTTGCAAGTGCGTTATCGGCAGTTAGAACAACTATTATGTAAATATATGTATATGTAGTAATATATGTAGCACGTGAATTGAAAAGATTTGGTTCCCGATTTGGCATCACTACTTCAGATCACTAATGCAAACAAAAATGAATCGATAAATCCGAACTACCGTAATCTTATAGTTGGTGATTCAGAGAATTCGATGGGGCTGCTGGTGGCGGGAGGTCGCATCGACGGCCAATTGATCATGACGAACTACCGGATGCTCTTCGTGGCGGCGTCATTCGATGAAAACGAGGTGAATTCCTTTCGCTACAGGAAGGGTTACGGTAGCTGGATCTGTAGACGGTGAGAATGAGTTACGGTAAATAGATGCTAGTATTGGCTTCATTCGATGAGAACGAGGTGATTGCTTGTTGGTCTTGCCGGATATTAGCTCTCTCCAGGCTCAGTGGCGTTTCACATATCAGACTAAAATCGAAATTTAGTGGAGATTGCAATGAAACTGGGGATCACAGTGTCGAAAATTAGAAATAAGACTTGTTGTGTTATGATTATTTAGAATATTATCCTTCTCTATTATACACATTTTGCGGTAAGAACTTCGAAATGGTGTACACAATACACAAAGGAGAAAGCTACCAATAACTAGTGCTTCCTCTTTTAATGAATATTTTTTTGCAATTCCAGGAATTCAACCCGATATTCGATATGCCCGTCGGGTTGATACTCAAGATTGAGAAGATCGGTAACCAGAGTGGCATGGGAAGGAAGGGAGAGATATATGGAGTGGTCATCTCAACCAAGGTATTTATTAGTGATGCCAAATCGGAAACAACTCTCCTCATTCTGCATGGTATATCCCTGGTCAGAGCAACAGAAAAGAATGCGCATTGAGAATGGTCGATTCCCATTTGCGCTCGGAAAAGTAATTGCAACTGATTTATCTCAGCCAAGGTAATTGTTTCGGCGCTTGTGACGTTTACTTGCCGCTAAATGAAGAGATGGGCGAACTTTTTTGTAGTGATGCGAAAAAAAAAGTGATTCACTATTGCCGTATTCGAGTTTTTTATTCGACCTAGTGAAATGATGCTCCATTGTATTGACATAAACGTTTAAAACCTGCAGGCTGTGATGGATCGTCCCTTTCTTGACGTACTCATAATCCGATATTATCAGCCCAACAACTGCATTCTTTTAAATTTTATATAATGTTACTATTAATAATGCTAATTTAAATTAATATAAATAATATCAGGACAACAACTGCATCCGAATGACGTGCTCGGATGCGGCCAACAGACGCAAGAATCTAGTAGAAGCCCTCTCGAGTGTCGCCTTCCCAGTGCATAGAACCAAGGTCGGGAAATTTTTAAATATTGAACTTTAATAAATATTTTTATTTTTTAGTTTGTAAATAATCGAGCGAGCTGATGACTTATTTGTGAAAACAGTGAGATGCTTGAGATATTGTTCTATCGCTATGTTGAGGAAACGTGTATTAGCCGTTCTTGATCAACCGGTGAAAGCGCGTTCCACAATGATTTCGTACACTTTTTAAAAGTTGAGGCTACAATGCTCGGTCATGTCATCATCAAATTAATATGAATAATTAAATAATATGAAAAGTATTTTAATAAAATGTTATTTGAGAAGCTGTTCGCCTTCAGTCACGAATACGACGAGGAGGCAGTGGATGGGTGGACGATTGCCGATCCTCAGGTGAGAACTTTTGTGATGACAAATAGGGTTGGAAATTCAAGGATTGACTCTCTTCATTATGCACACATTCTCGTTTCTCTAACCGGCTAAAGAGTGTGCAGAATGGAGAGAGTGGTCTTCGAATTGGTATACTATTCACACCGATAAAAAAGTGAACGCAAAAAATCTTCACTATTTTCCCCTCTTCACTACCGCTCTTCACATGCTAACTCACGTCTATAAATGAAAGCTTATGAGGTTTGGTGAAATAGTATTCCGCAGTGTTGATGTGAACTTTTGAAACGTACATGCTACAATAGTTTGTCCGCTCTAGGTGCTAAAAAATCGGAACTGACTCTCCTCATTCTGAACGGTATATCACCGGTCAGTGCGGTCAGAGAAGCGAGAGCGTGCGTATACTAGTGTACTAGTCCGTACCATCTATTCGAATTTAATTTATTTTGTTTTATTTATTTATTCTTTTCTATTCTCAGAGGGAGTTCACTCGACTGGGAATCCCTTCGTCCTCGTGGGAGTTTTGCACGCTGAATTCCAACTACCAATTGGCAACGACGTATCCGAGACTGGTGGGTGATCTATTTTAATTTACCGGACTTTTTTTCCCCCTGAATTTTGAAACACTTATCTTCGCAGAAGGTCGCATAATATTTTATAGTATGCAATGTTTTGAAGTGTTAATAATTGAGCGGGATGAAGTTTACCTCATGAGATAGACATGACATGAGAAAACATGAGAAAGAATCCTTCGGTGACCAGGAAGGCTGAGGTTTCTTGAATGCTTAACATTTAGAGTGATAATACTGTTTCAATAAATAATCTTGAAAAACAGTATTTAACTCCAGTAGAGTTCGACACACACGTCACGGTCTCTCCATTTCGCACAATCTTTCTCCCGATGGAGTAGCGAGATAGTATGCAGATTGGAGAGAGCGGAGAACCGAGGAACAACATGGCTAATAATCATTCCAGATGGTTGTCCCTGCCGCGGCCGTTCAATCTGGCAAGGAATTCATCAAGAAAGTCGCCCACTTCAGAAGCAAACAACGATTCGCGGTCAGTCATTCATTAAATTGAATAATAAGACATCAAATGTTTTTTATCAACGATATCTCACAGGAATTTTCATCCCTTTTGATCTTTCGTGAACAGAGGTACACAAGTTCTTTGTTTGACGCTTTTGGGCAATACTATTTTAACTGGCAAATTGAGTATACCGTATCTGGATCGAACGGAGTTCTCTCCATTCTCCGCACCCCCTCAATAGTCAGATATGCGAGAGAGTGTGCAGAATAGAGAGCGCACTATTTGATCCGCTCGGGAGAGAGGGACGATTGCCATCATGGTAGAGTTGCGATTTCGGAGAGTGAATAGGATGCCTGGTGAATCCATGACTCGGCGAAAGGAAAAAAAGCAACGGAAGTATATCGGCTACAATAGTACATCAGATAGTACAGCTACAATAGTACAGCTGTCGCCAAAAAAAATAATCGAATGAGGATAATGTACTGTAGCGGCTAAGCTGAATCGATCGAATCTCTCTAATCTCGGCTAAAGTTTTGGCTAAAGAGCCTGCAGAATAGAGCGCGCACTAGTCGATCCCGGAACACTATGGAGAAGGAGGCATGGGTATCATGGTAGAGTTGCGATTTCGTTTGTGACGTGAATTGCTAGTGAGTCGATGTTTCAGCGAGATCATAAAAGCAGCAGAAGTCCCTCGACTTCAATATCGCCGCTGTAAATGGTTGAAAAAACGATAATTTAACAAACGATGCTAGTGTACGGTAGGTGCTAATTTGGATCGAATATCTCTCTCTCTAATCTGCACACTTTCTAGTTGGCTAGAAAGTGTGCAGAATGGAGCATGCACTATTATATTCGAAAATACTAGAGAGAAAGAGGGAGTTTTGGATTTTGGTCGGTAAAGTGGATTCCTTTTTTTGTAAAAGCTTGTAAAAGAGATTGTAAAAGCAGAAAAAGTTTATCGGCTACAATTTGATGCTAGGTAGAAGTTGCGGAAATAAAACTAAACGAATGATGATAGTGCACTTTAGGTGCTATTTTGGATCGATCGAATCGCTCTCCAATCGGCGCATTATCTCTATTATCAAATAGGCGACAGAGTGTGCAGAATGGAGCGCGCACTAGTCGATCCACTTGGGAGAAAATTGGCATAGTGGTAGATTTGCGATTTCTGGGGTGAAGTGAACTCCTAGTAAATCCATGATTCAGAGAGAGTTTGGCATTTTGGTCGGTGCAGTGGATTCCTAGTGAGTTCATGATTCAGCGAGATAATAAAAGCAATAGAAGTCCATATGCTTCAATCTCAAGGCGAGTGATTCTGCAAAAATAAAACTATACGAATGATGCTAGTGTACTGTAGGTGTCGGGCTGAATCGCCCTTAATTATCTTTAATTTGCACACTATTTTTTGTTTCTGGGTGGCTAAAGAGTTTGCAGAAAGGATAGCGCGCAAACGCCGATCCCGGAACACTAGGGAGAAAAGGGGGAGTTTGGTATCATGGTCGAGTTGCGATTTCGGTAAGTGGACTGGATACCTAGTGAGTCCATGATACAGCGAGATGATAACAAGAATAGATGTATATAGGCTTCAATGTGCCTAGCGGAAGCAGTTGATAAAATAAAGCTAAACTAATGATGCTAGTGTACTCTAGGTGCTGAGCTGGATAAACCATACCTCTATCTAATCTGTACACTCTCTCTTGTCAGATAGACGAGGAAGTGTGCAGAATGGAGAGAATTACATTTCGATCAGATAACTCTTGGGAGAGAGACAGAGAGAGAGAGAGAGAGTTTTGAGATCATGGTAGTTGGAGTGGATACCTCAAAAAAAAATCTCCCTCACTCCCTATTACGCATGCTCTCTTTTTTCTGACCGGCGAGAAAGCATGAGCAATGTGGTGATTTTTTTCGCACGCTCCTGGTACCCTGCGAGTCCATGTTTCAGTGTGATGGTAATAGCAGCAAATGTTCATCGGCTTCAATGTTAGGGTGGTCTTTATGACAAAAAGTAAAATTAAACGAATGATGCTAGTGCACTGTAGCTTCTGAGCGGTATCGACCTTACTTCTCTCTAATTTGCACACTCTTTTGCGGGCGGCTGAAGAGTGTGCAAAAAGGAGAGCGCACTAGTCGATTCCTGAACACTAGGATGAAAGGAGATTGTTATCACGGTAAAGTTGCGATTTCGGAGATTTCGGGAGATGGAGTGATTCTCTAGTTAGTTCGTGATTCTGCGAGATGATAAAAGTATAACTTCATCGGCTACAATTGACTTCGGGTGATGCTGCAAAAATAAAAGTAAACGAATTATGCTAGTGCACTGTAGGTGCTAATTTGGATCGAATCTCTTTCTACTCTGTATACTCCCTTTAGTCGGTTAGGCGAGGGAGTGTGCATAATGGAGAGCGCACTAATTGATCCGACAACATTAGGGAGAAAAAGAAATATTGGTATTATGGAAGAGTTGTGATTTCGAGGGTGACATGAATTCGTAGTGATTCCATGTTTCAGCGAGAAGATTAAACTAGCAGACGTTTATCGGCTACATTATTTTGGTAAAAATGCCTTTGATAAAAATTATCTAATGATGCTAGTGCACTGCATGTGCTGAGCTGGATCGATCGAATCTCTCTCCATTCTGCACATTTCCTCTAATATTAAACAGGCGAAAGAGTGTGCAGAATGGAGAGCGCACTATTAGATCCGGGAATACTATGGAACATAGGTGTGCACGCCGCCGGCTACAAAATTTTGACCCATGTATAGAGGGATACATGGGTGCGAGGGGAGTATCAGACACCCCCTCGCACCCACGTTAATGTTTCTTTTAAAAAAAATCCATTTGACGATAACCAGATTACGGTATTTCATGCTACCGTGTCATGTAGAGATACGGTAGAGTACATTGGGATCTGATCCTTGAGGTCGAAAATTTCGAACCATGACCGTACCCATGTATACTTGGCTTGAAACAGGTCGCCGCCAAGGTTGCACAGGTATGCTACTGAGAATGAGGGTGTCTCTGATCTTTGGATCAGAGATCAATTCTCAATCCGTGTTTATACTGATTCATCATAGATATCATATATCCTGTCCCCTGCCTCTTTCTCTTCCTTCTCTCCCCCCTCGCTTCTCCCCCGCACTTCCCCCTCTATATAAACCCCTGCTTCCGTGATAAAGTATCTTCTACCCACTGAGCTACCGACAGATGGGATTTGGGATCTTGGTCGGTGAAGTGGATTCCTAGTGAGTTCATGATTCAGCCAGATAATACAAGCAGCAGAAGTTTATCGGCTACAATTTTATTGCGGCTGGTGAGGAAAGAAATATACGAATGATGATAGTACACTGCTAATTTGGATCAATCGAATTTATTTTAAATCTGCACAATCACTCGTCGGTCTGATTGTCTAAAGAGTGTGCAGAATGTAGAGCGCACTATTTCATCCTGCAAATTTAGTGGTGATAACATTGACATGGTGGAGTTACGATTTCGGGGGTGATGTTCTAGTGAGTCGGTGTTTCAGCAAGATGATAAAAGCAGCAGAAGTTTATCGGCTACAATGCGTAGTTGAATTTGACTGAATAAAAAAAACTAAAATCGAATTATGCTTGTGTACTGTATGTGCTATGCGATCCGGGAACACTAGGGATAAAGATGTATGTTGGTATCATGGTAGAATTGCGATATCGGTGTGGACCGGATGCCTGGTGAGTTCATGATTCAGCGATATGATATAAGCAATATACATCTATTGGCTACAATTCGTTGTGGGCTGATATGACAAAAATATGTATGCTAGTGCACTACATGTGTTGATCTGGATAGACCATGTCTCTCTCTAGTCTGCACACTCTTTAGCCAACTAGCGCGCTCTAGTTGATCCGGGAATAATAGGAAGAAAGAAGGAGTTTGGAATCTTGGTCGATGAAGTGGATTCCTAGTGAGTATGTTTCATCGTGACGGTGAAAGCATCAGAAGTTAATCGTATGTAATGCGGCAAAAATTAAAATAAACGAATTATGCTTGTGCACTGTAGGCACCGATCGGCCGAATTTCTTTGTCTTTTCTGAACACTCTCAATAGTCAGATAGGCAAGAGAGTGTGCAGAATGGAGAGCGCACTGTTCGATCCGCTAACACTAGTTTACAATAGTATGTAGGTACTGTAGTCTAATGAGTGTACTGTAGGTGCTGAGCTGGATCGATCGAATCTCGGAGGCGGTAATTCTGCGATCTTCGCAACCACTCACTGGCATGACCATGAAGAAGAGCTCGGAGGACGAATTGTTAGTCTAAAAACTAAAATAATTCCAAAATCATTCCAATTATCCTCAGTTACTAATAAAATACCGTTCTCGAGAGCGTTGGAGATTGCATAGGTAGATGATTAAAAACAATTTCGATAGTTTGTTTGAGTGATTCCATCTATGCTCTTTGTTCAACACATCCGTTTGTAGGTACATGAAGATGATCGTCGACTGCAACATAAATGTGCATAATGTCATTAATATATTTCGATTTTCCCAAATATCAGGCAATTTGAGTTTCTTTGGTTAGGTACTATAAAGAAAACATTGTTCGCAAGGCTAAACGTAGAAAAACGCTGCATATGAAAAGTTGATCAGAGATTTCCTAAAGTAATGATGTGTAAAGTTTTTTTTAAAACATATTGTCTATTAAACATTTGTTCTGTTAAGGTACATGAAGATGATCGTTGATTGCAACACGAATGGGCACAGAATGATCATCTACGATGCGCGTCCCTCAGTGAACGCGACGGTGAACAGAGCGAAGGGAGGAGGATACGAGATGGAGTATGATAGGTATGAAGCCCCGCCCCCTTTGTGGCCACGCCCCCTACTTAATTTTATTCCGAAACTATCCTAACAGTTAGTTGTCTTTCCTGAGAGGGAGCAGGGAATGTCAGCGATCATAGGCGAGTAGGTTTCTGAAAAAAGGAATCAAGTACTAACCAAATGAATAGTTGAATGAGATATAAATGAATTGCACTTGAAACATCAGAGTTCGTGGGGCGAGAAATACCTAGATTTCTTTAATCTTGTTTTTCGAGAATTTATTATAAAAAATAAATCGATGTGTTATTCATTAAAATCATTACAGATGCTCGCTCAAGTTCCTCAATATCCAGAATATACACGTCGTCAGAGACTCGTGAGTATTTGAATTAATGATGGATGACAATTCGCTACTTCGGAACTCAACTTCGCACATTGCTGTTTTAAATCTCTTAGTTCACATTGCAGCCGTCTGCCCGTTCAGTGCGGACCACGAAGTTGATTCAAAATAGTGATGACAAATCAGCATCGACTCTCCTCATTTTCCATGTTCTTTCGTCTGTTAGAGATACGAGAGTTCACGCGAATTGAGGAGAGTCGAATGCCGATTTGCCAACAATAATTTGAATCAGTCTGCCACGCACTCTTATCGAATGGGAAACCGGCAACAATATTAACTAAGAGGGTTGAAACAGCAATGTGCGAAGTATTGTTCGAATGCGGGTCACGGTCTCTTCATTTGGCGCACTCACTTAATCGGTCGATTGACTCAAAGTCTAGCAAAATGATTGAATTAATGCATGAGAAGTAAGGTTGACAATTCAAGAATGACTCTCCTCATTTTGCATACCCTCTCACCGCTCCGAGAAGAGAGAGATAATGAGAAGTGATATCTTTGCAGATTGAAGAAACTACAAGAGGCCCTGTTTCCCAGAGTGAACAACAAGAACTATCTGAGACAGGTGAGTGCGAGGGATGGAGGGGTGGCATTGCGGATTGGCTCTCTCCATTCTGCACACTTCCTCGTCGGTCAGGTAGATGAAAGAGTGTGCAGAATGGAGAGAGTTACTACTAGGTCAGGCATGATGACTGTGAACAGTATGCAAGAATGAGGGATAATATGGGAATATATTTATGATTTTTATTCTTTAATTAGTTAATCTGATATCATCGAAATAGCCAGATCTCCCTAGACTTTGTGCATTTGATGCAACACCAGAGAATCGGGCATTGTTTTGAGAGTGATTGAGAGGGGTCTATGTCATACGCAGTAGAGCTACTGGTGGATCGAATATGGGCGAATATAACAAGTATCGGAGAGAAAAAAGCCCGGCTTTCTGACGTTTCGTCAAATGCACAAATTCTTTAGGGAGAGCCCCTTTTTCGATATGAAGGCGAAATATCTCGAAATATCTAGAAATAAAAATAGATCGTAGCCGATAGTAGGTGGGGAGGAGTCCCGATTGTTCTATTATTGTAGAGATTGTTGTAGTTATTATTATAAATTACCGTAATTTTATGATACACCAATTTTATGGGGATTACGGTAAATATCGACAATTACTTGCAGGTGGAGGAATCCCGCTGGCTGCATCACATTCAATCGATACTCGAGGTCTGCCCCTTCCCTAACGCACTAGCCAATAATTAATTAATTATTTATTATATAATTAAATTAAGGGCGTATCGTGCATCGTGAATACGGTAGAGAACGAGAAGTGCTCGACGCTAGTGCACTGTTCGGATGGTTGGGACAGAACATCGCAGGTGTGCAATTTAATATTTAAATAATTGGATAATTTTGAAGAAGTTAGAAATCTCAGGTCCGTGATAGAAGTCGCAATTTTTCAGAACATATTATGGAATAAAGTAGAACTGGTTGTTGCTGTAGGGGGATACGGTAGGTCTGAGTGTGCGGTAGGTTTGATTAGTTTGCGTGTTTTCTGATGGAACTAATTTTATAGTTCGCTATCAGGGTCTGATATGATCATAGAATGCCTGTAGGCCAAACAGTTATGCTATTCATGAAACACAACTCCACATTTCACATCATTGCCGACTTTATCGTTTTCAATCTCGATTCTCTACGGGGGAGATCAAAGCGGGGAGGTCACAGAGATACGGTAGTGAGGTACGGTAGGTCACGGGGGTACGGCTGCCGAGGTTTGCGGGGTAGGTCACGCGTGGGCCTCCGTCTTCTCGGCCGAGGCGGAGGCGCGCGAGTCATCGGTCCAGCCAAGCCTCTTGCCGAGCACCTGGTAGAGGCAGAGCCGGGTTTTAGTGTGTTGGTACCGGGGATCCATCAACTCCTGATATTCCCCGGAACCGGGAATTAGCGCCCACACAACTAACCAGGATGTGGTAGCAGTCCACGTCGTAGATGGCGCCCGCGTCGTCCTGCATGAACCGGCCGTCTGAACAGGGGAAACGGTAGAGCCGGCAATTCAGGGCCGGAACCGGGAATTGTCGGAGCCGGAGTCGGCAATTATCCCCCTCGCACTCACCCGCGCACGGGTTCTTGCAGGCCTTGCAGCGCAGGCAGTCCTTGTGGTAGAGCTTGCCGCTGCCCGCGTCCATCGCCGTCTCCATGAGCCGGCCGCCGCAGGCTGCAAGGGAGAGCCGGCAATTAGGAGGAGGAGAGACCGGAGCCAGAGATCAAAGATCAAACGCACCGGCGCAGTTCGGGTTGTACTCGGCCATGTAGCAGTCGGTGCACATGAGCACGTTGGGCTCGTTCGCCGATTCGCTGCAACCAGTGGGTTACTGTAGCGGTACTGAGTACGATAAGCGATGAGTACGGTAGTCGAGCGATACTGTAGGGGTACGGTATCTGCTCACCAGAAGGAAAACTCGCCAACTAATACGTACATTATGACGGGCACATTAAGATAATTTCCGTACACCAAGAGGAGTTCGGTAAGTGTACGGTAGGGGTACTGTAGCCGGGGGATTACGGTATCCTCACCAGAAGGGAATCTCGGCGACGTTGACGCGACAGCGCGCGCAGTTCATGTGCTGCGCGTGCCACAGGCCGCCCAGCGCGAAGTACGCGTGACCCTGAAGGAGTATGGTAATTTTGGTTACAGTAGGTACTCTGGAGTGCGGTAATCGATTAGGGGATACGGTAGCCGATGGAAGTGACGCCGACCAGAGCTTCTAGATAGTGTGCAAAGTGGAGAACACAACAATACGGTCTCCGAGCCGGTGTGCCATTTCCCGTTAGTGTCATTTCCCGGTTCTTTCTCCGCTTGCCTCACGCACCTTGAGCGCGTCAGACGCGGTCACGCGCTGCTTGCAGCACATGCAGCGCAGTCGCCAGCGCACAGCCTCCTTGTTCGGCTGCAAAGACATAGTTGTTACTGATCTTTGATCTTTGATCACTTCGTAGTTTGATCTTAGATCTCTGGTTACTGTAGGGGCACGGAAGAGATCCCTACCGTATCCCTACAGTACAGTACGGTAGGATTACTGTAGAGATACGATCACAAACTGACGTTTTTGGGGTAGGAATACATTGCCGAGCGAGTAGAGTGTGAGTAGACAGTTCGAGAGGAGAGCGCGACCAGTGAATGAGGGGAGGAGGAGGAGAGCGAGGGAGAGAGTGGAGAGAGAATCGGATGAGTCACTTTGCCTTCGTATTTGAATGCAAAAGAGGGATTAGAAAGGGAATAATGGTGTATTGTTCGCTGTTCTTGGATCAGTCTATTCAGTGCTAATAAGGGAATGATCTGATGACACCAATCCCGATCTTCACGGCAAAAAGTGACAGCAGTTTCTTGTACCCCTATGGATAGGCTATCTATGGTGAAGACCGTTTTCCGAAACTCCACGGTCACTTCACGACCTTCCCTTGTGAGGATATGTGCCCAAATTGTGTTTCACCTTTCCCTCCATGAGCCCTCCATGTCATCAGATAATTTCATTGTGAATTCCGGGCGATATTAGCAATTTCTTTCCAGTTGACGTCCCTCGCCATGCTATGTCTCGATCCACACTACAGGACGATCGAGGGTTTCGCAGTGCTCATTGAGAAGGAGTGGTGAGTAGGATCGACAATTCAAGGATGACTCTTCTCAGTTTGCATACTCTCTAACCGGTCAGATAAACGAGAGAGTGTGCAAAATGGAGAGAGTCGAAAACCGAAACTACATCACTGTTGGTCATTAACCGTGCGATCATCATCAACAAACGAAATTTTCGATAGGGGTGGGCTTCAATACGAGAGCTAGAAAATGCGAAAGCAAGCGATAAACAGGATTGTGTGCAGGATACGAATATGGCCATTACGCGTGTCTCGATTGACATGTTGACCATGGGTTTCAGCCACTCAATATGTAGCTCCTGACCAGCCGAGTCAGGGTTTCATCAACGTATTTAGTTTGGGGGAGGATGGATGAAACGATATTGAACTGACTCATATTCTTTCAATAATTCCCTTATCGAATAGTTCCCTCAACAGAATGAGAGAAAAAACTGGTGTTCGAATCTCATGATGGCCAATCTGAACGCTCCTTCAATTTCGTGCTCTCTCGCCGGTCAGAGAAACGAGAGAGAACGCGAAAAGAGGAGAGTCGGGTGCCGATTTGTTATAACTAGCTCGAACTAGTGATGTCTTTTCGGTTTTCTGCTTTCTCCATTCTGCACACTCTCTCGTCTGTCTGACATAGGAGGTAATGTGCTGAATGGAGAGAGTCGAAAGCCGAAATTACATCCCTATTGGTAATTGAAGGTGCTCATTCGGCCACAAGTTCTCTCAGCGATGCTCGCAGGGAGTGGATGGAAGCAGCGATCAGGAGAGGTATAGTATTAATTGTTTATTATTTTAATAAATAATTTTAATGATTATTTCTCGAATTGTATCCGACTTGTGACTTTTGTTACTTTTGTGAAGACGATGAAACAAGGATACACTAGGAATCTACCCTCAGAAATGAAAACTACAATGGTGCAAATTTCCCACTTTCCCATTCACAATACGGGGTCGAATAGTTGCTCTTTCCATTCTGCACACTCCCTTGCCAATCATAACTTGTCTTTGCATTCCAGATCTCCCATCTTCATTCAATTCCTCGATTGTGTATTCCAAATAATGAGGTACAGATTTTTTTAAAATATTAATTTTCTTTTTATGGATCCGTAGCGTTTGATGTAGAAACACCTTTGCTTTTCATTTCGCACAAATTATTCCTCGTTTCGATATTCTTCTTATTTCTGTCAAGCGCTAAACCCGCACTACATGCCCTGCCGCTCCATGGTTTCAGCAGCTTGAGATAATTTGGGGAAGTAGGGTGATAACAAACAATCGTTTATTTCATTTAAAAACCCTTGAGTGCCTGCAGATTCTAGGTTTTAGCAACACAACATGTAAAATCAATCATCGATTGTCATTCAATTTCAGTCAATTCGCGGTCTACTTCGAGTTCAACGAGTCCCTTCTGCTAGAGATCGCCCATCATCTGTACTCGGGCAGATTCGGAACGTTCCTCTTTAATTCGGAGAAGGATAGACTAGTCGATAATGTGAGTTACAGTAGGAGAAATCCTACTGTAGGATCGAGTATCAGCTCTCTCCACTCTGCACACTCTCTCACTGCTCTGACCGACGATTGAGTGTGCAGAATGGAGAGAGCTAGAAGCGATTTGGCTTAAATTATGTGAGAATCTCAACAAATTTTTTCTTATAACGCTATGGGACACAATAGTAAAGGCATTCATGCTAGTGAGATTCGCGTATCAAGGTTGCTTTTTGATTTGACCATGGATTAGACTGCAATGCGTTGTACGTGCGCTGTACAAATAAACCCCCCTCACTGATCCATAGATCAAAGACCATTGAAGCTGGTTTTGGATGATATCTATTTTCATCACCACTATTTTTTTTTAATATTTAAATTATCTGGCACTTTCCTAGATCGCAAACAAGCCCCGCCTACTCTCATGGGGCTGGTTACACCCAACTCTTTCTTACCTATCTCCCTAATCGCGTTCCTGTTTATGCGTACACCCAAACTATTTGGACTAATTCCAATCTTCATAATAACGCTTAGGTTTAGGCTTAGGTACACGCAGCTTAGGAGGGGCGGGGTCAGGGGGAGTGGCTTGGTTGTCATCTAGGAAAGTTCCAATTATCTTAATTATTGTTTAATTAATAATTTATATTCGCAGAGCTGTGCCACCAAGACGGTCTCGCTGTGGACGCACATTCTGAGCAGGAAGAAGGAGTTCATGAATCCGCTCTACCTCAAGGGTACCGTACTCCTGCTCAATCCCTCCCACAGGGTCATTCAGGTGAATATTGCATATTGTGAGAGTTATGCGAATCACTCTGTTCCTTCTCCTCAAAAAATTGATGATTGCTGAAGCTCCAGAACGACTGGATAAGTATAGCAAATGAAGAACACTTGAAATATAAACTTCTAGGAAAGTTCCCTAGTGTGTCTAGTGTTTCCGAATCGAAAAGCGCACTCTCCAATTAGCACACTCTCTCGCTGATAATCGTGACGACATAGTGTGCAGAATGGAGAGAGCACCACTCGATCCATACATCATTAATGTGTTGATCTCTCAGGTGTGGATCTCGTACTACGGAAGGCACAACGACGAAATCATCTCTCCACTGTCCAATGTGAGTTCAATTTACTAGAGTTCGAAATCTGGGTAATTGGCGCCCCATTCTGCACTCTCTATCGTCAATAGGCAGGTGGAAAGAGTCTTAGAAATGGAGAGACTATGACTCGTATTTCGCATGATATAAATAAAATTACCTTCTCAATGTCAGGAGTTTATTTAGCGCACATTAGTTTGTTTGCATCCAGTGAATAAAATGCCTCGAAATTCCATTCGAACTTGATAAATACTAGGGATGAAGATGATTTGTCACTTTTATGCTTCATTTTACTGTTATAGCGGGGGCAAGACTCGGACTTGGTTAAATCACGGGCATCCTTTAATAAATTTTAAAATAGACTAGATACTGCAAGTTGTTCTCTATTTTTCAACTGCCGTAACCCTTTTGGGTTTGCGCCTACCGTAATCTTTACATTCTCATTCCAGAAGATGTCTCGGTACGGACTGAGTCGTGCTCTGGGAGCGAGGACTCTACTCCAGCACATCGTCACCAAGTACGAGCAATCCTCCTCGCGGGTCTAAGCTGCTACAGTAACCGATGCCGTCAGTCGCCGACCGATTAAGTTCTTTTCAATTCTCGATCGCATCTTGAGTTACCGTATCCTCATTTTTCATGATAGCAGTGTTTTATAGAATTGTCAAATTATTCCAAGAGATATGCCTTATATGTACGATGTTACAATGCACATAATTATACTACTCGTATGGGGAATTCATTCCTAGCTTCGTGTCAAATTCGAATTCCTTTATCCTGTCGTTTTTTTCTGAAGATTCGTGCATGTGTTTTCTTATAAGGTTGAGCTGTAATTAAATTGATTGGTGATAAATAATTGAAATTGGCAATGAAGTTTTCATATGCCCACTGTGATATCACTGTGACGTTAACTTCGGGAGAATAAAATAAATGAAGAAAATACAAAGTTGTGAAAGAAACAGCTTGCAATCAGCGCCATTACAGTAATCAGAGCCGTCAGCCGTCATTTAGGTTCTCTTCAGTTCTTGATCGCTTCCAGCTACCGTATTTTTTCTATTATTTTCCATTGTTAGAAATCGCCTTTTATCCCTTTAAACGTTATTATTATTGTGATCAGGATGAGTTCTCGAGCGGAGGAACATGCTCGGAAACGAGCCATGCGAAAGGCGCTCTTCAAGACGAAGACTGGAGAGGAGGAAAAGTCCTGGAGGCAAAGTGCGTTTCCACTGCTCTTTTCTCGTTCTATTTTTGCCCATGCTATTGTTTATTACTAGTGTTGACTATGCGGCTTGTCGTAGCGATTCTCCCTCTCGTCTATTGCGAACATATGCGAGGGGAGGAGGTATTGGGCTAGTATTAGACCCTAGTATTGGAGCCCTTTCTTGCTCTTCCATTCATGATATCGCTTCGTTGCTATTTAGATTTAATATGACAACATTGCAGGAAAAGATGAGAAGAAGTCGCGCAAAGAGGACAAAATGATCAGGGAAGCCGAGGATTTCAAAGTCAGTTTAGCTGGTTATTCGTTGTTGTTGCGGGCGCAGAAGCCAGACACTAAACTTTATTTGCATTATAATTTAATATGCTCCGTTCTTGCAGAATGGCAAAGTATATCGGGACACAGAAGCCGAGGATTTCTGGGTTAGTTGATCATCATTTTACTGTTTTTATTCACCTTTTCTGAATAATAGGGATAAAATGCTTCCTTTTGATTGTCCCTTTCTGTCGGATGCCAAGGTATCCTGAATGTGGACCTGTGACATGCGGGAGAACCTTACTAAATGAGGTCATGAGTGTCCGAACCTCCGGCGTGACGGCCCCAAAAATTGGACGAAATAATTCCCCGGATATCACGGCTCGGCACCTTTGATACCCTCTCCTTGCAGAAGTCTAAGGTGGAGAAGGAATATGGCTCGCTCGCCGACGCGAGACCAGGCGCAAACGGGATCAAGGGAGCCAACAGAGGTAACAACTAGTGATTTTCTGGCTCTCTCCATTCTGCACACTCTCTTGTCGGCAGATAGGCAGATAGTGTGCAGAACGGAGAGGCCTGAGAACGAAATCACTATTAACAACGAGCAAACTTGAGTTGTCCAATACTTTTTTGTCCTCGAGCATTCACTCGAATTCTCTTCTGAAATATTGGTTATATTTTTCTCGTGCAGTGTTACTTTGAGCTGTTTCACCAAGATTTAACATTTTTCCAACTCACTTAGCTTTTTGTTGGTTCATTTGTAAACTTGAAAAGCCAGCTTTGATCTCTATTCTTGCTTCGAGTACAAAGCTCATGATGCAATGACGGAAAAGCTCCATTTAAGCGTGTTTTTTTAGGGGAACACTAACGTTTTGAAAGCCAGATTCATGATTGCAGGCAAGCCGTACACGCTGAGCATCGCCATTCCGGGCTCGTTCCTGCTCAATGCGCAAAGCGCCGAGCTGCGCACGTACATGGCCGGCCAGGTTGGAGGTTTTCTCATTCATGGCGGGCCGGGTTAGGTGTTAAACTTCTCTTAACATAGTACGCTGATCCACTTTTAGTCGGCCATACTTGCTTGATCTTTTCATAGATATTTCATGGCGTATTATTCGCTTATGTGCTACACTTGATAGCAAACCTGTAATGATGAATGAGGAGGGACAGAACTTTGGCTCTTGCTGGTCATAGATAAATTTAACCTCACATTATTAACGCCTTTTTTGCTTCTTCCACTCGCAGACACTTTCGGAGTGTGCCGAATGGAGAGTCCCAGATAGCGTAACCTTATCGTGAGTCTACTGTAACCCTACCGTATTCTCAGATCGCTCGCGCCGCCACACTCTTCCGCGTCTCCGAGGTGATCGTGTACGACGAAACTTCCAGGATGACTGATGAGTGCGTTTATTTATTTTTCGTAGGTTATTGTATTTTTTCGAAACCGAAATGGTGCATTACTGACATTTCCGAATTATCTTCTAGATAATGCGAGCTTGAAACATCAATTTTCTATGATTTGTGAAACATGAAATATTCATAGATCAACCATGTCTTCCTCTCGTACAGAATTTGCATTTGCAGCAGCGGTGTACAACAGTTTAAAAATATATAAACTCGCTTTCCTTTACATAGTTTCCTTTAGATATTTCAAAAATATATAAAGTTGCCATTATACGAGTGTGTTGACTATTATTTTACCCCTACTCTTAAAAACTATTGCGTAGTTGACTCCCTGATTCGATTGGCCATGCTTTTTAAAAAAAAAATTTACTTATTTAATAATATGTATGATTCAGACAACTGGACTCGTACTGGGGCGGGCACTGGCACGGCGACCTACAGCCGGCAGAGGGCAACAACGAGTGCAACTTCCATCTGGCGAGGATTCTGGAGGTATTGATTGATTGGTGAAACGGATATTTGGCGGGTCGTGGGATTAGGACCAGGTTTCTGGACACATTCATTCAATTTATTGTTATTTTGGTGAGTCTTGTTCAGCGAAGTTTAGATGTGAACGGAGTTTTTTACCAGTTGTTCCCGGGTTTCAGCAACTGTATATATTTTAGAGGAGTAGGAATAGTTGATGAATACGACGTCGTGAGTTAAAAACGAAAAAAAACTCTCTCTTGTTATATTTATTTTTAATTTCACATGTCGATCAAGGGTTTCAGCACAATATCGTATTTGGGGTGGGGGGGGGGGAGTATGAGCAAGCTGATTCACGGTCGGTTTGTTGTTTTATCTCGATAATTTGCTTACAGTACCTCTAGCGCTCACAGTGCCTTGCCAGTCATTCCAGGGTTCCAACAATGTGATATGTTTTAAGGAAGTAGGAATAGGGTGATGCAATCACGATTGATTTTAAAGCACCATAGCATTTTTTTTTCATGATTTTAAAGCACCATAGCATCAGGAAAAACCCGTGCATAGGGGGATTCAATGGTTAAAGCAATCTATAATTGCAGCAACTAATTGTAAATCACTCTATTACAGTACCTCGAGTGCCCGCAGTACCTGCGCAAGGCGCTCTTCCTGCGACAGCGCCCGCTACAGTATGCTGGTGAGTTGTGTCTACCGTTTGCAATTGTCGTATCAATCCGCGATCTCGTCCACTAGCGTTATACATCGGCTGAAACTCTGAACAACATGGCGATTTTTGTCAAATTATTATTCGAATTGCAGCCTCTTCTATTCTGCCAAATTGATACGCGATCGTTTACAAGTTGAAACTTGAGATTATTATTAGAGAGGGAGAAAACAAACTCTTCAGTATATCATCCGAGGCCTCACTTCACTAGATTATTGTATCGCTAAATATGTCGAAGCACCATCGTTGTAATCGAAATGTATCTTTCTCATTTCACTGTTGAAACGTGCAACTATCGGGATGTGCAATTTATCAGCGCAGATCTGTTTTTTTTCGATGGAAACTAAGAGCCTGGAATTGGTCGACTTTGTCACTCACTAATTATACCTAGCTGAAGAAACCTAGAAGAGACGGAATCGTCCACCCAAACCGGTTTCCGGCGAGGGCACAGCACGCTAGACAACCTGCATGCCATCAAGCAGGTCGCAGAGAGAACCTCCGAGTACGGTATCCCCCTCTACCTCGCCTTTGTCGACTTCAAGAAGGCCTTCGATTCCGTGGAGTGGAGTGCAGTATGGCAGTCGCTTTGGTCAGCTGGATGCCATCCGACCCTCGTCCACCTTCTCCGTCGCATCTTCGAGTCGTCCTCCACCCTCATCCGTGTCAACGAGGATCTTGTTCCAGTAACCGTTCGAAGAGGAGTCCGCCAAGGAGACACTCTGTCTCCTCGTCTCTTCAACGTGGTTCTTCGTTCGGCTATGGATGACATCGACTGGGAGAGCGACGGGATTCGGATCGATGGGAGATATCTGAGTCACCTGGAGTACGCTGATGACGTGGCTCTCGTCGCCAAGTCACGACCGGAACTGGAGCGGATGCTGAAGAAGCTGATGGAAGCATGCAGCAGAGTAGGTCTCGAAGTCAACGCCTCTAAGACCAACCTGCTCACCTCCTGCAGCACTACCCGAGCGCCAATCAACATCGGAAATCTGAAATTTGAATTCACCGAGTCTGCCACCTATCTTGGAGGAAGAATCTCCCTTCCCTTTGATCACTCGGAAGAAATCGAACACCGGATCCGACTCGGCTGGTTTGCATGGAGTAAGCTCTCCAGCCTCCTCTCATCTCGCCTTCTGCCCATGAAGATCAATAGACGAGTTTTCGAGAGCTGTATCACCTCTACTGTACTCTACGGGAGCGAAGTGTGGGCCCTACGATCGAGTGAAAAGGAGCGACTGAGTGTGACCCAGAGAAAAATGGAGAGAAAGATGGTGGGAGTAACCCTAAGGGATCGCTGGAGGAACGAGCGCGTACGAGAGATCACCCAACTCCGCGATTGGGTCGCAGAGGGACTGAAACGCAAAGGACGATGGGCCCTCAAAGTGCGGGACATGGACACGGAGCAATGGAGCCGCGCGACTACTGTCTGGACGCCCTACAACTGGAACCGCCCCCCGGGAAAGCCACGTGTACGATGGAGGGATGACTTGAAGCGAGCCATTGGCGAAAACTGGTGGAATGCAACCCCCGATCAATACCACCGACTCATCCCCATCTGAGCATTAGTGCCTGACTTTATAAATTGATTGATTGATTGATTGAAGAAGCTAAAAACTACCGGGTGGCTGAGTTAATATCCCGGTTTTTACGAATTTTGAATGTATGTCAAATCGAGGATTCTGATTCCAAATAAATTCCAAAATGACAGGTCTGCTGAACCCTCTGGACTCACAGCACCATCTGAAGGCGTACGATCTGCAGCTGAGATTCAGAGAGGTCAGACGGTGATCTTTGATCTTTATCAATAACTCGTTATGAATTGAGTAGGAATTGACAAGCCAGTGTTAGGCCAGTACAGTCCAATCATGAGAATACAAGCGCTGAAAAGTGAAATTTCTTATTCTTACCTTGCCGTTGAAACATGTAACTTTCGGGCTGAACGAATTATGAGATAAAATTATCAGGGCGTCATTCTGGATAAGCCAGTGAAGAAGGGCAGAGGGGCACTCGTTGATATCGGACTGGATAAGGTGAGATTTTGGACTGGATCAGATTGAATAGCGCTCTCTCACTCTCTATTCCGCACACTCCTTCGTTACTCTGACCGTAGAGAAGATGTGCAGAACGAAGAGGGATCCTATTCGGAGTGGATATTTAGTTTGAAATACCCATGTTGGAAATATCAATCGTGGGCTCCACTCCCACGTTTAGTTTCCAACTCGAAACTTAGAACCCGCAAGTTGAGGAACTTCGAATGTGACTGGTGTCCGGTGCTACTGTGTAAAAAAAAAAGTAGAGGGAGTTGGTGGATTTGAGTTGCAGAGTTGAGGTAAAATGGCTGTGGCTACTGCTAATCAGTGTTTGATGGTCATGTTGTACTTGAAGATATATGCATAGCGATTTTTGATTAATTAGTGAATGAAATCTTCTACGAAATTCTGGCGAGTTGAAATCTCTTTGCTTGCTTGTCTGTCCTATATCAATCGTGATCTCTCCTCGGAAACTGTAAATTACAATAAAAAAGGATCGATTTAGAAAGTTTGAATTGCTTGTGCTCGTTATATCGATAATGAGCTCCACTCTCATGTTTAGTTCCAATCTGAAAACACGAAACTGACAGGTTGCGAAAATAAAGAAAAAATATTTTTTTTACTATTGTTTTTTAGAAAAAAATTTTAGGAACTGGAGCTGGAGGACGAGACGCCGCTGCCGGCCGGCACGAGGATTACGGTGGAGATGGGACCGCCCGAGACCGGTGGGTACGGTAGGATACGGTAGACACTGGGTACGGTAAACGGATCGCGGTGTAGGACCGCTCCAGACCATCGAGTGAGAAGCGATAGGGGAAACAAATATTGCTCTCAGAACGGATAGGATGATTGACGGCAAGAATACTAGAGATATCGCGAGACTTGTTTCCTGACGGGAAAATGCACTAATTGTAAATTTGTTCGGCTTCACACACAAATAAAAAAGGCAAAAATTAATGTATGCCGAGACTTTTGCATGGTGGGTCTGAGTATCAAGGAGTAGTCAAGAAACGATACCTGATGTGATGGTGATCACGGAGACGGTTGCCTGTTCCCTTAAAAAATTTAAAAAAAATTTAGATAGTCGATTTTTAAAATATTTAATTAAATAATTGCAGACGGCGCTCGTCGCTTCCGAGGGAAGATCACGAGTGCTAAGCGGGCTGCCGCAGCCACCGGCCAGTACTGGGGATACTCGGTCCGGATTGCCAAGAGGATCGGAGAGGTACGGTAAGGGGGGATGGGATCGATAAATGGTTGAATTTCGGAGTGGCTCGGTAGTGGGAGTACGATGCATGGATAGACAGGTTTGTTTCGGAGGGTACTGTAGAAGGGTGGGACAATAAGCGAGTGGATTTCGGAGAGGAACTGTAGGCGAGGGATCGATAATTGTCCATGAGGGGTGACATTCACGAGGTTTTTTAGAAAAAGGGTTTTTGGAATAATAGGCGCACTCGGGTTGCACGGTGGATACACATTGCTGAACCAAGGGGTGAGTTCGATTACATTAGCGATTTCCGGTGGGACAATATCAATTTAGTTATTGAATAAATAAAATTATTGATATTAATATCGTTATTAGGTGATCGACCACGACAAGTACGATTGCATCATCGGCACGTCTCCTAATGGAGCGAGAGCGGCCGAGTTGGAGGTGGACACGATGAAGCATAGGTGAGGGGGGATGACGGGTCGATGACGGATTCTCAGCTCTCTCCATTCTTCACGCTTCTCTCGTTTCTCTGGCTGGCGAAATAGTGTCCAGAATAGGGAGAGTCAAAAAATACATCACTAGTGAGCAGGAGGAAATCACAGTTACAAATGAAACCAGGTAGAAATATTCCCCGGTGGTGTCTTGTTTCGAAGCTATATTAATGATGCTCTTTTTCGATTATCAAATTGATCGATACTTTCGTTGTCCTCAAAAAACAAACAAAAACCGCGTATTGAGTTGACTTCCCTATAATTATGGAGGGGTGTCGTTTTCGTTCTCAAGTCTCTCCATTCTACACACTCTCTCGTCGGCCAGAATGGAGAGAGCTGTACACTAGGGTTCCCGTTTCGGTTTCGTTTACGAAAGTTTTGCGCCCTCGCACGCCGCGCGCACTCTCTCGTCGGTTTTTACGGTCAGACGGTTATAGACGCCGAAACTTTCGCGATTTGCGTAAGGATTTCGTAAGCTCCACCCCTTTTCGGCCGCTCGGCTGAGCAATCATCACTTTTCTGAGGCAATAAGCGATTTTTGAGGTCCAATCTCCTCAAATCGAGGAGAGTTTTTCTAATTCTACAAACAAGCTAGACACCAATGGAATATTGTACCATGTGCGGAAAACACAGGGCTATTGCGTAGAGTAAACTAGAAGTTCATCAGAGCTATGGCTGCTGAGAAAAGTGCACTTTCCCGAGGCACTATGGCAATTTTTGGCTCAAATCGCTCCCAATCGAGATGAGGGCTAATTCCGCGAAAGGGGACGGTCTTAGCTGATACAACCATGATAAGCAGCGATATTTTCCGGTGCTTTCTCAAAAATCTGGATCCTTGTAGCTTCAAAAATAACCCCGCTAGAGCTCTGAGTGCGCAAGCGGTCAAAGGGGAGAAAAAAGGGCAGTTGGAGAGTCAAGCGTGAGGAGAGCTAATTCCGCGAAAGGGGACGGTCTTAGCTGATACAACCATGATAATCAGCGATGTTTTCCGGTGATTTGAGAGGGAAAACGGTCCTGGTATAGTCTAAATGGACCCAGCAATCTCCATTTTTGTACGCAACTCGAGAGTGAAATTTGCTGGAAAGGCGCGTGAAAAAGTCGGGTACCCGACTTTTTTTCGGGTACCCGACGCCTCCCTCTCGCCTCTCCCTCAAATTTCGAGTAATTAGGCTACAATGGCTCTAATACAAAGATGTGGAAATGGTATCATCACGAAATTTTTATGAGAGGCTGGCGTGGGCTCACTATCTCTGAGGGTGCATACGTCAGGAAAATGGGCGGCGTGCGACCGCCTCTACTCTGATGAACTTCTAGTTTGAATGGCTCGATAGCCCTGTGTTTTCTGCAGATGGTACTTTAATCCATTAGTAGCTAACTTATGTGAGGAATTAGCCCTCCTCTCGATTGAGAGCGATTTGAGCCTTAAATCGAATAGTGCCTCAGAAAAGTGAAGATTGCTCAGCCGTCTTTGCTGGTACGAAGTTCTAAGTTGTGCAGTTGGATAGCCCTGTGTTTTGTCTACATGAAACTCTTCTCAATTCGCATCTACATATTGAGCGGAATTAGCCCTCCACTTGAATTCCCTCTCTCGAGCGCTCGCAATTGATGACAAGCGCGAGCTTTCGCCTCTCCCCTTTCGAGGCGAGGGGGAGCGGCCGAAAAGGGGCGGAGCTTACGAAATCCTTACGCAAATCGCGAAAGTTTCGGCGTCTCTAACCGTCTGACCGTAAAAACCGACGAGAGAGTGCGCGCGGACTCGCGCTTTCGTAAATTGAGGAGGGGGAGGGGCGAGGCGCCGAAACCGATCCGGCAACCCTACTGTACACTGAAGTGATATCCCTAGTGAAGGAGTATGGAGGCCTTTTTACGCTTTCTGGGCGCTCTAGACCATTGTCTGGACGCATGATGAAAGGACAATGCTGTTTTGCGACGCCAAAAAAAAGCGGAAACTCACGGCTTAACTTGTCTTTTTCGTGGCATGAATTTATCGAAAGAGTGTGCAAAATGGAGAGAGTAAAGGAAACAACATTTCATCATTACAGCAATATCCTCGTGGTCTTCGGCGGCATCGAAGGTGTGGACGCGGCGATTGAGGGAGATGAGGCATACGAGCAGACGTCGGCTGAGGTACTGTAGAGAGGGATACGGTGGCTGAGGTACAGTAGACCATTGAGAAGGATACGGTATGAGTACTGTAGTTGGAGTTATCGGCTTTTGAGAGGCTGTAGTGGCAGTAGGGATGTATATTGGATTTGCAATGCCTTTCCTTGTCTGTTCATCTATTATCGCACGTCCATTCGCCTATCTGACCTCATAATTGGTGTGCTACGTGAAAATGACAACTGCGGATTTTGGATGAAAAGTGGACTATTTAAGAAACAGGAATGTTCGTGTTCCAGTGGTGAGCGAAATTGGTGGAAAAGGTGGTGGCTGCGATCAGTACTCGAGTTGGTGGGAAACTCAGCTAAATCAATAATGCTTTTACTAACTGATATACAGATGCTCAAACGATAAGGTTAACTTCGAGATATTTTCCATTAATCACGATTGATAAGGTGCATGGTTGTGTTAAGTGTAGAGGAAATTACGGGATGTTCGTGTGTGATGAGAGAAACACGAAGATTCGGGTTGCACAGTGATGTGATAATCTCTATTCAGTCGGTGCTTTCAATAACTCGCTGTTTTTGTCTATTTAATATTTATTTTTTGTCTTTATTTTATCAGTTATTTAGTTTTGAAGTCGTCTTGAACCGGGGCTAAAACGACAGGGATCATCATTGTTTGATTAGTTATAGTCGTCCTTTTTTCAAATGGCGAGTTACTAAAATATGTCTGTCTTTCTTATTTCGGGATTCCGGACGTATATCGTAAAGAAGCAAATTACTGGCCCACTCACCATTTTAGGCGCATTGATGGTTGTAGAAGAGAGGAGGTGAATTTGGTTGCTCATGTGCGATAAGGTACTGAGCCAACTCCTTGGTTCAATTAGACGTTGTCTGCTTACGTACAATAATGTTTTTGCTGTGATAATTTTTGGGAGAGAGGGTGGTGGCTTTTGTTGAGAACTAGAGGCTTTTGCGCATTGTAGAAATGAAGGTGCACTAAGGTTTCACATATCCAGTATAGTTCTAAGTGAGCGGATTGCTTTGATTGAATGATCGTTCCCGTTCCTGTTAATATTACATGCATTTTGGCAATATAATGATCAATTTTTAAAATGTGGCGGCCATTCGGGTTATTTGAGAATCCCCCCCCCCCAGTGATTATGGTCATGCGAAATGTGGGTTGTTTGGTGGAAATCAGAAGTTTTCGGCACTTTTTCGAAGCACGTGCATTTGAGTTGCACGATTTGATCAAGTGAGTCGGCTTCCATTTATGTTTGATGAGTTACTTATCTTCCCAAAAAAAATATCGTGATCGTTCATAGTTATCGGGGTACGGTAGGTTTGATGATCACGATATTTTGTATATATTTAAATTTAAAATATTAATATTATCAATTGCAGGAGGCATTCACGCTGCTGCTGCGGCCCTTCGTCTCGAATGGATCCAGATCCGAGAGGTTTGATGCTTAATTTATTGATAGGAGATAATACTAACCACTCCGATAATTTGGGTTTTCATGATCCGAGAGGTTTGCTGTTTCACGATGCTCATAGAAGACGAGTGTGGGCTCGCATTTAATTGTATTTGATTTCCTCGTTCGTAGCATAATACTATTTCCGAGAGGCTCGCGGTTTGACGTGATTCATATGAGATGGTGATGGCACGTTTTGGAACCTCCATTTTGGAACCCTTTCAAAACAATGGGAAGGGACTTTAGAACTGTAATTTGAATACAGGTAACATTGCTACTCTCATATATGATGAATAGAAACATACACGTATTCAAATTACAGTTCTAAAGTCCTTTCCTATTGTTTTGGTAGGGTTCCAAAATGGTCATTTTTCAGGGTTCCAAAATGGAGGTTCCAAAACGTGCCATCACCTATGAGATGAGAATCGTTCCATGTTTAGTTTGACGCACCTGTTTGCTTTTTTAAACTCATATCTTTGACTATTTTCCGATATGTTTATGGTTTCATGATATTGATAGAAGAAGAAAGCACTCTCGCATTCGATAGATCGTTGGTTTTCTTCGTCAGGAATGTATCCTGTGCTCGGAATGTTTGTTTGTGAATCATAATGCCGAATCATAGATTGAATGGTGCTAATGAGAATTGGGAGAGCTGTATTCATTGTGTAAAATATCGTAATCAAATCAACCAGTGTAACAGATGATTTATTTTAAATAAATAAAATTTTATTCTCAGAATCGAGGAGAACGTGCTCGTGGGTCTCTCCACGGTGGACGCACGAGTCGCCGACCTCTATGGTTACGCCGGATAACTCGACTACCGTAACCCCCCTCACCCCTCACCGACTATCGACAATTGATCTTTCTAACTTCCCCTCTTCCCACATCGTTACTGTTACCTGTTATCGTTCTGTTGTGTTTGTTAGTTTCGCGATTTTGCATAAATGGTTTCTACCTCAGAATGAGCAGTTTTGTGTACGGTAATTGAGAGTCGCAGCCTCCCTGAATATCTGGAATATACGGTATCGATTATTGAGTATTGATTATTGCTGCCAAATAAGACAACAGCTCTCTCCATTTTGCACACTGTACTCGGATAGACGCTGGGTAGTGTGCAGAATGGAGAGATCGTAGACCCGATTTTATACCCCTAATATCAATGGTAATATCTACCGTACCCTCCCCATTTCAGCCAATCGATAGTCGGCCGCTTGTACGGTATGTCGGCGGGCGCCTCATGGATTCGATCGCCGCGGGGTCCTACCGCTCCTTGATGGTATACGGTAAGTTTTCAAATGGTTGCTTGAGTTTCATGGTTCTTCCTTTCCTCAGCCTTATCGCGTGAGGTGTCCACAATTACGGACTCAGGGAACGCTATGGAAATTTGTGTAATGAGCGCAGATAAACTTTTATTGCTTATTTCTTGCCACTCTCTCCATTCTGCACACTATTCGACGAGAGAGTGTGCAGATTGGAGAGAGCCATGATCAAGGCGACATGGCTACTTATCTGAACTGGCAAAAAGAAAATACGGTGAATGGGCAAAGATATAGTAACCTTATTGTGTGCCTACCGTAATCCTACCATACTCTCAGATCGCTCACGCCGCCACACTCTTCCGCGTCTCTGAGGTGATAGTGTACGACAAGACGGCAAGAATGACTGATGAGTACGTGTATTAATTTTTGATTTATTTTCTTTTATTATTGTTTTTATTTTGACTGACAGTAGTCGACTTCGTATTGATAATCCACCAACTTTTGTATTGATAACGTCAAGGTGAAACATCAATTTTGTGAGTGGACAACCCAAAATCATCTTTTCGTAGTTTAGACTTTGGAAGCACCTTTTTGATGTGCAATAAATAGACAATTAGACAACTAATTGTCTATTTATTGCACATCAAAACCCCACATCCCCTTAAAGTTATATAGCTGGAGATCTATTTTTTAATAATTAATTTAATTTGCAATATTTAAATTTAAAATATTCTCCAGACTACTGGAGATATACTAGTGCGGGCACTGGCATTGATCATGGGTTTCAACAACGTTGTATGTGTTCGAGGAGTAGGAATAGGATGATTCTGATTACACGATATCGCAGCTCCTTGAGCGAAGCAGTATCCGACCAGGCGATTAAGGCTTTCAACGCCTGCTGATTTTTGGGGAGGAAGATTTGGGTGATTCAGCCACGGTACACAAAGTAGTATCAATCATTCGATTACAGTACTTTGAGTATGCTATTGTTTCACTTCACTTGTAGATCCAGGGTTTCAGCAACGACATATATTTTTTGGGAGAGTAGAATTGATACAGTATGCACTTCAAACGATAGTTGGAGTACCTAAACGGTCAGGTTACAGTACTTCGAATATCCGTTCCTGACGAACCGATTCAGTATTTCCGAAAGGTAATGTTTTAAGCGAAAAGTAAGATGGAATAATTTAAGAATCAATAATTACGAAACCTCAATCAATCAATTACAGAACCACGAGTGCCCGCAGTACCTGCGGAAGGCGCTCTTCCTGCGACAGCGCCCGCTACAGTATGCTGGTGAGTTGTCTCTACCGTTTGCAAACAGAAAATTCAGTGAAATCGATCGGCATTATCGCTCTCTGGCTTTTTATACACTATTTGAAACTCAACAACTCGGGTTACTTAGATACTTTATTTGTTCATAACTCCGATGTACACTATTCAACTAATACCTTCAGTAGATTATTTCAACGATAAACTAGAATTTGTTTGTGTCTTCCCGCTGGAGGTGATGATCGAAGAAATTGAAATACCTTAGTCATATTTCCCTGTTGAAGCATTTAACTATTGGGTTGTGGAAATTGTTAGTGCAGCTTTTTATGGATGGGTAAGCGAGTGATGATCGGTCGAGCTTGTCACTCACGGATTACATTTATTTGATTGAACTTGAACCTACCTGGTTACTGACTCAGTACCGTTATGAGCCCGTTAGCCTAAGAGTCAGTAAAAGGCCACCAGCGTGTGGAACATGAAAAAACAAATGTATGCTCAAAAGTTTGCCCCAGGGGTAACTTTTAATTCTGAATCGATTGGCCTTTTCCGTTTTTCGATCTGAGCCTTCTGAATCCCACTACAGCACGACGTCAATTTGGTCAAAATCTGTTTCTGCGATAAATACTGGTCCTGGATAAGCAACATGGGGCAATATTTCGCGTACCCGACCAGAATTTGCTCTACAAAATGCAGTTTTGGTCTAGGCTCTATTTTTTTCGTTTTCGAGTTATGGTCGTTTTTTGACATTCTGCTCATGCGGGCAAAATACTTATATAGTAGAAAGAGCATGAGTAACTTTCTGAGCCAGTGAACATATTTGTGCAGATGCTTGGCAAAGTGAAAAAAATGGATTTCGCCCAGAATGTATTAGATGATAGTACTGAACGAGTGTAGCTCAGCCGCCACTGGTTTAGTGTTCCAGATCATTCTCCGCTAAATGGCGGAAGTTTTAAAAAAAACTACCGTAACCCAACCGACTTTGCTCTTTCGCGATCGTTTCAATCGAGTGATATCTCAAAAATTACACATTATTCATGCGATTACACATACCAAGTTTCATCCCGATCGGATTGAAATTCATCAACTAAGAACGATTTTTTTAAAAATTGAAAATATTTTTAAAAAATCGTTCTTAGTTGATGAATTTCAATCCGATCGGGATGAAACTTGGTATGTGTAATCACATGAATAATGTGTAATTTTTGAGATATTACTCGATTGAAACGATCGCGAAAGAGCAAAGTCGGTTGGGTTACGGTAGTTTTTTGAAACTTCCGCCATTTAGCGGAGAATGATCTGAAACACTAAACCAGTGGCGGCTGAGCTACTCTCGTCGAGTACTACCATCTAACACATTCTGGGCGAAATCCATTTTTTCTCACTTTGCCAAGGCAATCTTCACTAGGTCAGAAAGTCACTCATATAGAGCATGTTTTTCTGATCATTTTAACATATGAGGTGAAGGCAATATCATGGCGGAAAGTTGTTTTTCATCACTTTTAGTGTCGAAAACCTGCGATTTCAACAGTTTTTCGAGTACAACTTTTTTCGTTCGCGTTTTTGTGATCTCTAACATAGAAATTCGATTTCTACGTGCAAAAATACCCCAGAAAATCCTATAGCCATGTATTTTTGAAAATATGACTTTTTCGACCCTGGTTCTGGTTCTTGGTTCCATTTTTGGGTCAAAAAAGTCATAACCTTAAAAACATATCACTACATGATTTTCTGGAGTATTTTCGCACGTAGAAACCGAATTTCTATGTTAGAGATCATGAAAACGTGAACGAAAAAAGTTGTACTCGAAAAACTGTTGAAATCGTAGGTTTTCGACACTAAAAGTGATGAAAAACAACTTTCCGCCATGATATTGCCTTCACTCCATATATTAAAATGATCAAAAAAAACATGCTCTTTCTACTATATAAGTATTTTGCCCGCATGGGCAGAATGTCAAAAAACGACCATAACTCGAAAACGAAATAAGATAGAGCCTAGACCAAAATTTCATTTTGTAGACCTTCAAATTCTGGTCGGGTACGCGAAATCTCGGCCTATGTTGCTTATCCAGGACCAGTTTTTATCGCAGAAACAGATTTTGGCCAAATTGACGTCGTGCCGTAGCGGGATTCAGAAAGCTCAGATCGAAAAACGGAAAAGGCCAATCGATTCAGAATCAAAAGTCACCCCTGGGGCCAACTTTTGAGCATACATTTGTTTTTTCATGTTCCAAACTTTGTCTGACTCTTAGGCGAACGGGCTCTTATACTGAGTATCCCGGTTTGTCACGAATTTGGAATGTAGGCTAAATCTCCCTTATTCATTCCAAATCATTTTCTTGTCAGGTCTGCTCAATCCTCTGGACTCTTAGCACCATCTGAAGGCGCATGATCTGCACCTGCGATTAAGAGAGGTCGGTCTTTGATCTTTGATCTTTAATATTTTTTTTGTCACATTATGTGAGATTAGAGGTCAGTAGGTTCATCAGTTCAGGATCTCAATTGAGCAGACATTTTCGTGATACTCGGGATATTTCTGCTTAGTGACCAGGTTGTTTTTTGTATCTTCAAAGATACACAACTAGTACGCGATAGGTCAATTCGATTCAGGTCTGAATGCTTTCAAATAACAATTCTCACAATTTCTGATAAATTTCAGGGTGTCGTTATGGACAAGCCAGTGAAGAAGGACAGTGCAACACTCGTCGATATTGGACTGGATAAGGTGAGATATTAGACTGGATCAGATTTAATCGTGCTCTCTCCACTCTGCAAACTCCCTTGTTTCTCTGAATGGCGGGAGTGTGTGCGAAATAGAGGGAGTTCTGATTCGGACTGGATTTTTTTTAATTGAAAGATTGCTGATAAAAAATTAATCCTTGGTTCCGTTCTTTCGTTTAGTTTCCAACACGAAACTTGGAACCGACACGTTGCGAAATTGCTAATCTCCCTGGGTTCTGATGCATATTTTTTCCTCGGACTATTTCCTATTTTGCAATTGATATGGCATGCCTTTCGATAACAATACCGCGAGTACACGGCATCTGGAATGCCGACATATCGCGAACCAAAAATACTAAAAAATTTTGCATTCGTAAATCAATACTGGATATCGCTTTTCTCTCCTTAAGGCTTTATTGACGGAGGCTTCCTTTTTATGAGAATTAGTCGAAAACACAGAGACGCAAGGGTAATATAAAACTATGCGTTTGCCGATCTTTCATTTCCGCGCGCGCCTTTCTCTACCTCTTGCAAAACATCACCTGCGGGCGGGAGTCGAACCTGCCTGCGTCGGCATGCCAGTCAGACACCATGCCGCCCTGGCCTAATGGGCATGGTGTCTGACTGGCATGCCGACGCAGGCAGGTTCGACTCCCGCCCGCAGGTGATGTTTTGCAAGAGGTAGAGAAAGGCGCGCGCCCCAACCACCCGTCTCCGTCAAGCGTTCCCGGCGGTAGGCCGCCCTGGCCTAATGGGCATGGTGTCTGACTGGCATGCCGACGCAGGCAGGCTCGACTCCCGCCCGCAGGCGATGTTTTGCAAGAGGTAGAGAAAGGCGCGCGCCCCAACCACTAGTCTCCGTCAAGCGCTCCCTGCGGTAGGCCGCCCTGGCCTATTCTACGGATGCCAAATCAATTCACATCACGCTGATGAGCAGACGGGATAATGATGTCTCTTCCTTCCTCTTGCAAAACATCACCTGCGGGCGGGAGTGGAACCTGCCTGCGTCGGCATGCCAGTCAGACACCATGCCCATTAAATTAGCCTTTCTCTACCTCTTGCAAAACATCACCTGCGGGCGGGAGTCGAACCTGCCTGCGTCGGCATGCCAGTCAGACACCATGCCCATTAGGCCAGGGCGGCCTACCGCAGGGAACGCTTGACGGAGACTAGTGGTTGGGGCGCGCGCGCCTTTCTCTACCTCTTGCAAAACATCACCTGCGGGAGGGAGTCGAACCTGCCTGCGTCGGCATGCCAGTCAGACACCATGCCATATAAATCAATGTCTCATACTGGAAGCATTTAAACAACGTGTTGCGAATCTTCTAATGTGACTGGGTTCTTGTGTAAAAGTAGAAGTGGTAGGTGGATTCGAGTTACAGAGGTAGAATGAAGGTGGCTGACGCTACAGCTGACCAATACTTGCAGACCATCTCGTTTAAAAAAAATAGTTGTATTGATGATGGCACGTTTTGGAACGTCCATTTAGGAACCCTAGGAGATGGCCGTTTAAGAAGCCTCCCAAAAGAGCGGAAAGACAGTTTAGAACCCTCTTTTGAATACCGGTGCATAGAAATTAAATATAAGAGAGCCTGATTTTTAAAAAAATATGCTTCTAAACCGCTTCCCCGTTCTTTTGGGAGGGTTCCTAAAAGGGCGTTTCATCACCGTTGTATTTTTTTTAAACATCGCAGGAACTGGAACAAATAAATAGTTTTTTTTTAAAATTATTTTAGGAACTGGAGCTGTAGGACGAGACGCCGCTGCCGGCCGGCACGAGCATTACGGTGGAGATGGGACCGCCTGAGACCGGTGAGTACGGTAGGATACGGTATGGAAGGTTACGGTAGAGTAGGATGCTGTAAATTAGTGTATTGTATCTTACGGTAGGGTACGGTGAGTTGATGACTACGGGAATACCCTCCTCCCCAGTATGTGGAGGCAAGAAGATATAATATACCCCAGGACTGCTTGAGTTTCAATATCTCTATAAAATATAATGAAAAATATCGACGTTGATTTCATCATCAAAGTGATCCGTTCTTTCAAAGTATAATAAAGTGTTTGAAACCGGCTCACAGGGGAGGTCATTTTTAACCCAATAATTTTACTGTGAACGGTCGGGAACGTACTTGCTACAAGGGGGCAATGGGGATATCTCAACATTCAACTGAGTTTCACACATTAGAAAAAAACAAGGTGAAATCTACTACGGATGTTGCATGGTGAGTCTGTGTATCAAGTGATACTCAAGTATATGAAACCGGCAATGATCTTGATACATCTGAGAACAAAACCCACTACAAATACGGTAAACTTCTGGCAAGAGCGGGTACGGTGGGCGTGTGAACACATGGAGCGGCTCACCGGTCAAGACGATACGGTAGACGGTCACGGTACGGTAGGCTGGTGAGTGACGATATGGAGTTAGTGGCTGGGTACGGTAGGAAAATTGATCTCGGCGAACCTAAGTTGCAAGGTATTCTCAAGTATGCCAATCTGGATGCGACGTTGATTACATGAACAATTTTTTTTTTTACATATAATGCTCTCAGATGAGGATTGACAGTAGGGATGCGGGTTATATTTTGATGTGAGTTTAGTGAGGGATCGAACACACCTCATTTAGTTGAGATGCACTCATTTGAAAATTGGCAATACGAACTGGTTGGTCTGCGTATCAACGTGCTGACAATTTTGCATGGTGGGTCTGAGTATCAACGAATATTCAACTACTTGAAACTGGCTGCGATGACGATGGTGTGTTCCTATCAAATTTAACTTAAATAAATATTTTGATAATTAAGTTAAATTGCAGACGGCGCTCGTCGCTTCCGAGGCAAGATCACGAGTGCGAAGCGGGCTGCCGCAGCCTCCGGCCAGTACTGGGGATACTCGGTCCGGATTGCCAAGAGGATCGGAGAGGTACGGTAGGGGGATGGGATCGGTAACTGACTTGTTTTCGGAGGGGTACGATAGAGGAGAAATTGATAACTGGGTATTCTTAGCGGAGAGGCATAGAGATCACGAGGAGTTTCTATTTTAAGAAAATCAGAGGGAAAAGATATTGAAAAAGTAGGCGTTCTGGAGTTACAAAGTGGATGCATATTGATGAACCAGGGGATGTATTCGATGCTTCGAACGTGCAGTAATAAATAATTATCTATTCAGACAAGCCGCGTACGAGAGCAAATATGAGTGTAAAAATAACAATAATCTTTTTAAATCGCAAATTTAAAAAAAAATCTATCACGAAAAATGAAGTTTGATATTTCTTTTTAAAATACTTATTTCATCAGGTGATCGACCACGACAAGTACGATTGCATCATCGGCACGTCTCCTAATGGAGCGAGAGCGGCCGAGTTGGAGGTGGACACGATGAAGCATAGGTGAGGGGGGATGGTGGATCTTAGCTCTCTCCATTCGGCACACTCTCTCTTTTCTCTGACCGGCGAAATAGTGTGCAGAATAGAGAGAGTCAAAAAAATACATCACTAGTGAGCAGGAGGAAATCACAGTTACAAATGTATCCAGGTAGAAATAGTCCCCGGTGGTGTCTTGTTTCGAAGCTATATTAATAATGCTCTTTTCGATTATCAAATTGATCGATGCTTTAGTTGTCCTCAAAAAAACAAACAAAAAGCGCGTATTGAGTTGACTTCCCTATAATTATGGAGGGGTGTCGTTTTCGTTCTCAAGTCTCTCCATTCTGCCGCGGTACTAATTGAGCTCATCTCATTGTAAAAGGTCATTGTAAGCGAGAGAGTGTGGGAAGGGAAGAGGGTCCCGCTCACTTTCGCACACTCTCTCACCTTTTACAATGAGCTCAATTGGTACCGCGGCTGCACACTCTCTCGTCGGCCAGAATGGTTAGAGCTGTACACTGAAGTGATATCCCTAGTGAAGGAGTATGGAGGCCTTTTTTTAAGCTTTCTGGGCGCTCTAGACCATTTTCTGGACGCATGATGAAAGGACAATGCTGTTTTGCGACGCCAAAAAAACGGAAACTCACGGCTTAACTCGTCTTTTTCGTGCCATGAATTTATCGAGATAGTGTGCAAAATGGAGAGAGTAAAACCCGAAACGACATGATTGCAGCAATATACAGACAGATACTTTTTGTTTGTATAATTATGACAAATGTCTATGCAATATAACGCTCGATGTTCTACAACCGAGTTTTTACGTAGACTTGACACCCGGGATTTAAAATCTGTGCCTTTCTCCCCCACAATACTTTCTCATTCGGTTGCAGCTTCGCTCTCTTTTCTCTGACCGGCGAGAAAGTGTGCAGAATGGAGAGAATAAAACCCGAAACGACATTATTGCAGCAATATCCTCGTGGTCTTCGGCGGCATCGAGGGTGTGGATGCGGCGATTGAGGGAGACGAGGCATACGAGCAGACGTCGGCTGAGGTACTGTAGAGAGGGATACGGTAGGGGATTACGGTAGTCGGAAGATTTGGACTGAGGTACGGTAGACCATTGAGAGGGGTACGGTTGTCGGAGTTATTGGATGAGTGTGAGGTACGGTAGGCCATTGAGGGGTACGGTAAGGGATTACGGTAGTCGGAGTTATTGGCTGTGATACGGTAGGGGTTATCGACTGCGAGGCAGGGATTGGCAGTAGGGATGTTATTTAGGTGTTAGATGCCATTTCGTGTATAGTTTCGTCTCATCGCACGCTCTTTCACTTATCTGACATAATAAATGTTGTGCAACATGAAAATGGTCATTCGAATTGCGGATTTTGGTTCGAATTGCGAATTTTGGTTTGAAAAAAAGAAACAGGGATTTTCGTGTTCCAAAATTGAGGAAAGAGCTGGTGGTAGCGATTGATTCTCGATACGCTCTAAAAATAAATTAAATCGATATGCGCATTGTCAACAGGATTATGACTGTCTTGGAACTGGCCGGTAAATACTATATTAATAGCCCTCCGATGCGAATAGGCATGTTTTGATTTTGTTTTGCAATGATATGCGTCCTTTTTCAAATTGTGAGTACTAAACGATGCCTGTTTTTTTCCGGTTTCCGGACACCTATCATGAGGCAGGAAAAATAGGCCTATTCCCAATTGAGGCGTATTAATAGCTGTAGACGAGAGCAGCTGAAATTAAGTTGCACATCTGCGATAATATACTGAGCCAACTCTTTGGTTCAATTTGACGTTGACTGGCGATGTGACACTTACAATAATGTTTTTACTGTGATATTTTTGTGATGGAGGTTCGTTGATTTTGTAGGCAACTACGCGTTGCGTGATGCAGAAAAGAAGGTGCGCTCAGGTTGCACATGTCCAGGATAGTTCTAAATGAGCTGATCGGTTTGATGGTTCTTTTAGCTGCTGTTCATATTCCATACGTTTCGATAATATAGTGATCAATTTTGAAATGTGTTGGCCATTCGGGGGTTTTGAGAATCCCGCAGTGATTATGGTCATGCGAAAAGAGGGCGTCTTGGTGGAAATCATAATTTTTTTTTTTTCGAAGCGCTTAAATTTGAGTTGCACGGTTGGATGGGGCCACGAACCGGCTCGTGTTGTTGATCTCATTGTCTTACCTCTTCTGTGTTCAAGCGTATTTATCGGGGTGATGTTGGTTCGCCGATCGTGATATGTATGTATTTAGAAAACAAATATTATTTATCTCAGGAGGCATTCACGCTACTACTGCGGCCTTTCGTCTCGAATGGATCCAGATCCGAGAGGTTTGATGCACAATTTATTGATTGAAGATATTAATAACCACACCGATAATTTGTTTTTTTTCCTGATCCGAGAGGTTGCTGTTTCATGATGTAGATAGATGACCAGTATGGACCCGTATTGAATAGCATTGCCAGTCTTGTTCTTTACACAATAATAGCTCGAGCATCTTGCGGTAGTGTTGGCTATTGGGCGGTCGTAGCGAAGTCGCTACCTTTGAGAGGTTTATGGTTTCACGCCAGTCATAGGGGACGAGAATATCCCCATGTTTGATTACGTCTTGGACATTGATTCATAGAATCAGATCCAGATCCGAGAGGTTTGATGTTTCACGGAGTTGATGAAAGACGAACAGGAACTCATATTTATTTATGAATTTGGTTCCGTCTGTCGTACCATAATCGTATTGTCGTGATTCATATGATACGAGAATGGTCCTATGTTTTATTTGATGCGCCTGTTCGCTTTGTAAGCTCATGTCTTTTACTATTTTCCGAACTGAGAGGTTTATGGTTTCATGATATTGATAGAAGAATAGATTACTCTCGCAGTCGATAGGTCGATGGTCTTCTTCGTCCATACAAGAATGGCTTGATATTTAGTATCTCGTCCAACTTCTTTTATCAGTTGGGGAGAAAAAATAAAAATAGAAAAAGAATCAATCCTTTGCTCTGAATGCCTGTTTGTGAATCATAATGCCGAATCATAAATTAAATGGCGCTAATGAGAATTGGGAGAGGTGTATTTATTGTGTAAAATACCGTAATCAAATCAGCCAGAGTACGATATTTTGGTGCTTTATTTTATTTTAATTGCAGAATCGAGGAGAACGTGCTCGTGGGTCTCTCCACGGTGGACGCACTAGTCGCCGACCTCTACGGCTATGCGGGAAAACTCGACTACCGTAATACCCAACCCTCCCCCTCACCGACTATCGACAATTGATCTTTCTAAATTCCTTCTTCCCCCTTCCTCCATCGTTACTGTTACCTGTTATCGTTCTGTTGTGCTTGTTAGTTTCGATTTTGCATAAATGATTTCTACCTCAGAATGAGCAGTTTTGTGTACGGTAATTGAGAGTCTCGCGGCCTCTCTGAATATCTGGAATATATGGTATCGATTAATAATGCCAAATCAAGCCTGATCAGGCATCAGCTCTCTCCTTTTGCACACTGTCTCTGTTCGGTAAAGCAAACGAGATAGTGTGCAAAATTGAGAGAGCGGATACCCGATTTGGAACTCGTAGTATCAATGACGTAATCTACCGTACCCCCCCCCCCCTTCCAGCCAATCGATAGTCCGTGCCAGTAGTACGGTATGTCGGCAGGCGCCTTATGGATTCGATCGTTCGTCGCGGGCTCCTACCGCTCCCTCATGGTATACGGTAGCGCTGGTGGGCGGAGCTTAATATCGATTTGTTTGCAGTCTATGCCTCGACGGCTACAGTCCACCGCCCCCGCCCAGGCTACGGTAGCGAAGAAGAGCAGTGAGTTTGGACTGGATTTACTTTTTTTAGACTGGATTCACGTCTTTTTGGGCTTGCTTTCCTCGAATTGCCTTGTGATGACGCATGAAACCCGAGACTGGCCCCCGGGATCCAGGGGTTCATAGTTTTGGGGAAGAATGGATGGGGAGGGCCGCGCTCTCACGGGTTTTGTCGGCCATAGAACAACTCCCGTGCCCTCTCCTCCTTTTTTCCCTTCTTCTCTCTCTCTCTCTCTCTCTCTCTCTCTCTCTCTTTCTCTCTCTCTCTTGGATAAGTCAGCCGTGGACTCTTCTCTTCATCATCGATAGACAATATAGTTAGAAATACGGGTCTCTCTATTTTGCACACTCCCTCATCATTCGATTGGTCGGAAGAGTTTGTAAAATGGAGAGCCTGGCTCCCCTCTTCTCTTCATCTTCGATAGAGATGAAGAAGCGACTTCAGAGAAAACTGTCTCTTATTGCTGTCGGTTGCGCGTTCGAGTCTCTCTGGTCAGAAATGGCAAGAGAGAGTGTGCAGAATGGAGAGCCTCTCCCTAAAACCTATCAGCGAGCTCTCTCCATTCTGAACACACTCTCGTTTTCCCGACTGGTGAGAGAGCGTGCAGAATGGAGAGAGCAAGAACGACATCACTACTGTCTTTCTCTCAATGCTATTTGCGCAGACGTTCTCTATGTTCATAGCGAGGAGCGTTCCACCCTCCCCGCTCAAATGAACAGCTTTTTCTCGCCCCCCCCCCCCCTGTTTAGTTTGCGGTTTTGCCTAGCACAGTTTTCGCTTTCCTTCTACTTTTTTGCGCGCTTTTGGTTACGGTAGTGTAGATCATTTGGAGTGGATGGGAGGTCGCGTTATGACTCGTCATTCCGCACACTCTTACTCCTGTCTGTCCGGCCAGGGAGTGTGCAGAATGGAGAGAGGACACGATTCGACAGGGCACCACTAATCACTACCCTACTGGTCACTCGCGTCTCTTTTGTATATACCAGCGGAGTGGTGACCCTAGAGGCAGGGGAGGGACGGGGGCACTTGAGGTCACTGACCGGGGCCAGAACCAGAGGCTACCACACGCGTGACCGGGCGAGCCGCGGGGTCCCTCCGGGCTGGATTTTGGACTGTTCTATTATTTGGAATATTATTTTTTCTCGTTCTGTAGATTCATATAAATCGATTCATCCCGTGCCATCCTTTGTGCAGCGTTCTCATTTTTCCATCAATGCAAGTGTTGTCATGCTTTATTGGATGAGAAATAATGGGAAAGTGCTGCGTCATCACAACATGATTTAAGGAGCGAAAACCAGTTGTTGGGCGAAATCATATTTTTTTTGCCCCTGGTTTCCTCCCCTTTCGTTACTTCTCCTTGCCTTACCCCATTGAGGCGGACCATGATTCTCAGAAGAGATGCCAAACCAATACCATTATATCGACTTTCTCAACCCCAATATCTACCCAATCGCTGTCGGTGTTGGGTTTTCGGAAAGGTGTTGTGCATTGTTTTGACATTGGTGATGTATTTACGGGTATGACTCTCTCCATTCTGCACACTGTCTCGTCGGTCAGAGAACTGAGAGAGTGTGCAGAATGGAGAGAGCAAAAACCGAAATGGCATCACTACTTCCTCCCCCTTCCCCATTGAGATGGACAATGATTCTCAGTCGGTCAATAGAGTGTTAGAACGGGGGTTGTATTTTGCCCCTCGCCTTTTCCACCTCGTCTTCTTCCTCCTCCTCCTCCTCCTTTTCTTCACCCCTCAGTGGAATCCTTTCATGCGCCCTCTCCTCGTTTCGCCTGCTCTCTCGCCTTCTCTGACCGACTCTCCTCTTTTCGCGTGCTATCTCGCTTTCTCTGACCGTCAAGAGGGTGTTTATGGGGGAAGAGATCAGTCCGGAGGGGTAGTGTGTGTTTTTGTTGGTATGCCCCCCGCCCGTTCCTCTACTAGTAAATGAGATAAGAATCCGGGGGGCAGGGAAGAGTAGTAGTGCCTATTATCGGCGAAATGCATCTGACGTTCTTCACTCTCCCTCCTTCACCTCTGTGTAGGGCACTGTAGTCGCAGGGTGTTATGCTCTCTCCAATCTGCACACTCACTCGTCTGACTGATCTCTTAGAAAGGGTGTGCTAATTGGAGAGAGCCGACACCGAAAAGGGATCTCTGGACTTTCCTTACCTCTGAAGATAGAAGATTTGACACTGTAGTCAACTGTGCTGGGATATGGCATAATTCGATTTATGATATTCTGCTAGAACACTTATGAACCTGTAGTCAGTTGTGTTGGAATGGGGATGTACCATTTAAAACTCGTTAACGTAGAAGCCAATTGTTTCATTGTAAGAATTCAAATTAGAGTCACTTATTTTGACGTACTGTAGTTCTAAAATGGAACACCCACGCTTGAATCACGTGATCTACCTGCGGTTGAATATGGGGTGATTCCAATTTAGAACTGGTGATTTTTTTTAACATTCTTTTTCGAACTATGCTGAGTGTGAGGTCGAGAGTATTTATCAGATAAAAATGCTTACCCTACAGTTCTTCGAGAGTTCTGAACTCACCGGTTCTTGAGTTATATTAGAATTGCACGCTCTTAAATACCCACTAAGGACGCTGAAGTGAACTTTCTAATTGTGTTTCTGTGGTTAGAGATGGTTAGAGTGCACGCTGGTTGGAGAGAGTGCTGCCAGCGCTGTCCCGCTTCAGGTTGTGTGTGGGTGCTGCACATTGATTGTCTCCCCCCACCTCCCGGGGTTAAGGAGGGGGCGACCCCCCCCCCACCTCCTTGCCTTACCCTTAACTCGACCCCCCCCCCCCCAACTTCATAGTAGTGCTACTTCCCTTCTCGAATAGCTCTTTCCAATCTGCACACTCTCTCGCTTCTCTGGCCGACAGGGGAGTGTGCTGATCGGAGAGATGACTATGCCATCCGGCAACACTACCCCCCCCCCCCTTTTCTAACCCCCTCAACTAGGGTGTTTTCGATAACTCAGCGCTCGGGGAATTCGATAAGTAGTTACTACATTACACTACGAATGGCGCGGAATTTGCCGTCCAGCGCGCGCCATTTGGGGGGGATTCCTGATGTCACTAACAAGGGATGTGTGTTTTTTGTCGGGAATGCGGCATGACAATACAACGGTGCTCTGTGATTAGAGATTAGAAGTTAGAGGTTAGGCGCGTAATCCCTGAAATCATATACTTCCTACATGGATATTTTTTCTCGATTTACTGATGTCAATAGGCGATGTGCTTTTGTTCGGAGGCGGTAGGGCAATACAATTGTGGTGATTGGAAATTAGAAGTCAGCGGTTAAGTGCGTAATATGTTCAGACACTTCCTTTAAAAAATGAATTCTCTTCTTTTTTTCCTGTTCTACGCTCAGGAATGTCTAGTTTGTTGTCTTCCCATCGGTGATTGGTTCTTCACTAGGGGGTATCACTGGTCTAGCTGACCCCCTATTGTTTGGTCTGATTGTCCCCCACCCGTCTCACTCCTCGGTGGTTGATACTACCTTTTCGGCTCTCGCTCTCTCCATTTGTCACACTCTCTCGCCGGTTAGAGCGACGAGCGAGTGTGCAGAATGGAGAGAGAGCAGCGTACCTGGTTGATACGATGGGGCGAAAGGAGGGAAAAATCAGCGGGTGGTGGTTCGATTACTCGTTAGCTAATCGAAGTGGGGAGATGCAAACTGATATGGCTGATCTCTTTTAGTGATGTCGTTTCGGTTGACGACTCTCCTCATTCTGCACACTCTCCCGTTTCTCTGACCGGTGAGATAGTGTGCAGAATAGAGAGAGCCAAAACCGAATTTATATCTAATCTCAATCAGCTAGCGTTTCTACTGATCGAATCGTAGCTCTCTCCATTCAGCACACTTTCGCAGATCAGACATCGGCCCATTCTATGTTGATGTCCGCGAATAAAATATACGATCTTATCGATGTGCATGCTGCTCTTTTATCGTAACCGTCGATAAGATGTTCGAACCAAAACACCAGTTGATTCGGTGCCGCACTTCCTCTCTTTTCTCTTGAACTATCCTTCGATATTGGAGAGTTCCAGCTTTCCGCCTTCAACAATATATTCATAGTTTGCTGTCAATCACCCCTTCCTTCCCCCTTTGTCTGACCGATATTCCTTCCCGATATTGCTTACCGTACCCCCGTCTCGCTATCTTCCGTTCAGAGCCCCTCCCTTAGCGGTCCGAATCGATACTCCCCTCGCACTGTCTCACAGTATCTCACCTTCTTCTATCACTCAAGACCCTATCTTCCCTCAAACAATCGATATTTACTTATGTATATTTTCTGAATTCGATCTCCACCATCCAATCGATTCCAATCGATATTACCGCTCGCTACGTACCCCATCATCTTCCGCTCAGGAGCCCGTCTCTTCGCCCTGCTCGGCTCGTCCGCACTCATCGGCGGGAGTGCACTGTACGCGGGCCGCGTCCTGACGCCCGACTGGCGCACCATCATCGACCCACAGCACTACTATGAAGACTGGCAGGTACGGTAGCCGCACCACCGATACGATCGACAACTGACTTTATTGTCCTCTCACACCCTCTCTTTCTCTGCACAAATTTCCCTGATCGTTATAAAGGATTGGATCAATAAAGCCAGTTGTCGATAGGGGGTGTAGGAGTACGGTAGTCGAGCTAGTCGTACGTGGCGGAGCTGCTGCGGATGATCCATTGTTTCTCTGCAGCAGCAATGAAGTCGCGTCGACGAGCGGAGGAGGAGAGGAGGCGCGCCAAGTTGGCGCGGAGGTGGCGCCTCTGGTCGAGTCAACGGGCCAACCTGGCGCCGAGTTGGCGCCAGATGGCGCGCCGCCCTCCCAGAAGGAGCGCCGGAGGCGGAGACTGATAAGGCGACTTCAGATGCGCACCTACTTCTCCCTGCCACTCAACGTCGTGTCGCGACTGGCGGGAGGAATCGCGAGCAGGGTACGGTAGGGTGGGTGATGGGGATACAGTATGTGGTATTGATTTAGCGAAATGGTAGTAGTATTGGTCGGCGTACGGTAGGATATCGATTAGATTTTTTGTTGCAAGAAGTGTACAGTTGACTGAAATCGTCACAGACCTTTTAGCTTTATACGGGTTGTGAAACACAGTTGAACCTAGAGACATTTCACTATGGCGTTGTCATAACTCGGAAGTGATTGCTTGACTCAATAGTATAACGGTAGCATTATTGGTTTTGATAAGGATGAGTATATATGTTACGTTTGGGTAGCAGTATTAACTGGGATACAGAAATTCAGTTGATGGGATTAAGGTAGCTTTATTGACCGGGGGTTACAGTAGTCATCAATCGATAATCGTCGTCATCTTCAGGAGATTCCGATGTCGTTGCGACGGCCGCTGCTTGGTCTCTTCTCGAAGATGTACGATTGCAGAATGGACGAGGCTGTCGAGGTACCGTAGCAGGAAAAGCACTAGTTGTCGAGTACTGATTTTTAAAATTTTTTAGTGGAACTACACTCAAGGGAATATTTGGCTTCATCTTGGTAGTATGTAGTGAGAAAATTTTCTTGTTTTAATATCACTTTAAAGAATTAATGATAGCTATATTTATCAAAAACATTTCACATAATCTACTAGGAATTATCTGGTTTCTCGGCGGCATCACTTTATTCTTTCTTCACAATGTTTTGATTGAAGGAACTTATATAAAAAAAATTTTTTAAATACTACATTGATAAAACTCGATTCCAGCCCGATTTCGAGTCCTATTCCTCCTTCTCTTCCTTCTTCAACCGCACCCTCCGACCGGATGCCCGACCCATCAGCGCCACGCCACTGGTTAATTTTTTTTAATATTAAAAAAATACAATTTAAATATTAAAATGGGTATGTTGAATGGGGGGAAATATAAACTACCTACGATCTGTTTAACTGTTCGTTCAGTGACTAGCTGAATCAGAGTTGCGAGACTGGTTGAAAAGGGTGAAAAAGCAACAAACAATGATTGAATGTCATTGTCGTTGATAATTAGAAGCCCATAAAAACTCGCCTTGCATGACTGTGTACTGATCGTACTGATCAGAAACAATTGATCCGAATAATGCAAATAATATTTGAAAATATTTATTATATTAATTACATTAAACAATATATAAAAGGTCTCACCGGCCGACGGAATCGTGCTGCACTACGGCAAGATCGAGGATGACAAAGTGGAGTTTGTCAAGGTGAGACGGCGATTCGCACCTGGAACATTGGTGTTTCAAGAGTATTTCGTCTTTCTTGTCTTGTGCAATCTTCAATGAGATGATGCTCTCGAAGAAGAAAAAACAACTACTCGTTTAGAGATTGATGCTTCACGCGTATCTCTTCTCTCTTTTCTTGCCTACTCTTGAATTCGACACTCATGTTTCTTCGGTTAAACGATTTTTAAAAAAAAACGTTAGCCTAAGTTATCTATAATTTTCAATCATGCAACAACCATATATTGCAGGGTCACGACTACAACGTGAAGGAGTTTCTGGGCGATGTGGAGATCAAACCGAAGGTGAGAAAATGAGACTTATTATATTGGATATTACCCTATCCATTCTGCACACTCTCTTGCCGACCAGACAGAGCGGCGAGATAGTGTGCTGAATGGAGAGAGCCGAAAGATGGAGTATTGATGAGACAATTGAGGAGGGAGGGAATCATTTATTAGGTGGGAATCTAGGAATTAATTAGAGCTGGCGAATCTTGAAAGAACATCTCGGTGATTAAATGTTGCACCTAGTCATCAATAAGAAGCCTGGAAGAGGGGTTCAATGTGTGACTCGTAGATATTTTAATTTCCCCCAATCCTCCCTCGATTGCATAGTGATGATTATATTATTACAGTTGAAGTGGGGTTGCAAGTATTGATTAAAGGGCTCAAGATAATCAATTAGTGATAGACCATCCGAGGTGTCGATTAAAAAATTACCCTTGCACCATACGTAATTTCCTCAATTCTCCCTCTACCGCACACGGATGATGCAATTTTATTTCTATTTATTAATTAATATAATTCGCAGCCTGGCCACGACCTGTACCAGATGGTGGTGTATCTGGCACCCGGCAACTACCACGCCTTCCACTCGCCCGCCCTCTGGAGCGCCGAACATATCAGACACTACCCAGGTATACTGTAGGCTAGGGTTGGCAATTCGGCCTGTCGTAGCGGCGCCGCTACGACAGGCCGATTTGCCATCTCTATTGTAGGCAAAGGGGGTACGGTATGGTTCGGAGGGGCGCATTTGTGATAGAAGGATATGGTAGGCAGACTGTTTCGGCGGGGCAGATTCGTGATCGATGTTGGATTGATGAAAGTCGGTCCCAATTCGGCTTCAATAGTGCACTCGAGTACGGTAGAGAGGCATGCGGTAAAAAGAGTTCGGCGGGGCAGATTCGTGATCGATTGATATCGGGTTACGGTAATCAAATTATCGATTTTAGGTCTGCTTCTGTCGGTGCGACCGGCGTTGCTCAATCGTGTGCCGCATCTGTTCTGTCTGAATGAGAGAGTGAGTTCACTCCAATCTGGACAGGTTCTGATTCATGTTGCGTTGATGTACACTAGACACGCCTTCTCCATTCTGCACACTCTAGTTTCTCTGATCGGCGAGAAAGTGTTTTTGATTTCAGAGAGTTACTATTATATCCGGCAACACTGCTATTGAATTGAATTAATTATGGATTATGAGGCGGAAAAAGATGATGATTGTGTATTGCTCTAAATTCCCGAGAAAATCATAAATTCGCGGAATTTCCACCACCTTCCTAAGGCGTTTGTGATTGGATCCCAGTAGATCAGAGGAGCAGATAGCGTAGAACGTTGTTCCCATTGTTGTTTTTGTCTCGCACCGATTGGCGCACAGAAAATACACGAATCCGCACGGAAAACGATGAATCTGAATTTCACGGTGAATGCTTGTTCCATCGGGTAGTAACGTTTACGGAAGGTTTATGGAAATATTCGGATTATTCATTTCATTGACCAAGCATTGGCCAATGAAATGAATATTCCGAATTATCCAAATTAGTTTAATTATAATTAACAGACTGAGAGAATATTTATTCAAAATATCTCTTTTTTAATTATCATAATTAATATATTAATTAATTAGGTGATCCTGAACGGCAGCTGGCAACACGGCTTCTTCTCAATGGCCGCTGTGGCTGCGACGAACGTCGGAGATATCGCCATTGATGCGGTAGGTCAAAGGGATAGATATTAGTGATTATCGATTGATTGACTGAACAGGCAGTCAACGACTGGCTATGATTTTTCGATTCTCCATTTATAATTTTTTTCGCCGATTACTGAGATGGACTGAAATCGATACCGGCTTTGCCTTTTGGCTGACAAGGGAGTGACCGGAACTCACATATCTCGATTCACTTCGTTTCTTCATGGTAGAAGGTACCCCCCAAGAGATTCACAAGACCGTTTTCAAAAGTTGCAAAATCCTCATAGGAGCCGAGATATTCGACATTCAATTTGGGTGATGCTCTCTCCATTGATTTCACATTTGCATTTGCATGCAATATCATCTGCTTCTCTCGCCCTCATTCCATCTGCTTGGATGGCTGCGAGGTAGTGATCCAGTATTCCGAATCAGAAGGTTGTTGGTACGGATCCTGGTTTGGCTCTATTTTGTTTTGCACCTTTTTGGAGCATTTATCGATCGATTCTGATTGTTGTTGCATGTGTAGATATCGAATTCCGAACGTGTAACAGTTTTATTCAACAATCGTGATACTCGATGGCATAGCATTCGAAGCACCAAGTCTTGTCACACATGGGGCAAAGGATGAAACTCAATGACAGACAACCAACAGAAGAACATGCCTTGGTGTTAACACCACGAGGAAAGCAATACTCGACGGGTATTTTGAATCGGGCAGAGGGAGGGGAATCTAGGTAACCAGCAGCGTGCCTTGCGTACATAATCATAGGCTTGAAGAGGGGCGCACGCATAATCTTGAAGGACAGGGAAATGAGCCTCAGAATGTTGTCCCTCTGGTAGACCATGAAAGTGGGGGCATGTTTAAAGGCATGGGATTGGATTCGTCTAACTAATCCCTTGAAGGGCCTGAAGAAATAAACATCAAGGTTCTGGCAAATTCCAGTGGCGCCAGCGGGTATCTGCCTAGTGTGCAGGGTCTTGCCAGGGGGAAGAGAGGAATCGATCGCATTCTTGTCACGGAAGCTGGTCCACGAATCGAGAAGGATGCAGAGGTCGTTGGAGGCGATCGAAGGAGTGAAGATGCACTGGAACACAAATCATTGGATTGATATCAGTAAGAAAATGGTGATAATAGGAAGGAAGACACAATTCTCACCTTCGCAATCCATTCCTTCATGTGGGTCTTCGTCATTATGTGCGAAGTTCCTCCCGAGTGGCACCAGAGAGATCCGAGTCGAGACCGAGGTCATGGGCGAGAAGGGCGACGACACGAGAAGGAGATACCATGAGAGGTGTGAAGTTGCAACCGTTTCCGCCATCTTATAGGCAGCCTCCAGACACTTTACATATTGCTCTTTATGCTAATGTCCAAATGGACCAAAGATCACCATAGAAATGCACGTACAACAAGATAAATTCATACATTTACTTAAAATGAAGATAACCATGATTGTTGAATAAAACTGTTACACGTTCGGAATTCGATATCTACACATGCAACAACAATCAGAATCGATCGATAAATGCTCCAAAAAGGTGCAAAACAAAATAGAGTCTAACCGGGATCCGTACCAACAACCTTCTGATTCGGAATACTGGATCACTACCTCGCAGCCATCCAAGCAGATGAAATGAGGGCGAGAGAAGCAGATGATATTGCATGCAAATGCAAATGTGAAATCAATGGAGAGAGCATCACCCAAATTGAATGTCGAATATCTCGGCTCCTATGAGGATTTTGCAACTTTTGTGAAAACGGTCTTGTGATTTTTTTGGGGGGTACATTCTACCATGAAGAAACGAAGTGATCGAGATATGTGAGTTCCGGTCACTCCCTTGTGAGCAGTGAAGCGTAACTTAACCTGACGATTTTCGCTGTGTAATTAATGTAACTGAGAAGTTGGGGATTGCTATTTTCTTCTGATGCGCCTTTGAACGATGATATAAAATAATTGAATCAGGATACTTTGATTTTTTTAAAAACAAACAATGTGAGGAAGGAACTGAATTCTCCACAGAATTTCGAGCTTTGTCGAAGAAAAGGGAAATAGAATTCATCCCAGAGGCCGTATGCATGAACCCGTTTTTCGGACAAACGGGGTTTGACGGGCTTTGCCGACCTTTCTCGACAAACCGTTTTGTCGGACTTTTTTGGCACTAACTTTTGTCCGGCAAAAGATTGCTCGTGCATACGACAAACCCGTTTGTCGACAAATCTCGTTTGCCCGACAAACGCGGTTTGTCGGCATTTGCCGGCAAAGGTTCATGCATACGGCCTCAGGGTGCTTTAAGAATCTCGAAATTAGAGAACAATTAAAGTATTCGAAATACTTTGAGATTGTCCTAGCCGTGAAACGCGAACGTGGATTCGTCATTTTAAAAAAAAAAATCAATATTACAATAAATGATTACATAATTCACTTTTTCAGGATCCATCCGTCCGCACGAACATCTCTCGTCGTCGCGCGGCGCGCGCGGAGAGCGTCCGCACGGAGTGCGTACGCGCGTTCGCGGCCGGTGAACGCGTGGGAGAGTTCCGCCTCGGATCAACCATTGTACTGGTGAGCTTTTCGGAAAAGCCTTTTCCCCTCTGATGTTTTCTCCATTCTGCACACTAAGGACAAGTGAGTGTGCAGAATGGAGACAACTACTATTCGGTCCGGCAACCATAGAATGCGTGAAAACTGAACCTAGCGATATTAGTTATAAGGTCGATATTTCCTCTTTCTATTCAGCGTGCTTTTACTCTGTTTTCTCGATCAAATAAGGATTATTGCTTGGGTTTAGTCAATTGATTGCAATTCAATTTTGGTCGAAAAGATCAGTGTGTTGACTGGCAAAACCTGAACGTTACAATAATTCGCTGACTTACGATTATCGATTCTTCCCTTTTCCTGATCTTCCAAGCGCCCTCAAACGTCAAATTCGCCGTGCAAGCAGGCGACTCTCTCCGCTACGGCCAGAGTCTCATCGTGGATATTTAATCGATCGATAGTCGACTACCGTAACCCGCAGCCCCAGGCCCACGATTACGGTACCCCCTTCCTTCCTCCCTACCCGAGAATTCTGCCACATTAGTAGAAGTGCTGGCTAAATAGACCCAAATCCCCTCCCTGCCCAGATTGTTTCTCTAGTACGGTCTTCTATTTTTGCTCCATCTTGTTTCGTGGTTGATTATTATCATATTATTTTTGCGCAGATTGACCTACAGTATCCCGCCCTATTTGACAGCACCACTGATGTATCTAGTGTAGCCGGATCGAATAGTAGCTTCCTCTAATTTGCACACTTTTTCTCTGTGCTCTTGACTAGACAGTGTGCAAAATGGAGAGAGCACTGCTCTGTCCGGCCGAATTTTCTGTTTCCGTCTTCTCCCCTTTCTTCATACCGGTGCAATGGCCATCATCCATTCGTTTGTGGTTGGGGTCCTAACTGGAATTCCCCTCGTCTTGATTCGTATATCAATCGCTCCATTCGATATCTCTCTGCCCTCGATAAATGTTGTTTTTTGATAAGGAATGGAACGAGAACAAATATACAAGGATAGATTATCCTTCCCTACCGTACCTCCATCTTCTTTCGCTCAAGAGTCCGTCTCTTCGCTCTACTTGACTCGTCCCCATTCATCGCGAGCAAGGTACGGTAGGCGGGACTGATTAGTGTTAGGATGGGAATAAATTTTGTGGTGCAAGTGAGGTTGACTGAAATCATCACATAGCTTCAGCTTGTTCAGATCTGTGGAACGCGACTAAACCTGGGGGTGAATTTCTGTTGTTTTGGTGTAACTCGGAAATTGTTGCTTGTGTTGCCGCGATAGCAATATTGTGTTGAACAGTAGAACTTTATAGGTGGCAATACGATAGTAGAATTAACTGGGTTACAGGGATTGATTTGATAGGTTTACGGTAGGTGGTATTGAATGGGTTATCGTTGCAGTATCGATTGATCTGCAGTGGCAATGGCAGTTATTATTGAGGGGAGAGCGGATCATGGTATGTATTGAAATCGGCATAGATTGATTATCTTTGACTTAACTGGGAAACGCGACTGCACCTGGTAACTTTTCTGTTTCTCGGAAGTGATTACTTGTGCAAACAGGCTGAGTGGGATTTAATTGCTGAGAGGATTAGTGGACTACGAATATTGATCGGTTAGAGAACTTACGTTTAAGGGATTACTGTAGCAATGAATATTGATCGGGATTACGGTAATCGCCAATCGATAATCGTCGTCATCTTCAGGAGATTCCGATATCGCTGCGACGGCCGCTGCTGGGTTTCTTCGCGAAGATGTACGATTGCAGAATGGACGAGGCTGTCGAGGTACGGTAGACTGCTCTCTCCATTTTGCACACTCGCTCGTCTCTCTGATCGATGAGAGATATGGGCGTTAAGTTATGAATCAATCTTGTTGGTTCGATATGAATGAGGTTCATTGTCACTATAAAATTTTAAAACGATGATGGCAACCCATCGATTCTGCCCCCGTTTTAGATATTGTTTGTTTCTGGGAAAACTTTGTTTTCATCGGTTCGTTAGCAAATCTCAGTGAGCCGATGTCATCGAGCTATTGTTCATTTTAATCTTTAAGAAATTTATGGTAAAAAAACTGCATATCCCCTTCAAAGAATCAGTTATTGTTAGATTAATGCAAGAAGTGTTTAAATACCTTACTAGGAAATCTCTGGTTCCATAGGGTCTTCACTTCATTCTTCATTCATGAAATATTTGTGTTTTAAGAGCCCTTCTTCCTTTTCTCGCCTGAACTTGAACGATAGTCCAGCTTTGAATCTGAAACAACTTCGAACCGTGGAGATTAGCGCTTATCTGGAATGTAACACTGTAGATCGAGCAAAAATTTTCATTGATGAAATCTCGAGTCGAACGTGACAGCACTTCTGAAATTTTTCCAATATTTTTTGCATATCAGTTGCGCGCTTCATGTGGCGTTCTTTTCTCTTTTCTTGTTTAGTCTTGAATGTACTTTCCTATATCCTCTTCCTTGTAGAATTTTTTCTCTCAATTCGATTCTGCCCAATGTGCATATATACCTTCCCTCCTTCCTCCTAATAATTTCAATTCACGAGAAACTTCCCCTCCCACCTACCCTGATAAATAATTGATCGAATGAGTGCCGAATGAGTGTCACAATTACAACGTGAGCCTTCCTGGGTGGCGTGGAGATCATGCCCAAGGTGAGAAAATTAGACTTATTTTCGGATATTATCTATCTCTATTTTGCACACTCTCTCGTCAATCTGATAGACGAGATAGTGTGCTAAATGTGGAAGGCGAAAGATGGAATAACGATGAGGCAATTGGACTGATTCTAGCAAAATATTGGAGAGGAGGAAATTGTCTGGTGAATCCTGAAGAATACATATCCCGGTTGGATCCCAGAAGATCAGAGGGCCAGATAGCGTAGAACGACCAATTATCTTTCTACTTTTTGCTTTGCACCGATCGGCTCACAGAAAATTCTCGATTTCACACGGAAAACGAAGAATCCGAGTTCCACGGTGAATGCGTGTTGCAGCGGGAAGCCACGTCAACGGGAATTGAGAAATTGTCGATTCGATAGGTTCTAAAAATCGGTTCTAAAAAAATATATTAATAGAAAATTGCTGGCATTGATGTAATACAAGGAATTGATTTTTTAAACATTTTTTTCTTCATAATTATGATAACTGAAATATTAATTAATTAAGTTGATTCTGAACGGCAGCTGGCGGCACGGCTTCTTCTCAATTGCTGCTGTGGCTGCGACGAACGTCGGAGATATCGGTAGGTCAAATTTGGAGAGAATATCGATCGATGTTATCCGTCAACGATTGGCTATTAGGAGGGGCCTTTTCGATTTTAGATACCGATTTTTTTACCGATACCGAAAGAGAAATTGAATATGAATGGGGTTTCGACCTTTGTCTGAGCTATCAAACGCAGCTCAATCTTGATACTTTCTTTTGCGGAATTGCCATTAGCAGAATTGTCATCATCTGTTATGTCTGAACGAGAGGGTGAGAGATTGAAGCAGTAGCACGGAGGTTCAGAAGCAGTAACTACCAGTGGCTTCTCAAACAATTCAAATTTTAAAAAAAGCGCGCGTTTGAGGCCATTCCAAAATCCGACGAGAGAGTGTGTGAAAAAAGGAGTGGGGACCGCGACGCAAGGTCCTCGCGTCGCGGTCCCTATGAAGACTCTCCTAGTGCATTTTAGATGTTGGTAGAAGGCGATTTTGAGCACCCGTGAGTAGTGTTACCGGATGGATTAATGCTTCTCCATTCTGCACACTCTCTCTCCGGGTAAACAGGTGTGCGAGTGTGTTGAATGGAGAGAGCTACTTTTCGATCTGACGTCTTTATGAATCATATCCCAAGTATTGAGGTTGATTTTTATGGTGAAAACAAGCACGAGATTGCATCTCCAAACAACTTCGAGTCTGAGATGTGAAACACAGCTGAACCTGGTATTTCAGAAGTGATGTATTTTCGAATTTCGCGGTCGTGTATTTGGGATTGGATTCCAGTAGATCCGAGGGTCAGATAGCGTAGAACAGCTAGTTCCCAATGTTGTTTTTGTACCGATTGCGATTTGGCATGAGAAAAGGTTAATTTGAGTTTCCCGGTGAATGCTGGTTCCAGCTGGTAATGACCTCAAAAGGGATTAACAATTGATTAATGATGAATGCACATGTTGTTTCACAGAAGTGTGGATGAGATTACGGTAGTTGTATTGATCAGGGCCACGTTTTTCTTCAATCGATAATTATCGTCGTCTTCAGGAGATTCCGATGTCGCTGCGACGGCCGCAGATCTATCTCTTCGCGAAGATGTACGAGTGCAGAATGGACGAGGCTGTCGAGGTACGGTAGACTGCTCTCTCCACTCTATCGTATCTCTGACCGACGGTAGAGTGTGCTGAATGGAGAGGGAACTTCTCGATCCGGCAACACTAAGGTGGAGTATCGTGCAGTATCTAATTAAGATAAGTGTTGATTTCGCGCGGACTGACGAATCCCGATGTAGGCATATATAGACAAAAAATGTGAAAAATGGAGATATATATATATATATCTCCATTTTTCACATTTTTTGTCTATAGGACAGGAAAGAGAATTGAATGGAGAATGGAGAGTGCTGAGGACTGACGAGATCGTGATCATAATCCAGAATCGGATGAAGTTCTAAATTGTGAGAAATACGATACTGAAACTGTCTCGAAACGTCCGAGAAACTGCGGTGGATTCGCTGAATCTTGCTGCCTTTTTGTCCTATCTGATGTGTTTGAGATTGGATCCGAGTAGATCAGACGGGCAGATAGCGTAGAACAGCAAGTTCTTACTGTTGTTTCTGTTTTGCACCGATCGGCGCACGAAAACTCACGATTTTGCACGAAAATGTATGAATCGGAGATTCCCGGTGAATGCTAGCTGCAGCGAGTAGTTTTATCTACAGGATCTGCGGAATCATTAATATATTCTCTGCGGTGAGTGGTAAAAACGTATATGTAAAAACATATTCCGAAAACACGTTTGTCCGACTACTGAAGAACTGTTTTTCGACAGATTCTTAAAAGTAAATTTATTGGGTATATATTATCCAAAAATCAGTAGTATTACATTTTCACACTCCTTCGAACGATTGAGCAACAGTCCTCGCTATTGGAAATGTAGCAAGATCTCCTTGAACATGGAATGAATTGTAGCGCGGCGCGCGTGGTTCGCGTGCTCGCGCCAGTGAACGCGTGGGAGAATTTCGCCTCGGATCAACTATAGTACTGGTGAGTTCTCTCCCCTCTACTATTCTCTCCATTCTGCACACTCTCAGAAGAACGATAAGAAAGTGTGCATAATGGAGAGAGCGCAACTAGCTCACATGTGCCTTGAATACTTTTGAGCAGATGTTACTCTGAAATAACATAAATATTTTAAATCGAAGCGATTACCAGATGAACGACGTAGGCGCTATATTAATTGGTATATAGTTGGAATAATCTTTTCATTATTCGCGGCAGCTTCACTGAAATCATCAAAGAGCTGTTGGAGATGTGAAACGCGACTTAACCTGGGGATGTTTCTCGGATGTTTTGGTGTAACTAATAAGTGGTTTCTCGTATCAATGGTTTTACGGTAAAAGCACTGGTGTTATAATAATAATAATTTATCTAAGTACTTGGCGCAACAGGAAAACGAACGAATACAATATTATTATGAGTAGACGAAGGGATTAGTGCTGTGGATGGGAGAGGTAATTAATTAGGGGGTGGTTTTCTTAACGACGTTTTAAAATCTTGACATTAGGTGCGGTGCGAATAAAATCGGGTAGTTGAGAGTACATTCGAGATGATCTAACAGGGAATGAATTGAATCTGGCTGTACATTTAGTGAATTCAATTTAGTGAATTCAATGTTTCAATTCAATGTTGATACCAAAAGAGGAGACTCTATCTCGAGTGGGCTTGTAAACATAGAACGATGAACGGGGAATAATAGAGGAACCAGTCATTATGGTATGTGTCATTCAAAGATCAGCTAGGACTCTCCTCTCGGTAAGTGCGCGCAGGCCAAGGGTTTTAATGCGGTCTTGGTAGGAGGGGAGGGAGTAGGGGTAGGTAGAGGAGGGGAAACAACGGTAGAAAACTTGACGAGTGAATGTGTGCTGGACCTTTTCTAGTGTGTATATGTCCTTGAGGTAGTGTGGGTTCCAGAAAAGGGATGCAAATTCTAGCAAAGGATGAACGTAGGCTTTGTAAGTGTTAATAAGAAAACTTTATTGGTTGCGTCACGTCTGTAGTATTTACTGGCGAGTGGTGATGGAATTACGGTAGGTTGGTGATGGGGATAATGCAAGTTGAAAATGGATTTACCATAGGGTCATTGGTGATAGGATCACTGGGTGATTTGGAATAAATAGTTTTTTTTCGTCAGCAAAAGCTGGATCTAGTGAATTCGTCAAAAATGCCTATCTTTGTCCTATCTGAGAAATGCGACTGAACATTTAGACTTTTCTGTTCTCGAGATTTGTCTTTGCTTGTGCCAACAAGCTGAAATGGGATCAATTACAGATAGGATTTGGAAGGGTGAAAAATTATTGGGGTTACGGTAGTCGCTAATCGATAATCGTCGTCGTCTTCAGGAAGCACAACCCATCAGCGCCACGCCTCTATTTGGTTTAATCTTTTTTCAAATCACTATGTACGATTTTTCACTAGGTGAATTTGAGTTGCGGGACAGGTCGAATAGGATGAAAGATAAGCTAAAAATTATTTCACAGCGATAGAGATGGCAAAAAAGAATCATTCAATGAATCTGCAGTCATTCCTCGTGAATCGCGCTGTCGTTCGCGATTGGTGACTATTAGGGTTGGCACTTCGGAATATTCGGCCCCGCTATGAGAGGGGGAAAGGTAGCGGCGCCGCTATGCCGTTATCGTTTAGCCAACCCTAGTCACAATAGCTCAAAATACGGGCCACAGTTTCTCCATTCTGCACACTCTCCTCGTTTTGACCGGAGAGAGAATGGTGCGGAATGGCGGAATGGAAAAAAAATCACTATTCGATCCGGCCATACTACTTGGTGATTCTGAGCCGCACGTGAAGCTGGAATGGCCTAGCAACGATCAGATTCAATAAATAGAATAAATATGTTGAGAGTTGAAATATGAACCAGCAGCAATCATTTTGACTTTGCGTTTGATCACCAGGCGAACTCATTCTCGTTTTTGTTAGTCGTCGCGAGCGGTCCTTCTCCATTTCTCTCTGATAGAGAATGGAATCCCTCTAGTTCCCCTCGTCTACTCCATCAACTCAACAAGATCGGAATCCCCATCCAAGCCGGACTCTGGTCACCGTGTGATGGGTATGACCTACTCTGATGTTTGGTCCCTCAGATACCATTCTCGTCGAGTCTCGTTTCGCGATTGATGACTCGAGTTTGGTGGACTCAGTTCTAAAATCACGGGAGCCTTCTTCCGTTATCAACAATGAACACTCTACATCAAGTCCTATCGTCCTGGATGATCGCAACCCTTTCTCCAGCCAATCTCTTGGGTCTGTGAATGGAAAGAAGACCGATCCCTTGACCCCCACCCAGACGAAATGATTCTCTCGCGAACGAAGAAGCGACCCGAAACCTATCTGAAACCATCCATCCCCATCTGGCGTCAACTGCCTGACATGATAAATGTATGTATGTACCAGGCGAACTTGAGTTATGGCACTGGCTGAAAAGTGATGGACCTTCTGCAAGTTCATGAAACATCGCTCAAAATTCAAATTTAGGTTTTTTCAACATAACCTTCAAAGTATATTTATCGGGATTACGATAGTCGCCAATCGATGATCGTCGTCGTTTTCAGGAGATTCCGATGTTGTTGCGACGGCCGCTGCTTGGTCTCTTCGCGAAGATGTACGATTGCAGAACGGACGAGGCTGTCGAGATACGGTAGACTTCTCTCTTCATTCTGCACACTCTCTCTTCTTCCTGATCGACGAGAGTGTGCCGAAGGTGGGCTCAGTATCTACTGGGCATGACAGTATATATCGAGGAATGATTTTTTTGTAATATTACGAATTTGTGAAGCATCAGAGAGTGTGCAAAATGGAGAGGACATTATTCGATTCCATTTTTTGTTGTCGCAAACGTTGAGATTTTGTGCTAGGTCCGCAAGAAAAACAGGCTTCATCCGTTTATTTTCTCGTGGGTCAGTCTCGGTGTTGCAATTAGAAATTGATTTGAAAATATATCACAATTTTCAAATCAATTTCTAATAGATTCCAGTCTGATTTTTCGAGATTATGTTGGTTCCGTATGCTAGGAAAACTAAGGTTTCATGGAGTCATTACCTCATTAGCTATTATCATTGAGCTGATTTGTCGATCTAGGTAGGAGAAAAATATTCTAGCCTATGTTTCCTTAAAAAAAACGAATCAGTGATGACTTATTATTATTATTATGACTAGGCTTATAAGAGATGTGCTGGAATAGTCTACTAGGAAATTGCTGGTTTCACAGGGTCGCCATTCGCGCTGTTTTGATAGTTCGAGGTTATATTGTAAATCAAGCTCAAAATGTTATTAAAATTATATAATAATGAGCCTCTCTTTTCAGCCCGATTTCTCCTCCTTCTCTTCCTCGCACACTGCGGCCGGACGCCCGATTCATCAGCGCCACGCCTATTGTCGGTTTCTTTTTTTTTTTTAAATCAGTACGATTTGTGATTAGGTGAATTTGAGTTGCGTGACCGGTTGAATAGGATGAAAGATGAACTAGAAATTATGACACCACGGTAGAGATAGCAAAAAATAATCATTCATTGAATCTTCACTCATCCCTCGTGAATCGCGTTGTCCTTCGTTATTGGTGACGAAAGCTCAAAATACGGGCCACAGTCTCTTCATTCTGCACACTCTCCTCGTTCTGACCGGCGAGGGAATGGTGCGGAATGGGAAAAAACACTATTCGATCCGGCCATTTTGAGCCGCACGTGAGGCTGGAATGGCCTAGCAACGATCAGTTTAAAAAAAAATGAATATGTTGAGGGTTGAAATATGAAGCAATCATTTTGACTTTGCGTTTGATCAATTATTCAATATTCATTTATTCCGTTCATGGGAAAAGTACAAGAAAGAATCGTGAAGAGTGCAAGAAACGGAGTTCCGTCGATGGTGTCGATTCGGTAGTTTGCCGGGCAGCAAGGGTTGGGGAGGGAGAGGAAAGGGGAGGGAAGTGAGGAAAGACTAAAGATCAAGCCAATTACAAATAATTGAGTGGGGTAGAATGAGTGGGGTTGGGAACGAATAAAGTTATGAAAGAATAAATGGGAAGAATTAACAATTTGGGGGGGGGGGGAGAGAGAGAATTCCAGATGGAAAAGGTGGTAGGGAGCAGCGATAATAAAGCCTACGCGTGAAATCACGCTGAATCCTTTCAAGCTCCTTAGCCATATCTACACTGTGAACGGGGTTCCAAATAATAGAACAATATTCGATATTAGGGCGGATGAAAGTTATGAAGGATTTGAGATATAACTCGGGGGACTTGCTACGGAAGGATTTAAAGAGGAGATGATTGGATTTAGAACGAGTACTAGAAATAATTTTAGAAATATGGGCTGAGAAAGAGAGGGAAGGGGGGAAAAATGCACTCCTAGATCTTTAATGATAAATTTTTTAGGTTCTGTGAGGACTACATTATTGATTGTGAAAAGTCTAGGGGGTTATGATTGCCATAATGCATAATGTGACACTTAGTCTCTTCCTAAATTCCATTGTGAAGACCAATCAGCAACAATGTTCAAAGCAGATTGCAAATGATCAGAAAAAAGAGGGGCTTCAGCAAACAATTTGAGGTCATCAGCATAAACCGAATAATAAATAGATTTAGGGAATTGAGAGCAAATGTTATTAATGAAAAGAATAAAGAGAATTGGTCCGATACAGCTACCTTGAGGAACGCCTGATCTAACGGGTGAAGGGGGAGACAACGAGGTATCTATTAATATAGATAGAGTCCTATTAGAGAGGTAATCACGAAACCATGAAACAAGGTGGTCAGAGAGATCAAGATTAGCTAGTTTGTACAGTAGTAATCTATGATCAATGGAGTCAAAAGCCTTGCGAAAATCAATATAAACAGTGTCGAAAGGAGAACCTTTCTTAGAGATACGTAGGTAATGGGAATAAGTCTCAGCAAGATTGGTGGAGGTAGATCGACAATTACGAAAACCAGTCTGGTGGGGGTCAAATAGATTGTTTTCGTCAAGAAATGAGGTAATTTTGTGGATAAGAATTTTCTCAAAGACGTTACAAACAGAAGAGGTAAGGGAAATGGGACGAAAATCAGAAATAGAGTTGCTAGACTTCTTAGGAATAGGCTTTACAAGTGCGTGTTTCCAGAGTGAGGGAACTCGAGAGGTGAGCAGAGAACATTAAAAATAATAAGAAGTGGCGAGAAGATAGAAGATCTACATTTGGAAAGGACAATACTCGGAATATGATCAGGAGTAACGTTAACTTTAGGAGAAAGTTTACTGAGTGCTCAGATAATATCTAGATGAGAAATAGATGGTATGTTAAACGTAATTACGGAAGAAGGAAGGGGGAGTGGTGAAGATTGAGGATTAGAATCCCATCTGGGCAAAACTCGCCTTGTATGACTCTGTACTGAACAGAAACAATAATTAAATTTTATTTCCCAGCCATGAGATGGAAAAATTGAAATCTAACTCGGGCGAGTACTTTTGACCGAGCAGTGAAACGAAGCTGAACCGGATAATGTATAGTAACGAAAGTGCGACAGATATGAAAGAGAAATTCAAAAAATGAAAGTGAGACAAATGTGAAAGTGAGACAAAAATGAAAGTGCGACAAAAATAAAAGTGAAACAAATATGAAAATGCGACAAAAATGAAAGTGAGACAAATATGAAGAAAAAAAATCAAGCTCGGATTACGATTGATTTTGGATGTTTTATTTAGGGACCGCAATGGGGTATCTAGAAAAAAAACCTATAGTCTTCGCTCATAGTGTGTTCTATGGAATCATGACAGCTGAAACGATCGGGAATAAAAAATATTCATAAAAATAATTAAATAACAAAAATATATAGGGTTATTAAAATAGCGTTTTGTCCTCCACCGTAATGGGACCAGTAGAGTCGTGTATCAGCTTATGATTTTAAATTTTAGAAAATATTTTCATTCTAATTTTTATTATTGCTAATTATAACTGAACGATGCGCGGGAATACATATAAGGTATTTGAAGCGATTCGAGCATAGGGGAGGCGAACTAGACCTCGGAGAATGCAAAATTGGACGACAGGTCACAACTGTTCCACATTCAAAGGTCGAAATCGTGGGTCCCACTTAAGACCACCTATAATTAACTATGACCAAAACATCCTCGAGAGTCAGAAGAACGAAGTAGTAGCAGTGCGAACGGCCGGGACGACCGCGGACGACCGCGGACGATGTCAAAAATGTCAAAAACTAGGAAAAACAACTCGCTCGAAATTCGTACCCTACAAAATGACGATTTTGTTGTTATTTGGGGAAGATCAGCAAACTTCGCGCAAAGTGGGGTACTATAGTGCAAGGAGAAGGCGTTATATGAGAAATAGATATATTTTTGATGTAAACAATATGATAAAATCAATTTCGAAAATAAGGCTAAAATAAGTCAGTTGACGACTCAGTTCGTGGTGCGCTACGAACAACAGAAAAATGAAAAGTCGCCGATGGTATCCGTTTGCTGCACCCCGACCCACTATGCTCTCTCTAAATCTGAGCTTGACTTTTTTCATTTTTGTCTCACTTTCATTTTTGTCTCACATTCATATTTGTCTCACTTTCATTTTTGTCGCACTTTCATATCTGTCTCACTTTCATTTTTCGGAAGAGTCCAGCTGAACCTGGCCACTTTTTTCTGGCATTTTCAGTCTGCTACGCATTTGATAGATGATTTCTATAATTTATTCTGAATATATAATATTACCTAATGATGACTTCACTCCTTGTTAGGATGTCCCCATGTGAACATAAATTATTGGTATTTCGCTCTCTGAACTAGAAAACATTGAAATCTACAGATCAAAAGCTTTGTCATCTAGTCCGGAAGGTTTTCTATTCATAAAAATTAGTGTATTTGTGACTGGTGACTGAAAAGAAAAAGAAATTTTCCGAGAAAATCGTATTATCGGTTTTTCACAGTATCTCTTCACGAAAAAAGAACTCGAGTAGTAGCTTTCTCTAATGTACACCCTTCATCATTACTTTGACCGGCTAGAGGGTGTGCAAAATGGAGAGAGCAATATTCGATCCGGCCCCAATATCGTCACGTTTTCCTCTCCCGTTCTTCATACCGAGATAAATATTCCTCACCTACCGTATCTCCATCATCTTCCACTCAGAAGTCCGTCAATTCGCTCTGTTCGGCCCGTGCACACTCTCTCGCTGGTCAGACAGACAAATGGTGTGCAGAATGGAGAGAGCTAATATTCTATCCAGCAACCTTAGTATGCGCTCCCCCTAACAAACTGCGGGGCGTACCGGAACCTAGCAATATCAGAGGAAAATTTGCTGATCGATCTTCCTGCCTGGTGGTTTCTGGTTTCTGGATCGGATAACATTCTTAGGCTGAAAGATGACAATAGTGCACGCTAGAATCATGGGGGGAAAAAACAACTTTTTTCTCGTTTATCTCGTTCCTCTTCTCTTTCTCAATTGATTTTTTTCTTCGAAGGCTACTGCGAAGAGCACTGAAGTTTTCACATAGCTTTAGGCTTTGATCTAGTTGCGAAACACAGTTGAACCTGGGGACAATTCTCAGCGGTAATGTGCGCAACTCGGAAGATTTTCCTTGTGACAATTGTATTACTCTTAACAGTAAATAACTGAGCTACAGATGTTGTAGTGATGAGATGGTAGCTGTATTGATGGTTACGGTTGGAAATTTTTAGTGAGAATGTACACCCTGTGTTCAAATCCTCACTGAAAGGTGCTCTAAGTTTCAAGCGGTTTGTGAAACATAATAGATCCTGGGTTTTTTCCTGATTGTTATCATATTTGGGAAGTGGTTGCTTCTGCCAGCATGCTTAGTGGGATTGTAGATAGGATTGGTGAACGATGGGTTTTTTTTAAAAATCTATAATCGCCGTCATCTTAAGAAATATCACTGCGATGGCCGCTGCTCTTTCTCTTCGCGTAGATGTACGATTGCAGAATGGACGAGGCTGTCGAGGTACGGTAGACTGCTCTCTCCATTCTGCACTCTCTCGTCTCTCTGTCAGGAGAATTTTTGGCTGCAGTAATTCGATAGTTCCTGTCCGATGAGTAAAAAAGAAGAAAAAATAACTACCCGGTGAAAGCAGGTCTCAGTGGTAATTCACATTAATAAGGATATGGAAATTTTAGCTTTGTCTTATTTTTCGTAGTCAAACATACATTAATAAAAGATGCACGTAATCATTGCAGTGTGTTCATGTACACTGAAAAGAAAGGAATGAGGTTGAAAAGGAGGGGAGGATGGGAAGCATGTGGGGATCAAGAGGGAGTCTCTCCATTCTGCACGCTTTCTCGTCTCTCTGACAGATAAGAGAGTGTGCTGAATGGAGCGGGTTGAGAACTGACGATATCGAGATTATTAGCCAGAATCGGAAGAAGTTCTGAATTGTGAGGGAAAAATATACTGGGGGTGTCTCAAAATGGTTCGAAAAGTCCGAGAAACTGCCTCAAATTCTCTGAATTTCCAGCATTTTTTGACGTTCCTATGGTGTTTGGATAGAATTTCAGTAGATTAAAGACGCAGATAGTGTAGAACAACAAGTTCTGAAAGTTTTTTTTATTGTGCACTGATCTGCGTACAGAAAACGCACGATTTGGCATGGGAAATAATTGATCGAAGTTTGCCGGTGAGTACAGGTTCCAGCGAGTCGTGACCTCAAGAGGGACTGACGATTGATCAATATTGCATGCATGAATTCGTATAAAAAAAATAATGGCTAAAATGCTTTCCTATTGATCCGATTTTCAGAAACGAGTCATATGTTCCCGGTGAATGCTGGTCGCTGCGGGGAGTCATGTCAAGGGTGGTTGTGAGAATTTCGGTTCGGTCTGATCATCGTTGTCAACAAATTTTAAATAACGCATTGCTGACGTTGATTTTATTAATTAAATGCAAGGAATTGGTGAAAAAAAATTGTGGTCATAACCAAATTGGTAAGTTAGGTGATTCTGAACGGCAGCTGGCGACACGGCTTCTTCTCAATGGCCGCTGTGGCTGCGACGAACGTCGGAGATATCGCCATTGATGCGGTAGGTCAAAGGGACGAGATTATTGATTGATGAGGGATTCTTTATGCGGTAGGTTATCGGGGAACATAGTGATTATTGATTAATTGGTCGTTGAGCGCCCTATGTTACGGAGAAACGTCAAAGACTGGCAATGAGTGATCATTCTCCATTCTAGATTTAATTATTATTTTTATTTGGAAATCATGGATCAATTGAAATCTAAACTGGCCTTCAATTTTTGGCCCAGCTGTGAAACGGGGATGAGCCTAGAGATTTTTTATTTCATTAACGAGTGACTTTTTTTTCGCTACCAACGTCTTTTTTTGTTCAACTGGCTCTTTGCACAATTGAGTAGATATGTCGGAGGTGGTAGGTGTGCCTACTGTTTGATTCAATATTTAGTATACGGGAGCTATTACATAAAGATGACGTCATCTCCCCTCTTCTCAGGATCCGTCCGTCCGCACGAACATCTCTCGTCATCGCGCGGATAGCGTCCGCACGGAGTGCGTACGCGCGTTCGCGGCCGGTGATCGCGTGGGAGAGTTCCGCCTCGGATCAACCATAGTACTGGTGAGTTCAGCACTCTCTGAAATAAAATAAATATTGGTATTATTCGTCAGTTTCTTCCGATCAACGATAGTTTCAAACTGAATTTCAAAATTCTCGAGTGGTGAAACTCAAATTAAGCCGACGGAACTTATGAAAATTGGAAGTGGCTGTTGGCTCTTTCTGCTGCGATTTCAACCTCGGAGTTTCTGGTTTTCAGATCGGATAAAATTCATTAAGCGAACGAGTTACATTTTTGGGCAGAACCATTTTTGTGCGGCATATTTCAAGAAAAAAATCGCAGACAAACGAATATCGATTTTTTTCCTTTTCCAGATCTTCCAAGCTCCTTCGAACGTCAAATTCGCCGTGCAAGCCGGCGATTCTCTCCGCTACGGCCAGAGTTTCATCGTGGATATTTAATCGATCGATAGTCGACTACCGTAACCCGCAGCCCCAGGCTCCCTCGATTACGGTACCCCCTTCCTTCCTCCTTACCCGAGAATTCTGCCACACTAGTAGAAGTGTTGGCTAAATAGACCCAAATCCCCTCCCTGCCCAGATTGTTTCTCTAGTACGGTCTTCTATTTTTGCTCCATCTTGTTTCGTGGTTGATTATTATCATATTATTTTTGCGCAGATTGACCTACAGTATCCCCGCCATATTTGACAGTACCACTGATGTATCTAGTGTAGCCGGATCGAATAGTAGCCTCTAATTTGTACACTTTTTTTTCTACACAAATATACAGGGATAGATTGTCCTTCCCTACCGTACCTCCATCTTCTTTCGCTCAAGAGTCCGTCTCTTCGCTCTACTTGACTCGTCCCCATTCATCGCGAGCAAGGTACGGTAGGCGGGACTGATTAGTGTTAGGATGGGAATAAATTTTGAGGGTGCAAGTGAGGTTGACTGAATTCATCACATAGCTTCAGCTTGTTCAGAGCTGTGGAACGCGACTAAACGGGGGGGGGGGGGGGGGGGTGAATTTCTGTTGTTTTGGTGTAACTCGGAAGTTGTTGCTTGTGTTGCCGCGATAGTAATATTGCGTTGAACTGTAGAACTTTATAGGTGGCAATACGATAGTAGAATTAACTTGGAAAACTCTCGTTTCATCGAACTATGATTACATGAATTAATCGCAGTGATGCGATGCGATCGAACACACGTGGTGAAGAACATTTCATATTTCTCATAAACAAGAATTAGAATCATCACGGAGAAATGTTCAAATATTTTACTATGAAATTGCTGGTTTCATACATTCTTCACTTATTTCTTCATTCACGATTTTGTGATTGAGTGAACTCATCTTTTAAAAAAACATATTAGTAATGATGCAATAATGGATCTCGCATTCCAGCACGATTTCTCCTACTATTCCTCCTTCTCTTACTTCTTCAATCGCGACCGGAAGGCGGACCCATCAGCGCCACTCCTCTTGTCAGTGTTTATTTTGGATGAGTTTGTGACTAGGTAAATTTCCGTTGCGTAACTGGATGAATAGGATGAAACTATATCTGAAAGTGATAGCGCATCGCTCGGCTTTTTCAAAAAAATCATTCATTGAATGTTGATTCATTTTTCGCCACATCGCGCGGCCGTGAGATTGGAACGACTCATCAATGTCGGCGGTGTTTCCCCTCAACGGGTGTGACAGGGTAGTTTTCCATTGGTTACTATTGTAGTAGATTAGTACTTCATCGAATAGAACCTAGGATTTTTCTCTCTCTTTTTCATAACAGTTTGTCTCTCCAATGAGCTAGTGTGCAGAATGAAGAGAGTACTGTACGTACCGTTCGATTCAATATAAACTATCAGTTTTAGTGATCGGAATACTCTGCAAAAGCATGCATATTGTTATTATAATTTGAACATCGCTCCTCGTCTCACCGATATTACTGGTGACTGTGCGCTTTTCCTAAACGGTGAAACACAATTAAACAAAGTGCCAGGCGTTGATCTAGTTTTTTCATCCAACTAGAGTGAGAAAGGGATTGAAAAGAGAAAGGGGAAAAAAGAAAAGGCTTCGGAAAGCTGCAGGGTTTATCTGAGTGATGAAACTCAATTGAACCTTGATTCAACTTAGGCTTTCTTGATTTTTCTGACGCGATTTCGCGGACAATAATCCTAATGGGGAATTGAGCGAAACTGAAGAACGCATGTTTATTAGTGACACCGTTTTGGTTCACTGCTCTCTCTCTATTCAGCTACTATCCCCGATCGCTGGAATCCCGCGCCCTATATGCCGCGCTTTTGGCACCCAGAAGAAAGTCCCTATGAAGGGAGGGGCGGGGCTTCCGGCCGTCTGGGATAGTGCCGAAACAGTAAAAGTGTTGGCAGTACGCTCTGTGTTCCGCAGTTAAATTCTCTGATCTTTGATCTTTGAAACAACCCGTTCCGAGAATTCCTCAATGGAGATGATGCGGATTGAAGAGCAAGCAACGACATCCAGAGACAAATCAACGACAGAGACAACGACATTCCCTCAGTCTATCCACTACTCTATTTACGCTGACGACTTGAAGTTATTTGCTGAGGCACCTAATTTTTCCGATGATTTGCAGTCCGCCCTAGACGTTGTTTAATGGAATCTAGGTATCTCTGAGACCAAATGTCACATTGTTCATTACGGAAAACATCCTCGTAGAAAGTTCACAATCAATAATGTTATCTTAACTGAACCCATTGTTAAAGATAAGAATCTAGAGAAAGTTATTGTAAAGGATCTAGGAGTTCACATGTCTCCCTCTCTCTCTTTCACCTATTACATTTCTAAAGTTGTTTTCTAAGTCTCGTTCTATAATGAATTTGATGTTCAAGTCCTTCCACAGCACATCCCCATCTTTGTACTGTAAGGCATTCACCACTTTCATTCTTCCCAACCTTGAGTACTGCTCAACGATCTGGAATATTTCTATTCTATAGAATTGACCAAGGATTTAGAAAAAGTTCAACGCGATTTCACTCGTAGATTGTACTACCGTTGTGCTCTACCTCATGTTTCTTACATCGACCGTATGCGCATCCTGCACCTTTCTCCGCTTGAACAACGTAGAACTATTTCTGATATTGTCTTCCTCCATTCAATTCTTCATAAGCGATATTTACTCGATGTATCATCTATCCTTATTCATGCCCCACTAGTTCGTTCTGTCCGTAATGTTCATCCTTTTAGAATAGCGTTGCCTTTCCTCCCTCATATCTCCCATTCCAGGCTAGCTTCTCGGTCCATTTCAACCTGGAATTCCTTATCATCTGAATCAGTAGTTCTTTCCCATGAATCATTCCGTATTTTTACCTCTCAACCACCCTCGTTTTCCCCCAAATCTGTTATCCATAATTGGCTCACCTCTTGATCTTTGATCTTAGACTCCCCCCCTCTCCTCTCTCCACCCCTCTCTTCCCCATACCCTTGCTACGACCCCACCCGATTCGACATAATCGACCTACGCGAAACATCACAGTTATTCTCTTGTAAACATGCCCCCGACGGAATAAATAATGAATGAAATCGATTCGATGCGGAGAGAATGTAGATTATCACTAGTTGTCGTTTCGATTTTCGCTCTCTCTATTCTGCGCACTGTCTCGCCTATTTATATTTCAACTCAATGGCTATTTATAGCCGTGTCATGGAAGCGTGGAAAAGGAAAGAGGAATGGGGGAAAATGAAAAAAAAAGTTTTCCCCGACGACATTCGGGCTCAATACACGAAAGGGGGGGGGGGGGGGAATGATCTGACTTGGGGCTGTGTAATCTGTAATTACAGAAACTAGAACAGTAGTCAATCAATTCCTAGCAACCACGACCATCCTATAGCCACCGCATCACCGTAACGCGACGTAACCGTAACTCACATCACCGAGCGAGTGATGTAATAGGTCGAAGGAGGTTGAGGGAGTTTCAGAAAGGGTAGGGTCACTGTCGAAGAAGGGAAGTGATGTAGTACTATGGTCGACTAGTGAAGAGGGCTCCGTAGTTTACGGGAGGGTCTTCATAATTCTCCAACTCGTCACAACATTCGGACTCAATACACGAATGCCAACGAGGGGCAGGTGAGGGAAGGAAGACGAGATAGGTAAGGGAGTATACGGTAACAAAGGCCCCAGCCCCGACCCTAGTTTGGGGAGCTAGGTGTGACTACAGGAGGTGAGGGTTTGATTGCGGAAAACGACTAGAGGGGGTACTGTAGATTACAGTAGAGCAGGGGAGGGTCATTTTGTTCCTTTGCACGAACTTATTTTTGAGCAAATACGTCGAATGATGTTGGCCTTACTTATTTCACTCATTTTTTTCTGACTTTTTTGTGCAACGTGCATGGCGGAGACTAGTGGTTGGGGCGCGAGCCTTCTTCTACCATCTTGCAAAACATGGTCGATCGTGGGGCTCGAGCCGGCGATATAGCGGACTTCGATCAGACACCATAACCAATCATACATCTGACTGAAGTCCGCTATATCGCCGGTTCGAGCCCCACGATCGACCATGTTTTTCAAGATGGTAGAAGGCGGCTATGGTGTCTGACTGAAGAACCCAATCCAGTCTCGACTCCCCGGTTCGAGCCCCACGAAAGGTGTAGCTGGTCGGAACAGTGGACGTCGCCGCAATTTTTCTCACATCAATCTTCTAACAACACCACAAGGCCATCAGATGGATTTCGAGAGCGTCCTCGCCAATTCCGTCTGGATATCAACCGAAGTTCTCGGATGTGTGCTCAATTCAACCGTTTTCGCTGTGATTTGGCAAAAATCAGAAAACCCATATAATCGTTCTTATATTTCTCTGCGTGCCCTTCCCACATGGGGGAAGTGGGAAGGGCACGCAGAGAAGAGACGACGTGGAACCTGCAATAAGATGAACGGAATATTTCAGTGATCCATACAATGCAGTTTCTTACCGTATACCCGCCCATTATCGTATAGCTACCTCATATACCGTATCCCTACTAAAATAAAACTCACTTTGAATCCATTCACTCCGTAACGGAAGCAGGAGAGAGGAGGGATGGAAAGGATACTGTAGACATGGGGTAGAAAAAAAGAAAAGTGGAGGAGGGTACTTGTAGACTATTGGAAGGGGAGGGTACTATAGACGATTGGAGGGGGCGGGGGTACTGTAGACGATTGGAGGGGCAGGGTACTGTAGACGATTGGAGGAGGCGTGGTATTGTAGACGATTGGAGGGGGCGGGGTACAGTAGACGATTGGATTGGAGGGGGCGGGGCGTATTGTAGACTACTAGAGGGATACTGTAGTTAGGTGAAGGATTGAGGACCAAGGTCTTCTTAATTCTCCAACTCGTCACAACATTCGGACTCAATACACGAATGCCAATGAGGAGCAGGTGAGGGAAGGAAGACGAGAGAAGGGAGGGTTACGGTAACAAAGGCCCCGTTTCTTTTGTAGTTTGTAGTTTAGGGATGCTAGGTGCGACGATAGTCAGACTACAAACTGCAACGATGCTTTCCCCTAAACCCCTTTCGGCGGGATTACGGGGTCACACAACCAGACGAAAGACCAATAGAGCCAGAACTATTCCCAACCCTAGTGGTCCCAATCAGCAGTGAATGCGCGGCGTTACCCCCGAGACTAGCTACAGGTCGGACCGAGTGGGGACGGGACTAGCCACTACCACTCGGCCACCACGCAAACCCACCTCAGCGAGGCCCCAACGGGAAGGGGGCGCTCTATGGTCGTTGCACAGGAGAAGAGATCACGAGGGAGGACAGGGGGAGGGCGAAACCTGATCACGGAGGTTCAGAAGCAGTAACTACCAGTGGCTTCTCAAACAATTCAAATTGAAAAGCGCGCGTTTGAGGATCAATTGAGAAAGGACAGGGAAGGGAGGCCCCAAGAAGAAGAAGAAGAAGGGGCGAAACGTATTATCAGAGAACAGAGGAAAGGAGGTAGGCGAGGAGCACATATAGAAGTAGAAGCGAAGAGGAATTTAGTGTTCCGGTTCTCTCTCCATTCTGCACACTCTCACCGATCAGAGTGTGCAAAATGGAGAGAGGGTAGAGAACCGAAACGGCGTCACTATATTGAAGCATAGAGAAGGTAGATCAGCGAGGGGGAGGATGGAGCGCGTCCGATGATTGATTGGGGGAGAGAACGGAGCCGATTTATTAGAAAATGAGCAGCCAACACTATAGCTTTGATTCGGCGGTGGGAGACTGAGACTAGTGGTTGGGGCGCGCGCCTTTCTCTACCTCTTGCAAAACATCACCTGCGGGCGGGAGTCGAACCTGCCTGCGTCGGCATGCCAGGCATGCCAGTCATGCCCATTAGTCTCTAATGGGCATCGTGTCTGACTGGCATGCCGACGAAGGCAGGTTCGACTCCCGCCCGCAGGTGATGTTTTGCAAGAGGTAGAGAAACGCGCGCGCCCCAACCACTAGTCTCCGTCAAGCGGCGCAGCCACTCTCTCCTCTTTTCACGTGCTCTCTCACTTGGGCGAGAGAATGTGTGAAAAGCGGAGAGGGTTGCTGCGCAGCTTCGCAAGTGGCGCGCAGGCAGCGCGGGAAAACCCGAAACAGGGAATAACAAGATCGCGAGTAACTAGAGTAATACACGCTCGAATTAACGACTCGATTAGAGGGGTGCAATCATGAAAGAAGTTGGCGACCGGCAACGGGAACGAACTAGACAAAACGATTGGCTTCAGTTCTCTCCATTTTGCACACACTCTCTCTATCTGACCAGGAAAAAGACAACCCAGAAGAAAGGAAGGAAGGGAGGTACAGGGGATCTGGAGCTCAGGCAAAAACTATATGAGGAGGAGATGACGAAGGAGAGTGGAAGGGAGGAGGTTATGGAAGGGAAGAGCCTACAGGGAGGCGGATTAGGCAATCAATAAAAGTGGAGAGGGGCAGGGGGCGATGAGGGGAAGGGAGCTGAGCGACCAGCCAAAGGGGATGCAGAGGCGAAATGGAAAGGGAAGAGGAGTGAGCGAGGAACTGGGGAGAGGAGGGAAGGGGTAGATCAGTGAGAGGGGAAGGAGAGGTCATAGGATCAATGGGCCGGAGGAGGGTCCGAGTGATCAGAGAACACTCAGGCAAGGGAAAGGGTCGATTCGCACGTAAGCAAGACGCGAACGGGAGGGGAAGCGACAGTGCCAAAGGCCCTGTAGATATTAGAGGAGCTAGCTCGGATTTGGTGAACGAAAGAACGCGAAAGTATCACTCATAAACCATGGAAATTGAGAACATTGACTGGCTCGAAAGAAAAACGTCGATAAATCGAGATTACGGTAGCCCGCGAAGTGATTTCGTTCAAATCATTCGATTGACTTCTGGCTTTATATAACTTCTAATTTTATTTCCAAATAAATTGTTGCTATATATTTATAAACTGTTTACAAATTATTCACTGTGTTCTCTCACTCAACAAAGTCTTTGATCTCCAATCGTTTATTCAAGTCGATGAGAGATACACGCGAATTTGACGCGAGTGAATGTAAGGGAGAGGGGGGAGCTGGGTGGGGAAGGAAGGGGGAGAAAGGCGGTTCCACTATGGGCCGGGGGAGGGAGCTGCTGCAGGGGGCGGGGCTCCTCCATCAATCTTCACTCCAGTGTGCGTCTGCATATCCACGGACATCTTCATGAACGAGGGGACCGTAGTCGAGTCCTGCAACGATGGATTGGGGCTACGGTAGGGGGGGCGTGGCTACAGTATGTACCTTCAATGCCATGAGACGGAAGACGGCGAAGGAGATGTACGCGTATTGCGGCGCCGTCTGGATGGCATGGGCTCGCTGGTCTGCAAAGAAAGTATCTTGTTGATGGTCAGAGATTACGGTAGACAAGAAAGTCAGTTGTCAATGGTCAGAGGTTACGTTAGCACTCACTTCTCATCACTTTGAGCATCTCCTTCATGTCGTAGGGAGGAGGGGAGGTGCAGATCTTCTGGAGCAGCCACTCGATCGCCACCAGAGTGCCTGTGCGACCTGCAAGGGATACTGTCGATCCAGGGATTACGGTAGGGCGGGCAGGTACGGTAGGCATACTGTAGTCGAAAAGTGAGTTGTAGTTTGTCATGGAGGTGTACTGTACGTACTATGCAGTGATACGGTAGTTCGTGGTTACGGTAACTGACCGACTCCAGCGGAGCAATGGACGATCGACGCGCAGTTGGAGAGTCGCGCGTGACGGAGAAGGCGGAGACCCGCCAGAGCAGTGATGGGCACTCCTCGATCGGGCCTGACAGACAGGCAAGGGTTACGGTAGGGGTAGGTGCGGTAGCATGGAACTACGGTAGAAGCGCTGCCGGATCGCATAGAGTCTCTCTCTCCATTCTGCACACTCTTAGTGTGCAGAATGGAGAGAGCTACCCTAGTGTGCAGAATGGAGAGAGCTACAGTTCGATCCGGCATCACTATCCATTGCTCACCAGTTCTTCCAGTAGTGATGGTAGACGTATCGCTTCCCGCCTTTGCCCGCCTCGACTATGAACTTGGAGTTGATGAAGTGAGCGTCTTCTCGCTTCTCGGCCAGCGTCACGACTACCTCTGCAACAACAGACACTCAGGCTCCGCCCCCTTTCCGACTACCCACCCCTCCACTCACCCCCGTACGTCATGGTTTCCTTCACCGTCTCGGGATAGTATCTGGAATGGGGCGAGAGATCAAAGATCAAAGATAAATTCCCCCATCCACTCACACTTCGCACTTCTTCTTTCCCAGCTCGACGATACTGCACAGCATGAAGATGAAGCCAACGTTCTCTTGCACCACCAGACGCCAGAAGTCGTTGACTGTGCCATCGATTGGTCCCTTAAATGATCTTTGATCTCTGATCTCTTATCTCTGGTCTCACCTGAGTGGTCACGAAGTGATTGAGGAAGGGCGCTCCTCTCACGTGATTGGCATGCACGTAGTCGCCGCCTTCCTTCCCATCGACCAACTTCACACGAGACGGTTCAATGCAGAAGATGTCTGAAGAGATCAAAGATCAAAGATCAGAGATCGAAAAGCAGCTCTCTCCATTCTGCACACTCACCCAACCAGAGTGCGCAAAATGGAGAGAACAACTATCTCTCAACCCTAATCCTCACCCTTGTAGCGATTCTTGGTGGGATTGGCCTCGTGGCTAGTGATGTCGAACGGGACGATGTTGTAGCTGAAGAGATCAAAGATCAGTCCATAGATCAAAGATCATTGTCTCACGTCTTGATCGTTTCGAACTCGTCCAGCAGTCCCTTCACACCGAGTGCCTCGTACTGCTGCAAGCATCAGGGTTAGAGGGGCGGAATCTCGAGTGAGCGGAGTCTCGAGTGGGCGGAGTCTCGAGTGGGCGGAGTCTCGAGTGGGCGGAGTCTCGGGGGGGGGGCGGAGTCTGGAGGGGTCGGAGTCTAGGGGGATTGGCCTCACCGCTATGTATCCTCGAAGATTCTTCAGCTGTTCATCCGTCATATTGTCCGGATCTCTTCCAGCGGCCGATCGACAATCTGCAAAAGATCAAAGATCAATCTGTCCGTAAAGATAAAAGATCAACTCTCACCTCTCTCCGGATCATAGATGCCATCCTTGTCGGTGAATTTTTTGTCTCCCTTTTCTCCATCCTTCTCCTTGCCTTGAGGGCCCGTGTCTCTGAAATGAGATGCGATAAGAGATCAAAGATCAAAGATCAACTCACGGTTGCATCATGCATGTGGCCTGCTCCTTCTTCTCATCGTTCTTCACCATCTTCGATGGCTCAAAACTAGATTTCTTCCTTCGCACCAGTGGCCGTCCTTCCTCCTTGTTTGCTGCAGGTGCAGCAGTCTCGGGAGCTGCAGCAGGGGCAGCCGCGGGGGCTGCTTCCGCTGCCTTCTTGCCCTTCTGCTCGACTGATCCAGTCGTCTTCTCTGCAAATGGACAGGTTGAGTACTGTAATCCATCTCTACCTTAATCCCTCTCTACCGTATACCTTTCTTCTCCTTTCCAGAGTTCTTCGGAGTCGCCTTGAACTTCATAGGTCCCTCGTCTTTCTTGCCTGAAGAGAGTCACGTCAATACAGTATCCAGTTACAGTAACCAGCAAAGTTCCAGGCCCATCCGATACCGTAATCCACAGCCGGTTACAGCACCCAGCGGGTTTACAATCATCAAACAGGGTACGGTACTCGGCTCGGTATGGCACCACGACTACTACCGTGCCCTCGAACCACCCCTGGATTACGGTATCGGACGGGTGTGGGAGTACGGTACATTACTGGTTACTGTAACTGGATACTGTATTGACGTCTTCCTTCCCGCTCATTTCGAGGGCGATAGGAACGATTCGCACACGTGCAAGTATCTCTGTTTACGCCCTTCACGTCACTCATTTCGAGTGAGTCTAGTCAATCGAGGCGGTCGACGTGCAGAATGAATTGCACTTCAAGTCAAAATAAGGGGATAAACAGAGATGAACACGTGCAAATTGAGCCTCCGCGGGAGAAAGATGTGAATACAGTATCCTGTTACAGTAACCAACAATGTACCGTACGCCCTCACCCATCTGATACCGTAATCCACAGCCGGTTACCGCACCGAGCGAGTGTGTTACTGTATCCAACAGTACCGGCGACGGTAGTTCCGCCACAATCGTCGTCCTGCGTCCGCTTCTTGTTCTTTCTGAAAAGCCGGGATACTGTAGGATCTCAGAGTGGGCGGAGCTTAGAGCCCAGAGGGTTGGGGGCGGAGCTTGGATCTGGGGGAGGGGCGGAGCTTACTTGGTCAGCGCATTCTTGATTGCCTTCATGGTGGACGAAGCGTCCTCGGGGAGAGCGAGAGGAATGAATGGATGGAGGAGGAGAGGGAGAGGGAGGGAGAGGGAGGGGAGAGAGGGGAGAGGGAGAGGGGGGGGAGAGAGGAAGGAGGGATGCAAAGTAGGAATAAGAGACAATGTGGAATGAAGAGAGACAAGAAAACTCAATAAACAACCAATCGGGCGAAAATACGTGGCTTTTGCGAGTTCACTAATCGTAGTCAAATCCAATGGGAGTGAGCATAGAGGGAGCCTCTCTCAAGAAGAGGAACGGGTAGATCATAGGGTTACGGTAACAGGGAGGGAGAGGGGAGAGAAGGTGGTGGATACTTCTGCCGGATCGAATAGTGCTCTCTCCATTTTGCACACTCTCTGTCTGTTAGAGAGACGAACAAGTGTGCAAATTAGAGAGAGCTACTTATATCCGGCAACACTATTGGCAGATACAGTGGTTCTGTCAAATAGGGCGGATACAGTAGGCCAATCTGAACACAAATAATATGATAAACAACCACGAAACAATATAGAGCAAAAATAGAACTAGAAAACTAGAAAGACAATCAGGGGAAGGAGTGATTTGAGTCTATTCAGCCTATTATTCTACAAGTGTGACATTTTGTCGGATGGAGAAGGGGTGGTACGGTATAATCGAGGGAGCCATGGTTACGGTAGTCGACTATCGATCGATTAAATATCCACGATGAGACTCTGGCCGTAGCGGAGAGAGTAGCCGGCTTGCACTTTGATGTTCGATGGAGCTTGGAAGATCTGGAAAGGGGGAAGGAAAATCGATAATCTCTCAATACAGTATCCAAAACCCAACACATTAACAGCAACTGCACTAAACGGAGAGCTGAGAATGAGAAGGGGAAACGAGATTGAAACATTTTCCCGGGATATACTCTTATGTTGATGAAAGTTGCTCTTCATCCATTTCTATTGTGAAATGAAGACAATCGAAAATTATTATCCAGATGGAAGCGATTTCTCGACTAGTTTGGTGATGTTTTCGATACGCGATCCGCACTTTCTATCGAATGGAATTTCCCAATCCGAGAATGTTATCTGACACAGAAACCGGCAATCAACAGTCTGATTCTCTGGAACCGCTAAATCCAGAAAACCAGGAAAAAACATTTCCTGGCGATTGTGGGTTACGGTGTTAACACGGCGTTCTACTGGCGAAACGCCAAGTGAGCTTACGTGGTGAGACCATTGCGCACGCTCTCGCATTTGCATGCTCTCTCGCCATTCCCCTGACCGCTCTCTCCTCTCGTGCTTACCCCATGCAAAACGCCGTGTTTTCTAGTGTTTTCACAAGGCGGGAGCTGGTGAATATCCAGTGATTCAATAATATGGCGCCTTTTCTCTTTCCAAACCACCCTCACTTCTCATAATGCAAGTATCATGTAGTAATGATGTAACCCGCAGATTGCGAGTTACATCATTGCTACATGATACTTGCTCGCACTGGCGAAACGATTCACAGCTCTTCTAGTCTTAGGCCAAAAATATATATATTGGGATTGCTAGTTACAAGTTTGTTCGAACAAGGTCTTCTAGTGTCAATATACAAATAATTGGCAGAAATCTCTCCGAACAAGTGATGTAATTTCTGTTTTCACTTTTCCCCATTCTGCACACCACCACTTAGTCAAGAACATGTGAGTTTGCAAAATGGAGAGAATTATTATTTCATGCACAGATGCTGTACCGGACAATATTTGTGATTTTTTTGAGAGATGACGCCTAAGTATTGATCCCGTGTTTTCCTTGACTCTCATATTTTGTGGCTGAAACTCAACAGTACCTTCACTTGAATTTTCTATAAATCAATCGGCAAGAGATCTTTTTTGTTATTTATTTCAAGAACCAAATCTGACTTGCGTAACATGAACTCACCTACTAGACGTGTTTTTAGAGTGAAATAGCAATAATCTAGGGGGATGCGATTTGGAGATCAATCCAGTCTTCCCATATCTCGCGACTAGAGAGTGCGCAGATTGGAGAGTAAATATTGTCGAACCACTCCCGAATTCATATTTTACCGTACAAATATGGATGAACTATTCGTATCCCAATCACCTGAGTCAACTCTAGTCGTTTCGTTATTGGCATTCTCCAATCTACACACTCTAGTCACGAGATAGTGTACATAATATTGTAGAGAGAGAGAGAGAGCACGAGCTGATTCGTCACAAACTAGAATTAAGTCATAGGAATAAAAATAATTTTTTGTCTCACCTCGCTCCACTCCGGAAGATGAAGACGCGCGATGAGACAGAGAAGGCAGCCGCCCAGCCGAGACCAGTGGAGAAGTATCGAACCTGTAATTATTATAACAAATATTATTAGTTATTCAGATGACATTTTGATAAGTATCATATAATTTTGGAAACAAAGATCAACCGTATTAAACTAATGAAACGTAGTTAAACACAAGGAACAGGTGCGAAACTGCATAGTGCACAATTTCCACACAAAAGAAGAGCTTTTCACTATTCCAGAACTGTATTTTTTTTCATAAATTTAAATTCAAAAGCATATTTAGAAAAAAAGTGGTTTGTGACATTCGCAAATCAGAAAATTTACACGCCCCGGGAATTTGTGCTTCTACAGCAAGGTATCACTCCAACTTATAATAATGTGAGACGATCATTCCCCCCAAAAGAATAATTCACGGGTACTACAAACAACGAATTAGGCAGTCCCTGCCAAGGGAATTATGCGATTCCAGACGAATATCCGTACTGTACCCAGTAGAGTTCGAATCTCAGGTAATTGTCTCTCCGTTCAGAGGAATTCTGATTTTTGGGGAAGTGTACAAGACCAATTGCAATCTCCGCAACCCTTCTGGTTTTGTTTGAGATGTGAAACACAACTGTTCATGGTTTTTCCTCTGTCGGTGACCCTTCTGCAGACTCCGCCCCTTTTCTCCCTCTCCTTCGCCTCCCCCTAACCCGGGTTGCCTAGCAAAGGCCATGTTTTGGGAAGCAAGATCGGGATGAGGGAGAGAGGGGTGCGGCCACCCGTTCTTTCCTTCTCAAGAGAACGGGTAGTCGTCGCCAGATATTATTCGAAAGGAAAGCGCGCACAGGTGTGATAATGATTAGATTACAGTAATCCGACAATCATAAACTATTGTACTCCTGCAGCCAGTGAGCTTACTTTAATCCAACACTACCACTATGGAAATCATTGTGCGAATATAAGTATTGTATATAATGGATGATCAGTTTCTATTGAAATCTATTTAATGATCCGACCTTTATTTCAGATATGACACACGAATGAACCTTGGAACTTTTCTAGATTTAAATGGACTAGAAAATTCATCGATGTGTGAGATTTTTCATAATTCAGAGCTTAATATAAATTTATATCATGATTTTTTAAACCGATGTGCTAGACCAATTTAATTCACTCCACTTCGAAATGTGCCTGATATGCGAAACCCGAAGGCGCTCTTGAAGGTGCGCCCCGTATAATTTTTTTACTCACTACTTTATCGTTAACTTTATCTATTTAATTTCTCCGAAACCACTTGACATGTACATACGCTAAGGAATCAATTAGAGGTGGAATCCGACTATCAAATTACGGTTGATGCGCACATCCGAAATCAGTGCACTAGGAGATTGCATGTTACACCATTACTATTTGTTAGGCGTTGATAATGGAAAACGATTATGCGGTTGTTCTTCTCGAATCAAATACTTTAATTCTTTAATTCACCAAATCCACAGAACATATATATCCAAAATGATTGCACTCGTGTGTTGGCAGCTGCATTGTATCTACTTGACATGTGCTCACACTAACGAAATTATCCTGCATTTTAAAGCGCTTTTAAATTAATAAAGTTCACCCCTCACGTCTGGGGTCATTCTTGTTCATCTTGCGTGGTCTACCGGGTCCGCGTCGTTCGCTCTCATCGTCATCCAGCTTTGCTGCAATTGGGAGATTACACAACTGCACCACCGAACCACAGTAGGGTTGTCGGATCCAACAGTGCTCTCTCCATTCTGCACACTATCTCGTCGGTCAGTGAGACGAGAAAAGTGTGCAGATTGGAGAGAGCTGCAATTCGATTTGGGGACACCAGACCAGGTAGACCGAACTTAATAATATTTAGATTATCATCAGAATACATCACTTCATCTTTTCGGGTCATACTCTACGAAGTGTATTCGACAACACCATTCACACCATCTAGGCCATTGCGGGTTATATAGGTGCTAGAAGACACATCCTGATACCAAAATATATAGAAATTACAAGTTCATTTATTATTAAACCCGCCCTCGATTCTCCTCAATCATCCCCTATTTTTCATCAAAATTAATCCACCAGGTGATTCACTATTACAACAAGACAAGTGACAAGGGATTCAAGCTAGTAATTATGGGAAGCCTTCTCTGGCATCTTCTCCTAGAAGCCAACGACAATTATGTGTTGCCCTCAACTAGAGCTCTCTCCATTCTGCACACTCTCCAGTCAGGCAGTCGAAGAGTGTGCAGAATGGAGAGAATTAACATTAGACACTAATGTAAAACCCTTTTTCTTCCACGCACCTCTAAATCTCCGTAACCAACTAATGTTCATCAAAATAACAGCCTGGCGTTTGCTAGTACTGTGTTGTAATAAGACAAGAGCTGGATTCAAATCAGTAATCATATTTCTATCCTCTGTCTCTCCTACCATCCTCATCTAATATTCTCCCAAACCCAGTATATTAAAGTTTTTCCTGACGATTGCGAGTCACAGTGCTATTATAAATTTTACGGTAGGGCTCAGCAATAATGTAGAAGGAAAATAATTGCCTGAATATAGATATTGTTTTTGATGAGGGAGATAAAGACCAATTGCAATCTCCGCAAAACTTCCGACTTTGTCTGAGACATAAAACACAACTGTTCTGGCACTTTCCTAGATCGCAAGCAAGCCCCGCCCACTCTCATGGGGCTGGCCACGCCCATCTCTTTCTCACCTCTCTCCCTAACCGCGTTACTGTCTGTGCATACACCCAAACTATTTGGACTAATTCCAATCTTCATAAGGACGCTTAGGTTTAGGCTTAGGTACACGCCGCTTAGGAGGGGCGGGATCAGGGGGAGGGGCTTGGTTGCTATCTAGGAAAGTTCCCTGTTCCTTGTGACTTTTCGGAGATTGATTTGTAATTACACGGAAAAAAGACATTCTCGATGGGTCAGACAATCAAAAAACCTTGACATACGGTGATGCGGGGACAGTGATTCGGATACGTCATCCCCTTTACAAAAGACTAAAGTTGATCCTTAAAAGTTGATCCCCCGTTTTTGTGCAAAGAAACAATATCCTGGAGATTCCGAGTTGCAGCAATGATTTTTTTACATGCGCTGACATTGAAAAGGCAATTAAGTCAAGTTATCCCGTCATATCAATTACAGCAGTTATGCACCTTCTAGGCCGGATATTTCGCACTTATTTTTCCAAAAAAATATTTTCAACAGGAGATTGGAGGTCACACTTTTGCTACATGAGATTTATCCGCATTCGCCGAACGATTGTCAGCGGGGCTTGGTTGCGATCTAGGAAAGTGCCACCGTACCTGTATGTCTTTTTCGATTCCGTCGTCTTCTTCAATCACCATCTCCACTTGCTCGTTGATGGAAACCCTGCGAGGTGACAGTACCCTTCCAAATATTATACGAAACCATCACAAGAAATCGATTGTTAAAATATTACAGTGAACACGACAGTTTAACAAAAATTTTATCGAGAGACGTGATATATTTACAGAAAAGCACTTGGTCCTGAGATCTGTGATTCAAAATGGAAAGTACAGTATATCGGGGGTGATAAGGGGGGTAGATCAATCGATATAATCTACAGTATATCGGGGGATATAAGGGGGTAGATCAATCGATGAATCTTGGCTGGTCTCACAGCGCGTTCTGCTGCGCGATGCCGTGTACGGTCTCGAGTAGGTTTATCGATCGATAGAAGCGCTGATCTACCTCCCGCTGGTGCGACACCCAGTTCCTGCAATCGATCGGGGTTACTGGAGGCTACTGTAACCTGCCTCCAGTTATTAGCTACAGTAGTGCACTAGCCTGCTACCAAAGTCTTACCCATTTGATTAGCTATTGAAGATCTATTGACTATTGGAAGCTATACTACCATCCCTCTACCGTAACCCTACTAGATCGATTGGCTACCGTACTCACTTCTTCACATTCTTCCAGTGATTGACGTAGGCGCCCTTGACCGCTCGATCGGTCACCGCACCCTTCACGTTGATTTTCGCGTCGAGACGCTCGCTGACACGATTATCGATTACCATAATCAGCCGAGAGATCAATAACTACCGTAATCTATCTGGAAATGCTTTCGATTGGAAAGATTACCCCACGAAGCAACACTACTGCCATAATTGCAGCAGGATCGAGAATTAGATATCTCCATTCTGCACACTATCTCTTTTTTCATTCTGGGGGGAAAGAGTGTGAAGTGTGAACAATGGTGAGATAATTTTTTTCCTGCCTCGCATTACTCGAAATCATTGCTAGGATAAAACCATAGTCATTGAATTTTGTATCTCCACTTCCCCAGAGGAATTGCAATCTACTGAATAATTCGAACTTGTCTGAAACGTGAAACGTAAATAAACATGGTGACTTTTCTGGAGTCATGTGCAATCCCAAATAAACTGGCAGCTCACGATCGCTTGGTGATATTACCGTAATCCACCAACTACCGTACCTTCTCTGGGGCCACAACTGCATGGTAGTGGGCGAGCGGGGGCGGGGCAGCGCGTGGATCTCCTTCGTCGCCAGCAGGTCCTGAGCGGAAGAGCGAGGGTTACTGTAGGAGTGAAAAATCGATAGCATCAGTAGTCAGGATCAGTCTGGGAGATTGTGTTTAGAGTCCAAAATTAACTGGTATCTACCACTCATGACAGGTTACTGTAGATTTTTAAAGTCAGTTATCGATCGGTTGTGTCCTACATGCTACCGTACTCACGAGACTATCGTCATAAGCGGCTACTCTCTCCTCCTCGTCTCTCGCCTCGCGGTCGCGAGCCAGACGATCACGGGCCACCTTGTCGTCTTCCTGAGATAATAATTAATTAGTTAAATATTAATTATTTAAATTTGACTCATTCATTCTTACAAGAAGCAGAACCAGCACTGGATTTTATCTATCGTTCATAGTTTGTATTTTGATGCTTCTATAGAGAGAAATATCACCAGAAGAAAAAAGATCATTTCAAGTAGCAACTCTACAACTGCAAACCACCTGTCGCATCTACCAATAGGCAATCAAACCTAAAGATCAAACATCAAACATCAATCCCTGACCTTTCTCGTATTGTACCAGATGCGGCAGAGGGAGTACACACTCTCGATGCCATCCGAGTCACGAAGAGTGAAGCCCTTCCCGCGCAGCTCGAATATCACGTCTACAAATATTTTTTAAATTTTTAAATATTTTTTCTAACTTTAAATTTATTTTATTTTATGGGAGTTTGTTGAACTAATTGCTAATGTTCACATTCTAGCAGTTATTGTTTCTTGCTTATTCCCCCCCTCCCCCCCCCCCCCCAAAAGCTACACTTTTGACACAGTTGCTGAACAGGTCATTAGACCCCAGTTTGAATAACAATTACCAAAGTTCTCTTAGCTGCTTTTTTTATCCGTAAATATTTCGCCAGATCATTTCGAGTTGCAGCAGGGCTAGTTCACAAGCTCTGATGCGCATAAACAGTAAGCTCGTGGATTCTGCTTGCTCGTAATTACAGTTCATCGCCTAGCAGTTGAGGCTTCTAATTGCTGACACCCGAAATAATTGCACCAGGAGTTTGGGTGTTGCAGCGATACTACCAGTCACGCACGGAGCATTAGGGAATGGTTACTTGAATGGACACTGAAGAAAAGTACAAAAGTAAAATTTTAAGCGGTTAAAATTAGTATTCAATTAAAAAATAATTACGACAGTAGCTTGTCAGTTACATTGATCTACTTGGCATGGCACGCTATCGAAACAATCCATCCTTTATTCTGCTATTTCCAATTAGTAAAATTCACTGATCACTCACGTCTGGGATCATTCTTGATACCCTTGCGCGGTCTACCGGGTCCGCGTCGCTCGCTCTCATCGTCATCCAGCTTGCTGCAATTCGGAGATTACACCACTGCACCTCCGGACTACACTAGGGTTGTCGGATCGAACAGTGCTCTCTCCATTCTGCACACTTTCTCTCCGGTCAGAGAGACGAGAAAGTGTGCAGAATGGAGAGGACTGCTATTCGATTCGGAATCACAAAGCCACGCATATTTCATCCTCACGTAAAGCCAATATTTGGTACTCTCACAGTTGTCAGATAAAACCAGCGAAAATATATTTTTTTAAAGTCTTCTCGGAGATCGTGAGTTGTAGGGTTGGCAATTCGGCCTGTCGTAGCGGCGCCGCTACCTCCTCCGCCTATTGCGAAATATGGCGAGGGGGAGAGGTAGCGGAGCCGCTACGACAGGCCGAAATGCCAACCCTAGTGAGCTGCGCACTAGTGCTACATGACATGTGAGGGCGTCAAACAGGTTATTGTCGGCTTTCACCAATTCAAATCATTCTTGTAACAACGGAAATGATCATCATTGTTACATAAATCTTTTCCGGACTTATTCTACCCGCAGATTTCGCGGTGCACGATTTCTACATGATATTTGTTCGCACAAGCGAAACGATTCGATGTCGCCTGGTGCTCATGAAAAACAGTGCCTAGCGATTGTTAGTTTCAGTGTTGCCATTAGACACATACTGTGGTACAGATCAGTAATAAGATGATGCCCGGTAAAATCAATACTCAATTCTTCACAGAAAATCAAGTATAGGGGTATCCCATAAATCTTGAGAATTGCCTCGTAAATCATTGTTGCGCAATCGAATGCCCCGATTTCGAAATGCAAATTGTAAACAAACTATTGCATAATGCTGACGTCGAAGGGGTATTGGCATTGCATCAGTTTAGAATTTGCCACAGTCATTCTAGTGATGGAGACTTATCACGATAAACGCGCTGTCTTACTTCATTCCTTCCGCCTTGGTCGTACATCCAAAGAAGATCATGCGGACCTGGTGCTTACGGATGGAGAGGATGCCCCTTCCCTTGCTACATGCCATCGTTGGTACACCCGCTTCAAGAAAGGAGATTATAACCTCGATGACAAACCCCGATCCGGTCGCCCAATTTCTCGCAAACCCACTCGAGTTCTCACTGCGCTGAAGAAGGATCCGAAGAAGAATGTGCGCATGTTGGCGGCAGAGACTAGCACTCCCAAGACCACCGTGTGTCGGACCCTCCATTGGGCGGGAAAGACAGCGAAGCTCCCCCAAGTCATTCCCCATGACCTCTCCCAGGCACAACTCAAAAAGCGAGTTGAGGTGTGTCGGGAATTGCTCTCTCGTAGATCGAATCTGCGATGGGTAAATTCCATCACCGCAGCAGATGAGAAGTGGATAACCTATGATAATCCGGAGAGGAGACTGCAGTGGTGCGACGTGGATGAAAAGCCCCAGCCCACCCCGAAGAAGGAGCAGCACGAAAAGAGGGAAATGCTGTGCTTCTTCTTCTGCTCCCTCGGTCCCCTCTACTGGGAGATCCTCGCCCCTAACACCTCGGTCACTGCCGACCTCTTCACTCAACAACTGGAAGAGGTCGCCATCAGGGTCCCTCCCGAACTCATGAGCGAGGGAAAAATCCTGATGTTGATGGACAATGCGCTCCCCCATCACGCGAAAATCACCCAAACCAAACTGGACGAGCTTGATATGGAATGGCTTCCCCATCCACCATATTCCCCTGACATTAGCCCTTGCGACTACCACTGTTTCCGCTCACTGTCTGACTTCTGCAGGGGAAGGAAGTTCAAGGACCGAGACTCACTCCTTCGGGCATTCACCGAATGGATCATCTCTAAGCCTCCCGAGTTTTGGAAGAGAGGTGTTAACACCCTGCCCGAAAGATGGAGACAGGTCGAGGGTTCGAAGGGGGCATACATTGATTATTGATTATTGTAAACTGTTGAAGAAATAAAAAAACAAAAAAATACAAAAAATTATCAAGACTTATGGGACACCCCTATACTTGGGTTCAATTCCTTCATTCAATATAAGTAATTGGGTCGTGGGAAACAATAACGAGGAAGTGATTTGACATTTCTAATGCCCAGTATATAAATAACTCACCTCTTCTTCTCCTTCACCACGGGCGTCACAACATCTCCCTTCTTGATCTGTGTCAAGAGAGTTGACAGGCGGTCACGCGCGAACGTCACGTCCGCCGAGTTCTGGAATGATCATATGACATGGATAAATGGCCAATTGAAATGGCATGGGGCGTAGCAGAGCTAGCACTTCACATGGTATAAAGGCATTGAGAAATGGTGTCAGCGAATCAAATTCACAAATCACTAAGAGACTGGCTAGTACTGGAAGTGTTTGTGGAGAATAAAAAAATCCGCATCTTCTACATACCGTATCTTTCTCATTTACAGTACCTGCGAGTATTCGTTTCCGTCGTCCTCTCCAATCACCATCTCCACTCGCTCGTTGAGGAACCCCTGCGTGGTGTTTCCACCAATGGGAAGCGAGTCGTCGGGGGAAGAGGAGGCCATCGGGGATACTGTAATCATGTGTATTGATTGGTCATCACCGAATGGCTTCATGACTCATGAGGATGTTATATGGAAGAAAAAGAATTGACCATCCCGAATGAGAAGTCAAAATTTAAAGCATGAATTAACCATGCCTTATCTTTTCGCACCTCAGATACTTCAGGAGGACCGCATAACCTCTCATTTAGCTTCTTAACGAGCAATAAAAATAGAATTACTTTATTATTATCTTATCACAACGGAGATGTCACGTACAAATGAATAATTTACTCTGGAAATTATTATTATAATCTAATGTGAATCGAAAGCTGGGAACCTTTAGACAGATGGAATCGCAGACTAGACAATAAACAAGGAAAACATGGAACGTGAAAACATTCGAGAGATCTTACGATAATCGGATACTTTAAATCGATAATCAGACAACAACATGCAGTCCTAGGATGACGAGGTGATTGTAAGTCAGATCGATAATCACGGGGATCTACCGTAATCCGGGATCACCGTCGCTGGCTTAGTCTCTCTTGTTGTAGTACTGGGCATGGTAGTTGAGCGTCGAGTAGACCATCACAGCTCCACCCTGAAGAGAATCGATATTTGAGAAGGCTACCGTAATCTTGGGTCGATCTACCGCATCCAATCGATAATCTACCGTACCCCGAGGCCGAGGGAGAAGGCGAACTTGGCTGCGACAAGCGACCACGAAGTGAGGGCGAGGTAGTGGAAGAAGCACCTTAGCCACACCATTTATTGATTTTAATTATCAATAGTATAATTTTGCGCTAGTTGATGAAGCAAATATAAAGCACGTTGTGAAGAATTTTTGGTTTCCTATTCAATTTTTTTTGGAATAACAAAGCCTGGAGATTTCAAGTTACGAGATTGATATCGTATGACATGGTTTCAAATTTTTCGAGCAATACGAGGAGGAGACGTGGCATAAGAAATGAAATATATTTTAAAAAATAACTCACTGGTAGATGAATCCGTGGAAGACACTGGCGGCGAGGAGAGCAGTGGCAAATCTGGAACATATTTAGTTGTGATTTGGCATGTTTGAGTGAGCGTTTCTACATATTTGTTGTCGAAAGCGCAAGGCCTGGAGAAAACAGGTTACATTGCTCTTACATCCCAAGACGTGGTTGTTGTGTTGAATGCTTCAAACCGATCCTCACATCATCTAATTACTGACCGATCGATCCATATACCGTATGTCTCCGATCATCTATCCACACCTACAGTAACCTAACCTAATCAACCCATTTCAACTACCGTAACCTATCTTCCCCTACCTTATACCTCTTGGCTCCAGCAGGGAGATCGGTGCGGGAGGCGATGCCAACCAGACAGGCCATCGCCGTGTAGAGGATGAGGTCGGAGGAGGACTCGAGGGCCGACTGCATGTAGCGCCAGTGGAAAGCCGTGCCTCTGAGAAATAACATTGAAAATTATTGTATTACCATTATTTAGAATGATACGCATGCATGCTGGGAACTTCTATGAGTTATTTTATCATTTCACTACAAACCCAAACAGCATTGATGTAACCATTTTTCCATTGCTAATACCAAACTTGGAGCGTGAAATCACCAATTTCCGTATATTGGTTTCTTGGAATATTTTTCGAGCGTATTTACCACCAAAAAATCTTCAAATCACGCGTCAGGATAATATTTGCGCGTCTCAATCTCCCCTCTCAATACATCACGTGCGGAGCCAAAATCAACCTAATCCACCCCACATTTCTTACCTCGCTCCACTCCAGAAGATGAAGACGCGTGATGAGGCAGAGAAGGCAGCCGCCCAGCCGAGACCAGTGGAGAAGTATCGAACCTGAACATTTAAAATTAACTTATGAATAAGGGTCAAATTAATTTACTAGCACAAACCCATAGATAATTATTTTGAACAATATATTCGTAAACAATGAAGTATTATTTTGCGAACTCGAGATCAGTGACTATTAAGAATCAACAGCAGAATCGAGGTTATCCAACAGGCGCAACAACAAATGGACGGGTCATTTTCCTTAGCGCTAATCATTGTTTTTTTCAAGACATGTTCACAAGAAACTAACCCAGTAACAACATACATAGACTAGGTGCAACCTTAAACCGACCAGCTTTTTGAAATTCTAAATTTCAAAGTCTCCAATCGATGGGGCAAAACCCCGCTCACATTTCGCCGTTTAAAAAAATACGAATCTACTATACTAAACAAAACTCAAATAATATTCGCAACCACAAACAGGCCCATATTTTATATTTAAATAAAATATTAAAATATGTTCACCTCGCTCTTTCCCGTCATGAAATAGGTGATCATGAGGTACATTCCCACTACGTCGATCACATCGGCCGAGGATTTGAGCAGATCCTGAAGGATAATTAATTTAGTAGCGTCAATAACAAGGTCACATAAACAAATATACGTATGCAGATATACTTAATTGCATTAATCTACAAGTCAAATTCACGATTGAAGTATACATGTAGTTTCACGAAAGAAACATTGCAAACTTTCATTTCCATCCAAGCCAACTTTATGCTTCATGAAGAAGGTATCAACCGGACTCAAGCGCATCATCAATTCAATCCCCAAACAAACGCGATCAACGGACGGACGCCAAAAATACTATTTTCCGTTGGCAAGGTAACTTTATGCTTCAAGAGTAGGCTATCCCTCTCATTGAATAGTATTATCAATACGCCATCGGAAATAACCAGCACGCCATTGGTAACCAAATTCAAAACGACGAACACCAATTTTGCAGTAAAGGGAAATGGTCAAGGGAAATTTGTGCTTCTATTGTAGCGTATCACCAAAAGTCAAAAAGGGCTACCGATCGCAGAATATATCCTATTGGTTGTAATAACTTTTAGCTCATTTTCGATTTAAACTAACTGTGCGATAAACTAATAAATATGAACATGAGCTCAACTCATGGGCACTACATCAAATACACTCGTTTCAACCCCATTGTCAAGGCAACTTTAAGTTTCAAGAATATCGTATAACTCACAGGCACCACATTGAATCCCTCTCCGTCCGAGGCGGGGAAGAAGGTGGCCAGGGCGAGCAACTTCACCAGCTGCGCCAGCAGGAATCCGAGCACCGCGCGCGCAATGCGCCACACCTTAATCGATAGTTATTTATAAATAAAATGCGCTATTTCATTTAATTTGGTGCTTTTCGCATCAAGAAGCCATACAGTCTCTTGATATATCTAATGAGAAAAAGGCGAAGTGGAACGTGAAACTCGCGTGGCCCTCATTGCAATAAACGCCCCGTTCTTGTTCTTTTCCGATTGTAAAGACTCACCGTCCGGAGTAGACAGTAAATCAACTTAGACCTTAGTGCTCAGGGTTAAAGCTACTCACCGTGGTGTACTCGTTGAGTCCGGAGTACTTGTAGACGATGAAGTAGGGCGCGAAGGCGAGTGCCAGGCAGTTCACGAAGTGGAAGAACGCCATGGTGAAATCACCTGAGAGGATAAAAGGATTAGACAATTCCCTATGAAACACAAGCCCTGCGGGCCTTTTCCAGTTTCTGCAAGGAAAATCCATTACTTTAGAAGCGTGAAAACACATAGGAATATATCCAAAAGAGAGACTTACACGCAGGTGCTACGTACTCGAACGTTCAAATTCAAAAGGGAATGCGCGGGGAGAAGGAAACATAGATTGTATACATGAAGATATATGGCACAACTAGGATATCAGCGATAATATCAACATTCGGGTAGTATTTACTGGGCGGAATCAAGATTACGACGCTCTGAAGTAGAGACAGTGCAAAGAGGTAGAAGACCAAAAATGCAAATGAACCAGAGCGTCGTTGCAACTGACTAGTTTCACATGATGAAGAAGACTAAGCGGAGACTAGATCGATAGGACGCGGACAGTCAATAGCACAAGGAGCGATTAATTTAATAAAGTAATAATTTAACATTTTAAAATTACGTGGTGTAGCGGCGAAAAGGTAGTGCGTGCGGTGCGGATTACAGATCCTGTTTGTGGTTTTCTATTCCACGGTTATGGCGCTACAGTACCCCCCGCGTGAAAATGTAAATTCTCAACCAAAAATCCTGCCCCGTTTCCTCGCATTGCGCATAACATTGAAGCAGAACACATACCAGGGGTGTGCAAAACTTTCCCGCACTCCTCATTTCTCACGCTCTCTCGCCGGTCAGACAGTCGAGAGAGTATGAAAAACGAGGAGTGCGGGAAATTCTTTGCACACCCCTGACACATACTAGAATCCCTCATTCATTTTCCGCAGAAGTATCATCGAACTGTCAACGTAACGGCATGGATCTGATGAGATAATCTTAGATTCTAGACTATAGTGCACCGCATTTGTTTCTCCAGCTCAAACGAAAAGCATGTGCAAATGGGAGAGATAGTAACCAGTATTTCGAACTTCCCCCATTCAAAAATCTATTCACTGCACATTGTTTCAATTGTTTGAATAAATTTCCTCTTTCTCCAATGAGAGATTCCGTTAGGGACTAGGGCTCTCTCCATTCTGCACACTCTATCGTCGGTCAGATAGAGAGACGAGAGAGTGTGCAAAATGGAGAGCGATACTATTTCAATTCGGTAACGCTACCATCAGCCACTATTACCGAAACGCGCAGATTCAACAAATGATCTTATCCTGGCATTGTCAGCAAGAACGATTTGTGCACCCAGAACCTCTCCTGTTTCAGACGATTTCAGACAGAAGTGAAAGAGATGCGAGAGGAAGAGACTAGTGGTGACGAATCGGCAATGACTCTCTTCATTTTCCGTGATCTCTCGTACGTTAGAAAGACAAGATCGCTATTGAGGAGAGTCGGATGCCGATTTGTAATCAACAGAAGAGCCAGTAGTGAGATGTGTGTGTCGGTATGATTATCGGACTCCGCTTGAGGAGACAAAGAGATGGCCATTAGCATAGAAGTTGACTATTAGATCTAAATTTGGAGCTTGCTGTCCATAAGGTTCATTATTCCCAACTCGGGAACCCTACAAACGACTGCGCGAGATCAGCGTGAAAGAGGAAAATGAAATTGAAATCAAATCAACTTTTGCTGTTCGCACCATTTTTAATAATTTCGAGCAAGTTCGCACGTACGTACGTACGTGCGAACTCGTCTCTCTGATCGGCGAGAGTGTGGAAAAAGACGAGTGCGGAATTTTTTTCACACCCCTTTTTGTTGTCACATCGACTCATTTTCTGCACACTCTTTCTTACTAAGCTTGCACAGGACAGGGGAAGGAAAACAATGAACAGAACAGTATGATCATATAGCAAATACTTTTCTGGAAGTATCACCTTTTCGCACACTATTTTCGACCGGTCTACAACCGAGTGTGCAAAATGGAGAGACAGTGACATGTTTTTCGAACTTCACCCCTTACAATCTATTCACTGCACATTGTTTGTCGTTCTATCTCTCGCACTCCGCAAAAAAATATCTCCAGAAGTATCATCAAACTGTAAATATAACAGCATCCCAATCACAAGATGCACTTTAATAAATTTATTTATTTAGCATACAAATAAAATTTCAAATGGAGATAAAATGCGTGTAAAGTCAAGTGATAAATACTGTAACCAGTTACCAAACATCATAGCTAGAGCTACGTTCAAGTGCGAGTCGAATGCTTGAAAAATACCAAAATTAAGCATGGGGGACGAGGGGCGAATCATGAAAATACATGCAAACCAATAATACGATACAAATAATATCATGCTTGTTCAACAGAGAAAAGAGTGGAGGGACCATTGGCGCAAGAAAGGAGAGAGAGCCGGGAGCCGGCAGCCGTCATTTACTCTCCGGAGATCATCTCGCTGGCTACGGCCGCGTCCGTCAATTCGGCCTCCTCCTCGCCCATGCACACGCTGTGTGAGGTGCCGGGGCCGAATCGGGCGTCCGTCAGAATCCGCTGGATGTTCATCTTCGCCTTCTGCAATCAACGAGTGACTTCAGGGATTAGGGCTCTCTCCATTCTGCACACTCTATCGTCGGTCAGAGAAAGATGAGTGAGTGTGCAAAGTGGAGAGCGATACTATTCTACTCGATTAGGCGGCACTGCGCGGAGTTTGCAAATTGCAATGATTGTTGTAGTCGAAGAGAACATTCACTTAACGATTCTATCACAAAAACAACTTCAGATATATAGTTCGCGAAACGATAGAATAGCGGGTTTTTAATCAGGTTGATCCACCTATCACTATCATTTTTTTTGTTAATGCGTATTATTGTAAGATTCAAAAACTCAGTGAAAGACATTCAGGGTTTAGCATAGAGGATTCAAAGAGAGCGCGGAACGTTTTATTCACGGGGAGGGGGAGACACGCAACGCGTCCTCAAAAACGCGTCGCGTGCTCCAGCGAACCGCTGGGACGTGCCGGAATGGTCGGACATCCGTGAAACGGAATATTTTCTTACAGTACCATTCGAAAATCTCTACTGAACAATTATCTCCCAAACCCCCAACCAAACCGTCTCCTCGCTACAACGAAGACGGAAATCCACCAATCAATTACGAAATTACCGAACCATTCCCTACCCCAAATACACTGGCGGATAAATAATTAAATTAAATTGAATCTCATGTCACTCCTTAACGTAAATGCGCCAAACGATAAACTGAATTGATTCAATCAAGCATACTCTCAATCACACTACAAGAGCCAGAAATCGGTATAGTAATATTAGGTCAGAGAGTGTGCAAAATGGAGAGAGCTAATACACAATCTGGCAACATTACTCGCTACCGTAAATCTCTTTCGTATTCGGACTACCGTAACGCTCTCAATAACTTCGGGACCCACTCACACCGTAACCCTCTCTCCAATCTGGCAACTGTAACAGTATCTCCAATGGGGGTTACAGTAACCCTCCCATTCGCGTCTGGACCCACTCACATCGTCCTCGTTCATCCTCGCCAGATTCAACAAATAAAGTACTCGATGTGGGCTTCAAAATGAGTACCATATGGATGAGGTTCTGATAAATTTTTTTTAATGCGTCTTTCAAGTGCAAGAAAGTGGAACTTGAAATCGCGGTGGATCAGAACATGACATATCAATCGATAATTACTGCAGTTTGACTGAAGATATTCCGGGAAGGACTCCGACCTACACACACTACCAACATACACTTGAGTTGCTTGTGAGCATGTTTATCAGTTGCACTGAAACGAGTAATAATATTGAAGAAAAACACAATTCAAAAAAAATATATATTGCTGATAAAACATGTTATTACAGTAATTACAGTAACATTAGGATCAAACTGTTACTCATTGGTTACTTCTACTCAGGAACGATCTCTATTCTTCTTCCTTTCGCTTTCACCGCATTGAGAGACTCCCGATCCTCGTAGTAAATGAGCTGGAACCACTCATGGGTCAAGGACATCTCGAGATGTCCATTGAAGACATGGAAGTGGTACAGTTCGTCTGCATCATCTTCATTCTCTTCATCACTTTCCACCTTGTACACCTGGGAAAAGAAACATTCGATTGTAAAAAAAAAGAATGAACGAAACCTCGATATCCCTGCTTGAGAAGAATGTTCCATTTCGGTAGGTGATTCCAATCAGGTCGAGGAATGAGAAATAGTCCTCCTTCTCTAGGGACGTATAGAACTTGCGAAGCTTCGAAGAGCCATCGAGCATTACCTAGGAAAAGTATCGTTCATTATAAAAACATAATTAGATAAATGCGATACCGATACTTTCCCGATTTTTTTCGGACTAACTTAAAATAAGCCACCCAAAGCACACCGATTTCAATAAATTCTAGACGTGGAAAGAGGTTGTGCTCTTTCTAGGGGGTAGTTTCATTAAAGACATTTCAATTTCGATTGGCCGAGAGTAGACCGATGTGAAGACAGTGATACTTGGTTATTTCAAGGGGTAAAACAACAGGAAAATATCAACAACAAAAAAACATATGAAAACGATTAATGCAAACCTCATACAGTTTACGCTGCGTCTCTGGAATGACAAAATCGAGAGGCATAACTAATATCTTGCAAGATTTCGTCAAGCACTAATGACTCCACCATCACTTGTTTGTGGAATTCCACATCCTGGAAATCATAGGTAATCGATATCATTCTTGCTCAAATACGATGACGAGGAGGTGCAGATATTCGATATCGATCTCCGGGATGAGATTGCAGACTTCGCGGTGAAACTCGCTCGAACCACACAACTGAAATTAAAGGGACCTGGCAGAGATTGAACATGTGACCTTATTTTGAAGCTCACACTGTTTTAATAATATTTACAAAATTTAAAAATTAAAAAAAAATTCCTGCGGTTGCAATAAAAATAAAGAAATTTATGGTGTGATTACGGTGGATCAAGTGGTGCGATGCGCGGGCAGCCATGAATTGAAAAGTCGTCCGGCGAACTGTGAACTGACTTTTCAAAGTGGCTCGGCTGCGAAATTTTCTTTTTTTGCGCATTTACTTATTTTGGTTGAGTTTTTTACCATTTGGAGTTTTTATTTTCGTTCTAATGCGTAGTGCGATAGTTCTTCTATCTATTCGGTGCTAATTGACGTAATTTTGCTCGATGTGTAGCCTCAAAGTCGCGCTTTGGAGTGTGTGCAGAAGAGAGAGCGCAGAGCTAACCCTCGTTGTGATTGACTTTTACCATTTCGCGTTTTTATTTTCGTTCTAATGCGTAGTGCGATAGTTCTTCTATCTATTCGGTGCTAATTGACGTAGTTTTGCTCGATCTGAAACCTCAAAGTCGCGCTTCGAAGTGTGTGCAGAATAGAGAGCACATACCTATCCGCTCATTGTGATTGACTTTTATCATTTCGCGTTTTAATTTTCATTCTATTGCGTAGTGCGATAGTTCCTCTATCTATTCGGTGCTAATTGACGTGATTTTGCTCGATGTGTAACCTCAAAGTCGCGCGTGGGAGAGTGTGCAGAATAGAGAGCGGAGATCTAACAGCTCATTGTGATTGACTTTTATTGTCCACTTTCCATTCTGAAAACTATCTTGCCAGTCATTCCGGCGAGATTTCACCGCCGAAATGACTGGGATGACTTATTTTCGCGATTTTTGTTACCAATTATTTACTTAGCTATGCTCAAAAACCCGACAAACGGCTCGAATCCGCTTGTACAACGGCGGATGAGGAAGTGTGCGCGATGTGGAAAACCATCAAGCACCACGTTCACTTTCCCTGCTAACTCGAAGCTAGCTCTTCAACGACTATGGATTAGTTCTCTCGGACTAGACTCATCCGGAACCTCACGCGAACTAGAGGCTGTGCGTGCTAGGTTGACTGCCAAAGATGATGTACGGTGGTGCCACCTTCACATTGGAGTCGATGGATTGCCGAAAAAGGTAGCACTTGCTTCTATTTATCGCTTTGACGAGTAACCATTATTTTGAAGGAAACAGTTCGTCCTAGCGATGACAGAGATACAGGCACAGTAGAGGTAATAGTGATACTAGGTCTGCCCTTTTTATTGTCTTTCATAGAAACGGCGGAGGATTGGTGAGCCGGAGGACGAAGTGGTAGATCACTTCGAGGATGGAGAGGGAGAAGGGGCATATGAAGGGAATGAGCAAGTGAGAACGAATAAGATGACATTATATTCAATAGTAGAAACACAACTAGTGCAAGACTACGTTAAAAATAGGACTATTACTGTTCCATTTATCTCTATGCTGATATCAGGACGGAAACGACGATTGGGGTCTAGGCGATAATGATTTCCACCATGATTCGATCAATGATCTACCATTCGAGCAACACGAGGTACTGTGCTGTAAAGCAATCGGGTAGATTCCATCATTTATGTAGATCAATAGCGGTAGAAAATACAATAGTGATGACCAACAAGAACAATCTACGATTCACTAGAGAGGTCACTTTGCTTTCCACTCTTTCCATTCAGCACACTATTTTGCCGTAATGTTATGCGATATAGTGTGCAGAATAGAGAGAGCTCAACCGTAATGTTATGCGATATAGAGAGAGAATAGAGAGACCGAAATGACTTCCCTATTATTCACAATTGAAATGAATTTAATCAAATTTGAATATGTTTCTAATGCATTCTCCATATAGAGAGGGTCATTTAAAGTCCATAGGTGAAACAGTGAACCACTAGGTTTGGTAGTTTAAAATGACTCTTTCCACACAACATCATTTCTATGATCTGTGAGAAAACATGCACAATTAGGAGAGTCATTATTAAATTACCAAACCTTTTCACTAGTTGCCTGATACGGTAGTAGCTTTCTGCATTCTGCGCAATATCATGTGATTGTGACGTAAAACCAGTGTGCAGAATAGAGAGAGCTACTATTCGATTCGGCTACAGTAATCGAGTAACATAAATGTATCATTAAACAGTATAATACAATTGTCTTCATACTTTAGCCGTTGACTCCTCCTCGCCCCCTCTCTGTGTCTCAGCTTGCGATCGATAAGCGACCATCTGAAACACGAAGCGTGAATGTGTCTAGAATGAATTCGGGGGTTTCTAGTGTCCCTACTCTCATAACGGTTTGCACTGATCTGATATAATTGGTATCGAATTATGATTGAAGGAATCTTCCTTCCGCCCCTCCCAGAATTCTCAAACAACTGAATCCGATCAAGAAGAAGAGGAGGTGGAGGAGGAAGATTCCGTTCGGTCTGACTACTATCTAACAGTCCAAGTTGGATTTATTGTTTAACCTAATAAATCACAAAGAAATTGACTTGTAAATTTAATCGACCCTTGCTCGTTTATGGAGCACTCAACGAGAACTTGTTTGAAGATAAAACGGATTAAATAACGATCGAAAAGCGTAAGCCACAATTTATGGTACGACTTACTTGTAGGACATTTTCCAAGACCAATCCATTCAGGTCTTCTGATTTCCCCATACCGGAAGCGTATTGTTCTTCTTGGCGAATTTCTGGAAAAGGATTTTCCAGATAAAGAACAAGGTGTTTAAAAAGGACCTGGACGTCAGGGATGCTGTTATCGTAGGCCTCATCTTCGTAAACTGTATCGGCCGGACAATCGAATGCCGGTGGCATCATCATGACTGGCTCTGGAGCCTGAAGAACAAGTAAATCAGAACAGTAATTAACCGTCAAGGCGAGAACGATTAAATTAAATAGCTATCGAGTAAAGCGACGAACAAATTAATACAAACTGTCAGACTGAGTACGAAAATTGAGGGAGGCTTCCGTCAAAGTGCGAATTAGCGGTTAGAAGATCGCTCGTGTAAATCGCGCACAACGAAAACCGGGTCACAATTGGAAAAAACGTGGTCACTAAGCTACTACCAAACGGTGAATGCACAATTGACGAAGCAACGACTATAGACGACCCACTTACACGGGTCATTCAGGAGTTAGCACTGCTCTATACGTTCTGCACACCTTTCAAAGCGCGATTAGAGGTCAAATATTGAGCGATGTCATACCAATTTGCCATGAATAGATGGAATAGCTATCGCACTACGCATCAGAAAATAAACGCGCGAAATAATAAGAGTAAATCACAATCAGCTATTATATCTCCGCTCTCTATTCTGCACACTCTCCCACGCGCGACTTTGAGGTTACACATCGAGCAAAATCACGTCAATTAGCACCGAATAGATAGAGGAACTATCGCACTACGCAATAGAATGAAAATTAAAACGCGAAATGATAAAAGTCAATCACAATGAGCGGTTAGGTATGTGCTCTCTATTCGGTACACACTTCAAAGTGCGACTTTGAGGTTTCAGATCGAGCAAAACTACGTCAATTAGCACCGAATAGATAGAAGAACTATCGCACTACGCATTAGAAGTAAAATTAAAACGCGAAATGATGAAAGTAAATCACAATGAGGGTTAGCTCTGCGCTCTCTCTTCTGCACACACTCCAAAGCGCGACTTTGAGGTTACACATCGAGCAAAATCACGTCAATTAGCACCGAATAGATAGAGGAACTATCGCACTACGCAATAGAATGAAAATAACCGCGCGAAATGGTAAAAACTCAATCAAAATAAGCAAATTTGCACAAAAAAGAAAATTTTGCTGAAGAGCCATGTTGAAAAGTCAGTTTCCAGTTCGCGGACGACTTTTCAATTCATGGCTGCCCGTAGATCTCACCACACACTCGATTCAACCGTAATGACACCATAATTGTTAATTTTTTCAAATTAAATTTTAAAATATTAATAAATTATTTAAAATTTTATTTTTTTCGCCTAAAATCTTGAATTATTATTCTAAACGCAATGCGTTCGGGTGTTGTTTCTATGTCACATCCCTTTAAGCATCTCCTATACTTTTTTTTAAAACCAATAATGTACTTATGATCCCCTCGCGCCGGGTAGAATGGGTGTTGATCAATTATATTATCGTTATTATTAGATATATGAATGCGGCTGACTCACTTCGATTTTGAGATCTCCGATTGATGCATTATGTGCGATTCTTCGAATGAAGTCAGACGAATACGTTTTGTTCTCGAATAGAACAATCGAATGTTTACTGAAACATTGATTCATCTTCCAATAACAATACCCCACTAGTCTGTTTCAGCATTCGCTATCTCCATACTCGCACACTCTATTTTCTCTGGCCGACAAGAGTGTGCAGAATGGAGAGAGCCGAAACGACATCATTAACATCCACTCACTAGCGCCCAAAACGTTCTGAGTAGGGACAAGAAGAGGGGCGCCGATGAAGGGCATCTAAAATAAAATAAAATATTAATATTGCAAAAGATCGATATTAAACCTCCAATATGATAAGTTCCTTCACAAAATACTTGGACTCCGATTCGATGATGTTCAGTGCATTGTTCACTCCAGCGAGGGCCAATCGATCCTCGATAGAGAGAAAGGAGAAAACGAGATCGAGTGGATGTTTGGATAGAGAGAGAATTGGGAACTGAAAAAAAGAAAAGGGTCGGATCGTTGCGATATACAGAATTTATTTCGGGTTTCAGCTATCTCCACTCTGCACACTATCTCGTCTGTCTGACCGGCGAACGTCTAGACAGAATGAAAGGAAGAAAAAACAACAACACTCCATTAAAAAGAAAATCTTTACACACATAGCCTTCGTATTCTCCGTCGGTTGTGAGATTATCGATGGGCGAAATTACTGGGTTGAGAGACATCTGCGAATGATCGTATTAAGAGCTGTAGCTGAAACGAGAATCCAACTTGCGAACGTGATAATTATGTGTGCTCCGGACTAAAAAAAACTACTTCTCAATCAACAAAAATTAATTTAGTTAATAACAATTACCTGCATATCGGCTTCTTTCTCCTCCTCATCCGTGTTATCTGCGTTCTGTCGTGCGGCGGATACCAATCGGAACAGATTGTCAGAGGGTGGAGGAAGCGGCTTCATTACGAGCGAATTAGACACGTCGATTGCAAGCTGCTTGTGCCCATCATAGTAGAGTTGTCTGAAGAAAGAAAAATATTTAATAAATATTAATTGTTTCAAATGAATGAAACCCATTCAGTCGAGCATAAACTTACTCGATAATTAGCCTATACATGGCTTTGTGGTCCTTTGTAGCGGGATCCATGGTAGACCAGGGTCGAACCTTTTAAGCCATTATTAGTTGGTTATTTGATCGCGATAATGAAGGAAAACATCGGAGCGTAGCGGTAGACGCGAAACAGAACAGGGAAAGGAGTGGACAATGAACAGAACAGTATGATCATTCAGCCAATACTTTTCTGAGTATCTCCAGTATTAGCAAATATCTCCATTTAGCACACTTTCTCGAACCAGTCTGTAAAAGCGAATGCGCAAAATGGAGAGATATGTAGTAACCAGTTTTCGAATTTTAACCACAAAAAACTATTCACATTCACTGCACATTGTTACAGGCTTTTTTGACGCGCCAGTCAATTTTCTTCTCCAGAAGTATCATCGAACTGTAAACGTAACAGCATGGAGCTGAGGAACACATTTTTATAAATTTCTTTATTTCGCATACAAATAAAATTTCAAATGGAGATAAAATGCGTGTAAAGTCAAGTGATAAATATTGTAACCAGTTACGAAACATCATAGCTAGAGCTACGTTCAAGTGAGAGTCGAATGCTTGAAAAATACCAAAATTAAGCATTGGGACGAGGGGCGAATCATGAAAATACATGCAAATGAATACGATACAAATAATATCATGCTTGTTCAACAGAGAAAAGAGGATGGAGGGACCATTGGGGCAAGAAAGGATGGAGGGCCGGGAGTCGGGAGCCGTCATTTACTCTCCGGAGATCATCTCGCTGGCGACGGCCGCATCCGTCAATTCGGCATCCTCCTCGCCCATGCACACGCTGTGTGAGGTGCCGGGGCCGAATCGCGCGTCCGTCAGAATCCGCTGGATGTTCATCTTAGCCAGCGCCTTCTGCAATCATATTCCATCAGTGGCTAGTGCTCTCTCCATCTCTATCTTCGGTCAGAGAAAGTATATACACTCTATCTAGGGTCAGAGAAAGATGAGTGAATGTGCCGAGTGGAGAGCGATACTTATTTCAATCCGGTAGCACTACCATCAGCCACCATCACTGTATCCCGAACAATCGACAACTGCTCATCTTGCGCCATCAGCAGTCAGTGGTAATCGATTCATTATCATTACTGTAATCTAACAAAGCCATTCCGGACATTGGACGATGTTCTAACGGCACGATTGCTAAAGGTAAACGCGTGAAGCGATGAACTGGCTGATCTCAAACAAGATCGATCGCAATCTAGATGGCAATAGTTTGCAATCGTTATTGTGTACGATTCCGATGCGTATGTCTAACGATTCTATCGCAACTGCTGAAGGCTAGTTCGTGAAACAAGGAACTGCTTTTTTACAGAATATGTCTAAAATGCGTTCTAATATCGGTGAATGCATTTTCAGGGTTTTCCACCCATCGCTTATAAGCAACGAGTGTATCCTTACATGATCTGTGACTACTGAGTACCCTAACTCTCTCCCCAATCGGACTACCGTAACCCTCTCAATCGTGGCGGGATTTACTCTAGGGTTTTTCAAATATTGATCTCTCACTCTCATCATTCTGCACACTCTTGTAGGTCAGACAGACAGAGATATGAGCGCGTGTGCAGACTAGAGAGAGGTGCTAAATCACTCATGGCTACCGTAATCCTCTCCCAAACTGGGGCTACCGTAACCCTCTGAATCGCTTCGGGACCCACTCACATCGTCCTCGTTCATCCTCGCCAGATTGCTGCTGATGAAGTGCTGAAGGGCGAGATCGGCATCGTATTGAGATGTGTTGAATGGATTTGGACCTGAAATCGTATCATGATTTATTTTCTGACGAAAGGAACAGGGAGGAGAATCTGCAAGCCACGAATTCATCGCATTTCTAGCAACGTATGTGCACGAAACGGCCTTGTGAAGAACAATCACAAGCAATCGGTTCATTAATAATTTTCATCAAGATAATCTCCGAGCCATCAACTCGCACAAACTTCTCTGCACTAACCCACCTGGGAGAATAATATTGTACTTAAAATTCATATTTTGTTTGTATAGAGCTACTCGTAATCGCAAAATCTTCAAGAGATCCCTTCATCCGATGTCTAGAAATTTAAGAGCACAGAACCATCTGGTGAAATTAAATCACCCGTTGTTTGATGTTTTGCATCGTTGAATCACCAGGACATCTCCAAGCGCTTTTCGCATCACGCCTCTATCAACTCCAGCGCACAAATCCACCTGATGGATAACCATCCATATCAAGCAGAGAATAATTTTTTATTTCAATAAAAGGCGCGGAGTGTTAACGAGAGCCTTATTCGTCGCATTTACAAAATCTCATGTGCATAGAAGCGCCTGGTGGCAAAGTTCGGTCAATATAACGAAAAATTAATAATATGAAAAATATAAATGGCTTTTAAAGATTTCGAGCTACGTTGTTTGAGCAAGATTAGTTATAACGGAGTATCGTAGTGATGAAACCCTTCCTCACCTAGATCGTAGAGACCGGGTGAATTTCAGCCAATTATTCAACACAATCTCATCAAAACATGAACCAAAAAAATCTCAGAATCGACTGAAATGCTGAAACCTCACCTTGATTGTTCAGACCAGGCGAGTAACTTCCGGCGCCCCGCACACTCGATCCATTCCCGAGTAGAGTAGGAGAGTGCTGGAAGGTGGAGAGGAATGATATGATTTATCGTATTAAGAGAGTTACCTCTCAGTATCTCGCTTTTCTAGAGATCATCGATTTCTAGATTTTTAGAGATAAAATACTTTCAGTAATAAAGTTATCTCCATTCAGCTATCTCGCCTTTCTGATCGGCGAGATAGTGTCTACTATACTCCACCAATCCTAGTATATACAGATCTAGTGTACTCATTTTTAAATACCAGCCAGTAGTGAAGCCCCACAAGTGATTTAGCTTCCGTTTTAGTTATCTCCATTTTGCACACTATCTCGAATTTCTGATCGAAGAGACGGTGTGTACAATGGAGAGATCAGGCGAAAACTACATTTCACTCATCCTTGTCTACCGTACTCCTCAATGCTACCGTACCTCTCTCCTATCGAAGCCTACCGCATTCCTCCCTACCTCCCCGTCTACCGTACCTGTCCCCGATGCATACCTACCGTAACCCCCATCTACTACCGTACCTGTCCCCGATGCATGCCTTCCGTAACCCCCATCTACTACCGTACCTGTCCCCGATGCATACCTACCGTAACCCCCATCTACTACCGTACCTGCCCCCTATGCATTCCTCGCTGCGAGGATCCGCCCATCATGAGGTGGTGATGATGCATGCCCGGTGAGTCAACGAGCAGCGGAGATTCTGAGAATTAATAACTATTTAATTATTTATTTCATAAATTAATATTTTACAGCCCTCAGAGATAGAAAGAGTTTTTTTTAAAGACATTCACTGGACATAGATTTCTAATCAACTACTTTTAAAAAAAAATATATATATATTAGGAATCTATTCGACCGCGAACATCCATGTTTCACACACACTCCACATTACCCAGCGTACTTCAAAATGTCAATAACAACACGGAGCTCAATCATAAAATAAAACTGACCATCATCCCTCTGTTGATCTATGACAATCGTATTCTCTCCGACGATTCCATCATCTAAGATGAGATCATCGCCTAATTGGCCCGTCTTCCCATAGAGAGACGAGTGATCGACGGACGAGGACGGAGCGCCCAGCTGACAGAATTACGAATTTTATTGATTTTATTGATTGATTGATAACAAAATTATGGCGCTATCAATGTAATATCTTCTGAACAGATGGTTCAATGTTCGAATTTTTTTGAGCTTTTGCATTTGCATTTCAGAGAATCTACAAACAAAGTCATGCTGACACTGTTCAATGACAGAGAAGGTTCGAGTCGTTCAAATACAAATTAACCAATTACAGCTTCTCCACACTTATAAATATTAAGCACGCTTGTCTATGTTTCAAGAATTCTACAAAGACAGAGCTACTGCGACTGATCGATGTATTATCGGTATTCTTTCGCAACAACCAACACCCGCTCCCTCCCTTCTCCATCCACTCACCATTCCTCCAGCCGAGTGCGAGGGCGGCGAGAGGGGCGCGCCCATGCGCTTTCGCGTTCCACGACCGATACTGTACCTGTAATGTACACGGTAATCTAATAAGCGATAGGTTCTGCGGGAAAAAACATTAAACGTTCACCTCAGCCTATCAGATGCCATCAAACTCGTTGAGAAACATTGAATATTTAAATAATTAAATAATATTATAATCTCACCCATGCGGCTCGGCAATCAGCGTGGCTCCGCCCCCTCCCATTCCTCCAGTCGGTCGCAGATGCTGCAGGGAATGGTGCTGCGACTGGTCGAGGTCGGCCACGTTCACCAGTCTGTACATCTTCTGCGTTCCGTTCTGCAAAAAAACACCTGATATAGTTTTGAACCTGATATTTCAAAACATTTTCGGAGCATGTGAATTTTCGATAAATAAACTCTACAAAAAACGTGATCCTGTCAGAGTTCAATCTGGGTGCGGAATACTGTGCTATAAAATCACATTACTACGAACAATTTATGTGTGATTTAAGTTTTGAACAAATTAATAATTTTTCTACGACCGAAGCACGAATTATAGAATATAGAAAATGTGAGCATGAACATTTATGCTTCACTATTCCCCTTTTATTCAATCGGTGATATGAACTCATCCTATTAGCTTATAAAATAGCCCGACGAGCTATATACCGTATGCCACGATCGATAGTTACCGTACCTGATAGTACGTGGTGGGATCGATGACCATCGTGAGCGTGCTGCCTCCACCGACTGAACCTTCTGGAAACATAAATTTGATGATCCATCGATGATTGATGAACGACCGTCCACCGACTCTATATTATTTATTTATTCATTTATTTATTTGATACACCCCAAAGGGTGTGACAACATGTGAAGGGTCATAGAAACAACATTAAAACTAAGTCCAACCTCTTTTGGGATGGGCGATGAGAGCTCCATTGCCTCTGTTCGATACCGTAATCCCTTCGGAGGGATGGTGGGAGGACGAGGAAGGATTGAGGATCTGGAAAAAAATATAAATTGTAAAAAAAATTAAATTAAAATTGTTTAACTAAATTGTATGTATTTTCCCGCCAAATTTCTGGTGAGTAAGCGTCACATTCTTTCATCTCGACTCATGTAAAACCCATGAGGTACAGATTCACCGTTCCGGACACCACAATGAGGTTCTAACAAAGCACACTAAATTGCACACAATAGATCGATAAATCCCTGTTACCGTACCCGATAGCTGGGACCTCCTCCGGCATGTCGCGATCCCTGCATAGAGACTGCGCGCGAGCCTGCCGCGCCACTGAAAAATACATACCATTGGTGTATGTTTTTCAAAGCGAATTCGTTTTCGAAATCGAAAAGAAATCGTTCAAATGAATCTCTTGAGCAACGCAATGAACAGCGATTCGCCAGGATATAACAATTAAAATATTCAATCTGACCCGTGATTGGCCATGCCGTGGTGTACGGTATCTCCGCGGCCGGTCGACGTGCCGGGTAGATCCTTCTGACCGCCGAGTACGTGCGAGGAGGGTACGGTAGCCCCACCGACGTCGATGTCGGAGCTGCGAAGGGGATACGGTAATCATACAAAGGAATTTTAAAGAGAATATGGTATCGCCTGCTATCGAATTGCACACATAAACATTTGCTCATGAGCAGATCAATTCACAACGAATAAAAATAAAATAAATTCTAAATCGAACCCGTTTCCGCTATGTGCCGATCCCGTCGGACTTGTGCCGCTCTGTTGCACCTCCTCCACTGAAATTGGCACAAATTAAATCCAATGCATCCTTTATGTGAATATCAATTTTACACACTATGATAAGCATGAGTTGGGCTCTTCCAGATTGCACTACTCGGGCAGCTGCGCAACCACCCTCCCCGCTTTTCACACACACTCTCTCGCCCAGGTGAGAGAGCACGTGAAAACAGGAGAGGGTGGCTGCGCAGCTTCGCAAAAGTGGCGAGCAGGCAGCGCGGGACAACCCGAGTATTCTAGCATTGATATTTATTTCAGAGTCGGAACATTCCAGTTTATGCGTTTCTCTTCCATAATAAACTACAATAATTCAAGGCAGTAAAAGGAATAAGAATAAAGTAAGATTTTCAAACGTAGTTTAGAAAAACACCCCATCATTAAAGACCTCACCCAATCACAACACTAATTATCTACGCAATTCATAATATTATTATATTCATTTTCCTGTTGCGCCAAGTGCGTAGATAAATTATTATAAAGTATTAGGCTCACATCTGTTCTCGACTTGGTACTCGTGTTCTGGTTCATGCTGATCCACGAAGTCATCGCCCAGCAGATCCTCCTCTCCCTCCATGAAGAACAACTGACTGGTGGGGTCGGATGCTGCAGCTGAGGAGGCTGCAAAATACAGTAAAGCAGCTGGGTTATGGATTCCGAATTATATATTTGTTTTTTTTCTTCGTGTTAACCGATTCTCCAGCAAAAGATACATTCAAACAAGCCTTACGTGCAACACTTCGAACCGCAATTCAATAAATAAATAAATAATTTTAAATCCACTCACAAGGCATTCTCTCCATCACGTACTCATCCAGCCAGGCCATCTCAGCAAGAAGAGAATCCTCCAGAGGTTCCTGCAATATTGTTTATTCATAGTCGTTCCAGCGGAATCATGCTTCAAGATGGACTTAATAAGCCTAAATCACTTAAGCTTTGATTGAGAAGAGGAAAAAAAATGGAAGTTTTGTGGATATCAGCAAGACTCCAATAATAATAATAAAACAGTCAGAGGCATAAACCCGCCTGTTTGCAAATATTGGTAACAATGACCGTATAAAATCAAAAAAAGAACTAGAAATTTTTCTATCGAAGCTAACCTCTCCCGCCACGGGTCCTCCCTTCCTCCTCTCCTCGATGAATTTGTCCTTCAGTTTCTTCCACGTATTCGACAGATTGATCACTTGACCTGCCAAATGTTTTTATTTATTTATTTTTAATTACATTATATAGATTTCGCAATCGTCGAAATTCATCTATCAGTATATGCCTGATGAAATTCCCGCTCAAAGAGATCGAAAAAATAGCTGCCATTCCTTGTCTGCTTTTTAGGCGACATACAAGTTTTACTACTTATTTGGCAGATCAACCCTTTAAACGGGAGAATATCAAGGGCTCGTATTTGACCGGTTGATTCATCTTTCAGGCTTAGACTAAACGTCAACTCACCGTTGTATCCCATTGCTCGCACCACTTGATTCCAGGCCTGCTGCCGATGCGCCGCGGCACGATTCTGGGGCCCGAAGTTCTCGTCGCGAGCATCGTAGAAGCACGGGTGTTCTGAGAAATTACCATTAATTAATTAAGAAAATTAGGGGAAAATCATTCAAAAGGTCTGCGAATCAGAAGCTTGACATAGTGTTCGAAGGTGAAAACCAATTAAATCCATGTATTTAAAGGATAATAAGAAGATCAGGATAGTTGCGGTTTCGCATCGCCTAGAATAATCGAGGAGTTGCGATTCGGACAATAATAGCGACGAAATAATTACCCGAACGATAATAAAAACGATAATATTGGGGTGTCCCAAAAGTCCTGTCGTTTTTTTTGAAAAATATTTTTTCAACTGTAGAGAGCCTTATCGAATCCTGCTAAGCGGTGATTGATGAAGTAACTATTGACCTTCTGTTTCAATACGGGAGCCAGTGAAATCATTTCAATTTCAAGGAGCTACGGTATGTATAACTGACCACACTAGAAACACCCACGTTCAGTATTCGTTCAAAAAATCCGTTCTCCTTTTTTTTGAATAGATAAAAATCAGTTTAGTGTTTGCCAAAAATAGGAAGTAATCCATACTCAATATGCGCACCATTCCGACTTCCCTTCTCGAATTGCATCATCACTATGAAACTTGCCATTTCTCACACATTATTCTAAAAAAATTCGAATTTGATTCCGGAAATCGATCAAAATATTTGGAAATATTGCAAGAAAATAAACCGTTTCACTTGTTATTACGAACGGTCCAATCTACTGTGTTTAGCAATCATTAATAAGGGATTCTAGGCTTCAGTGTTTGTATTTAATCAGTGCATTTTGCGTCCAGGATCACATAGGAGAAAGATCGGGAATATTGGAAAACTAAATAAATAATTAGCGAATATTTTGTTCCGCTCATCATACCTACTGTATGCTAAACAGTCCATGACTCTAACTGAGTTTTTGAATCTTACAATAAATCAAAACGTTGAAAAATTAACATTTGAGCGCAATCGAAGGGGGTAAAAATAGATAACTCAAAAATCCACCTCCGAAATGGTCATGGTTTTCACATATTCTTGATTATTTCTGAGTTCTCAAGCGATATTTTTCGTTCGAAAATTGTATTTAAAAGTCTGATTCCTACTACTACTATGGTATTTGTTTGCGCTTCGGAATGTCAACCGCCTCTGTTTTATGAATATTTTAAAACAAGGTCGAAAAACATACATTTTCTATTATTGCTTCACCATTAGGCAATCTCATGATCTACTCGAAATCGTATAAATTAGTGCAGGACTACTTGCACCTATTAACAACGAGTGAGAGATATTGCGACCTACGGTTCTCTTTAAATAATAAAAAGAAAAACACCCCAATATAAATTATGAATAATAGAGAACGACGTAATCAAAACCAGTCACGATATCATATTGGATTTAAGATAAATAGGAATCTATTTTTTTTATAAATATTAATAAAATATCACCTCTAACTGCCTGGACGAGGCGGATTTCGAAGTCGGCAGTGCGTGTGGCTGCAAATAATCACATTTTGAACAAATAAACGTGTTATTGTGCTAAACGTCATCGGAGAAAAGTATTATGTTGTAAAACATCCACGTTTTCCCACACTCTTACATTCATGATTGGAATGGGATGTAAACCAGGACACACTTGCTAATAAGCAGTTTTCTAGTGCAAAAATGCTATTCTCCGATAGATGGGACGAATCCCGTATGAGTAGAGCCAAATAAACAATAAGGAAAAAGGTCAAACAGTGCTTGGGCTGACTAACAATGACCTTTTCAATAAGAATCATTGAGTAGTTGCAATCTAAACAGGATAAATAGGCTCACTATCTACCGAAGAATATAGACTAACCTCATCTTGCGTTAACTACTAACTATTGATTAATTGATTTAGGCTGACTCACAGACGTTCTTCAGCTCGGTCAGCTGGTACTCTCCTCCTCCGGGCGCCGAACCGCCAAAGTCAACGACGCTGCCGCCCCTTCCACGTCTCGCGCTCGTCGTCGACATCTTGGAGTCGACACTTCTTCACGGCTCTAGATTCCGCGCGATTCACGGCTCTGGCTTCCGCGCTGTTCCGATCCTAAAAGATATAGGATTATCTCCAATCGGCACATTCCTTGCCCTGCCTCTGACCGGTGAGAAGGTGTGCAAAATGGAGAGAGACAAAGCGCCGAAACACGACATTCCTACTGGTAAACATGCGCTTTCTGCGCGTAAACAGCGCGATCGAGCGTTGGAAATCGGACACTGCGCGAACATACACTGGCGCGACAACTATAACCAAACTTTGGCCATTTTCGCTAATAACAATAATATATAACGCTAGATTGAACTTGGAAGTAGAGAACGAGACGAAAATGGTCCCACCCGTGGCGAATCGATCGAGTAGCGAGGGAGGACAAGGGAGGAAGCATCGGTCGACTAGGGCAGCTGGGGCAAACCGCGCGATCGGGACTAGTCGCCTACAGCCGATTGCACTTCGAAATGTTAATATTCGCGCGGAAACACACGCAACGCACAGGCAGCAACGTCGCGGGCAGCAACGCTGACGCGATGCGGCGATCGGAGCTTAGTCCAAAAAGCCACGCCCACTTATGACGCCGCCGGGGAACGGTGGCCGAAGTGCATCGACCCAGGCCCGTTCCGTGCGGGATGCCGGCGCGTTCAAAATTTAAATATGGAAGATTTTTTTTAGCTGTTTATGTTTGTTTTTTTAGTTTTTAAAACATGTTATTCCTTCAAAACTGTTCGTCGACTTTATCCAACTCAATCAAAATAAATATTTTTTGCTCTCTTTTCAACCATTCTCCCTTTCCCCCTATCTTGCGATGGAAAAACTGAGGAGCAAAAAACCGACTAAGTCCTCCCACGAGTTTCCCATCTGCTGTGTCCCTGGTGCTCGGTTTATGCGACTCTTCTCGTTCAGCTGTAAACTATACGAGTGAAGAGGAGGAAGTCGAGGGAAAAGACAGGGGTAGATCAGAGAAACACGAGAGAAATCATACAGAAGCTCATGAATATAAATACGAACTCCAGCGAACACTCGGAGTTTTACGACCTACTTGTTCGCTTCGACTCGAGAAGATTTCCAGCAACCGACTACACCCAGTAGAGATTAGTAATGCCAAATCTGCCTCAGACTCTCCTAATTTCGCATGCTCTCTACTTTCTCTGATCGGCGAGAGTTTAAGCGAAATGAGTCGTTGCCGATTTGCTATTACTAGTAGGGATGCCCGATCGACTAGTGGTTTCTCCATTTAGCACACTCTGTCGTCGTATTGACCTAACAGAGAGTGGGAAGAATGGATAGAGCATATTTGATCCGTCAAAAATACAACTCAGAAGATGCCCAAGGGCATTTCGTCATTCCCACACAACTCCTGATCATTGAGCCTACCTTTCGCTTGTTTGTGCACAGTTTTCCATGTTTGGACTGAAGCTATTGAGTTTCCAAAGATGTGGATGTGTCCTCTTTTCCAAATTCTCCAATTCCTCTTCTCTTTCCATCTACTTCTATTTTTATCCCTAGTCTAGTATTCTAGAGCACTCGAAAATCCGAGTTTTATTGTCTATTAGGGATGCCAAATCGGCTCGCGACTCTACTCATTTCGCATACTCTAGTTTCTCTGATCGACGCAAGAGCATGCGAAATGAGACGATTCGTTTCCGATTTGTGCTCACTATTGTCTACAGATCTTCGATAGTCCGCCCGGTGGTTGTTCCCCTACTGTTCTGTTGCTTTCGCACTAAAATATGATACTAGTGATGCCGAGTCGAACAGTGCTTTCTCCGTTATGCACACTATCTGGCGGGTCAGAGCAAAGAGGGAGTGTGCAAAATGAAGAGAACATTCGAGATCGACTCTCCTCAATCCGCGTGCTATCTCGTTCCTCTAACCGAGCAGAGATCATGGAAAATGAGAAGAGTCGATGGCGAGTTTTCATCACTAGTGACCAACTACCAAAGCTCCACCAGTTCCTCGTCATTCTATTTTTTTTCGATTCACGGTTTTTCAAATTTAGGCGCGTGGCCTTCGAAAGTCGGCTTATTCTCGCCTATTTCGGAATAGCATAAACACTAGGATCTTTCGCCGCTGGCCCTCTGGTCGACCCCTCCTCCTACTATTGACGCGCCGGATCGACTAGTAGCTCTCTCCATTCGGCACACTCTCTGCCGGTAAGACAGGCGAGAGAGCGTGCTGAATGGAGAGAGTGCGATTCTCTTCACTGTTCGCCTCTCTCATTTGCCTAATCTGTCGGTATTTTGGCGACGCTCCGCCTCCCGTCAATTCTGAAAACTTTAGAGGGGGTGGTTCCCTCTTTTCCCCTCATCCCTTTCAATCCCCACCCCATGAACCCCTGACCTTCTCCCATCCCATTGATGCGTGCTAACCCCCCTAACTTACCTCCAAACGATCGCGTCTACTCCTCCGCTCTCTCCATTCTGCACACTATCTCGTCTGTCTGGCCGGCGATAGAGTGTGCAGAATGGAGAGAGTTAGAGCGAAACGAGGCCTCCTCCCTTCAGAGAGAAGGAATGCGTCCTTTCAGAGTCGTTTGCTTTTCGAATTTCCCTTTATGCAAAGTTCATCCCACCCCAGTTCCCTTGATCACTTCCTTTAGAATTTTTTTTTGTTTTTCACGCTCTCCATTCTGCACACTACCTCGACGGTCGGTCAAAGTGTGTAGAATGGAGAGGGCCGAAGGCCGAAACAACTGCTAATAACTCCCATGCAACGAGGATACGTCTATTCATCCGGCACTATTCTCGAATAGAATCCCGAATGGGTATTTATCATAGAGAGGAGGTACAGGAACATGTGTATTGTCACTCTGAATCTCTCTCCGCGTGTGTTGTTCAAGCGATTCAATCTTCCCCCTTTCGCTGCCTTAGAATCGGTGCATCTCAATCTAATAATAGCGGCGCTTCTCCCACTTGAATGGAGTCACTACCCCCCCCCCCCCCCCCCCCCCCCCATCTCACTTCCCCGATCATATTCTGTTTATCAACTGGTCATTCACTCTGTGCAGCTCTTCCTCCTCTCTGTTCCACCCAGCTATTCTCGTCTTGTTTTCACTCTCGAGGGGGTGAGTCGCTAATAGATCAGCGAACCCGAGAGAGTGTGCGAAATAGAGAGAGGGAAGGGAAGACAGAGAAAGCGAGAGAGTGTGCTGAATGGAGAGAGCTGCTTTTCTTCCTGCTCCGGCCCACTGATCATTCCCTCATTCCGCTCTTCCTGACCTTGTGTGTGACTCCTCTCAAGAGTATTCTTTTCTTTTCTACTTTCATCTTTTCCTGCTTCCTATCGATCAGTCTTGATCTACTTATTTGGGATGAATTGGGCTCTCTCCATTTTGCACACACTCTCTTGCCGGTCAGAGAAAGGAAAGTGCTCATTAGGGATGTTCAAACGAGAATGAAAACGGTATTTTGTGTACTGTGCATAATGGAAGGAGCTAATATCCGAAATGACATTCATTCGTTTTTCCGGAATAGAAATTTCTCCATACAGCACACTCCATCTCCGGTCAGAGAAACGAGATAGTGCGCATGATGGGGAGATAGAGTAGGTGTACTGGGTATGACTTTGAATACATAAGGGGGAGAGTTAGCATCCGAAATGGCATTCATACTACATATTTCCCAGCGAACATTCCAATCTGTGGCCATACGTGCCCTTTTCTCACTAAATATAAACGTCAGCCCCCACCCCCTCCACTCATAACACTTGACTGGTCAGGTCGGACTGTCTGTCGCGTTTCTGCACTCATTTCCGCAATTCCAACCCTCTAGAACGCTCATTCCGCTAGCTACCGTAATCGTAACCATCACGAACTATTTAGCCCCATTCTGCATACTCTAAGACCCCTATCTCTTGTAATCCTTTTTCTGTGGCAAAACCGTACTTGATCTTTGATTTATTATTTATCTCATTTTCATACTTGATCGGTTGATACTCGATCTTTCCATCATTGTTGATCTTTGATCTTTGTAGAACTCAAGATGCACAAAGCTATTCTACTCTGCTGCCTGGCTTTGGCCGCGGCTTACTCAACGCCTAAGAAGGAGCCCAAAGTGAGTCGGACGTAGGCGACATAACACATGAAAACGAGAGAGCTTAGAGAATTGAAGAGGTCAGAGACAGTTAGAGAGCAAGCGAAAACGAAAGCTAAGGGTTCTGTGAACAATGAAAACAATGTAAGTGTAAAGAGTGCTTTTTTGAGATTAAATTGGATGAGTGATCTCACAACGAACATTAGTGATGACAAATCAGCATCCGACTCTCCACATTTCTCGTGCTCTGTCGTTTCTCTGACCGGCGAGAGAGCGTGTGAATTGAGGAGAGTCGATGTCGATTTGACATCAGTAATTACTGAAGGTTCCGAGTACCAGGAAGATGAAAGGGCACTTGATTCAAGTTCACAAAATTACATGATGAGTAGTATGTTGGCGCACTGTTAGTTCTGAGAATAATGAGGAAAGAATTTTAAAAATTGATGAGCAATTGGCATACTGTAGCAAGTATTCAAGCCGAGGTACGGTAACCGCACGATCCTCGGCTATCGGGGACTGATTTATTTTATTTTCCTATTCCGCAGATGCCGGTCCTAGACGACCCCGACTACGAGGAACCGATCAATAATCCTCCCTGGCCGCTGGGTCGCGACCAAATTCCCGAGGACACAGCATACGATCCCGCGGTAGTCCAGAAGGTACGGTAGCTACAGTATTCTGGTTCCGTATTCAATATCGTAAACCTACAGTATCCGTTACCGTACCCAACTATACCGTATACCTACCGTACCCAATTCTTCGCAATCATACCGTATCCATACGCAGAATCGCGAGAAGGCGCAGAACAGGGTCGAGGCGATGCTCAAGGCGAAGATGGCGTCAGCCGCCGCCGCCAGGCCGGTAAGCCACGCCCCTATATCGATCGATACTATTGTATCCTACCGTACTTCTCCTTACCGTACTCTACTACTAGTGCAGGAGTTGCGATAGCTCTTGATCATTACTACCTTACCCCACAATATCCTACAATACTCTACCGTATCGTACCCCAACATAGACCAGAATACACGGTAGTTATCGATCGATTGACATTCTACAGTATCTTACCGTAATCTTCAGAAGCCTACCGTACCCGTCGTGCCGGCCAGAGATTTCCTGCCGTCTAGCTTCGCGGACGAAGCCACGGCCGCTCCTCCCGAGAAGCGCCCGCTTGGGTATGTCCGACTTTCTCCATTCTGCACAATGTCTCGCCGGTCAGAGAAAGGAGATAGTGCGCAGAATGAGGAGAGTCAAAAAGCGAAACGGCATCACTACTTGACTCAAATAGTGCTCTCTCCTATTCGCACACTCTCAAACCGATCAGGCAGACGACATAGTGTGCAAAATGGAGAGCGAGCTACTACACGATCCTTCCGCACTAGTTGACTCTACTGCACGGTCCCTCGTCGGTCAGAGAAAAGAGGGAAAGAGTGTGCGAAATGTTTAGCTCAAAAATTACGAGTCATTTATTGACCACTCAATGGCACAATCTTCTACCGTACCTTATCGTATACCATGCAGTAGGAACATTGCCAAGTACCGTACTCTACGATAATATACCGCGCACCGCCCAACCCTACCCATACCGTACATCAGTATCATTGCCTACTACCGTACCTACCGTATCCTACCGTATCCTTCAATACCCTTCAGTTCCCAACCGTACCCAACCGCAATCCACCGTATTCCAGCTACGACGTTGTGCTGCGTGCCGGGGACATGGTGCGGCGCGTGCAGCGCTTCCTCAACGACTACGAGCGCACGCAGCCCAACGCGACGGAGGAGGTAATCGATAATCAAGAGTTCTACCGTAACACTGGTACTTGTACGGTAGTGATGCCGGATCGATTAGCAGCGTTCTTCATACTCTCATTCGTTTGGTTGAGAGTGTGCAGAATAGAGTGGACGATGCGACATATTTAATGCCTCAGGATTGGCGCCTACTATGCCGTTTAGTTCTACGGTCTCTCTATTCTGCACGCTCTATCGCATATGCATGACCGGCTAGAGAGTGTGCAGAAAGGAGAGAACCTACCACAGCACTTTTGAATTTCCCGCGTCAACCGTAACCCAATGAAATTCCTCGCAGGAGTGGATGATCGCATTCCTGGACGAGATGAAATCGATCGACCAGGAGGACAACCACATTCTCACCGACCGCCTGTTCACGGTGCTCAAGGAGCGAAGAAGCGCTTCCGCCCATCATTGATCTTCCTACCGTAATCCCACCGACTGATCTACCGTAACCCTACGCTACGCCTTTGACCTACCGAATACCGTAACCTCCCGGGTCTTCCGTGCTTTACTCCCACCCCCACACCCGCTCCTCAGTTGTTGCCAGCATTTGATAGGAAGCCCCCGCCTGTTTCTCTCGTCTATTCGCTGATTTATGCGATAAGATGCGAGATAGATGAGCGACCTTTCTCCATGTCTCCCCTTTGCCCATTCCCCCTTCCACGCCAAACTCAGTTGCCTCTCCTCTTCCAACTCTTGGTGCTCGCTCTTATCTCCTGTCTTTCGTGTGAGAATAAACGCAGATTTTGTGATCTTTGTGTTTTTGAATTTTCGAAATCGCCTCGATCACAAAGTAATCCGCTCATGATGTGGCTCTTTGAAACAATGGACAATGGACTATTCGATAGCGCGTGCTCCTTTTCTCTCACTGGGTATTGCGTAACCAGCCTACATCACTCGTCACGGGGGTATAGTTCAGTGGTAGAGCGCTCGCTTAGCATGCGAGAGGGCTGGGGTTCAATTCCCCATACCTCCAGAACTTTTTTGCGCCTCTCAATTACTTTGCATACTTTTTACTCTTTGTATACTTTTTACTTTCAATTACTCTGCATACTCTTTGCATGTTTCCGAATTCCAGGGATGTGAAGAGTTTTCCGAATTCGTCGTTTTATCAAGACAAACTTAGTTGTTCGGGAACGTTCGTAATGCCGCCTTACAGAATGAATCGGACGATCTGTGCGAATGCCCTTGAGAGAATTGGTCTTTGATCTCTCGCTGATCTTTGATCTCTACAGGATCAAGACTAATGAGGAAGATAATTAAGAGCAAAGGGGTCTCAATCTAGTATTTACCAGTCCATCCGACCGATTGTCTAATCAAGATTACCTTCAATTGTCTTCCATTAGTGTTGTCTTTCAATTCTGTTCCATTTTCTTTCTTTCTTCCATTTGTATGATCGTGCAAATTTGACCTTTTTAAATTAACTTACCTTTATCGCCTGCATACTTCAAACTTAACAATCAACAAAAGGGGGAGAAACCAGTGCAGCGAGTAAGAAAAAGGGATAAATGAGAACGAATGAAAGATACAAAGAGATTTAATTTCGGTTTTGGCTCTCTCAATTCCGCACACTAAACGAGAGTGTGTGCAGAATGAAGAGAGTCAAAAACAGAAACGACATTACTACTGTGCTTATCTTTTCTTAATCGATCCGAAATGTCCCAATTTCCCATGCAATAAGCCCCTCGCCTTAGTCTGGAAAGGGCGAACACTCTATCCCTCTGATCAGCGTTAGAGCACGAGCAGACATGACGAACGCTTGTGCTTATCTTTTCTTAATCGATCCGAAATGTCCCAATTTCCCATGCAATAAGCCCCTCGCGTTAGTCTGGAAAGGGCGAACACTCTATCCCTCTGATCAGCGTTAGAGCGCGAGCAGACATGACCAACGCTCACTTTCCCGCCCAAATTGAGGCGGATCCTGCCCTCGCTGCCCTCCCGTTGTCCGCTCATTTAAGCCGGCCATTGAGATTATACCTCATACCCACTTGGTACCACCGTCCTCAGTCACCATGCCCCCCAAACCCTCAGCGAAAGGAGCCAAGAAGGCCGCCAAGAGCCAGAAGACCGTCCGTACTGGAGACAAGAAGAGAAGAAAGTCGAGAAAGGAGTCGTACTCGGTGTACATCTACCGTGTCCTCAAGCAGGTTCACCCTGATACCGGAGTCTCCTCCAAGGCCATGTCGATCATGAACTCGTTCGTGAACGACGTCTTCGAGCGAATCGCCGGTGAGGCTTCTCGTCTCGCTCACTACAACAAGCGATCGACCATCTCTTCTCGCGAAATCCAGACCGCCGTCCGCCTCATCCTTCCCGGAGAGCTTGCCAAGCACGCCGTCTCTGAGGGCACCAAGGCCGTCACCAAGTACACTTCTTCCAAGTAAATCTGGCAACAGATAAGCTTGCGTCGGCAGTGACAACCCAGAACCCAACGGCCCTCTTTAGGGCCACAATTCTATTCCAAACCAAGTTGATCTCTGTGATCTCCGATGAATCATATTTGTAATAAATGAACGTATGGTTTCTGGAGAAGAATGTGTAATTCAATGGAGGTATCTGTCATTATCGATCCGTTCCTACAGTCGTTCCTCCTTACGTCACTAATCGATAACCTCTGTTTTGTACTCAAAACGAGTTATAGTTTCCTGTTTATCGAGTGAAGCGCAGCGAACTGCATGGAGAGGGGGAAACGAGAAAAGGTGAATTGATGGGAGGGGTCAGAATGAGAGAGTCCCTCCCTGAGTCTCAATGGAATCGGCGATGTAAGGGGTCATTCCGTCCGCTGACCTCCACCTTCCTCTCTTCTGCACTTGGTCTAATGAGGCTCCTTCCTGTATCGAAGCAGATGCTCCTCCTCCTCTCAGAGAGTGGGGAATCAGTCGGTCGATCCCGGCAGCTGCGCATGCTCTCGTCAGCTCCTTTCTCACAAAGTTGCTCTTCACAGGGGTATCGGGGGAATTGATAGAAGGGAAGAGGTAGGCGGCCGATCTCTCCGCTAGGAACTGGGAGTACCGTAACCATGCGAGTCTCCCAGTGGATCCTGGACCGAGGGAGAAATAGCTGGTCCTTCCCTTTCCTTCCTGGTCGTTCTTGGCGGAACGGACGCTAACTCCGAGGATCAACTTCTCGCCTACTCCCGACTTCTCCGAAACATCCTCCCTCTTGAGGGCCACTGCCTCGCTCGGACGTAAGAGAGTTCCGAAGGAGAACAGGGTAATCACAGCTATTCTGAGATCAGCCGCCCCTGCGCCCTCCCTCGTCCCCCACCGGAGAATAGACTCGACCTCCTCCCTAGTTGCCTTCGGATGAGATGATACGGGGACAGATCTTGCGGCTGTTCTCATGGCTGCCTTGAGGATTGAACCGAATCGGGATTCTTTCGGATCTTCCCCTCTTGAGTAACCGAAAGCCGCGATTGCGGTCGCTACCGTGCTTTTGGATCGCTTCTTCGCCATAGCATCCAGGACGAACAGACAGAGGGATAAGTCCGCTTCTTCTTCTAATCCGCAGGCAGCAGCCAGACGCCTCCTCGCTCGGTCCGCGCCAGAGTAGTTCTTCAGAGTGGAACTGGCCACGCATCCTTCCAGTGCCGATCGAGCCACTCCCATTAGATCTGTTCTTCCCGCTCTCGACAACTCCCTCTCCAGATCCTCCAGCATCGCTCCTCTCTCCCCTGAATACAGTATCTTAGCTCATTCCTCCTCTCCCCTGTCTCTCAAGGGTGGCATGGGTGGGAATAAAAACCACCAATTTATCGATTACTCGAAACCAGAATGATATTGTTGTTTACCCACAGCTCGTTCAACACGACACTGAGTATCGTGTAGTGTTGAAACGAGCTGACGCGCAGTGAGAATTCTCACTGCGCGGGAATTTGAAAATATTTATATTTTCCCCGCGATAAACGTGGAAACTATAACTCGAACTTTTTTATATACAAAACAACAATTATCGATCCGTTCCTACAGTCGTTCCTCCTTACGTCACTAATCGATAACCTCTGTTTTGTACTCAAAACGAGTTATAGTTTCCTGTTTATCGAGTGAAGCGCAGCGAACTGCAGAATTCCAAAGGCTTAGAAGAATTTTAGATATTCCAGTCCACTAGAAGAAAGACGAAACCGGACGAGGAACAAGATGTATTGAATATTGAATCCTCTACAGCGGATGGGATCAGAATGTCCGCTCCTTTACCAAATTCCACTCTATCTCGTACCCACGGAGCCCAGACTCCATTCTTTCGAATCAATGGCATTGCTGGGGCACTGGACCAGAGTGGAAATCCGAGTATCGCCCGGCTTCTATAGATCTTTCCCATTCTGATCACATCTGCTAGAAGACGCGGAGGCGGAACTAACCATAGAAACCGCCTCTTCCACTCTCCTTCAGCATGTAGCCCGTCTTCTCCAGCAGTTCCGGGGCAAGACCATCTAGAATAGAATCGGTCGCACTTCCGATTGAACTCATCCGCGAACATATCCACCTCGGGGATCCCCCATTTCCTGGCACATAACTGGAATATTCTGTCTTGTATTCCCCAATCGTCGAAATCTACGTCTCTACTCATTTCATCCGCTTGTTCGGCTTCCTCCCTAGGCACCCACCGATACTCTACTTGAAGGCTGTGCGAAATGACCATCTCTCTCACTCTCATCGCTATTTCGTGCAGTGCCTGTTTCATACTTCCTTTTCGGAGGATTGAAATAGCGCCCTGGTTGTCACACCGAATGAGAATTCTGTCTCCGTTCACTCTAGGTGCAACTGAACCGACTGCCAGTTCTACGCCTAGCAGTTCTCTGAAGGTACTGGAACACCTTCTCTGGGCTTCCGATAGATTTTTCGCCCCTCTGCTCTCCTCTCTCCCTTCCAGAATCCATCCCAGCGCCACTGCCGAAGCGTCGGCTGTCAGTGTCCAATCAAACTCCATCTCTTCGCATACGATCTCCCTACTGATCCCTCCTTCCAAACGGGACACCCAATATATCAACTCACTTCTCTCGCTGGGCGCAACCTCCGTACATCTCGAATCCTCTTCTTCCATCCGAACGGCGGTTTGTTGCAGGCATCTCGAGTGAAGTGCTGATTCATTCCCTGTAAGCAGGCTCATAGATGCAAGATGACCCAACACCTTCTGTCTCTTCTTTAAAGTGCCCGAGCCATCCAAGAGTAGGTCTTTCACTGCCTCAAGTGCTCTGTTTCTTCTCTTCTGCGTGAGACTCACTTTTCCTCTACTCAAATCGATATCGAATCCCAGCCATTTACCTGCTTGAGAGACTTCCCATTGTGACTTCTCTTCATTGATCCTCATCCCGGCCCACTCCAGATCGTGTCGTATCCATCCCACTGCTCGAGCCAATTCCACCGCCGTCTCTGCGAGGATAATACCATCATCAATATAGATCGCACACACTATTCCCAATCTCCTCCATCTATCTACAAGGGGCCGAAGGAACTTGGTGAAAATCCATGGGCCTGGGCTAAGTCCAAAAGGGAGGGCTCTGAACTTGAACGTGCGGAGTTTTCCGTCTAGCTCCCACTGACACCCAAGCCATTTAGATGATTCGTCATGAATTGACAGATGTTGATAGCCCGATGACAGGTCGAAACTGGCCATAAAACCACCCACTGGCAACATAGCCCACACTGCTTTCAAGTCATCTAGTTTGAATTTAGTCTTGGGAAGGTAATCGTTCAATCTAGACAAATCATGGATCAATCTCAATTTCTCCCCATTCTTTGCCACCAACAGAGGGAAACAGGCTATGTTCTCACCGTTATCACATTCGACGACTGCTCCTGAGCGCAGCCATTCGACCATCTGCGAAGAGATGAACTCCGCCTCGCCCTCGCCGACTGCCCTGTTACCTGAAAGCGAGAAGTTCCTCGTTGATAAACCAGATGGAACGAGTACACGGTAGCCTTCTGCTACGGTTCTCAAGATAAACTCGGGCGTTCCGATAAATTTCCAGAAATCGATGGCCTCTTGTACACTTACAAACGCGACTGTTTGATGAAACTCACTTCCGATTGGGACACTCGGGGCTCTTGTGTCCGCGTTGATGGCAGGAATAGCAGGTGACTTTGGGGTCGTATGAGTCGGTTCGATTGCGGGAGTGGGAGGATCTCTTCTGATCCCACTCCCTTGCGCGAAAGGGAGGGGAATTCTCTCGCTTCCTCTTGAAGGACGACGATGATCCAGAGGGAGCGGGGGAGTCACTGCCCATCATTGACATGGCTGCAGCCAGCAGCTGCGGGTCCACTCCCGAGAGACCCTGGAGCGCCTTAGCTCTCTTGAACGACTCGGCGAAGCCGGGAGACGATTCCTGCACCACGAGTACTTGTGCTCTCTCGAGTAAGCGGGAGATCAGACTGTCGATAGAGCCTACTCCCAGCTTCACTTTCTCCGCCTCATTGGCACATTCCACCAGCGTTTTGATGGTGTCCTGAGTCTCTCCGTTCTTCACCCTCGGGATCGAATGGATAATTGACGAGGGAGTCGCTAGATGCGGCTTGAGCGCATTGACGAGAATCTCCAGATTCGACGCGATGGCGGAAGAAGAAGGCTGGCCTCCCGATTGAGCGGGCGGAAGGGAAAAAGACGATGGCTTTAGGACGATCGCAGGTGATGACGCCATCGTGACCAACGGCACCGAGGAGCAACCTGGGAAGATTGACGATACTGACGATAACGACGAAACCGAAATGTGACGATCATCGCGTCTCGACGAAAGACGATCATCAGGCGGCGAAGAAAGACGATCATCGGACGACGACGACCGACGATCGTCGCACAATGACGAACGACGATCATCAACCGACGACGAACGACGATCATCTAACGACAACGCCTGACGATCATCTAACGCCGATGACTGACGATCATCAGCGATGGGCGCTAACTTACCAATTGCTGATACGACGGAAGTTTGTGCTGACGGCGTCATCGCTGATGGGCTGACCGACGCACTGTCGGACATACCTGCACACGGCAAATGGGCCACGATTACTCGACGCGAAATACGAAGATTCGTAATAACAATGCTAATAAAATAAATAAATAAAAACCACCAATTTATCGATTACTCGAAACCAGAATGATATTGTTGTTTACCCACAGCTCGTTCAACACGACACTGAGTATCGTGTAGTGTTGAAACGAGCTGACGCGCAGTGAGAATTCTCACTGCGCGGGAATTTGAAAATATTTATATTTTCCCCGCGATAAACGTGGAAACTATAACTCGAACTTTTTATATACAAAACAACAATTACGGAATCAGTTGTGTTCCCTTGTCTATGTCTCTCGATTTCTGTTAGGAAAGCTTCCCCACTTACCATTATAAGGGAGTCTGTCTCTGTCTCTATTCGGCGTTAGAGCGCGAGCAGACACAAGGGACGCGCACTTTCCCGCCCATTTGGAGGCGGGGCTTGTCCTCGCTCGGAGACTGACGGGCGTATTTAAGGCGGGGTCACTGGTAAGCTAGTCATCACTTAGTGAACCGCCGAATCAGCATCACCATGTCTGGAAGAGGAAAGGGAGGAAAGGCGAAGAGCGGAGGAAAGGCCAAGTCCCGCTCATCGAGAGCCGGTCTGCAGTTCCCCGTGGGACGTCTCCACCGCATGCTGCGCAAGGGCAACTACGCCCAGCGTGTCGGAGCCGGAGCCCCGGTGTACCTCGCTGCCGTTCTCGAGTACCTCGCCGCTGAGGTTCTTGAGCTCGCTGGAAACGCTGCCCGTGACAACAAGAAGACCAGAATCAACCCTCGCCATCTCCAGCTCGCCGTCAGAAACGACGAGGAGCTGAACAAGCTCATGTCTGGTGTCACCATCGCCCAGGGAGGAGTCCTGCCCAACATCAACTCCGTGCTTCTGCCCAAGAAGACCGCCGGAGACAAGGAATAAATCCCTCAATGGCTGCTCAACACGGCTAAACCTGAACCCAACGGCCCTCTTTAGGGCCACAATTGCATTCCAAACCAAGTTGTTGATCTCGTGATCATGCTAGTAGTCTCTTGTTTCTAATGAAGTTGTGATCTTCCATTGGAAAATCCATTGGCAAGGATAGATGTATGCATTTTGCGCCTTATGGGTATAAAGATGTTTTTTCATCTCTTTAGCGAATATATACTATCTGGTCGACTACTCTTTCGCCAGATTTGGCTAAAACTTTTGTGAGAATTTTTCATGGTGTGAATATTTAGCTTGGCTGATGACTGATTGAGGGGAAATTATCGGGGACATTTACAGAAAGTAGAATATGAAGTCTTGTATGGTAGAAGGGAAAAGGAGAAAGCGTCGGTCAGGTTTTCCTGCCCGATGGTTTCCAAGCGCGCGCAAGCAATCGAGGGAGAGGCAGGGGCAGTATATAAGGGGTGGGGAACGCGCCTAATGCATCACTCGATCTCATCTAGTGCAACATGTCCGGACGTGGAAAGGGAGGCAAGGGACTCGGCAAAGGAGGAGCCAAGCGCCATCGTAAGGTGCTTCGCGACAACATCCAGGGCATCACCAAGCCCGCGATTCGTCGTCTCGCCCGTCGTGGTGGAGTCAAGCGTATCTCTGGACTCATCTACGAGGAGACCCGCGGAGTCCTCAAGGTGTTCCTTGAGAACGTGATCCGTGACGCCGTCACCTACTGCGAGCACGCTAAGAGAAAGACCGTCACCGCCATGGACGTCGTCTACGCTCTCAAGCGTCAGGGCCGCACCCTCTACGGATTCGGTGGATAAGTCCTCGAATCTCGACAAGTGCTGCTCTTTGCGAGTGCAAACCCAGAACCCAACGGCCCTCTTTAGGGCCACAATTTCATTCCAAACCAAGCTAATCTTCGATATCTTGAAAGTATTTCTGATAAATATGTTCAATGAAGTGGGAGAGTCTGATCAAACTGGTTACGTTGGTTACAAAAGGTGTTTAGGTTTTCGAAATTTGTTTGACGTTACCAGCATCTTCAGATAGCTTGTGAACGATTTGAGTGTGTTCAGAATGTTTCTCTCTTCTCAAAACTAGTGTGAACAGTGCTGAGGCGATTAGTGCTCAGAACAGACGCTAGATTTTAGCGCCCAATTGGAGGCGGAGCCTGCCCTCGGTTACTAACCGCGGGTCATAGACTGGCCTTATATAAGGAATCGCGCGCGTCTCTGTCTCATTGCTCAAACAAGCATCAATGGCCCGTACCAAGCAGACCGCCCGCAAATCGACCGGAGGAAAGGCTCCCCGCAAGCAGCTCGCCACCAAGGCAGCTCGCAAGTCGGCCCCCGCCTCCGGAGGAGTCAAGAAGCCCCACCGTTACCGTCCCGGTACCGTTGCTCTCCGTGAGATCCGTCGCTACCAGAAGTCGACCGAGCTGCTCATCCGCAAGCTCCCCTTCCAGCGTCTGGTCCGAGAGATCGCCCAGGACTTCAAGACCGACCTCCGCTTCCAGTCGTCCGCCGTGATGGCCCTCCAGGAGGCCGCCGAGGCTTACCTCGTCGGACTCTTTGAGGACACCAACCTTTGCGCCATCCACGCCAAGCGAGTGACCATCATGCCCAAGGACATCCAGCTCGCCCGCCGCATCCGCGGAGAGCGTGCGTAAGCATTGTGCTTGAACAGCCGCAAACCTGAACCCAACGGCCCTCTTTAGGGCCACAATTCTATTCCAAACCAAGTGTTTTTCTGGTATCAGGGAGTGAGTGGGCAGTTCGAGACGCTACGATTGTTGTTGAATAAAGGTCTTTTCGCGAACAAGACTAAATGAACGGGACAAGGTGGGAGCTCTGAGTGTTGGTGGTTTCGGTGATTCTCTGCACATTATCGATCCGAAATCTCTCAATTGCTTCTGTCTGATTACCTCGGATGTGTCTGGGAACTGAGTGGCCTTCCATCCTCTCATCGGTGTTAGAGCGCGAGTAGACACGGGGACGCTGACTTTCCCGCCCAAATAGAGGCGGAGCCTGCCCTCGCGAGGGCTTATAAGATGAGAGTGCCTGCACTCAACCCTCACCACTACTCAGTGACTACTCGCCGATATGCCACCCAAGCCGTCCGCCAAGGGAGCCAAGAAGGCCGCCAAGAGCCAGAAGACCGTCCGTACTGGAGACAAGAAGAGAAGAAAGTCGAGAAAGGAGTCGTACTCGGTGTACATCTACCGTGTCCTCAAGCAGGTTCACCCTGATACCGGAGTCTCCTCCAAGGCCATGTCGATCATGAACTCGTTCGTGAACGACGTCTTCGAGCGAATCGCCGGTGAGGCTTCTCGTCTCGCTCACTACAACAAGCGATCGACCATCTCTTCTCGCGAAATCCAGACCGCCGTCCGCCTCATCCTTCCCGGAGAGCTTGCCAAGCACGCCGTCTCTGAGGGCACCAAGGCCGTCACCAAGTACACTTCTTCCAAGTAAATCTGGCAACAGATAAGCTTGCGTCGGCAGTGACAACCCAGAACCCAACGGCCCTCTTTAGGGCCACAATTCTATTCCAAACCAAGTTGATCTCTGTGATCTCCGATGAATCATATTTGTAATAAATGAACGTATGGTTTCTGGAGAAGAATGTGTAATTCAATGGAGGTATCTGTCATTACGGAATCAGTTGTGTTCCGTTGTCTATGTCTCTCGATTTCTGTTAGGAAAGCTTCCCCACTTACCATTATAAGGGAGTCTGTCTCTGTCTCTATTCGGCGTTAGAGCGCGAGCAGACACAAGGGACGCGCACTTTCCCGCCCATTTGGAGGCGGGGCTTGTCCTCGCTCGGAGACTGACGGGCGTATTTAAGGCGGGGTCACTGGTAAGCTAGTCATCACTTAGTGAACCGCCGAATCAGCATCACCATGTCTGGAAGAGGAAAGGGAGGAAAGGCGAAGAGCGGAGGAAAGGCCAAGTCCCGCTCATCGAGAGCCGGTCTGCAGTTCCCCGTGGGACGTCTCCACCGCATGCTGCGCAAGGGCAACTACGCCCAGCGTGTCGGAGCCGGAGCCCCGGTGTACCTCGCTGCCGTTCTCGAGTACCTCGCCGCTGAGGTTCTTGAGCTCGCTGGAAACGCTGCCCGTGACAACAAGAAGACCAGAATCAACCCTCGCCATCTCCAGCTCGCCGTCAGAAACGACGAGGAGCTGAACAAGCTCATGTCTGGTGTCACCATCGCCCAGGGAGGAGTCCTGCCCAACATCAACTCCGTGCTTCTGCCCAAGAAGACCGCCGGAGACAAGGAATAAATCCCTCGATGGCTGCTCAACACGGCTAAACCTGAACCCAACGGCCCTCTTTAGGGCCACAATTGCATTCCAAACCAAGTTGTTGATCTCGTGATCATGCTAGTAGTCTCTTGTTTCTAATGAAGTTGTGATCTTCCATTGGAAAATCCATTGGCAAGGATAGATGTATGCATTTTGCGCCTTATGGGTATAAAGATGTTTTTTCATCTCTTTAGCGAATATATACTATCTGGTCGACTACTCTTTCGCCAGATTTGGCTAAAACTTTTGTGAGAATTTTTCATGGTGTGAATATTTAGCTTGGCTGATGACTGATTGAGGGGAAATTATCGGGGACATTTACAGAAAGTAGAATATGAAGTCTTGTATGGTAGAAGGGAAAAGGAGAAAGCGTCGGTCAGGTTTTCCCGCCCGATGGTTTCCAAGCGCGCGCAAGCAATCGAGGGAGAGGCAGGGGCAGACAAGGAATAAATCCCTCGATGGCTGCTCAACACGGCTAAACCTGAACCCAACGGCCCTCTTTAGGGCCACAATTGCATTCCAAACCAAGTTGTTGATCTCGTGATCATGCTAGTAGTCTCTTGTTTCTAATGAAGTTGTGATCTTCCATTGGAAAATCCATTGGCAAGGATAGATGTATGCATTTTGCGCCTTATGGGTATAAAGATGTTTTTTCATCTCTTTAGCGAATATATACTATCTGGTCGACTACTCTTTCGCCAGATTTGGCTAAAACTTTTGTGAGAATTTTTCATGGTGTGAATATTTAGCTTGGCTGATGACTGATTGAGGGGAAATTATCGGGGACATTTACAGAAAGTAGAATATGAAGTCTTGTATGGTAGAAGGGAAAAGGAGAGCGTCGGTCAGGTTTTCCCGCCCGATGGTTTCCAAGCGCGCGCAAGCAATCGAGGGAGAGGCAGGGGCAGACAAGGAATAAATCCCTCGATGCTCAACACGGCTAAACCTGAACCCAACGGCCCTCTTTAGGGCCACAATTGCATTCCAAACCAAGTTGTTGATCTCGTGATCATGCTAGTAGTCTCTTGTTTCTAATGAAGTTGTGATCTTCCATTGGAAAATCCATTGGCAAGGATAGATGTATGCATTTTGCGCCTTATGGGTATAAAGATGTTTTTTCATCTCTTTAGCGAATCTATACTATCTGGTCGACTACTCTTTCGCCAGATTTGGCTAAAACTTTTGTGAGAATTTTTCATGGTGTGAATATTTAGCTTGGCTGATGACTGATTGAGGGGAAATTATCGGGGACATTTACAGAAAGTAGAATATGAAGTCTTGTATGGTAGAAGGGAAAAGGAGAAAGCGTCGGTCAGGTTTTCCCGCCCGATGGTTTCCAAGCGCGCGCAAGCAATCGAGGGAGAGGCAGGGGCAGACAAGGAATAAATCCCTCGATGGCTGCTCAACACGGCTAAACCTGAACCCAACGGCCCTCTTTAGGGCCACAATTGCATTCCAAACCAAGTTGTTGATCTCGTGATCATGCTAGTAGTCTCTTGTTTCTAATGAAGTTGTGATCTTCCATTGGAAAATCCATTGGCAAGGATAGATGTATGCATTTTGCGCCTTATGGGTATAAAGATGTTTTTTCATCTCTTTAGCGAATATATACTATCTGGTCGACTACTCTTTCGCCAGATTTGGCTAAAACTTTTGTGAGAATTTTTCATGGTGTGAATATTTAGCTTGGCTGATGACTGATTGAGGGGAAATTATCGGGGACATTTACAGAAAGTAGAATATGAAGTCTTGTATGGTAGAAGGGAAAAGGAGAGCGTCGGTCAGGTTTTCCCGCCCGATGGTTTCCAAGCGCGCGCAAGCAATCGAGGGAGAGGCAGGGGCAGACAAGGAATAAATCCCTCGATTCTCAACACGGCTAAACCTGAACCCAACGGCCCTCTTTAGGGCCACAATTGCATTCCAAACCAAGTTGTTGATCTCGTGATCATGCTAGTAGTCTCTTGTTTCTAATGAAGTTGTGATCTTCCATTGGAAAATCCATTGGCAAGGATAGATGTATGCATTTTGCGCCTTATGGGTATAAAGATGTTTTTTCATCTCTTTAGCGAATCTATACTATCTGGTCGACTACTCTTTCGCCAGATTTGGCTAAAACTTTTGTGAGAATTTTTCATGGTGTGAATATTTAGCTTGGCTGATGACTGATTGAGGGGAAATTATCGGGGACATTTACAGAAAGTAGAATATGAAGTCTTGTATGGTAGAAGGGAAAAGGAGAAAGCGTCGGTCAGGTTTTCCCGCCCGATGGTTTCCAAGCGCGCGCAAGCAATCGAGGGAGAGGCAGGGGCAGACAAGGAATAAATCCCTCGATGGCTGCTCAACACGGCTAAACCTGAACCCAACGGCCCTCTTTAGGGCCACAATTGCATTCCAAACCAAGTTGTTGATCTCGTGATCATGCTAGTAGTCTCTTGTTTCTAATGAAGTTGTGATCTTCCATTGGAAAATCCATTGGCAAGGATAGATGTATGCATTTTGCGCCTTATGGGTATAAAGATGTTTTTTCATCTCTTTAGCGAATATATACTATCTGGTCGACTACTCTTTCGCCAGATTTGGCTAAAACTTTTGTGAGAATTTTTCATGGTGTGAATATTTAGCTTGGCTGATGACTGATTGAGGGGAAATTATCGGGGACATTTACAGAAAGTAGAATATGAAGTCTTGTATGGTAGAAGGGAAAAGGAGAGCGTCGGTCAGGTTTTCCCGCCCGATGGTTTCCAAGCGCGCGCAAGCAATAGAGGGAGAGGCAGGGGCAGACAAGGAATAAATCCCTCGATGCTCAACACGGCTAAACCTGAACCCAACGGCCCTCTTTAGGGCCACAATTGCATTCCAAACCAAGTTGTTGATCTCGTGATCATGCTAGTAGTCTCTTGTTTCTAATGAAGTTGTGATCTTCCATTGGAAAATCCATTGGCAAGGATAGATGTATGCATTTTGCGCCTTATGGGTATAAAGATGTTTTTTTCATCTCTTTAGCGAATCTATACTATCTGGTCGACTACTCTTTCGCCAGATTTGGCTAAAACTTTTGTGAGAATTTTTCATGGTGTGAATATTTAGCTTGGCTGATGACTGATTGAGGGGAAATTATCGGGGACATTTACAGAAAGTAGAATATGAAGTCTTGTATGGTAGAAGGGAAAAGGAGAAAGCGTCGGTCAGGTTTTCCTGCCCGATGGTTTCCAAGCGCGCGCAAGCAATCGAGGGAGAGGCAGGGGCAGTATATAAGGGGTGGGGAACGCGCCTAATGCATCACTCGATCTCATCTAGTGCAACATGTCCGGACGTGGAAAGGGAGGCAAGGGACTCGGCAAAGGAGGAGCCAAGCGCCATCGTAAGGTGCTTCGCGACAACATCCAGGGCATCACCAAGCCCGCGATTCGTCGTCTCGCCCGTCGTGGTGGAGTCAAGCGTATCTCTGGACTCATCTACGAGGAGACCCGCGGAGTCCTCAAGGTGTTCCTTGAGAACGTGATCCGTGACGCCGTCACCTACTGCGAGCACGCTAAGAGAAAGACCGTCACCGCCATGGACGTCGTCTACGCTCTCAAGCGTCAGGGCCGCACCCTCTACGGATTCGGTGGATAAGTCCTCGAATCTCGACAAGTGCTGCTCTTTGCGAGTGCAAACCCAGAACCCAACGGCCCTCTTTAGGGCCACAATTTCATTCCAAACCAAGCTAATCTTCGATATCTTGAAAGTATTTCTGATAAATATGTTCAATGAAGTGGGAGAGTCTGATCAAACTGGTTACGTTGGTTACAAAAGGTGTTTAGGTTTTCGAAATTTGTTTGACGTTACCAGCATCTTCAGATAGCTTGTGAACGATTTGAGTGTGTTCAGAATGTTTCTCTCTTCTCAAAACTAGTGTGAACAGTGCTGAGGCGATTAGTGCTCAGAACAGACGCTAGATTTTAGCGCCCAATTGGAGGCGGAGCCTGCCCTCGGTTACTAACCGCGGGTCATAGACTGGCCTTATATAAGGAATCGCGCGCGTCTCTGTCTCATTGCTCAAACAAGCATCAATGGCCCGTACCAAGCAGACCGCCCGCAAATCGACCGGAGGAAAGGCTCCCCGCAAGCAGCTCGCCACCAAGGCAGCTCGCAAGTCGGCCCCCGCCTCCGGAGGAGTCAAGAAGCCCCACCGTTACCGTCCCGGTACCGTTGCTCTCCGTGAGATCCGTCGCTACCAGAAGTCGACCGAGCTGCTCATCCGCAAGCTCCCCTTCCAGCGTCTGGTCCGAGAGATCGCCCAGGACTTCAAGACCGACCTCCGCTTCCAGTCGTCCGCCGTGATGGCCCTCCAGGAGGCCGCCGAGGCTTACCTCGTCGGACTCTTTGAGGACACCAACCTTTGCGCCATCCACGCCAAGCGAGTGACCATCATGCCCAAGGACATCCAGCTCGCCCGCCGCATCCGCGGAGAGCGTGCGTAAGCATTGTGCTTGAACAGCCGCAAACCTGAACCCAACGGCCCTCTTTAGGGCCACAATTCTATTCCAAACCAAGTGTTTTTCTGGTATCAGGGAGTGAGTGGGCAGTTCGAGACGCTACGATTGTTGTTGAATAAAGGTCTTTTCGCGAACAAGACTAAATGAACGGGACAAGGTGGGAGCTCTGAGTGTTGGTGGTTTCGGTGATTCTCTGCACATTATCGATCCGAAATCTCTCAATTGCTTCTGTCTGATTACCTCGGATGTGTCTGGGAACTGAGTGGCCTTCCATCCTCTCATCGGTGTTAGAGCGCGAGTAGACACGGGGACGCTGACTTTCCCGCCCAAATAGAGGCGGAGCCTGCCCTCGCGAGGGCTTATAAGATGAGAGTGCCTGCACTCAACCCTCACCACTACTCAGTGACTACTCGCCGATATGCCACCCAAGCCGTCCGCCAAGGGAGCCAAGAAGGCCGCCAAGAGCCAGAAGACCGTCCGTACTGGAGACAAGAAGAGAAGAAAGTCGAGAAAGGAGTCGTACTCGGTGTACATCTACCGTGTCCTCAAGCAGGTTCACCCTGATACCGGAGTCTCCTCCAAGGCCATGTCGATCATGAACTCGTTCGTGAACGACGTCTTCGAGCGAATCGCCGGTGAGGCTTCTCGTCTCGCTCACTACAACAAGCGATCGACCATCTCTTCTCGCGAAATCCAGACCGCCGTCCGCCTCATCCTTCCCGGAGAGCTTGCCAAGCACGCCGTCTCTGAGGGCACCAAGGCCGTCACCAAGTACACTTCTTCCAAGTAAATCTGGCAACAGATAAGCTTGCGTCGGCAGTGACAACCCAGAACCCAACGGCCCTCTTTAGGGCCACAATTCTATTCCAAACCAAGTTGATCTCTGTGATCTCCGATGAATCATATTTGTAATAAATGAACGTATGGTTTCTGGAGAAGAATGTGTAATTCAATGGAGGTATCTGTCATTACGGAATCAGTTGTGTTCCGTTGTCTATGTCTCTCGATTTCTGTTAGGAAAGCTTCCCCACTTACCATTATAAGGGAGTCTGTCTCTGTCTCTATTCGGCGTTAGAGCGCGAGCAGACACAAGGGACGCGCACTTTCCCGCCCATTTGGAGGCGGGGCTTGTCCTCGCTCGGAGACTGACGGGCGTATTTAAGGCGGGGTCACTGGTAAGCTAGTCATCACTTAGTGAACCGCCGAATCAGCATCACCATGTCTGGAAGAGGAAAGGGAGGAAAGGCGAAGAGCGGAGGAAAGGCCAAGTCCCGCTCATCGAGAGCCGGTCTGCAGTTCCCCGTGGGACGTCTCCACCGCATGCTGCGCAAGGGCAACTACGCCCAGCGTGTCGGAGCCGGAGCCCCGGTGTACCTCGCTGCCGTTCTCGAGTACCTCGCCGCTGAGGTTCTTGAGCTCGCTGGAAACGCTGCCCGTGACAACAAGAAGACCAGAATCAACCCTCGCCATCTCCAGCTCGCCGTCAGAAACGACGAGGAGCTGAACAAGCTCATGTCTGGTGTCACCATCGCCCAGGGAGGAGTCCTGCCCAACATCAACTCCGTGCTTCTGCCCAAGAAGACCGCCGGAGACAAGGAATAAATCCCTCGATGGCTGCTCAACACGGCTAAACCTGAACCCAACGGCCCTCTTTAGGGCCACAATTGCATTCCAAACCAAGTTGTTGATCTCGTGATCATGCTAGTAGTCTCTTGTTTCTAATGAAGTTGTGATCTTCCATTGGAAAATCCATTGGCAAGGATAGATGTATGCATTTTGCGCCTTATGGGTATAAAGATGTTTTTTCATCTCTTTAGCGAATATATACTATCTGGTCGACTACTCTTTCGCCAGATTTGGCTAAAACTTTTGTGAGAATTTTTCATGGTGTGAATATTTAGCTTGGCTGATGACTGATTGAGGGGAAATTATCGGGGACATTTACAGAAAGTAGAATATGAAGTCTTGTATGGTAGAAGGGAAAAGGAGAAAGCGTCGGTCAGGTTTTCCTGCCCGATGGTTTCCAAGCGCGCGCAAGCAATCGAGGGAGAGGCAGGGGCAGTATATAAGGGGTGGGGAACGCGCCTAATGCATCACTCGATCTCATCTAGTGCAACATGTCCGGACGTGGAAAGGGAGGCAAGGGACTCGGCAAAGGAGGAGCCAAGCGCCATCGTAAGGTGCTTCGCGACAACATCCAGGGCATCACCAAGCCCGCGATTCGTCGTCTCGCCCGTCGTGGTGGAGTCAAGCGTATCTCTGGACTCATCTACGAGGAGACCCGCGGAGTCCTCAAGGTGTTCCTTGAGAACGTGATCCGTGACGCCGTCACCTACTGCGAGCACGCTAAGAGAAAGACCGTCACCGCCATGGACGTCGTCTACGCTCTCAAGCGTCAGGGCCGCACCCTCTACGGATTCGGTGGATAAGTCCTCGAATCTCGACAAGTGCTGCTCTTTGCGAGTGCAAACCCAGAACCCAACGGCCCTCTTTAGGGCCACAATTTCATTCCAAACCAAGCTAATCTTCGATATCTTGAAAGTATTTCTGATAAATATGTTCAATGAAGTGGGAGAGTCTGATCAAACTGGTTACGTTGGTTACAAAAGGTGTTTAGGTTTTCGAAATTTGTTTGACGTTACCAGCATCTTCAGATAGCTTGTGAACGATTTGAGTGTGTTCAGAATGTTTCTCTCTTCTCAAAACTAGTGTGAACAGTGCTGAGGCGATTAGTGCTCAGAACAGACGCTAGATTTTAGCGCCCAATTGGAGGCGGAGCCTGCCCTCGGTTACTAACCGCGGGTCATAGACTGGCCTTATATAAGGAATCGCGCGCGTCTCTGTCTCATTGCTCAAACAAGCATCAATGGCCCGTACCAAGCAGACCGCCCGCAAATCGACCGGAGGAAAGGCTCCCCGCAAGCAGCTCGCCACCAAGGCAGCTCGCAAGTCGGCCCCCGCCTCCGGAGGAGTCAAGAAGCCCCACCGTTACCGTCCCGGTACCGTTGCTCTCCGTGAGATCCGTCGCTACCAGAAGTCGACCGAGCTGCTCATCCGCAAGCTCCCCTTCCAGCGTCTGGTCCGAGAGATCGCCCAGGACTTCAAGACCGACCTCCGCTTCCAGTCGTCCGCCGTGATGGCCCTCCAGGAGGCCGCCGAGGCTTACCTCGTCGGACTCTTTGAGGACACCAACCTTTGCGCCATCCACGCCAAGCGAGTGACCATCATGCCCAAGGACATCCAGCTCGCCCGCCGCATCCGCGGAGAGCGTGCGTAAGCATTGTGCTTGAACAGCCGCAAACCTGAACCCAACGGCCCTCTTTAGGGCCACAATTCTATTCCAAACCAAGTGTTTTTCTGGTATCAGGGAGTGAGTGGGCAGTTCGAGACGCTACGATTGTTGTTGAATAAAGGTCTTTTCGCGAACAAGACTAAATGAACGGGACAAGGTGGGAGCTCTGAGTGTTGGTGGTTTCGGTGATTCTCTGCACATTATCGATCCGAAATCTCTCAATTGCTTCTGTCTGATTACCTCGGATGTGTCTGGGAACTGAGTGGCCTTCCATCCTCTCATCGGTGTTAGAGCGCGAGTAGACACGGGGACGCTGACTTTCCCGCCCAAATAGAGGCGGAGCCTGCCCTCGCGAGGGCTTATAAGATGAGAGTGCCTGCACTCAACCCTCACCACTACTCAGTGACTACTCGCCGATATGCCACCCAAGCCGTCCGCCAAGGGAGCCAAGAAGGCCGCCAAGAGCCAGAAGACCGTCCGTACTGGAGACAAGAAGAGAAGAAAGTCGAGAAAGGAGTCGTACTCGGTGTACATCTACCGTGTCCTCAAGCAGGTTCACCCTGATACCGGAGTCTCCTCCAAGGCCATGTCGATCATGAACTCGTTCGTGAACGACGTCTTCGAGCGAATCGCCGGTGAGGCTTCTCGTCTCGCTCACTACAACAAGCGATCGACCATCTCTTCTCGCGAAATCCAGACCGCCGTCCGCCTCATCCTTCCCGGAGAGCTTGCCAAGCACGCCGTCTCTGAGGGCACCAAGGCCGTCACCAAGTACACTTCTTCCAAGTAAATCTGGCAACAGATAAGCTTGCGTCGGCAGTGACAACCCAGAACCCAACGGCCCTCTTTAGGGCCACAATTCTATTCCAAACCAAGTTGATCTCTGTGATCTCCGATGAATCATATTTGTAATAAATGAACGTATGGTTTCTGGAGAAGAATGTGTAATTCAATGGAGGTATCTGTCATTACGGAATCAGTTGTGTTCCGTTGTCTATGTCTCTCGATTTCTGTTAGGAACGCTTCCCCACTTACCATTATAAGGGAGTCTGTCTCTGTCTCTATTCGGCGTTAGAGCGCGAGCAGACACAAGGGACGCGCACTTTCCCGCCCATTTGGAGGCGGGGCTTGTCCTCGCTCGGAGACTGACGGGCGTATTTAAGGCGGGGTCACTGGTAAGCTAGTCATCACTTAGTGAACCGCCGAATCAGCATCACCATGTCTGGAAGAGGAAAGGGAGGAAAGGCGAAGAGCGGAGGAAAGGCCAAGTCCCGCTCATCGAGAGCCGGTCTGCAGTTCCCCGTGGGACGTCTCCACCGCATGCTGCGCAAGGGCAACTACGCCCAGCGTGTCGGAGCCGGAGCCCCGGTGTACCTCGCTGCCGTTCTCGAGTACCTCGCCGCTGAGGTTCTTGAGCTCGCTGGAAACGCTGCCCGTGACAACAAGAAGACCAGAATCAACCCTCGCCATCTCCAGCTCGCCGTCAGAAACGACGAGGAGCTGAACAAGCTCATGTCTGGTGTCACCATCGCCCAGGGAGGAGTCCTGCCCAACATCAACTCCGTGCTTCTGCCCAAGAAGACCGCCGGAGACAAGGAATAAATCCCTCGATGGCTGCTCAACACGGCTAAACCTGAACCCAACGGCCCTCTTTAGGGCCACAATTGCATTCCAAACCAAGTTGTTGATCTCGTGATCATGCTAGTAGTCTCTTGTTTCTAATGAAGTTGTGATCTTCCATTGGAAAATCCATTGGCAAGGATAGATGTATGCATTTTGCGCCTTATGGGTATAAAGATGTTTTTTCATCTCTTTAGCGAATATATACTATCTGGTCGACTACTCTTTCGCCAGATTTGGCTAAAACTTTTGTGAGAATTTTTCATGGTGTGAATATTTAGCTTGGCTGATGACTGATTGAGGGGAAATTATCGGGGACATTTACAGAAAGTAGAATATGAAGTCTTGTATGGTAGAAGGGAAAAGGAGAAAGCGTCGGTCAGGTTTTCCCGCCCGATGGTTTCCAAGCGCGCGCAAGCAATCGAGGGAGAGGCAGGGGCAGACAAGGAATAAATCCCTCGATGCTCAACACGGCTAAACCTGAACCCAACGGCCCTCTTTAGGGCCACAATTGCATTCCAAACCAAGTTGTTGATCTCGTGATCATGCTAGTAGTCTCTTGTTTCTAATGAAGTTGTGATCTTCCATTGGAAAATCCATTGGCAAAGATAGATGTATGCATTTTGCGCCTTATGGGTATAAAGATGTTTTTTCATCTCTAGCGAATCTATACTATCTGGTCGACTACTCTTTCGCCAGATTTGGCTAAAACTTTTGTGAGAATTTTTCATGGTGTGAATATTTAGCTTGGCTGATGACTGATTGAGGGGAAATTATAGGGGACATTTACAGAAAGTAGAATATGAAGTCTTGTATGGTAGAAGGGAAAAGGAGAAAGCGTCGGTCAGGTTTTCCCGCCCGATGGTTTCCAAGCGCGCGCAAGCAATCGAGGGAGAGGCAGGGGCAGACAAGGAATAAATCCCTCGATGCTCAACACGGCTAAACCTGAACCCAACGGCCCTCTTTAGGGCCACAATTGCATTCCAAACCAAGTTGTTGATCTCGTGATCATGCTAGTAGTCTCTTGTTTCTAATGAAGTTGTGATCTTCCATTGGAAAATCCATTGGCAAGGATAGATGTATGCATTTTGCGCCTTATGGGTATAAAGATGTTTTTTCATCTCTTTAGCGAATATATACTATCTGGTCGACTACTCTTTCGCCAGATTTGGCTAAAACTTTTGTGAGAATTTTTCATGGTGTGAATATTTAGCTTGGCTGATGACTGATTGAGGGGAAATTATCGGGGACATTTACAGAAAGTAGAATATGAAGTCTTGTATGGTAGAAGGGAAAAGGAGAAAGCGTCGGTCAGGTTTTCCCGCCCGATGGTTTCCAAGCGCGCGCAAGCAATCGAGGGAGAGGCAGGGGCAGACAAGGAATAAATCCCTCGATGCTCAACACGGCTAAACCTGAACCCAACGGCCCTCTTTAGGGCCACAATTGCATTCCAAACCAAGTTGTTGATCTCGTGATCATGCTAGTAGTCTCTTGTTTCTAATGAAGTTGTGATCTTCCATTGGAAAATCCATTGGCAAGGATAGATGTATGCATTTTGCGCCTTATGGGTATAAAGATGTTTTTTCATCTCTTTAGCGAATATATACTATCTGGTCGACTACTCTTTCGCCAGATTTGGCTAAAACTTTTGTGAGAATTTTTCATGGTGTGAATATTTAGCTTGGCTGATGACTGATTGAGGGGAAATTATAGGGGACATTTACAGAAAGTAGAATATGAAGTCTTGTATGGTAGAAGGGAAAAGGAGAAAGCGTCGGTCAGGTTTTCCCGCCCGATGGTTTCCAAGCGCGCGCAAGCAATCGAGGGAGAGGCAGGGACAGACAAGGAATAAATCCCTCGATGGCTGCTCAACACGGCTAAACCTGAACCCAACGGCCCTCTTTAGGGCCACAATTGCATTCCAAACCAAGTTGTTGATCTCGTGATCATGCTAGTAGTCTCTTGTTTCTAATGAAGTTGTGATCTTCCATTGGAAAATCCATTGGCAAAGATAGATGTATGCATTTTGCGCCTTATGGGTATAAAGATGTTTTTTCATCTCTAGCGAATCTATACTATCTGGTCGACTACTCTTTCGCCAGATTTGGCTAAAACTTTTGTGAGAATTTTTCATGGTGTGAATATTTAGCTTGGCTGATGACTGATTGAGGGGAAATTATCGGGGACATTTACAGAAAGTAGAATATGAAGTCTTGTATGGTAGAAGGGAAAAGGAGAAAGCGTCGGTCAGGTTTTCCCGCCCGATGGTTTCCAAGCGCGCGCAAGCAATCGAGGGAGAGGCAGGGACAGACAAGGAATAAATCCCTCGATGGCTGCTCAACACGGCTAAACCTGAACCCAACGGCCCTCTTTAGGGCCACAATTGCATTCCAAACCAAGTTGTTGATCTCGTGATCATGCTAGTAGTCTCTTGTTTCTAATGAAGTTGTGATCTTCCATTGGAAAATCCATTGGCAAGGATAGATGTATGCATTTTGCGCCTTATGGGTATAAAGATGTTTTTTCATCTCTTTAGCGAATCTATACTATCTGGTCGACTACTCTTTCGCCAGATTTGGCTAAAACTTTTGTGAGAATTTTTCATGGTGTGAATATTTAGCTTGGCTGATGAACACATGGGCATGGTGTCTGACTGGCATGCCGACGCAGGCAGGTTCGACTCCCGCCCGCAGGTGATGTTTTGCAAGAGGTTATGGTGTCTGACCGAAGCCCGCTATATCGCTGGTTCGAGTCCCACGATCGACCATGTTTTGCAAGATGGTAGAAGAAGGCTGGTGCCCCAACCACCGCCGGGACCTCATTACGGAGACTAGTGGTTGGGGCACCAGCCTTCTTCTACCATCTTGCAAAACATGGTCGATCGTGGGACTCGAACCAGCGATATAGCGGGCTTCGGTCAGACACCATAACCAATACCTCTTGCAAAACATCACCTGCGGGCGGGAGTCGATCCTGCCTGCGTCGGCATGCCAGTCAGACACCATGCCCATTACCGAAATTATCGGGGACATTTACAGAAAGTAGAATATGAAGTCTTGTATGGTAGAAGGGAAAAGGAGAAAGCGTCGGTCAGGTTTTCCCGCCCGATGGTTTCCAAGCGCGCGCAAGCAATCGAGGGAGAGGCAGGGGCAGACAAGGAATAAATCCCTCGATGCTCAACACGGCTAAACCTGAACCCAACGGCCCTCTTTAGGGCCACAATTGCATTCCAAACCAAGTTGTTGATCTCGTGATCATGCTAGTAGTCTCTTGTTTCTAATGAAGTTGTGATCTTCCATTGGAAAATCCATTGGCAAGGATAGATGTATGCATTTTGCGCCTTATGGGTATAAAGATGTTTTTTCATCTCTTTAGCGAATCTATACTATCTGGTCGACTACTCTTTCGCCAGATTTGGCTAAAACTTTTGTGAGAATTTTTCATGGTGTGAATATTTAGCTTGGCTGATGACTGATTGAGGGGAAATTATCGGGGACATTTACAGAAAGTAGAATATGAAGTCTTGTATGGTAGAAGGGAAAAGGAGAAAGCGTCGGTCAGGTTTTCCCGCCCGATGGTTTCCAAGCGCGCGCAAGCAATCGAGGGAGAGGCAGGGGCAGTATATAAGGGGTGGGGAACGCGCCTAATGCATCACTCGATCTCATCTAGTGCAACATGTCCGGACGTGGAAAGGGAGGCAAGGGACTCGGCAAAGGAGGAGCCAAGCGCCATCGTAAGGTGCTTCGCGACAACATCCAGGGCATCACCAAGCCCGCGATTCGTCGTCTCGCCCGTCGTGGTGGAGTCAAGCGTATCTCTGGACTCATCTACGAGGAGACCCGCGGAGTCCTCAAGGTGTTCCTTGAGAACGTGATCCGTGACGCCGTCACCTACTGCGAGCACGCTAAGAGAAAGACCGTCACCGCCATGGACGTCGTCTACGCTCTCAAGCGTCAGGGCCGCACCCTCTACGGATTCGGTGGATAAGTCCTCGAATCTCGACAAGTGCTGCTCTTTGCGAGTGCAAACCCAGAACCCAACGGCCCTCTTTAGGGCCACAATTTCATTCCAAACCAAGCTAATCTTCGATATCTTGAAAGTATTTCTGATAAATATGTTCAATGAAGTGGGAGAGTCTGATCAAACTGGTTACGTTGGTTACAAAAGGTGTTTAGGTTTTCGAAATTTGTTTGACGTTACCAGCATCTTCAGATAGCTTGTGAACGATTTGAGTGTGTTCAGAATGTTTCTCTCTTCTCAAAACTAGTGTGAACAGTGCTGAGGCGATTAGTGCTCAGAACAGACGCTAGATTTTAGCGCCCAATTGGAGGCGGAGCCTGCCCTCGGTTACTAACCGCGGGTCATAGACTGGCCTTATATAAGGAATCGCGCGCGTCTCTGTCTCATTGCTCAAACAAGCATCAATGGCCCGTACCAAGCAGACCGCCCGCAAATCGACCGGAGGAAAGGCTCCCCGCAAGCAGCTCGCCACCAAGGCAGCTCGCAAGTCGGCCCCCGCCTCCGGAGGAGTCAAGAAGCCCCACCGTTACCGTCCCGGTACCGTTGCTCTCCGTGAGATCCGTCGCTACCAGAAGTCGACCGAGCTGCTCATCCGCAAGCTCCCCTTCCAGCGTCTGGTCCGAGAGATCGCCCAGGACTTCAAGACCGACCTCCGCTTCCAGTCGTCCGCCGTGATGGCCCTCCAGGAGGCCGCCGAGGCTTACCTCGTCGGACTCTTTGAGGACACCAACCTTTGCGCCATCCACGCCAAGCGAGTGACCATCATGCCCAAGGACATCCAGCTCGCCCGCCGCATCCGCGGAGAGCGTGCGTAAGCATTGTGCTTGAACAGCCGCAAACCTGAACCCAACGGCCCTCTTTAGGGCCACAATTCTATTCCAAACCAAGTGTTTTTCTGGTATCAGGGAGTGAGTGGGCAGTTCGAGACGCTACGATTGTTGTTGAATAAAGGTCTTTTCGCGAACAAGACTAAATGAACGGGACAAGGTGGGAGCTCTGAGTGTTGGTGGTTTCGGTGATTCTCTGCACATTATCGATCCGAAATCTCTCAATTGCTTCTGTCTGATTACCTCGGATGTGTCTGGGAACTGAGTGGCCTTCCATCCTCTCATCGGTGTTAGAGCGCGAGTAGACACGGGGACGCTGACTTTCCCGCCCAAATAGAGGCGGAGCCTGCCCTCGCGAGGGCTTATAAGATGAGAGTGCCTGCACTCAACCCTCACCACTACTCAGTGACTACTCGCCGATATGCCACCCAAGCCGTCCGCCAAGGGAGCCAAGAAGGCCGCCAAGAGCCAGAAGACCGTCCGTACTGGAGACAAGAAGAGAAGAAAGTCGAGAAAGGAGTCGTACTCGGTGTACATCTACCGTGTCCTCAAGCAGGTTCACCCTGATACCGGAGTCTCCTCCAAGGCCATGTCGATCATGAACTCGTTCGTGAACGACGTCTTCGAGCGAATCGCCGGTGAGGCTTCTCGTCTCGCTCACTACAACAAGCGATCGACCATCTCTTCTCGCGAAATCCAGACCGCCGTCCGCCTCATCCTTCCCGGAGAGCTTGCCAAGCACGCCGTCTCTGAGGGCACCAAGGCCGTCACCAAGTACACTTCTTCCAAGTAAATCTGGCAACAGATAAGCTTGCGTCGGCAGTGACAACCCAGAACCCAACGGCCCTCTTTAGGGCCACAATTCTATTCCAAACCAAGTTGATCTCTGTGATCTCCGATGAATCATATTTGTAATAAATGAACGTATGGTTTCTGGAGAAGAATGTGTAATTCAATGGAGGTATCTGTCATTACGGAATCAGTTGTGTTCCGTTGTCTATGTCTCTCGATTTCTGTTAGGAAAGCTTCCCCACTTACCATTATAAGGGAGTCTGTCTCTGTCTCTATTCGGCGTTAGAGCGCGAGCAGACACAAGGGACGCGCACTTTCCCGCCCATTTGGAGGCGGGGCTTGTCCTCGCTCGGAGACTGACGGGCGTATTTAAGGCGGGGTCACTGGTAAGCTAGTCATCACTTAGTGAACCGCCGAATCAGCATCACCATGTCTGGAAGAGGAAAGGGAGGAAAGGCGAAGAGCGGAGGAAAGGCCAAGTCCCGCTCATCGAGAGCCGGTCTGCAGTTCCCCGTGGGACGTCTCCACCGCATGCTGCGCAAGGGCAACTACGCCCAGCGTGTCGGAGCCGGAGCCCCGGTGTACCTCGCTGCCGTTCTCGAGTACCTCGCCGCTGAGGTTCTTGAGCTCGCTGGAAACGCTGCCCGTGACAACAAGAAGACCAGAATCAACCCTCGCCATCTCCAGCTCGCCGTCAGAAACGACGAGGAGCTGAACAAGCTCATGTCTGGTGTCACCATCGCCCAGGGAGGAGTCCTGCCCAACATCAACTCCGTGCTTCTGCCCAAGAAGACCGCCGGAGACAAGGAATAAATCCCTCGATGGCTGCTCAACACGGCTAAACCTGAACCCAACGGCCCTCTTTAGGGCCACAATTGCATTCCAAACCAAGTTGTTGATCTCGTGATCATGCTAGTAGTCTCTTGTTTCTAATGAAGTTGTGATCTTCCATTGGAAAATCCATTGGCAAGGATAGATGTATGCATTTTGCGCCTTATGGGTATAAAGATGTTTTTTCATCTCTTTAGCGAATCTATACTATCTGGTCAACTACTCTCGCCAGATTTGGCTAAAACTTTTGTGAGAATTTTTCATGGTGTGAATATTTAGCTTGGCTGATGACTGATTGAGGGGAAATTATCGGGGACATTTACAGAAAGTAGAATATGAAGTCTTGTATGGTAGAAGGGAAAAGGAGAAAGCGTCGGTCAGGTTTTCCCGCCCGATGGTTTCCAAGCGCGCGCAAGCAATCGAGGGAGAGGCAGGGGCAGACAAGGAATAAATCCCTCGATGGCTGCTCAACACGGCTAAACCTGAACCCAACGGCCCTCTTTAGGGCCACAATTGCATTCCAAACCAAGTTGTTGATCTCGTGATCATGCTAGTAGTCTCTTGTTTCTAATGAAGTTATGAAGTTAATGAAGTCCTCGAATCTCGACAGGTGCTGCTCTTTGCGAGTGCAAACCCAGAACCCAACGGCCCTATTTAGGGCCACAATTGCATTCCAAACCAAGCTAATATTCGATATCTTGAATGTATTTCTGATAAATATGTTCAATAAAGTGGGCGAGTCTGATCAAAATAGTCGGGTAGTAGTCCCGCCAATGGGCTGCGCTTGTTCTATTCTTACGTTGGTGGGATGCTTACAAAAGTTGTTTAGGTTTTCGAAATTTGTTTGATGTTATCAGCATCTTCAGATAGTTTGAGAACGATTTGAGTGTGTTCAGAATGTTTCTCTCTTCTCAAAACTAGTGTGAACAGTGCTGAGGCGATTAGTGCTCGGAACAGACGCTAGATTTTGGCGCCCAATTGGGGGTGGTGCCTGCACTCGGTTCCAACCGCGGGTCATAGACTGGCCTTATATAAGGAATCGCGCGCGGCTCTATATTATCGCTCAAACAAGCATCAATGGCCCGTACCAAGCAGACCGCCCGCAAATCGACCGGAGGAAAGGCTCCCCGCAAGCAGCTCGCCACCAAGGCAGCTCGCAAGTCGGCCCCCGCCTCCGGAGGAGTCAAGAAGCCCCATCGCTACCGCCCCGGTACCGTGGCTCTCCGTGAGATCCGTCGCTACCAGAAGTCGACCGAGCTGCTCATCCGCAAGCTCCCCTTCCAGCGTCTTGTCCGAGAGATCGCCCAGGACTTCAAGACCGACCTCCGCTTCCAGTCGTCTGCCGTGATGGCCCTCCAGGAGGCCGCAGAGGCATACCTCGTCGGACTCTTCGAGGACACCAACCTTTGCGCCATTCACGCCAAGCGAGTGACCATCATGCCCAAGGACATCCAGCTCGCCCGCCGCATCCGCGGAGAGCGTGCATAAGCATTGTGCTTGAACATCCGCAAACCTGAACCCAACGGCCCTCTTTAGGGCCACAATTCCATTCCAAACCAAGTGTTATCTGGTTTATGATGAAGCGAAGAGGCAGTTTTAGGTGCTGTAAAGTTGTTGAATATATGCGATTCTTGAAAAGTCAACTGAAATTGCATCGGGATATGCTGTTTGCCTTATTTTCGGGCAATTTCGGATCATTCTGGCACAGCTCAAAAAGGTCGATTCCCTGAAACTGAGTGTTTTGGAGTTATCGAGGGTGCTGAAGACGATGGGCATATCCATTTTGCCTCCAGGGGCTCCGTTGGCTCCAGACGGCGTCACGTCGAAATCATATTTTCACGTGGTACTCGTCTGTCGAGAGAGCCAATTTAACGTGAAAATGCTTCCTGGTGTAGAATTGCATGGCGAGCACGCCTGTATAGTTAATTTTTGATTATTTTCAATAATAATTTTGAAAATATCAACTTTTCGCAGAATCGGAATAGCGCTTGCCACTGTGCACCACGCGATCGGGCGTCACAAATTGGTTTCAAATCCGAAATTTCAGAAAATTTCCTCATTAGATGGCCGAGATAATCCACTTACAGCGTTTCTGCACTGTCAGTGAAGAGCCAGCTCCCTTGATCTACCGGGCGAGATAGTGTGGGGACAAGAGAGAGCGCACTCTCTGCGTCTCCTCCCCTCTATCTCTCTCCCCCGGCCACTCTACACTCTCTGCGCTCTCGCTACTCTCTCATTTCCCCATACTATCTCACCGGTAGATCAAGGGAAATGGTTGATTACTGAAAATCTCAATACACTGTAAGTCGATTATCTCGGCCATCTAATGACGAAATATTCTGAAATTTCGGATTTGCATCCTATTTGTGACGCCCGATCGCGTGGTGCACAGTGGCAAGCGCTATTCTGATTCTGCGAAAAGTTGATATTTTCAAAATTATTATTGAAAATAATGAAAAATCAACTATACAGGCGTGTTCGCCATGCAATTCTACCCAAGGAAACATTTTTACGTAAAATTAGCACTCTCGACAGACGAGTAGCACGTGAAGATGTGATTTCGACGTGACGCCGTCTGGAACCAACGAGAGGTCTGAGGGTAAAATGGATATGCCCATCGTCTTCACCACCCTCGATAACCTTAAAACACACAGTCTCAGGAAATTGACCTTTTGAGCTGTGCCAACCCTTGCTCGAAAATAAGGCGAACGGCGTCATATCTATGTGCTCTGATTCTGGATGATTTATGCGCTTTTTTGGATTGATCTATCAGAGATCTCACATTTACCCCTATATTTGCCGCCGAGCGAGTCACGAAAGGTAGTGCCCTCTATCCATCTTATTGGCGTTAGAGCGCGAGCAGACATGAACAGCGCGAGCAGACATGAACTCGCGTTAGTCTGGAGAGGGCGAACACTATATCCCTCTGATCGGCGTTAGAGCGCGAGCAGACATGAAAAACGCTCACTTTCCCGACCCATAATAGACCCAAACCAAAAATAACCACCAAAACAACAAGAACAAATGCTGAAAATGAGATTATTTTATTTACATTTGTACCTTCTAACGGCAACAGTATTTTCTACACGACTACAGAAAATAATGAATTGTACACTGCAGTATTATGTGATGAACAAAAGTCATAATAATCACATTCTCGGCTTGAACGAGTCTTCGACCACTTTAATCTGTTCGGGTGTCGCCCCTTTCTCGACGAATCTTGAAAGATCAAAGATCAAATACCAAACACTGGAGGTGCTCGATCGAATAGTTCTCTCCATTCAGCACACTCTCGTTTCTCTGATCGGCAAGAGAGTGTGCAGAATAGAGAGAGAGTCCTACTCACTTGGCGATATACGTGCAGGTGGGACGCACCTGGAAACCCTCTTCACCAGCGTACTTGAAACCGGCCTGGAGAGATCAAAGATCAAAGATTAGTCAGCCTAGCGATCAAAGATCACGAACCTCCACGAGAACCTTGGCCAGTCCCTTGCCGCCCGCCTCCTGAGGCACGAACGTGTGATAGAAGTCGAGCACCTAAACGATAATCAGGGTTTGGAAGATACAGTACCCCTGGACTACTAGAGTTCAAAATATGGGCCATGGTCTCTACAACTCGCACATTCTCTCGCCCATCTAACGGCAGAGAGTGTGCAGAATAGAGAGGCTGGTCGATCGTGTATTGGTAACTGTATACCTTCTCATTCCCAGCCACGGGCTTGTAGTCGAGATGCGCGTTAGGGATCGAGCCTGCATACGACAACTCGATTACCGTACCCCACACAATACCATAATCTCACCTCCGAGCTTGATCACGAACTGCATCGACTTGCGGATGTGCTCTACACGAGCGGCCACGGACATGATCTACCAATCGATAATCTCCTTCTGTTTTACCGTAATTCCAAATATACAGTATAGAGCTCTCCCAACTCTTTTCCATGTTGTGTGAAATAATGAACATATTTATTTTGTTTTATCAGTGTAACTGTGATCTCATCTTGAACTCGTTACGAGGAAAACTTCATAGGAAAGCGAAGGAAAAGAAAAATGAGAGATAGGAGGGGCGAAGCTTACTTGTAATAGGACAGCATGGGTACTGTAGGAGAGAGCAGGGGAGCGAAACAGGAGGCCAACGATCACAAACTAATCGATAATCGATTAGCGAACCATGTGTTTACAGTAATCAATACATTGTCGCACAACGCACGAGTGGCTACGGTACAAATTTGTGTAGAATCAGAGGCTGGAACGAATAATCGAATGGTGGAATTGCACGGTTCAAGGGAACAAATCATTGAGAAATTACCGAGAATAGAAGGGTATGGGAAAAGCTAATCGATAGTCTAACTAAGTATGAAAACAGCCCAAAACGTGAACGACTAGATCTGAAAGGTGCGGGAATTTACTGGTTTTAACTGACTGGACGGGAGGCTAGATTTCGGCGCGCGGGTCTTACAACAGACGAGAAGCATTACGGTAGGGGATGAAGCTAATACGGTATTCTGTCAACGGATCGATAATCTCTGGGGGGTTAGCATGCAGAAAATGAAGAAGACGAAGGAAAGCTCGGCACATACTATGTTTAGCTATGAGGCAGAATAAGGGAGAAAAGAATAGTCAGACCACTGCAAGAGGCTTCAAGTGAAAATGCAAGTCAATAAACGCAGAATAGACAGAGAATCGACGATATACATACAACCTACTTTACATATTCACAGAAAACAAAATACAGAAAAGAAGAAATCAGCATGCAATAGAGCCAATATATGCCAAAAGTGGTCCTGTAAAGCTTCTCAGTTTGTGATGGGTAGGTCAAAACTGCGGGTTACGGGGAGGAGGGAGATCAGGGTAGGGTACTGTATCGATGGGGGATTACGGTACGGGTCAGTCTATCGATCGGCGTCCATTTCCCATATGATGAGATGGGACATGTCTCGGGTCGAGGGCGGCTTCGACTTGGTTGACGTCGTCGACGTGGTGGAATCAGATGCCAGAGCGGCGTCGTCTTCTTCGCCTGGAATATCATAATATAAATTTCCGGTCTATCGCATAGATTTTTTTGACAAGAAGGCAAACGATACATTGTCCACTAGCACATTGATCCGCCTTCAGTACACCTTCGCAACACAAGACCACCTGTAGCCGCTCTCACAAATCATTAACCTCCCAATTTTAACCAAAAGGATTTCGAATAGTTTTTGATCAAGGATAGCGAAATTAAACATTGCTTGAAGTTCTCGTTTAGTTTTCTGCACCCGTGCAACACAAGACCGCCTACGATTCGGATTTTTCACCCCCAAAGTCGCAAATTGCACTTTAACGAACACAAAAGAGCAAAATAACGCATATTCAATATTTCAAGAGATTTCCATCTATTTTTGAGTGTGCAACAACATCAAATCATCAGGACCCAATCCACAATCATCAAGTAATTTGTTAAACAAGCTATGAAAGAGTCAACGTTGCTTGTTCATTTCATTTCTCCTCCATCAATTCACAACACTTCTTCTACCTTATAAAGAGATTGGAAAAAAATTGAATTGTTAGGATAAAAAAGAGAGATCGAAACGGCGCTAAACAAAATCTTCCATTTTTGAGAACCCTTGCAACTACAAATCACCCTTGTTTCCCAATTTGCAATCCTCCCCCCTCACTCACCAACTCGGAAGTCGATGTATCCGTCTCCGCCCGACATCACGAGCAGTTTCGGGGGCGCCGATTCGTCCTTCAATTATTCATCTTTTATTTCTCGAGAGGGAATAGCTGTGTCGACTTCTGTCATCAAAAATAAATAGTTCTAAAATTTCCAATTTTAAAATGATACAATCCCGCCCTCCTTATAATCCTGATTGCAAAGCCTACCTCCAACTCCGCGCATTCGCCCGGCACCGACAGGAAGAACTTGACCGCGTCCTTGTGGCCGTGGAACGAGAATTGAGCCTGGAAACAAATTTACGTCATCACTAGGCAAAAGCTACCGCATCCTCTAATCTTTGACTAGTCCAACCAGCAACCCTCCCATCTGGTCCACATTCTATTTTCTCCAACATTCCTCCTATGCTACTACCTAGTCGTGAATCCATTTGGGTACTATTATTTGTTGAACATCATTAATCATCAATGAAACGCTATGCTACCTGCGTCAGGTTGCAGTACGGTATGAATGCCTTGGGTGCAGCTGTCTCTGCAGCAGCTGCAGCAGGGGTGGCTGCATCTCCGGCGTAGACTCGCACGAGTCCGCCCGGACCGCCGGGACCCGTCAGCGCCTTCTTCCCGCCAGATTCAACCTTCTCGACTGCTGAAAAGAGAGAAAAGATTGAGACTTTACACACGGGGATTGGTGTTTCTTATTCATCCGAAAAATGATCCGTGATTGCTAAATTCGATACTGTTGGGTTGTTCCTTCTTATTTCTCTCAATTCATTGATATCAGCTCCAAAAATCATCTAAACACCATTAACAAGTACATAAAACTGCAACTTCAGAGAAATATAGGTGAATTAAAAATTAGAAAACAAAAATTCTCCTCAACCCTTCACCCATACAATAATCCACCCATAACCCTCTACAGTATCCCGTTCCAACTCACCGTCTGACAGGGGCACAGAGATGATCACTCCCGTTCCGGTGCCGATCCAGAGCCGGCGATTAGAAACGAGCAGAGCCGTCGTGCGGACGTACGAGAAATCGAGACGGGACGTGCCTGGAGGAGAGGAATATAGGATACATGACATGTAAGAAATAGTAGCTAATGAGAAACCAGCTTGGCTAGGTGCACTGTGAACTTATGTCTCAAAACTAATATAAAAATCGAATTGGTTATTGCAATCAATGTCATTCTGGGTCACTTCTAAAATCGCGAATCAGTTTCAGGGTATCCTCAAAGCTCCATTCATATAATTTTAAAACTTTGATCATCTCGGTTTCAACCTATCTTCATATAAATTAGTTTCACGACAAAAACAATCCCGGGTTGACACCGAAGAGGAAAAAACTCACCGAGCACCTTAGTCAGATACGGTTCAATGTCCACATCCTGCAGGTGGGCGTGTGTGCGAGAGTGGAAGAGCCTGAGACGAGGTTACTGTAGTTCGGTTGTTGAGGTACGTAGCTACAGTACTCCTGCCCTCCAGCAGTAATGGCGAACGGCCTTTGTCGATTCTACCGTTCAAACATAAATGACCGAATCACGAATCTGTTCTACAGCATCACCACTACCGTATTTGAGTTTACACCTCTACCGTACTCCTTCCCTCCCTTCTCTACCGTACCTGAGTGTGGAATCGAGTCGTATGGATACCCATACGCCGGCTCCGGCTGCCTGCATCGATCGCACCTGCGAGTCCTTGCGAGGATGCGCGCAGAAGGAAGCCTGTAATTATTTAATTGAAGAAGTTCGCAAAATGACGATTTCCTGTCAATACTCGGTTTCACTCTATTTTCATAAGTTTGGACACACCATCAACATCGATAACATTATCAGAAGGTCCCACAAACATTTCATCACTATCCTACTGTAATCTCTTATCTCTACCGTACCCCTCCCTCACCTCAACATCCAGAGTGGTGGGATTGATGACAACGATGCAGTTCTTGTACGCGGCCCACATCCGTCCCTCGACCACCGTCAGATTGCGCACCGAATTGAAGGCGCGACCGACCAGAATCACATGGTAACCCACATCCGACCACATGCCATCTGGAAATTATTTATTGCTTCAGTAATCAATGACTGGCAAACACTGAAACCCCACAGAAGTTTAGTTGAAAAGAACCGCGTGAAACATAAACCCCAAATGCTGAGAATATATTTAGAATTTTACTTGAATATTACTTCTCTCGTACTGAAATTACTGGAAAATCTAGGTATTCACGATCGAGTGCAACTGAGAACTAGCAACTACGATTATTTTACAATCACAAACATTAAACACAATTTTTGATTACACAGTGATCGATTACTGATACTCCTGACCAACATATCTGATAAAGACGATTTGAAACTCCAAATCAACTCGAAAACTGTTGAAATTTTTGAGCTGTTACCAGTGTGTTTTATATAACTCAATACTCGATGCAGGACCGCAGGAAACGGCACGCCTAGATATTGAATGCTACGTGAAACAGGATACTGCCAGTGCGATCCATGACGTGAAACTGATTCCATGAACAAATATCAAAGATCAAAGATCAAAGATCACTCACGCTTGTTCCGATGGAACACGGCGATGGTGCCATTGGCGAGTGCGGCGAAAACACGGCCCGCCACGTACCTGCAATAACTCGATTACCGTAATCCAGAGAATCGTCGCATTCACTACACTAAAATAATATTCCTGTCGAAAATTCTACAAGACTTTACATTAGCATTCGTCGCCATCATCACCACACTCACACGATGGCCAGTACCGCGTCCGGCATCTTGATGCGTCTCAGGCACTTGCGCCAGTCCGTGATCGACGAATGTACGTAGATACTATATTTAAAAAAATGAAAATTCAGAGAAAATATTAAACACGGAGATTTTCGAGATTCATTAGAGAAGTTCAGACATGTTTCTAAGTCAGTGATGTAATTAAAGTGACTGCACGATTTTCGCTTCACAGACTAATGAAGAGCTCATTTAATTTCAAATTTCGATGAGAAGGGAGTCTCAGTAATAAAAACAAACGACTCACTACTGGCTCTGGCTGCCCATCCAGACGGTCGGCTGAGCCGTGTCCATCACTCCATCCGCTCCGCCAACCACGTCATACGCGGCCATCGCGTCGCGGATGTGAGGCGGAAGCGCCGAGCGACCGACGCGGCGAGCGGGAGCAGCCGCTTCCTCTGCAATTCACAATCAACACTGATCTTTGGTCTCTGTTAAGTAATGATGCCGGACCGAATACTGCGCTCTCCATTTTGCACACTTTATTACCGGTCCGAGCCATGCGATAGTGTGCAGAATGGAGAGACCCCTATTCGATCCGGCATCACTACTCTCAGGTTAAAAGCGAAAGAAAATAAAGCAGTGGAAGCAAGAGGAACTGAGGAAAGGAAATTAATAGACCAGTAAAGGTGCGCTGTTCAAACATTAATCTAAGATAGATTATGAATATTTCTACTTCCAAACATCACAAAAATGGAAATTTCTGTCTATTTCGGCACGCCTCCGCTTTTCCTAGCAAATAAATGAGCAAGGACACTTCAAATATCGAGCAATCTAGTATGTGCAAACCACACCACCACCACCATTCCCTGTGAGTGACCACACGCCTACAGTATCCGGGTTACAGTACTCCACACACCGATTGACTGTGCCCCCTACCTCCTCGTTGCTCCGCCCACTTTTCCAGAGGGATGCAGGGACCGCGCAGGGCCGGCGAGAACTCGCGTGCCTCTTCGCCCTCTGGTATCGCCTCGCCCCGCCTCCACGATGCTGAAGGCATACGGTAGGTTGGAGGATACGGTAGGTTGAGGGTACGGAAGCCACAGGAGACCGCGAGATAGAGAGACTATCGAGAACTGGGCTGACGAGCAATTTCAAGGTTACTGTAATCCTCTCTATAGTCACGGGATACGGTATCGATCGAGCTTCAAATTCGTACAGCAAGCGAGTCAACGTGCAAACTTTGGTCTGAGTAGATGAAGACCCGGAAGGAATGGAGGTTACGGTAGATCCTATCGTTAACTGAGTTCGGAGACTCTACTACGGACAATGATCGTTCAGAGGCGTGCCGAGCGTACTGTACAATTATTGATTTATATTATAACTAAATAACGGAGTGTCGAAAGGGGATGGGTTAGACAAGCCAGGGTTAGATCTTATTTTCAACGGGCAGAAATAGATGTATTTTAGTGAGGACAAAGGAAGAGAGCACTCAGGGATTGGCTTGCGACACACAGATATCATGCCACTGTAACATGTACTCACCGGGAGCGTCCGATCCTCCTGCCGCAACCTCGCTCACGCTGACTGAAAAGGGCGCGAATTGACGACTACTGTAACCCCGTGATCTACTGTAACCTCTTGCATTAGTGACGCCTGATCAAACAGTGATCTCTCCATCCCGCAGTCTATCTCGCCAACAAGAGGTAAGCGATAGTGTGCAAAATGGAGAGATCTACTTTTCGATCTGACAAGGCTACCGTACTCTTCCCTGCCCACTCACAGTCTCTCTTCCGCTCGGGACTCGGTTTGAGGTCGATGGTGCATAGTGTCTCCACTCCATCCTCTGCTGCCTCCATCTTACGCAGTTCGCACCACTCGATGCAACCCAGTTCCACCGGGTCGAGACCTGGATATGAGCAGAAGTAAATGGATACGAGACGAAATGAGATTGAGCAACCCTCAAATTGTTTTCAGTTCAATAGGTAGTGTAGCGCCAAATTAGCGGGTCCAGACCTGATCCGAAGGGGAGCATATTTTTTGTTAAATTCAAAGACGAGCCTCACGCGCATTGTCTAGTTTTCAAATCAGGTTCAGATGAAATTGTGATAAAACATCAATCCTCCATGCAAGTTGGATTAACAGATCCTTCTGATTCAGACTCGATTTTGTTAATATATCATTTCCAGATTCCGTGATTTTTGGTAACAACCAGGTTCTCATTGCACAACATCCACACATATTTTACAAGAAGATGTGGTATAGCACCAATCTTCAATTTTTTAACCGGTTTCACCGCCTGAACTATGGATATTCTTCTTTTTTTTTTTACCGCACATGACGATTCTATTGAATATTACTTAAGATTGAGCTTTACAGCTGAGCTGAGCTGAGCTTTGAGCTTTGTTAGTTGCAATTTAGTAGCACCGATGCTCCTACTCATACTCATCACATAAAAAACTCCCACAGCGCACAGGCTACCGTATCCCCTATTCTTTTCACAGTATTCCTATCCGCTCACTCTCCTACCGTATCCCCCTCCACTCACCAGCCGGGCACTCCTTCAGTCCTCCACTTCCTCTCAGCAATTTCTTCGCTTCGACCTCATCCATTGATGGATCCGACTCGAGTACACCTAAAAATGATGAGATATTCTAAACCTGAGATATGCTGCTCAGCAAGTAGCACCTCTGTAGAACCTTTTTTAAAAAAAAAATTACACGAATAAAATTTCGAATAAGATAGGAGAAAGGCCAGTATAAAATGCTGGTCAACTAGTGAGCTATTGTTTTAGTAGAGGCGAGGCAACCGTGCATGAATTGCACAAACGTTAATGTTTTCCTTTAACAGGAAACACAATAACACCGATTCTCCTGGACCGATGCTCGACTGTAAATTGCTACCACTACTACGCTCGTCATATACTACATAATGAAAACTTCTAGTAAATTCGTTGCCCCAGGTAGATCTTGATTGTCTCACCTGGCACGGATGTGATGCTGAGTAGATGGGAGTCACAGACGTGGAAGGCGTCCACGACGTTGTTGGGGTTGTTGGCGTCGAGGATCGCCACGTGAGATCGACCCTGAGGGAGGAAAACCATCATTTATACACGGTGGTGTAAACGAGATGCAACTTTCTCTCATAGGACAAACCAGGAACAATGAAAAATCATTAAGATTTGGCTTTTGTTAAAATACATGCTGCACCGATGTTCCTGGATATTCTCATCGCACAAAAACATCCTCACATGCTGTCTTGATCATTCTATTATGATGTAAACGGCAAATTCTCCATTTTATTTTTGTTGTTGTTTTAAACCGAAGACTATAAAGGATCAACATTTCTCTAAAACCATTTGCACCCTTGATCATTCCCTGTATCTCCTTATCACCGGGTCATATCTACAATCTAACCAATTTCCATTCAGTTTCTTGATCACTGTATGAATCCCGATCCTCTTTCAATCTACGGTACTGCCATTTTAATCTATAGATAATAGATAATGATAATATATAATAGATACTTTACACATCAATAATCCTTTTCCAGTGTATCCCCCCCCCCATCTAATCCCAAAAATCACCGATAACTTGCCGTACTCCTTCCCCAATAAATCGATAATCTCTCACCTGATTGCTGCTCGCCACCCACACCATCGAGGAGGAGGCCCATTCGGAGGAGAAATCGAGAGGGGAGGAGAGAGAGGAGGGAGGGGCTGCAAAGGGGGGGGGGGATGTTGACAATGTTGAAGGAGATAAGTGAACGATATCAATCACAAGATCCCTCCTCGCAAACTTCAGGTAACAGTGAAACGCCAACTATCCGGCAACTCATTTAATTTCATTTGCAGTTGCAGATGTCCCCCTTTTCTTACCATAATTGTTTTGCCTTTTTAGTCAGCATCTGTTTATGTTACTTAATCAACCAGGGAGCAGCTAGACTGACCTTGGACTGGACTGCCAGCTTGTCCGGCCGCGAACACGGCGGATTGCTGGCCGACGATGAAGGCGCCACCTCCCGGCACGCGGCCGCCACGAAGGATCACACCCGTCGCACACCACACCTGAAATTCGATTACTATAGCTGAAGCGATGCATTGTGAATTAATAAAAAAGAACAAGCGAGGATTGAAACACATTTATAAATTGTCGAAGTCTCAAAAGTACCCGGAAGCCTCGTTTCAACTACACCTTCTGAAGTTATATGTATATCGATGCAAATCACAATTCAAAAAATATCGTAATTTTCAAATCCTTTGAATTGACTGTGAATCAGCCCTCTATTGCTATGCCTCTCCAACTACGCATCAAATCTCTCTCCTGAAACCCCATTGTGCTTGGTCGCTTTCCTATTCCATCTCTCCTCACCTTGAGTGATGGTTGCTGGTCGAGTAGTGGTCGACAGCAAACGGGCACTGGCACCGAGGGAGGAATCGCAGAGGAGGAACCTGCATATTTCATCATAATTAGGCAATCATCCGTAAAAAAGCCTAGAAGTTTACACTGTCATCAGCCTACATCAAGTAAACACATTCATATTTATCACATTGTATGTCACTTCGATTTCCTTGTCACCCGCTACAGAACTGTGGTGTACAGTCTTCCATCGCACTATCTCTACAGTATAATGCTCGCTACAGTACCCCTCCCCCTACCGTACCTTCTCCAGCCGGGGCGACACTCCATCCGCATGCCTCCAGTCTCCCTGCAGCCGCTTTCCTCACTCGTTCCCTCACTTGTCTATACTGCTCACGGCGCTCCGCTTGACGACGCTCAGAGATACTGTAATATTGTTGTAAGTATTAAATTATTAACATTAACATAATTAATTTATTTATTGAAAATTGAGGTATTGAATCACTTAGAATTGGCTATTTTCCACACGAACCCAACGGACCATTGATGGAACAGTTTCAACTAGGATAAATGACAAGGAGGGAACCCAAACATCACGGGAAATAAAAATCGTAACATCCGCTATCAACCATCGAATCTTATTTATTCGCGTCCCAGGGCAGATTAAGATAAATATACTAATTTCTCTAGAAACTCCAAATAGCCACAGAGGACGTCCAACGATCAAGGATCAACTCACATATCTCCATCGATAAAGTCAGCACTCTTCGTCATCTTCGACGTTGCCTTTCGAGAAATCGGATCTGAATATAAATTACTCATAAAATTCATATAAAACATTATTATCTGCTTATGGGAAAAAAAACAACCACAGTCATGATAAAATTTTTTGAAAAAAGGTCTACGAATATTACCAGAGAATTGAGCTGGCACTGAAAGCTCGTAGTTGAAACCCGTAATAGCCGAGAGACGACGCCCAAAAATTAAAGATATTTTTTCCTTCTCACCCGAGTTCCTTCCCCTCCTTGGAGGCGGTGCTGCGTCTCCGCCGAAGAGACCCGCGAAGCTGCAAGATGAGTTTCATGCATCATTCAACATATTGTATAATTTATCCTTCATAATATGTGCCTGTTGCACTTCGAAATATAAAATAATGTATGAATGTATAGCGCAGTGTTCCGGTTTCAGCCACTATTCATCTCGTCGCACACTCTGCTTTCCCAATCATAGCATTGTCGACATTGAAATTTTCATAACAAAAATTGTTTCTATCAATAAGTAAGCTTACATTATGAAATAGTTGAGAACTCACAAGTCCCACATGCCTCCCTGTTTCTTGGCGGCTCCCGTTGTGGTTGCTTGCATTTTCTTTGCCCTCTGCATTTCCGTCCACTTCACTGTCTCTTCCAACTCCATCAGACGCTCCTGAAAGGAAAAGGATGATACAGTATCCGAGAGCTACCGTAACCAACATATTTTTTTCTACACATTCAGTACACTACAATTGCTTTAACATTGAAACTTGACGAATAAACTGTTCACCGCATCACCAAATCAACTGGACTCAAACATCAATATCATATGTTCGATATAGATTTTGTCACATATAAACCAAATATGTAAATAATCGTAAATCCTGATCTACAATACCCCTTAATTCCCGCTACCGTACCTTGTACTGGTTTCTCTCCAACAGAACCCTCTGCATTTCTCCTCTCGTGAATCGCTTGCGCTGCGCCATCGGAACGTCCTCTTCCTTCTGAAAAAAAAATTTATTTTAATATTTTATAATCATGTAGGCTCATTTGTGCTCCACATGTTTCTCAAAGCACAATCATTGATGATCCGACAGTGATCCGCACACAAACTTGTCAGGCATGATAAAAAAAAACATTCTTTTAAAATTATTCGAATTAATTCCACTTTTTTCAAACTCCAGGGATATTTCGGTTACGCTATTTGCTCAAAATACGAATCTTTACCTACGATCGTTAGTCTTGTCATATTGTTTGCAAAAAAAAATCTAAAACTCGTCCTCACCTCATCCACCTCCGTCTCCTTATCCGCGAGCTTCTGCTTCATCAGCTTCAGCTCCACCTGTCAATCAATAATTAGTTATACAGTAACCTCTAACGTACTTACTTCCTTCATTGTCTGATACCATACCTTTCACGTATATCGTAGTTGTCGTTTACTAGCACATGCTACCGTAATCCCCGATCTGCCGTAACCCTCTCATCATCTCCATCCTCACTTCCAATCCCGTGATCGTCTCTCCCATCTTGGCTCGAACCATCTCGTGTGATCGAATCTCCTCCCGGAGTATCTCTTGTTCACTGAAAAGGAAAAAAATGAAAGAAAGCGACGTGTGTCTCAGGAAACTGAGACACACGTCGCTTTCTTGTTTTACCCGCATCTTATGAGCATACGTTTATTTTCTCAATCAATCGTAGTAGATTCTAGTCTATCAACAAAAATAAAACAAGCATCAATTGAGTCACTAGCTATTCCACGTTTCATAATCACTTTATGAGCTTTCGTTCCATTCCAATATAATAGTATCTCTGCGTTTCAAACTCAATCTTACCTGCTCAATTCATCCACTTGTGCGATGAGATCATTCTTGACGATATTGAGGGCGTTCTTCATATCCAGTAGTTCAGTGTTCTCCTTGATCAAATTCTCCACTTCTCGGCCCATTCCTGAACGATTTCATCATCTTATTTGCCCCACTTTCATCATCAATACGCAATCTCTCCGCACAGTATACGGTATTCTTCTCATTAGGTTCTTCCCAGCCAAAAGCGCTCTTCCATGCCAACCAAGTCACATCACGACATTCTCTCGTTACCGTAATCCTCTCAATATCTTACCGATGAAGGTGTCGTTTACTGAAATCAAGCATAATTTAGCCTTTTTATTTTATTTAAGCGATTTGCATAAAACCAAAAATCGAGCTGAACTTATTACTGCTTGAAGCAAGCCATGCTATACTCTCACAAGCTACAATAGGGGGATGGGAAGGTTAGTCTAGAGATGTCGTTTAGGTGAACAGCCTTCTCCATTCTGCACACTTTCTCGGAAATCTGAGTGTGCAGAATAGAGGGGGCTAAGTGCGAAAAGGCATCCCAAACTACAGTCTACAATCTACAAACCACAGACTACAGACTACAAATGCAGCAGCTGCAGCACCTGCGACATCCGCCGAGTCGGTCGTGCACGTGGTACTGCTGCGTGCGGCAGCCGCGACCCGCACGACGAAGGCCTCGTCGTCCTCAAAGTCGTCGAAGGACACCGACGCGCCGCAGTCGTCGTCCGCGAGGGCGCGTGAGACCGCCAGGGAGCGGCCGTCCGTGTCTGGATGCGTATCCGACGACGTGTCCGCGTCTGCACATGGCACAATGAGAAAGAAAAAGAGAAAGCGGAGGCGCGGGCATGGTCTCTCTCCATTTAGCACACTATCTCGCATGTTTGACCGGACAGTGTGCAGAATGGAGAGTGTCAAACCCAATATCGCATCCATATAGAGTACGGTAACCATCGATCGATCTATCTATTAGCTACCGTACTCTTATCATGCGCGCACAGTTTGCGATAGGATCATCAACTGAGGATGGAGGGGCTACGAAAAATTAAAAGTGCGGGCAAATCTGAGAAATCTCTGGGGTGCATTAGGTCACAAATTTACGACACGTGTATGGTCCTCAAGCGACACTTTACAACATCGAGATATCGATTGGGGAGGTCAAAACACGATCCAGAAATCGATCGATAATTACCGGCTGAAGCGAATTCCGCTGGATCTACGAGGTTCCCTGAGAAGAAAAAGGGGGTAAATGAATGCCGGAAAATTCAGAAGCCAAAAAGAAAGCCCAAACGATTATTTGAGAAAAGTAAAGCAAATTGAGCACTCGGAGAGGGAATTATCGCTTCATCTCTTCTAGTCTACAGTAATCCAAACTGAGGATAGTGGGTGTGAGAGGTTGTGTGGTGGTCACACTCTCTAATCAGACAGTGGTGCATGGTGTGGGTGAAGTTTCCTAGTGGATACTGTAAATTGGCCAGAAAAAAATCGATAAATATACCTGTGAGATCCGCGCCGAGTGAGTCATCCGGCTCGCCACGATCGCTGAAATAAAATCATAATATTTTGAAGATTTACTTTCACCGTTTAATATTTTGAAATAAAGAAGATCTGAAAGGAAAAACGATATTGATTGGTTGATTTTATTCGGTTCCACTAATCTGATACGCACGATCTACGCTTTCTCCATCAGATATCTATAACATCCTCGTGTAACCAGGAACTCCATGACGATTCTTGTGGAGTAGAGTTGAGATTGGTTGAGTATAGGCTGACTCATAAGTACTGTAGCGATAGGTGCAGTGTGGATGGGACGGAGCTTAAATACTAATAATTTATTAATACAGTAGGAAAGGGGAGAGGAGGGAGAGGGGAGGGGGTCGGTGGTTGGAGATTGGAGAGAAGATGGGGAGACGATGGAACTGAGGATCTGAGATCCTTGGATGGATACTGTAGAGGACTTGGTGTCCTGGATTGATGGAGACTCGCGTCACCCAGTTGGGACTGCGCGCGAGGAGAGGTTCTGTGGGTCTCTCTGGTTGGATGGGATCTCTAGGAGATCACTGGATTGGATTGGATTGGAGGGACATGTGCCCAGACGATGGAGACTCGCGTCACCCAGTTGGGACTACGCGCGAAGAGAGAAGACGGCGTCGATTCTGGCGAGAGAAGGGACGAGAGGCCCTTTTATACCTCCCGTGTGCTGGCGTGTCGTGAGAGGAACCATACTCGATTGGCATGTAAATCGTCTCTCACGAGGGAGCACCAGACGGGGTTAGGGCGGGGAGTATGCAAAAGCAGGAGAGAATGGGATTGGGGACGTGAGGAATGAGAAGTTCGTATGCTAATGGGATGGAGTGCGTGTGGAATTGAAGATGGATGGGAATGATGACGTGTAGTATTGGATTGGGGAAAGAAACTATGGAATGGATTGCGTAAGAATGACGACAGAAAGAGTAGTGACTGTGAGTCGCTACAATCATTTTCACAATCTGATTTGAGCAATTTATTTGGGTAAAAATCCGGCACTAGAGCTATCTGCATTTACTCACACTGGTATCCTCTCAGGTGGTCCTGCAGCACTCTCAGCAGGAGAGGTGGCTGCGCGGGCGGAGGATGGAGAGGAGGCCAAGCGACCTGTAGGATTGGAGTTTTAAGGGGTTGGTAAGACCAGATATACTTTATTTAAATTGATAGAAGGTCCACTGTGGTTGTAAAAAAAATACCTTAAAATTCAACGCCGCCTATAACGTTTTCATTGTGATCATGCCACACTTACTCGATTCTCGTTTCAATGAGTTGCCAAGACCAGTGGGCGAATCATTCGTTTGATAATCGGTACATCAGGTGAGGAAAACAAAATAACTCCTTGAAAATAATAGATTGCTCAATTTCCAACAATCTAAAAGAATGCTAGACGCTACGTTTTCAATCAGATAAAAATTCGCAGCATCACTATGTCATACTTTTCACAAAACAACTTCGGTCACTTGAAGTGTTCCTCCTCCTAACAACCCTTAAGAAACCGGCAATTCGCAGTGCCAGTACTTTCGCCGTTTCAACGGTTACCGAAAGCGCCTACGCCCATGTATTTTTGATAAGAGTAACATTCTCAAAAATAGCCCCATCAATCTCTGCAGCCCCTTCTTCTCCCCCACCGGCAGCAGCTGCAGCCCGTTCCTCCTCCTCCTCCCTCGGCGAGGTCTCGATGTCGGACGGCGACCCGAACTCGTCCTGGTAGTCCACTGAAGCGATAATCGATATTTATCTCCCATTTACCATAACCGGTTGAGCTACAGTATACAATCAATCGACAATCAGTCGACTTGTCATTAAAAAAGTCAGTGCTCGATCGAAGGCTACCGTACCCTCATTTGAGATGTGATTGGCCAGATTGACGTCCATCGTCGTGGACTGCGTCATGTGGGCCGAGATGAGATCGGAGACGCCGCGGATAGAGGAAGCATCCACGGAGGTCGCCATGCCCAGTCTGCAGCATGATACATTTATTTTGGATCTATTTTTTTAAATGACGGTGTAATTTTTTTTTCTTCGGAATGTTTCAAATACAAGGCCGAGTAACCATTAGCACATCGCTTACACCTTGGGGGATATGGCCATGTCGCAGCAGAAATCTTGCTGGGAGCTCTTGATGCCACAGCACCGTTTCCAGATTTCCTTCCCAATTTTTATTTTTATTCTATTCTATTCTCTAGTTCGGGATATGATGAAGTGTAATTGAAGCAGTGCAAACAACTTCAGGATATGATACCATCATAGCTCAAAGCTGCTGGGGTCCAATGAGGTTTTCCAATGTGCAGTTTTCAATCACCTATCTTCTAATTGCTTTCCCATTCTACAGCTTCCCGCCTCCACTCTACCATACCCTGTTCCATCCTACCGTACCCCTCTCCCTTCACTCACTTTCCTCCCCTCATTTGCTGTCCGGGCACGGGCATACTGTTCATCATCTCGAATTTATCCGATCCCATCAGGTATTTGGTTCTCTCCATGTGGTCGATGTGCGTGCGCAGCAGCACGTTGTATCTATAAATTAATTATTTGATATTGTCTTACTGTTAATTTATTTTATCAATACTTAAATAAAAATAAAATGAAGTGATAAACCGAGAGGTGGTCGATCAGCTTTTAGTTGGTTTTGTAAAATATATCTATAAATAAGCGCTAAAACGAGATTCGGACTCCTTTCACAATATTGGTGAAACACGGATTCAAAATGTATCAAAATGTACCTTTTTTTTTCGTTTTTTTTTAAATTTATTTTTCGAATGGAAGAGAGACTGATAATTTTGTCCGGGCTTTTTCAAGTCGATCAAAGATCACCCCCCTCCTCTCACCTCTCATGGAGTCTCTCGAATTCGGCCTTCTGGTCGGCCTCCCTCTCTTCCAGTCTCGAGGCTGCAAAGAAAATATTCAACCTCGGTATTTTTCGGTTTCCGAATTTATTTTAATTTTTTAGCAGATCTGAGTTTTACAATTGTTGCTCTATCTTGTCTTCCAAAATTCATACTATTCAATTCAACGACGCTTCTGTGAGTAGCATTGATAAAGGGTGGGAAAACAAGAGACACGCCAGAGAGGCAGACGGAAGCGAGAGATCACACAAAATCGAGAGAGTGCGCTTGGCTGCTCATTTCCTTCTGCATTGTTTGCTCTCCGAAACGGGAAAAAGGGAATCCTCTTTCTCGATGGGCGAGAGAACGTGGCCAGGGGAGAGAGTGGTAGACGAAAAAGTAGATGCGAAATAGTGTGCAAATTGGAGAGATTGGTGAGAAACAAAACTGGAGATCTTGTGCAAATTCCGCCGAGTGGCTACACGTGACCCAATGCATGAAACACACGAAAATCGATTTCTTGGTTTCAAATATATGTGGGCCAATTGCACTAACCATATCATTCTGATCTGAGTTTCAGTATATCCATTAGGAGAGCTGACACGCAATTAATCAATAAGAAAGCAGTCGCTAAGGCAAAATAAATCCCAAAATCTACACCACTAACACTAATCAGTGGGATGCTTGGTCTTCAGACCGAGCATTCTCAATTTGTTCACCAGTACTATTGGAGTCCCAGTGTATTCGTTAGAGGAACCGCGGCATGAAAAAACCAATAAATACGCGGCAAAGTTGAAACAAAAATTAAATAAAATGCAAACTAACAGTGATCGGTGGCATTCTTTGCCTTCAGTTCCAGCATTCTCATGATGCTCTCGAGACTCTCGATTTTCGTCTCCAATTCCTTCCTCTCACCGATGAGACCATCCTCGATCTCGATATATTTCTGAAATTATTTTATTTGTATTTATTTTTATATTTATATAACGACGGGGGAGGGGGGGAAAATAATTACATTTTCTATTCCCCATCACTCTTCGAGTCAGCACAAACCTCACAGGCAGCATCGTTTTAGAAGCTCAGTGAAACACCGATTCAGAGTGACACAAAATTAGACAATCATGAAAAAAATTTCTATACCGTGATACTTCGAGTCTCACGATTCTCATTAGAGCAGCTATCACTTAATTCAATCCAATAGGGCCGGAAATCCCATGTACTCACATTATCCTGTGCCTTCCTCAGCTGCTTCTCGCGCTCGTACTGAGTGATCAGCTGCTCGTTGTCCTCCTGGTAATTAAATAATTAATTAATTCACATAAATCATGCATTATAACATTCATTTATTTTTACAGCGACGAATAGAGCAATCATTACCACTACGCTCTCACTCCTCCCTAACACCACCCAATAAAACACTAAGCCCACTGTCCTCAACATAATCATTATCCCACCGGATGAGTCGATTAAAAGTAGGCAATATTTTAGAAGAAAAAAAACGGAGCGGTATTGACTCTAAGCTCCCAGTCCTCCCTAACACCACCCAGTCCAACACGAGATCACCTAGTCCCCAACACCATCCCCATTCCATTATATCCATGAATAAATTACTCATTAATTAATTAACAAACCAACCTTGAGCATCTCCAGATCCACACTCATTTCCTCCTTCTCGAGATAGGACATGTCGAGTGCCTCCAGCACATTGACAACTAGTGGCATCAGATTCTAAAATCAATAATTGTCGATCATAATATTTGTAGCTTTTATCCTTTTCCTAAGAGTGTGTGCTGAACGACAATCATCATTGTGACAATGGAAAGTGCCATTGATGGAATTTCGGCCCGGGAGATTTGAAGTTTCGCATCTCATTCAAACCCGATAAATATTCGCGAGATATGATTTGCAATAGATGGCTAATTACACTTCCAATAGATTCTAATAACCGAAAATGAATCATCAAATACCCGGTAGGTATGGCTATTCTAATAGAGGAAAGAACTCCGGAAAGTGATAACGGACAGGTTGCTTGGGGGGGGGGGACAAACATCGCAAATTTACAAATACCCACCTTAACCGAGTCTTCTCCGACCGAATTTATCATCTGCTCAAACTCTCGGTAGATACTCGCCGCCAGATTTTGCACCTTAACAAATCAATCGATACCGCAATCATACCGTACTTTTCTAAATAATCGATCGATACCGTAGAACTATACTACTCTAAATTATCGGTCGATACCATAAACCTACCGTATTCTAGAATATAAATCAATACCGTAATCCTCGATTATCGATTACCTTCTCGCTCATGACTCGCGTCGATTCTTCCGCAGCGCCCATGGATGGCGAGCCGCCCGAGCCGTACACGACCTTCAATATCCATAGATTATTGATCGATTGATAAACATCGGCCTACCGTACTACTCTACTATTACACAACGACACAGTCACCACGCCACTTCATCCATAATAGATAAGCCTACTGACCACTAACCATGTCGTATCGGTTTTCGGTTCTAACCATTTTGCACACCATCTTTCCGGTCAAAGATACGATAGTGTGCAGAATGGAGAGAGCCAAATCGAAAGTACACCACCATTTAGCACAAAGCACGGTCAGTCATTCAAATTCACGACATGAATCATACCCCTTCCTTCCTGCTCTCATTTCCCGTTTCCTCCGAGTCCCATAATTCTCGCAATTAGCTCTATCGCAGAGCCATTATTTCCCCGAACGATTGATTTTGCCTTGTTCTCACCACCCGGCAAATTCTAGATGCACCTATGATATTGAACGCCAGAATCGCGCTCATTTTACTGCCATCACCATATTCGTCATAGAGGAAACAATACGCATACGAATGAGTTTGCCTTGCTCAGCAAACCTGTCGAATTCTAACCACACCTCTTATATTTAGTAATAGAACTATCTCTACCCCAATTCTCAGCTATCCTCTCTTTCAAGAAACAATAAGCGTGTTTGCGTAACTCATCTTCTCCCGGTGACTAGTGATGTCGCTTTTCCGCTCTCTTCATTCTGTACACTCTCTCATCTGTCTAACCGGCGAGTGTGCAGAATGGAGAGAGCCACAACCGAAATGACATCCCTCCCGGTGACCTACTCTCCCCTTTCCCACAGCATTCATAAGGAGCGAGGGACTAGTATGATTAAGTGGAAAGAGGCGCTCCTCTGTCAACCCTATTGTTCTTTCCTCCCCACTAGGATTCTCTCTCCATTCTGCACATTATCTCGGCTGTTTGGCCGGCGAAGGAGTGTGCACAATGGAGAGAGCCTGAGCCATCACTACACCCATTCCCCCCTTGGGTATATAGCTAACCAATGAATCACGCCCTCCCTTCTCACGCATTTGAACTTCTTTCCGGTCTGGGCGGGTGGCAAAACGTCAATAAAAGTGCGCGCGTTTCACGCCCAATCGTTTTCACTAGCGATACCGCTCTCTCATTCAGCACACTATTTCTACGGTTAGACAGAGAAGAGTGTGCAAAATGGAGAGAACGATCCGACAACAGAAGTTCTCTCGCTATGCAAATCGCGCACAAAATCTATCTATCGATCGATGTAATCGTGATGATTTCCGTGAATCAGAGGAGAAAATGGAAAACAAGTGATAGCGAGAGGGTGCGCTATTGACGTTTGATTGAGTCTTTTTGACAAGAATTTGATAAATTTTATTGATTTTATGAAAGTAACTGATTGTGAGAAAACGAACGCAGAAATGGAATAAATACAATGAATTTTGGACTGGATAATCCTAGACTAATCCATCCAAATTTTGGAATGAGTTGGCAAATAGCGCGCGTAATGTGAGTGATAATACTGACCAGCGATGGGGCGGTCGGTCGTCGGCGGTGATAAGGATGCATTGCCAATTGGGATGGACAGGCACCCTCTGGTCTCCCGCCACGACTATCGATCGCGATTACGGTATGTGTGTCACAGTAATCGTCGGGAGATGGGGGGGGGGGGAGGGGAGGTTGGGGTGAGGTAAAAAACTAGGAAGTGTAGGGGGTGCGTCTCTCTTCTACGTGAATCAGTGATTGGGAAGGAGGGAAGCGAGAGCACTGCTTTTCTCCCTATCTTTCTCTATCTTCTTTGGGGGAGCGAGGAGGGAAGGGGAAAGAGAGAAAGAAGAAGAAGAGAAGGCTTTCAATACAGTTAGACACAGAGGGGAGAGGCACCAGACAGCGAAAGAACCACGGGGCAGCGAATATCAATTGATTCGGAGCGATTTCTGGTTTTGAATGATTGCCGGCTTGAAATTGGAATGATTATTGGAATAGATGGAACCGCGCCCTTGCTTCCGGTTATGCTCACTCCCTGTAACACCCTCTCCCTTCAATCGAGTTGGATTACCCCGAGAAAACGGCTCGGGTCTTATCTCCCCATCGAATCTCGGAGAAAGCCCCGCTCGTAAACCCTTCATGACCCTGACTGCACTCGCTGTTGCGCGACTGTACTATGCCCCACTAATCTGCGACAAATAGGAAACGTCGCCCACAAACCACACCACTACACGCACCACATCGCTCACCCATATAGATTCCCTTTCGTCGCCCACACCACACCACGACTAGATTTCGGTTGCCTGGTGACCTGTGTCTATCACATGGACGGCGTTTCTACCGACTATCGACCTCTTTTTTACAATACCGAACAGCCTATTTGGAATGATTCTTGGAATGGATGAGAATGTATGCTGTCTGGTCTTGCAAAGTAGGGCCTGCGTTCGGTCTACGGTTCGAAATACGAGTATCCGTTTTTGACCGGGGAAAATTGTCAAATCATAAGTCGATTACTCGTATTTGACACTAGGAAAATGGCATTTCGGGTTTCGCCCTCTACATTCTGCAGTCTGTTAGGCAAACGATAAAGTGTGCAAAATGGAGAGAGCTCAGAACTCGAAACGGCGCCCCATTTGGCACTATAGACACCACAGCTTACGAACAACGAGAGGACGCACAGCTCTGACTCGCTCCATGCAGAGACTGACCTCCGACGCCGCCGAGCTCGTCGTCGACGCCGCCATCTGATCCTGGGCCCCGACGCCGGGAGTCGGTGAGGACATCTGCTTTTGGAATGATTATTGGAATGGATCTGCCCCGTTTGGGAATGGTTATTGGAATGGATTGAAATCATCGGGTGAATATACTCTACTCATAGTCTCGGACAGAGGTTTCAGAATGCGATTAAGATAAATCATCACATGATGTCACACCCGTTGGGGTGTATCAAACAGACAAATAAAATAAAAATAAAATAAAAAATTAAATAAATAAACGTAGAAGCGCTCACCACTATTAGACTGACTGACACACCAAGGATCAGGGGATTCAGCAGTGGGACATGCACTGCAATGAGCAGTGGTAGATCAATGGTTGGAATGGATTTGCAAATGGGGTAGATCAATGGTTGGAATGGATATGAAAATGTGGAATGGATGAATCGGAAGGAAAACTAATTCGGAAAAAGTGGGCTATTAAAAGGACAACAGTCGAATAAAAGCTGCTAATTAAGAAGAAGAAAGACAACTGACGAAGAGAGGATCGAATAGGAATTCATGGATGTGACGAGCGATGTCATTTCAGGTCTTGCTCTCTCCATTCTGCACACTATTTGAGAGAGACGAAGGAGTGTGCAAAATGGAGAGAGTAAATGACATCCCCAGTGACGAGGAAAAGAAACAAGATGTGGGAAGAGTCAGCCTTTCGGGAGCGATCGGTTAAACACACAAACGAAGGTTGTGAAAGCGCGTGCAGAAAAAAGTGTGGAGCCGAACTGGAGTTTCAGGACCACAACACAGTCACAAACTACAGTAGACGAGTAATTCGAGCTTACAGTGTAAACGGGGGGAGCGCGAGCTGTTTACCAAATCGATACACAAGGAGCGATGATGTGGCGGAGAGGGGCGGGAGAGTTCTTACAAGAAGAGACAGTCAGTGACAACAAGAAGGGACAGTTGATAGACACACTGTAACTGAGGAAAAACGAGAAGAAAACAGGCGAAATGAGACGAATTATGCATGAGCGAGAGTGCCACCTATCCCCGAGGGGAGCTTGAGGGGCGCGATAATCGAGCGGTGGCAGGGAGGAACGAGAGAGCACACAAGCTCACCGGGAAACCGAGGAGAACGGGCTTATCTCGATTGCAAACAGCAAGCAAATAGATAGATAACGCCTGCACTCACGCAACAAATCATGCGCGTTCGCGATATCAAATCGAACGAAAGGACGGTGACATTACTATGCCAATATAATTGGATGATGGCAACACAGGTGAATACGAGCCGCGCACTCCAGCGAAAGTGCGAGTGAAGTCGCAATAATAATGAGCGTACAGGAAGGGCTAGAGGAGGAGGGGCTGGCTCTAACTGGTAGGGGCAGAGTGTGTCATGGGGGAGGAGGGGAGGGGGATGACAATTGCATAGAGAGAGTGGACAGCTGTGAGAAGAAGGGCGTGCGCAAATCAATGGGAGACCCCAGCCCTGCCACGCTCAGCGGGGACCGGAAATTCGAGTGCCGGCAAATGCCGAATAGAGCACGATCACACGGCGGACTGAAATCCTACCCTAGCCGAAAACCGTGGCTAGAATTTGTAAGGCAGGCTCCGCCCAACTGCCACTAATGATAGAAAGTTTATTTACACGCTCCACCCTACCGCTAAACATAGAGAGTGCTCCAGCGTCCCCCGAAGATTTCGAGAATATGCACATCATAAGTTCAAATATTTGATTTTTTCCCGCGTTTCTCAGGGAATTCAAAAACGTTGACACTGATATAATGGCTGGTCCTGTCAAAGAAACCTGATTTTTCTTCCGTTTGAATCGCGCGCCTTTTGTAGGTACAAACTGAGTATAATTTTTCGCTGCTCGTCATTTTTACTATCCATGCGGTCCGGGTGTCGGTAGGATTTCAGTCCGCCGTGCGATCGTGCTCGAGCCGCTAACCGACACAAGTTTCGCCTAAACAATGCGTTATTTCTCTACTTATGAATTATATTTAATCAAAATACGGACTAATAAAAGAATAATATAACGGATATCAGCTCTTGAAACAAAGAAACAACAAAATAAATATTTGGAAATGTTTTCAGCTTTTAGCGAGTGATAGAAAACCAGTTCACGATCATTTTTCAAGCTTTTGCGTCAGATTTCGTGCTTCATCATCAACGATGGCGACTCCGGGCGGCCCCGCCTCAAAGTCGGCGCTCAAATGGGTCCAGAAGGAAGCGCCCTCCATGCTGGAGGGACTACAGATGGTCGTCAGGTCAGAATTAAGGCTGCCAGAATGAAGAAGATATACTCTCTCCATTCTGCACACTCAATCGACAGCTCGATTGAATGAAGAATGTGCTGAATAAAGAGAGTTGTTGTTCATTCTGACATCCCTAGTCAAAATGAAATGGAATTTGAAGCAGTAATTAACCGTAGAAGCTTGATCATGCTTGCTTCAGGAGTCAATTAGGCTACGACATTCGACAGAAGGAGAAGGAGTGCCGCTACAAATGCCTGCAAACGGTTGTGGGCGGAGGAACTGTGAGTTCTCTATCATATATATGAAGTAGATCGGTCGGATCTATCTATCTCCATTCTGCACACTCTCGCCTGCCAGACAGAAGATGGAGTGTGCAGAATAGAGAGCGCTGAAAATAAATCATGCATATACTGTGAAAATTCTATGCTCAGATTATATTAATTAGTCCAAACACGCTCCAGAAAGTCGAGTCCAAATACAGTCCAATTCCACTCCAGAAAGTCGATCCCTCTAACCCGTCGTCGTCATCATCGAACGACTTCAACCTGCCTCAGCTGCCTCCGCTGCCCAAGGATCTGCAGCGACTCGAGACCATCGCCGCCGGGCTCAAGGCCTTCGCTGGATTGGCCGCCCAGGTACTGTAGGACTCAGAAATCGATAAGATTGTAATCTACCGTAATCCTGACTATGGTGTATTTTCTCTATTATTCTACTAAAAGTTCTCACAATATTCTCTGTGGCACTGATTCCCCTGATGGATAATTTTCTGACCCACCGTAACTTCTTTACCCTGACTACCGTACTCCTCGCTCAGGGCAAATTCCCTGGAATGGGCGGGCAGTTGCTACAGGGAGGTAAGCTCACGCCGCCCACGGCACTGTTCGGTCCGCGAGACATCGTGCCCCAGGGCACCATCCCCATGGCCGCCGAGACGACGACGCACAACGGGTACGGTAGTCACACAATGGGTACGGTAGATACACAATGATTACGGTATATACAATATGGGTACGGTAGTTGAACAATGGTTACGGTAGCTATTATTTAATTAGTAGCTCTCTCCATTTTGCACACTCCTATTTTAATAGTATACGCCTCTTGAATTACAAAAGAACACAGAACAGAGTGGCTCTGATGATTTTTTGATATATATATATATATATTTTTTTTGATGATATTTTTTTTTCTTTTTCTGTAATTCGAATCCATCAATAAGGGAACAGGATACTGTACCCTACCGTACCTACACTTTCCGTATACCGTACCCGTTCAGTGAGTCGGATCTGACGCCCGAAGAGGAGGCTTTTCTTCTGAAGGCCGTGCGGTCTGTGGGCGACAAGGAGGCGGAGGCGAAGCTGCTCAGGTACCGTAATCCAGACAATCGCGCAGGGACGAACAATCTCGTGCTGTCAGCTCGCATAATTTTGCATAAATGCACTTGTTCTTACGCCCTTATGAATCTCGTATGAAACTCATCCAGATTACCGTGAAATTGCAGTGTAAATTGAATGAATTTAAGTCATATTTCATTAGGACGAAAGTGCATTGATGCAAAACTATTCGCGAATAGAAATTATTCGAAGTAACACCGTAACCTCGTTCAGTCTGCACAAGAATTACGAGCCGTCGTTGCCGGAGGGATATCGCGCCAAGACCGTGGATATCCTGAACGAAACGCACGGACACGAGCGGAAAGTGCCCGCTACCAGGATCGCCAGGTATACGGTAGCTATTGCTGAGATTGGGTCCCACAGCGACTTTCGTGATTGCCTAATCCCTAGGTATACTGTAGCCGCTGCATACTGTATCTAACAATTGGTGAGCACTGATGGGACTAAGAAATCGCCGAAAAGTACAATTGAGAATGATTTGAATGAGTTATTTTGGCTATCTTAATGTGATGAAAGTATTTAGCAAATCTACCATAATCATAGACTGTCCATTGACCGTATTCCATTAGAGTGTCGGAATTTTGGTTCTGTTGAAAATATCGCTCGAGGATCTACCGTAATCCTATACTATAGATCTACAGTAATCCATTTCAGAGTGGCGAGATTCGGTCAGCTGGCGCTCGGATTGAGTGCGGGAGCAGCGGCAGAAGTCACCAGAAGAGTATTCCGAATGAGCGGAGCGGAGGTATTCTACGAGCGATGCCGAATCGAATAGTGGTCTCTCCATTCAGCACACTGATCAGAGTGTGCAGAATGGAGAGAGCTACTATTCGATCCGGCGGCATTTATTATAGTATAATAAATATTCAGTAGATTTGATAATCGAAATATATTTTAAAAAGTAGTGTTAAAAAATAGAAAATATTCAAAATTATCCGGCAAAATCTGACCAGCTAGTTTTCTGCGTCACAACCTTTACAAGATTAGTTATGTTATTGGATAGTTGATTGGATCGCCTCTTGCACTTTAAAAATGTATACAGATCTATATTTTTAAAAAGTACATTGTTAGATTATATTTTATTGTATTTCTATTTGTTTGCATTATTATGATTCTGTATTTATAGGGAACTAGCGAGAGAGTCATCGGAGCGGATAACCTCTTCCTTACAGAGGCCAACGCCAATCGGATCGTCGAGACACTCTGCAGGGTACGGTATCTTTGATTATGGTTTGATTACGGTAGTCGTGAGTATTTGGATTTTGTTGGTGCTGAAAATTCGCTGAAAATAATTGTTATCCAAAAATATCTCTCAAAATATGCCCTGCTAGTCTTCTGCTCCACAATATTTACAAAATTCGTTAAGCTATTGGATTGTTGATATGCTCGCCCCGTGCTTCATAAAAAATCATGCATATATATATCTATACAGTAGGAGATTATTAGATACAAACTAGTCGCGATGAATACGATAGTAATCGTTGATTACAGTACACCCGTGATGTCGTTTCGGCTTCTGACTTTCTCCATTCTGCACACTCTCTCGTTTCTCTGACCGGCGAGATAGTGTGCAGAATGGAGAGAGCCAAAACCGAATTTATATCTCTACAGTACACCCATAACAGGTTCGTGGCGCTGCTCTCAAGCTCGGCCAGATGCTATCGATCCAAGACTCGGATACCGTACCCCAATACCTGCTGGATATCTTTGAGCGTGTGCGCCACAGCGCCGATTTCATGCCGAAAAGTCAGGTATACGGTACCTTTGGGCGATAATTAATTATGTGTTTTTTTCTCACTAAAATCAGTTCCATTCGGGCAATATAGTATTTAAGTTTCTTCGAAACCTGTATCTGTTAGGTGAACAATTTGAGGTACGGGTAATTTGTGATTTTTCTGCTTTGGTCAAGTAGACGGGATTCAATATGATTGATTATTAGGGACTGCAGTGCTTCCTCCATTAATTCCATTAGGATTTTTTTGCAGTTTTTAAATAAGCGCGTTTCTTGAATGTGTCAGGTAGCTCTGGGCGAATATTTTTTTCTCTCTGGTCACGACTAGAGTTTGTATATGATTGATTCCTAATAATCGAGAACGACGCGTCATTGCCCTTATTCACGTTGTGACCATCTTTAAATAAATGTGTAACCTGAATGTTCCAGGTGAACAAGCAAATGACGGAGGCGTTCGGGCCCGAATGGAGGAGTCTGTTGAAGGAATTCGATGAGAAACCATTCGCGGCTGCCTCCATCGGACAGGTACCGTAACCCGGATTACCGTATGCTATCGTAGCCCCGGCCCTCGATCGATTACTGTAGGCTAGGAGTTTGGCCTCTATCCATTCTGCCCACTCTCTCCCCGATTGGGCAGAAGAGAGACTGTGCAGAATGGAGAGGGCTGGAAATGACATCCCCACTGATGACTACCGAAATTTAGCAGTGACACAATTAAGCGACTGAAATAGTTCGTAAGATTAGGGTGGTATTTGGGATAAAAAAATACCGAAATGAAGATAATGTGATTCCGTATGACGCAAGCGCCTAGAGTACGGAACAACTCTTATTTTGAACTTTTACCGTAACCTCAGGTGCACCGTGCCCGTCTGCTGGATGGCCGAGAGGTCGCCGTCAAGATACAGTATCCCGGAGTCGCCGAGGGTACGGTAGTCAGGTTTCATTCGTCGAATTATTATAGGATTAAAAATTAAACTTCTATTATTTCGAACACTCACTTAGCCACATACCACTCAATTTCTTGGTGCTTCATATTCCTGGGATTTCCAGTAGAGAAGATACGATAGCTAAACAACTTTCAACAAGCCCATTTGATCATACGGTAGTTTTCCCGTCGTGACCAAGGCTCGATTTCAGGAATCGACTCGGACATTGACAATCTGGTGTCGATCATGTCGATGGGCGGTCTCTTCCCGAAGGGAATGTATCTGGACAACTTCGTTAAGGTATGGATTATATTTTGTTTTGCATCGAATGTTTGAAAGATCTTTAGAATTGTGGTGATACAGAAAGCATCTTATCCATATCGTGATGTAAATAACTAGCTAGGCAAATTCTCGTGCGTCTTTTTTTGTTATTTGGAAACGTTTGCTGCCTACGAACATCTATCCGATATTTAATAGAAAGTTATAGATTGGATGAAAAAGTAAGTCCTCGGGAATTTTTTTTATGGCGAATCGCTTCCTATCGCATCTTGCAATTTCCCTCACGTACCGTATCCCTTTTCTTACCGTATCCATAACCACTGTAATCCCTCTTCAGGTGGCTCGTCGCGAGTTGAAGGCGGAGTGTGACTACGAGCGAGAGGCGAGGGCGGGCCGAAAGTTCAGGGAATTGCTCAAGGACAGCAAGGACTACTATGTGCCGGAGGTATAGAGGGGAGGGGGGCATGAATATCAGTGGAACGAAATATTTTTAAATTAAAAACGATTGAGAGTTGCTTGAAACAGTATTCAGGCTAGTAGCTCTCTCCATTCTACACACTCTCTCGTTTCCCTGACCGGCGAGAGCATGTGCCGAATAGAGAGTGAGAGTATCATTCATTCTACACTAGTGCCGACGGTAAAGAGTAGATGAAGAACAGCAACCGCGGATATTCAAACTGCCTAAGGCAACTAGGAGAAAATTAGCAACAGGAAATTGACCTGTTGTATTACTGCTACTAGAGCTGATCAAATGAATTGATAACGATGATTCAGTGATTCCTAGATTCCCCGTTTCCTATCCCAAATGTTTCCTATCTGTTGATTGTGATCCAAAATCACGTGCTCACTTCATGTTCCCGTGCAGAGTTCAACATTGTCATCGAAACCTACTAAAAATAAAGCAGTTGATTTGATGTCTTCGAGATTAATCAAGTGATGAGTCGTCATCGCTTAACAATGGATTGATCATTTCGTATTGAAATTGCAAGATATTCTAAACCAGGTTGTTTTCTAGGGCAGAAATGAAACGAGTTGATTTAGTATTGCGCAAACTCATTAAGAAAATGGATAGTTCTAACTTCTAATACGATCATCGCCTTCAATTCTAACAATTTAGATCATCGACTCTCTTTCCTCCTCTCGCGTGCTCACCGCGGAGCTCATCTCGGGCCGACCTGTCGATCAGGTATGGTAGTTACAGTATCCATAGGAGTACCGTAGGCCATCGATCGGGTGAGAATACTACATTTATTTTTGGATAAGAGTACGGTAAGCAAGCAGTTATCGAAGCAATTAGTTACCGTAGTACTTTAGTAGTTCAGTTATCGATCACACGGTAGTCACAGTATTTTTGGGTGTACGGTAGGCCAGCATTTATCGATTGCCTCTTTCAGTGCGTGGACGAGGATCAGCGCGTGCGCGACTGGATCTCGGCCAAATTCATCCAGCTTTGCCTTACAGAGGTGAGAAGTTACGGTAGCTGAAGAGTACGGAAGGAATGTGTAAAGATCACCTCCTTCTACTACCTCACTTGCGCACCTTTACTGGATGGACGCTTCACTTAATGCGTTGATTCCCGACGATCAGTCGAAGGGAATTTGCTTGAGCGTGATAGTACCCTGCAATTCCAGAGGAATTTGAGCAGCACCTTCGGTGGACCGTAGGTAAATACCGTTCACGAAAAAGCAACAGTTACTGGATCACTAAGGTGATCTCTGATCCCCAGAACTTGGAGCACGAAGGTGCTCTCTGGTTCTGATTCGACTTGGAGCACGATGTTGCTCTCTGTGTCTCGAGAAGTACAAGTAAATGTGATGAAATTACTAGAACAAGAAACTAGGAAAAGAGGAGAAGAAGACGGGAAAAGTATGATAAGATAGACGCAATAAAAGGATTCCCCAAATGGCACCAAACCCCGGGTACTACAACGAATAAAGCGAACAAATTAGTATAATACTTTATAGAGGCGATGTGCCCTTACTCTAGACAACGTGTGAGCAAGAAACGGCAACGAACGGCTGGGAAAACTGATGCCGACTGGCGCGAACAATAATGATGTGCATGATATTCTAATCGGGAAACTGGAATGGCGCTGGGCACGCGTTTCGAAAAGGATGAGTATTCATTTGACGAAAAATCTTACAGTATACGGAGTTGGCAAAATGCCAGTTCGAAGGTCAGGAATAGTTCGATAGGTCATAAATTAATTATTATTATACAGAAAAATGTCTCCAGTCTTCTTGATCGTTTTCCTCGGGCAATCGGCCACCAGATGATACGCATCCTTGCAGATGTGACATGTCATGCCATCCTTGTTCTTCTGTCTTCCAGAATCTTGATCATTCTCCACAGCCTCCTTCGTGTCATATCCATACTTTGATCACTGCCAGCTTTTGGGGTGAGAATTCGTGGTCGAGAATGAGTACCAACGCCTTCGGGAGCCCCTCATTCTCTGCCATCTTCTTCAGGATTGATGACATCTCTGAATGGTCAGGGTACGACATGCACTCGATGTCCTTCCACACTCCTCCTGCCTTGGCGATCACAGAATTCTCGGGAAAGAGCATCGCAATGTTCTTCCGAGTCTTCATTTCTTCGATTCTCAACAGAACCGCGGACACGGCATCCGTCACGCTTGGATCCTCATCGTCGAATGTCACTCCAAACCTCTCCACTTGATCGACTTCATTGTCTGCATGCTTGCACAATGCCTCTTTATACGCTGTCTTGAGCGATCTGGTGGAGACGTCCTTCTTCTCAGCCTTAGACTTGATAGTTTGTCGAGCCGTCAGTCGGTCGATGGTCTTCCATTCGTCTTTCAGATCATAGAGAGCAGCGAGTTGGCGAACGTCACGTTCTCTACCTTCGTTCCTTGTAACTCCTCCACAACTGATCCTGCTGTTCTCCAACCACACTCCTTGCACTCGAAATCGGGATGGAGATGCGAGTTGACGTCACGCGAGTGTCTGGAAACAACATCATTTGATTTCATCACCAGATTCACTCGTTTCCCTCCCTTTCGCGAACTCTCATTATCAGTTTCCTCGGGTTCTGTCTTATCTTTGGGCACTAGTCTGATTCTATCCCACTGTATTTCCATCGAGTCCAGAGTCAATTCTCTCTACGGTTACAGTAGTATTAGATGTGCTTTCCACTCTGAATGGACCTTCATACTGCGTGACCATCTTCCGAATGTCACCGGGTTTCGACTCGATTCTAAGATACACTCTGTCTCCCTTCTGAGGCTTCATCTTCATATTGTGCATATTCTTGGAATCATAGATTTCCTTCATCTTCCTTCTCTCAGCCTCTAACTTGTTCACCACCACAGTTCGTGTCTTCTCCATCATCCAACTTACGCTTGTAGTCATCGACATCGATATCTACCGTGTAAGCTGGGTTCTCACGGGGAATCTGACTATTGGGCAGTCTCTCTTCACGACCGTACATCAAGAATGATGGTGTCTCTCCTGTGGTTCCGTGAGGACTTGAATTGTAAGCATATACCGCGAACGGCTATGTTTCCTCCCACTGGTCATCTCTCATCTTTATCCTTCTCATGATTTCAACGATGGTTCTATTGAATCGTTCTGTCAGTCCATTTGCTCGACTGTGATAAGGGAGAGTCAACTTCCTCTCAATCTTGAATCTCTTAACAATCTCGCTCATGATCTGATTCATCAACTCAGTTCCATTATCTGACACCAGGATCTTCGGTGTTCTTCTTCCTTGCAATACCCATCTCGACATGAATACATCAGCAACTGTCTCTGCTCTTTTATCCTTCACTGAGTAAGCCCCAGCGAACTTCGTGAAATGATCGATAATGGTAACGATGTATTTGCCACCATTTACTCCTCTCCCATCTCAATCAGATCCATGCCCACCACGTCCATCGGACTGCTTGCAATCAATGGTTGTAGCGGGGGAATCATTCTCTTCTGGGAATTCGCAAGTAGACACTTCTGACACTTCTTCAGTACTCTCTGAACATCCTTCACCATGGATTCCCAGAATACTTCCTGAGACAACTTTTGCACAAGTTTCTTTGTACACAAGTGTCCAGACAGAGGGGAGTTGTGAATCTCCTCAATGAATCTGTCTCTCCTTCCCGCAGGAATGTATAGCTTTCTCTCATGATCTGTACCCAGTAAGTAAAGGATTCCATTGTGAACCACCCAATCCGCGAGACATGTTCGTTTTGCGTTGATTCCCGAGATGGACACTTCCTCTCCCACATCTCTCTTTCCTTCTGATACTTCCTTCAGTTTCTTCAACATCTGAAGCACCCACTCATCTTTCCTCTGATCAGTTCTCCATTGATCGAGATTCTCAGATTCCTCGATCTCTTCACGATCCTTCCTACTTCTCTCGTCTTCCATTCTATCTCCGACAGTCTTACTTCTGGTCACAGCATTGACAACTACACCAACATTGTCGCTGTGTCCATCATTCTCTCCAGGCAGTTAGACTCTCGGCTGTCTGCTGAGAGCGTCAGCTACCACATTAGACTTGCCTTTGATGTGCTCAATCTCGAGATTGTATGCTTGTAGCTCAGCAGCCCATCTCAGCAATCGTGAAGCCACATGCTTTCTCTTCAATAGAGTCACCAACGGTTGATGGTCTGTTCTCACGATCGTTTTTGCACCGTATAGCATGTGTTTCCACCGAATCACTGCCTCATACACAGCCAATGCTTCTGTATCCACCACAGACAGACTTCTCTCCGAATCTCTCAATCCCCTTGAGAAGAAACCAAGCGGTCTCTCCACCTGATCCGTTCCTTTCTGACTCAATACTCCTCCAATCCCACAACCACTCGCATCAGTAGTCAGGATGAAGGGGCTCGTTCCTTCCATCGCTCCCTTCTAAACAGGCTGCATCAACACAGGGGCGGACGAGATACTTTCTTTCAGCAAGCTGAATGCCTTGTCTGCCTCGTCTGTCCACAACAATTTTCTTCCAGTGGTCACTACCAGTCGACTCAGAGGCTGCACCATCTTAGAATATCCCTCAACGAACCTCCTGTAGTAGCCAGCCAATCCCAGAAATGACTGAAGTTGAGACATAGTCTCCGGTCGCTTGTACTCTCTGACAGCTTGCACTTTCTTCTCATCCATAAGGACACCGTTTCTACTCAATCGATGACCCAGATATTCGATCTCTCCCACCATGATCTTGCACTTCTTCATGTTCACCACTCCTTCAATTTCCTGAGCACCTTGTCCAACACTTTCATATGATGTTCCTCGGTCTCGGTTGCTATCAGAACATCATCGATGTAGCAATGAACTACCCGATCCCGTCCTTCCTTACTCAGTTCTTCCTTGGAAGATCGCTGGACTGATGTTCAATCCGAATGGAAGAACCGTGAACTCGTAGGTCGCCCATCGTCGCAAACGCTGTCACTTCTGCACTCTTCTGATTCAATGGCAACTGCCAGAATCCGGATGACAAATCCATCGCTGAAAAGACGCGCTTCCCTTGTAGTGACTGTAGGATAGTCTCGATTATCGGAAGAGGGAAAGCATCCTCTCTCGTAACCTCATTCACTCGACGGAAATCAATGCATATTCGAATACTTCCATCCTTCTTCTTCACCAGGACCACAGGGGATAACCACTGTGAGTTTGATCTCTTGATCACTCCCTGCGCCATCATCTTATCTAACAGTACTCTCAACGCCGGCTTCAACGAGAATGGAACAGGACGCTCCTTCTGTCGAATCGGTTTGCAATTTTCTCCGAGCTGGATATCACATTCCATTCCATGCAACCTTCCCAGATCCTCATCCTGCACTGCGAAGACTGCGGCATGTGCCTTCAGAATCTCCTCAACGTCTTTGTTGAGTCTTGATTCCCGACAGATCTCAAGATTCTCCTTAATCTTCTCCCAGTCTGAGCTTCTCTCAGTATTCGCACAACGATTCACTCTGTGGCACGTCGTGAGCTCGGTCAGCTGCACATCTTCCCTACCCAATCCATGCACCTTTTTCCATGCTCCAATCACGGCATCCTTCTTTCTCAAAGACGATGTCAGACTCAGAATTTTTCCACACTGGAAATCGAACCATCAGTTCACTCTCATTGGTACCCTCGACCACCTCCTCACGATCGGAAATGAGTACCTTTGGACCCTCTCCTAGTCTCCCACCACTGACAGGTACAGTTCTCAGCGACATACACTGTCCTCATCACCACCGCATCATCTGGAGACACCACTGTTTTCTCACGAGACTCCTCCTTCAGTCTCAATTCCATGCCCATTGCTTCCAAAGCAACAGCTCCCAGTAGAATAGCATCACAGTGTTCCGCTACGACGAAACCAACTCGACACTTCCTTCCCACGCTCATCTCCACACCATTTCGCTTTTCAGTCGATCGATCCCTTCTGTCCATGTACTCCGACACTGAAGATGCTTCTTCATCTCAGTGTAGCCCTTGCCCTCATCCACTAGCTCGAGCAACCTTCTGTACTCCTTTCTCCCCTCATACAGCATCACTAACTGTGTTCTCTTAGCCTCCTCCTGTTTCTCTGGACAAATGTGCAGTTTGGAAATCCACTGTTCCATCTCTTCACACACCGTGTCCACCTTTCGATCTCTCACTCTTTGACTCCGGAGATTTCTCTCCATCTCAATCGTCGTGAACATTTTCCCTCCCAGGCACCGATCCTTCAACCATGCGAGACAGTCTCTTACTGACTTCTCCTCATAGTCTTCAGGCAGAGACTTATACTCGAGCTTCGCCTTTCCTTCCAGCAACTCTTTCAGGACAGTTTTTGCCGTAGAATCACCCATAGCCTCTTATCGCTGGAGGAAACCATCTTTGAATACTTTCCATCTCTCCTTAGAGCCATCGAACTTTCCCAAATTAGGCAATTCACTAGGATTCACCCTCGGCGGTACTGTCACTATCGACTCATTTCTCACTCAGCCATGCCCTGCTCACCTCGGGTTATTCTGGATCTTTCGGTCCCTCCATGCTCTTGCCTGGACAAGATCATCTCCGATCCATGCGGCAGCTGAGGCAATCGGTCTTCAGAATCGGTCTGTTGAGAATGGCGGGGTTTGACTCACTCATGTCTCGCTCATTCCACTTCCTCAGCCACTGCTTGTTCTCAGCATTCGTTTGCTTCCACTCCTCCTCATACTTATCTCTCGCATCATTGGAGATCGCCAATTGGGTCTCGAGTTGACCGATCTTCTGCTCCAACTGCTTTCTATCCATCGCGGATAACTGAATGAGTTCAATTATTGCACTTTCATTCCTTGCATCGGTCACTTCCATGATCTCTTCAATCAGACCGGATTGACTTGCATTTCTAGCGCGCAGCATGCCCACTTCGTCCTCCAAATCAACTAGGTCCTCAAAACCTAATCTCTCCAGAACACTCGAGACCATGTCTACCACTCTCTCCTCATACTGGTTTCTCTTCACACTGCTATTCTGGAGACGCTGAACTACCTCATCGATGTTGTCCATCGATGGATTGCCCAGTTTTTCCAGTATATCAGCTCTTTCTCATTCTGAGATCGAATTTGATTACTCAGATTATCGAATTCGGCTCGTAGTTCTAACACAGTCACGAATTCAGTATCCTTAATCGCCTCATTCGCCTTTTTATTCAGTTCATTGGCTCGCTTTCTCTCATTCGCGCACTGCTTCTCCAGATCTTTGAGTTGACTCTTATGCTCAGCTTTCGTTACTAGCAGGAGTGCAGTCAGTGCCGAAAGATCATTCTCAATCTCACTGTATTCAGTATCATAGATACCCTCAAACTCAGCGATACTAGCTACTGATGATCCCTTATCATTCTCTCGCTTCATCAGTTTCATCTCAATTCACCCATTCTCAGCTTCACTCTCTTCACTACATCACTTGGGAGGGTGCTAGACTCCAGCGATGCCCTTCTACTACGAGTGATCATACCTACCGGCTGAGCGGATGATGAAGCTCCTTCCGCGATTCCTTGTGACTTGGGGTTGATGGGATAGAGAGGCGTCTTTGGTCCCTTTCCAGTTGGCGGAATCACTTCTGTGTTGATTCCCGATGAAACCTGAACGGCGTCATTCTGTTTAGTCTGATCACCTCCAGTCTGATCTGCCTGTGTACCCTCTGGCAACTGTCCGTTTCCATTCGCCTTATCCTCAGTATCACCCTTATTCACCTGCTTCTTGAGGCGGTTCGTCCTCTCAACCTCCTCAATCACTTCGACTTCCTCCTCGTATCCGTTGAGGAGTTCGTCTTCACTCTGATGGTCCATTTCGACATCGACGATTCCCCTCATCAGGTCCTCTTCGGTCGGGTTTCTCTGATCATCCATTCTGAAATCGATTCTGATCACTTGTTGTCTCGATGGTATTCGAATTTCGTCACTTTGCGAAATTTCCACTTATTCGAACCAAGGCTTGGCCCCCATGTAAAGATCACCTCCTTCTACTACCTCACTTGCGCACCTTTACTGGATGGACTGTGGCCTGAGTAGAGAGGACGCGGTAGGAAGGAAATCCATATTTGGCTTCGTGAGATAAATTAGGAGTACGGTTAGGAGGTGGATTGGTAGTTGGTAATACTGTTTCCGGATCGAATAATGTACTCTACATTCTGCACACTTTCTCACTGGACAGAAATACGAGGGAGTGTGCTAACTTGAGGGAGCTACTGTTCGATCTGACAACGCTGACAACATCTCTTTAAAAAATAAATGTCAAAACTTTTGTGACACTTTTTGGATAATGCACGAATTTTTTTCGTTGTCTAATAGCTGAAATCGTGGTTTATGATGCCTGGCGAATTGGAGCTGCGGTGTTAAGTGAAGAACATAATGAAATTAGTTAGCTCGATATCTTTTTTCCATTCTTTTCAGCAAAAACCCTTATAATCTATTATAGCATCACGAGCGTATACCTGTAAAATCTACTTGATTGAGTTTACAAATATTGTAGGTGTACTTAGGGACCACGTTAGAAGTGTGCGCGACTCCCCTAGCCAGAGAGGGGAGAGAGGCGAGACGAGAGAAAAAGGGACGGAGCCTCTCTCGCACGCGTCTCTCTCACTCCCCCCGCTCTCTCGCCTCTCTCCTCCCGCGATCGAGCACAATTCGGGGAAAATTATTAAAAATACAATTTTGTGCTTAAAATTCCTCTAAAATACGAATTAACATATTTCGAGATGCGCACCATTGACCGTGCACTGGAAGTGCCCTAATCACCCTATTCCCAACCTTAATATCGAGTTTTGACCTATTCAAACATGAAGGTGCAAGGTGCGCATCAGGTCACTGATATTGGAGGGCAAGAGCTACATTTCAAGCTTTTGATCGTGCGATTTGGTTGCGTCTCCGAGGTGTGCTCCCTTGATCTGGCTTTTGAGGGGAATGGTGTCGAGGGAAAAGGGGTGGGGCTGGTGGTCCCTAGGTGTACTAACAACATATCAATATGCGGTTTAGATATTTAGTAGCAGACATCTTGTTTTATGATGCAAGGTGAATTGAGGTTGCGAGAGGAATTGAAGAGCACTGTGGAACGCTTTAGTTCGTTAACTATCCTCCTCGTATGATACAAAATAAATACTTTAAAACTGGCCTCATGAGCGTATTCCTGCGCACTGTACTCGATTGAATCGTACAAATATCGTGCGCGTAATCAAAACATGCCACTATGCGATTTTGATATTTAGCTTGTTTTTGTTGCATGGTGAGTTGAAGTTGCGGGAGGAATTGAAGGCAACAGTGACTGCTTTGCTCGATTTTCTGTTGGAATTATTCAGAAATTAAACAATAAATAAACTAATTTTACGACCATCTGAAAAATGTGTCTTTCGCAGCTCTTCTAAAGAAAAGAATGGTCGAAACTTTCTTGATCAGCGCTTACGCGACGCCTGATAAATTCTGATTCTCAGATCTTCGAATGGCGCTTCATGCAGACGGATCCGAACTGGGCCAATTTCTTCTTTGGTCGGCATCCCGTAACGGGAGACAATCGACTGATCCTACTGGACTTTGGAGCCACAAGGTTAGCGATTGATAATTAAATAATTTTTTTCATGCGTTCAAGATGGGAGACGTTATGAATTTGATATGAGAAATCGGAAAGGCGTTTTAAAAAAAAAGCGTAGTAAAATATCAGCAATAGAATATGAAGCAGTTGATTTGGTGTCACTCGCTCCAATCGAATTTATGAACAACTGTGAATCGACAATTGTTCTTAGAGCTCTCATTTAAAAAAAAAAACTATTTACTCTCAAGTGCTCACTAGGTATCTATTTCAGACAAATCGCATTGATTACGGAAATTACCGCGCTTTCAGGTCTTTGAAAAAACCCAACATAAAATACTGAGCAGTTGGTTTACTTTTACTCGAGTTATGCAAGTAAATACACAGGAGTTTCTCAATGATGTCTCTTTGAATTGCATCTAGTAAGACAATTATTTTTTCTCGTGCGCACTCTGCAGTATTCAAGTCAATTTCCTGGAATGTCGTGGATTACTGTACCTACCGAACTTGCAGATCCTACGGTAAGCCCTTCGTCGACCTCTACATGCGCATCATCAAGGCCGCCTACGACAACAGTGACGAGGAGATTCTCAAGTACGTTCGATCTTGAATAGTAATGATAAATCGATACTCATCTCTCCTCAATTCATGCACTATCTCGTTCGTCTGACCCAGCAACAGAGCACACGATTTAAGGAAAGTGTTTCGATTTGACATCAGTAGTCATGATTAAGCATTTCCCCGGTTACTTTGATGCCACTCGTTTCAATCTAATAATGAAAAACAGTCAGACAACAGTTTCAATCCGCCTCTCATTCAAAAGACTATATTTGTTTCTCAGTAGCACCAGGTAAGATTATAAATTCGCTCGTGAATTTTCCAGCCGGTTTGGTGCCACTCGTTCCGATCAAATTCATTGCCAACAGTAAATCTTCAATTTTATGTGGCCATTGCTTCAAAAAAATGAAATTTATTTTCGCTGTAGTACTAGATAATATCACTAGACGTCAGTAAGATACGGTTTCATCGATCGATACCGTACCCCTCCGATCCAATGGATAATCTCTCAGGCACTCGCGAGACATCGGCTTCCTCACGGGCTACGAGAGCGCCGTGATGGAGAAGGCGCACGTCGCCTCGACCATGATTCTGGGTAGGTCATGGACTAGAGATTGCGTTTCGGTTTGTAGCTCTTTCTCTCTCTTTCTCTCTCTCTCTCTCTCTCTCTCTCTCTCTCTCTCTTTCTCTCTCTCTCTCCCTCTCTCTCTCCCTCTCTCTCTCCCTCTCTCTCTCCCTCTCTCTCCCTCTCTCTCTCTCTCTCTCTCTCTCTCTCTCTCTCTCTCTCCTACACTCTCTCTCTCTCTCTCTCTCTCTCTCTCTCTCTCTCTCTCCTGCACACTCAATCGCCGGCCAGACATGCGGGTTTATCGGGGGTTATCGATCTTCTTGAAAAGGCCATCAAATGATTGACTTTGAAACGACGCATTTACACTATAACCGAAGATCCTTCCATTTCTGCTATCTCTAGACCGATTGGTAATCTGGCTGAGCACAGGATGTGCATATTATATAGTGCGCTGTTCAATCCGTCATCACTTTGACAGAAACAGTAACCCGTGCTATTCCAGGCGAGACCCTCGCCTCCCAGGAGCCCTTCGATTTCGCCAAGCAGAACGTGACCAAGCGCATCCACGAGCTCATCCCAGTGATGCTCGAGCATCGGTGAGTATTAGTGTTGACAAAAAATGGCATCCGACTCTCCTCATTTCTTGTTCTCTCGCCGCTCAGAGAAACGAGAGAGCTCGCGATTTGAGGAGAGTGAGTTGACATCACTTGTGAGTATGACGTCATTATTTGGCAATAGGGATGCCGGATAGAGCTGAGCTCTCTCCATTCAGCACACTCTCTCACTGTAACAAGGGACATCAATTTCATTACATTTGTAAACAACGTCACAACACCCTTCTCTGAAAGTGACATGAAGGGCTGAAACGAAAGTCTGGGGGAATGTCCGCGGAATGTCCAAAATGCTAAAAAATAACAGAGCCGGTTTCTTAATAGCTAATTGTGATAATTGATTGCGTAGTAGTGATGCCGGATCGAATAATACCTCTCTCTCTCTCTCTCTCTCTCTCTCTCTCTCTCTCTCTCTCTCTCTCTCTCTCTCTCTCGGCTTCTGATTCCCATTGCTTGCTCTACATGTCCGGGCAGAGGCCAAAATGCTTGCAAATTACCGAGATGCCGTCTTAAATAGTTACGTAATCATTAGGCCATTGACAATGCCCGACGCCATCATAAACTGATATATATTATAATGTGATGAAAAAATAACCAATCGGTTTGGTGTCACTTCTTCTAACCAAGTTCCTGGGCTACAGCAAACTAATAAGTCTTACAACGTTCTTGGTGGAAAATTTTTCTGTTATCACACTGCATAGACGATTTAATTCCAGTCTGACCTCCCCGCCTGAGGAAGTGTACTCTCTGCACAGAAAACTCTCCGGCTCCTACCTCCTGGCCACCAAACTGAAGGCTACCGTAGCCTGCGGACCGATCTTCAGAGGACTATACGATAGGTGACTTTCAGCTACAGTAATCCTCGATATTCCAGGCGGGACTCTAATACGATAGGTGACATAATTTTTAGGCAACAATGATGCTGGATCGAATAGCAGCTATCTCCATTCAGCACACTCTTCCATCTCTCTGAACTATGAGAGTGCAGAATGGAGAGCGCACAATTCGATCCGGCAATATCACTACACAATTAATCCCTCTAATTACTCTATTTCAGGTACACATTCGGCAACTTTGACACCGCCGTCGAGATTGACATCGACTGAGTCGACAGATGGAGTCTGTAGTTTGTAGTTTACCATGTTAGCATACGCATCGTTGTTGATAGAATGACCTACAGAGGCATCATTTATGAATCGATTGTAAATTTCGGGTTCTTAAAGTGTGCTCAGAATAAATTTATCAAGTTTGAAATTCATTTATGTGCTAATAAAAACAATTGTAACAATTCGGAAGAAGGTAGAAGGTTCATAAGCAGTGGTAAATTAGGAACAGACAGAAGTACAGTAGGATCAATCGATAATCTGATCGAGGTAGATCAAATTTGAATGGATCAATCGATAATCTCATCAATAGCGAATCTTGGGCGCCTCTTTTCCCTCCGTCTTTCGCTTCTCCATGAGCTTGTTAATCTTGTCCAGATCCTGGTCCAGCTTCTTGTCCTGAGAGGATATCGAATACCGTAATCTTCCAGTAATCGATAACTACAGTAACCTTCCAGAAATTGATAACTACCGTATCAACCGCAAACTACAGTAATCCCCCCAAAGTACAGTACCTGCTGCTTGCCGCTCTTCCTTCCGTCTCCCTTCTTTACTCCGAACTGGTAGGCCGCTTTCACCTCCGTGTTGCGCGACGCCTGAAGTACGGTAATCACCAGTTATCGATTGACCATTGTTTCGTTGTCATCTCTCTCAATTCTGCACACTCCCTCGTCAGTAAGACATGCGAGATAGTGTGCAGAATGGAGAGAACCTTACCTAACTGACGACCGTAATAAACATTGCGCAGGTATAGGTTATTTTTGAAAAAAAACTGTTAAAAATTATTAGTATTTAAGAAATCTGAATATACTTGTAAATGACATGAAACAGCAAATTAGCCGGACAACACTTTTTGGGTTCTCTTCTTATTTTTGCTTGATTCGAAATGGAGATCAATCAGCGATCAGATTCGAGAGAAATTTGTAGATATCGTAAGGCAGTAAATCACCGAGAAATATTTTGGCTTTCAACTCGCATGATATTGGCAATAAAGACTACCCCCAACCAAAATCAATACTCCATTCTACCGTACCTTGCTGAACTTTTCCTTGTCATCATCTCCCCATGCCGATCGGCCCTTCTTCGACGCCGGTCCTTCCTGCTGAAAATTTTTTTTTAATTTTAAATTTTTTCATGTCGCTAAATAAAAATTAAAATCTCACCTCCTCCTCATCATCCGAGTCTCCGAATCCGCCCATCTCCAGACCGCCGGGGTAGCACTCATCGTAACTGAAACGGGTACGGTTGGATCAGTTATCGATTGGATCGCGGGGTGTTACCGTACCCCTCGGTGTCTCTCTTCCTCTTGGCGAGCTTCTCATCGAGTCTCTTCTGCTCATCGAATCGCTTGCACAGCTCCTCCCGATCCTTCTCGTCGGCTCTGCCAATTAAATATTTAAATCTATTTATATATGGAAAGTTCTAGAACAATCACTACAATTTTTCTGATGCAGGTATATTTTTTATGAATGTAATACCGGCAATCGTCCTTGCACTACATTCACCTCACCTCATCAAACATATCCCTCGATTGGAACAGAGATTCGCCTAGTACCATTTACAACAGTTAAATGCAACGACAGTATTTACTAAACATGTAGAAGATGTTAGACATTTGGATAATTTCCTGAAAATTACTGCAAATATCACATTTCATGTTATACATACTACGGCCACAATCCATCTAGTGTACTAATTTTCAAAGTAATGTGTTGTTTCTAGTAAGAACCACCGACGCACTGCTTCAACCTCATCTCATCGGTCAGATACCTCAAATGTGGCGGAGATTCACCAAGTCTCAAGGGAAGAAAAATATCACAACCCCCCCCCCTAGTTATTTCGATGCGCCAATTAAGTAGCTTAATCCTAGCAACTCTCCGCTTCACGACTACTACCTAGCAGATCACGAACATCTATTTCAATATATGTCGGAATCGTCATAGATCTATCTCACCTCCTCTTGTCCCTCTCCTTCTCCTCTGCTGCCCTCGTGTCTTTCCTCTTGTCTCGCTCGTCTCTCTGCCTGTCGTCTCGCTTATCGCGACGATCCCGATCGTCCTGAACGGAAAAGGAACAGGGTTACGGTAGATAATAGATTTTAGCCCGATCAGCTTGGCCTTTATATATCATGTGCAGGAGAAAGTGGTTTAGTGAAGGCAAATTAATTTTACGACAATTCTTTACCGAATGAAAGAGCAAATCATGGTTGATAAACAACTTTTTCCCCTAGAATTGATATCACTGGATCCTAGAACCCGCGTTCAGTTGTAGTTAGAGATTCCTACATTCGATACCGAGAACTCGTGCACTTCATCGCCTACATCTCCTCACTGTAACCTCAATCTCCATGGTGGTAATTTTTATTCAGATCGAAAAGTGCGCTCTCCATTTAGCACACTTATCTCCAACTAGCTAGATAATGTGCCGAACGGAGACCTGCTATTCGACTTGGCAACTCTACTCCACACTAATCATACCTTTCTGGCCTCTCCAAAGTAGTCTCTCTTCTCTCTCTTCTCTCCCTCTTTCTCCCTCCTCTCCTCCTTCTCCCTCCTGGGCACGTACTCTCCCGCATCGTCGTAGATCGACGCAACCGCCGCCTTGTTGCGGTCCTCAATTTATTATATTTACATTAAATATAAGTTAATTATCATGTGAATGGCAAAAAATATCTCAAGAAGACTTTAAACAATTAACAGCTTGAATTATTTGTTCGTGATTGAAGATTGATCATCATCAGCGAGATTGGAGTTACATGCAATTACTTAAGGGCGGAGAGTTTGATATGAAATGCTTGTCCTTGCAAAAAGCCTCTAAAAAAAATTGCGAGCAAAGTAAATGTTCAAATCAGTTCATTCCCTCGGCTGCTGTGACCTGGTCAATCCCCGTCTCATACTACCTAAAACTAGTGTTGGCTATTCGGGGTTAACGAGCCCGCTACGTCGAGAACTTTATGATGACGCGCTAGGTGCGGCGGGTTTGGCGAGGAGGGGGAGGGAGCCGATTTGCATACGGAGCTCGCAAGCGATAAACGTAACGAGGCGTAGCGATAATAGCGAGCCCGCTACCTCTCTCCTCGAGGTAGCGGGCTCGATATCTATCGTTTAGCCAACCCTACCTAAAACACCGAGAACCCGTATGCCAATATTTTAGGGGAACCCGCTTCAAGCATAAATCCAATACCTCCTCAGTGACGAAATCGTCCCTCGCCTGCCGTCCCTTGCCTTTCTTCGTGTCCGTTCGGAGGTAGGAGAGCACCTGGAATCGATCGGGGTACGGTAGACAACAGAGCTACCGTAATCAGCACATACGAACATATCATTGACAATGGTGTTGACAATGCGATTGTGACATTGCGATGTCGCAATAAGAGGGGAGCAATTGCATATCCACAACTGGTTTCCTCGCGCAAAGACAGCGATGTCGCATAATTCAAATTGCCAACACTAATTGAAAAGAAACCCTTCTCCGTATTACCAATATCATTGAATAGCCAATTAATGATGGACACCGTAATCCATCAGCTAGCCTTCCTACATCTAATCGATCTACCGTAATCTCTCGCCCTACCGTACCTGAGTGAGCTTGCCGATGAGCATATTGTTCGCGTTCACCGTCGCATTCGAGTCCGTCACTGGGCAATCGTGCAGCGATCTGAGCTCATTTTAATATAAATATTTAAATTTATTTGAAGCAATAGACGATATTCTCACAAGTTCCCATTGTGACCATCTATGTCAGAGTTGAAACACCAAATTGGAGAGTATTCTTTATTTCCAACCACGATGAATCTACAACTGTTGAATGAAGAATAATCTGGCTGATGTCCCGAGCTTGAAACACAAGTCCGACGCTCTCAATCATAATTGAGCAGTGTCTCTAACCTAGAGTTGGAATGATCCTCAACTCATCCCAATCTCACCTGAGCAGTGTGGTGGGGACGTCACTCGACTCGTCGTCCAACTCGACCACATACGCCATTCGGCCCTTCCCGAACAGCTCGTTGCGATGCGGAATCTCGTTCTGACAATGAGTGTACATTTAACATTTGACCCGAAAGATTCCAGTTACAACACTGGCACAGTTCGAGTATTTTCCGAATAATTTGATTGTGTGTGTATTTTTCGGTTGAAAACTACTATTTGCACGATTTCTTCATATACGAAACAATTTGCGACCCTGAAATGTTCCCGCTGCAACAGGGGAACATAGAACGAAACTTTCTCGAATACTTTGACATTTCTTTGCTGCCGACACGAATTTCATTCATGCGCTTTAGTTTAAATGATTGCTCCCTGCGTGATCTCTGCTGCTACCCACACACCTAGCTCGATGCTTCTTTCAAGTGCGTTAGCTTCTTCGTGGCTGCAATACTCGCGCATAGTTCGTGGATGATAGCAAAGGCGATTCTTCTCAGATTGATTAGAGACAGCAAATTACCCACCGGAATATGATCCCCTCTATTAGAGAGGAGCATATTAAGGTGGGTAATTTGTGAGTCTAATTCCAGTTGCAACATTGACAAAACACTTCAATGCCTTTCGAACACGTAGTATTCGAAATGCTCTAACACCCAAACTCTACATCACTGCCCGCGAGGTTCGTGCTGCTACCCTCATATATAATTCAGGGATATTAGAGAGTGCGATAGCACGAAGTTTCCTCAATACAACAATCTACTCGATATAAATAGTATTATTTCTGATTTCAGCTACATCGGCTACGAAGCTGAACCATAAAAAAAGTATGTTAATTCTATTGCACTCTCCTGTAACGAACTGCCCAAATTCACAGCCGCTAGTTGCAACACTGGTATATTGCTCTAGTATTGTGCGACACGTTCATTGTACAACTCAACCAAACAATGTTCATCCGGCGAACTTTAAGTTGCTACTCCCGGTTATAGCCCCTGGCTGCTCGCAAAGGTGATTCATCAGCACTGGACACAGCAAACTACAACCTCCAATGGAAGCCTCTGGATGTTAAACAGTCACCTTTTCGTTTCAACTCCATCTCTAATAATATCAACTCCCTTCTCACCTTGAATAGGATCCTCTGGACATTCCTCGCCAGCAGACTCTCCGGCTGCTTCTCCTCCTCCGGTTTCTTGTCCGACTTGACGGCGCGCGTCTGTAAAAATAAAATTGTTAAATTAAAATAAACGACTCCTCGTTATCTATCAGTTACCGTAATCATCCACAAACTCCTCAACTCTAGAGATACTAAGATCACTCATTCATAGAAAAAAAAAATACTGAAGTAGCGGAATATTATTGTGTATCAACCATAACCTCTACAACTTCTACTATAAAGTTGAGATTTATGTGATTTAACGATGAAAGAGCAACATGACTTTCGCGAGCATTCGATCACTGGCTTTAATGAGGGACAAAATATATAAATATAAAAATAATTAAACCAACCACCAGCGCTGCCTCCAACTCCTCGTCCTCATCTATCGGTCCGTCGTGACGCGTCTTCGTGATCTCAGCACGAACCTAATATATATAAACTATTAAAATATTAATCATAAATATTAAAGCAGCTGAAGTAGGTTGATGGTTGATGGCTCACTAACTATCGCACACTATCTCAGTGGCGCGAAATCGCCTTGCTCGGCAATCACAATTGTAAAATACGTCCCGTTAAATTACAATTAATATTTGTTTATCCTGGGCGTATCCTCGACATGATCAACTACCAGGCTCTATGTCGACAAGCATCACCAAGAATTCACCGGGTCACTTTCCTGATTTTCCTCTGGATGGGCGAATACCACTGACCTTGTGCTACTACCTTTTAATTAATAAGTGTTCAAATAGAAACTCCATCACCTTGACTCTATGGCCTCCCAATCCAACATGAATCCACCGGGTCTAAGCTAACCGTTTCTTTTCACGATAAAATGGAACAGCGTTGACCTTGTGCAGCAGCGAGTAATCGAGTCCCTTCACCAAGTGAGTGTGCTCCATGTCTCCTCCGAGGTACTTCGACTCCTGCAACGAATCTTTTCCATTACCGTACTCATCCAGAAAACTACCGTAATTCTACAGAACATTTTTTACGAATAGAAATTAAATGAGGATCTCGCTATATTCCCTATTAATATATGGGGGGGGGTTCGATTTCTCAAACTATTTAGCTTTTAAGCAATACCTTACCGGTTCGATTTCTCAAACTATTTAGCTTTTAAGCAATACCTTAAAATTTAAGGGCGGTAAAACCCCTAAGGGTATTACAAATGCCTAGCTTTTTAATGCCCTTAAATTTTTAGGTATTGCTTAGCCTCCTAAATAGTTTGGGAAATCGAACCGGTATTTTATCCCCCCCCCCCCCATATATGCTACATCAAGGACACAGTGCTGATAGATACCATTCTCTAGTGTTGCCGAATCGAAAAGCAGCTTTCTCCATTGCGCACACTCATTTCTTGCCGACAGAAGTGTGCAAAATGGAGAGCGCGTGATTCAATCCGGCAACACTACCGTACTCAATCTACCGTATATCGTAGTCTACCGTACATCGATGGCCTGCTGTCTCTTGGTGGCCTGATCGAAGACTGCCCTTCTATCACCGGGCACCGCCCTGTAGGCTGCAGCCAGCTGCGGATCCATCTCGGGTTCCTGCAAATTAATTTAATTTTTAATTAAATAAATAGTTTCAAATACTTTATTGTAACCAACGCTTATGTATATTTATTTCTAATGGAACTAAGGTTGAAGGAAGAATCACAGTCTAGAAAACTGGCATGGAGAATAAATGTTCCAGGTCCACTTTTCGCCAGCTAAAACTCGAGATGGCATACTCAATCAGATTTTTTGCAAAGATATAAAGCTCGACCACTTCATATGGAATATTTTGCTATTTTATATTTTGAAATTAAAAAGAACCAGTTTTAGAGGAATGGTTGGAGCACGAGAGCTACTGTTTTGGCATGGTCAAATTAGAAATTTCAATACCCATTTTTTCTAACACTTTCACCCAATGTAGGTCAGACGAAATAGAAATGTATACGCGAAAGGTATTCGTTCGATATTCCTAGAGAGGTACAGTAACCATAAATACCGTACATCTCCCTTGGTCCTCCTCTCGGCCGCACGATCCCTGTAGTTCTTCATGATCTCCTTCAGTCGCTCCTCGTCATCTTCCTGAATTAAATTACTGTTATTTCACTTCAATTCGATGGTATCATCAACTTTATTTCATTCTCCGAAAGGTGAAGCTTCAATGAAACTGGAATGAACCGCGCAATTCCTCACCCTGCTCAAAACTTACTACTCGACGCAAAAACCAATCCATCTAATGACCTCGATGGACCTCTGGCGTATCAATATTAAGGCTTCTATCCCATAAATTTACTAAATAATATTTAGCAAAAATAAGCAAAATTCTCGACTGACCTCTTCCTCGGCCTCCTCTCCCTCCTCCTTCTTCTTCTGCTCTTTCTTGTGCTTGTGACCGTGTCCGCCCTGCAAATAACATATAATCGATATCATCGATAAAGATGATTTTAAAAATTAACAAATAAAGACCGGGCATTTTTGCTTGCAACTCCCGGCGATTTTTCGCTACTGGAGCAGTATAGATAGGGGACATCGATGAACATGTGCTCCCAATTCCCCCCCCCCCCCCCTCCTAACAATACACATTCACAATTTAAAATTAAAAAAAAAAATATTTAAAACAATCAAACCTTCTTCTTGTACTGTTGCTTGTTAGCTTGCTTGTGCGAGAAGGCAGCATCTGAGAGTAACAACGATCAAATATATTCTAATTGCTTGAAAAGAGTAGCAACAATGAGTTGAAAGATAGTTCAGTCAATAATACGCTGGTGGTTTGAAGAGGCGTAGTAATATGAGCCCAATACTTGCATCTAATACCACAACATTTGGCCAAGAGAGACCATATAAAGGCATTTGGTTAGACTCCTACTTATGTGTATTTAAAATAAAAGCAACGGCACACTATAGAGCCCTACGACGAGTTCAAATATAGTCCAAGCAATAATAAGCTGGTGATTTGAGGTTGCGTGTATTCAAAATAATAAAAGATCGGCTCACTCTTGGTCGGTTTCGGCTTCTCGCCCTGCTCTCCCGCCGTCTTAGGCGCCTCAGTCCTCTTCTGAGTGAGCAACTTGCGGAAATCCTCGTTACGCAGATTCCTGAACAAATGACGATAGAAATAGCCGCGTTCGGCTCATTAATGGCGCTAATAGCGAGGAAATCACAACTAGATTCGCTCCGATTGACTCGATGACCACACCAAACTGTTCAAAAGGTTAAAATAGGTCAACGGTAAAAGACAATAGGTCAAATATGAATGTCATAACGGCGTCCTGCACTTTTATGACGCTAATAGTGAGCAGATCACAGCTTGAATCGAGTCAATTGCCTCGATGAGCACGTACCCGGTCTCCATCGTAGATTTTATGGGTAGTTCAGACGAGAAAACGGCTGGTAGACACTGGGAAATGAAGCTTTCGAATCGGAGTGAGCCGTAACCGGTTACCGTAACCGAACTAACCAGATTTGTGCTGGGTCAGATTCGTAACTCGTTAGTGAAATGTCAATATTTTTCTCAATTCTCTGTGTATTTCAGCGTGCACACACGTGTATTCCAGCAATGCGTTTATCGCGCGAATATCGGCAATATCTCATATCAGTGGTATATCAGATGATTGATCTTTGATCTTTGAAGGGGTCTTTGATCTTTGATCTTCTCAGAACTCCATCGCCTCCTCATCGACCACGACGTAATCAGCTCCAGGCCTCGTTTGTCTCGCCCACGGCTTCAGTGGCTTCAGCCAATCGGGCACAGTTACCTGACAGGAATCGGTGTAACAACTACTCTCTCCATACTGCAAACTCTCTTGCCTATCAGAGAAACGAGAGAGTGTGCAGAATGGAGAGCGAGAGAACTACTTTTCGATCCGACATCACTAAATTCCCCCCGTTCGTCCGGTATTTGGGGCTTGTCTGTGCCCAGTATGAGAGTGTGAGAAATGCGGAGAAGAGCCAACTAAGTCCAAGTAAATAGAGTAGATAAAGTCCCACTAAGTCCAAGTTGATGGAGTGGATCAAGTCCAACTAAGTCCAAGCAAATAGAGTAGCTCAAGTCCCACCTCATCGACATCAGTCCAGAATTCTGGGTGGAGCGCGAGCACAGGAGGAATTACCTCAAGCCGAATATCATTGCCAAAGATCAAAGATCAATAATCGATAACCCAGCTCATTCCTTGCCAATCGTTGGCGTCCTCTTTGCTGAGGTACGCGATGATGACGTTGAGGACTCCTGATTATCATTGATTATGATTCTCTTCATTTCGCGCGCTCTCTCGCTTCTCTGGCCGGTGAGATAGTATGCAAAATGAGGAGAGTCATCAATAGCCAACCGCACTCCTGATGAGTTTCTGATCTACCGTATGATCGCGACTTACCGTAACCGAGGAAGAGACTTAGCATGCGGGGGCGGGGCTTGTCGAGCAATGACTCGAGAATATCGCTGAGCACTCCACACACCTGCTGAGGACATGGATAAGGCTCCGGAGGGATTACGGTAGTCAAACCTGGGATCGGAAAGTGGCCGTCGCATGGCCGCGAAGGACGCCCATTTTCGATGGGTTGGCGGAGTTTTCCTGTAGTAGATTACGGTAAGGATAGATTATGGTATGTAGAGATTACGGTAGGTAGGGACTACGGTAGCGAGGGATTACGGCAGGGAGGGACTAGGGTAGAGAGGGATTACGGTACGGAGAGATTACGATAGGTTGGCATTACGGTAGGGCCCCATCACACCACCAGCACCGTAAGCCATCACACCACCAGCACCGTAAGCCATCACACCACCAGCACCGTAACCCATCACACCACCAGCACCGTAACCCATCACACCACCAGCACCGCAGCCCACACACACCACCATTACCGTAACCCATGACGCAACCACCGGAATCTTACGAGTGTCTCCAGAAATCGTTCATCACTATTCAGCAGCTGCTTCATCTGACGCCTGGTGGGATCTGATAGAGCAAGGCTTAGATAGGGTGGTCGACGGATCGAATAGCAAGCCTCTCTCCATTCTGCACACTATCTTGTTTCTCAGCCTGACGAGATAGTGTGCAAAATGGAGAGAGTGCGCCGATTCGATCCGACAACCGATAGGGAAAGACACCGTACTGTGACGCCACAACAGGTTGCGGATGATGGTGAGGGCGGAGCTGCAAGTGGGGGAATGGGTAGGTCATAGTGATGCCAAATCGCACTCTCCTCAATTCGCCTGCTCTCTCTCTCTCGAATCTCTGACCGGCGAGAGATCGCGCGCATTGAAGAGACAAGTGATGCTGTTTCCGTTTTCGACTCTCCTCATTCTGCACACTCTCCCGTTGCTCTGGCCAGCGCGATAGTGTGCAGAATGGAGAGAGAGCCGAATTTGGGCATCACTAGTAGGTCATCAGCCCCAGTCGCTCACTCCTCAATCGCCTTGATTCCACATCCCATGCCGGAGACGCAGCACTCGAGCAGTCTCGGCTGCGCAAGGAACACACCGAGCGTCACCTCACGAGAGTAGTCAGCGATCCGATTCTCGAGCGCCGCCAGCGAGCGCTTAAAGTCAGTCATCGATAGAATACCGTAATCCCGTCTATCGACCGTATACCTCGACCACTTCCGTGTCCTCGGGGTAGTCGCACATGGCTGTAGTGATGGCGGCGAGTATGGTGCGAAGTAGCGTCTGAATAGAGTCAGTTGCCGATGCGATGTTCCTACGGTATCCGACCGAGGAGGGTACGGTAACCGACTTGCCTGGCTCGGGTCCGGTCCATCGGCGAAGATGCTCAGGCACAGCATGGCCTCTCTGGTGGAGGTCAGCGAGTGTCCACCAATCGAGTACATCTGTAGTAGAGATGTAATTTCGGTTTTGGCTCTCTCTCCATTCTTCACACTATCTCGCCGGTCAGTGAGACGAGAGAGTGTGCAGAATGGAGAGAGTCTTCAGTACGGTATGATCTTTCCCGAATACCGTAGTCCACCTGCGCGATCTTCGCCAATCCCTGTGAGACGCCAGTCGCCGACGACTTGCGGCTGTCATAGCACTCGAGGACCAGGCGAATGCCCCTCACGCATGCCTCACTTATCCTGAGCAGCACCCTCGACTCTTGATCTTTGATCTTTGATTTCCGACTCACTCTTCATCGGCCGCGTCGACGCACTGCACAAACATGTCGAGGGCGCCCTTGAATGAGCACAGTATGCAGCTACAGTATCCTTGATCTACTGAGCTACAGTATAATTGATCTACCGTATCCTTGATCTACCGAATCTACCTTGCTGATGATGTCATGTCGAAAGACCTTGTCCGTGCATAGTGCGTCGGAGATCGTCATGGCTGCATCGATCCTACGGTATCGTTGATCTACTTCTGATCTCTTGAACGCCAACTAGGGAAGTAAGTTCAGTGTTGGCCCTCTCCATTCTGCACACTATTTCGTAAGTCAGACAAACGAGAGGGTGTGCAGAATGGAGAAAGCTGAAAACGAAATTACATCTCTAATGCATACCGTAGCCCTTACCGTACTCGAAGCGCACATTTGTCGTTGCGAGCGGTCATGATGATCACGTCGATCTGCAGGTTCATACCGTAATCTGCGGGCTACAATATCCGGACGATACAGTAATCTACGGGGCTACAGTCTCCCGATGATACCGTAATCTGCGGGGAGCACAGTATTCGGATGATACCGCCATCTGCTACAGTACCCACTCACCACTGCTAGATCGAGATAGAGGGGCAAGACTGGCGAGAGGCCTAGCTGGGAGCACTTGTCGAAGAAAGAGGAGAAGAATTCGATCGAAGCCGCCTGATGGGAACGGTGCCTACCGTATTCCATGCTACCGTATACTTTTTCACCATCTGTCGAGTTCTTGGACAGAAGCGCGTCCGCTTGCGCAATCACTTCCTGAATGAGGGTAGTGATTAGACGTACCGTAATCATCCAGTTATGGTCACGATTTCATCATAATTAGGGATCCTTACCTTCCTTATCGCCGCCATTGGAGAGGATGAACCGAGTAGGCGAGTGGGAAATGAGGGAAATGAGTGGTGGAGGAGAGGAGAGGGAGAGGAGATAGGCAAATGCAGTTTATTATCTAACGGACAATATTTCAAAATTGATGAGATTAAAATTTGAGTTTATGAAATGGGGGCTATTGGCTTCAGGGATGAGAAAACGCTAATTATTCGACCCCATCACGTAGCGCAACCGACAAAAATTTCAAAAAGTGCATGGTGAATTAAACCCCAGCCTCATCGCATGCTAAGCGAAGGTTCTACCACTGAGCTATGCACCGAATTGTTTCATCGATCTCGCGTTTCCACTTGAACTTCACACTGAAAGAGCAATTATGCGAGGTAATATTCGATTTAAAAAAATGTCTAATAGTTGTAGGATTGACGAGTCTATAAAAATGTATTGCAAGCACTTCATTTACATGCGCCTCGAACAAAAATGAAATGAAATGGATTGAATACTTCTTGAGTATCAGATAAAAATAATATGAAGCACAAATAAACCGTCTGGGATCAACAAAAAAAGCACTTCTTGTAATAATATTATATACAAAAGTCACGAGTATCAACAACAAACGCTACTTACAGTATTCTAATGGGCACCGGGGGAGCTACCAAAACAAGCCTATTGATCTTCTGAGTCCTTAACCTCCTCCTCTTCTTCTATCATCGCTCTTTTCGCAATCCACTCTACTTAATTTACTTAAATTCAAAAGTTACCCCTAGGATTTTTTCCACTTTTATCATGACGTTTTTTCATGACGACGCCGTCAAGCCCTTCTGGCAGGGAGGAATCGTCGACGCCGTCAAGCCCTTCTGGCAGGGAGGAATCGTCGACTCTGCCATTAATGGGCATGGTGTCTGACTGGCATGCCGACGCAGGCAGGTTCGACTCCCGCCCGCAGGTGATGTTTTGCAAGAGGTAGAGAAAGGCGCGCGCCCCAACCACTAGTCTCCGTCAAGCGTTCCCTGCGGTAGGCCGCCCTGGCCTAATGGGCCCCCGTCGCTGACGCCGTCAAGCCCTTCTGGCAGGGAGGAATCGTCGACGCCGTCAAGCCCTTCTGGCAGTGAGGAATCGTCGACGCCGTCAAGCCCTTCTGGCAGGGAGGAATCGTCGACTCTGCCATTAATGGGCATGGTGTCTGACTGGCATGCCGACGCAGGCAGGTTCGACTCCCGCCTGCAGGTGATGTTTTGTAAGAGGTAGGTATATGAGGCCGTTTGCGTAATAGTCGAACAAAGCTTGGCACAGCAAAAAAATCAAATATACTCAAAAGTTCGTCCTAGGGGTAACTTTTGATCTGTACTTAAATTACTTAAATTTTTAAATTACTTATTGGGTTGAGGAATAAGTAACGCTCGTTTTTGAGCATCGTGTTTGGGCTCATATATCTCCCGCCAATCAAATCTAAACGAGCTGACTTTATAGCATTTTTTCAGGGTATGCTCGAGTATCATAGCCGTTATTATTAGAAATATCACGCTTCCTGTGTAGGAGAGAAATTTAGATTTCAATGTACCTGATAGTTTTCGAAAATTTTAGATTTTTTTCGAAATTGTGTAATTTAACGTGGAAACTGTTCGGTAAATTCACACATTCTCAGGTGAGCAGCCCGATACTACACCTCTTCCATGGTGAAGTGAGAATGGTGCTCGATTCATTGTTGTATTTTTATAGACGTTTCAAGGGGAACGTTCGTGAAAAATTGCAGTTCACTTAACTTATTTGTCTACCTTGAGGATCGAAGGTGCTGGCCTATACACTAGTGCGCTCCAGTCACTCACTATGGAGCTATATTATCACTATAAACATTTGGTGCTACTTATGCTCCTATTTGAAAAATAACAGTTTTCCAAAAATATTATTTTGTGACGGAATCAAAAGAAATGCGTGTTTTGAGGACTTTGGATTAAACCATACCCAAGACATAGTAGCCATTCTATAATTGTGGCCACTTGGTGGATGATAGTGCAAAAGTTGCTCGTCCATTTAACCATCTAAGGCCTTACATTCAATTAGTACGGTTTACAGGAAATAGCAATAAATGTCGATTTCGAGGCTTGTTTTTCTATATCGGACTTACGAGCAATTTAACTCATAAAGAGAATGCTCCACACTTAGCAAAATTCGTCCATATTTTCAACAGGAAAGGTACTCCACATTCAAGCATAATTGAGGTCTTTAGATCTATTGCTAAGAAAACGCGGCTAGCAAAACTTATTTTGGTCAGTAACTGAAAATCCTACACTCTCGTTAGGCGCATATCTCACACAGGCCTCTACTTGGATATTCCTCTGAATATCATCAGTGTAATGTATAACCATGATACTTTACTACTGCAGCATAATTGTGGCTCAATAATTCTTCTTCCCTCAGTGCTGACCTGTCAAAATCTCAGGGTGAGGTGCGACAACTTTGAATTGAGCCAGCCATTGTGATCGCCTAAATGATCGGAGATATATGATATAGTGTGCGCTAAAGACAGTATCCAAGCCCTTATCGATCATCAAAAACCGGAATATAATTGCAAAATTTAGAAAGACGGGAGAGGTCATAATCTGAATTTGGAAAAACGAGCGTTACTTATTCCTCAACCCGATAAATTATTACTTAAATTCGTTATTCAATCAAAAATAACCGTAGTTTCTAGCAAGCTATCGTACCGTAGTCTTCCCTGATCAGATAATGCTCTCTCCAATCTGCACACTTTCTCGCAGCTCACAATAACAATAGAGTGTGCAGAATGGAGAGAGCTACTAATCGATCAAGAAAAACTACAGTAATCTACCGTACCTCATCTTCATCACAGCAGTCGCTTCCTGCATGATGTCCTCAGTGAGTGCAAGAACGAACCGGGAGAGGGCTGCAATTCTTGATCTTAATATATGAAGAAATCATAATAAACTCCGTTGAGAAGGCACCTCTAAAGTAGGAAATCCACTAACCACAGAGAATGTGGTTTTACGAAGTACACAAGCCATTGAACCAATGTCTCACTAGTAAAGTAAATTCCACAACCTCACTGGGGGACTGCGCGCGAGAGTGCGCAAAATGAGGAGCGTCCGGTTCCCCGAAGTTTCATCACTCCAACACAATTCATGCTCCAAGTCACTCGACCAACGACTATCGTCGTCATATCCTAACCAAGATTCTCTCAGAACTGGACATTTTGCCAAGACTACGCAAAAAAGGGCGAATAAACTCACTTGATGCACTTGCCGGGCGTGTCGGGGCTGTTGCACCGGTCGCTGCGGCTGTGGCTGCAGGTGCTGCGAGTACACAGTCTCGCTGATCTGTAAATCAACTTATTTTGACTTATTTACTTGCTAGATTTAGCAATTTCTAAGAGCAATACTTCGTTATATTTCAATCCTGAAACTCAGATGAACCCGTATTCTCTTACAGGTAGACGGCTCAACAGTAGGATGGGAAACCATTTCCAATGCCTTCTCTCATGGCTAAATTCTAGGATCCAACAACGAAATAGTGATAAACTCTAAAAGGAATAGGATTAATTTTTTTAAACACAGCTCTGCCTTCAGTAGTACTCTACACAAGAAATGCCCGCTTAATATTTTAACTCTGAAACTCACAAAAACCAACCCGTATTCTCTATTTGCCACTACTAGGTCGACAGTTGCGCAGTAGTATGCCAAAACTATTCATCATGCAATCCCTCATTCGTAAATATTTGGGTTTAATATTAAAACACCAATTATTGGAGAGTGAAGGTGATTTTTTAATTAATGTTTGGAGGAAATAAGGAAAAAAAGATCGATAGCACTCTCCGCGAAAGATCATTATTCGCTTTATGTTTAAACTGTGAAACTTCAATCAACCCCTCCCTCGAATCTGCCCGAACAGTGGTGATTCCGTCACAAATATTACTCTCTCTATTCTGCACAATCTCTTGCCGGTCAGAGTGACGAGAGAGTGTGCAGAATGGAGAGAGTACCCTTCTCCTCTGACCTGTCTGATGAGTCTCCTCGCTGCAGCCAGTGCTGCGTCCACGTCCGACCCCTGCAGCACACAGAATAAGCAAAGATCAAAGATCACATCTCGATGTTATCTCTATCTTATCTCATTGTTTGCCTACACTATAGCGATGCCGAATAGGCAGCCGTTTATCCTAATTCTGCATGCTACCTCGACTGTTAGAGAAACGAAAGTGCCGAGATAATTGAGGAGATTCGGGTTCCGAATTTCTGTCCCTAACGCAGCCTCAACAAAGATCAAAGATCAGAATATTCTCTATATTTGGCCACACTCTGTTCAGATCGAAGCAAAAAAGAATGAATGGAGACAGGGGAGGGGAACCTACTGCAGCAATATCAAGTCCAAAATTGAGCCCAAAGAAAATTGTAATTAAAATTGAGCCCCCACTCACCTCCTTTCACTCCTCTCCGATCGGATGCACGGGTCGTCGCCTCTGAAAATGAAAAAAAAAACAATTATAGATGCACCATTGAGATTGTGGTTTCGCAAAATGCAAACATACTCAGTGTCTCGACTAATAGAAACGCGACAAGCGGTGTCTAACCAAAGTGAAATAGCGATTTATCCCCATGAAGAATGCGGTTTCCAGAAACATACTAGCGCTCGAGACCAGTAAGCTCGCTAATGAGTAAGACGAAATACGGATTTAAACAAGGATCAAATCAAGCTCTTATTTGCCCATGGAGAATACGGTTTCACCATGCGTTCTAATGCATAGGATCATTACACTTTTCAATAACATCTTGTTTAGCCTTTTCAACCCAATCAACCATGTAGCGCACAATCTCAATAAAGATCAAAGGTCAAAGATCAAAAAAAATTTCATAGTTTTTTTTGGCTCACACTACGCCATGTAAACATGTAAAATGTAAAAAATCATTTTTAAAAAGCAATACATATAATTCCGTCACGTAACATATTTTAGAAATCACATATTATTCAAATGTATCATTATTTCGTTGCGCCCCGGGCGTAGATAAAATATAAAATTAAAAAAGAAGGAAGGACCGGAAATGGAGTCAGGGGAGGGGAATAGCGGAATGAGCAATTATATATCACCCTCACCTCCTCTCCGATCGGCTGCAGCTGCTGCACGGGTCGTGGCTGCTGGAAAAAAATTGTCTCACACGCTCAGAAATCAGAAATGCTCGAGACTTCTACTCTCACTAATGCAGTGAATGATTGAAACATATGAAATGTTCTTCTTTCTCCATGTAGAATTCACGGTGCGTTTTAATGCCATGGGACACTACTATTTCTAATGTGATTTTCATCGGCTCTTGTAAACCCATCCCTACTCCTCCCTCCTCCTCGTTGTAGTCAGGCAGCGGCTGACTGGGCGGTCGAGCGGGTGCCGCGGCTACAGTAACCGGCACGGCTACAGTATCCTCAGGTACCGTAACTGGCACTGCGTCTACAGTACTCCCGGCTACCGTATCCCCTCTCGCACCATCATCCACCACTTCTGTCTTGACTTTGCCCGAGTGAGGTATCTGATACGGTGCTATTAGTCGATCGATAGCGCGGTGCAATGATCTCCATTCTGCACACTATCTGCGAGGAACGAGTGTGCTGAATGGAGAGAGCTACAAATCTCTCTGGAGATACTGTAGATACAGATTTGGCTTACCGTATCCGGCTGCACATCGGTCGCTCCCGATGTCTGGCTATCTGCCGGTTCCGGCTTCACTCGAGATGCGTTGAACGGAATGCTCGGCTCACTCGAATCGCGCACCTGCAAATTTGAGTTTCACGATCTTATGATAAATTTCGACCAGATTGGCTTATTAATCGACGCGGTGCATGAGTTCTGCCATAAAAGATAACTAAAAAAACTCGGAATTGTTTTTTGTTGTTGGTATAATTGATCATCGAAAAAAATCATATCTTGTACATGAACACCTTGTCGGCGAACATTTGATTCTGAAAAAAATGGACAATATCACAAAAAAATGGCTATACCTACTGCACGAGATTTCTCCAGATTTTCAACATGTGAGAATATAGGTAAAACTAGTTATCCGAATACAGCTTTTTCTTTCTTGTTTTTCTGATCTCTCACATAGAAATTCAGCTTCTACACTTTGAAGTATGCCAGAAAAATTACTTTTCGAAAATTTTGAGGTATCACCTTTTCGATCTAGAAATGGGTCTCAAAACATTTTTTTTTTAAAAGTCGCAAAATGGACGAAAAAAGCAACAACCCAAAATTAAGTGAATAGTAGTTTTCTATTTTCACTCGTAGAAACCGAATTTCTATGTGAGAGATCAGGAAAAAAAGATAGAAAAAACGTTGTACTCGGATGACCAGTTTTACCTCCTATTACCACGCTGAAACCAGCCTTTGATCTCACGAGCGCAACGTGCGGCTACATTATCAACTCGATGCTCTCCGTGGACTTTATCGGATTCAATGCGTGCGACGGATGGGGGATATGATGGAACAGTCGGCGAACGTATACATTAAGAGAAATAATTTCCTCAGCAAAAACAATTTTCAACGAAAGCGAAATTCTCCTGACGTGGCCTGACAACTACCCAATCGAATTGTCTGACTTTACCAATGCTCCGATTTATGTAAGTTCTGATACTTATTGTATTCATTTTGAAGCACGCTGATTTCGAAAACGAATTTCAAAGCCTATTAGGTTTGGGCTTTTTTTCAACCCATTTAAAAAAAAACCCATTTTTCTGAAAAGCAATCTTTATATTCCGGACCAAGGGTGTGCAAAAATGTTCCGCAATCCACATTTTTTCATGCTCTTTCGCAAGTCAGAAAGATGAGAGATAATGCCACTCAGTTACAGACTTCATTGTGGACAACTGCTTTGTCTGATCGTCAAAGAAGACCTGTATATTGTGCTCATCAGGATATTAATGCTAAGAAACAACTAAGACAGTTGATCTTGAATTTAAAAGGTAGTTTTTTTGGTCTCTACGCCTTCAGGCAATTATATGTTATCCTTGTCCCTCTCATACATTATGTGCTTCTTAACACTTTCAGTGATGTACGATAAATACATAAATACATTTCATAATTATGAGAAGCAAATTTATTTTCTCTCACTTGAGGCAAAGAATTGCCAAAGATGATTCAGATTCGCCGCTGAATTAAATTCGTTGTCATTTCAGATCTCAGAAAAGGCTGTGCAATGTGAAAAGTGAAATTCAGTTAAATAAAACGTTCTTCAAATGATATTTCTTCGGTAGCTCGTTCTCCATGATGTGTATTAGAGAGTAATTTATTTCCAGTACCGAACTGCAAAAATTATATTTTTGTTTCTTTTGATACATCACATATCAATAAATCATAATGTTGCACTAATAGCCGTGCGAACAAGCAATTTACTTCGCAAATTATGACTAACCTCACACTCCCTACTGACTGAGTAGTACTCTTTCATGTCCAAGTGCGAAGTGGCCGATACATTGTTGAAGTATACGTCCCTGCACAATTAGTTCATTTTGATGAAGCAGAAAGTGAATACCTGCATAAATCACAGAACCCATCCACTGTAACTTTGTAGTGTGTATTGCGATAGGCAAAATATCTGCATTACTTAATTACAAATTTACAAAAAGTTGTTCCGGAGAATAAACTGTTCCGCTAATGACGAAATTTCAAATTATTTGTTCACGCTATCCGTTAATTGTATTTCTTTAGTTCACTGAGCGGGTCAACCACTTTAAAAGCTATTTAGTGTTAGAAGAAATAAAGAAAATATATTAAAAATAAGCAAAAACGCGATTCCAGTGCCCTTAACCGGAAAATAGTCAAGCGTGAAACGTGCCGGTCTCATCCTTTGGTCACAATTATGAACGTATCATTATAAAAATGTAATATGTCTTTAGCGAATGATCATTGCCAACTCACTTTCTGTACGCATCTTGGTTCTCAATAGCATTTATCAGATGCTCTGCCATTCCGCGCGGGCTTTCGAAATCATCCGCAGCGACGTAAGCTCCGTCGGGCGCTTTCGGCTTCAGAATCCATCGACGAAGCACGATGGGCACGATGTCTTTTCTGTTGTGAAAGGATTATTAAAAGGTTTTGTCAACGCAATTATTCCTGGCAAGGATACGATAGTATTGAAATCATACTCGATTCTCCAAAACTTCTCCGTCGCGTAATCTTTGCATGCGATATTCTCAAAAGCTATTACGAAGAAGTGCGATTCTAAAAATTATCGATTCAATTGATTGAGAGAGGAGAAACATGTGAATACTGGTTACCAAAACCTACTTATTAGCTCTTCCTGTCTCTCGGCTGATATTCGTCTTCCATAGCACCAACCGGTCTTTGTTACATTGATCAACTTGCTCAATTCCTGGAAATATTCCCTTTGCGGCATAACAGCGATGATTTCCAAACGCTGATATATTTCAGCCTTCCTGATTTATCATCACAATTCGAAATTATTGCTAGCACAGGCTTAGTCTTCTTCTTAATTATCTCGATGAAACCCTCCTAAAGAGTTGAAGTGTGATGGTTTGTGTATTGGACGCACCTCAGACAGCGGTCTCATCTTCTCTCGATCATCTTCGGTAGCCACCGGGGCAAAATAGGATTGGTCAAAATAGGTGAAGTTATTGATCCGATAATCCACTGTTGAGTTGAAGAAGTTGATAGCAAACTGAAAACAGATTATACAATGAACATAAGTGATGTAATTCCGGTTTTGGCTCTATCCATTCCTCATACTATCTCGCCGGTCAGAGAAACGAGGGTGCGTGCAGAATTAAAAAAAAAACGGAACATCGAAACACATCACTAATGCACAAATTACACGGAAATAAATCACCCTTGGATCGTTGACGGCTGAGCCGGCATGTGGGGGCGCTTCCTTCAAGAATGAGACGTAGATCTGATCGGGCCTGCGCGTTTTGGGAAGCGTCATATTCTAAAAAGTGCAATTTTCGAATCACTTCAGAAAAGAAAATTCCTCTAACCGGATCCCAAAGGTTTCGGAAATGAAAGACGATGGCATCAGCATCTTCTTCTGGCAGTCTGACATTTACAAAAAACATTATTTGTAAAAAAAATGAAATAAAATCCAGATAAGAGCATGCTCTTCCCTGTATTTTTTCTTTTGAGGGAAGATGTGAACTTTAGGTGCTTACTCCGTTCTGTCAAACACGTCACAACGATAAGGGCATGGATACGATCTGATACGTTCCGATAGACTCGAACTAAAATATCCAGTCCATGCAATAATCTTAACGATAAATTCTGTCACATTAATTTACTGAAATTTTGTAACCTTCGGAATTCGTTTTTGTTGGGGTTGAGTGGCATTCAGCGCGTACGACTTCCGCAGGCCTGGAATTGTTTTATTAGCGACCTATGTGAGTGCGTTTTACCAATCTTCATAGGATACACTTGTGAGTTGTATATAAACATCAAGGTAATCAATGCTGCCTGAAAGTCAAAAATTAGGATTTAAGAAGTAAGGGAATGCAAACTGACTATAATTGCAGCGATAATTATACATTTCATTTTCCCGAATTCGAGTTAGCAGCAGACAATAAAATAACGAATATCTGAAAAATCACGACTATTTCTTATTCTATTGCCATCCTCTAGCTCTTAAATACTAATTGGAAAATTCGGCGGCATTAACCAATCCACTCTAATTGGAAAGCGAGAAAGTGCAAAAAAAAGAGCCAGAGCAATCTGACATGAGCCAAGCATAACTTTGGCCTCGAAGTTGAGGCAAATAAGAAATACGTATGGTCAAGTTCCAGAGAGCGGTGACGTCGCTTTATCCTCAAATACGGGTAATTAGACCAAAACGATATAATATCAACGAGATGTAAGCGGAATAATACAAGATCGAAAAGGCTTTGAAGGTTTGTAGAGGGAATGGGGGGGGGGGGGGAAGGTGGGGTGAATCATTGCATCCGTATTATTTGAAGAAGGGAGAATCGGGGTATTAGCATGAATCATGATAACAAATGATCTAATGTTTCCTTTTACGGTAGTATTTGCAATAAGAGAGATGTGAGAGGGTTCAAAAGACAGAGGGGAGAGGAGGGAGAGGTGAGCGAGCAATAAAATAGGTACGGAATTTTTTTGAAATCGTTATTTTCCGGAGCAGAATGTCTCCGAAAAACACGATTGAAGATCATTCTTCCATTAGAAGGATTGGTTAATGCCACCGAATTTCCTGTATTTGAGAGCTAGAGGATGGAAATCGAACAAGAACACGTCGTGATTTCCACATCTTCGTTATTTAATGTTCTGCTCCGCTGATAACTCGAATTCGGGAAAATAAAATTACAATTTCTCGTCGCCATTGTAGTCAGTTCTCATTTCATCACTTACTGAATCTTACTGCTGTATTACAGGCAATATCGATTACCTTGATACTCACAAGTGTATCATATGATGGGTAAAACACATTCACATGTGTCATTAACGAAACTATTCCAGATCTGAGGATGTCGTATGCTCTTAATGTCATTCAAGATCAGCAAAAACGATTTTCGAAGGTGTGCACCAGGGGAGTGCAAAATTGTTTACGACCTCTTCATTATGCATACTCTCTCGTCTTCTCTAACCATCGAGAGAGCATGCGAAATGAGGAGGTCGTTAAATGTTTTGCACACCAGGTGCAATTTACAATTAGAGAGATAATCTTTCAGATAATTGCCTCGACTAGATATTTTCATTGGAGTCTATCTGGACGTAGCAGAAAAAGTGCTTGTTCTGATCGTTGCGACGTCTTTGACAGATCGGAGTAAGCATCTATAGTTCGCATTTTCCATAAAATAACTTAAAAATACATTGATGCATGATCTTATCTTATGATTTAAAAAAAAATTGTCAATTATATTATGATTCTTCGTAAATTTCCGACTGCCAGAAGAAGAGGCTGATGTCATCGTCTTTCACTTCCGAAACCTGCATTGGGATATGGTAAGAGAAAAATTCTGATTCAAAACTGCTCTTAGTTTTTAGAACATGCCTCTTCCTAAAATGCGCCGACCCGATCAGATATACGTCTCATTTTTGAAAGAAGCGCCCGCACATGCAGGCTCCCCAATCAAAGAGTGATTTTCGTGTCACACATGTTAATTTATTGGATGTTTTCAGTTTGCTACCAACTTCTTCAACGCAACAGTGGATTATCGGATCAATAACTTTACATATTCAGACCAATCTTTTTTTACCCCGGTGGTTACCGAAGAAGATCGAAAACAGATGAGACCGCTGTCTGAGGTACCTCCAATACACGAATTAATATCATTTCAAATCTTTAGGAAGATTTCAACGAAATAATTAAGAGGAAGACTAACCATGTGCTAGCAATTATTTCGAATTGTGATGACAAATCAGGAAGGCTGAAATATATCAGCGTTTGGAAATCATCGCTGTTATGCCGCAAAGGGAATATTTCCAGGAATTGAGCAAGTTGATCAATGTAACAAAGACCGGTTGGTGCTATGGAAGACGAATATCAGCCGAGAGACAGGAAGAGCTAATAAGTAGGTTTTGGTAACCAGTATTCACATGTTTCTCCTCTCTCAATCAATTGAATCGATAATTTTTAGAATCGCACTTCTTCGTAATAGCTTTTGAGAATATCGCATGCAAAGATTACGCGACGGAGAAGTTTTGGAGAATCGAGTATGATTTCAATACTATCGTATCCTTGCCAGGAATAATTGCGTTGACAAAACCTTTTAATAATCCTTTCACAACAGAAAAGACATCGTGCCCATCGTGCTTCGTCGATGGATTCTGAAGCCGAAAGCGCGTTTGTAAATTATCGAGGTTATGACGCAAAGTCAATATTTCTAGGAATTGAGCAAGTACATCAATGTGACAAAGACCGGTGGTTGCTATGGAAGACGAATATCAGTCGAGAGAGAGGAGGAGTTAATAAGTAGGTTTGGTGACCATTATTCATGTTTCTCATTAGGTGTTGCATATTCCCAATCAATAGACTTGATTTGATCGTTTTAGAATCGCATTACTTTGTTCTAGCTTTCGAGAACATCGCATGCCAATATTACGTGACGGATAAATTTTGGAGAATTGAGTACGATTTCAATATTATCGCGTTCTTGGCATGATTAACTGAGTTCTTAAGAGACCGTCCACGGTATTTCGGTACACTTGTGCAGAGGCTCACGGATGGCTGAAAATTAGATTCTCTTCATACTTTTTCTTGAAGTAAGGGTCCCTAGTGCTGATCGCCGCCACCACTAGCTAAGGTCTCAGGTCGACTTTGGCTGACTTACAGTAACCCACAGTTTTTGGGGTCGCAAATGGCACTATCTCAGAAGTATATGACTAGTAGATTTTCTGACGTATTTTTACACGTAGAAAACGAATTTCTATACTAGACATCACGAAAACTCAAAATAAAAAAGTTATGCTTCAAAAACCTCATTTTTTGATCCAAAAAGTCACTTTTTTGGTCATAACTGATTTTGAAAAAATATAGTTTTGAGTTTTCATGCATTTCGTATTCTACGCCTGTTGGGAAGTCTACCATAATTTTTACAGATTTTTAAAAATGGCGTCAATACCTTTTATTTGGACCGGAACTTCGTCCTAGGAAGGGTAGGCTCAGAACTGAACGACCAGAGATGACCCAATGGTTGGACTAGTGACATTGAATTGTACTCTAAGTTGATTGTCATTGAATATAGAGCAACTTTTGTATTGACAGTAAGCGGCTAAATTTATCATGATTCGTGGAAATTCGAAGAGTAGAAAAATTCTGAAATCTGCTGTTCTGAAATCGGAAAACTTATGATTTTTAAAAGTTGAGATATACATTACTGGCTAATCGCATTGGGTTTCGGCAGCCGCTGCGGCCTGCCGCGGACCGCGGTTTCCGCGGATTGCTTTAGCGCCAAGCGGAGACATTTTCAGGCATTAGGGTGTTGATTTTCGTAATCTCCAGTACATTTCCGATCCTAACCACTATAAGATGATATTTTGTTCTTCGGTTTACCAGAATATAAATTATTCACTGAAAAAGCCTGACCAAGCGAACAATAGTTGGCCCGCTTGAACAAGTCATCCCAGAAGGCCAATCCTTGCTCAAACTCGCTATAATCGATACCATACATTCGTCTCTAGAAAAGGAACATCATACCATGGCTAGTTCATTGGGTCAATTAATGTTCGCCGGGTCAGACTTTTTCAGTGAAAAATTTCAAATCCCGTAAAACGACAAATAAAATATCATCTTATAGTGATTTAGATCGGAAATGGACTGGAGATTACAAAAATCAACATCATGATGCGTGAAAATGTCTCCGCTTTGCGCTAAATCAATCCGCGATTTTTCGAGAAAAAATTTTTTTAGCCAAAAATATTTTTTCTTTCAAATATTCTAGAATGCTCTGAAATAGTCATGGTAACTTAGCGGAGTGACGTTAAGTCCGAAATATCGCTCTTAGAGCGGTATATCTCAACTTTTAAAAATCATAAGTTTTCCGATTTCAGAACAGCTATTTTTCTACTCTTCGAATTTCCACGAATCATGATAAATTTAGCCGCTTACTGTCAATACAAAAGTTGCTCTATATTCAATGACAATCAACTTAGAGTACAAAAAATGGGGAGAATGGAATTTGAAAATTTTTTTAAGTGCCCCTAGTCGTTCGTTTAAATTTTTTTTGTTGAGTTTTCATGCATTTCGTATTCTACGCCTGTTGGGAAGTCTACCATAATTTTTACAGATTTTAAAAAATGGCGCCAATACCTTTTATTTGAACCGGAACTTCGTCCTAGGAAGGGTAGGCTCAGAACTGAACGACCAGAGATGACCCAATGGTTGGACTAGTGACATTGAATTGTACTCTAAGTTGATTGTCATTGAATATAGAGCAACTTTTGTATTGACAGTAAGCGGCTAAATTTATCATGATTCGTGGAAATTCGAAGAGTAGAAAAATAGCTGTTCTGAAATCGGAAAACTTATGATTTTTAAAAGTTGAGATATACCGCTCTAAGAGCGATATTTCGGACTTAACGTCACTCCGAAACAATAAGGATTAGTTGAAACATAAATTCATCTTGAAGATCAAAGTATATTTTTTTTCTTAATTAATCATTCCTCGATTCGCAGGTGGTCACTCTGAGCGACGATGAGGGTATGGTAGCCGCCGATTCGCAGTCTAAAGAGAAAGGGCAAGAAGGCCCAAGTTCGAGCAGGCCTGTGGTTGAAGAGGAGGAGGAGCTATGGGTGATATCCACCAAGAGGGGAAGGAAGAAGAGGTACTGTGGGATGGGGGTTCACGTCGATTCAGCCCCGTGCAAAAATTGCATTTAGCAGAAAATAGTTGCCTCAAATTTTCACAGAATGAAGAGAGTCATTCTTTGCGAGGCCATCTCCAATTCATTAACGAGATAGTTTTTCCTAGAAAAAAATTATGAAATTTGAAAAAATCTTTGAGATGTACATGGAGAGCGCTCCTGCCAGATTTCTGAGGAACACTGCGCTGATAATCTTCGACGAGAGTACAATGGCAGATATGCATATCTTCAATTGTATTCATATTCTGCTGCAAAATATCATGAGAAACAATCTACCATTTGGAGGGAAATGTGTGCTACTCGGTGAGCGCAATTTTAATAAGATTCAGTGTGGCATAGTTGTTGAAAAGCGAATGAAATACTTCAGGAGGAGACTGGAAGCAGCTATTACCTGTAGCGACTGGACTGTCTGCAGAAATCGCATCAGACATCACCTTGCTCAACTCGCCTCTGTGGAAAGAGTTTAAGGCGAGTGAATAGATCGCAAAAAATTGAAGGAAAAATGCAAATCATGCAGGTGCTCACTCTAACCAAAAATATTCGAGCAGAAAGTGACGAAGAGTTCGCAAAGTTCTTGGAGGATACTGGAGAAGGCAAGTACAAAGGAGATCATCTGCCCTACGTTTTGATCGACAAACCCGGTGTCATGATGCCATCACAACCATCACTTATACAATCGATCTACGAGGGAAAGCTCGATGATGAAGAATATCTGTTTCGTACGTGTGTTTTGTGCACTACGAATAAGCATGCTGAATATGTAAATAGCGTCGTGAGTTTGTTTCTCGATTTTATTTCCTATTTGCAGCTACGCATTTAGCAAGAGAAAAACGCTTAACTTCCAGGTTCTCAAGCATGTGAGAGGAGAGGAAAGGGTTTATCGAGCGTACGACGAATCTCGTGAAGGAATCGCGCAACAAATGCCTCCTGAATTTTTTTGTACTAACATGGAGTCGGGAATGTCCCCGTTCTGGTTACGACTTCGAGTTCGTACTGCGCTCGTATCCCAATTAACATTACCTTGTTCAGGTTGGAGCTATTGTCATTCTTCTCCGCAATTTGGATTTAAGATCGGGGTTATGCAACGGCACACGGTTAATTGTAAGGAATATTTACTTTGGAATATCCAATAGATTTTAATTGGAAATAGTTCATAATGTTTCAAAATAATTTGGCAGGTTGATGCAATGTACGAGAAATCAGTCACAGTCCGACAACTCGACCCTCGTTGGAAGGGACAAACACACGACATTGGCAGGATGGAAATGACTCCACCTGAGACAAAGCAACAGAAGGCTCTCTACACTCGTACTCTATTGCCATTCCGACTCGCATACTGTCTTACGATCAACAAGGTATCGTATTGATATAGATTTATCAAAAAAAAATTCGTATTAATAAGCTGCGATTACAAATAATTCTGTTTCAGTCAGGGGCAAACGTTCGAGCGAGTAGGAGTGCTACTACAGAGAAACGTGTTTGCCCACGGACAACTATACGTTGCTCTTTCACGCGTTCACCGTTTTTCTGATCTGAGGGTGTTCAGTACAACGACGCTAGAAATTGACGTGATCCTCGTCAATGAAGTGAACAGAAGAGTCATCGATAACATTAAATATGTAAGCATGGATTATATTATTAGGTTTCCTACATTTTTGTTTTTGTTTGCAGGCGATCGCAACATCAAGTGTCTCTGATCTCTCCACTCAACCTGTTCCTCAAATTCCCACGCCACCTCCGCTAATCACTCATCCACTGCCCGATTTATCGTCTCTCATTCTCGACCAATCGCTCCCAGTTCGTAAACGACTCCGCCGGGCTGTCACTTCTCGTCAGTCGACATCTCATATGAGTCCGCCCTCTGTTGCTGCCGAGAATGGACCACCACAGCAACCAGATAAGGCACCTATCACCTACCCAAATGTGAAGGGCCTTCGGATATTTACATCAACAAATGAGAGCATGCACGATCCTAATCTTCATGAATCGAACGATGCCCAGCCTGGAACTCCACCGCGACGAGATACAGTACCCATCGCGTTTCCATCAGTCAGTGGTCTTCGGATGTACCCATCTGTTGAAGATCTCCCTGCTCCTGTTGCCGCTCATCAGTCAACTCCACCTCAACCAATCAAGCCTCAGCCCTCGAATCTCCTCATCAGTCGATGAGCTTTCTGGTGCCTTCCAGCAACTTTCTTCTCCTTCTCGTCCGAATGATCGAGTTTATCCAGAGTTGAATTATTCTGACGATGAAGAGATGCTGCGTGATATGCCATTGCCACAAGCTCCCGTTGAGTGGCTGCTTCTTCAGAACACGCCAGCTTCTCGTACAACTGACTGTTTTCTCAACGCTTGTGTGCAGTTCTTAAGAAGGAACCACGACCTTCTTGATTTCCTGAGAAATAGAGGACCGCCGGAAGATCGGACAAGCGAGGCAATGAGAAAGCATCACATGCTCGACATTATGGTCAACATTCTGACCAGAGTTGGGCCGTTCATTCCCACTTCATTCCGAAAAAGGCTTATGGAAGTGCTTCGTGGACTGGAACGCGGATTCCTCATTACTAAACAAGATGCTTCGGAGATTATGATCAAGATCATGAGCGATCTCGTTCCTGAGGTTATTTCGAGTCGTTTTAACATCGCGATCACACGACGAAGAAGATGTCGAGACAACCCAGACTGCAGGGTTTGTCTTTTTGCAAAATAAATCAGATCAATGAATACAATGTAGTCACCAGCTGCTCTCGATCCCGGCGCACCTCTTCACATTCAAAAAATCAGTACAATGAACCAGGTACTGTAGCATAGAGAAAAAGAGTGACAATACCCATTTTTAGATTATTGATTTGGAACAGATCCTCAACGGCGAGTGGAGGCAAGTGAACGATGGACAAGTGAATGATCCAAGACATTGTGAATATTGTTGCCCGTGTTGTGCTGCTCATCAGAGCCATGATAGTGATCATTGTGAAGAATTCCGAAGAAATAAGACGCCATTCGTTGAGTCAGTTGTGTCTCTTTATAGCGTGGGATCTTCAAGATAAATGAAATAGAGAGGAAACCATAGCTTCATTTTTTCTTTATTCTACAGTTTGAGAATGAATCTGATTTGTTAAAGATTTAGCCAAATCAATGAACGAATTTCAGGGAGGAGCGATATCAGTTCGAAGGCGACTCAAAGTACACCATCATCATCTTCAGCATACTACATCCAACTGAAAGGAAGGACTGGGCCTTGACGCCAAACTGCAACATGGACAGAATGCGACTGATGGGTGAGCAAGCAGAGATTAAAAACGTCATTTTTTAAGAGATAATAATTTTTTTTTAAATAGAAGATCCAATATATGAATAATTTACTTGATTTCAGATCAAAACTGGAAGGCAGTTGCGGTGATCCAGCATCACGGTGAAGGCATCATTGGAGGTAGTGTTGTAATTCAGGGCGAGTAGTTTGGACCCGAACGGGTAACATAGACGGTTCACGCGGAATAAGCGTTACTCGAGATAGAGAGGAATCACGTGACTCGCTACCCAGGATATTCGATAGTCCTTTCGAATCTTCATCTGAGTGATTTCTAATTGTAGGTCACTACACCGCTAACACTCGAGAGAATGACGATCGCTGGTGGCTTCATGAAGACAACAAAATAGCGACTCCTATCGGTAGAAGGAATGGCATGCAGTTTCATCTCCAGACTAGCTATCGCTATGACGATCGAGTGACAGATATGAAAGGCGTTCTTGCCATCCTGTTCGAGAAAATTGATTAACTATTCCTACTCTTTTGGATTTTGTATTTTTCATAATCTTTTGACAACACAATCTGTTTGATTAGTTAATCCAATCTTACTCGCATTAACATCTTTGCAATCATTGCACTTGCATCAATCTCTCGCAATCATTTTCTCGTCTTTGTTTTTCCATTCGATTAAATGCACACTAAACTTATCACGTTTCACATCATTCTAAACTAAAAACAATGTACAAATCACATCAATTGTATTGCATCCTATTCATTTTCCGAAAAACTTGTACATAAACATATTGCACTGGCATTTATCGCGTTTATGGTTCATACGATTCCAACGAAAAAAGGAAGCAGTAGAGTGATGGCGGAAATGTTGGACAAGGCCTGTAAAAAGAGTGCATCATTGTGTTCATGAAATTTAAATATACTCAGTCATACGCCCCCGCTTGCAAGCAAGCAGTATTTGGATATAGTGTAAAGCAGCTCGCCTTGGAGAAAATGCGAGTTTGTTAAATTTGCCTATGCTCTGGCCATGCTATTGTGAAAAGCTCGTGAGGCTGAGAGCGTGGAGGAAAATTGCAGAAGTAGCCACGGAGCGAAGCGGAGTGGCTACATCGCAACTTTTCCGGAGCGCTCGAAGCCTCACGAGCTTTTTGCAATGGCATACGCCCCGCTCGAAAACATGCGATCCTTGCTTAACATTAGAATTTGAGCAATATTACTTGCGCCCGTCCTAACGTGACACGAGCTACTACGTTACTACTTTGCCATCAAACCGTAAGGGATTTTGGCGGGCACACGCTCTCGCAAAGGTGTAGCAGCCAAAAGATGCGCAAAATTTTTCTGATCAAAATTCTTAAAAGAAATCCCAGACTCCGTGACGACCAAAAACAACATGTTTGTCTGTCTGTTGGTGTGTCCGTTACCAAAGTACGGTAGGTTTGGGCAATACATTCCAAATCCATTCCAAGCGCGAATCACGAACTAACTTTATTATCAAAAAATCTCGCATCAATTATCGATCAATTATCTTGACCTACCGTATACCTACCGTAATCGATACCTACAATAACCCGTTCAAGTGGGTCAGACGCTTGATCAGATTCATGAATTCATCAGCCAATCAATTATAAATGTTAATACCGTACACCTACAGTAACCCAAACGTTACCGTAACCCGGCTACCGTATCCCACAGCTACCGTAACCCACTTACAGTATCCCGATCGTTACCATAACCCGCCTACAGTAACCCACAGCTACCGTAGCCCATCTACAGTACCCGATCGCTACCGTAACCCGGCTACAGTACCCGATCGCTACCGTAACCCGGCTTCTTTCCCCGGGATGGGATCCACATGGATCCTGGACCAGAACATGCCAAATGAAAAGTCATTCCAAAATTTGGACTGGATCTCACATTTGATCCATGCCAAACCTATTTTCTTTCCCCGCCATGGGATCCACATGGGTCCTGGACCAGTACATGCCAAATGAAAAGTCATTCCAAAATTTGGACTGGACCTCACATTTGATCCATGCCAAACCTATTTGCTTTCCCCACCATGGGATCCACATGGGTCCTGGACCAGTACATGCCAAATGAAAAGTCATTCCAAAATTTGGACTGGACCTCACATTCTATCCATGCCAAACCTATTTTCTTTCCCCGGGATGGGATCCACATGGGTCCTGGACCAGTACATGCCAAATGAAAAGTCATTCCAAAATTGGCCTATGCTCCGGCGAAAATTGGCCTATGCTCCTCTTGCAAAACATCACCTGCGGGCGGGAGTCGAACCTGCCTGCGTCGGCATGCCAGTCAGACACCATGCCCATCTACAATTACGGAGTTAGCAAGGCATACTACCTCTTGCAAAACATCACCTGCGGGCGGGAGTCGAACCTACCTGCGTCGGCATGCCAGTCAGACACTATGCCCTGCGTCGGCATGCCAGTCAGACACCATCGAGCGCTCCGGAAAAGTTGCGATGTAGCCACTCCGCTTCGCTCCGTGGCTACATCGCAACTTTTCCTCCACGCTCTCAGCCTCACGAGCTTTTCACAACGGTATACGCCCCACTCGCAAGCAAGCAGTGTTCGGCTAATGTGTAAGGCGGCGGAACGCGAAAAAAAAAAGCTCGCATCACCTTTTGGACCATGATACGGGGGTCATGGTCATTGGTCGACGTCACTCATCACTTTTTGGACCATGATACGGGGGTCATGGTCAGTGATCGATCATCTCGCATCACCTTTTGGACCATGATACGGGGGTCATGATCATTGGTTGACGTCACACATCACCTTTTGGACCATGATACGGGGGTCATGGGCAATGGCCGATCATCTCACCTCACCTTTTGGACCATGATACGGGGGTCATGGTCAGTGGTCGATCATCTCGCATCACCATTTGGACCATGATGCGGGGTCATGGTCAGTGGTCGATCATCTCGCATCACCATTTGGACCATGATACGGGGTCATGGTCAGTGGTCGACCATCTCGCATCACCATTTGGACCATGATACGGGGGTAATGATCAGTGGTCGATCATCTCGCCTCACCTTTTGGACCATGATACGGGGGGTCATGATCAGTGGTCGACCATCTCGCATCACCTTTTGGACCATGATACGGGGTCATGGTCATTGGTCGACGTCACGCATCACCTTTTGGACCATGATACGGCAGTAATGGTCATTGGTCGACGTCACACATCACTTTTTGGACCATGATACCGGGGTCATGGTCAGTGGTCGACCATATCGCATCACCTTTTGGACCATGATACGGGGGTCATGGTCAGTGGTCGTAGCCCACTAATGGTATCACAGTCGTGGGCACACTTGTAGCTCGCTTCAAATTCATAAGAAAAAATAAAACCTATGCTCCAGCCATGCTGTTGTGAAAAGCAAGCGAGAACGTGTCCGGACGTGTTCTAACGTGTCAGAACCTGTTCTGACCTATCAGAACATGACAGAATGTGTACGGGCGTGTATTAACGTTTACGTACGTGTTTTGACACGTTGAACCATAGTCGTAAGCACGCTTTGAGATCGCTTCAAATCATCAGAAAACCTATGCTCTGGCCATGCTATTGTGAAAAGCTCGTGAGGCTGAGAGCGTGGAGGAAAATTGCAGAAGTAGCCACGGAGCGAAGCGGAGTGGCTACATCGCAACTTTTCCGGAGCGCTCGAAGCCTCACGAGCTTTTTGCAATGGCATACGCCCCGCTCGAAAACATGCGATCCTTGCTTAACATTAGAATTTGAGCAATATTACTTGCGCCCGTCCTAACGTGACACGAGCTACTACGTTACTACTTTGCCATCAAACCGTAAGGGATTTTGGCGGCACACGCTCTCGCAAAGGTGTAGCAGCCAAAAGATGCGCAAAATTTTTCTGATCAAAATTCTTAAAAGAAATCCCAAAGACTCCGTGACGACCAAAAACAACATGTTTGTCTGTCTGTTGGTGTGTCCGTTACCAAAGTACGGTAGGTTTGGGCAATCCATTCCAAATCCATTCCAAGCGCGAATCACGAACTAACTTTATTATCAAAAAATCTCGCATCAATTATCGATCAATTATCTTGACCTACCGTATACCTACCGTAATCGATACCTACAATAACCCGTTCAAGTGGGTCAGACGCTTGATCAGATTCATGAATTCATCAGCCAATCAATTATAAATGTTAATACCGTACACCTACAGTAACCCAAACGTTACCGTAACCCGGCTACCGTATCCCACAGCTACCGTAACCCACTTACAGTATCCCGATCGTTACCGTAACCCGCCTACAGTAACCCACAGCTACCGTAGCCCATCTACAGTACCCGATCGCTACCGTAACCCGGCTACAGTACCCGATCGCTACCGTAACCCGGCTTCTTTCCCCGCCATGGGATCCACATGGGTCCTGGACCAGTACATGTCAAATGAAAAGTCATTCCAAAATTTGGACTGGATCTCACATTTGATCCATGCCAAACCTATTTTCTTTCCCCGCCATGGGATCCACATGGATCCTGGACCAGTACATGCCAAATGAAAAGTCATTCCAAAATTTGTACTGGATCTCACATTTGATCCATGCCAAACCTATTTTCTTTCCCCACCATGGGATCCACATGGGTCCTGGACCAGTTCATGCCAAATGAAAAGTCATTCCAAAATTTGGACTGGACCTCACATTTGATCATGCCAAACCTATTTTCTTTCCCCGGGATGGGATCCACATGGATCCTGGACCAGAACATGCCAAATGAAAAGTCATTCCAAAATTTGGACTGGATCTCACATTTGATCCATGCCAAACCTATTTTCTTTCCCCGCCATGGGATCCACATGGGTCCTGGACCAGTACATGCCAAATGAAAAGTCATTCCAAAATTTGGACTGGACCTCACATTTGATCCATGCCAAACCTATTTGCTTTCCCCACCATGGGATCCACATGGGTCCTGGACCAGTACATGCCAAATGAAAAGTCATTCCAAAATTTGGACTGGACCTCACATTCTATCCATGCCAAACCTATTTTCTTTCCCCGGGATGGGATCCACATGGGTCCTGGACCAGTACATGCCAAATGAAAAGTCATTCCAAAATTGGCCTATGCTCCGGCGAAAATTGGCCTATGCTCCTCTTGCAAAACATCACCTGCGGGCGGGAGTCGAACCTGCCTGCGTCGGCATGCCAGTCAGACACCATGCCCATCTACAATTACGGAGTTAGCAAGGCATACTACCTCTTGCAAAACATCACCTGCGGGCGGGAGTCGAACCTACCTGCGTCGGCATGCCAGTCAGACACTATGCCCTGCGTCGGCATGCCAGTCAGACACCATCGAGCGCTCCGGGAAAGTTGCGATGTAGCCACTCCGCTTCCCTCCGTGGCTACATCGCAACTTTTCCTCCACGCTCTCAGCCTCACGAGCTTTTCACAACGGTATACGCCCCACTCGCAAGCAAGCAGTGTTCGGCTAATGTGTAAGGCGGCGGAACGCGAAAAAAAAAAGCTCGCATCACCTTTTGGACCATGATACGGGGGTCATGGTCATTGGTCGACGTCACTCATCACTTTTTGGACCATGATACGGGGGTCATGGTCAGTGATCGATCATCTCGCATCACCTTTTGGACCATGATACGGGGGTCATGGTCATTGGTTGATCATCTCGCATCACCTTTTGGACCATGATACGGGGGTCATGATCATTGGTTGACGTCACACATCACCTTTTGGACCATGATACGGGGGTCATGGGCAATGGCCGATCATCTCACCTCACCTTTTGGACCATGATACGGGGGTCATGGTCAGTGGTCGATCATCTCGCATCACCATTTGGACCATGATGCGGGGTCATGGTCAGTGGTCGATCATCTCGCATCACCATTTGGACCATGATACGGGGGTCATGGTCAGTGGTCGACCATCTCGCATCACCATTTGGACCATGATACGGGGGTAATGATCAGTGGTCGATCATCTCGCCTCATCTTTTGGACCATGATACGGGGGGTCATGATCAGTGGTCGACCATCTCGCATCACCTTTTGGACCATGATACGGGGTCATGGTCATTGGTCGACGTCACGCATCACCTTTTGGACCATGATACGGCAGTAATGGTCATTGGTCGACGTCACACATCACTTTTTGGACCATGATACCGGGGTCATGGTCAGTGGTCGACCATATCGCATCACCTTTTGGACCATGATACGGGGGTCATGGTCAGTGGTCGTAGCCCACTAATGGTATCACAGTCGTGGGCACACTTGTAGCTCGCTTCAAATTCATAAGAAAAAATAAAACCTATGCTCCAGCCATGCTGTTGTGAAAAGCAAGCGAGAACGTGTCCGGACGTGTTCTAACGTGTCAGAACCTGTTCTGACCTATCAGAACATGACAGAATGTGTACGGGCGTGTATTAACGTTTACGTACGTGTTTTGACACGTTGAACCATAGTCGTAAGCACGCTTTGAGATCGCTTCAAATCATCAGAAAACCTATGCTCTGGCCATGCTATTGTGAAAAGCTCGTGAGGCTGAGAGCGTGGAGGAAAATTTGCAGATGTAACCACGGAGCGAAGCGGAGTGGCTACATCGCAACTTTTCCGGAGCGCTCGAAGCCTCACGAGCTTTTTGCAATGGCATACGCCCCGCTCGCAAACATGCGATCCTTGCTTAACGTTAGAATTTGAGCAATATTACTTGCGCCCGTCCTAACTCACTTACCATCAAACCGTAAGGGATTTTGACGGGCACATGCGCTCGGTAAGGTGTATCTGCCAAAAGACGCGCAAAATTTTTCTGATCAAGATTCTTAAAAGAAATCCCAAAAAAGTTGAAAACTAAGCCCGTGAAGACCAAAAACAACATGTTTGTTGGTTGGTTGCTTTGTCTGTCCGTCTGTCTGTTACCAAAGTACGGTAGATTTGGGCAATCCATCCCAAATCCATTCCAAGCGCGAATCGTGAACTGACTTTATTATCAAAAAATCTCGCATCAATTATCGATCGATAATCTTGACCTACCGTATACCTACCGTAATCGATAACTGCAGTAACCCGTTCAAGTGGGTCAGACGCTTGGTCAGATTCATGATTTGGACAGCCAATCAATTCCAAATGTCAATACCGTTCACGTACAGTAACCCAAACGTTACCGTAACCCGGCTACCGTATCCCACAGCTACCGTAACCCACTTACAGTATCCCGATCGTTACCGTAACCCGCCTACAGTAACCCAAACGTTACCGTAGCCCATCTACAGTATCCGATCGCTACCGTAACCCGGCTACAGTACCCGATCGCTACCGTAACCCGGCTTCTTTCACCGGCATGGGATCCACATGGATCCTGGACCAGTACATGCCAAATGAAAAGTCATTCCAAAATTTGGACTGAACCTCACATTTGATCCATGCCAAACCTATTTTCTTTCCCCGGCATGGGATCCACATGGGTCCTGGAACAGTACATGCCAAATGAAAAGTTATTCCAAAATTTGGACTGGACCTCACATTTGATCCATGCCAAACCTATTTTCTTTCACCGGCATGGGATCCACATGGATCCTGGATCAGTACATGCCAAATGAAAAGTCATTCCAAAATTTGGACTGAACCTCACATTTGATCCATGCCAAACCTATTTTCTATCCCCGGCATGGGATCCACATGGGTCCTGGAACAGTACATGCCAAATGAAAAGTCATTCCAAAATTTGGACTGGACCTCACATTTGATCCATGCCAAACCTATTTTCTTTCCCCGGCATGGGATCCACATGGGTCCTGGAACAGTACATGCCAAATGAAAAGTCATTCCAAAATTTGGATTGGACCTCACATATTGTTATACACATATACATATTGTTACACATATTGTTATACATATTGCATATAGCTCGGATATTGTTTGTGACTTATATTCAAGTGTTTCTCCGTTGAGAATACACCATTTTGAGCTTAGATACATGACTTATGAATTTTTGAAATTTTTTTTCGAAAAGGTGATTTTTCGACTTTTCACTTTTTTCGTGTTTTATTGATATCACAACCCCATAACATCTGCACAAATGCTTAATAACGATAAATGGGATGCAAATCTGATTCGAACATGACTGTTTCATGTCGAAATAGCGAAATCTCTCGTCATCGTTCTCCCGCCAGCCTCGGAGAGAGCATCGGGCGGGAAGCTGCGGAATCCGGGCTGTCAGGCTGAGAGAAGTGAAAATTTCACACCCGAGGTAGTTTTGCACGTAGAATCCGAATCTCTAATAAAAAAAATGACAACTGCTAAAAAAAATTCCCACTGTGGTACAAAAACGATGAAATCTTTATTTTTCGACCTGTTATCGATGTCCTTTCGCTTCCAAACTATGTTTTTCGTTATTTTCATCGAAAAATACGTCAGAAAAACCTATAAGAACGTATTTTTTTGATGGATTAATTTTCCGACTTTTTTTGGGACATGCACAGCATTTCACGGAAGGTGCACCCCAACATCTCATATTGGGCCAGCTATCAACTCTGGGTATGGGGACTTCACCCTGAGCTTATTGACATAGGTTGCAAAAAAGTCATCCGTTGGATAGGTGCAGAATATCATGGAACGTCTCTTAAAGGGAGTTGGCGGTCGAAAATTTATATTTTTAAATTTATATTATTTTTATTCTCGAGTTTACTGAGGCACTCTTGAAATTAAAATAAAAAATAATTATAAATTGTAAAAATGTTTGAAGCAGCTAGTAAAAAGGTGGTGTAGTCGCTGGTGTAAGCGGTATACTGTATCCGCTTCCCTTTGGCTGCGGAAAGACTTGCGTCGTTTATGCGCTGCAACAAGTTGCCGCGCACGAGCGCGTTCGCCTTGACTCCGCCCCCACTCCGCTTCTCGTTCAATTTCCTTTGTTTCGAGCTTCTTTTGCGGAGTTTCAGCTCAATTTTATAATAATTGGAATGCTTGTTCTGTCAGAATACCACTCTGTTGCAGGGCGCGTAGGATATTCACATCAACGGACCTTTTTTGCGCAAGAAAAATCCATTTTACACTGTAATTTTCGCTATCGTCACTCGTTCTCGTTTTACTCGACTGTTAACTCACTTTATGTACTCCATTCACCTGCTTTGACTTTCCTTATCGTATGTATATCTGTTTACTTCCAGGAAAGCGCAAAATGGAACGGTGGTTGAGCAGGGGCAAGCTATGGGCTCGCAGCCGCAGCAGATGATGTACTACGCGGTGAGTGAGGGGGGTGTAGTGGGATACGTCGCATATCCTCTCGCTCTGTAGAATTTGACCTCAACAGGTTACTTTACTTTTTGTATTAGACTATTCTCCATTGAAACATAAGACAACGATGTGGCAATCCGTTATTAGTTTGAAAACCTCGTGCGATTTGTTTGTATTCACTTTCACCATCATTCAGATTGGGCTGGCGTCCCCTCGCCCATGAAGCCGGTGCCCTACACCAGCACTTTCTCCATTCAGCCACTCCAGGTAATATTACCGCTCCCAATTATTAAATGGATTTATTTTGAATATAATTAATAGTATAATCCGCTTTTCCGCGATGCGCGCCACTCGCAAAGCTTTCGCGCGGCTGCGTGATCAGCTTCGCAAAAGTGGCGCGCGATCATGTTGAAGCTTTATTTTTTGAAACATCGAAATGGATGGTTCATGATGTGACATGATTTCTTCACCAGGCTTCTTTTTTGATCTAAATGATAGACGGCGCTGTTTGGAATTTTTTTTAATGGAACACGCACGGCGTCTGCTTTTCAATTACAAAACTAATATTTTAAGTATAATTTTACCCTTTGCCAGGTGGAAGAGTCTAAGCCGAAGAAGGAGGTGAAGAAGGAAGAACCGGACGCCGTCCCTCCTCCCTCCAAGGAGGCACTCGCCAAGATCAACGAGCAGGTGAGGGAAAATGAGGGTCTGAAATATATATTCGCCGGGATAGAAGTATTTATAGGTGCTGGACTATTGGTTGATCAGACTATTTAACTTTTGTAGATCGATTGAAACTCATTACTTTCTGCCAAGGGCCCGCCCAACAAATACTTTACCATTATTCCCCTTCAATTCCAAGACAGTCGCATTGGGGTTTCAGAAGGAATATATGCGAATTGGATACTGGATGACTTTAATGGAAGAGCGGGTTGGCCTTAAATCATATATTCTGCGCGGTTTCAATCTCTTAAATATTTAGATAGAATGAACGTTTTGATTTCACTCCCTACAAACGCCTACTCTTGATAAATAAATTCATTTACATTTAAATAATGGATTCTTTGTGCAGGCCCGCATCGCGGTTTCCTCGCTGATCAAATTTGTGCACGACAAGGGGGAGAAGTCGCTGTTCCCCGAGGCAGATCACGGTCTGAGTGTCATGGTCACGTACAAGAGACCCGCCCTCGTCAATGGAAAGGTACTCAAGAAGAACATGTGAGTTGCTCCTGAATCTTTGATGCGCCGGGTCCGGGGTAGCGAATTAAGGCGATGAAACATATCAACTCTCTGTGCGGAAAAACCAATAAATGTGCGTTTCACGATCACAGTAAGCTGAGGAACAGTCCTAGACATAACCATTTGTTTGCTTATCAAGAATAGGCCCCTGGTTAGAAAGTTGCGGCTTATTTAGAAGTTAGGTAATGCTTTTCTGGAAATATCACTGGCTCTAACTAATTCCATTGCAGCGTCCTCCCCCATCCGTCGATCGCCGCCAGCTCGCCCATGTTCTGCGTGATCATGCCGGATCTGGACATCTCGGACAAGGTCAGAGTATGTTTCAGTTGCTTTATTATTTAAATAAATAAATAAACTATTTTTCAAAAGCGTTGGATTAAAATGATTTTTGAAACGTAAATTGCGATTCAAAGTCTACCGATGGATATGCGTTTCACGGTGTCATGACTTGGACTCTGATTGAGTTGAGACTGATGACTACTCATTACAGCCGTTCATAGACTCTATTATCCTCGGGATATTTTCAGTTCATTCAATTAGTCGGAATTAGCGCTTGTCATAATAAAAAAAAATTGACGAATATTGATTTATCGATTGACTCACTGGTTCTCATTTCAGAATGACCCTGATGTGGAGAAGCAGGCGCACGAGTGGGAGGAGAGAATCCAGGCGGATCACGGACTGACCAGGTATACGGTAGTGATGATGGATCGATTAGTTGTTACGCTCTCCATTTTGCACACTCTTCGGTAAGAACGAAGGTAGAGTGTGCATAATGGAGAGAGTCAACACCGATGTATGCCGTAGCGTTGCCTGATCGAATAGCGCTCACTTCAATCCGCACACTCTCACCGATCAGAGCAACGGTAGAGTGTGCAGAATGGAGAGAGCTTTACTCCATACGGTGTCACTTGCAGCATTTTCAAAATTATTTTTCAAATACCGTATCCCATCATCAGGGCCAACATCGCCAAGATCATGACGCAGCAGCAACTGGAGAGAGTGTACAGGACTTTCGCGTGAGTATTTATGATTTATTTATTTATAAATATTTATTGAAATTTGTATGAAATCGAAAATATTTCTCAGGGAAATGCCGCTTTGAAGTTTCACATAGTGAATATTGCATTGAAAATATTTTGCACGAGCAATGAGTCGGATCGTTCTTTGGGAAAATGTAAAAGCAAAGCATCGTGCTCTAATTGATACATTATGTATCATACATACTATTATTTATTTATATATAAATATATTATTATCTCAATTAATATATATATTTTTAAAATGTGTCTGTTGCAGTGACAAGCGCAAGCTGGCCACGGCCTACGACTGCTTCCTCGTGGAGAAGCGTGTGCACCAGTCGGTGCAGAAACACCTCGGCAAGGAGTTCATCAAGGCGCACAAGTGAGTGCGCGGCACGAGGATGAAAAGAGTGCGTAAATAGGCAGACTCCTCACCTTTCGATTCACAGATATTTTACGATATTCATTTTTTTTAAAAAGTCCATGTAATTCGCAGATGGCGGGCGACAAGAAGCAGAAGGGCGCTCATCTCATGGCAGGCGGGACGATGGTGCGAGTGGGCGTTCTGATGCTGCTGATGGCGGCCGCCCTCTATCGATTTCTCTTGAGAAGGTACGGTAACCACACCACGGCGACCGTTGGGAATGTGCACCACGCTCCACAACACCAACCCCCAAAGCTGTTTCAGATGACCAAGTCGACGATAGACAAGGTGGCGGTGCACATTATCGAGTCGCATCAATTGAGCTACTACTACCCGGTAAGTGAAGAATGTGACCCAACGCCAATTCTTACCGTAACCCCTATCGATTGCAGTCTCGTTTGTGCCCAAATGCATACTGCATGATGTGGTGGACACGCGCTGAGTCGACTGATCGGACCACTCTTCGACTGGGACTCGAATCTGCTCATGGAGCCGACCCAACGGGACTGAGTCAAGGTGGGACGAAGTTACTGCTGATGTAGTTCGGTAACCAATACCGTAGTCGGTCTTATTCAATGACCTTATTATTAGTGGTCAGTTCGGCTCTCTCCTTCTCGCATCCGGCAAGACAAGCCATAGAATGCAGAATGGGTCGAGTTGAAAAGCGAAAGGACAATATAGGTCAGAGCGTAGCTTTCAATGACAATTTTGAGGTGCGCGTGTACCATCCTCGCAACAACTCGACCGAGTCGTACGGCGCCATTATCTTCATCCACGGCGGCGGATTCGGGCTGGGCAACACGAAGATGTAAGTGGGGAGGTAGAGGAACGAAAATAGTTTCACTATGGTAAGACCCCATAAGTGGTTACTGTAGGCAGAGGTCATGGCATGGTGCAGATATGTTACACTCATTATTAGCTTCTACATTCGAGGCCAATATTTAAATTGCAAATTATAATAAATTCTAACTCACGTCCATTACATTCCGCACTGTGCTCCACATATCCCTCATGTGGTTGACGTAGACATGATCGACAGAGGGAAGAATCAGATTGACCAGTAGATCATGGATGGTTCTCTGGGCAGGAAGAGCCAAACCCATCACATCAGCAAAGTCCGAGACTCTCTACAATTGAATTTAGTACAAGATGCAATGTAAATATAGGCCTCGAACATAGAAGCTATTATTGAGTCTAAATATCTGATCAATCATCCATGTCATGACTTATCAATACAGTAGCCACTGATGGGGCCTTACCGTAGTGAAACTATTTTCGTCCCCTTCCCTCACTTCTATTAATAGATTAGAAATATAGTCACAAACCGAGAAGGGTAGTCCAGTCGTGTGTGCCGCACTTGTAAACTTGACGTTTCCCTCGAAATATCTCCCTCTCAAACGAGGCTGCGAACTCCAAGATTGCTCCTGGCACTGTTCACATTCCCATTTGAGAGTGAGAGCCGATCCATTCAGATGCGACTTCATCCATACAGGATCGATCCAGTGCCACAAGAGGGACATCGATTGAAGAGTTCGAGTAGGGAAGATGAAGAGACTAGCAAGTAGTCAGGGAGAGGGGGGGGGGTACGGTAGCCATCGATCGATACCATTGTATCTTGTGACGCTTGCCCATTGCTCTCCTGTATAGATTGTCATTATTGTTTCACAGGGATGTAGTTTCGGTTGTAGCTCTCTCCAATCATCACACTATCTAGCTGGTCAGACAAAAATGAGTGCTAAATGGAGATCGCTAATACAGAAACAGTATCCCAATTGTAGTTTAGTCACTAACCAATTCGAATGTACGGTCTGTCCCTCGTGTATTATGTCGATCCACATTGATCGTTGACTGTATAAACAGATTATTGATTCAATAATTGTCTACAATGATCTACCGTTGACTGGATTCGAGATGGACCAGGGAGAGAGGAGAGTGACACCATCCGAGAAATGGGTGGTGGTGAACAGTCTGACATATCGTGCAGTGATGACTGAGTGCGTATCGTTATTATCGTACCACTGTTGTTTTCATTCCATTGTATTGTGTTCAATCCCTTCGACATGGTTTTCCCTCGACATCTTTCCCATTCAAATACGTAAGCAAAAGATTATTTACTTGACTGAGTCTCTCTACAGTGGGGAACGTAGTAGAGAGGTCACGAGGAGGTGAACCACGGTGCTGGAAAGAAGAGAAAAGGTGCCTATCTATCAGCGAGAACCAATTCAACTATCCTAGAATATCTCACGTCTTTTGGAATGCCACCGTTGAAGTGTTCGCTGCACCAATACACTCTCCTGCTCTCCAACTCCTCCCGCATCACAGCCAACATGCGTTCTGTTCCTTCCTCCGTCAGGTTCAGGCAGGAAACCCACCAAGCCTGATGCTCTGATGAAGCCTGAGAAAGTGAAATTAGTCACCGATAAAATAAATAAAATGATGGAAAACCGACCGGAAAATGTTTAATGCGAGTGAAAAAAATCAAAACAAGCAGACTACCGTAATTTAAACCGTAATTCGCGGTGATGGTGATTCTCGCCCGATAAGGCGCACCGGGTACACGCGCTCTTCACACTAGATGCAGATACAGTATTCCTCGCATATTTGTTTTTCATTTTTCTCCTTAATTAATTATTTTTATTTTTTAATATTTTTTCTTCTTGTTTAGCAAGTGAAGCTTTCTTATTTGAGACCCGATCATTTTTCGCTGCCGACTCCCTTTAAAGAAAGGGCTGTCAAATTAAAAGGGCGATTGCAGAGTTTCTTTATCGCACATCAATGGCGAGGTGAGCTGCGTTCCTCTGCATCAGTCGATTCAGAATAAAAAGTTACCCATACGGTCAACTTTTGAGCCTATGTTATATTTTACCTGTTCCATTCACTTGTTGACCCTAAGACAAACGGCCTCATATGACAGCAATCGCGAGATTTTCGAGAGCCCTGCGGACTTAGGAAATAGTTTCACTGATTCCGCTATAAAGTAAACCATAAGTACTTTCGATGATGCTCTTTCAAACTGCGTTTGCCGATTTTCGACAACTGGTCTCATCTTCGAGAATTGGTAGGTCAAAGTAGGTATACTGTGAAATTTTAGGCAAAATTCGACTCACGAAAACGACCATAACTCGCTTCAAAATTGTGCTAGAGACAAACCGAAAGTTGCATTTGAATTAGCAAGCAGCGGAATAGGATTTGTGAGAGTTGTTCCTAACAGAACATCCCTCAGGCTTATTCCCCCTCTCTGTCTCTAACAAGTTCAAACAGTTGTTTCAACCTGTGAATGCCCGAGCAAATACAGCGTTTCCGCCCCATTCAGTTCGAGTGCCTTGTCCACTGCCGCCGGTAAGTCGTATTTAGCAATGTCGTCCTGCGTGATAGCCGGGTAATAGCGCGAGTTTCCGCATTTTGTCAACGTTACGAAAATTTCCAGAAATCGCGATCGTTTGTCGTTAGAGATCGATTCCGAGTGCTGGCGGTCGTTCCCCGACAATTCAACAGAAACACGTCAAATCCGGCATCGGCGAGAATCATTCCTGCAAGCCACGGTCCTTTATTTAGCGTATTTCCCTTTATTCCTTTATTCCTTGATGCTATCTTCCCTCCAAGGGGAGGAGGGAAGATAACATCAAGAGATAACAAAAAAAATACTACTCTCTTCGTTCAGCGCACGACTATCTCGTTGCTCTAACGCATTGCTAGTATTGATCAGAAAATTTTTCGGCGGGGGGGGGGAAGCAGACACTAGTTCTGCCAAAACGGAATCGGCTCTCCTCATTTCGCCTGTTCTATCATCAGTCAGAGATACGATAGAGTATACGAAATATGAGAGTCCATTTTCAATGTGTCATCACTCTGGCAGTCACCTTGGCGTCCCCGCGGGATCCTGAGCATGTTCAGAACGAATCCATACTCGCTGAGGACTTCGCGCGATTCGACCGGATAGTCCCAATGGTCGATGATCTCGGCCTGATTAAGATAAGTTGATGTTTTTTTTTTTTACAAATATGTCAATTTGGTCGTCAACCAACTCACAGTCGTCATCGATTCCTCTGGATCGTTCTGTCGCCTGGCGAAAGCGGCCGTGACCAACACTCCAAGAACCAAGAACACCATCTCAAAACCGTCTCGCATACGCGCCGCTGTCATTTTATGCGATGATAATGCGCCAATGATCAGTGTTTGTGAAGGGTGCAAACAAGTGTTCGCCCCAGTCGAAATATTGCCTCTCTAGCATAGCATAGACCAGACAATCCCCATCGCGAGCGTTTTATATTCTCTACCAGCGACCAGACCGAGTCAATCAGGGTGAGTACTTGTGTAAAAAAAAGTGGAAAATCAGTGCACCAAAGTGTGATGAAAAGAAAGGAATATAAAATGTGTTCCACCGAGTCTCAAAATGTTAATACTCGCCTCTTCCCCGGCGTTGTTTCTCAAAGAGTATTCCCAGGATCAATCCCATTTTTATAAATGGAAATGAATAAAAGTTTAGTCAATCTAGTATAGCCACAACAATTCAACACGCGCGCCCGATTGTAGCGGCACAAAACAAATAGACGAGTGCAAAATTGGACAATCGAGTTCCAATCGACACTTTTTCGTTTTCCGTTACAGTTGTGCACGCTACACGTTCCTCACTTATCAATATGGCGAATGAGCCGATGTGTCCTGGCCCAATATAAACCCAATAATACCTCGCACAAATCGACAATGATCGTGCTACTTTGCGTGATCGTTATTCTCCGGTGTGCGCAAGCGGTTAGCGACGATCCAGAAGCCTACATGGATGCTGTGAGTTCTTGCGCTCACTGGCGCTCATTTTCATACGACGGTGTATCTTCCCCGTATCTTTCTGTCTGTAACGAAATATAACGGATTTATGGAGGCCTACGTTTGCGGTCCCCTTGTAACTTGAATCATCCAAAATAATGCGAAAATGAGAGGAATCGCGATTTTCGAGAAAAAAATTTTTTTTTGCACGTAGAATCCGAAAATGCATACTATAGCTCACCAAAGTGTGAAATAAAAAAAGTTATGACTGAAAAACCACAAAGGTTACGTTTTTTTGCTGATAACTTTTTTCTTTCGCACTTTCGCGAGCTCTAGTATGCATTTTCGGATTCTACGTTCAAAAATACGCCAGAAAATCATATAGACACATAAATCTGAGAATGTGATTTTTCGACCCAAAAACGGACCAAAGGTGAAACGGACCAAAGGCCACATGGTGAAAAAATGAAAAAGTTGAAAAAATTTCATCTTGAAAAAACATGTCTATAGGAGTTTCTGGTTATTTTGGCGCGCTGATTCCGAATTTCAATATGAGAAGTCATGAAAACGTGTTTGAAAAAAGTTATTACTGAAAAACTGTAAAAAAAAAATTCGAAAGATCGCGTTTTTTTGAGCATAAGGCCCGCCTTTTTTTATTATCATTTCCGATCTTTTTGATTTTTGGGCTGGTGTCAGGCACAAGTATGAACTAAAATCACTCTCGAGGGCTTCTTGGGGAGATCACTATTTGGAAAGTTAATTCACTTTTTTTGAAAAACCGACCGCCCCGCTCTGGCCCATCGACGTGGAATGACATCACCAACATATGAAATCTTGGCCTCTGCCTCCTCTTTCGATCGCACTTAGAGTTTTGTGTCTAGCTTGAATTTGAAGCAAGTTATGGTCATTTTCCTGAGTCGCAATTTGACCAAAATTGCGTATGGTGTCCACTTTGACTTGCCAATACTCCGAAATGAGAGCCGATATAGAAAAACGGCCAACGCAGTTTGAAAGAACGTCATTCAAAATATTTGAGGTTTACTTTATAGCGGAACCGGTGAAACAACAGAAATACACGATCCGCAGATCGTGTATTTCTCTCGAAAATCTGGAGATTCCTCTCTTATATAGTTATTCCAAGACAGAGCTAATACCTACTCAGTCGAAACGAGATTTTAAAAAAAGATAGAGAAAATGCAGATGGAGATAATTCGGTACTGGAAATATCTGGCGGAGAGCTACGACGTGTTAACGGAGGACGGATACATTCTCGATCTGTTTCGAATTCCGCATGGAAGATTTTCTCAAGCGAGTAAGTCCATTGAAGATTGTGAGTCGTCGTGAAACGTACTCGAATTTTCATTTTCGGTACGCTATAGGACACATACGTTAGGGAAAACTCAGTGTGCTCGTTGCCATTAATTGCATACTAATGATGAATAATCGGCATCTGACTCTCCACAGTTCCCATTGTGCGCGTGGTTTTTTCAGTTCCTATTGTGCGGGTGGATTCGTAAAAAGCTATTGGAAATAAATGATCATTTATCCGGCGGCAGAGTGAACTGATGGGCATTCAGAGAGAGAAGGGTGGGGGGGATTGGGAGATATCAACAGGGCATATGTCCACCGACACTCTCGTGTGTCTGACTATCAAGAGAGCATGGGACACGACGAGGTCGGTCATGATTTGGTGACAATATTGCAGACTCTTCCTCTTGTCATCGTCCGGTAGTGCTGCTCGTGCACGGACAGGGCGGATCGGCCACGCAATACGTATTCAATCCGCCCAAGTCCAGCCCCGGTTGGTTACGGTAAACTATTGATGTGCAATCAGTACCGACTCTCCTCGATCCAGGGTCAGCGACACAAGAGATGTGATTTGAGAATTGCCGGTTTCGAAAAACTAACCTAGATTATAATACCATCATTTGTATTCGAGGCGGGCGTTTGTTACCGGAAAGAAACGTTGCAGCTTTTATCCTGGCTGACGCGGGCTTCGACGTGTTTCTGATGAACCAACGCGGAACGACCTACGGCAGACGACACACCACCCTGTCTCAGGGTTTCGGCAGCAAGTTCTGGCAGTTCACGTACGCCTCAAACACTTTATTTTTTCAGCGACGAATTTGATTCAATTTTAGTGAAATGCAGGATATAGATACAGCATTATTCACGAGACAAGGTCAGACCTGGTGAATGATGTTTGATTAGATGCGTATGCGTCTCTTGTAAAAGTCTTGACCATCCAACGACAAGATGTTGAATACAAACGATCAGCCCATCTCAAAAAAGATCGGTTCTTGTCCTTCCTCTCATTCATTATTTATTTATTCCGACAGGGAGCAAATGTTTGCAAGATAATATAAGCAGTGTTGAGTAGAACGAAGATTCATTGGATGACTGTGTGCTCTCATGACTCGTGATTAGTTCCTAACAAGTCCAACTTTCAGGCAGGATGAGTTCGCAAAGTACGATGCAACCGCCGTAATCGACAAGGTGTTGGAGGTGTCGGGAGAGAGCTCGCTGCACTGGGTGGGCCACTCGCAGGTACTTGAATCTCCTCATTTTGTACGCTCTCTCGCCGTTCAGAGCGATGAGACAGCGTGCACAGCGAGGAGAGGGCAATAGGTCGGATGATCATGATAACCGACCAGACGAGAACCAAAAATCGTCTCGCAGTATCTCAGCAGGTTCCTCAGCAGTATCTCAGTATCTCAGCAGATGATCATGATAACCGACCAGACGAGAACCAAAAATCGTCTCGCAGTATCTCAGCAGGTTCCTCAGCAGTGTCGCAGTATCTCAGCAGGTTCCGGGTACTATATTGAATCTACTGTCAAAATACTGGAAGACGAAAAAATTGGTTGGTTATCATCCGACGGTGATCATCCGAGCTAGTGCCGAGGAGAAGCATCACTCTGAACTCGCAGGGAACGCTCATCGGCTTCCTGACGCTGGCCGAGCAGCCAGCCAACAGCAAGGCAAGGCACTAGTGATTCCAAGTCGGAGCAAGACTATCCTCGTTTTGCGTGCTCTCTCTTGCAAACGAGAGAGCAATCGAACATCTTATCGAATCACTAAAACGTCATTGACTGACCTGGTTCGATTGATTATGCAATGAGCAAGTGTGAGATTTACTAAATACGGATACGTTTAAAACAATTTTTTTTAAATGTTCGCAATAAACAGGACGTGTTTATGAAAGCAATATGATGAGTATTTGTGAACGGGAATGTTTCTTCTTGCGAACTGTATCCCTTGTTCGTTCAGAGCAATACGCATGAGGGGAAGGAGTGTGTGGCTTGGTTTTTATTGTAATTTTCGAATTATTTCGTATTTCGCCTAGTTCTACGACATAATCAACGCCTTCTCATTGTCAGATCAAGGCGCTCTTCCAAATTGGTCCGGTTGGCAATGCGAGCAGCATGAGAGGCCTGATACGACTGGGACTGTTCTGGTATCGCACGCTCAAGCCGATTGTGGACGTCAGTTGCAGATTATATATTATTTTCGACATTCGCCGATAACTGGCCACTCGTGCCTGTTAGTGTTGTCCATTTGAGACCGTAAACTCCTCAATTTGCATACTCTTGTTTCTCTTACCGACGAAAGAGTATACGAATGGGGGAGAGTCCGTATCGATCAGGAATGACTGTTGCCTGGTGATCTCGCAAGCTCCTGATTCATTCCGCGAACGTTTTCGGCATCGCGAGTAATCACAGTAGAGCGAAAGACAAAACATTGTGATCATCTCTAGTGATGTTCCATAATAAATCGCGTTCCAGTACTACAGACGCGAACTGGGTGCGCACGAAGTGATTTACCAATGGGCTTCTCTCTACCGGCCTCTTGGTCGACTCTGTACCATGGTACCAGTTCTGGGACCTGAAGTGTGTGTGTTTTCATCTTTAAAATTTTTGATGTTGTTGTTAGTAATCAAATCCATACGGCGCAACAACAAAATAATATTTAGCATGGTGCTCGTGTGTGTGCATAAAAAGACAATCGCGAGTGTATATATTTTTCGAGATAAAGTGAAGATACAGAGTGTGATAAGATTATCATCCAGATCTGCTACGAATTTCTGAATTTACTGATGGGCCCGCCCTCAAAAATGTTCAACATGGTGAGTACGAAGAATCTTTCTGTGCGGTACATGGCGACTCAAAATCAAAGGCTCTATGTGCAATGGGAGACCAAGCTACCCATCAAACCCGAGTGCATACTGCCAATGCTTATCATAGCGACAGCCACTGCTTGCACACCACGTGTGGTAGAAAACGCTCTAAAATTGCTGAACATATCTCTTAAATTTTATCTTAATGTTTTAGACCCGTATTCCTGTGTATTTATCACACTTCCCTGCTGGGATTTCTACGTGGAGCATTCTACACTTGGCGCAGGTTGGGAATTGGGAAACAATTACAAGCGTTTTGAACAACTGTTCATATCAACATTGTTTCCAGCAAATCTCTAGTCGTATAGATTGCCACTCGTGGAAAAATAGAGCACATGGACCTCAATCCGCAGGAGAATATGCGGCGATACGGACAGGTAGACGAATAATAATATTACTTTATTGTTGATATAATTGGAAGACGAGATGACGGCAAAATACTTGAGACGCAACTCCGAAATCAGCAAGAAAAGAGTGCATGGAATATTTTAACAGAGAAAAATGTGGTGTTAGACAGTCAGAGGAATTCAAAAATACTGTGTTTTCATCTGCGAATTCCAGGTCACTCCACCGCCCTACAACTACACCAACATCATCTACCTGTACTGGTCCAGAAACGATTGGTTGACGACTGCTGATAGTATCGAGAGCTACATCCTCCCTAACGTCAGAAAGGGTCTGCTGAAGGTGATGACTAGTGATGTCGAATTGATATCACGCTTTCCCCAATTCGAGTGCTCTCTCGTTTCTCTAACCACCGAGAGAGTATTCCGAGTTGAGAGAGCTGGTATCGATTGGATATCACTAGTGCTGACATGTGCGTTCGCATGAGTACACCTATCCTTTTTCTTTCTTGCTTTTTTAACATCAAAAATGATAATATATCAGCGCTTTGTTCAGGGCGGTTTGGAGGTGCCCGACTACAATCATCTTGACTATTCGCTGGCCACTGATAGTGCTGAGAAAGTGTGGAATCCGATGGCTGAGACGATGAGGAGTCTGGAGACAGACCGTGAATTTTGCATGCATTTACCTTACGAGTACTTCATATTATTGTATGTCGCAAAATTCTTCTTGAATACATTATTATTTGGTCTTCTTCGCCACATCGTTAATAAAAAGCAATCGCATTTTCAATATTGTTTGATATAAACTTTTTATATAAGATAAAGTATTTTGGAATTCGTTTACCATTGATCATATGCTTAGCCCCGGCGCGCAGCGCCGGAGCAATTTTGGCTCGGTCTTGGCTAAATAAAATGGGCGGAGAGTATCCTGACATACCCTAGGTAACGACTACCGTTCAAACTCAAAACCATGTATCCAGCGTTTGGGGATCTTAGTTGGGAACCTAGGAGGTGCCAAATCCGAAATTTCAAGTCACTATCACAACCGGAAGTATATCAGACTGATACCCTATTTTGTGTCTTTCGTGGCGTCCCCCTTTTTTGAGTCATCCGGGGCAGTCGTAGAGAGACGTGCTATAGCTTATTCGAAAGAGCGTATGCGATTTAGTCTGGCCGTTGTTTTCAGATTGGTGAAATTCCGGGAAGCATACATATTTCCTCCCATAAATCTATCCTTTAACCACTGGAGGCAGTCCCCCAGTCCCCACTGGAGGCAGTCACTTGGACTTTCCTTGTATTCAATCTGCGCACGCCCCACTAGCATCTCTCTCAATAGTGTACGCGTCATACTATCACCCATGTACTCATATCGCATCAGGAATCCCTTCTTGAACACCTTCCAGTTCTCCTTCTTTCCATCAAATTCCTTTAATGGATGCAAATCAGCAGGGTTAACTCGAATCTCAGGCAACACCACATTTTCCTGTGCCACACTCGTACCATTCCCATTCGGCTCACCTCCTGGGCTCGTCATCGTTGTTGGCACGCCACTTGATTGCCTCGTGAAGGTCGTCTCCGAGTGCGGGGAAGCGGACGGCGTCGTGGGCAGAAGCACGCTTCTCGTCAGGCTCGCGAGTCTGAGATGATTCCTCCCTATCATCCACTCCTTCTTTCATTCCGTTGCTATCCTGATTTGGAATCGACTCACTTCTCTTGCAATCCTCCAACTGCTTCTGCAGCTCAGCCACCTCAGCATTCCCCTGTCTTCTCTCCCTGTCCATCTTGTCCCTTTCATCTCTCGTAGCATTAAAGGACCGTTGAAGGCGAAGACTCTCACAGCGGAAAACGTTTGCAAGAACGCAAACTACGGTATCGAGAAAGCGCGCGACCACGCGCGCTAATTTGCCGGCTGCAAACTCCGGCTCTGCCATGTTACGGGCATGCCGGTCGGCTTGCGTTATTTCAAGCGCTATTTATTTATTTACGTTATTATATCAGTTATTGTTATTCTATTATGATTCTAGACTACATGCTCCATGCGTAGAACCGTTTTGATAGTTATATTGACCGGATAAGCGTGAGAAGAGAGCGTTTTCGCGGCGTTTGTCAATGTTCTTCAAATATCTCTTAGTTTCTGGTGTTGATAGAGCCTTTTAACTCGTATTTAAACTGATTATTAATGTATTAGTGTGAAAACATGCGAAAGGATCTCCGTTTGAGCTAAACTTATGGTTTAAAACGCTCTCGTTTCTTGTAAGTCTTCTTTGCATGCTCGCACCTTGTTGTGTTATTTCTCTTTGGTTCTCATTCACTTGTGCGCGTCGCCTTTTCTTTCATAAGGTCAGTGTTGCTGTTTTCCGCAAATTTCGTCAACGTTTTATCGAGAAAACAACAAATGTCCTCTTGAGAACACACAATAGTATTGTAATAACGCTTTTTCACTTCAATAACAATGAAATCTAATTTCGTAGTCTAATCATATCGTGTTCCCTCGTTCACTCTCCTTCATTCCTCGTCCTCCTCCTCGTCCTCACCGGTTTCTTCTTCAATATCGACCACTTCCAGGGCCCGACCGCTCTCGTCAATGAGAGCGTCAATCCTCTCGACGGGAGTGAGAGGCGGTGGGGTGAGGGCGTCATCCTCCCCCTCCTCGTCACTCGACCACTCCTCCTCGTGGTTCGGGTCGGCGGCGGATGGAACGAGAGGACGGGTGAGTCGATCGATTTCTCTCTTCAAAATATAAATTGAAAATCGCAAAACTGCCTGGTCCCTACCCTCTTCTGGGCGAGAGCGGCCTTTCTCTTCCTCTCAGTGGTGTCCGGGGTCTCGACCATTCTCGCTCGCACCTAGATTAGTAGGAGTATTGAAGAAATGGTGGGATAATTTCAAAAACGACTATTTTTGTACCTGGTAGATCAGTCTCTTGATATCCTCTCTCCAGGGGTGACTCATTGATTTCCGCACTTTTCGCCAAACCACGCGCTTACTTGTCGGGTTGTTGTAGGACTTCTTTCCCACATGTAAATATTCTCATTATAGCGGGTTATTTGAGTAATTTGGTTATACCACCGGTCTTGTCCCATCCGCAATTGTGTGCTTCAGGTAATTCCAGTGAATCATGGTGAGCTGAGTGCGCATCTCATGACCAGGGCTGTAATTTATTATATTAATTTTCTCTTGAGAGAATGCTCACCGAGTGAAATACAAGTCTTTGCTAGCGTAACGCCATGCTAGGGCATTGATCGATTCACAGGTGGATGTCTGTAGTCTCCACGATGCACTTTTGATGTCCTCTATGTTTTTATCAGTGAACACCTTAATTGAAAAATCAGTGCGAATTTTGAAAACCGTGTAACCTCGGACACGAGACGATTGTAGATCCGTCCACCGATTCCTCCTGGGATGAAAATCCAATTGACAGTGGGAGCTGAGTGGGAACACGACTTGAGATGCTTGAAGGACGGGTCCTGTAAGATAGGAACAGTTGGGTTTGTTAGTGATGGCGTGATCTACCTTATCAAACGTGTGTTGTCCCGTCATGCAGAGAAGAATGGCACGGAACTTTTCCGAAGCCAATTCCCCGTTTCCCTGGGCAGTGATAACCGCGTCATAGCATCTATTGATGATGACCCGAATCCAAAATCGCAAAGGGATCATGTAGTTCGAGATCTAGAAGAGCAGTGTCTGTTTCGATTTCTTATTCTGATCTACTTACTGTCAGTAGTGTAAGCGTGATGTTTCGAAAGAAATGCCAGGGATCGAAGAAGTGATCGATCCCTGCGAATTTCAATCTCATCATCTTAGTGACACCCGGGTGACGGTCTGTGACGAGACTCGCAATTCCTTCGATTCCCCCTATCATCAGCGATAGTTCCCTTAGTCCTTGCTCTAGAGCCGCAGCCTGCATTTTTACCGCGTATTTAAAGAGGAATCAGTGAAGCACAAAACCTCCATTGTCCCGCTACTCCCTGTGTCCGACTGGTGCTTGATCACGTAGTGAAGAACTTCATTATTATTCTCAGCATCAAGGAAGAAGTAGCGACAATATTTTCCCGAGTAGCCTCTACTGTCGAAAGAGCCATCTTCCGCGATATGCAATTTGCCGCCCTGCGTTCCACCCATTTTTCACCATTGTATTTCTAACTAGCTAACCTTCTCGATTCGCTCCCTCAGTGCATCGATCACTTTCCCTTGCATCTTCCAGAATGTCTCAGCGATGGCGGGAGAAACGTATAGCTTCTTGATGCGATGGAAGGTATTGTTAGAGAGAGGGGAGATTCCAACCAATGAGCAGATTTGGTGCAATTTCTGAAACATAGATCATACTAGTGATCCCGCACAATTTTTTTTCACTAGGAAAATACATCTGGATCATCTTTGATCTTTAGTCCACTCATACATATAATTGGCAATTGATCTCACCGTCCCTCCAATCGATGTAATTACAGCTCCATACGTAATATCCACATTGATCTTGGGCAATCTCTCCATGTTTGAGCACTTAGAGGTGTTGAGAACCTTGCTGTTGCCCCAAGTGAACTTGTGTGGGCATGAGTTGCACTCCCCCGTGCACGTAACTGCCATGCCTTCCATGCGGAAAGACAGGTGGTTCTCACCAGTACGACAGTTAGTACACTTGCGGAGGAGTGACAGCAAGGACTTCTTAGACACAACTAAGTACTCGAATGAAGGGAGATTGCGAGTGGTAGGGGCAGGAGGTGTCCATGTGGGGTCCTGCTTGAAGTCCCGTCTCTGAACGAGATAGTAATTTACCTAGTTTCTTTGAGTTTCATTCGTATTTTGAGATCCATTGAAAAGTGATGAATAATACCTCCTCTTTCTTGCAGCAACACGTGCAGCACGGCGGCGGCTTGCGGAGGAGAAGAGGAAGAGGACGAGTGGAGGAAGGAGTGAAGAGGGTGGGAGGAGGAGAAGAGGGACCCGGAGAGAGGGCGAGGGACACGGTAGGATAGGTTACGGTAGTTCTCTGAAAACAATTTTAGTAATGTTTGTAAAGTAGATATATATTAGACTCGAGTCGAGATCTGCTCTCTTTAATTCGCGCGCTCTCTCGTTTCTCTGACCGACGAGATTGTATGCTAACTGAGTAGAGCGGATCTCGATTCGCATTCACTTGCACAGTTTCATAGAGTTTGTAAAGTTCTTGTAAACTCATATAAAGTTATGTTATCCTAAACCAATTGTATGATACTCACGTCATAGAAGGGAATAGCAGTCTTGCTCAGAATCTTGGTGTACGGAGAGGGATACGTGTAATCCGATGGCTTGAAATGAATGGAACACAACATCGGAGGGTTTGCTGCTTCCACTCGTGTTCTCAGTTCGGCCTTCTGTTCCTCAGTGTCACTTAGAGCACTGAGCCACAATTCTCGCTTCCCGTTCACTCTAGTGAATCCATGCATCAAGTGCTGCCATGTTCGCTTTTTACACTTTTTACACACGCCGTTCCATCCTGGAATATCGGGTTACGGTATAATACGGTGTGAAACGATGTCAGTCAGGTAGGTCAATCATGAAGGTAACATCGTTTGATATGAAAACGGCACGTTTATGTGTCACAACGTCTTTATTCATTACGAATATATCACTAGGTTTGAATCCCATGTAAGTGTTGCTCGGCCACTTGTTGCGGACAGTTTCGATGACACAAGCGGGTAGTCTGATACGAATGCCTTTTCCGAGTGGACCCATCAGTGTAGCCACGATGACTCGGTAGCACGCGTAGCGCTTCGCTCTGTAGAAAGCAGGGATACACAAACGAGAAAACAGTGTGAATGTGTGAATTATAGAACGGTATACTCGGGACAGTGTCCCCAGTATAAAACATAGTTTTTGTGTGTTTTCAGAGATACCGGTGATTCTTTGGTACTGTCATATTGATTAGGGACACTGTATCTTGGTAACAAATAAGAGAAAATTGGGGGTGGGGGGGATTAGCTTCACGATTAGAGAAATGAAGACTCACCGGTTTTGATCCGTATCCTCGAATCCTTTCTGATAGCTGTGAAGAGCGACTGCGGCTTCGATTACCTGAAAGATCAAAGATCAGCCACTCATATTGATTAAATATAGACTCACATTATCCGTTAGAAGGAATTCCGTGAAAAGAGCATTCTGGCTGATGCATGGAGTCGAGGGATCCTTCAACTTAGCATCCAATCCACTCCTCAGAAGCTGTCCTTTCTTTCTGAGTGGATACTGAAATAGGGATTGGCAGCAGTAGTCTTGCTGCTCCTCTTTATCTCTGGATGGACAGAGAGTGCAAGAGCATGCTGACGTTTCCTCCAGATCCACTCGTTGAGAGAAAAGCTGCTGATCTTTCGCATCCGTGTTTTGCATCGTGTCCAAGTATGTCTTGGGCACTGCGGGGTTCGGAAGATGATCCATCGTGAAAATAGGCAAAGATCAAAGTTCAGCAAGGTAAGAGCAAAAAACGGTGAGCAAATTGATAAAGAACCAATGAAATAGTAGATGAAACAAATGATGAGTGTAAACTCCGCCTTCGCCATGCGAAACGCGTAGTGCCCGTAGGCATTGTGCGCGGATCGAGTCTACAGTGAGCGAAATAGAGAGAAAATGTATCTCAAAGGCCGTGGATATCGAACCAGATGTATGCATGAAACTTCACATACATGGAGATCACCTCTTGTAGCTTCTATCTCCGTTTTCACATCTCCGTAACATTTTACATAATTGCATTGTAATGACGTAATAATTGATCTACCCCCGTTTTGTCTCGCGTATCGAGAGTCATTTTTGAACTCGCTGACAATAGGATCCATTTTATTGCTTTCTAGACACCCTCTAGACGTAACGAAAATTCAGGCAAAAAATTTGCCACCAATTGGCATCGAACTTGTGTCGCATTGTGAGGGACTGATCTCTCAGCTAGCGCACATCAAAATCGACAAGGGCGAGAAAGAGAGGAAGGGTGAGGGAGAGCGGCAGAGACACGCTCTTCCTGCGTCTCTGACAAAAGTTCCGCTGTGTAGTGCGTTGCCTGTGCCCTGTAGAAAACTTTCAGCGCGTATATCTCAGCCCAGAATTGAGCTACGACTTCCAAATTTTGGGATTTGTGATGTCGTTCACGGACTCTATCATTCTATCTTGCCAGTTTACTCTCGCCAGATTTGCCATTACTCCTCCTTTAAGTGTACGCTCCAGTTTCTGCGCCTTCTCCACCAGCTGATTCTTCTCCATCTCCGACAACTGAATAAACTTAATTATCTCTGACTCATCCTTAGCTTCAGTGATTTGCACAATCTCGTAAATCAAGTCAGCTTGGTCGCCCGCCTGTTCTCTCAACGAAAGCAACTCCCGTCCTGTTTCTTTTAGCGTTTCCAATTCCACTAAACGGAGAGTTCTTTGCACTATCTCGAATATACCAGCATCTCCCTCTCCATTGTCCATACTTCCTCTACTCAGTGCTTTCTCAGTCAACGCTTCTAATGAGTCTACATCAGCACTCTGGCAGACGCCTGCCACTCTGTTTCTTTCTTCCTCAATGATCGCTCCGAGACTGACGTATTGCTCACGCAACTGTTCAATATCAGTGCAATCAATACCCTCAACAACAGATTCCATGCGCCATTTCAGTTCTTTCACTCTCGCTCTTTCCACCTTCAGGTACTCCTCAAATTATCCCTCTCAAACTATTATTGAGATCGCTCACTTTCTTTCTTTCTTTCTGCAATAGCTCATCCCACTTCTTATCGATTTCAGATGTGCTCAGCGTCAACAGTTTATTCAGCAGCAAGAGGTCGCTCACAATCAGCTCTTTCTCGTCATCGAACATCGTCTCGAACTCAGCGATACTATTGATAGTGCCTCCAGTATCTCTATCTCTCTTTTCAGGAGTTTCTCTCTCAACTCGGAAACGCTCAGTCCCACTCGCGCTACAATATCTCTCAGCTTGGTACTCGATTTTAGGTCAGCAGTCTTAGACCGAGTCATTCTTCCACGCGAGACTTGTGGCCATTTTGACCCTTTCCGGACCAGTTTTTATCCTAGAAAACGATTTTGGCCAGATGGACGTCATCGGATAACTCAGTACGGAAGGCCTAGATCGAAAAACGGAAAACGCCATTCGATTCAGAATCAAAAGTTACCCCTGGGGCCAACTTTTGATCATATCGAATTTTTTGATGTTCCAGCCACTTCTTGAACCTAACGCAAACGGCCTCATTTATCCGCATTAATAATATTATTGTGATGGTGTGCTATGTGTTTTTGTCGTCGTCCCTCCCACTTTGACCTTTTGGAAGCATGATGTGAGAGCACTGAAAATTGTTGTTTCGAGATTATAGTTGTTCATCAATCTCACCGTTGATAAGGTTTTACGAAAGAGAGAGAGTGATGACTGGACTCGTGGAAATGGCTATCTCACTCGTCTGTAACTGATCAATCAATGGATGGAGAAGATCGATATTCTCACCATATGAGTTCCATATTCAAGGAATGGAGATCTCAGGAGATTCAACTGTTCCATTGCGTATCCTCCAGCTGAGAGAAGCAACAACTGACCAAATATCGCTTGAAGAGTCAGGGCCTTGAAAGATCAATTAAGTCGGTAGAGAATATGATAGCTCACGATGAAGAATTGTTTGTGGGAAGCTCGAGTTTGTTCACTGAGATGTTCACTGTTATACTTGAGGTATCTGATATGTGTCGGTATGTGTGATATTTTAATGTCCATTCAAACCGGGATATGGAAACATTGACGACTGAGAGCACACATGCAGTTAGAACTGTCCAGACTATGGCTGGAGTGGCCAGTGAATTGAGAACATTCACAACCCCTGAGAATGGATCAGATCTTCAAGTGAACTGAAGAGGACGGCTCTCTCGATTTTTCATTTATATTTTCACGTCTCCATTTCTCTCAGCTTACCGAATGTTTCGTTGAGTTCTATGTCGTATTGACTGACATAGTAATTGATGTATACGCCGAGATCGTCAGGAGACGCCCGACTCAGACCGAATAGTACCTGTTCATTAATTGGAGTGATATGCGAAGAGGACGAATATCTCACGTAAAGTACAAAGGAGATGATGAAGATTATACTTGCGAATAGATGAATCTGAGCCACACTCGGCGCTGCTCGACGTAGAACGTAGTAACTGAGGAGAATTGTTGTATCTGTTTAACCTTCGACCTACCGATAACAATAACAGACCGACATGAACACATTGTACTGTAATGTCCCGTGTAATTCGCATGTGTAGAAGATCCAGCTACGAATGAATGATCAGTTACATTCAATAACCCTATCAAACCTGATTGATAAGTTCTTAGTCATCAATTTGATCGATCCATTGATGACTCCTGCTGCTGCGTCGAGGCCCAGTGGGATTATTCTGAGAAATAATTACCTAAGAAGATTCAGAAAAGACAATCAACAACCTGGGAAAGACAAGTGCAGCAGCCAGAGAAGTGGACAATTCAATCACCGTCACTCTGGAATAATCTATCATTTGATATCCGGTTATTCGATCTCACGTTCTCAGCAGGACTGCAAATGCATTGAGATGAGATGGAGTGTAGAAGATTAGGAGAAGGAGAAGAATACTTCCGAAGATTAGCGAAATCGAGCAAGCAGAATAGTGGATTATGGAGAGAATGACTGGAGGGCCGAGCATATCTTCAATAATTATATATTTTTATTTTTATTAATAAGCAGTTACGAGCTCACTGAAACTTTGATTAGAAAAAAATGTGAGAATAATGATTACAATTAAAGAGCTGGCGGTGTGGCTTGAAAACGTTAACAACAGGAACATGCATACTAGAGAATTCAGGGATAATAAATAGGGGACTCTTCTCAAATTTTGGAATTGAATTGCGGATGGAAAGTACTGTATGGCGATGTGAGTGAGAAAACGAAGCAAAAACAAGAAATGTATTTCGCTACCATAAATCTAAGGCTTTTCCATATAGTCGGAACAGTTATCTGACCAAAAACATCTGATATGGATGATTGTTATAGAAACAAAAAATGGGTACATTCACTCGCAGTTAAAATCATAATAACTCTCATGACAAACATACATTTAACGCGCTGATATCTTGTTTAGTGTATTTTTTTTTACAAAGTTTTATAGTAAGTGAACGAAAAAAAAGTTTAGCCAAGTATTTTGTGCAGTTTCTCCCATCGCTCTACGAATATAGGTTGTACTCACCTGTTCAATTATTCAACTAGAACCCGTGGCTACCACCTAACTATCTCGAAATATCGAAAATAAAAGGTGCACGAAAACATGCCTGCATGCTTTATGATTCTATCCTTTCCAAGCCTCTGAACTAATTCACCTTGGTCCCTTTGCTTGCTTTGGTTTTCACTGGCCCCTTTCGGCTGAGAAGAAAGCGAATAAAACGAAAAAATAAGACACAATCCCTTTGCAGGTTCATCCTTTTTCACTAGTTGAGGCTCGTTCCCATCTCATTTGCTGTCTTAATGAACATTGCCTCGTGAACTGCTCTTTTTAGCGCACATTATATCCGGGCTGAACAATCAGTATGAGGGACACAAAGTAAAGTTAAATTCACAGTGGTTGACCATGAATCGCATCTGTATCTCAACCCAGTGCAGAGTGGAAAGAAGTAATAGGGCCCAACCAGTGTCACATTTATAAAGTACGATGATTACCATTAAGTTATTGCGAGGAAATTATCGCAGCATGCTTAATAGAAAAGCGCTTGTCAATTCAAGTGCATATCCTGCGTCGGCATGCCAGTCAGACACCATGTCCATTGGGCCAGGGCGGCCTACCGCAGGGAGCGGCTAGTGGTTGGGGCGCGCGCCTTTCTCTGCCTCTTGCAAAACACCTGCGGGCGGGAGTCGAACCCGCCTGCGTCGGCATGCCAGTCAGACACCATGCCCATTAGGCCAGGGAGGCCTACCGCAGGGAACGCTTGACGGAGACTAGTGGTTGGGGCGCGTGCCTTTCACCTCTTGCAAAACATCACCTGCGGCCGGAAGTCGAACCTGCCTGCGTCGGCATGCCAGTCAGACACCATGCCCATTAGGCCAGGGAGGCCTACCGCAGGGAACGCTTGACGGAGACTAGTGGTTGGGGCGCGTGCCTTTCACCTCTTGCAAAACATCACCTGCGGGCGGGAGTCGAACCTGCCTGCGTCGGCATGCCGGTCAGACACCATGCCCATTGGGCCAGGGAGGCCTACCGCAGGGAACGCTTGACGGAGACTAGTGGTTGGGGCGCGTGCCTTTCACCTCTTGCAAAACATCACCTGCGGCCGGAAGTCGAACCTGCCTGCGTCGGCATGCCAGTCAGACACCATGCCCATTAGGCCAGGGAGGCCTACCGCAGGGAACGCTTGACGGAGACTAGTGGTTGGGGCGCGTGCCTTTCACCTCTTGCAAAACATCACCTGCGGGCGGGAGTCGAACCTGCCTGCGTCGGCATGCCAGTCAGACACCATGCCCATTAGGCCAGGGAGGCCTACCGCAGGGAACGCTTGACGGAGACTAGTGGTTGGGGCGCGTGCCTTTCACCTCTTGCAAAACATCACCTGCGGCCGGAAGTCGAACCTGCCTGCGTCGGCATGCCAGTCAGACACCATGCCCATTAGGCCAGGGAGGCCTACCGCAGGGAACGCTTGACGGAGACTAGTGGTTGGGGCGCGTGCCTTTCACCTCTTGCAAAACATCACCTGCGGCCGGAAGTCGAACCTGCCTGCGTCGGCATGCCAGTCAGACACCATGCCCATTAGGCCAGGGAGGCCTACCGCAGGGAACGCTTGACGGAGACTAGTGGTTGGGGCGCGTGCCTTTCACCTCTTGCAAAACATCACCTGCGGCCGGAAGTCGAACCTGCCTGCGTCGGCATGCCAGTCAGACACCATGCCCATTAGGCCAGGGAGGCCTACCGCAGGGAACGCTTGACGGAGACTGGTGGTTGGGGCGCGTGCCTTTCACCTCTTGCAAAACATCACCTGCGGCCGGAAGTCGAACCTGCCTGCGTCGGCATGCCAGTCAGACACCATGCCCATTAGGCCAGGGAGGCCTACCGCAGGGAACGCTTGACGGAGACTAGTGGTTGGGGCGCGTGCCTTTCACCTCTTGCAAAACATCACCTGCGGGGGGGAGTCGAACCTGCCTGCGTCGGCATGCCGGTCAGACACCATGCCCATTGGGCCAGGGAGGCCTACCGCAGGGAACGCTTGACGGAGACTAGTGGTTGGGGCGCGTGCCTTTCACCTCTTGCAAAACATCACCTGCGGCCGGAAGTCGAACCTGCCTGCGTCGGCATGCCAGTCAGACACCATGCCCATTAGGCCAGGGAGGCCTACCGCAGGGAACGCTTGACGGAGACTGGTGGTTGGGGCGCGTGCCTTTCACCTCTTGCAAAACATCACCTGCGGCCGGAAGTCGAACCTGCCTGCGTCGGCATGCCAGTCAGACACCATGCCCATTAGGCCAGGGAGGCCTACCGCAGGGAACGCTTGACGGAGACTAGTGGTTGGGGCGCGTGCCTTTCACCTCTTGCAAAACATCACCTGCGGGGGGGAGTCGAACCTGCCTGCGTCGGCATGCCGGTCAGACACCATGCCCATTGGTCCAGGGAGGCCTACCGCAGGGAACGCTTGACGGAGACTAGTGGTTGGGGCGCGTGCCTTTCACCTCTTGCAAAACATCACCTGCGGCCGGAAGTCGAACCTGCCTGCGTCGGCATGCCAGTCAGACACCATGCCCATTAGGCCAGGGAGGCCTACCGCAGGGAACGCTTGACGGAGACTAGTGGTTGGGGCGCGTGCCTTTCACCTCTTGCAAAACATCACCTGCGGGGGGGAGTCGAACCTGCCTGCGTCGGCATGCCGGTCAGACACCATGCCCATTGGGCCAGGGAGGCCTACCGCAGGGAACGCTTGACGGAGACTAGTGGTTGGGGCGCGTGCCTTTCACCTCTTGCAAAACATCACCTGCGGCCGGAGGTCGAACCTGCCTGCGTCGGCATGCCAGTCAGACACCATGCCCATTAGGCCAGGGAGGACGGAGACTAGTGGTTGGGGCGCGTGCCTTTCACCTCTTGCAAAACATCACCTGCGGGCGGGAGTCGAACCTGCCTGCGTCGGCATGCCGGTCAGACACCATGCCCATTGTGCCAGGGAGGCCTACCGCAGGGAACGCTTGACGGAGACTAGTGGTTGGGGCGCGTGCCTTTCACCTCTTGCAAAACATCACCTGCGGGCGGGAGTCGAACCTGCCTGCGTCGGCATGCCAGTCAGACACCATGCCCATTAGGCCAGGGAGGCCTACCGCAGGGAACGCTTGACGGAGACTAGTGGTTGGGGCGCGTGCCTTTCACCTCTTGCAAAACATCACCTGCGGCCGGAAGTCGAACCTGCCTGCGTCGGCATGCCAGTCAGACACCATGCCCATTAGGCCAGGGAGGCCTACCGCAGGGAACGCTTGACGGAGACTAGTGGTTGGGGCGCGTGCCTTTCACCTCTTGCAAAACATCACCTGCGGGGGGGAGTCGAACCTGCCTGCGTCGGCATGCCGGTCAGACACCATGCCCATTGGGCCAGGGAGGCCTACCGCAGGGAACGCTTGACGGAGACTAGTGGTTGGGGCGCGTGCCTTTCACCTCTTGCAAAACATCACCTGCGGCCGGAGGTCGAACCTGCCTGCGTCGGCATGCCAGTCAGACACCATGCCCATTAGGCCAGGGAGGCCTACCGCAGGGAACGCTTGACGGAGACTAGTGGTTGGGGCGCGTGCCTTTCACCTCTTGCAAAACATCACCTGCGGGGGGGAGTCGAACCTGCCTGCGTCGGCATGCCGGTCAGACACCATGCCCATTGGGCCAGGGAGGCCTACCGCAGGGAACGCTTGACGGAGACTAGTGGTTGGGGCGCGTGCCTTTCACCTCTTGCAAAACATCACCTGCGGCCGGAGGTCGAACCTGCCTGCGTCGGCATGCCAGTCAGACACCATGCCCATTAGGCCAGGGAGGACGGAGACTAGTGGTTGGGGCGCGTGCCTTTCACCTCTTGCAAAACATCACCTGCGGGCGGGAGTCGAACCTGCCTGCGTCGGCATGCCGGTCAGACACCATGCCCATTGTGCCAGGGAGGCCTACCGCAGGGAACGCTTGACGGAGACTAGTGGTTGGGGCGCGTGCCTTTCACCTCTTGCAAAACATCACCTGCGGCCGGAAGTCGAACCTGCCTGCGTCGGCATGCCAGTCAGACACCATGCCCATTAGGCCAGGGAGGCCTACGCAGGGAACGCTTGACGGAGACTAGTGGTTGGGGCGCGTGCCTTTCACCTCTTGCAAAACATCACCTGCGGGCGGGAGTCGAACCTGCCTGCGTCGGCATGCCAGTCAGACACCATGCCCATTAGGCCAGGGAGGCCTACCGCAGGGAACGCTTGACGGAGACTAGTGGTTGGGGCGCGTGCCTTTCACCTCTTGCAAAACATCACCTGCGGCCGGAAGTCGAACCTGCCTGCGTCGGCATGCCAGTCAGACACCATGCCCATTAGGCCAGGGAGGCCTACCGCAGGGAACGCTTGACGGAGACTAGTGGTTGGGGCGCGTACCTTTCACCTCTTGCAAAACATCACCTGCGGCCGGAAGTCGAACCTGCCTGCGTCGGCATGCCAGTCAGACACCATGCCCATTAGGCCAGGGAGGCCTACCGCAGGGAACGCTTGACGGAGACTAGTGGTTGGGGCGCGTGCCTTTCACCTCTTGCAAAACATCACCTGCGGCCGGAAGTCGAACCTGCCTGCGTCGGCATGCCAGTCAGACACCATGCCGATTAGGCCAGGGAGGCCTACCGCAGGGAACGCTTGACGGAGACTAGTGGTTGGGGCGCGTGCCTTTCACCTCTTGCAAAACATCACCTGCGGGCGGGAGTCGAACCTGCCTGCGTCGGCATGCCGGTCAGACACCATGCCCATTGGGCCAGGGAGGCCTACCGCAGGGAACGCTTGACGGAGACTAGTGGTTGGGGCTCGTGCCTTTCACCTCTTGCAAAACATCACCTGCGGCCGGAAGTCGAGCCTGCCTGCGTCGGCATGCCAGTCAGACACCATGCCCATTAGGCCAGGGAGGCCTACCGCAGGGAACGCTTGACGGAGACTAGTGGTTGGGGCGCGTGCCTTTCACCTCTTGCAAAACATCACCTGCGGCCGGAAGTCGAACCTGCCTGCGTCGGCATGCCAGTCAGACACCATGCCCATTAGGCCAGGGAGGCCTACCGCAGGGAACGCTTGACGGAGACTAGTGGTTGGGGCGCGTGCCTTTCACCTCTTGCAAAACATCACCTGCGGGCGGGAGTCGAACCTGCCTGCGTCGGCATGCCGGTCAGACACCATGCCCATTGGGCCAGGGAGGCCTACCGCAGGGAACGCTTGACGGAGACTAGTGGTTGGGGCGCGTGCCTTTCACCTCTTGCAAAACATCACCTGCGGCCGGAAGTCGAACCTGCCTGCGTCGGCATGCCAGTCAGACGCCATGCCCATTAGGCCAGGGAGGACGGAGACTAGTGGTTGGGGCGCGTGCCTTTCACCTCTTGCAAAACATCACCTGCGGGCGGGAGTCGAACCTGCCTGCGTCGGCATGCCGGTCAGACACCATGCCCATTGGGCCAGGGAGGCCTACCGCAGGGAACGCTTGACGGAGACTAGTGGTTGGGGCGCGTGCCTTTCACCTCTTGCAAAACATCACCTGCGGCCGGAAGTCGAACCTGCCTGCGTCGGCATGCCAGTCAGACACCATGCCGATTAGGCCAGGGAGGCCTACCGCAGGGAACGCTTGACGGAGACTAGTGGTTGGGGCGCGTGCCTTTCACCTCTTGCAAAACATCACCTGCGGGCGGGAGTCGAACCTGCCTGCGTCGGCATGCCGGTCAGACACCATGCCCATTGGGCCAGGGAGGCCTACCGCAGGGAACGCTTGACGGAGACTAGTGGTTGGGGCTCGTGCCTTTCACCTCTTGCAAAACATCACCTGCGGCCGGAAGTCGAACCTGCCTGCGTCGGCATGCCAGTCAGACACCATGCCCATTAGGCCAGGGAGGCCTACCGCAGGGAACGCTTGACGGAGACTAGTGGTTGGGGCGCGTGCCTTTCACCTCTTGCAAAACATCACCTGCGGCCGGAAGTCGAACCTGCCTGCGTCGGCATGCCAGTCAGACACCATGCCCATTAGGCCAGGGAGGCCTACCGCAGGGAACGCTTGACGGAGACTAGTGGTTGGGGCGCGTGCCTTTCACCTCTTGCAAAACATCACCTGCGGGCGGGAGTCGAACCTGCCTGCGTCGGCATGCCGGTCAGACACCATGCCCATTGGGCCAGGGAGGCCTACCGCAGGGAACGCTTGACGGAGACTAGTGGTTGGGGCGCGTGCCTTTCACCTCTTGCAAAACATCACCTGCGGCCGGAAGTCGAACCTGCCTGCGTCGGCATGCCAGTCAGACACCATGCCCATTAGGCCAGGGAGGCCTACCGCAGGGAACGCTTGACGGAGACTAGTGGTTGGGGCGCGTGCCTTTCACCTCTTGCAAAACATCACCTGCGGCCGGAAGTCGAACCTGCCTGCGTCGGCATGCCAGTCAGACACCATGCCCATTAGGCCAGGGAGGCCTACCGCAGGGAACGCTTGACGGAGACTAGTGGTTGGGGCGCGTGCCTTTCACCTCTTGCAAAACATCACCTGCGGGCGGGAGTCGAACCTGCCTGCGTCGGCATGCCGGTCAGACACCATGCCCATTGGGCCAGGGAGGCCTACCGCAGGGAACGCTTGACGGAGACTAGTGGTTGGGGCGCGTGCCTTTCACCTCTTGCAAAACATCACCTGCGGCCGGAAGTCGAACCTGCCTGCGTCGGCATGCCAGTCAGACACCATGCCCATTAGGCCAGGGAGGACGGAGACTAGTGGTTGGGGCGCGTGCCTTTCACCTCTTGCAAAACATCACCTGCGGGCGGGAGTCGAACCTGCCTGCGTCGGCATGCCGGTCAGACACCATGCCCATTGGGCCAGGGAGGCCTACCGCAGGGAACGCTTGACGGAGACTAGTGGTTGGGGCTCGTGCCTTTCACCTCTTGCAAAACATCACCTGCGGCCGGAAGTCGAACCTGCCTGCGTCGGCATGCCAGTCAGACACCATGCCCATTAGGCCAGGGAGGCCTACCGCAGGGAACGCTTGACGGAGACTAGTGGTTGGGGCGCGTGCCTTTCACCTCTTGCAAAACATCACCTGCGGCCGGAAGTCGAACCTGCCTGCGTCGGCATGCCAGTCAGACACCATGCCCATTAGGCCAGGGAGGCCTACCGCAGGGAACGCTTGACGGAGACTAGTGGTTGGGGCGCGTGCCTTTCACCTCTTGCAAAACATCACCTGCGGCCGGAAGTCGAGCCTGCCTGCGTCGGCATGCCAGTCAGACACCATGCCCATTAGGCCAGGGAGGCCTACCGCAGGGAACGCTTGACGGAGACTAGTGGTTGGGGCGCGTGCCTTTCACCTCTTGCAAAACATCACCTGCGGGCGGGAGTCGAACCTGCCTGCGTCGGCATGCCGGTCAGACACCATGCCCATTGGGCCAGGGAGGCCTACCGCAGGGAACGCTTGACGGAGACTAGTGGTTGGGGCGCGTGCCTTTCACCTCTTGCAAAACATCACCTGCGGCCGGAAGTCGAACCTGCCTGCGTCGGCATGCCAGTCAGACACCATGCCCATTAGGCCAGGGAGGACGGAGACTAGTGGTTGGGGCGCGTGCCTTTCACCTCTTGCAAAACATCACCTGCGGGCGGGAGTCGAACCTGCCTGCGTCGGCATGCCGGTCAGACACCATGCCCATTGTGCCAGGGTGGCCTACCGCAGGGAACGCTTGACGGAGACTAGTGGTTGGGGCGCGTGCCTTTCACCTCTTGCAAAACATCACCTGCGGGCGGGAGTCGAACCTGCCTGCGTCGGCATGCCAGTCAGACACCATGCCCATTAGGCCAGGGAGGCCTACCGCAGGGAACGCTTGACGGAGACTAGTGGTTGGGGCGCGTGCCTTTCACCTCTTGCAAAACATCACCTGCGGCCGGAAGTCGAACCTGCCTGCGTCGGCATGCCAGTCAGACACCATGCCCATTAGGCCAGGGAGGCCTACCGCAGGGAACGCTTGACGGAGACTAGTGGTTGGGGCGCGTGCCTTTCACCTCTTGCAAAACATCACCTGCGGCCGGAAGTCGAACCTGCCTGCGTCGGCATGCCAGTCAGACACCATGCGCATTAGGCCAGGGAGGCCTACCGCAGGGAACGCTTGACGGAGACTAGTGGTTGGGGCGCGTGCCTTTCACCTCTTGCAAAACATCACCTGCGGCCGGAAGTCGAACCTGCCTGCGTCGGCATGCCAGTCAGACACCATGCCCATTAGGCCAGGGAGGCCTACCGCAGGGAACGCTTGACGGAGACTAGTGGTTGGGGCGCGTGCCTTTCACCTCTTGCAAAACATCACCTGCGGCCGGAAGTCGAACCTGCCTGCGTCGGCATGCCAGTCAGACACCATGCCCATTAGGCCAGGGAGGCCTACCGCAGGGAACGCTTGACGGAGACTAGTGGTTGGGGCGCGTGCCTTTCACCTCTTGCAAAACATCACCTGCGGGCGGGAGTCGAACCTGCCTGCGTCGGCATGCCGGTCAGACACCATGCCCATTGGGCCAGGGAGGCCTACCGCAGGGAACGCTTGACGGAGACTAGTGGTTGGGGCGCGTGCCTTTCACCTCTTGCAAAACATCACCTGCGGACGGGAGTCGAGCCTGCCTGCGTCGGCATGCCAGTCAGACACCATGCCCATTGGGCCAGGGAGGCCTACCGCAGGGAACGCTTGACGGAGACTAGTGGTTGGGGCGCGTGCCTTTCACCTCTTGCAAAACATCACCTGCGGCCGGAAGTCGAACCTGCCTGCGTCAGCATGCCAGTCAGACACCATGCCCATTAGGCCAGGGAGGCCTACCGCAGGGAACGCTTGACGGAGACTAGTGGTTGGGGCGCGTGCCTTTCACCTCTTGCAAAACATCACCTGCGGCCGGAAGTCGAACCTGCCTGCGTCGGCATGCCAGTCAGACACCATGCCCATTAGGCCAGGGAGGCCTACCGCAGGGAACGCTTGACGGAGACTAGTGGTTGGGGCGCGTGCCTTTCACCTCTTGCAAAACATCACCTGCGGCCGGAAGTCGAACCTGCCTGCGTCGGCATGCCAGTCAGACACCATGCCCATTAGGCCAGGGAGGCCTACCGCAGGGAACGCTTGACGGAGACTAGTGGTTGGGGCGCGTGCCTTTCACCTCTTGCAAAACATCACCTGCGGCCGGAAGTCGAACCTGCCTGCGTCGGCATGCCAGTCAGACACCATGCCCATTAGGCCAGGGAGGCCTACCGCAGGGAACGCTTGACGGAGACTAGTGGTTGGGGCGCGTGCCTTTCACCTCTTGCAAAACATCACCTGCGGCCGGAAGTCGAACCTGCCTGCGTCGGCATGCCAGTCAGACACCATGCCCATTAGGCCAGGGAGGCCTACCGCAGGGAACGCTTGACGGAGACTAGTGGTTGGGGCGCGTGCCTTTCACCTCTTGCAAAACATCACCTGCGGCCGGAAGTCGAACCTGCCTGCGTCGGCATGCCAGTCAGACACCATGCGCATTAGGCCAGGGAGGCCTACCGCAGGGAACGCTTGACGGAGACTAGTGGTTGGGGCGCGTGCCTTTCACCTCTTGCGAAACATCACCTGCGGGCGGGAGTCGAACCTGCCTGCGTCGGCATGCCAGTCAGACACCATGCCCATTAGGCCAGGGAGGCCTACCGCAGGGAACGCTTGACGGAGACTAGTGGTTGGGGCGCGTGCCTTTCACCTCTTGCAAAACATCACCTGCGGCCGGAAGTCGAGCCTGCCTGCGTCGGCATGCCAGTCAGACACCATGCCCATTAGGCCAGGGAGGCCTACCGCAGGGAACGCTTGACGGAGACTAGTGGTTGGGGCGCGTGCCTTTCACCTCTTGCAAAACATCACCTGCGGCCGGAAGTCGAACCTGCCTGCGTCGGCATGCCAGTCAGACACCATGCCCATTAGGCCAGGGAGGCCTACCGCAGGGAACGCTTGACGGAGACTAGTGGTTGGGGCGCGTGCCTTTCACCTCTTGCAAAACATCACCTGCGGCCGGAAGTCGAACCTGCCTGCGTCGGCATGCCAGTCAGACACCATGCCCATTAGGCCAGGGAGGCCTACCGCAGGGAACGCTTGACGGAGACTAGTGGTTGGGGCGCGTGCCTTTCACCTCTTGCAAAACATCACCTGCGGCCGGAAGTCGAACCTGCCTGCGTCAGCATGCCAGTCAGACACCATGCCCATTAGGCCAGGGAGGCCTACCGCAGGGAACGCTTGACGGAGACTAGTGGTTGGGGCGCGTGCCTTGGGCATGGTGTCTGACTGGCATGCCGACGCAGGCAGGTTCGACTCCCGCCCGCAGGTGATGTCCTCGTACCCAGTTCGGAATCAGATTGGCCGATGAATTATCAATTTTCGGGCCTTGAGATTCGAAGCTGGGAGCCGGAGCGGTTAGGCCAGGGTGCAAAACATCACCTGCGGGCGGGAGTCGAACCTGCCTGCGTCGGCATGCCAGTCAGACACCATGCCCATTAGGCCAGGGCGGCCTACCGCAGGGAGCGCTTGACGGAGACTAGTGGTTGGGGCGCGTGCCTTTCACCTCTTGCAAAACATCACCTGCGGGCGGGAGTCGAACCTGCCTGCGTCGGCATGCCAGTCAGACACCATGCCCATTAGGCCAGGGCGGCCTACAGCAGGGAGCGCTTGACGGAGGCTAGTGGTTGGGGCGCGCGCCTTTCTCTGCCTCTTGCAAAACATCACCTGCGGGCGGGAGTCGAACCTGCCTGCGTCGGCATGCCAGTCAGACACCATGCCCATTAGGCCAGGGCGGCCTACAGCAGGGAGCGCTTGACGGAGGCTAGTGGTTGGGGCGCGCGCCTTTCTCTGCCTCTTGCAAAACATCACCTGCGGGCGGGAGTCGAGCCTGCCTGCGTCGGCATGCCAGTCAGACACCATGCCCATTAGGCCAGGGAGGCCTACCGCAGGGAACGCTTGACGGAGACTAGTGGTTGGGGCGCGTGCCTTTCACCTCTTGCAAAACATCACCTGCGGCCGGAAGTCGAACCTGCCTGCGTCGGCATGCCAGTCAGACACCATGCCCATTAGGCCAGGGAGGCCTACCGCAGGGAACGCTTGACGGAGACTAGTGGTTGGGGCGCGTGCCTTTCACCTCTTGCAAAACATCACCTGCGGGCGGGAGTCGAACCTGCCTGCGTCGGCATGCCGGTCAGACACCATGCCCATTGGGCCAGGGAGGCCTACCGCAGGGAACGCTTGACGGAGACTAGTGGTTGGGGCGCGTGCCTTTCACCTCTTGCAAAACATCACCTGCGGACGGGAGTCGAGCCTGCCTGCGTCGGCATGCCAGTCAGACACCATGCCCATTGGGCCAGGGAGGCCTACCGCAGGGAACGCTTGACGGAGACTAGTGGTTGGGGCGCGTGCCTTTCACCTCTTGCAAAACATCACCTGCGGCCGGAAGTCGAACCTGCCTGCGTCGGCATGCCAGTCAGACACCATGCCCATTAGGCCAGGGAGGCCTACCGCAGGGAACGCTTGACGGAGACTAGTGGTTGGGGCGCGTGCCTTTCACCTCTTGCAAAACATCACCTGCGGCCGGAAGTCGAACCTGCCTGCGTCGGCATGCCAGTCAGACACCATGCCCATTAGGCCAGGGAGGCCTACCGCAGGGAACGCTTGACGGAGACTAGTGGTTGGGGCGCGTGCCTTTCACCTCTTGCAAAACATCACCTGCGGCCGGAAGTCGAACCTGCCTGCGTCAGCATGCCAGTCAGACACCATGCCCATTAGGCCAGGGAGGCCTACCGCAGGGAACGCTTGACGGAGACTAGTGGTTGGGGCGCGTGCCTTTCACCTCTTGCAAAACATCACCTGCGGCCGGAAGTCGAACCTGCCTGCGTCAGCATGCCAGTCAGACACCATGCCCATTAGGCCAGGGAGGCCTACCGCAGGGAACGCTTGACGGAGACTAGTGGTTGGGGCGCGTGCCTTGGGCATGGTGTCTGACTGGCATGCCGACGCAGGCAGGTTCGACTCCCGCCCGCAGGTGATGTCCTCGTACCCAGTTCGGAATCAGATTGGCCGATGAATTATCAATTTTCGGGCCTTGAGATTCGAAGCTGGGAGCCGGAGCGGTTAGGCCAGGGTGCAAAACATCACCTGCGGGCGGGAGTCGAACCTGCCTGCGTCGGCATGCCAGTCAGACACCATGCCCATTAGGCCAGGGCGGCCTACCGCAGGGAGCGCTTGACGGAGACTAGTGGTTGGGGCGCGTGCCTTTCACCTCTTGCAAAACATCACCTGCGGGCGGGAGTCGAACCTGCCTGCGTCGGCATGCCAGTCAGACACCATGCCCATTAGGCCAGGGCGGCCTACAGCAGGGAGCGCTTGACGGAGGCTAGTGGTTGGGGCGCGCGCCTTTCTCTGCCTCTTGCAAAACATCACCTGCGGGCGGGAGTCGAGCCTGCCTGCGTCGGCATGCCAGTCAGACACCATGCCCATTAGGCCAGGGAGGCCTAATGGGCATGGTGTCTGACTGGCATGCCGACGCAGGCAGTTTCGACCCCAGCCCGCAGGTGATGTTTTGCAAGAGGTAGAGAAATGCATACCCTACGAATGCGCTGGGTTGCATGATTATGCCTTTCACCTCTTGCAAAACATCACATGCGGCCGGAAGTCGAACCTGCCTGCGTCGGCATGCCAGTCAGACACCATGCCCATTAGGCCAGGGAGGCCTACCGCAGGGAACGCTTGACGGAGACTAGTGGTTGGGGCGCGTGCCTTTCACCTCTTGCAAAACATCACCTGCGGCCGGAAGTCGAACCTGCCTGCGTCGGCATGCCAGTCAGACACCATGCCCATTAGGCCAGGGAGGCCTACCGCAGGGAACGCTTGACGGAGACTAGTGGTTGGGGCGCGTGCCTTTCACCTCTTGCAAAACATCACCTGCGGCCGGAAGTCGAACCTGCCTGCGTCGGCATGCCAGTCAGACACCATGCCCATTAGGCCAGGGAGGCCTACCGCAGGGAACGCTTGACGGAGACTAGTGGTTGGGGCGCGTGCCTTTCACCTCTTGCAAAACATCACCTGCGGCCGGAAGTCGAACCTGCCTGCGTCGGCATGCCAGTCAGACACCATGCCCATTAGGCCAGGGAGGCCTACCGCAGGGAACGCTTGACGGAGACTAGTGGTTGGGGCGCGTGCCTTTCACCTCTTGCAAAACATCACCTGCGGCCGGAAGTCGAACCTGCCTGCGTCGGCATGCCAGTCAGACACCATGCCCATTAGGCCAGGGAGGCCTACCGCAGGGAACGCTTGACGGAGACTAGTGGTTGGGGCGCGTGCCTTTCACCTCTTGCAAAACATCACCTGCGGGCGGGAGTCGAACCTGCCTGCGTCGGCATGCCGGTCAGACACCATGCCCATTGGGCCAGGGAGGCCTACCGCAGGGAACGCTTGACGGAGACTAGTGGTTGGGGCGCGTGCCTTTCACCTCTTGCAAAACATCACCTGCGGACGGGAGTCGAGCCTGCCTGCGTCGGCATGCCAGTCAGACACCATGCCCATTGGGCCAGGGAGGCCTACCGCAGGGAACGCTTGACGGAGACTAGTGGTTGGGGCGCGTGCCTTTCACCTCTTGCAAAACATCACCTGCGGCCGGAAGTCGAACCTGCCTGCGTCGGCATGCCAGTCAGACACCATGCCCATTAGGCCAGGGAGGCCTACCGCAGGGAACGCTTGACGGAGACTAGTGGTTGGGGCGCGTGCCTTTCACCTCTTGCAAAACATCACCTGCGGGCGGGAGTCGAACCTGCCTGCGTCGGCATGCCGGTCAGACACCATGCCCATTGGGCCAGGGAGGCCTACCGCAGGGAACGCTTGACGGAGACTAGTGGTTGGGGCGCGTGCCTTTCACCTCTTGCAAAACATCACCTGCGGCCGGAAGTCGAACCTGCCTGCGTCGGCATGCCAGTCAGACACCATGCCCATTAGGCCAGGGAGGCCTACCGCAGGGAACGCTTGACGGAGACTAGTGGTTGGGGCGCGTGCCTTTCACCTCTTGCAAAACATCACCTGCGGCCGGAAGTCGAACCTGCCTGCGTCGGCATGCCAGTCAGACACCATGCCCATTAGGCCAGGGAGGCCTACCGCAGGGAACGCTTGACGGAGACTAGTGGTTGGGGCGCGTGCCTTTCACCTCTTGCAAAACATCACCTGCGGCCGGAAGTCGAACCTGCCTGCGTCGGCATGCCAGTCAGACACCATGCCCATTAGGCCAGGGAGGCCTACCGCAGGGAACGCTTGACGGAGACTAGTGGTTGGGGCGCGTGCCTTTCACCTCTTGCAAAACATCACCTGCGGGCGGGAGTCGAACCTGCCTGCGTCGGCATGCCGGTCAGACACCATGCCCATTGGGCCAGGGAGGCCTACCGCAGGGAACGCTTGACGGAGACTAGTGGTTGGGGCGCGTGCCTTTCACCTCTTGCAAAACATCACCTGCGGACGGGAGTCGAGCCTGCCTGCGTCGGCATGCCAGTCAGACACCATGCCCATTGGGCCAGGGAGGCCTACCGCAGGGAACGCTTGACGGAGACTAGTGGTTGGGGCGCGTGCCTTTCACCTCTTGCAAAACATCACCTGCGGCCGGAAGTCGAACCTGCCTGCGTCAGCATGCCAGTCAGACACCATGCCCATTAGGCCAGGGAGGCCTACCGCAGGGAACGCTTGACGGAGACTAGTGGTTGGGGCGCGTGCCTTTCACCTCTTGCAAAACATCACCTGCGGCCGGAAGTCGAACCTGCCTGCGTCGGCATGCCAGTCAGACACCATGCCCATTAGGCCAGGGAGGCCTACCGCAGGGAACGCTTGACGGAGACTAGTGGTTGGGGCGCGTGCCTTTCACCTCTTGCAAAACATCACCTGCGGCCGGAAGTCGAACCTGCCTGCGTCGGCATGCCAGTCAGACACCATGCCCATTAGGCCAGGGAGGCCTACCGCAGGGAACGCTTGACGGAGACTAGTGGTTGGGGCGCGTGCCTTTCACCTCTTGCAAAACATCACCTGCGGCCGGAAGTCGAACCTGCCTGCGTCGGCATGCCAGTCAGACACCATGCCCATTAGGCCAGGGAGGCCTACCGCAGGGAACGCTTGACGGAGACTAGTGGTTGGGGCGCGTGCCTTTCACCTCTTGCAAAACATCACCTGCGGCCGGAAGTCGAACCTGCCTGCGTCGGCATGCCAGTCAGACACCATGCCCATTAGGCCAGGGAGGCCTACCGCAGGGAACGCTTGACGGAGACTAGTGGTTGGGGCGCGTGCCTTTCACCTCTTGCAAAACATCACCTGCGGCCGGAAGTCGAACCTGCCTGCGTCGGCATGCCAGTCAGACACCATGCGCATTAGGCCAGGGAGGCCTACCGCAGGGAACGCTTGACGGAGACTAGTGGTTGGGGCGCGTGCCTTTCACCTCTTGCGAAACATCACCTGCGGGCGGGAGTCGAACCTGCCTGCGTCGGCATGCCAGTCAGACACCATGCCCATTAGGCCAGGGAGGCCTACCGCAGGGAACGCTTGACGGAGACTAGTGGTTGGGGCGCGTGCCTTTCACCTCTTGCAAAACATCACCTGCGGCCGGAAGTCGAACCTGCCTGCGTCGGCATGCCAGTCAGACACCATGCCCATTGGGCCAGGGAGGCCTACCGCAGGGAACGCTTGACGGAGACTAGTGGTTGGGGCGCGTGCCTTTCACCTCTTGCAAAACATCACCTGCGGCCGGAAGTCGAACCTGCCTGCGTCGGCATGCCAGTCAGACACCATGCCCATTAGGCCAGGGAGGCCTACCGCAGGGAACGCTTGACGGAGACTAGTGGTTGGGGCGCGTGCCTTTCACCTCTTGCAAAACATCACCTGCGGCCGGAAGTCGAACCTGCCTGCGTCGGCATGCCAGTCAGACACCATGCCCATTAGGCCAGGGAGGCCTACCGCAGGGAACGCTTGACGGAGACTAGTGGTTGGGGCGCGTGCCTTTCACCTCTTGCAAAACATCACCTGCGGCCGGAAGTCGAACCTGCCTGCGTCAGCATGCCAGTCAGACACCATGCCCATTAGGCCAGGGAGGCCTACCGCAGGGAACGCTTGACGGAGACTAGTGGTTGGGGCGCGTGCCTTTCACCTCTTGCAAAACATCACCTGCGGCCGGAAGTCGAACCTGCCTGCGTCGGCATGCCAGTCAGACACCATGCGCATTAGGCCAGGGAGGCCTACCGCAGGGAACGCTTGACGGAGACTAGTGGTTGGGGCGCGTGCCTTTCACCTCTTGCAAAACATCACCTGCGGGCGGGAGTCGAACCTGCCTGCGTCGGCATGCCAGTCAGACACCATGCCCATTAGGCCAGGGAGGCCTACCGCAGGGAACGCTTGACGGAGACTAGTGGTTGGGGCGCGTGCCTTTCACCTCTTGCAAAACATCACCTGCGGGCGGGAGTCGAACCTGCCTGCGTCGGCATGCCAGTCAGACACCATGCCCATTAGGCCAGGGAGGCCTACCGCAGGGAACGCTTGACGGAGACTAGTGGTTGGGGCGCGTGCCTTTCACCTCTTGCAAAACATCACCTGCGGCCGGAAGTCGAACCTGCCTGCGTCGGCATGCCAGTCAGACACCATGTCAGACCCTAATGGGCATGGTGTCTGACTGGGCATGGTGTCTGACTGGCATGCCGACGCAGGCAGGCTCGACTCCCGCCCGCAGGTGATGTTTTGCAAGAGGTAGAAAAAGGCGCGCGCCCAACCACTAGTCCAGGCAGGTTAATGGGCATGGTGTCTGACTGGCATGCCGACGCAGGCAGGCTCGACTCCCGCCCGCAGGTGATGTTTTGCAAGAGGTAGAGAAAGGCGCGCGCCCCAACCACAAGTCCAGGCAGGTTAATGGGCATGGTGTCTGACTGGCATGCCGATGCTGAGTACTGGTGTTTTGCGAATATCCTTTGAAACAATATTCCCCAAATGTCGCTCGATTCCTAGCTCCTTTGTGGCTGCAAGAAAGTATGCCGCTTACTACGAGAAGGAGAAGGAGCATCCTCACATACCACACACTGTAACCCTATCAATAGTTTATACATTAACATTGCCTCGTTTTTCACTGGCCCCTTTCGGCTGAGAAGAAAGCGAACAAAACGAAAAAAATAAGACATAATTTCGTTCGGATAAAATAGCAAAGTTTTCGAAAGAAATGTATTGATGTGTATTAGACAGGGAAAATAAATGTAATAGTTACGCACGACAAGGAGCTGTCACTCTATTTTCTACAGCGCTTCACTCGTCGTGCTCCAGCCTACAACTTAGCTGATGAATAAGCTGAGTGGCACTCGCAGAGTCCTCTCTTTCACACGTAGTAGGTAATTCGAACAGAAACGATCGCAAATCGGGGATTGAAGATGAATCGGAGACGTTCGAAAAAATGGCGCGTTAACAAGTTCACGAGGCAATGTTCATTAAGACAGCAAATGAGATGGGAACGAGCCTCAACTAGTGAAAAAGGATGAACCTGCAAAGGGATTGTGTCTTATTTTTTCGTTTTATTCGCTTTCTTCTCAGCCGAAAGGGGCCAGTGAAAAACAGAGCAAGCAAAGGGACCAAGGTGAATTAGTTCAGAGGCTTGGAACGGATAGAATCATAAAGCATGCAGGCATATTTTCGTGCACCTTTTATTGTCGATATTTCGAGATAGTTAGGTTGTAGCCACGGGTTCTAGTTGAATAATTGAACAGGTTAGTGCAACCCCTATTCGTAGAGCGATGGAAGAAACTGCTCGAGGTTTGGTGCGAACAGGTTATAAACTATTGGGTTGAGGAATAAGTAACGCTCGTTTTTTCTCTCTGACTTTAGAACCCTCGTGCTCGCTCTTTTGTTGTTGCCGTCTGCCACCCTGTTTACACTGGAGAGAGGGCCCCTCGGGCATTCCACACATGTTTTCGATACAGTTCTCCCTAGTCTCCCAGGCGAGAATGCCGCACAATTTCGTCCCCGACCGATTTCACATTCGGAACGTGATGCTCTTTCTCTTTCTATCTGGCTTGAAACCGCCCGCCATTCATGAACAACTGGAGCAGGTTTACCCCACACATACCCCGCATGTAACCACCGTGAGAAAGTGGGTAATCACATTCGAGAAACACGACTTTTCCCTCGAAGATGAAGACCGACCCGGTCGCCCCATGGAGTTGGACCTCGATCGATTGCGTTCTGAAGTGGAGGCTGACCCGTATCTCACTACGCGCGATCTTACTGACTTCCTTGGAGTCGACCAAAAAACTGCCGTGAATGGACTTCACGCGATTGGAAAGAAGTGGAAACTCGGGAGATGGATCCCCCATGACCTGACCGACTATGACAAGGATCGCCGAGTGGACATGGCTTCGACTCTTCTCACTCTGCATCGCCGGTTTGATTGGCTGGACAATGTCATCACAGGTGATGAAAAGTGGGTGCTCTACGACAACCATGAGCGCATGAGACAGTGGGTCGGAGAGGACCAAAAGCCAGCAGATGTCCCCAAATCCGATTTGCACCCCAAAAAAGTGATGTTGTGCATCTGGTGGTCAGTGCGGGGAGTGGAGTTCTGGGAACTCCTACCCGAGGGGACGACTATCACGGCAGAGGTCTACACTCTTCAGCTACGGAAGCTGAGACTCGCTGTCGAACAAACACGCGGGAAGGACGCTCGAATCTACTTTCAGCACGACAACGCCCGCCCGCATGTCGCAAAAAAGACCAAGGCTGAGCTGGCGGGCTATGGCTGGACTGTCCTCCCCCACCCTCCCTACTCACCCGACCTTGCCCCTTCCGATTACCACCTCTTCTCAGACCTCCAGCGTTTCCTCAAGGGACAGAGCTTCAAAGACCGAGCCACTATCCAGACCGTACTGACCAACTATTTCAAGAACCAGCCCTAGTCCTTCTATCACGAGGGCATCCACAAGCTGCCTGGTAGATGGCAGAAGGTCATCGATGCGCATGGAGAATATTTTTAGATTCTATCATGCTTTGTAAAGTTTTTATGATAAAGTGAAAAAAAATTCAAAAACGAGCGTTACTTATTCCTCAACCCGATACCAAAAGCTCGCGAGGCTTCAGGCGTTTCGGAAAAAATTGCGATGCAGCCATTCCGTTTCGCTTCGTGGCCATATCGCAATGTTCCTCCACGTTCTCAGTCACACGAGCTTTTCATAATATCATGACCAGAGCATAGGCCAAGCGTTGATGGATTTAAAGCGATATTCAAGCACGGTCACGACTATGATACCAATAATTGCGAAAAGATTTCGGATCGATAATTGAAGGGGATTTTTTCGATACATAACAAGTTCATGGTAAGTGCTTGGAATGGATTTGGAGTGGATTGCCCAAACCTAACGTACTATCGAACAGACGCACAGACAAACACTACTTTTCACAATTTATCTCAAATTCGAGCCAACTTTTTTCCTATTTTTTCACCTGCGGCCGGAAGTCGAACCTGCCTGCGTCAGCATGCCAGTCAGACACCATGCCCATTAGGCCAGGGAGGCCTACCGCAGGGAACGCTTGACGGAGACTAGTGGTTGGGGCGCGTGCCTTTCACCTCTTGCAAAACATCACCTGCGGCCGGAAGTCGAACCTGCCTGCGTCGGCATGCCAGTCAGACACCATGCGCATTAGGCCAGGGAGGCCTACCGCAGGGAACGCTTGACGGAGACTAGTGGTTGGGGCGCGTGCCTTTCACCTCTTGCAAAACATCACCTGCGGCCGGAAGTCGAACCTGCCTGCGTCGGCATGCCAGTCAGACACCATGCCCATTAGGCCAGGGAGGCCTACCGCAGGGAACGCTTGACGGAGACTAGTGGTTGGGGCGCGTGCCTTTCACCTCTTGCAAAACATCACCTGCGGGCGGGAGTCGAACCTGCCTGCGTCGGCATGCCAGTCAGACACCATGCCCATTAGGCCAGGGAGGCCTACCGCAGGGAACGCTTGACGGAGACTAGTGGTTGGGGCGCGTGCCTTTCACCTCTTGCAAAACATCACCTGCGGCCGGAAGTCGAGCCTGCCTGCGTCGGCATGCCAGTCAGACACCATGCCCATTAGGCCAGGGAGGCCTACCGCAGGGAACGCTTGACGGAGACTAGTGGTTGGGGCGCGTGCCTTTCACCTCTTGCAAAACATCACCTGCGGCCGGAAGTCGAACCTGCCTGCGTCGGCATGCCAGTCAGACACCATGCCCATTAGGCCAGGGAGGCCTACCGCAGGGAACGCTTGACGGAGACTAGTGGTTGGGGCGCGTGCCTTTCACCTCTTGCAAAACATCACCTGCGGGCGGGAGTCGAACCTGCCTGCGTCGGCATGCCAGTCAGACACCATGCCCATTAGGCCAGGGAGGCCTACCGCAGGGAACGCTTGACGGAGACTAGTGGTTGGGGCGCGTGCCTTTCACCTCTTGCAAAACATCACCTGCGGCCGGAAGTCGAACCTGCCTGCGTCGGCATGCCAGTCAGACACCATGTCAGACCCTAATGGGCATGGTGTCTGACTGGGCATGGTGTCTGACTGGCATGCCGACGCAGGCAGGCTCGACTCCCGCCCGCAGGTGATGTTTTGCAAGAGGTAGAAAAAGGCGCGCGCCCAACCACTAGTCCAGGCAGGTTAATGGGCATGGTGTCTGACTGGCATGCCGACGCAGGCAGGCTCGACTCCCGCCCGCAGGTGATGTTTTGCAAGAGGTAGAGAAAGGCGCGCGCCCCAACCACAAGTCCAGGCAGGTTAATGGGCATGGTGTCTGACTGGCATGCCGATGCTGAGTACTGGTGTTTTGCGAATATCCTTTGAAACAATATTCCCCAAATGTCGCTCGATTCCTAGCTCCTTTGTGGCTGCAAGAAAGTATGCCGCTTACTACGAGAAGGAGAAGGAGCATCCTCACATACCACACACTGTAACCCTATCAATAGTTTATACATTAACATTGCCTCGTTTTTCACTGGCCCCTTTCGGCTGAGAAGAAAGCGAACAAAACGAAAAAAATAAGACATAATTTCGTTCGGATAAAATAGCAAAGTTTTCGAAAGAAATGTATTGATGTGTATTAGACAGGGAAAATAAATGTAATAGTTACGCACGACAAGGAGCTGTCACTCTATTTTCTACAGCGCTTCACTCGTCGTGCTCCAGCCTACAACTTAGCTGATGAATAAGCTGAGTGGCACTCGCAGAGTCCTCTCTTTCACACGTAGTAGGTAATTCGAACAGAAACGATCGCAAATCGGGGATTGAAGATGAATCGGAGACGTTCGAAAAAATGGCGCGTTAACAAGTTCACGAGGCAATGTTCATTAAGACAGCAAATGAGATGGGAACGAGCCTCAACTAGTGAAAAAGGATGAACCTGCAAAGGGATTGTGTCTTATTTTTTCGTTTTATTCGCTTTCTTCTCAGCCGAAAGGGGCCAGTGAAAAACAGAGCAAGCAAAGGGACCAAGGTGAATTAGTTCAGAGGCTTGGAACGGATAGAATCATAAAGCATGCAGGCATATTTTCGTGCACCTTTTATTGTCGATATTTCGAGATAGTTAGGTTGTAGCCACGGGTTCTAGTTGAATAATTGAACAGGTTAGTGCAACCCCTATTCGTAGAGCGATGGAAGAAACTGCTCGAGGTTTGGTGCGAACAGGTTATAAACTATTGGGTTGAGGAATAAGTAACGCTCGTTTTTTCTCTCTGACTTTAGAACCCTCGTGCTCGCTCTTTTGTTGTTGCCGTCTGCCACCCTGTTTACACTGGAGAGAGGGCCCCTCGGGCATTCCACACATGTTTTCGATACAGTTCTCCCTAGTCTCCCAGGCGAGAATGCCGCACAATTTCGTCCCCGACCGATTTCACATTCGGAACGTGATGCTCTTTCTCTTTCTATCTGGCTTGAAACCGCCCGCCATTCATGAACAACTGGAGCAGGTTTACCCCACACATACCCCGCATGTAACCACCGTGAGAAAGTGGGTAATCACATTCGAGAAACACGACTTTTCCCTCGAAGATGAAGACCGACCCGGTCGCCCCATGGAGTTGGACCTCGATCGATTGCGTTCTGAAGTGGAGGCTGACCCGTATCTCACTACGCGCGATCTTACTGACTTCCTTGGAGTCGACCAAAAAACTGCCGTGAATGGACTTCACGCGATTGGAAAGAAGTGGAAACTCGGGAGATGGATCCCCCATGACCTGACCGACTATGACAAGGATCGCCGAGTGGACATGGCTTCGACTCTTCTCACTCTGCATCGCCGGTTTGATTGGCTGGACAATGTCATCACAGGTGATGAAAAGTGGGTGCTCTACGACAACCATGAGCGCATGAGACAGTGGGTCGGGGGGACCAAAAGCCAGCAGATGTCCCCAAATCCGATTTGCACCCCAAAAAAGTGATGTTGTGCATCTGGTGGTCAGTGCGAGGAGTGGAGTTCTGGGAACTCCTACCCGAGGGGACGACTATCACGGCAGAGGTCTACACTCTTCAGCTACGGAAGCTGAGACTCGCTGTCGAACAAACACGCGGGAAGGACGCTCGAATCTACTTTCAGCACGACAACGCCCGCCCGCATGTCGCAAAAAAGACCAAGGCTGAGCTGGCGGGCTATGGCTGGACTGTCCTCCCCCACCCTCCCTACTCACCCGACCTTGCCCCTTCCGATTACCACCTCTTCTCAGACCTCCAGCGTTTCCTCAAGGGACAGAGCTTCAAAGACCGAGCCACTATCCAGACCGTACTGACCAACTATTTCAAGAACCAGCCCTAGTCCTTCTATCACGAGGGCATCCACAAGCTGCCTGGTAGATGGCAGAAGGTCATCGATGCGCATGGAGAATATTTTTAGATTCTATCATGCTTTGTAAAGTTTTTATGATAAAGTGAAAAAAAAATTCAAAAACGAGCGTTACTTATTCCTCAACCCGATACCAAAAGCTCGCGAGGCTTCAGGCGTTTCGGAAAAAATTGCGATGCAGCCATTCCGTTTCGCTTCGTGGCCATATCGCAATGTTCCTCCACGTTCTCAGTCACACGAGCTTTTCATAATATCATGACCAGAGCATAGGCCAAGCGTTGATGGATTTAAAGCGATATTCAAGCACGGTCACGACTATGATACCAATAATTGCGAAAAGATTTCGGATCGATAATTGAAGGGGATTTTTTCGATACATAACAAGTTCATGGTAAGTGCTTGGAATGGATTTGGAGTGGATTGCCCAAACCTAACGTACTATCGAACAGACGCACAGACAAACACTACTTTTCACAATTTATCTGAAATTCGAGCCAACTTTTTTCCTATTTTTTCTGCGTGAACGTCTTGAATTCCGTTTCAACACCTTGTATCAAAAATCCAGTCAGATGACCCCACCGGAAGGCATTTTTCTTACGGGTTTCGGTAATGTAGTTAACTAGCAGGACTACGTCCTGCTCGGGTTAGGTCGGGCGCAAGTTATATTGCTCAAGTTCTATTGTTAAGCAAGGATCGCATGTTTTCGAGCGGGGCGTATGCCATTGCAAAAAGCTCGTGAGGCTGAGAGATGTAGCCACTCCGCTTCGCTCCGTGGCTACATCTGCAACTTTTCCTCCACGCTCTCAGCCTCACGAGCTTTTCACAATAGCATCGCCAGAGCATAGGTTTTCTGAGGATTTGAACCGATCTCAAAGCGTGCTCACGACTGGGATACCATATGTAGGCTACGACCACTGACCATGACCCCCGCATCATGGTCCAAAAAGTGATGAGTGACGTCGACCAATGACCATGACCCCCGTATCATGGTCCAAAAGGTGATGTGTGACGTCTACCACTGACCATGACCCCCGTATCATGGTCCAAAAAGTGATGTATGACGTCGACCAATGACCATGACCCCCGTTTCATGGTCCAAAAGGTGATGTATGACGTCAACCAATGACCATGTCCCCCGTATCATGGTCCAAAAGGTGATGTGTGACGTCTACCACTGACCATGACCCCATATCATGGTCCAAAAGGTGATGCGGGATGATCAACCAATGACCATGACCCCCGTATCATGGTCCAAAAGGTGATGCGAGATGATCGATCACTGACCATGACCCCCGTATCATGGTCCAAAAGGTGATGCGAGATTTTTTTTCGCGTTTCGCCGCCTTACACATTAGCCGAACACTGCTTGCTTGCGAGTGGGGCGTATACCGTTGCAAAAAGCTTCTTTTTTTCGAGCGCTCCGGAAAAGTTGCGATGTAGCCACTCGCTTCGCTCCGGGGCTACATCGCAACTTTTCCTCCACGCTCTCAGCCTCACGAGCTTTTCACAACGGTATGGCCGGAGCATAGGCCAATTTTGGAATGACTTTTCATTTGGCATGTACTGGTACAGGATCCATGTGGATCCCATGCCTTGGAAAGAAAATAGGTTTGGCATGGATCAAATGTGAGGTCCAGTCCAAATTTTGGAATGACTTTTCATTTGGCATGTACTGGTCCAGGACCCATGTGGATCCCATGCCGGGGAAAGAAAATAGGTTTGGCATGGATCAAATGTGAGGTTCAGTCCAATTTTTGGAATGACTTTTCATTTGGCATGTACTGGTCCAGGACCCATGTGGATCCCATTGTGGGGAAAGCAAATAGGTGTGGCATGGATCAAATGTGAGGTTCAGTCTAAATTTTTGAATGACTTTTCATTTGGCATGTACTGGTCCAGGACCCATGTGGATCCCATGCCGGGGAAAGAAAATAGGTTTGGCATGGATCAAATGTGAGGTTCAGTCCAATTTTTGGAATGACTTTTCATTTGGCATGTACTGGTCCAGGACCCATGTGGATCCCATTGTGGGGAAAGCAAATAGGTGTGGCATGGATCAAATGTGAGGTTCAGTCTAAATTTTTGAATGACTTTTCATTTGGCATGTACTGGTCCAGGACCCATGTGGATCCCATTGTGGGGAAAGCAAATAGGTGTGGCATGGATCAAATGTGAGGTCCAGTCCAATTTTTGGAATGACTTTTCATTTGGCATGTACTGGTCCAGGACCCATGTGGATCCCATTGTGGGGAAAGCAAATAGGTGTGGTATGGATCAAATGTGAGGTTCAGTCTAAATTTTTGAATGACTTTTCATTTGGCATGTACTGGTCCAGGACCCATGTGGAACCCATTGTGGGGAAAGCAAATAGGTGTGGCATGGATCAAATGTGAGGTTCAGTCTAAATTTTTGAATGACTTTTCATTTGGCATGTACTGGTCCAGGACCCATGTGGATCCCATTGTGGGGAAAGCAAATAGGTGTGGCATGGATCAAATGTGAGGTTCAGTCTAAATTTTTGAATGACTTTTCATTTGGCATGTACTGGTCCAGGACCCATGTGGATCCCATTGTGGGGAAAGCAAATAGGTGTGGCATGGATCAAATGTGAGGTTCAGTCTAAATTTTTGAATGACTTTTCATTTGGCATGTACCGGTCCAGGACCCATGTGGATCCCATGCCGGGGAAAGAAAATAGGTTTGGCATGGATCAAATGTGAGATCCAGTCCAAATTTTGGAATGACTTTTCATTTGGCATGTACTGTTCCAGGACCCATGTGGATCCCATGCCGGGGAAAGAAAATAGGTTTGGCATGGATCAAATGTGAGGTTCAGTCCAAATTTTGGAATGACTTTTCATTTGGCATGTACTGGTCCAGGATCCATGTGGATCCCATGCCGGTGAAAGAAAATAGGTTTGGCATGGATCAAATGTGAGGTTCAGTCCAATTTTTGGAATGACTTTTCATTTGGCATGTACTGGTCCAGGACCCATGTGGATCCCATTGTGGGGAAAGCAAATAGGTGTGGCATGGATCAAATGTGAGGTTCAGTCTAAATTTTTGAATGACTTTTCATTTGGCATGTACTGGTCCAGGACCCATGTGGATCCCATTGTGGGGAAAGCAAATAGGTGTGGCATGGATCAAATGTGAGGTCCAGTCCAATTTTTGGAATGACTTTTCATTTGGCATGTACTGGTCCAGGACCCATGTGGATCCCATTGTGGGGAAAGCAAATAGGTGTGGCATGGATCAAATGTGAGGTTCAGTCTAAATTTTTGAATGACTTTTCATTTGGCATGTACTGGTCCAGGACCCATGTGGATCCCATGCCGGGGAAAGAAAATAGGTTTGGCATGGATCAAATGTGAGGTTCAGTCCAATTTTTGGAATGACTTTTCATTTGGCATGTACTGGTCCAGGACCCATGTGGATCCCATTGTGGGGAAAGCAAATAGGTGTGGCATGGATCAAATGTGAGGTTCAGTCTAAATTTTTGAATGACTTTTCATTTGGCATGTACTGGTCCAGGACCCATGTGGATCCCATTGTGGGGAAAGCAAATAGGTGTGGCATGGATCAAATGTGAGGTCCAGTCCAATTTTTGGAATGACTTTTCATTTGGCATGTACTGGTCCAGGACCCATGTGGATCCCATTGTGGGGAAAGCAAATAGGTGTGGTATGGATCAAATGTGAGGTTCAGTCTAAATTTTTGAATGACTTTTCATTTGGCATGTACTGGTCCAGGACCCATGTGGAACCCATTGTGGGGAAAGCAAATAGGTGTGGCATGGATCAAATGTGAGGTTCAGTCTAAATTGCTGAATGACTTTTCATTTGGCATGTACTGGTCCAGGACCCATGTGGATCCCATTGTGGGGAAAGCAAATAGGTGTGGCATGGATCAAATGTGAGGTTCAGTCTAAATTTTTGAATGACTTTTCATTTGGCATGTACTGGTCCAGGACCCATGTGGATCCCATTGTGGGGAAAGCAAATAGGTGTGGCATGGATCAAATGTGAGGTTCAGTCTAAATTTTTGAATGACTTTTCATTTGGCATGTACCGGTCCAGGACCCATGTGGATCCCATGCCGGGGAAAGAAAATAGGTTTGGCATGGATCAAATGTGAGATCCAGTCCAAATTTTGGAATGACTTTTCATTTGGCATGTACTGGTCCAGGATCCATGTGGATCCCATTGTGGGGAAAGCAAATAGGTGTGGCATGGATCAAATGTGAGGTTCAGTCTAAATTTTTGAATGACTTTTCATTTGGCATGTACTGGTCCAGGACCCATGTGGATCCCATTGTGGGGAAAGCAAATAGGTGTGGCATGGATCAAATGTGAGGTCCAGTCCAATTTTTGGAATGACTTTTCATTTGGCATGTACTGGTCCAGGACCCATGTGGATCCCATTGTGGGGAAAGCAAATAGGTGTGGCATGGATCAAATGTGAGGTTCAGTCTAAATTTTTGAATGACTTTTCATTTGGCATGTACTGGTCCAGGACCCATGTGGATCCCATTGTGGGGAAAGCAAATAGGTGTGGCATGGATCAAATGTGAGGTTCAGTCTAAATTTTTGAATGACTTTTCATTTGGCATGTACTGGTCCAGGACCCATGTGGATCCCATTGTGGGGAAAGCAAATAGGTGTGGCATGGATCAAATGTGAGGTCCAGTCCAAATTTTGGAATGACTTTTCATTTGGCATGTACTGTTCCAGGACCCATGTGGATCCCATGCCGGGGAAAGAAAATAGGTTTGGCATGGATCAAATGTGAGGTTCAGTCCAAATTTTGGAATGACTTTTCATTTGGCATGTACTGGTCCAGGACCCATGTGGATCCCATGGTGGGGAAAGAAAATAGGTTTGGCATGGATCAAATGTGAGGTCCAGTACAAATTTTGGAATGACTTTTCATTTGGCATGTACTGTTCCAGGACCCATGTGGATCCCATGCCGGGGAAAGAAAATAGGTTTGGCATGGATCAAATGTGAGATCCAGTCCAAATTTTGGAATGACTTTTCATTTGGCATGTACTGGTCCAGGATCCATGTGGATCCCATTGTGGGGAAAGCAAATAGGTGTGGCATGGATCAAATGTGAGGTTCAGTCTAAATTTTTGAATGACTTTTCATTTGGCATGTACTGGTCCAGGACCCATGTGGATCCCATGGTGGGGAAAGAAAATAGGTTTGGCATGGATCAAATGTGAGATCCAGTCCAAATTTTGGAATGACTTTTCATTTGGCATGTACTGGTCCAGGATCCATGTGGATCCCATGCCGGTGAAAGAAGCCGGGTTACGGTAGCGATCGGGTACTGTAGCCGGGTTACGGTAGCGATCGGGTACTGTAGATGGGCTACGGTAACGTTTGGGTTACTGTAGGCGGGTTACGGTAACGATCGGGATACTGTAGGTGGGTTACGGTAGCTGTGGGATACGGTAGCCGGGTTACGGTAGCGATCGGATACTGTAGATGGGCTACGGTAACGTTTGGGTTACTGCAGGCGGGTTACGGTAACGATCGGGATACTGTATGTGGGTTACGGTAGCTGTGGGATATGGTAGCGATCGGATACTGTAGATGGGCTACGGTAACGTTTGGGTTACTGTAGGCGGGTTACGGTAACGATCGGGATACTGTAGGTGGGTTACGGTAGCTGTGGGATACTGAATTTGAATCGAACACAGAGCGAGCTCACGACTATAGTACCCGAGTGTTTTCTGGTGAATTTAAAGCGAGCGTGAAGCATGCTCACGACTATAGTACCCGGGTGTTTTCTGGTGAATTTGAAGCGAGCGTGAAGCATGCTCACGACTATAGTACCCGGGTGTTTTCTGATGAATTTGAAGCGAGCGCAAAGCGAGCTCACGACTATAGTACCCGAGTGTTTTCTGGTGAATTTGAAGCGAGCGTAAAGCATGCTCACGACTATAGTACCCGGGTGTTTTCTGGTGAATTTGAAGCGAGCGTAAAGAGTGCTCACGACTATGATACCAAAATTGCAAAATAGTTATTACGAAATCAAGGATTGCGAAATATTTCGATTAGCACTTTTCCAGACTTTTTCCCATGAGTCTGAGACGAGATAAGAGCTAAAACGCGCTCACGATTCCGAAATAGTGATCTTTTTTGGATTTGATCTACCTTGGACTGATCTTTTTTGGACTTGATCTACCTTGGACTGATCTTTTTTGGACTTGATCTACCTTGGACTGATCTTTTATGGACTTCATCTACCTTGGACTGATCTTTTTTTGGACTTGATCTACATTGGACTGATCTTTTTTTGGACTTGATCTACCTTGGACTGATCTTTTTTTGGACTTGATCTACCTTGGACTGATCTTTTTTGGACTTGATCTACCTTGGACTGATCTTTTTTTGGACTTGATCTACCTTGGACTGATCTTTTTTGGACTTGATCTACATTGGACTGATCTTTTTTGGACTTGATCTACATTGGACTGATCTTTTTTGGACTTGATCTACCTTGGACTGATCTTTTTTGGACTTGATCTACCTTGGACTGATCTTTTTTGGACTTGATCTACCTTGAACTGATCTTTTTTTGGACTTGATCTACCTTGGACTGATCTTTTTTTGGACTTGATCTACCTTGGACTGATCTTTTTTGGACTTGATCTACCTTGGACTGATCTTTTATGGACTTGATCTACCTTGGACTGATCTTTTTGGACTTGATCTACCTTGGACTGATCTTTTTTGGACTTGATCTACATTGGACTGATCTTTTTTGGACTTGATCTACATTGGACTGATCTTTTTTGGACTTGATCTACCTTGAACTGATCTTTTTTTTGGACTTGATCTACATTGGACTGATCTTTTTTGGACTTGATTGGCTGATGAAATCATGAATCTGACCCACCGAACTATTGTTGACCCAGAGAACCCGGTTACGGTAGCTTTCAGATACGGTAGGTATATGGTAATTGACTAATTTATCGATTGGCTGATGAAATCATGAATCTGACCCAGCGAACTATTGTTGACTCAGCGAACCGGGTTCGGTAGGTTTCGATTACGGTAGGTATACGGTAGGTGGTTAATTTATCGATTGGCAGTTGAAATCACGAAGCTGACCCGCTGCATGACCCACTTGGACTTACCGTATTTTTGTAACGGACGCACCAGCCAACCAACAAACATGACGTTTTTGGTCGTCACGCAGTCAGTTTTCAACTTTTTGGGATTTCTTTTGTGAGTTTTGATCAGCGAGAATTTGCGCATTTCCTCACCCTCAACCCGCTTGGGCAGCTCGCCCGAGACAAAAAAACTTACGGGTTTATAGTACATCGTTAATTAGTCGTATTTCCATTGAATAATCACAAACCTCACCTAAATTTCAATCAGAAAATAATTTTGAACGCCTTGTCACTTGGAGGTTTCACTAGCAAAACAAAACTTCTCACACGATTGTTCTATGATTGTCTTCGGATAAGCGACCATTGAAAAATGAACTGCTCATAAATTGCAATCACAAAATCATTTTGAAGACCTCGTCACTTCATAGTTTCACAAGCTGCTAATACCATACTGCATGCGCTCTAACGATTTGTCTCGCATTAGTTTGTCCAACAAAAAAAACTTCCCATCTCAATTCTTCTCTGCAGCAGTATCATTCATACGATTATTTTTAACTTCTAGGTTTCACTAGCAATACAGAATTCCTTACAAATTTGAGCTATGATCCTGCCCACATTAGACGCGAAAAATATTTTCTAAATTGTAGTCCCACTAATTTCTAGTCACATCAGGGTTTCATTCGCAATTCAAAACAAACTGCATGTTCAGTCTTCGATTTATCGCCTTTTCCTTGCAAAAAAAGATCCACCAACCTTCCTCCACCTCTCCCTAAATTAAAATCATAAATTCATCTGAACACCTAGACACTTTTGAGGTTTCACAAGCCGCTTACATTATCTAGAATATTCCGTATACGATTGTTCAGTCATTCCCGGTCCAAAATAACCAACCTTCCTCCACCTTTGCTCCTTCTCCTCCTCAATCCTCTTCTTCCTCTCTTTATCGTGTCTTCTTTCATTCGACAGTCTTCGCTTCTCCTCTGCCGCTTCTCGCCCCTTCCTCCACTCAGATTAATCTCGATCTGTATGTCACGCCTCTCACCTAATACTCGACCTAGTTCCGCTGATTCTTGTCAGCGAGCAAATTTTCGAAACCAAGTTTTTAACGGTTTTATTCTCTACTAGGATCTCCTAGGACCCCTGTTAAAGGAATAGTGCCAGGGATTATTCCTGGTAGCGCGGCTGCATCGCTCATGTGAAGCAGCGAAACTTGAGCACTACTAAACCACCTTTCAACGTGGTCCCTGAAAAAAGTTGTCTTCGTGAGCTAGGGCTATTTTTCGATGCTCAATCGACCTAACAAGGGAACCGCAAAAGGTGACCTTGCTCCCGATGAAATTCGTTGCCAGGGATCGATTGACACTCCCCAGGGGAACCTTTAACCGTTTTGAAAAGGGACCGCACTTTGTTCCTAAGGACCTATACAAGGTCATCAAATTAACATGGGATTTCGCGCTGACGGCTCGGTGAAGGGTGTTCAGGAACTCAACCTCTCCAAGAGTGAACGTCCGTGGCTCAGTAGGTTGCTCGTCAGTCTCACGTTTTGCAAGTTGTGGGTTGGACCCCCGAAGGCTCCAAACCATTTTGCTGTATTTTTGCATGTTTTTCATGTTTTTCCCATGATTCTATTTTATCAGAATCCGTGTTTGTTCGTTATTTCCCATTCAACGCCATTATTCAGATGAAATCGCATATCACAAATAGATTGTTCGAGATAGCGAACAAATATGGATTCCGATAAAATAGAATCAAGGGAAAAACATGAAAAACATGCAAAAAAACAACAAAAAGGATTGGAGCCTTCGGGGGTCGAACCCACAACTTGCAAAATGTGAGACTGACGAGCAACCTACTGAGCCACGGACGTTCACTCTTGGAGAGGTTGAGTTCCTGAACACCCTCACCGAGCCGTTAGCGCCAAATCCCATGTAAATTTGATGACCTTGTATAGGTCCTTAGGAACAAAGTGCGGTCCCTTTTCAAAACGGTTAAAGGTTCCCCTGGGTAGTTTCAATCGATCCCTGGCAACGAATTTCATCGGGAGCAAGGTCACCTTTTGCGGTTCCCTTGTAAGCAAACTGCTTCTCGATAACTATCTCCAGAACATTAATAGAGATATTCGAGAGAATTAAATGAGTTTTAATCCAGTTTCGCTCTTTTTCCTTTGTGTTACGGAATGAAACACATTAAATTCTTCACTCAAAGCGCAAAATGTGCGGTTTGGAATGAAAATAAAGACAAAAACAATAGTTTTCACTAATTTCGCCAACTTCAAACACCATACTATTTATACGATAAATGATCCTCGTGATGAGGCGGATCTTCGGATTCAAGTTTCGGCTTCCACTACGCCCTAATATTCGAAAAGTGTAGATCAAAAAGAGAAATAGCATATTTAAGAAATCAAGAATATGATGATAGGATTCCCCATGGTCGATCACATGTCCTCTCAAATTTTCAAAACATTTGGTTCACTGGAACACAAGCAACGTTAAAATCATGGGAGGCAGCCCTGATGCAGCCTGGCTCAACCGATCGAGATGGTGCAAAATGAAGCATACCACGATGATTAGCACCATCGAGAACCCATTTACACAGATTTTCGAAAAATCACTGTTCCACCGATTGCACATTTTTTCCCGATTATTACGCAAACGGCCTCATAATGCGAAATAACGAAATCACGAATGAGACCTTCTCATTTCTGGCGAGAGGGTGGAATGACGCGATGAGAAACAGTTGAATTGGGTGATTTAAAGTTCGATGGAAAGTTTTTGGGATGGGACTCGGCCGGTTCTTCATCTTATGGGAGCGCAGACCTATCGTTCGAATCAGCGTGACATCCTCTATCAGCCCAATAAGAGACATCAATAGGTTTTCTATCGTCTAGAAAGATAGAGCTCGAATATCCCTATTAATGTTCTGGAGATAGTTATCGAGAAGCAGTTTGCTTAGGTCGATAGAGCATCGAAAAATAGCCCTAGCTCACGAAGACAACTTTTTTCAGGGACCACGTTGAAAGGTGGTTTAGTAGCACTCAAGTATCGCTGCTGCACATGAGCGATGAAGTCGCGCGACCAGGAATGATCCATGGCACTATTCCTTTAACAGGGGTCCTAGGAGACCCTAGTAGAGAATAAAACCGTAGAGAATTGAGAGATAAAAACAGAAACCAGATCACTATTGCTCTGCAGATACCGTACTAGTTTCATTAAATCGATCTACCGTAAAGTGGATACTGTATTCTTTGAGAGTGCACTAGTCATACATTGATAGGATACTGTAAAAAGCTACCGTACTCGAGAAGTTTGGAAAAATTCGAGCTGGGCCAGGTTTCTATATGATAAATAATTTGTGAAGCAACAAACTCCTTGCTTTAATCTCTCTTTAAAGAATTATTGCAAGTACTTTATTTACATGCGCCTCGAAAAAAATTACGGTGAAATGGAATGGATTGGATACTTCTGGAGTATCAGATAAAAGAAATATGAAGCACAAATGAACTGTTAGGGATCAACAACAAAAACAAGCACTTATAATTAAATTATATACAATAGACACGAGTATCAACAACAAACACTACTTGTATTCTAATGGACACTGGGGAGCTACAAAAACAAGACTATTGATCAATTGAGTCCTGAGTATCTTCCTCCTCCTCCTATTCCTCCACCTCTTCTTCTATCCTCACTCTTTTCGCTATCCACTCGCCCTGAAAGGCATTATTCAATGTATAATACCGTAGTTTCTGGCAAGCTATCTTACCATAGTCTTGCCAGATGAGATAACGCTCTCTCCAATCTGCACACTTAGTGTGCAGAAAGGAGAGAACTAGTAATCGATCCTGCCAAACTACCGTAATCTACCGTACCTCATCTTCATCACAGCACAGGCGTCGCTTCCTGCTTGCTGTCCTCAACGAGTGCAAGAACGACCCGGCAGATGGCTGCAATTCTTGATCTTAATATATGAAGAAATCATAATAAACTCCGTTGAGAAGGCACCTCTAAAGTAGAAAATCCACTAACCACAGAGAAAGTGGTTTTACGAAGCACACAAGCCACCGAACCAATGTCTCACTAGTAAAGTAAATTCCACTCTCAAGATTCCGCAACCTCACTTGGGGACTGCGCGCGAGAGTGCGCAAAATGAGGAGCGTCCGGTTCCCCGAAGTTTCATCACGTCAACACATTTGATGCTCCAAGTCACTGGTTTAACGACGATCGCTATCCTACCAAGATGCATTCCGAACGTGACATTTAGCAAAGTCTGATCAAAAAGGGCCGAATAAACTCACTTGATGTACTTGTCGGGGCGGTCGGGACTGTCGCACTGGTCGCTGCGGCTGCTGCTGTGGCTGTTGATGCTGCGAGTGCACTGTCTCGCCGATCTGCAAACCAACTTATTGTTAGCTCTTAATTTTTATTGTTGACACTACAATAGGAGATCAGATAACTAATTTTACCGAGCATTCATTCTTCATATGTCGATTCTGAAACGTAGATGAACCCTTCTTCTCTTATTTCGAGTAGCAAGTTGACAGCGAGTAGTAGTATGACAAAATAATTCTCAATTCATTCCGTCATGCCCAAATACTAGGGTACTCCTTTTTAAATCCATGCACTTGTATTTCGACCATTTAAGAGAGCTGTGGTACCATTCGCGAGCATTGGTTTCCCCCATGAAACTCAAATCCCCTCCACCCCAACCCTTCCCTCAAAATTCTGATCAGTATTGATGCCGATATTGCTCTCTCGATTCTGCACACTCTCTTGTCGGTCACAGCGACTAGAGAGTAGGACTGGCTAAACGATTGCGGGCCCGCAATCGCAATCCTCCTCCCGCTCAGCTGTGCAAACTCCGCCTCCTCTCCGGTGATAAGACGGTTCGGAAAATCAAATTCAGAAAAGACTGGTTCAGAAAACACGTTTCAGAAAGTCCACTTCAGAAAATCCATTTCAGAAAAGGACGTTTCAGAAAATTTAGACGCGACGCGACCGCGCTCGCGTGAGCGCGCACACGTCTTGTGAAGCTGTTTACGCATGATCTAAATACTTTTTTCTCTGCATTATTTATCAATTCCATATCAAATCAAGCGGACGAATCTAAAAATAAATACAAAACTACAAGAAAATATATATTGAGCAACCGATCGTTGAAATTTTCTGAAACTTCCTTTTCTGAAATGGCTTTGCTGAAGTGGTAATTTCTGAAGTGGAATTTCTGAAACGTCGTTTTCTGAAAAATACTTTCTGAACCAGTCTTTTCTGAATTTGATTTTCCGAACTGTTTTATCACCGTCTTATCACCTCCTCTCCGCCCGCCTCCTCCTCCTATTTCTAACCCGGCGCGGGCTAGAGCGCACTCTCTCCCCACGGCCGAGAAATGCCCTCACGCTAGGCGTCATTGAGAGCCCAACGAGAGGGTGCGCTCTAGTTTGCGCGGGTTTGAGAGAGGAGGCGGAGGCGGGCGGAGAGGGAGCGGAGGAGCGCCCGCTGAGCGGGAGGAGGATTGCGGGCCCGCAATCGGAGGCGAGGGGGAGGGAGAGGGATTGCGGGCCCGAATATCATAAATGCACAAAGTGTTGTCACACACGAAAGCATTTTACCGTTACGGCCGACTTAGCGAGGAAAGGGAAATCTCGAACAACGACCAGTGTGATATTACAGTATGACACACCACCGAGAGAGTACGCGAAAGTGAGAGAGCGCAGACAAGCGGCGATTTTCGTTTGTCTCACTTGACTTCAATTGGCCGTTTCTTCTCGTTTACTCTTTTTTAATCGATGTTTAACTTGGCGCATAACGTGTAGCAGCCAGGCACTCGGTTTCGCGAGCTATTCTCACGCTATGCAACGAATTTCGAAAATTCGAAAACTCGGAGCCGGCATTTTGTGCACCAGGGAGATTGCGCGGCACTTGCGAGATTTGTGCGCGGTCCATAGATGTTCGCTAGGGTTGTTTGGAACGTTATAATACTATAATAGCAAACCCTACTAGATAGTGTGCAGAATGGAGAGAGTAACCCTTCCCCTTCCACCTGTCTGATGAGTCTCCTCGCTGCAGTCAGTGCTGCTTCCACGTCCGACCCCTGCAGCACACAGGATAAGCAAAGATCAAAGATCACATTTATCCCAAAACTATAGTGATGTCGACTAGGCAGCCGACTCTCCTCGTTCGATATGTTATCTCGTCGGTCAGAAAAAAACGAGAGAGCTGAGAGAATTCAATGGAGTCGAGCTCCGCCGTCCCTAACACAGACTCAACACAGATCAAAGATCAGATATATTTTCTCGATTATTATCCCACACTGTTCAGATCGAACAGAGAAAGAACGAAATGGAATGGAGACAGGGGAGGGAAAAATATTGCAGCATGAGCAATTCCAAAATCGTGCCCAAAGACCGTCCTCACCTCCTCTACAATCGGCTGCAGATGCTGCACGGGTCGTGGCTGCTGGAAATAAAAAAATTTATATACTATTTAATTTGAGGTTTCGCGAATCTCATACAAGCTCAGCGACTCAGCCCACTAATCGATTAGTAATAGACTATTATCAATCATTTTAAAATCAAGTTCTTTTCGCACCATTCAGAGCGCGGTTTCACGATGCATGCAAGCATTCGAGATCACTACATTCACTAGTACAATATTACGACGATGTGAAATCAAAACTGAAAATAAGTCAAGCAATTTTTTACCAATGAAAATGCGGTTTCACAACGCGTACAGGTGCCCGAGACCACAATGTTCACTATTTACACAAAGGCCGACGATTCAAACTACAGTAAAAAATTTTAACCTTGAACAACGCATTTTCACGATGCGGTCTAATACTCAGGGCCAGTACACTTCCCAATGATATCCTGATTTGCGATTTTCAACCCACCACTTCTCCTCCCTCCTCCTCTCCGATCGGCTGCAGCTGCTGCAGGGGTCGTGGCTGCTGGAAAAGAAATTGTTTCACACCATTGAGAATGCGGTTTCTCGGAGCTCACAAATGTTCGAGACTTTTACTCTCACTAATTCAATGTCCGAGTTTAACTTAATAGATGAAATAATTTCTTCGCATTCCATGCAGAATAGAGTTTCACGATGTATTCGAATGCTCCGGGTCACTAACATTTATAATGCCACAATGATCAGCTTCTTTTAAACCCACAACCCACCTCCTCGTCATTGAAGTCCGGTAGCGGCTGACTGGGCGATCGGGCGAGTATCAAAGCTACTGTAACCGGCACGGCTACAGTATCCTCAGGTACCGTAGCCGGCACTGCATCTACAGTACTCCCGGCTACCGTATCCCTTCTCGGTCCATCATCCACCGCTTCTGTCTTGACTTTGCCCGAGTGAGGTATCTGATACGGTGCCATTAGTCGATCGATAGCGAGGTGCAATGCTCTCCATTCTGCACACTATCTGCGAGGAACGAGAGAGTGTGCTGAATGGAGAGAGAGCTACAAATCTCTCTGGAGATACTGGAGATGCAGAGTTGACTTACCGTATCCGACAGCACACCGGTCGCTCCCGACGTCCGGATATCTGCCGGTTCCGGCTTCACACGGGATGCGTTGAACGGAATGATCGGCTCACTCGAATCGCGCACCTGCAAATTTGAGTTTCACGATCTCATGATAAATTTCGTCCAGAGTTGCCTATTAATGGACGTATTCTTAATTTTAAAAAAAACACAAAATACATGCGTTAATTTGAGAAACTCCAATAACATATCAATGTTTAACAAGGTAACAATTTAAATATCAAACAAACTACACTGATTGTGAGCGTACACTCCTTCGAATCTGGCATCTTTCAATTTGTGCTTCAAGTTATCATTGTTAATTCAGGCAAAAATGCGTTCTCAATTTTCGCACGACTCGTAGTCGAAAGAAAATATCAACCTTGCGTCCGCTCTCATCCTCCTTCTCCTTCTTCACTTTGCTCAGATCGAATACGGTGTTCTAGAAATTAGTAATGCATGCCAATTAATGATTCCAACTCGGAGAGTTGCTCTCTCCATTTTGCACACTCTCTAGTCGCTATGGCAAGCAAGAAAACGGAGCATGGATAGAGCACTATTTGATGCAGTAACATTACAATGAACTACTACCGTGGCTTACCGTATCACCACATTTGTACTGTACCCCTATTGTACCTTCTTCCTTCCCCTCTTGGTGGCAATCACCCATAGCTCTTCCTCTTCAACCACAGGCTTGCTCGCACTCGGGCCTTCTTCCTTTCTCTCCTTTGACAGCGAATCGGCGGTTACCGTACCCTCGTCGTCGCTCACAGGTACCACCTTCGAATCGAGAAATGAGTTATTTTTTTGAGAAATATTCAACGTGATGGTGGGTTTACGTTTCAAATAATCCATATTGCTATAATCGCTTCAAAATAATAATTCTTGGAGATATCTGGCTCAGATTAATGTGATTATCGTATCCCAGTTGAGATACGGTACTAAATATAATTTAATTGATTACTATACCTCAGCAGGCGGATTCTCGATGATCTCTATCTCATCATCGACTTCCTTCTTCACCACTCGATCGCCCTCATCTTCTCCTTTCCTCGTTCTCTCCTTCCCTTCCTTATCGTCCGCCTCCTTCTTCACTACTTCAGTGGGCTGAGGGATCTGCCAAGGTTACTGTAGTTATAGAAATGGAGAATATTTTGATAGCATTCAAAGTAAAAGCTAAGATAATAATACAAATCCGACCTCTTGCTTCCTATTATCTGCCCTCGGTTCGTTCTCCTCCTCATGCGGCTCCGCTGCAAAAATATTACTCATTCATAAAAAAAATTCCGCTCATGTGGCAACAGTACCTTACTGACACCACTTTTGCACTTTAATCAAGGGGCTTTAGTACTCTTTAAACACAGTCCTAACCGATGGACTAAGCTATCTCTATTCAGCACACTTTTTCAGAGAGACGAGATAGTGTGCAAAATAGAGAGAGCTTAGAACTAAAATGACATCACTCACACTTTATGATCAATGGTATGGGCACGATGACGGTGTTTGAGGAGCTCGTGGGTATCGAGGATTCCACCATGTCCGACTCCTCCACCTCCATAGGCTCCGGCTGGAAAGATACCTACCGTGACCCGTTAACATCGAGAACACCGTATCCAACACACCATTTCAAAAAGTTCTACCGCAGACGAGACAACCTAACGTACATGGAGCATTGAAGTTACAACATCCATGCAATTACTATTACTTTCTATTTCACTCTCCTCTCGTCTCTCACTCTCCTCTCGTCTCTCACTCTCCTCTCGTCTCTCACTCTCCTCTCGTCTCTCTCACTCTCCTCTCGTCTCTCTCACTCTCCTCTCGTCTCTCTCACTCTCCTCTCGTCTCTCTCACTCTCCTCTCGTCTCTCACTCTCCTCTCGTCTCTCTCAGCGATAGGTGCTTTGCGCTCTCTCCTTTTTTTTTTTTCGCTAATTCGCATTTTCGCCTTTCTATTAGTGAATCCTTGTTTATTTCAAGCTTCTGACCTCTAGCCAATCCCCCACTTTCTTTTCTTGTCATATTTCCTTCTAATTAACGTGTAATTCGCTTATTGCCCCCCAATCAACCCCTTCCTGTCCGCACTCTCTCGTTTTCGCTTGCTCTCTCGCCCCTCCCAACCATGACTCCTCCTTCCCTTTCCCATCCCTTCACCTCATCCACCCCTGCTCCCCTCCCCTCTTCCTCCGACACGACTCGCAAGCGCCGTGCCACTGAGCAACAGGAAGATTTCCGACTCGCTGTGACTTCTCAGCTTGAGTCGGTGACTTCCACGCTCCAGTCGTACCTCGACTCGTCCTCTGATCGATCCACCGACCCCCTCTTCCTCGCCCTCACTGCCTGCGTGCAGGTGCTCAAGGTCACCCACGAGCGCTACCTGCAGCCAGTGGAGCCCCATCGAGGTGGAGAAGAGAGGACGATCGATCGTTGTCGAGAACTTGGCCGAATCCTCCCGCTCCCTCCCCAGCGAGAGACTCACTGACGACTACGCCCATGTCACCAAGTTCCTGGACATGGCGGGTGTGGAGGTCAGACCAGAGACTGTCTTCAGGATGGGAGAGAGGAAACAGGGAAAGCCTCGACCCCTGAAGATCCTTCTCCCTCGCACCACTGCCCAGCGACTCCTCCTCAGAAACAGCAAGAAGATCACGGGCATTCGTGACTACTCTCACGTCCGTATCCGTCCTTCCCTCTCTTCCGCTGAGAGAGAAGAGCAGTGGAAACTGAGGGAGAAGAAGAGGGAGTTGAACAAGACCGGAACCTCTCACGTGATCTACGCGGGTAAGCTGATGAAGAAGGATGAGGTAGCAGCCTATAAGGATGCACTGGGCAAGGGAACCCAGACCCGCCCGACCACTCCCATCTCCTCCCTCCACTCGCATTTCCCTGCCTTCTCGAACCTCGGACTTCCGGGAAACCGCTAAGGTCCTCCAGACCACCAAACCTTCCCTGTCTCTTTCCTCTTCCTACCTCTCCTCCCCGATCTGTTCTCATCTCTCCTTCATCACCCCTTTCCAACCTTTCCATTCCAATCCCTGTCATTGCTCTTTCTCCTCTTTCATCTCCCATATCTTGCCTGTATTACAACACTCGTTCGTTAGTCAATAAGATACCCTCCTTCCATCACTTGCTGAAAGTAGATAAACCCGACATTGTTTTTATCACTGAGTCATGGCTTACTTCCCGTATTCCCTCTTCGTTATTGATTGGTGATCTACCTTACATAGCTATTAGACGCGATCGATCCACTGGTAGAGGTGGCGGTACGCTCATTGTTGTACGGGACCATTTTCACTTTTCCACTGTTACTTCTATCCATCATAGCATCGAGTGTCTATCCGTTGACCTGCTCACTTCCTCCTCCTCTTTCATTCGTCTTTGTTTAGTGTACCGACCCCCCAGTTACAGTACCTCTCAAACTGAACAGCTCGTAGATTGTCTTTCTGACCTTATCTCTACCTCGAGCTATCCCATTCTATTCGTAGGTGACTTCAACAGTGACATTATTTCGCCCACCATCCCATCCACTGAGCAGTCTATGCATTCATTCGTGTCCACGTCTGATCTCACTCATCTTATTCAAAGTCCCACTAGACACAGTAGATGTATCGACTGGTTGTTAGTGAGTGATCCATCCATTGTCTCACATTCCTCAGTCATTCCGTCTTTCCCTTCCTCTGACCACTTTGGTATCTCTTTCTCTATTGATTCGACTATACTTCCTCCTTCACACTCTCTCGTTAGAGATTTTGCTCGCGCCAATTATGATGATTTTTCCTCATTTCTTCTCAACTTCGATTGGTTCTCTGTCTTTTCACAATCACCCGAGCCAGATGCCATGTATTCCAACTTTGTATCTATTGTTCACCATGGCATTGACCTTTTCGTTCCTTTTCACCTCCCTAAACCAATTATGGCTGCCTATCCTCCTCACATCCAAAGACTCATTCGCCATAGGAGCACTCTCTTTTCTAAGATTCACTTGCCCTCTATTCGCCCACAGTACGAGAGGTGTAGTAGGGATCTGTTATTCCAAATTAAAAAATGGAATCAATTTTGTGAACATAAAAAACTGAAAAACTCTAAAGATCTCTACCGGCACATCCGTACCCTGACTAAACCCAAGTCAATTATCCCCAAACAACTTATTGACTCATCTGGTATTACCGTATCCGGTGAATTGAACATTGCCAATCACCTAGCCTCTCGATTTGCTTCTCATTTCACTATTGATGACGGTCTTGTCCCCACTATTCCCTCGCATCCGTTCCCTCCATTCCTAAGTAATGTATCATTCTTTCCTCATGATGTATATAAGGCACTCAAGCAACTCTCTCCTTCTTGCTCTACTGGTCATGATAACATTCCTCAAATTATTTTCCGTAAATGTGCACATGCTATTTCCCTACCCCTCTGTGACATTTACAATATCAGCATGCAAACTGGTATTGTCCCTTCTTTGTGGAAGCACTCACTAATTACCCCCCTTCCAAAGCCAGAAAAGAATACCCAGTTTCCTGATTCGTACCGTCCGATTTCGATATTGTCTCCTGCCTCCAAAACAATGGAACGCCTTGTAAAAGGGAAACTTGCACCATACTTGTACCGTTTTGACATTATTCCTAAGTATCAACATGGTTATCGATCCGGTGCGTCTGTCCTCACGAATCTTCTTGATTCTGAGAACGACTGGACTCGTGCACATTCTTGTAAGCAACACACTGACGTTATCTATCTCGATTTCTCTCGTGCTTTCGACACAGTTTCCTTCTCTAAACTCCTCTCTAAATGTTCACATTATGGTATTCATGGTAGATTGCTCAATTGGATATCATCATTTATCACTGATAGACACTTCTCTGTCCGTCTAGGTTCAACTGTATCACAATCTCTCCCCGTTCTCTCAGGTGTCCCCCAAGGATCAGTGTTAGGACCGATCTTGTTCTCTCTTTATGTTTCTGATATCACTCATATTCTTGCCTCATTTCCGGATGTTACTATCAAAGCCTATGCTGATGACATTAAACTCTATGTTTCATATTCTCTGGATACCATGAACTCTCGTGTATCCCAGTTACAGTATGCTCTTAATGCCATTTTCGAGTGGACTATCACTAACCAATTGTCTCTCTCCGAGTCTAAGTGTACTCATCTCCATATTGGTTCCTCCTCTCCTGTACCCCAGTACTCAATCAACAATGTCATTCTCAATACCGTACCCCAACAGCGTGACCTAGGTGTTCAAGTTGTCCCCTCTCTTTTAAATGCTCCATCCATTGATGCTCGTGTTAAAATAGCCACTACTGTTATGAATATTATGCTCCGAGCAGTTTCTGTTAACAATCCTGATATCCTCATTAAATGTTTCCGCACCTATGTTCTTCCTCATCTGGAGTTTGCTTGTCCTTTCTGGAACCCTTATCTCAAAAAAGAGAGTCAGAAGCTTGAGAAAATCCAAGAGAAGTTCACTCGAATCCTATTCTATCGTTGCTTTCCGTCTCCTTCCTATCCTCATGCTCTACCTTCCTACTCTAAACGTCTGTCTCATCTCGGTATTCAAGCGCTTCTTGAGAGGAGAGTCATCTTTGATCTTGTTCTCGCCCGTAGAATTATGAATGGAGAAACTATTCTCGACCGTAATAGATTCTTCACGTTCACCCCAGTTAGACTACGGTCCAATAACTTTGGAATACATATTGAACACACCAAATCCACACCTAGATATCATTGTTTCTCACGTAGAATCGCTAGAATCTTGAATGCTTTACCATCTTATGTTCATTCATCGTCTAGTGTCTATGTGTATAAGAAGAGATTACGTGAATTAGATTTTGACTTTAGTAAATACATCTTTCGCTAGTAATATTCGAATATTCTATCCCTTATATTCCCCTCACCCCTCCCTCTCCTTCAACGATCGTCAAGTAAATCTACATCAACCCTTCCCCTTCCCCCTCCTAATAGTCCCCCCTTTTAGAGATCTATGAAACTGGTTCTGGAGTATAGTCTACCTGGTGCCCGAGTTTTCTCCTCCTCGGTTTCCCTCACCCAGAAGAAAGACAGATGGAACCAGCGGATTATATCTTCGTATTTATACTTGCTCCCCCCAATTATCCATCTTATCCTCATTGAGAGGAGAGTCACATCGTTCTTGTCATAATCACATCATTACTTTACTACCGTATCCCGTTGCGCCTCGAGCGTAGATAAAATATAAAAAAAAAATATAATATATTAATGAGCATATTGTTGTCACCGAAAACCGCAAAAGGAATTGAATCAACCCATCACACTCTTGCTTTGTTCTATTCATGATGCACAACTTTGCCTGGTCATATTTTTCATTTCTCTTTTTCTTACCAGATTTCCTCAGTTCCTCAGTAGATCAATAATATCTCGTTATCTACAGTACCTCATTCTTCCCATCCTCGACCTTCTGGAGACACGATTCGAGTCTTCCAATAGCCTCGGCTTTTCTCGCATCGGCCAGTGCTTTCTGCTCTCCTTCCGCCATGCATTTCGCCTTCAGCTCCTCCAATTCCTGAAAAAAACATTATAAATAAATATTGATTAAAAAATAATACCATAGTATCTAACAAGCTACCGTACTACCATAGGGTAACTGGATCGAATAGACCTCCCTCTCTATTCTGCACACTCGCTTACTGACCACAATTACGAGACAGTGTGCAAATTGGAGAGAACACCGTTCGATTCGGCATCACTATTGAATAATTACAGAGAAAAATTAATCAATACACGGAGATACCGTACTGTAAATGACAAAATTACAGTAAGATTGTTTTTCAAAGCATTTCGGACGATGACTGAATCAACTCATCACAACCTTGCCTAAATCTATTCGCGATACGCAAGCTTGCCGGGCCCTTTTTAATGGTAAAGTCAATTACGGTCAACGGAGATGAAAGTGAGAAAATATGCTTCATTTTTCTAATAGAAATGGAGAAGCAAAAGAATGTAAATAATTTATATTAAAAAAATACATACCTCTCTTGTCATACTCACTGTGCTCACTTCTCGCTTCGGTTGCGCGCCAGAGAACGATTTCAGCTGAAATAGTTTATTTAATAAACTCAATATATCTATCGTTGGCATGTGTCCAACTTGATACTATCCGAATTTAGCTATTCTGAAAACATCTACAGTTTTCGTTCAGGTCACTTCGAGGTTTCAGTTGCTATTCAAACTATGGTGTATTCCCAGTCTTTGATAACATAAATATCTCATATCTACGATTCCCGCTCTACATATTTCGAACAAACCTGTGATCTGGCTCGTCTCTCCGAATCACTTTGTCTCTTGTCTTTCCCTGCTCGCTCGCGCCGACTTCGCTCCTCTTCCTCCGCCTGAATTCCCCAATGAACAGATATTTTGAGGGCGGTCACGTTTAGGTTTCACAAGCATCACAAAACTTTTTTTTACAGTTATTCACGATCGCATTCTATGTGGTTGTCCATAAAAATATATATTCACCTGAATTGCAATAAGAAAGTCACTTTTATAAACTTTCATTAGCACTTCCAAAGGTTTTACAAATTTGATCTATTATGATCGCGGAAATCGCAAAGAAAAATATCTGTCTAAATTTCAACCAGAAAGCTATTTAGGCCAGATAGTCACTTCGTAGTTTCATGAGCTGCTCATATCAAACTGCATGACTTGACGATTCCACTAACATTCTTTTCAATAATAACAAAAGTTACCCACCTCTACTCATCCTCTGCCTCAGTGTCAATTACACGGTAATTTTTACCTTCTAGTTACTACGAGGTTTCACTAGCAATACATAATTCCTTGCAAATTTGATCTATGATGATGCCCACACACGTCATGAAAAACAAATTTGTATATTGCAGTCACTCTAATTTCTAGTCATTTCGGGGTTTCAGTCGTAATTTTAACTATGTTGCACGTGCAGTCTACGATTTTACCACATTTCTTTGCCCAATATCCTCCAACCTTCCTCCACATATCCCTAAATTCCAATCATAAGTTCATTTAGACACTAGTGTTGGCTATTCGAAGTTCGCGAAGTCGAAACGCGCGCGTCTCTCTGTTGCGAAGTCGCTACCTCTAATTCTAACTAGACACTTCCAGGTTTCGCAAGCTGCTTACATTATCTTGAATATTCCGTCTACGATCGATCAGCCGCGCTCAGTGTAAAAATAACCAACCTTCCTCCACCTTTGCTCCTTCTCCTCCTCAATCCTCTTCTTCCTCTCTTTCTCATGTCTTCTTTCATTGGACAGTCTTCGCTTCTCCTCCTCCGCATCTCGCCCCTTCTTCCACTCCGATTTATCTGCAGATACCGTACTATTACCGTATTCTTCACTATTCCTACCGTATGTCTCTGAATCTTCAGATACCGTACTAATTTATTCGAATCAGTCTACCGTAACCTAGATACTGCAGCCATGCACTGTATAGAAACGTCAAAATCAATTCTAAATATTTGAATAGTTTCAATTATAGGTAAATAGGATACTGTATCAATAAATAATCTGATGCAGCGAATGAAAAGGTACTGTACCCAAAAATACGCTACCGTAGTCATACTGTATTGCTCACCTTTCGGCCTCACTGGTGCGGACGGCAAATCGCGTATTTCGTCACGGAACTCTGAAGAAAAATGTGAAAGGATGATGCAACATCTTTACGAACCTTCTTTTACATGGCTCGGAGGCCTACCGTAGTCCGGCCCGTGGTACGGTTGATCTGAACATATTCTCTTATTATCGAGTAATGCTCAACCGCTTACTGTAGTTCGCCGCATACGGTAGGTAGCCGCCGGGACCGAAGGGATTACTGTAGACGCCGGGTCCATAGGGGATACCATAGTGGGGGTACGGTGGGGGTCGACCGGGCCCATAGTGACCGACGGGAGCGGGGCCCATAGGATGCATCGGGTTACTGTAGTGCGGCGGGGCGACTCTGGTCCGGTCGGGCACTCCGGGATTACGGTGATGATGGGGCGAAATGCTCCTTGTCCTCCCTCTGTGCACCTCATTCTCCGATATTCCCACTGTATCTGTGGAAGTTTTGATCAGATTGCGTCATTTGTTGGCAATTAGCATTACGGTACAGTAAGGGACAAGGTATCGGCCAATGACCATTACCTTCTAGAGCCGACTAGGAATGGTCATTTCGAATATCACCTCTCTCGATTCCACGCACTATTTCACCGGTACAAAAAGCCGAGAGAAGTGTGCAGAATGGAGATCCAATAATAAAGAAACCGTGGATTTTTGATGGGAGGTGGATATAAACTGCGTTCGGCATCGAGATTAGGGATCATTTCACACTAGTGATGACAAATCGGCACTGACTTTCCTCATTTCGCATGCTCGCTCGCCTCTAACGGAAGAGTAGGATGCCGATTTGTCATCCCTATTCCATTCTTACCTCGATGGACTGGCTGCACGGGTCGCATGGGCTGCTGCGCTGCAGCAGGCTGCGGCGCCACGCGAGCAACGACGCGCGACGGTCGAGAAGGAGGAGTCACTGCTAAGTAGTGATGTCATTTCGGTTTTCCGCTCTCTATTCTACACCCTCCTTCGCTTGTCTGCGAGATAGTGTGCAGAATGGAGAGAGAAGAAACCGAATGATGTCCCTACCGTAACCATTGAAGTGACGCCGCTCACAAAATACTACGAAAAGGATGCGATTACGGGGCTCTAATTTAGAAAGTATTTCATCGATCAAAGTCACGACCCTCACTAAATACTAGCAACTAAAAGGGACAACATTTTAGCACAAGTGGATTCGCCGTAAATCGAAGGTTCTCTCTAGACGCCTACTCAGAACCTTCTTGGTCCGAATGATACTATGCGTGAAACCTGAATAAAAAATAAAATGAATAAATTCAGAATCATCCTTGTAAGAAATCGTGATCTACCTGCTATCAACAGTAAGCTCACCAATGCTGCAGTACTTCTCATTCGGCTTGAGTGGGCTGGAGGATCTCTGAAGTAGTTCAAATATAAATATATGGATTGGTAGTTCATACATCGGAGATTTGGGCGTCGTCATCGACTTCCATTCCGCTGCCTATCTCCGCCGCTGCCATTATCTTCTGCACGGTCTCGGGAATTCGCGCGATAGGGGTTGTCGCACTTCCTAAAACGATGAAACCCTTAGACAAATAGAGTAGTTTGATCAGAGAAAAGTAGCGGTTTGGAGAAGTTGAAGATTCGCCTTGCACATTTTCCCAGTGCGTTTGTCTCGGCGCGCCGCCGCTGATCGGGGTGAGATTGGCGCCCGACAAGGGCGCTGGTCGCGGAGCGGCCGCTGCAGCAGCAGCAGGCCGGGCGGGCGCCTTCAGGATCGCGCAGTACTTGGGATTGGGACGGAGCGGGCTGGACGAGCCGTCCTGAACGGGGGGGGGGGGTGAATCGATCAATAATGAGGTTAGAAGACACCAACCTGCTGCATACTTGATGGCCCGCCATCGCCATCTATGCAGTCTAGCTCTGAAATGGCACGAATTTCATTGATTTACAGCTGGAAAACGACCAAAATAGCTCACCTGAGAGCAGATCATTCATCTGTGACGGAGAACAACGAAAATATTGCGAACAACAGCTTGAAAACTGCAAAGACTGAGAAATTAAAGGAACTCGCGCGAAACGTGTTTCACCAGGATCGACTCAATACTGGATGGATACAGTACCCTCTTTGAGTCGGTGTGAGACATGTTCGATGACTACGGTATAAATCATAAATTTTTTTCTTCTTCGCTAAATTTATTTTGTTGCCACGCATTTTGTTCTTCCGCATTATCGAAAGCGAGCGCGTCAATCCGCTCGAAATCCCCGCCTAGTCTTCCTCCTCCACGCGAAAATACCCTCCGTTTATCCTCCTCCCTTTGCAAATTGTCCTCCCTGTCTTCTCTGAATCTCTCCTAGTCTTGCTCTGTGTGCACAACTGGGCGGATAGGCCGCCACTTCGTTTATGGTTTCCCATTTCTTCCCCTCGTCTCCACTTTCACTCACGGATTCCATCATTATCGAAAGCCATTGTGTGCACTTCTTCTTCCACGTTGAACGACGTCGCGTTTCTCCCGTCTATTTTTCATTGCTTAGCAACTCCCTTGAAGCTCTTCCTAAAGATCGCCCCGACCTTTCCACTTCCACAGTTATGCACCACTCTCGCTTTTCTATGCATTACTTTCTCCGTCTCCTCTTTCACTGCTCCTCTAGCTTTCTCACCAAGAAAGCGAGCAAAGGGTAGATACATATGTTAGATCAGTGACCCTCCCAGTATCTCGATCAATTTCTCGCCCTCTCAGTCTCCCGTGCTCTCTCGCTCCCGAAATTTGTCTAAGCCTCTCGTCAAACAATCGTCTTTCTCACGCGAATTTCGTCTCTTTCTCTGGCCCTCTGCTATTTGCACACTCTCTAACTCTCTTTCCAATCTCTGTCTCTCGTGTTCCACCACAGCGCAGTCCGGTTTGGGCTTGCTTCGATCTACCCTCCCGGTCACTGCATTGCTCTTTTCATCCTTCTCTGATTCCCTGGCTGATTCCTTCCTTCATAAATCCACGCCGCGTCTAGCGGGACGCAGTTTACACAGGCCCCGCTACATTGTTTAGGCGAGAAAGAGAGAGAGAGAGGGGGGGGGGGATGGAGGATAGAACGGCCTTGGAATAGATTGGAATTGGCTGTTCAACCGCTTTCCTGCTGGTTTACTTCGCGCTTCTTCCTAACAAATTGTTCACTCTTTTTCGCATCAATCTGTTTCACTTTTTATAGCTTAGATCCTGCAAGATCATCCATTTAGTAGCGCATAAAATGAGATAAATCGGCGCCCATCCCTCTCCTCCAACTTCTCTGAGCTAGGCGTGCTACTGACAGCAGTTGGCTTGCAGTATACATTTCGATTCGCTCTCTCCATTCTGCATACTCCACCCCTCTCCTGTTCTCCTAGGGAATACTTGGTCAAGAGGCACTCCAATACGTCGCTCGCGATACAACAATAATCGGGTGATTTTATTGATGTTAGAACTCCTGGCGATTGGGTGAGCAACGATTCATCGAGCTGGAAAAATAGATTGGGGTGGCGCTTTTAATTATTTTTTTGTGGCTTTGATTCTAGTGCTCACCACTATTAAAAGTTTCCCGCCAGAGTTCACGTTCGTGCCATATGTTGAGAGAACGTTCACATCTAACTAGCGAATTGTTCATGCTGACTCACCGATAAGTAAGTAGGACAAGGCAAACCTCTGGGGGCGCGCAGGCAGGAAAAAGAGTTAGACAGGACAACAATGACCGGGTCAGTGATGAGAGAGAAGAGGCAGCTGTCAGAGAGAAAAGACCGAGGGAATGGTGTGAACGAGCGATGACATTTAGATTGTGGCTCTCTCCATTCTGCACACTCTCATCTTTGATTAAGAGTGTGCAAAATGGAGAGTGCTGGAGAAAGAAAGCCTTAGTATAAAAGACGAGGGAATTGAATGAGTTGTGAAAATATCTCTTCAATTCGCTTTTCTTTTAAAAAATACTTAAATTGAAAATCGGCCCGGCACTTCTGTCAGTGAACACTGCGATTAAAAACAGCTAGGGATCGGCGCTCAGTTGTTTCCCTCTCTTTCTCTCCTCCTCTCCTCTTACCTACTCCACTAGTTATGCCCCTTCGACTCTCTGCTCTCTCCATTCTGCACACTCGCTCGTCGCTCTGACCGGCGAGAGAGTGTGCAGAATGGAGAAGGCCAGACTCCACTCCCTCTCCCCTTACACTGTGTGATAAGCCGAGCCACGTTTTACTCGCGCTTGAATCATCGCACTTGCACCTCCTATTTCAACTCAAAGATTATTTTCGAAACAAACGTTTTTTTCGTTCGTTTAAAAAAAAAATGCCCAAGATCAGTGCGATTATTGATAAATTCTCATTCATAATATAGCTCATCCTTTCCGGTGGATTCTTCTCTTGATCTACCGTTCCATTTATGATGGTATGTTCAGTATGGCCCGCTGAGACTCGCCGATCGATAATCTGTCGTCACAACAATGGGTAGTCGCGTCAAGTACCATCACCTGCCCGAGTCGAGGACAGTCAGGGGTCTGACAAAGTGAGTTTCACACTTTTTTCGCTTCCGGTTTCTGATTGACTTTTACTTCCGTTTTTATAGTCGAGTATTCGAGTCATAGAGTGATGTTGATCAGGGAGCGTTAGTGTTTCTTATTCCTATGAAAGAATCAGAAAATATATATCCATTAGTATCGATTGTAAAGACTATGCAAATAATTTCTCTCTTTGATCCTTTTTCGATAGCATTCAAGTCATAGAGTTTCACTTATTGAATCTAACAACTTTAGTGTTTCTTCTACTCATGAAATTGTTCATTATTTTCTCTCTTTGCTTCGTCAGCCAGTTTGATTGAAAACAATTCCATAGCACAGTCGTCGAGGCCTTCCAGCGAGTGTTGTAAGATATTTTTTTTCAAATTTAAATATTTCCATATTTATTTTAATCTTTCGGACAACGGTGAAGGTATCTGTCTCCCGGGTGGGCTGTCGGTCTATTGTTGAGTTGATCTTTGATCTCTGATCGAGGGACTGATCTTTGATCTTTGCAGACTCATCCGTCGCTCTCCCTTCATCCAGATCGTCTTTGGCGTCATCGTCGGATATTCACTTACCACGAGTTTTCGGTGAGAAATTATATTTTGTGAAAAGAAAAGTCATGTTTTCTCATTTACTTGACTTTTTTCCGCTTGGTGGTCAAAATAAAACTTTTAAAGTTACTGTAGATAATTTGCGCAGACGGGCGGTACTTACCTCTAGGTTAGATATATGAATATTGTTATGTATTTCAATATTTTTTTCAAATTATTTAAATCTTTTCAGATGGGAGGAATCTGTGCATGATGTGGCCGACAAGATTCTGACGGTCGTCAAATCGCACAGTCAGTTTGATGATTTATGGAATCGGACGAAACTTTGTTTCATCCTGCAACTTCCTTGTTGCATCTTCCATAGAAACTCTAAGAGAATGAATTGATATTAGTTTTCCACAGATAGCACTTCAAAAATATTATAAATCTGCTAATTTTATCGCCAAGTTGATTTCTTCTTTCTTCTTCTAATGAGGTCTTCTTCTATTAGAGAATGTGTTGAGATCAGTCTCATGCTGGTTGCTTGTGGGCGAAATCATTACCTATTCATGATGATGAATCTGTGAATTCGATCACCCTGTAGCCTTCTTGTTTCATATTCAAACGCATTGATGTCAGTCTTGCTCCGATACAATTGTAATCAAACAATATTGAGAATCTCCCTTTTTGATCACCCTGAAGATTTGTTGTTTCATCTTTGGTATGTCAAACGCTCCGAAAAATAGTTTCTGCTAGTATATGGTCCGCTGCTTCAAATCAACAATAATATTCTCTAGACTACTTCAGTCCCAAGCGCACTGGTGAGCTTGAAAAGATCTAGGGTTCGAGTTGGAGGGGGTCCGGACTTTTGGACTGCCGTGGTGTCCGGAGGGCTAAGCCCGTGCTAGCCGACCGATTTTTGAGGGCTCTTATTTTTCGAAAAAAAATGTATGGGTCCGGACCATTCACCTTTGTAAGCTCACCAGTGCCCAAGCGGTTTGCTAGTGCTGATAGCATACATGTCCAAGCCGCTGGCGTGCGCAGTGCCTGACATGTCAGGCACTGCGCAACCATGTACCGGGGGTCATGGGTTTTTGACTTTTTCAAAATTTCTCCAATCGTTCCCAAACTTCTCCTACGGTACCCTACTGTAACATACCCCACCCAATGTTGGGGCTGTGTGCACCCATGTAGGGGGGGGGGGGTCATGGGTATTTGACTTTTTATAAAATGTCTCCAATCACTCCCAAACTTCACCTACGGTACCCTACTATAACATACAGTTATCTACCGTAACCCTGACTACGGCTATCACGAACTGACTTTTTTTTCAAAATCGTTTTTAAAATTCGGTTCTTTGCTCCAATATGTATGGCTTGTCAAGCATTTAAAAAAAAATTTATTTTACAAATCAAAATCATGGCCGAGTGGCTAACGGGGGGTTCGAGTCCCGACCTAGCCAAACATCTTTGCCAAGCTTCGGGAAGTCTGAAAAATGATACCGTAACCTGAAATACCGTATCCAGTTGCACATCGCGAACTGACTTTTTTCAAAATCGTTTTGAAAATTCGGTTCTTTGCTCCATTATGGATATCTTGTCGAGCATTTTTCAAATTTAAATTTTACAAATGAAAATCATGGCTGAGTGGCTAACGCAATTGAACTGAAAAACAAATATTGGGAGTTCGAGTCCCGACCTCGCTAAACATCCTTGCCATGCTTCTGGAAGTATTAAAAATGATACCGTAACCCAAAATACAGTAACCAGTTGCACATCGCGAATTTACTTTTTCCAAAATTATTTTTTGTCCTAATTTGTTTTTTTTCTTTACATGAGCAACTCAGCAAGCAAATTATTTATACCACTTTACATCCACAAATAATGGCTCAGTGGCTAACGCGGGTGATGACACGTTTTGGAAGCTATCATTTTGAAAACGTTTGATAAAAATGGTCATAACTTAGTTGCTTTTGGTCGGAGAGCTTCAGTTGTAATTTTAATGGAAAAAGCATACTCTGCTTTACAAATAATATAACAGGATCTACGAGTTCCGACGCCCCGGAAATTAGTTAGAATTTTCTCCGTCCGAGCTCATCCATGTTCAGGACTGTTCGGACGTTAAAAAATCAAACTACTTTCCATTACTTCGGAGCTCTTAGCACTTGTCATATGATTTGTAGAGCAGAGTCTGCTCTTTCGAATAAGCATACGGATGAAGCTCACCGACCAAAACTCAAATTTAAAAATTGTCGAAATCGGTAAATTTCCGGACATAATGTCGAGCATTTTTTTCTCTCACAACAGATTCTTCTGATTTTTGGAGTGGTGTTAGGTACTAGTGCGTAGTTGAATAATTTTTCGGGGATTCTCGGAGAATTTCCGTTTTCAAAAGATGCATGACATTTTTCAAAAGTCTACCACCTTGATCCAGCGCATGATCATAGAATGATATCATCAACATAAGAAATGCTTCTTTCTGTCTCGTGATTTAAATGATGAAGTTGGGTTGGCTCTAGCATTTTAAAAATCGAGTTATGGCCGTTTTCCGGATACGAACTTGTTCAAAAATCTCAAAGGGTTCGTTACGTTAGCTCAACTGCGTAAACAGTCAAGAATAGGGATCGATCGAATACATACAAAATCTCAATTTTATTATCAATTTATAATTAAACACATAGGACACAGGAACACACTCTGAGCTAACGTAACGGATCCTTTAAGATTTTTGCATAAGTTCGCATCCGGAAAACGGCCATAACTAGATTTTTTTTAAATGCTAGAGCCAACCCAACTTCATCATTCAAATCAGGAGACAGAGAGAAGCATTTCTTATGTTGATGATATCATTCCATGATCATGCGCTGGATCAAGGTGGTAGATTTTTGAAAAATGTCATGTATCTTTTGAAAACGGCAATTCTCCGAGAATCCCCGAAAAGTGATTCAACTACGCACTAGTACCTAACACCACTCCAAAAATCAGAAGAATCTGTTGTGAGAAAAAAAAGAACGACATTATGTCCGGAAATTTACCGATTTCGACAATTTTCAAATTTTAGTTTTGGTCGGTGAGCTTCATCCGTATGTTCATTCGAAAGAGCAGACTCTGCTCTACAAATCATATGACAAGTGCTAAGAGCTCCGAAGTAATGGAAAGCAGTTTGACTTTTTAACGCCCGAACAGTCCTGAACATGGATCAGCTCGGACGGTGAAAATTCTAGCTAGTTTCCCGGGCCGGGAGTTCCTAGGCCGGGTGCCGGGGCGTCGGAACTCTTAGATCTTGTTATATGATTTGTAAAGCAGAGTATGCGTTTTCCATTAAAATTACAACTGAAGCTCTCCGACCAAAAGCAATCAAATGACACAAATCAAATGACAAGTGATAAGAGCTCCGAAGTACTGGAAAGTAGTTTGATTTTTTACGTCCGAATAGTCCTGAACATGGATCAGCTCGGACGGAGAAAATTCTAGCTAATTTCCCGGGCGTCGGAACTTTTAGATCCTGTTATATGATTTGTAAAGCAGATTATGCTTTTTCCATTAAAATTACAACTCAAGCTCTCCGACCAAAAGCAACTAAGTTATGACCATTTTTATCAAACGTTTTCAAAATGATAGCTTCCAAAACGTGTCATCACCCGCGTTAGCCACTGAGCCATTATTTGTGGATGTAAAGTGGTATAAATAATTTGCTTGCTGAGTTGCTCATGTAAAGAAAAAAAACAAATTAGGACAAAAAATTAATTTTGGAAAAAGTAAATTCGCGATGTGCAACTGGTTACTGTATTTTGGGTTACGGTATCATTTTTAATACTTCCAGAAGCATGGCAAGGATGTTTAGCGAGGTCGGGACTCGAACCCCCAATATTTGTTTTTCAGTGCAATTGCGTTAGCCACTCGGCCATGATTTTCATTTGTAAAATTTAAATTTTAAAAATGCTCGACAAGCCATACATATTGGAGCAAAGAACCGAATTTTAAAAACGATTTTAAAAAAAAAGTCAGTTCGTGATAGCCGTAATCAGGGTTACGGTAGATTACTGTATGTTACAGTAGGGTACCGTAGGTGAAGTTTGGGAGTGATTGGAGACATTTTGTAAAAAGTCATATACCCATGACCCCCGGTACATGGGTGCAGTGCCTGACATGTCAGGCACTGCGCAAAAACCCCCTCGCCGCCAGTGCTCGTACCTATGGCTGATAGTGTATCCTAATCTTGAATATAAAAAAATATATACAGATGACTCCAACCCGATCCCCGATTTCTTCCTCCGCTGCGTCGTGATGATCGAGAGGAAGGCACAGAAGCCGGCGTCGTTCGCTGACGCCCTCCACGATGGATGGACCAAGAGGTTGATCTTTGATCTTTGGTCTTTGTAGAGAAGATCGATGATTTTGCTCTCTACTCTCTGGTACAGAAAACATCCCATTCGTGTTTTTTTTGTAAACTAACTGGTGGTACTGGGGTTCGTAGTGGGGCCGGATGGAATAGCAAATCTCCATTCTGCACACTCTTTAGTTGCTCTGACCTGCGATACGGTGTGCAAAATGGAGAGAGTATACGATTCGTTAAAATTAGTTCAGCGTATACTTCTGTTAAATGGAAGGAGAAAAGCCGATTTTGCCACTAGGAAAAACTTTATGTCACCGATTTCGATGAAAGTTGATGTATGGGTATATTTGAGGGCCTAAAGACGATTTATCCGCTTGATTTGGCTAAATTTGCAAATTATCGATTTTTTGTGATCTACCCTAACGATGACCATAACTCGCTGAATATTGATCGTACAGCAAACTAAAAAAAGTCAATTTGCTTGTCTCGGCGAGTTCTATAAAAAGTATCTCTTAACACACAACGGGCGACGTCGTCTTCGAGGCGTTTTCCTCGAAAAATCGATTTTTTGACTACATAAGTCAATTTTTCTCGGAAATTTCCTCTACACACACAAGCTTTTATTTTATCAATCTACTCCTACAATGCCTACATACTTCATTTCTCGTATCTCGTGCCCCGGGATATCGATTTACTAACAGGAGACCCGGACATGGTTGTTTTTTGTCGAAAAACTTAATTTGATCGGTTCTCGCTTCAAAGTGGTCGAATAGAGCAATAAAAAAATGAATCAATAGCTCTTGGCAAGGGGAAAATAAAGATTCTGAGAAGTGAATCGATGCGAGTGACCGTTATTGAGATATTCGACGAAATATCTAAAAATTTGCAATATCGACTTCACAAATTGACCAGTATTCGAAAAGTTCTCAGAAACGCACTGTATTTTATTGATCCAGTACACTCCCTGAACGCCCTTTAGAATGCCTACATAGTGCACTTTTTGTATCTCTGGCTTCCTACTATCGCTTTACTAGTGAGTTCAGGACTTAGCCATTTTTCCGCTCAATTCGTTTTCTAGAAATTCTGTCGAATATCTCAATAACGGTCACTCGTATCGATTAGCTCATCATAACCTTTATTTTTCTGCTCACTGAGAGCTATCGATGGCTTTTTCCAAATGCTCGATTCGACCACATTGAAGCGAGAACCGATCAAATTAATTTTTTCGACAAAAAAACGATGTCCGGGTCTCTTGTTAGTAAATCGAAATCCCGGGGCACGAGATACGGGAAATGAAGTATGTAGGCATTGTAGGGGATGTCTGGGGAGTAGATTGGTAAAATAAAAGCTTGTGTGTGTAGAGGAAATTTCCGAGAAAAATTGACTTTTGTAGTCAAAAAATCGATTTTTCGAGGAAAACGCCTCGAAGACGACGTCGCACTTTTTTTACAAAAAGTTCTAGTTCTACAAAAAGATATACTTTTTGTAGAACTCGACGAGACAAGCAAATTGACTTTTTTTAGTTTGCTGTACGATCAATATTCAGCGAGTTATGGTCATCGGAAGGGTAGATCACAATAAATCGATAATTTGCAAATTTAGCCAAATCAAGCGGATAAATCCTTTTTAGGCCCTCAAATATACCCATACATCAACTTTCATCGAAATGACATAAAGTTTTTCCTAGTGGACAGCATTCCTCCAATATAACAGAAGATCCGTGATATGACAAATTGAAGAGGACTCTCCTTAAATATAATTTTAAAATATTTCCAGGTGCAACGAGACCATCTTCTACACGAACAGCAAGAACGTCGCCAAGGTGGTGAAAGGTGGGTGGTGAGCTAAGACGACAATTTGTAGTCCGTATCTAGTCGAATTTTCTACAGCGTGAGCGAATGCGTCGTTTCCTAGATCACAATGTGGTGCTCATCGACTCTCCCCTCGGTCCCTTCCACTGGCAGTTCTACAAGGCCGTCGTAGATCACGCTGCCAAGGTACGGTAATCGCACTCGATCTGGCATTGTTTATTTATTCTTCGCCATGGTCTTATATCAGTACAATGTTGAAAGTTTGCAATTTCAAAGTGCACTAGTGTTGCACAATCTGAACGTGTTTGTCCGTGTTTCAGCTAGATTATATTAGTCAAGTTTGATTTGACTGACAATATTCCTGGGTGATCCTTTCTTATAAAATCATCAATAACTTTCAATACAATGTCCTGGGCGTAGTGATGATCAACATGATTGCGGATGTTCGCGTTTGAATGCGGTTTCGCCATGTTGGCGGGGTCGGATTAGGACTGGCAAATGAAGAGTTTGTCTCTCAAAAATTATTCTAAGTATAAATTATTCTAAGTATTGTGAGAACAGGATTCGTAGCAAAATGGTGTGCCCTATTTCCCGGTAAAGTAGTATTAATATGCAGAACGAAATAATAATTTTCATTCGAATATTTTTTCGTTCCGCTTTTTATTACTACTATTTCTGCACACAATTTTTCTACGCCTTCTGTTCTCACAGTAACGTCATTACGTAATGAAACTTGATCTTGAATGTGTTTGTTCGGTGCTTCAGAGGGACTATGTTAAGAGGTCTGGATCTCTGAAAATTTCGAAGATGATCCTCGTTGCTAAATAAATCCAAATAACACAAGCGCCATTAGCTTGGATGACAAGTAGTAAAATATTGAGCGAAGTAGGAAGGGGAAATATTATGGAGGGATGTCATATGAGAGGAATCGCGAGAGATTCGAGAGCTTTGGGGTATTAGCGGCGGTAGGAATTTGTATCGCCGATGCTGCTGAAAAGAGAAAATTAATTACTATGAATGACGCTCTTTCAAACTGCGTTTGCCGATTTTTTATGTGTAGTCTCATCTTTTGGTAGGTCAAATTAGGGACACTATGAAATTTACTATCAAATTTGCCTCAGGAAAACAATCATAACTTGCTTTAAAATCAGGCTAGAAAATTTTCCAAACAATAAATCGTATGAGGAGGCGGTGGGGAACATTTTTTATGTTGATTATTTCATTCGTCGTTCATGCGCTTGATCAGGGCTGTCAGTTTTTCAAAAAAGTAACGTAACTTTCCTGATACCGATTTCTCCAACAAGCGCCGAGAAGTGATTTGAGAAAAAACTTGTATCCAACACCTCCTCTTAAATCAGAAAGATCGGGGTATAGGAAAAAAATGGGCGCGCACTTTTTTCCGAAAAAGTGCCGATTTCGACAGTATCTCGAGCATAACTTTTTTCATTAATGTTTTCATGAGCTCTCATAACGAAATTCAGAATCAGCGTGCAAAAATACACCAGAATTTTTTTTATAGTAAAATATTTTGGAGATAAAAAATTTTTCAACTTGGCCACTTTCTCACCATTTTCGTCGAAATTTTTTTGTCTCAGAATCATGTCCCTATAGGAATTTCTGGCTTATTTTTGAGCGTAGAAAACGAATTCGCTAACTAGAGCTCATGGAACCTCGAAATAAAAAAGTTATGACCAATATCCAAAACAAATTGTTGTTGCGATTTTCTTTCTTGCATAACTTGTTTTCTTTCGAAGTTTGATGAGCTCTAGTTATCAAATTCGTTTTCTACGCTCGAGAATGAGCCAGAAAAAATTATAGGGACATGATTCTGAGACAAAATTTTGTCGACCAAAATCGGACCAAAGGGGGGGACCACATGGTGAAAAAATGGTCGGAGTCGAAAAATTTTTTATCTCCGAAATATATGACTATAGGAAATTCTGGTGTATTTTTGCACGCTGATTCTGAATTTCGATATGAGAGCTCATGAAAACATTAATGAAAAAAGTTATGCTCGAGATACTGTCGAAATCGGCACTTTTTCGGAAAAAAGTGCGCGCCCATTTTTTTCCTATACCCCGATCTTTCTGATTTAAGAGGATATGTTAGATAAATGTTTCTTCTCAAATCACTTCTCGGCGCTTGTTAGAGAAATCGGTATCAGGAAAGTTACGTTACTCTTTTGAAAAACTGACCGCCCTGATCAAGTGCATGAACGACGAATGAAATAATCAACATAAAAAATGTTCCCCACCGTTATGAGAGTTATGATTGTTTTCCTGATGCAAATTTGGTAGTAAATTTCATAGTGTCCCTAATTTGACCTCCAATACTCCAAGATGAGACTACACATAAAAAATCGGCAAACGCAGTTTGAAAGAGCGTCATTGATAGTACTTAAGTTTCTCTTTTCAGCAGGATCGGCGATAAAATTCCTACCGCCGCAGGGCTCTCGAAACTCTCGCGATTCCTCTCATATGATGGGGCCGTTTGGGCGAGAGTGTATAAGTGTAATACAAAGATAAAGATGAACGGGGTGAACTGAGAGAAGAGAAGAGAAGATATGGTGAATTCGATGGAATCAATAATTTGAAAGAGAATTCGAAATGAGAGTGAGGTTAGATGTAAAGGACCATTAAAACAGTGGTGAGAACGATGAAGAATGGGGGGGGGGGGGGGGGGGGGGGGCTCACGCTCGGTTCGGGCGCTCTTTCCTTCTCCAGCACTCGGGCTTCTCCAGTCGGATGAGCTGCAGGTTCTTCACCACGTCATCTCTCCGGCTTGATCGTTCTGGGCGCAGGCCTCGGCCCACGCGGACTTGTATACCTTCTCATCCTCGACCGAGTAGTTTGGTCGGGCGATGAGAAAAGGATGGGATATCTCTCTCTTGCTCCTAGAGAGGGATCGGATGAATTGGACTGTCTCCTCAGCAGTAGGGAAGGTGAGAATGAGGGGACGGATTCCCGGTTCCTTCAGTCTGAATGAGCTCACGGGGAGGTGGGAATGGATCTCCTTGCAGAAATTCTTGATGGAAGTGGGATCATCCTCGGAAAGAGACAAGTTTCGCAAGAATACTTGCCTTTTGCGGGAATGATCACTGGGACTGTTGGTGACTTCCTTGGCCGGTGCCTTGGTCGATGAAGAATCAGTCATATCAGCAAGCTTTCGTGAAAACTTATCGATAGAGGACTGGAGGGGGGAATGTGAAGAGACGAGTTGCTTGACAGACTCGTGGATGGAGTTCAACTCGGTCTGGAGTTTCTTAATCTCTCGATAGAGAAGTTCCAACACCGTGAAGATCGTTGACTGGGTTTGGTCGAAGCGACGGGCAGTATTATCTCGCGGGATAAAGTATCCGTTTGAGAACGAGTGGAAATGGTAGGAGGAATGGGATTTGTCGAACTTCAACGTGGAGTCATACCGATACGATGCATCGTACAACTCCTGGAAGAGCTTTGCGGAACGAGTGCAGTCGCGTTGTGGTAGGTTGATGTAGTTGAGAAGATGGCAATCCTTGCCAGCATGTTCCAAGGTGGAAGGTGAAGGGTAGGTCATTGACGATTTGGCGACTGGGGCAGGGATGACTAATCTCGAAGAGAGAGAAATTGAATGCGACTATCCGATGGAGAAAAGATAGGAGAACTCAAAAAAGATAGGAGAACTCCAAAAAGATAGGAGAACTCGAGAAAAGATAGGAAAACTCCACTGTTACGCGTTTCATCTGGGTTATGTTAGCCGATTAGGATCTCTATGATAGTGTAGATGACTCACCCGTCGCGTAATTAAATATATAATATGTCAAATAAATAATTCTCAAGACCCCGTCTCCTGAACGTAATGATGTTTCAATTTTAAAATGCCTGTTCTCTGTTTCAAAGTTGTCACGTTTGCGGATGTGGATCTATAAGACAATTGGGATGTCCCTTCAAATTCTAAAAAAAATCATCAATAATTGTCGAGCATATAAATATGCTCGACAATTATTGATGATATATCACATATCAAAACATTACATTAATATAAAAGATCAAAACAATATTCAGACGCCGGTCTCGTGGACGCTGGTGGGTGACGAGATGTTGTTCGTCTCCGTTGAGAATCTTCGTAAATCCTTGGCTGACATGGAGCCATCGAAGCCCATTGTCGTCGGGAGGATCATGGAGAGCAGGTACCCCGATTTGATAAGGTGCGCTGATGGTGGGGAGAAGGGAGGGGTACGGTAGGGTTACTGTAGCAATAGATTGAATAGAATTCTAGCATGTGTCAGTGCTCACAGTAACCCAATCCAATATGCTATTCTCGATTAGTAACTGTTGGGATGGGCGAGGCTCTTCCATTCTGCACACTCACATATATCTAATCAGCGAAAAGGTGTGCCGAATGGAGAGAGCCAATAACAGAAGTGGAGTGTTACTAACATGTCCGTAACTGCTTACAGTAACCCGATATATTATGTAATTATTTTATTGTTTATTGTTATATTTTCAGTTCGCTGGTGGCCTCTTTCTTCCCGTTGATCAATTGGAGGAGTGTCTCGGTGGAAGCAGGTTAGTCTAATTGATAAGCCGCGCCCACCGATAAGCTCCGCCCATCGGTAAGCTCCGCCCATTACAAGTTCCGCCCACTTCATTGAAAATTTTAGGAATCGTATTCTCCAATGGCGCGATTGACTCGATGATACGCGATTGCAACGGAGGCTTCTTCGATCCGAGATCTACCGGTATTGATTTATTTACCCGTGCTACAATAAGTAGCTGGATTACGGTGTATCAGTCGTATCGATTCGTACAGTTGTTATCACAGTAGGCTGATTGGATTGAGGTAGATCAGTAGTTTCTGTTCTGTTTAACCTCTTCACAGTTGGTATGATTACGGTAGTTGTATCGATATTGTTTTAGTTACCAATATTCAGGTAGGGTTACGGTAAATAAGTATTATCGATTTCCAGGTCGGGCCCTCTTCTCGTGTGCTCAGTCGATGGGCGTTCAGCTGGTTGATCCCGTGGATGAGGTACGGTAGACTACTGTAGTATGAATACGGTAGTGGGACTATCGATTTTGGTACTCCGTTCAGTAGGGACGTTGGTCCTGCTGTTACATTTTCCATTTGGCACACTATATCGGCTGTCAAAAAAAAACGAAATAGTGGGCAGAATGGAGAGACCTTCTGCTGCCTGCTAATAGAGCCCTGTTAGGTGGTGGTTATCTATTCCTTTAAACTGTTCATTATGGACGTTATTTCGGTATTGGCTTGCCTTTGGCACACTATATCACCGGTCAGATGATAGTGTGCAGAATGGAGAGAGCGGAATATCGAAATGGCATCACTATTCCTCAGGACGGCGCGCATCTCTTCCACGACCACAACATGAAGTCACTGATCGGGAAGAAGTACCCGGATACGCACGAGGGGGTCAGTTAAATTTATTTATTCATTAAAAAAATATCCGGATGGATCGGCATGAGGCTCTCTTTTCTGGCATCGAATAAGCTAGTTACATTCCCGTTTCATGCTGTGCCAATAAAGGATGGGGATGCACGCATATTTAATTGTACGAGGTTGCTCGCTGCAAAACAATAATGTTGTTCTCAACACGAAAAGAACCAGATTCAACTCGAGTTAATTAGATTAAGGCAGCGAATGTTCTGGGCACATTCCCGTTTCACTTCTTGACAATAAGTGATGAAATACTCACAGATATGATTGAACGAGTTTGTCCTGGAAATACAATAATAGTTATCATTGAAAAAATCCATGCCAAATCGTGATGAGCATTCTCGCAGCAGTGGTGTTTCACTTTGTTGTTATAGAGAAGAGGGAGGTGGTGAATCTGATTTTCAGCAGCTTTCCTGTTTTTGTAAACAAAAATAAATATTTACAGCACGGCAAGAGCTCGTGCTGCAGCGAACACGCAGCGACCTTCGGGGGAATGAGCTACAAGGTACGGTAGGATTACGGTAGTCTGTTGATCAGATATGGATACGGTACAGTGATGAGCGCTCCCCTTCGGCTTGACTCCCCCGCGCGGACTCCGCCCATCCCTCCCTCCCCCTCCTCTCCTCTGTCAAACCCGGCTGGTCTAGCGCGCACTCCCTCTCCCCGCCTATGGTGGGGGGTCAGGCGCGGGGGGTGCTCGATTCCGAGGCCCGCGCTCACCACTGATATGGTATCGATTTGTAGGAGCAACGAGTCGCCGAGTACGCCAACTACCACGTGCGAGTGTTCGGCAATGAAGGTGAGGTTACGGTATGAAGTATCGATCGACTACGGTAGGTTACGGTAGTTTAAACTATTGATTGTAGGCATCCATGAGTACGTGCCGACAACGACAGTCAAACCGACTACTAAGGCTGCTCCAAAGAAGGTACGGTAGGGATACGGTAAAAGCGATTGATCATTGACATCATGGAGACATAATAAGCACTGGTAATAAATCCTTTCATTGTCAGGTCGAGTCGAAGAAACCCGAGGAGAAGAAAGTGGAGCTACCAAAGAATGCGACGATCAAAGCCTGATAATCGATCGGAAGTAGTGATCTACCTCACACCTCAAATAGCAGCTCATAACAGTGTATATATATCATTCCACTAACATATCAAAGCGATTTCCTGTGATTGTTAATTTTCTTGGTAGGTTTTATTCGTTTTTACACGGTCGTACAACGGCTTTACAGTTTCATCCTAGACTGATTCCGCATTTATATGTTTTTGTATTGTATTTAACATGGTTTACATTATTGCGGGTGACGTAGAAATGGCCTCGAAAAGAGACCGCAGATAAAGCATGATTTCCAATCCGTTTGTGTATATGGGGAGAGAAGTTCCAGTTGCGAGATCTTCATGATTATTTTGGAAATGCTTCATGTTTTGATCGCTTAATGATAATTTAATGCGAATATTTTAACGAATAGTCACGAATGTATAAGTTCATCCTTGCGCAGAGAAATCTACTGTAGATAGTGTGCTGACAATGGAGGGTGGTGTGTCATACATACTGTATAATAAGAATAGCACTCGATTAAATAATGGAACCTTCCTACCCCAATTACCAAAACATCACTGTTCCATCAATTTTTTCCGACTATTAGCCAACCGGCCTTTTCTAACCAATGACATTCATAAATATCAAATCTCTTTCCTTCTTTTCTCCTAATCACTCACTAATCTCTTTCTCATCCAAGGTGATGAGTGAGACGATAATATTTTGTGGACTTGCGACAAGTCACTTGTCTAATTATTGTTTTACGACTACTCTAATTAAATGAAATTCACAATCATCCAATTTCGTTTAGGGACCACCACATAAAATTTTAAGCTTCCTCTAAAATTGATTCTTTATGCTCACTTGGGTAATCAGGAGTGCAGAATTCATTGAACATGCTTAACCACTCTCAGAAACACTCCTTCACCGCGCCTATCGTTCCTAAACTTTGCTAGCTCTCCACTATCGGCTATCTCATAGTATTTCTATCTTGAGTACGTTACGGAACACATGTTTATCCGAAATCACCCTAATCAAGGAACCTATCCCATTTTTAAAATTTCGCCTGAAACGGTCTCTTGCGATTAAATGGAGCTTGAATAAAATAATGAAACTACCCCTTGTGGTGTTTGATACATTCCTCGACCGATCCCGCCCCCACCAGCTGATCAGAATACACTGTGATCTGGAAAGTGGAGATTCTTGTGATCGGATTTGACTCTCTCTATTCCACACACTCTCTCGCCGGTCAGAGTGTGCAGAATGGAGAGCACAGAGTACCGAGAATGCATCACTGGAAGAGAGTCATCTTTCCATTTTCAGAATATATTTAGAAGAAGTATCACATCATAAGCATAATTAATGTTTTAATTGTATGTAGTTGCTACCGCGATTCAAGCAAAGAGCTGCTCCTATAATGAAATTCAAGAATCTCAGAAACTGCACAGCACCTGGTAGGAAGCAACAACTGTTTCAGTGAATTTTCGAAAGGGGTTCCAAGTATAGGGGTGATCCGAAAGTATCTTCCGCGTTTTTGAGAAATATTTTTCCCAGGTTCTAGGAAACTTATCAAGTCATACTAGAGTGCGCTAGCTCTAGCAACCATTACTCTAATACTTCAGCTCTTGAGCACTGTATGTCCTCATGTTATTGACAAACGGCGCTAATTAGACCAACCCTCATCAAAATTATCGAGTCTCAATTTTCATTTAAAAATCCGTTCTCTGTTTTGCGTATAGATAAAAATCATGTTATCTTCTTAAGAAAGTTTGGTATAGACAACGCTCAAATTGCGCGCTACCTGATCTTTTCATTATCGATTGCATCATCACAACGAAACTCGAAATTCCCCACACATTTTTCTGAAAATGTGCGAATTTCTTAGCAACAACATTTTGAAAATAAAAAATAAAAAAATACACATAAATCTTAACTGAGACTTATCAGAATTTGAAGGAAATTCACTGCCAAGAAAGGTAAAATTCGAAAAATCGACCATCAAAAATGCATAAAAACGAAAGATTTCGTCCTAGTTGAACCATCGTTTAAGGTATTTTCTATTAACAATTTTTATTTGATACTACAGACCCCTCTTTATCTTTGTTTCCAATCCCGTGTTCCCAACGAAATCCTCCACTGAGATAGAAAATTTCAAAGATGTAGCCCGAAAACACACATTTGACCCTATTTCGTCCTCATTACGCAATAGATTCGCAATCTTAAGATGGAAAATTTTAGATCATCTGTACCTTCAATTAATACTAAATAGATTTCGGGAATTCGACTTATAGTTTGCAAGAAATAAAAGTTTTAAAAACACGGAAGATACTTTCGGATCACCCCTATAACAGTCTTAATATTTTTGATATAGAGTATAGACGGCCAATCCATCGCTGTACTACTTCTTCAGTGAAAATTGTAACCCTCAGAAACAAAAGACAGCTGGGTTTGAAAAACAAAATTAATTTTTGGCACCACAAGATCCAAATGAGACTGTGGAACCACTTCCCCGAGGCAATTATCAATCCTCAGAAACATAAAATCAGTGGGCAGAAAACATGGACAATTTCAGAAAAACCGTAGCCCTCACTTACCCCCTGGATGAAATATCTGATGAGATTATCGAAGAAGGAGCCAGCAGTGGCCATCGCCAGTTGGAAGGCGCGAAGGGAGGCAGATGTGCCTGGAAAATATTTTATAATTTAGAACCCTATTTAAAAATAATCTAAAGAGAGAAAGCAGACACGCCTGTAGTGCTATTTTAATTAATTATATTTTTTTCGTGAAGTCTCAGAGATGCTATTAATAATAGAGATAATAAAGGTGCCAAGAACAGTTATCTTTCATTGAAGAGGCCAGAGAGATATCTTAGTGATATGCATGTGCTGCCAACAGTTATCGTCAAATAGCAAATTCTTGTATTTTATAACCAATCCGAAACTCCAACGTACCTTTTCCGAGTCTCCTTGATGCATCAGATATGAACAACAATTCGTTGCGAGCCTCGGATAGATCCAATCGAGTCGAGTAGACGGGCCAAATCGTGTGGAACAGGGACTGAAAAAGAAAATAATATATAAATTATTAAAACATAAAAAATGTCATAGAATAATTGCAAAGAATGGATTAAACAATTTTGATTTTTTTTTTCGCAATGCGTGGGATCCATCTAGCAAATATGCACAGAACAATATTTTATCATGTGAAAGTGAAACCTTAAACGAGCAACCCGTAATCGACGTATATTTTTGACAAAAAAAGGCGTAACCAAGCTGAACTGACTTAGATTCACAACTGTCATGCGTGACACGATCACAGTCCCTCCATAGCATCACGCGTGACCCTATGTGACCCACCTGATAGTGCTCGACGGCGCTCTTTCCCAGCACGATGGTCGCGAGACGGGGCGCCTTGTACGTCGGCGTGACGGTGACGAGTGACCGATCACGAGCCGACAACGCGGAGCAGAGAGCCGTGTCGGAAGAAGATTCCTACATCAAATTGTTTTTCCACCACCACCATATCTGCTCCTACTCTTACTCTCCTCCGCTAATACAGTAACCATTGTGTTTCACAATCTCATGAAGATGACTCCCACTCGAAACCTGGAATAAACTCAACATGCTTGCTATTCAACTAGGAGTCCCTTTTCTATTTACTTAAAACTCTCTATTTTGCACACTCTCTTGTTCCTATGACCGCGAGTGTGCAGAATGGAGAGAGCTAATATCTAGCATCTCTGATCTGATCTTTGATCACCCATCAGTGTCTCTCTATCTGCGCCTCCTCACCTTGGCTGCAGCATCAACAGGTAGTTTGAATGGGAAGAAGAGGGCGGCCGTCTTTGCAGCAGAAATGAAGGCCTGAGTGGCTGCATATTGAGTGTGAGTCGACGAGATTGACTGAACGTCACGACCTGAAAAGGAGGGAGATAAGAGGTTAGAGATCAAAGATCAAAGAGCAAAGATCATCAATGTCGTTCTTGAAAAGGAATACTGAGAGAGTGCTCGATTGCATGTAGAAACGACGCAACGTTCATTTAAATTACACCCCGCAAAATCCATGCTTCACTGATTTTATAACTGGTCTTTGCAACGTTCACGGTGATAGGTCGAAGACATAGTTTACAAAAAAATAGAACTATTCAAACAACTGTTCGAGCTGATGATCAATCAGAAAATATCCACAGTTATAAATTCATACAACCTCTGTTCTTGAACTCCTGGCACTTCTCCATCCGTCCCTTATGACACCATAATTCAGCCGCGGTACACCTATTCCCTCTCGATCCCCGGTAGATCAAGGATGCTCTCCCAATTCCGAATACTATTTCTGGGGGAATCGAGTTGGGGATCGACTTCGATTGACAACTCCAACACATTATCGATCGTCTCCCTCAGCATCATCTCTTCCAGTCACCCCTATATTCGTCGGACAATGCTCTCTCCAATCTGCACACTCCATCAATCGAAGAGTATAGAATGCTGTCATTCTCCCCTGTGGCATCCCCTTCACTTCTACTCCATGAGATCGGATGCCACTTCTGTAAGCCCGGAAGCCCCCCCCCCCCTATATAAGCCATTCCTCTCCTCCATTCCTCATTCAGACTCCAGTACTACTCTTCTCTCCTCATTCTACCATGTATCGTCCCTTCACTGATGTTCCCATGTCTCAGTCACTCCGCGCCAATTCGCAGGTTAGTATATTTTTAATTTAATACACCCAGCGAGATACATGCACATCAATAGCCTGAAGAATTGCAGTGAAAAAATAATCAATTCTTAACTAATACTACAGGTTCCTCCTCTCTTCCAATCCATGATGGCTCCCAATCAGATGATGCAGCCTCCTCAACCAATTCGTCAAATGAACAACGACTATCAGTCTCATATGGCATCCATGTTCCCCCAGGTTAGTGATTACTTCAATGGTTAAATAGTTTCATGAAACCGTCATTAAAAATCAATATCTATTTTTAAAAAACATTTTAAAGCATTATTACAGGCACCAACTACGTTCCAACCCATGCCTACACCCCCTCAAATGGTTCCTTCCGGGCACCAGACTCCCCTCATCCCTCATATGCCTTTCTCACAACCTTCCCTCTTTCCCTCCGTCCCATCTCTGATTGCTCCTCGTTCCTATCCTCCTCTTCCTCTTATCTCTTACCGTAACCCCGTTTCCATCCCTCCACCTCCTCCTCCTCCTCTACCTCATATCTCCTACCGTAACCCCGTCTCTTTCGCTCCTCTTCCCGGAATCTACCCTATTGCCCCTCTTCATCCTCCCATGCCTCCCATCAACGAAGATGACGTCGCTGTCTCTTCTTTTTCCAACTTTGACTTCTCAACCGACAGTGACAACTCCATCTATTCGGTCACATCTTCAGAGGATGAATCATCCCAACATAAGACTGGTCAGTTAATCCGATATTCTGTACAGTAATCCAGGGTACTGTAGCTGACCCTCCATTCTTTCCAGATCAAGACTTCCACTGGCTTCCCTCCTCATCTCCTCCTCCCTCCCCCACGCCCTCTCTTCTATCCTCTGCTCTTCCTTCACCTCTTAACTCCGCCTATGCTACTCCTAGCTCCTCCCCCTTGCCTCACTTTTTCGAAATGAGTCTATGCGTCACTTCGAAGGAATTGAATTCCCATCACGTTGATAACGTCATGTATTCTGACGTCAGAATCGCCAAGAAGCGCAAGTCCAGTCCGATCGAGTTGATGCCCCAGTCTGTTCGTTGTTTCACTTCTTCTATATCTATATTCGCATCCAACCCACAATAGTATCGATCCCTTACACAGTTAGTAACTAAAGACCACTCTTTTCCGTAACTATATCTACCGTAACCATCTCTCTCTCATTTCAGTCCGCGATTCCCTCCTACCTCTCTCGATTCCGACCCGAGGGACTACGCGACAACCAAGTGTCTACGCACGATGAAAATCTCAACGTCTATCAATTCGAGTCGCTCAGTCGCTTAGATGGAGATGAGGATTTGAAATTGACCCAGGAGGAGGTCTAGTAACCCGTTGATTAGTTTATAACCAACCGCCTAATACGCACCATCTAACACACTTTCACATGAACCCCTGTTGAAACCCTAGTCAACGAGTGCCATTGAGCATATATTTTATTAATAAATAAATATTTTTTTAAGTTTTTTTTTAAATATTAAAATATTCCAGATCGAAGACTTCGTCGTCAGTTCAATGCACATTCCCACCCAGAACAGGCAACAGACGTGCTGATCATTCAATCTCTCCATTATTCCCGATCTCATTTTTATAATTCCAGTAAAATAATGCTCGGCCAAATATTGATAAAAACTGCCTAGTAAGATGTTTGTTCCACACCAAATCGAATGAATGAATGAATGAAATCAAATCACGTTTTCTACAGTACACTACAATGCCGTAGTCAAAACACGGTAGCTATTGAAACTCCAGAATGAATTGCTCACTCAATGGCATCGAAGAGATGCGTGACGTATCGCTCGATGAGACAGAGGAAAATGTGGTGAATCGCCTGGAAAGACACTTTCATTAATGATAATTATTCGTGTTTATTAAATTGGAAGAACAATGAGTGCGAGATCGGAAGACAAAACCTTATGAATCATAATAGTGGTGCACCAACTCCAATTCAACATGTTCGCTTCTGGCCCCTCCTTATACCGTAACCCTCTCCTACCCCTCCAAACTCACCCTCAAGTGCTCCTTCAGTTGATCTCTCTTTAGTAGTCGCTCCACGACCAGACCTGACAAGACGATCAGAGGATAGAACAGAGAAGGAATTCAGATATCAAAGGAAGGATGAGGGGGTAGGTCAGTGGAGGAATAGAAGAGGAAGGTAGGTAAGTGCGACATGGAGATATCATGAACCGTATTTCTACATCTATTTCAAAGCATACCAAATTTATCATCAGTGGTAGGTATCATAATAACGCCATGACGTGCTGTTTTCATGACAAATCTCCATTCGCACACAAAGAATAGACGAAATGTGTTAAACCATGAAAGCTTGAAACGAAAAGAATTTAAATAACATTACTTTATTTCCCATTTCGAATGATTACTGGATAAACCATGGAATCTATCACAAACCAAACATGAATTCAGATAATGGACGCTTTTTATTTGCACCCGTGCATACATCACTACCACAGAAATTGGGAACGATATTGGACAATAAATTTGATAAGGCCCAAAAAAATCACTAACACAATCATGATATCGTCTATCGGGGAACAATATTTAAATTCAGGATAGTAGGGAAAGTGTCTTCGTGCCCTGGGGGCACTCTTCACTCGGCAGTCTCGGCAGCGTACTTGATTCTCCAGGTATCAAGACGAGCATATGGCGAAGGGCGGAAGACATCCGTCTGGTCCGTCTGGTTAATGACAAGTTGGTGTGGCATTCTGAGATTTGCAAATCGAATAAAAGCTCTCACGACCGGCTCTTCCTTGTCCTCAATGATAAAAATACTCTCTCGTTTCTCTGACCGACACACTCTCTCGTTTCTCTGACCGACAAGTGATTACGCGAATTGAGGAGAGTCGATTCTACAGCACTACCTCAGATTAGAGATGCGCTATTTCGTCTTTGACTCTCTCGTCGGTGAGACGGACGACGAGAGAGTGTGCAGAATGGAGAGAGTCAGCACCGAAACGGGGCGAACAACTCACTTCAGGTACGTCTGCCAGCGATCGTCCACCATCACGAGTCCACAATCAGTCTCGCACAACATCCGGACGAAGTGTACCTGCAGCCGAAGGCGTTTTGCTGGCAACACGCCAAAACGAATTCCCGTTGAGACCTCACTCGTGCTCTCTCACTTTCGCGTGCTATCTCACCATTCCTCTGACCGCTCTCTCTCTCTTCTCTGGCTCACCCTATCTAGAACGCCGTCTCATCACTAATCGGCGAGAGAACACGTGAATCGAGGAGAGGAGAATTCAAAATTTATCATAATATTTATAATGCAATTGCGTGTTCGAACCTCTTTCTTTTGATTGGAAGTGGTGATGGATTGATCCGCCAACGATTTTCCATAGATGTTCGCGCCCATGACCTGTGGATTAGTCATTTATGCCACGTATGCACAAAATCGTCTTCTACCAACATCTAAAATGCACTAGGAGCGCCGACTCCCTAGGGACAGTGACGCGAGGTCCTCGCGTCGCGGTCCCATCTCCTCTTTTACATACTCTCTCGTCGGTTTTTGGAATAGCCTCAAACGTGCGCTTTTCAATTTAAATTGTTTGGGCCGCCACTTTTAGTTACTGCTTCTGAACCTCCGTGTATGCGCAAAGAGACCATAATACATGGGCGATAAGGATTAGTGATGACAAATCAGCATCCGACTCTCCTCAGTTCGCGTGCTCTCTCGTCTCTCTGACCGACAAGAGACAAGACAAAATGAGGAGAATCGGATTCCGATTTCTACGCACTAATCTATCGGACTGATGACAGGAGAACGGGGGAGTCTATTAGTGATGTCGTTTCTATTTCCGCTCTCTCCATCCCACACACTATCTCACTGGTCAGAGAAACGAGAGTGTGCAGAATGGAGAGAGTCGAACACCGAAACGGCGTCACTAGAGCCTACCTCGTGTGCGAAGTGAGCGAATTCGGCCTTGAGGTGCTGTGTCTTCGTGAATCTCCACTCAACTCTCATCGATGACGACTTCAGCATCTAAAATGTTCAATAGTGAAGGGAAATCGACATCCGACTCTCTCCAATTCGCACACTCTCTCTTCGGTCAGAGAAACGAGAGAGCACGCGAAATGAGGAGAGCCGAATACCGATATGCCATCACTATTGTTCAAGAACATTACTGTAGTATCTCAGTTAATCGCCAAATGAACAATTGATAGACAACACAAATGGTTACGCAATATGCTCATTATTTAAACTATGCATTTTCCTCTCTTTTTAAAAGTAAAAATTATAATAGGTTATTATATCATAAATATTGATATCCGAAGGATCGGGTTACCTCATAGAATACTGTGTAGTCAGCCTTCTCCAATCGCACATCCGTGAGCGTGAGGCGCTTTGCACCCTAAAAGTTGCTTCCTCACTCTCCTCAATTCGCATACTCTCTCGTTTCTCTGACCATGCGAGAGAGTGTGCAAACTGAGGGAACTACCTCGAAGAAGCGAGCTTCAGGGGTGAAGAGAGTCGGCGACAGCACGGCCGGCCCTTCCCAGTCCTCAATGAGCGATCTTTTTTTTGCTTTTCCGATGCAAAATCTCCCATCTTTCCAATCAACCTTACCTCCCATTAGTGATGACACATCGGGCATCTGACTCTCGTAATTTTCGCGTGCTTTCTCGTCGGATAGAGGCGAGAGAGCAGGCAAATTGAGGAGTCGGATGTCGATTAATCCCCCTTACCTGCCATCCCCCATCTCTTTCGATCTTGGTCTTCGCCTTCACGTGTTTGATGCTCATGGCTTCGCATTTGCACTGCCTGAGCATTTCGAACCACGACTGAGCCGAGTCAGACAGATCGACCTGAAAGAGATGATCATTGCTAGTGATTGCAAATCGGCATCCGACTGTCCTCAATTTGCGTGCTCTCTCGCCTCTCTAACCGAGGAGACACAATGCGACATGAGGAGAGGAGGGTTCGATTGGCTGACACTAAGATGTATTAGGTTGATGCGAAAGTCTTGACCGATTTGAAAATATTTCTTATCTCTCCCGTCCTGTTTCCCTAATCAAGTTAACTTTTCACATTATGTGAGGACTTGGAAACCCTCTTTAGTGTACACTTTCTCAGACATGGCTGATCGATATAAACGAATACATTGAAAAAACAGTGTTTTTGCTTGGTTCATATTCAAAGATCCTTAATGTGCTTTCAAACAGATAGAGCACCATTCTCACTCCAACATCAAAGAGACCTACTATCGAGCTTCTCAATTAACCATGTGCAGTTTTATAGATACATTTCCCCATGAAATTTCACTGCTTTGATAAAATATGTCATTTTTTTGTAAAATTTTCGCTCTCATTCAAATCTAAATTATTCTCCTGCGTAACAAGCGGGATACGTTTTATAATAAATACTGTAATTGCTAATTGTACCCTACAACTATGCTATGAAGATAGCTCGTGATGATTTGACCCGCGCGAGAAATGCTCAGACATCAGGTATCAGAATCGGTCAAGACTTTCGCATCAACCTGATAATTTCGGCTTCTCTGTTCCGTACACACACCAGACCGCGCTTTCCTCTAGAGGAATCTCTGACGGTGGCGACCCGTACTCTCGAAAGTGAGAGAACAGGTCGCCGCGCCTTTCTCTCCTTTTCTCGAGCATGTTTATCAAAACTTGGCGCGCGCTAGACAAGCCGGGTTAGATCGAGGCGAGGGAGAGGGAGAAAAGAGGCGGAGTCTCGGACGGGTAACCGCCAGAGAACTCTCTGCACAGGTATGTCCGTACACTATCTCGCCGATCAGACGAGAGTGTGCTGAATGGAGAGGCTCGCCATATTGTAAAATTCAAATTCTCCGCAGTAGTACTGTGAGAAACTAAAGCGCTCCGCTGTACTTTAAATTGCACTTATGAAATACACGTTGCTACAATATTGCGAGCCTCTCCATTCTGCACACTCTCTCGTCTGTCTGATCGACGAGATAGTGTGCAGAATGGAGAGAGCCAAAGGCCATCTCATCATCCTCACCGACGCGCACACATTCTGCACTGAGCAAGTCAGGAAGATGGAGGAGAGGAGGAAGGGAATCTCGACAAGGGACGTCTTCCAGTACAAAGCCTCTCCGTCTCTCAAAGATGCTTCTGTGAATAAGTCAAGGAGAATAGGCAATATTTGAATTCCCGTAATTTCGTATCTAGAAGCTAGACACTTAAAACTTGCAGTATGGGTTGTAAACCAGGGATCGAAAAGTTGGTCGGATCCGACGCAGTCAACCCACAAATTTTGACCAAGTTGGAAAAATAAGGAAAAATAAGGCAAATTTTTGAAATCAACCCACATTTTTAGGCAAATTTTCACTCATTTTTTGAAATTTTACAATATCAACCCAAATTTTTTGACAAATATTTACTAAATTTTCGAAATTTCATAAAATCAACCCACACATCTTGACTACTTAGGTATTCGACCTCTGTTGTAAACCGCATTTCCATCCAAAAAAATTATTTCAAACCGCTACTTCCACTGGGAGCCGAGATATAAAATTTCGGGAACTCTTGGAGACTATTCTTCCATTCTTTCTATTCTCCCTGTTACTCTTCCAAGAAGACTAGACCAATAAAAAGTCTTTAGCAGGGCCGGGACTCTCGGAAGTGTGATCGGGTAATTGCTATCCTCTCTCCCCCTCCACTCGACACTCACCGAGTGACAAACGGCTCCATATAACCTCCATTGGCGAATACCGTACACTGCGGAGGGTCACATTTGTGGTCCGAGCAGTTTCCGTTTCGGAGGTCGACCTCGACCACCATTTTCGCCTGCAATTTAATCAACTTTAGATATAAATATATATTTTTTAATTATCAAGTTAGTTTTATTAATTTAATTTTTTTAACGAAATGAGGGAGAATAGCAGCAGAAAGAGTTCGAACTTTGATCTTTGATCTCTCTTGAACTTTAATGAAACTTGATTCTACACACTAGACTAGCCTAGACACACAATACTAGCCATGATTAGTGTTGGCAAATCGGAATCCGAGAAACGAGAGAGCATTCGAAATGTGGAGAGTCTAGTTACGATTTGCCATCACTACTCGAGATGCCATTTCGAATGGATACTCAGTGACTCACTCCGTTCTGCACACGATCTCTTTTCTCTGACTAGCGAGAAAGTGTGTGGAATAGAGAGGGAACTTCATCCGATTCTGTACATCATGTTGTTTCGGTTAGCTGCTCTCTCTCTCTCTCTCTCTCTCTCTCACTCTCTCTCTCTCTCTGACAAGTGATAGAGTGTGCAGAACGGAGAGAGTCAGAACTTTAACGACATTAGTGATGACACAACGGACTCAGCAAGCCGGCTTCACCGTTGAACATGCCGGATTGAAACCGGCTTCAAGTCAGCACGAAATGACGTATTGTCATCACTAAACGGCATCACTACTGCTTACCTCCACGCGAGTAGTCCGAATGGTAAGGTGGGACCAAGTCTGCGGAGAGATTGCCACCGGTGCACGTTTCTCCACCTCAATATGATTAATAAATAAATATAAATATTAAAATCTCTTATTTAAAAAAATTTTGGTAGGACAACACTGCTTCTACTTCGCAGATCACCACGAACCAGAGCTACACAAGAACCAAATAAAGTTGCATGAAATCATATGTGATCTTTGAAATAACCTCATACAGTCTCTTGCAGGTGTGGCCCAGATTGACGCGGGTGACCAAGTCCAGTTCTGCGTACACTTTGTACAGAAGAACGTCGGCCAGACCACATATCTGCAAGAAAACAATTATTTCATAAAGTATTTAATAAAAACGACTAATGATGATGCCGACTCTCCTCAGTTTGCGTGCTCTCTCGTTTCTCTGACCAGCTAGATAGCGTGTAGAGGAGAGTCGATCTCGATTTTACATCACTTGTGAACAATGCAACGCGAACTAGTGATGTCGTTTCGGTTTTGGCTTTCTCCGTTCTGCACACTATCTCGCCGTTGAAACGAGAGTGTGCAGAATGGAGAGAGTCGAAACCAGAACGGCGATCCCTACTAGCGATCGAACCTGTGTCTTGTCGCCCTCGTCGATGACGTCATCTGCCGACGGTCTAGCCTTCAGTGCCGATGGTTCGCCCACTCCATCTTCGCCCGTCTTGCGTTTCGGAGGCATTTTCACGGCGTCTGGAACGGAACTCTAGCCACGGAATTTTACATGAGGGGAGCGAGAGAAAAGAGAGCGGTTAGAGGAATGGCGAGAGAGCATGCAAATGAAAGAGGGCGCACGATGGTCTCACCACGAAAGCTCACTTGGCGCGTTGCCAGCAGGACGCCGTGGGATAATTATTATGTAGTTGCGCACACAGGATTAATATATATAATAGTATTTATTAGAGACAGAATAATTGAGTCACAACCCGAGACGGGCGTAGAGAATAGAACGACAACGAGAGGGGACGCTATCGGGTGCAGCGTGGTGTGGTGCCGTATGTGGGGACTATAACCCGGACACGGATAGGGTCAGACATATGATTATGGTTACACATAATAATAATTTATCTACGCCCGAGGCGCGACCAGATCATAAGTACATTAGTGATCGAATTATGGCAGAGTAAGGGAGGGGGGAGGGTTGTGGGTGACGCTCCTGAATCATCGGGGTTGGGAGAGGTCATGGATAAGGGGGTAGCTCTCCAGTCGACGTTTGAAGACTCTGATGTTGGGGGAAATGCGAATGAAATCGGGAAGTTGGGAATACCAACGTGAGGTTCTGACAGGGAATGATTGGAATCTGGCGGTGCTCTTGGTGAATTCCGTATTGATTCCAAATGTAGATACTCGATCACGAGTCGGCTCGTAAACATAGAAAGATGAACGAGGAATAATTGTACAGCCATTCATGATCATATGAGTCATACAAAGATCACCTATGACTCGTGCGCAGGCCAAGGACATCCATGCGATCTTGGTAGGAAGGGAGGGAGTATGGGTAGGTGGAACATAGTCGTACATAGGAATATATAGTTAGCTCGTTACAACAATAATGATGGCAATTATCTTCCTAAGTGAGACCCAATACACTTCGGTAGATTGCCTGGTCCTGTATTCGATAGTAGTGCTCCTTGAACAACCAACGTTTCGCAAAACACTCCCGTCACAAGTACAGTGTGCAAAATGGAAAACGTGAAATGCATTTCGACCTTCATTTCAAAACAAATAAAAATTCTTTCTTCATTTGTAGGTATCACAGTAACGCCATGACGTAGCTTTTTCTCGGAAAATCTCCATTCGCACACAACGAATTGATGGAATGTGATCAACGGAGAAAGCTTGAAACGAAAAGAATTTCAATAATATTACTTATTGAAATTAATATTAAAATTATTTCCCATTTCGAATGATTACTGGATAAACCATAGAGTGGAATCTATCACAAACCAAAAAGGAATTCAGATAATGAATGTTATTTGCACGCGTGATTACATCACTACCACAGAAATTGGGAACGACATTGGAAAATAAATTTGATCAGGAAAAGCAAAAGAAAACATCACTAACACAATTATGATATCATCTACAGTGGAACGATATTTTAAATCAGGGTAAATTCAGGATAAAAAAAATAGAACTACATCTTCTAAATTCGAGTAATGTCCCTAAGCATTAGTATAGCACCATACAAAACGCGAGAAACGAGAAATCTTACACCAAGTACAATATTATAGACAATTTCACCTCGCCTACCTAGTGGATATTTGTGATGAGCAGATATTGAGATCTGAATATTTATCAGGGGATCAGTGTTAAAAGATCAAAGGCTAGAGTTCAAAGATCAGAGATCACGCCCTTGTCCACTTGAGTTCCCTTGGTGGCTTGGTGGTCGTGGGTGCCTCCTCCTCCTTTCTCTTCTTCAGCTTCATCGACAGCTGAAATAAATCAGACATTTTTGCACTGTGTGAGCGATTTCGACGTTTCCGAAATGTTGTCCAGCCGTCCGTACCCCGCAACTCACCAGCAGTTTCGACATCTCGTTCTTCTTGCCTTCCGTCTCGTACAGATCGATGTACGCCTTCATTTGCATCTGAAAGCATCTTCATCTTATCAATCAATAATCCACTACCGTACTCTCCTATCTACCGTAACTGACCCCCAATCAATACTCCACTATCGTGGTCCTCCCATCTACCGTAGTCGACCCCAATCAATACTCCACTACCGTACTCCTCCCATCTACCTTAACCCACCGAGAATCGATCGAAGATGGCGAGAATCTTGGTGGACGAAGCGACCTGGCGCTTCTCCGCCTGTAGTTTTTAAATTAAATATTTAAAATCAGTTATCGATCGTTACCCCATGTAATGTTCTGTCTACCGTAATCCCCCACAACCCACCTCCTCCCTTCGTATCTTCTCCTCTATCTTCTCAAACTCTAGTAGGGTCGTCGAAGCAGCGTCCGCGCCCTGGAATCAAATCAGTTATCGATTCGCCATCACTACCGTAAGCGTCATCGACTCAATTTTCATCAAATGTTAAATGATTTTTACCCGTTCAAAATGAAATAAACGAATTCACAACCCGAACAGAGTTATGTCGAAACTCTGCAGCCCCTAATTACCAGGCCAGAATGCAGAGCTGACGAAACAATTTGGTGTCTCACCTCATTTTTATCTATTTTACTATCGTCATGTCCTCACACCGTCCATAAAGTCGGTTCTCGATCCATCTACCGTAATCGTCTACCATACCCCTCCTCCTCACCATCTCCATCTCTTCACTTTTCGTCTTCCTCAGCAGCTGCTCTCTCTCCGCCTCACGAGTCCACGTCCAGAAGAGATCCAGAAGGGAAGAGGCCTCAATATCAGGAATATCAGATACCGTAATCCACCGTGCCACCCCTATTGATAGTATGGTTACCGTAATCCTCCCCACCACATCTAACAGTGAGCCAAATCACTGTTATAGTAGGTTGTTGAAATATTTTTTTTGTACCAGATAGAACCAGGATACATCGCTCCCCGAAGTTCCACCCACAACTTGAACAGGCTCTGAAACACGGATTCATCCACATGGCGAAAATGCTCAGATTTCAGAATTGGATTTTTCTCTTGAGGCAGAATATTCTCTCCCGTTCTTCCAAAATTTCCACGACATTCTGTTGCTCATCGGTCGAAAAGAGGAGTGTAAACTAGTTAATTTGAGCTGCTAAAACAATAAACCATCAAAATTTCCAATCAACAATTCCAATTAGTCCCCCTCCCTCACCTCCTCGAGCAGTACGCCTCTCGTGTTGTGCAGAGACGAGGTGAGCTTCTGCAAAGATCAAAGATCAATTTGCTGAAGATCAGAGAACAACAATAAAGGATAACCGTAAAGTGTCGAAAGATCAAAGATCAAAGACCACTGACCGATGGTCCTCGCTTGTCTCCCGTGAGTGTGACACCAACGTGGTCCGCCATCGACAGCAGGAATCTCAAAGAGAATAGTCAACAATCAATTATAGGCATACTTAGACTCAGCGAGTTTCCTCAAAGTGACTTCAATCTTAACCACTCTCAGAAACACTCATTCACCGCGCCTATCGTTCCTAAACTTTGCTAGCTCTCCACTATCGGCTATCGCATAATATTTCTATCTTGAGTACGTTACGGAACACATGTTCACCATGCCATATCCGAAATCACCCTAATCAAGGAACCTATCCCATCTTTAAAATTTCGCCTGAAGCGGTCTCTTGCGATTAAATGGAGCTTGAATAAAATAATGAAACTACCCCTTGTGGTGTTTGATACATTCCTCGACCGATCCCGCCCTGTCCAATCGGGCCACCAGCTGATTAGAATACACTGTGATCTGGAAAGTGGAGATTCTAGTGATCGGATTTGACTCTCTCTATTATACACACTCTCTCGCCGGTCAGAGTGTGCAGAATGGAGAGCACAGAGTACCGAGAATGCATCACTGGAAGAGAGCCATCGTTCCATTTTCGGAATATATTTAGAAGAAGTATCACATCATAAGCATAATTAATGTTTTAATTGTATGTAGTTGCTACCGCGATTCAAGCAAAGAGCTGCTCCTATAATGAAATTCAAGAATCTCAGAAACTGCACAGCACCTGGTAGGAAGCAACAACAGTTTCAGGGAATTTTCGAAAGGGGTTCCAAGTAACAGTCTTCATATTTTTGATATAGAGTATAGATAGGGGCCACAAGCCCCGCCCACTTTTGGTCCACCCAATTTCCCTCGAAAGCGAGATCGAGGGAGAACAACTTAACTACTCAACCAAATCACTCGCTCAAAATATTGAACGGAAGCTATTGCACTCCTCCATGCATTGAGCAACCCGCATGCAAGATCAAACTAGTTTTAATCGGTCTAAAATCAATAAATTGGTCGAGAAATGGCGATTTATGGGCTTTTCAATAAAGACACGATGTTTGCGGGAAGATTTTCCGATTAGTTAGTATTTTAGAGGAATTTTAAGCACAAAATTGCATTTTAAATTATCTCCCTGATTTTGTGCTTGAATTTAATATGAGCGCGGGAGGAGCGCGGGAGGAGCGCGGCGAGAGAGCGGGGGGAGGGAGAGAGACACACGCGAGAGAGGCTTTATCTCTCGTCTCGCTCTCCCTCCTCTCTGACTTGGGAGTCGCGCGCGCTTCGGAAGCTCTCACGGGCTTCGGAGAAGAGTAATCGACATACATCCAAAAGCAAAAATGATATTGAGACCCTGACGGTCATGTTGAGCCTACTTTGGACCTGATTCCGAGAATACGGCTCTCATGCTTGCGGCCCCTAAGTATAGACGGCCAATCCATCGCTTTACTACTTCTTCGGTGAAAATTATAACCCTCAGGAACAAAAGACAGCTGGGTTTGAAAAACAAAATGCAAAAGACAGCTGGGTTTGAAAAACAAAATTTATTTTTGGCACCACAAGATCCAGATGAGACTGCGGAACCACTTCCCCGAGGCAATTATCAATCCTCAGAAACATAAAACCAGTGGGCAGAAAACGTGGGCAATTTCAGAAAAACCGTAGCCCTCACTTACCCCCTGGATGAAATATCTGATGAGATTATCGAAGAAGGAGCCAGCAGTGGCCATCGCCAGTTGGAAGGCGCGAAGGGAGGCAGATGTGCCTGGAAAATATTTATTTAATTTATTTTATTTACAAAGCAAATTTGTTTGTTAACAACGCATACGATAGTCAGCAAACCCGCCTGCGGGCAAATTTAATTTATGTATATTCAGAGGAAATATTTTCTCTTTAAATTCTGACAATTGCGAAAGGTGCCACGAATTGTGTGACGATTTTTTTATTGAGGATCAAACGCGACACCACCACCAACATAACACGCGTGTCGCCTAAGGTGGGAATAAACGTTGGCACAATGGAAAAGTCGAAAACGAGCTGAAGCCATTTTTCGATAGCCCTTTGGGTGCCTCACAAGATAGCGTCGAGTTTTGTTCCAAATTGTCGACCTCAACGACGAGAGACGTCTTAAACTTTTTCAGATTCCGAAAAGTGCCTTTTTCCAAGCCATTTATCTCAGTCCACAGATGTGTTACAATAATATTGTCAATAGATAAAATGTGGCTAATAACACGGAGAATATGCCTGAGTGAATGGACTATTGATATTTTCATTAGTATTTTCATAAATCGATTAAAATTAATAATTTTCACCACATTTAAAAAAAAAGAAATTCTTAGTGCATCTAATAAAGCTCGAAAAGCCGGTTCGAAAAGTTACCAGCCACCCCAGATTTCAATAGTGGAGACCATAAGTAAAGTGCTTTTGAAGTTTTTGCCGACATCTGGGTCTGTGAACTTTCACGCACGAGAGAGACAGTGATCTACCTCCCTGTCGCCCCAAGTAGATTAATTGCTCCCCCTATATCTTATTATCTTTTGTGGCTCGTCTTTGATGTATTTTACAACGATTTAAATGAAATTATTATTATTATTTTCTCTTTTTAGAGGGCTACGTTAATATGATATCACATTGAGAATTGTTGCAACTAATAATTGTAATGCAAAAACAACACTTTGAAATATAATATCTGTGAAAATATAAATGGAAATCTCTTACGAAAACTATTGCAAAACTAATTACCAATTGTGGCTTTGAACCATTCACATGTAGAAAATGCAACAAAAAAAAGAAAAGCGCATAACTCACTGCGCCACGTAGGCCACAGTCTCACGGGCTGGGAATTGCATACTCGAGGAGAATGGCCATTAAATCACGTAGATCAGCGCGAAAGGCACTACACGTCTAGATTTTGAAAAGCACTTTACTTATCGTCTCCACTATTGAAATCTGGGGTTGCTGGTAAGATTTCGAACCGTCTTTTCGAGCTTTATTAGATGCACTAAGAATTTCGATTGGCCCGAAAATGTGGTGAAAATTATTAATTTTAATCGATTTATGAAAATACTAATAAAAATATCAATGGGCCATTCACTCAGGCATTTTCTCCGTGTTATTAGCCACATTTTATCTATTGACAATATTATTGTAACACATCTGTGGACTGAGATAAATGGCTTGGAAAAAGGCACTTTTCGGAATCTGAAAAAGTTTAAGACGTCTCTCGTCGTTGAGGTCGACAATTTGGAACAAAACTCGACGCTATCTTGTGAGGCACCCAAAGGGCTATCCAAAAACGTATAAAAACATATGGGTCAAAAAATGTGCCAACCCCCCCCCCCCCCCACCGATTTTACTCGATTCTTAGGTGGCACGCGTGATAATCCTGAGTGAATGGACTATTGATATTTTCATTAGTATTTTCATAAATCGATTAAAATTAATAATTTTCACCACATTTAAAAAAAAAGAAATTCTTAGTGCATCTAATAAAGCTCGAAAAGCCGGTTCGAAAAGTTACCAGCCACCCCAGATTTCAATAGTGGAGACCATAAGTAAAGTGCTTTTGAAGTTTTTGCCGACATCTGGGTCTGTGAACTTTCACGCACGAGAGAGACAGTGATCTACCTCCCTGTCGCCCCAAGTAGATTAATTGCTCCCCCTATATCTTATTATCTTTTGTGGCTCGTCTTTGATGTATTTTACAACGATTTAAATGAAATTATTATTATTATTTTCTCTTTTTAGAGGGCTACGTTAATATGATATCACATTGAGAATTGTTGCAACTAATAATTGTAATGCAAAAACAACACTTTGAAATATAATATCTGTGAAAATATAAATGGAAATCTCTTACGAAAACTATTGCAAAACTAATTACCAATTGTGGCTTTGAACCATTCACATGTAGAAAATGCAACAAAAAAAAGAAAAGCGCATAACTCACTGCGCCACGTAGGCCACAGTCTCACGGGCTGGGAATTGCATACTCGAGGAGAATGGCCATTAAATCACGTAGATCAGCGCGAAAGGCACTACACGTCTAGATTTTGAAAAGCACTTTACTTATCGTCTCCACTATTGAAATCTGGGTTTGCTGGTAAGATTTCGAACCGTCTTTTCGAGCTTTATTAGATGCACTAAGAATTTCGATTGGCCCGAAAATGTGGTGAAAATTATTAATTTTAATCGATTTATGAAAATACTAATAAAAATATCAATGGGCCATTCACTCAGGCATTTTCTCCGTGTTATTAGCCACATTTTATCTATTGACAATATTATTGTAACACATCTGTGGACTGAGATAAATGGCTTGGAAAAAGGCACTTTTCGGAATCTGAAAAAGTTTAAGACGTCTCTCGTCGTTGAGGTCGACAATTTGGAACAAAACTCGACGCTATCTTGTGAGGCACCCAAAGGGCTATCCAAAAACGTATAAAAACATATGGGTCAAAAAATGTGCCAACCTCCCCCCCCCCACCGATTTTACTCGATTCTTAGGTGGCACGCGTGATAATCCGAAATTCCACTATTTACTATTCTTGTTGTAACGCCAAACCACGTGCTATTTCAAATCATCAACAAAATCAAGAAAACACAACATTCCAGCATATAATGCGTTGGGAACATTGATCAAGAACACGGCTAGGATCAACCTATAGTAAATTTCTGAATTATACAAGAAGTCAGTGAAACTCCAACATACCTTTTCCGAGTCTCCTCGATGCATCAGAGATGAACAACAATTCATTGCGAGCCTCGGATAGAGCCAATCGAGTCGAGTAGACGGGCCAAATCGTGTGGAACAGGGACTGCGAAATGTATTTATAAAAAATAAATAAATAAATAAATAAAAATAAGTTTTCATTTTTCCAGAGACGTTATGATAATTGTCTTGTTCTACTATTGTCACCGTCGAGTGACAGTGTCACGCGTGACTTCCCCCTCACCTGATAGTGCTCGACGGCGCTCTTTCCCAGCACGATGGCCGCGAGTCGGGGCGCCTTGTACGTCGGCGTGACGGTGACGCGTGACCGATCACGCGCCGACCGCGCGGAGCAGAGAGCCGTGTCGGAGGAAGATTCCTAAAGAAAGATGAAGGTATATTAGGGATATGACGAGGGACAAAAAGTGTGAGAAACCTCGGTAGGACGGAGGGATAGGTTATTAGCCTAGGTAGGCTACAATCAGTATTGAGTTTCCCAGTCTTATGAAGAAGCCTTCAACTCAAGAACTTTTCTGTAAACCATTGTGTCTCAACCACCCCTGACCCCTTCATCCGCAATCGTTCTCCCTCACCTTGGCAGCAGCATCAACAGGTAGTTTGAATGGGAAGAAGAGGGCGGCCGTCTTTGCAGCAGAAATGAAGGCCTGAGCGGCTGCATATTGAGTGCGAGTCGACGAGATTGACTGAACATCACGACACATCGAACTGAAAATGCGGGGTTTTTCTCGAAGATAAAAAAATCAGAGATAATATGGGCTCTAGACAAGGAATACTCATTTTCGAAATACGTGAACAATTCGCAAGTCGGAAGACTCCATTTTCATTCACGTCACAGCCCGATCAATACAAGTTTCACTGGGTTTATAAACCGGCTTTGGAAACCTTCATGGTAATAAACGGGATATGAATGTGGTTTGAATAATAAAAAAAACTGCTCAAACAGCTTTTCTCTCCTATGTAAATAAGAAAATATTATCCACACGCCCGTCATATTCATTTTCTTCAAATAGTGTCCTCAGGCTCCACAATTCTCTACCCTCACCCCCACCTCGTAGATCAAGCGTGTTTCTCGATCCCATATGCTATTTCTGGGGGAATCGAGGTAGGGATCAATCTCAATTTCCCTCAATTCCACTCAACTCATTATCGATCGCCTCCCCTCCCCTCCGCATCACCTCTTCCAGTCTCTCCTCTCCATCTCCCCCCCCCCCCCCTAGGCATTCCCTTCAGTTCTCCATCATGAAATCGGATGCCACCTTCAGCAAGCCCGGATGCCCTCCCCCTATATCAGCCATTCCTCTCCTCCAATCCTCATTCAGTCTTCAGTACTGCTCTTCTCTCCTCATTCTACCATGTATCGTTCCTTCACTGATGTCCACATGTCACAGTCACTCCACGTCAAGTCGCAGGTTAGTATTTATATTTTATTTATTTGTTTATTTCTTGCACCCCAAATTAATCAATAGCTAACGAATACTACAGGTTCCTCCTCCATACCAATCCATGATGGCTCCCCATCAGATGATGCAGCCTCCTCAACCAATTCGTCAAATGAACAATGACTATCAGTCACATATGGCATCCATGTTCCCGGTACCCCAGCAGGTTGGTGATTACCGCAATGGTTGAATAGTATCATAGAACAGTGATATAAAATTAATATCTATTTTTAAAAAACATTTTAAAGCATTATTACAGGCACCAACTACGTTCCAATCCATGCCTCCTCCCCCTCAAATGGTTCCTTCTGGGCACCAGACTCCCCGTTCCCTCAGATGCCTTTCTCACAACTTTCCCTCTTTCCCTCCGTCCCATCACTGATTGCTCCTCGTTCCTATCCTCCTCTTCCTCTTATCTCTTACCGTAACCCCGTTTCCATCCCTCCACCTCCTCCTCCTCCTCTACCTCATATCTCCTACCGTAACCCCGTCTCTTTCGCTCCTCTTCCCGGAATCAACCCTATTGCCCCTCTTCATCCTCCCATGCCTCCCATCAACGAAGATGACGTCGCTGTCTCTTCTTTTTCCAACTTTGACTTCTCAACCGACAGTGACAACTCCATCTATTCGGTCACATCTTCAGAGGATGAATCATCCCAACATAAGACTGGTCAGTTAATCCGATATTCTGTACAGTAATCCAGGGTACTGTAGCTGACCCTCCATTCTTTCCAGATCAAGACGTCCACTGGCTTCCCTCCTCATCTCCTCCTCCCTCCCCCACGCCCTCTCTTCTATCCTCTGCTCTTCCTTCACCTCTTAACTCCGCCTATGCTACTCCTAGCTCCTCCCCCCTGACTCACTTTTTCGAAATGAGTCTATGCGTCACTTCGAAGGAATTTAATTCCCATCACGTTGATAACGTCATGTATTCTGACGTCAACTATATCTACCGTAACCATCTCTCTCTCATTTCAGCCCGTGATTCCCTCCTACCTCTCTCGATTCCGACCCGAGGGACTACGCGACAACCAAGTGTCTAGGCACGATGAAAATCTCAACGTCTATCAATTCGAGTCGCTCAGTCGCTTAGATGGATATGAGGATTTGAAATTGACCCAGGAGGAGGTCTAGTAACCCGTTGATTAGTTTATAACCAACCGCCTAATACACACCATCTAACACACTTTCACATGAACCCCTGTTGAAACCCTAGTCAAGGAGTGCCATTGAGCATATATTTTATTAATAAATAAATAGTTGTTAAGTTTTTTTTAATATTAAAATATTCCAGATCGAAGACTTCGTCGTCAGTTCAATGCACATTCCCACCCAGAACAGGCAACAGCCGTGCTGATCATTCAATCTATTCCTTTCTTCACTAACGCATTTTTATAATTTAAAAAAATATTGCTCGCCCGAATATTGATAAAGATTGCCGAGCAAGATGTTCGTTCCGCACCAAATTAAATAACGTTTTCTACAGTACTCTACTATACCGTAGTCAAAAACACGGCAGCTATAGAAACTCCAGAAGGTAAAACTATAAAAGCTCACTCAATGGCCTCGAAGAGATGCGTTGCGTATCGCTCGTTGAGACAGAGGAAAATGTGGTGAATCGCCTGGAAAGACAATTTAAATAATACGAATTAATAGTATTTATTGTCTTTTGAAACGGCAGGTTACTTCGGTTGGAATATAAAACTATAAGTTTCATAATAGTGATGCTGCAACTCCGATTCACCATGTTCACTACACTTTTGGACAAATTCATTCTGGCATCTCTCGATACCATTATCCTCTCCTCCCCTTCCCTCACTCACCCTCAAATGCTCCTTCAGTTGATCTCTCGTCAGCAGTCGCTCCACGACCAGACCTGACAACAATTCAGGATACTGTAGCCAGTGTTCAACATTGTTTATTCATAAAATCGACAATGGTATTAACGTCAAAGCACTTTCTCCCAGGCTAAGAAAACCTTCCGAAACTTCCGAAACCTTCCGAAATCTTCCGAAAAACCAACGCGGTGTTTTGAATTTTGAAAAAAAGAAACAATCGCTGAAACCTAATCAAAATGCACTATAGAAAAGCAACTACCGTCATCTAGTGTATCGTAACCAATATTACCGTACTCCTCACCACAAATGCTCCTCTCCATCGTTCCCAATTCCTTCCCTATCCCTGCTCGCTCGTTGCCATCCAATCGATAGAGACGAGTCAAGTCAAGGTTCGCAACCTGATATGACGTCATTAATAATGATATCCGGTCAATATTAGCACTCTCCATTAGACAAAATTGCTGTTAGGTTCAAGGTTCATGATGATTGTACATTCTAAAATACATTTCTGCTGCTAATGCATCCGTGAGAAATACCTCGCGGGAAAAAGTTATGTTAAAAATTCTCGTGTCGTGTGCGCCTATTTCTATAAGCAAATAGCATCGTGCATTTCGGTTTCGCCACCGAGACAAAAAGATAAAATATTTTCACTGCCGATATCTGATCGTTCCAACATCTCAAAAATACTATCAATATCTTTCTCTATCTCTCTCAGCCATTGTCTTCGTACACTTTCGATCAAGGGCCAGTCCACTTTACTGGAGACTAAGATCAAAGATCAAAGACCAAAGATCAATCTTCTCACCCTCGTTCGATGGTGTGCCAGTTGATCGTCGAGGTCTTCTCCCGCCAGCAGTCGGGCGCACTTTCCCACGCTCAGAATCTGCAGAGGACGTCTTCGAGAAAAAAAAACTTTCTTTCCCATCTCGAGGAACGTGGCCCATTCGGGTTTCGCGAACACATCAAAAGACCTGGCATCTGCTTTGAGATGATGACGCTGAGGTTCCCTCTTAAAAACATCAACTAACCATCTTGGGCAGATTCCGATCCAGGAAAGCGGGAAGCAGCTTTCTGTCGAGCTCGAATCTGTAGATAAAAAAAAATGTTTTTAAAAAATGTTTTTAAAAAAAATACTGCTTACAAAGGCAACCCTTTCAAAACTCACAGTTAAAATTAATTACAATAATTATTAAATAAATGTATTTTAAAAATAACCTCGTCTGCCACGACTTGACCATGGCTGCCTCTCCCTGCTCTCCGCCGTGTCCAGCCCGCTCTTTGATCAGAAACTGCAAAGATCAGAGGGGAAACGTTATAAAAGGAAGCTATAAATATCGATTAAGCTACACCACATGTGCCAACGTATGTGCAGTGCGCATAGCCCTACTTCTTTTTATGCTATGCGCAATGGCCATGCAATAGAGATGGCATCACTGATATCGCCCTCTCCATTCTGCACGCTTGTCTGACTGACGAACGAGTGTGCAAAATAGAGAGACTGAAATCCGAAAATGCAGCCTAACATAACCCAACCAGAATTTCTGGTTCCTCACACCTCTGTGGATCAATGTTTCACGAGCCTTACAACACTTTGACAATTTTAACAACAATGTTCCTGTAGTCAAACCACAAAAAATAAATACCACTTCTAACCAATTCCTCGCTTCCACATTGTGTTTAAATAACGATTGAATAAATAAAATAAAATAAAAATATTAAAACAAATTAACGACCTCCGTATTGTGAACATTGAGTGTTCCATCCAGCAGCCACTGTCTCAGAAGATTCGAGAAGACGAACATCACCGAGTCAAGCAGGGAAACAACCCTAAAAAAGTAAATTATTTTTATTTTTATAAGTGTATGTGAAAACAAAAGACAGATACCGTATAATTATCAGATATAAGATTTTATTCAAACGACTCTGTTGGCGACAGGAACGCTAGCATTACCGACCCCTCTTCTTTATCAGTCTGACGAAACATGAAACTAACGAGTTTTCAAAAATTCTTTTGCCAATAATTTAATCCAAACATACACCGTCTCCTCCATGATTCTCGTGTTTGCCAAACTCGTGTAATGCAGGTAGAGCTCGTGGAGAATCGTCATTCCTGAAGAAACACATATTTTTTCAATACAAAGTCCCGACTACCGTTATCTTCCGCACTCAAAACAGGGACTACCGTACATTCCCATCGTATATGGCAACAGTACCCTATCTTTCCCGTCTACCGTAATCTACCGAAATCTACCGTACCCTTCATCTGAGGCTGCCTCAAGAGTGCGGCAAGCGAGGCGACTCTGGCCAGTGCGAGCTCCCACTTGCCGGTTACGGCAAAGTCAAGCGAGCGAGTGGTCAAATTGGCTCCGCGCTGGAAAATTGATAGTTGAACGAAATCATTTTTGAAAATATTTATTTTAATCGTAAATTGACGGTGTATTGAATGAGCTAAGGAAATAAGGCGTCGCGCTGACAGGAGAAAATTTTATTTTTTAAATCGTTAAAATAGTTACTGATAATTTGTAGCAGTGAATTTACGTTTCTTCGAATGAACAAAGCTGCTGATAAATTGTCACATCGATTCTCCTCTTCACCATTTCCATATTCCAACATCCATAATCCACTTAGCACTACACCTACAGTAAGCCTACCGTACCTGCTTCTCCAACTCGATGACATCCTGCGTGAAGCGACGACGAGTCTCCTGGATGCCAACGATGAAAGCCTGGGGAATAAATGATTGTATATTAATTAAATAATTGAATTGGAAGGGTGTGCCCATGTTCCCGGTTTATTGATGCTGCAAGAAATGCACAAGTCCTAATGAACCCCGCATATTTCAATGTGTTGAATCCTTTCAGTTGACTATGAAACTCTATTATGAACGCCTGAGAGAGAAACAGGCATTATTCGCATTTTTTTTCGAGACCTAGCTACGGCATCCTATTAAAGCGGCAGGTTTCACAAGAATATTGACTTCTCTTTGAAACATCAAAAGAGGGAGGGAGATGTTTGGGATGAGAAACCTATCAAGCATTGTATGTTCTCACTACGCCTGACATTTGGCGAAACAACAATTCGCGCACTCCTATTTTTCCAATCATCCAAGTCCTCCCCCCAAACCCCTCACCTCAGTCATCAGATCTGATCCCTGGGCGGAGCTCATGTTCATCGCGTGGGCGTGGCTCGCCATCTGCAGCAAACGTAGCACGCGACCCCTCTTGCTGCCGGAGATAGCGCAGCCGGCGGACATTCTGAGAAATTAGATATTTATGATCGGGCGAAATCCACACTGCATTAGTAACACATCGCCGTTCTACTAGTGAAGCAGTTGTGAAACCGCAGATTCACTTGAGCACAGAATGAATTTTAAAATCGCCTAATATTTTCCAAATAGCCGTAAAACTTGAGATATTTACGGTAAAACCAGACTGCGATTCGCACCAGCCGCGCATCGACGGTCTACTGATGAAGAAGCTACGATAGCGCAAACCGGCAGGGGTGAAAGTATCAAATTCGTTTAAAACAATTCCTAATATTCAACACATTTGCCAAATAGCCTTAAAAGTAGAGTTAGCAACTTATCAAAAACCAACTGGATTTGCCAAAAAATAAGTTTGAAAATAAAAATAAGACCTGAACACTCCATCGGAGAGTCTGCAGTAGCTGCTCTGGAATCCATTGAAGGCCTTCACTAAGCATTGGGCCAGAACGTCGTCCGACACCTCTGCAAAGGGATTGGAGACAATATAAGATGAAAATTATGAAGTATCAAGAAAAAAAATATTTTCAGACCTGAGCAACACCGACACACTAAAACCACACACTAACGTTTCCCGTTTCATTCGACAGTTCATCATTTCATGAAGCCCCAATGCACACAGTGTTTCCCACAAGTTTTAAAACATTTCAAAACGAGAAAAAAAACGGGAGAAAAACGGGAGTCTTCACCATTATTGTATCACAACAAGCTTGACTTTGATCCCGCTTAGAAGCACCTATTAACCCGGATCTATATTTTTTTATAATCCAATGCCAGTCTTAAATCTTTTCATCACTCTACAACTCTCTCCATTCTGCACACTCAGTCAAACAGACGAAACAGTGTGCAGAATGGAGAGAGCTTAATCGATTCGTCATCACTACCGTATACCTACCGTAATCACTTCTCACCATTGGCTCCGGCCGCCCTTCCGCACACAATTCCCGCAGCTCTGAGTGTTGCTGCAGTCGCGGAAGGAGGGACGTGGACTACGGTAGGAGCAGTGGAGGAGGAGATCTGACTCACTGGAGAGGACGAGGCGGAGTGACGCAGTCTGCGAGATGATTGATTAATTAATTAAATATTAATTAGACGAATTACGATGATTACGATGGATACGAGTAGGTTAAGTTACGTTTAAAATTCGGTCACATGACATCATTCACTTATCGCTCAAAACTGCAGACAATTAGTCAATAAAATTCCTATTTTGGCGGTAAAAAGCCGTGCTCCACTCACTGCTCATCGTACAGTCGATTGGTGGCAGAGACCGTGGAGGAGGGAGAGAAGTAGGAGGCATGCGTCGTGAAGGTACGATCTCTGAAAACATTTGTAAAATTTAATTTAATAATTTACAATAATAAAAATTATTTTTCCAAAGTTGCCCTGTTCGAAGATGTTCCACAAACTGTACAAGTTCAGGGGAGAACCGCCTATTCAGATGATTAGCTTCCTTATTTCTCGAAATAATTTACCTAGTCATTTCACGTTTCACAATATGCACAAATTATAAGGAAAACAATCTTTGCAATAGCTCACACATTTACAACACACATTCTGTTCGTTATCGCTCTGGGCGTGTTAAATTGTCCCAAAACTAATACCAAAAGTCAATCCCAAAAAAAATTCCAAAATCGCTTACCTCTCCAACTCCAACGGCGATCTCATCGTCGCCCCCGATTCCATACTGAGCAGGTTGGAGCGAGTGCGGGCTGGCAACTGAAGTGGTGATGGTACGTTTTGGAATGTCCATTTTGGAACCCTCGAAGATAGCCGTTTAGGAACCCAAACATAGGTGCCCAGGAGAGTGGCGGATTACGGTATGGGTGCTTATCACAAACTGACTTTATTTATTTTTATTTTTAGAAAGCCAAAGTACCATACCAAATCGATCATACAGTACTACTCATACCTCTGGTGTGACTCACATGACCGTCAGTGTGCACCCATGTATGCACACTGACGGTCATGTTCATGGGTTTTAGAGATTTTAGACTTGATGCACAATCGATGCCAACTACCGTACCAACATACAGTATGACATTACCGTAATCCAAATTGCCGTAACTCGGTAGGTTCCGTGGGTCAGATTTAGTTCCTTGAGTCAAACTTTTTACAAAATGTCTCCAATCGGGCTCAAACTTTACCTATGGTTACCGTAACCTACAGTCTACCGTAACCCTGACTACGGTAGCACATTGGTCTATCGCGAAATGACTTTTTTTTTCGAAATAGTTTTGAAAATTCGGTTCTTTGCTCCAATATGTACTTGTCGAGCATTTTTAAAATTAATATTTTACAAATGAAAATCATGACCAAGTGGTTAACGCGCTGGTCTCGAAATCCCAGAGTTGGGGGTTCGATGCCCGACGCTGCCAAACATCTTTGTCAAGCTTCGGGAAGTCTGAAAAAAGATACGGTAACCCGAAATACCGTATCCAGTTGCAAATCGCGAACTGACTTTTTCCAAAATTAATTTTTTATCATAATTTGTTTTGTCCTTGCACGAGCAACTCGGCAAGCAAATTATTTATACCACTTTACATCCAAAAAATGGCTATGTGGCCACCGCGGGTGATGACACGTTTAGGAAGATACCATTCTGAAAAATTTGATAAAAATGGTCTTAATTAGTTGCTTTTGGTCGGAGAGCTTCAGTTGTAATTTTAATGGAAAACGCATACTCTGCTTTACAAATCATATAACAAGATCTAAGAGTTCCGACGCCCCGGCACCCGGCCTAGGAACTCCCGGCCCGGGAAACTAGCTAGAATTTTCACCGTCCGAGCTGATCCATGTTCAGGACTGTTCGGGCGTTAAAAAGTCAAACTGCTTTCCATTACTTCGGAGCTCTTAGCACTTGTCATATGATTTGTAGAGCAGAGTCTGCTCTTTCGAATGAACATACGGATGAAGCTCACCGACCAAAACTAAAATTTGAAAATTGTCGAAATCGGTAAATTTCCGGACATAATGTCGATCTTTTTATCTCTCACAACAGATTCTTTTGATTTTTGGAGTGGTGTTAGGTACTAGTGCGTAGTTGAATCACTTTTCGGGGATTCTCGGAGAATTGCCGTTTTCAAAAGATACATGACATTTTTCAAAAATCTACCACCTTGATCCAGCGCATGAGCATGGAATGATATCATCAACATAAGAAATGCTTCTCTCTGTCTCCTGATTTGAATAAGTTGGGTTGGCTCTAACATTTTTTGAACCGAGTTATGGCCGTTTTCCGAATCCGAACTTGTTCAAAAATCTCAAAGGATCCGTTACGTTAGCTCAACTGCGTAAACAGTCAAGGAGAGGGGTCGATCGAATACATACAAGATCCCTATTTTATTATCAATTTATAATTAAACACATAGGACACAGGAACACACTCTGAGCTAATGTAACGGATCCTTTGAGATTTTTGAACAAGTTCGCATCCGGAAAGCGGTCTCATAACTCGATTCAAAAAATGCTAGAGCCAACCGAACTTCATCATTCAAATCAGGAGACAAAGAGAAGCATTTCTTATGTTGATGATATAATTCCATGATCATGCGCTGGATCAAGGTGGTAGATTTTTGAAAAATGTCATGTATCTTTTGAAAACGGCAATTCTCCGAGAATCCCCGAAAAGTGATTTAACTACGCACTAGTACCTAACACCACTCCAAAAATCAGAAGAATCTGTTGTGAGAAAAAAAAGATCGACATTATGTCCGGAAATTTACCGATTTCGAAAATTTTTAAATTTTAGTTTTGGTCGGTGAGCTTCATCCGTATGTTAATTCGAAAGGGCAGACTCTGCTCTACAAATCATATTTCGAAAAAAAAAGTCATTTCGCGATAGACCAATGTGCTACCGTAGTCAGGGTTACGGTAGATTACTGTAGGTTTTGGTAGGTAACCATAGGTAAAGTTTGAGACCGATTGGAGACATTTTGTAAAAAGTTTGACTCAAGGAACTAAATCTGACCCACGGAACCTACCGGGTTACGGTAATTTAGATTACGGTAATGTCATACTGTATGTTGGTACGGTAGTTGGCATCGATTGTGCATCAAGTCTAAAATCTCTTAAACCCATGAACATGACCGTCAGTGTGCATACATGGGTGCACACTGACGGTCATGTGAGTCACGTAGTACTGTATGATCGATTTGGTATGGTACTTTGGCTTTCTAAAAATAAAAATAAATAAAGTCAGTTTGTGATGAGCACCCATACCGTAATCCGCCACTCTCCTGGGCACCTATGAACCCAAAGGAGCGGGAAAACGATTTTTAATCCTCTTTTGAATACCGGTGGCTAGCAATTCAACATCGGAGAGTATAAAAACGTCACCTGTATTAAAAAATAAGGGTTCTAAATCATCTTTCCATTTTTTTGGGAGGGTTCCTAAACGGTCATCTTCGAGGGTTCCAAAATGGACGTTCCAAAACTTACCATCACCAACTGAAGTATAAGTACGGTATTCAGGCCATCAATACTACCCAGTCGTCGAGCCAACAGCATTCCCTAATCCTACTGTAATATTTGATGAATATTACCATAACCGACCTCTAGTACCACATTCCTACCTTTGATCCTACCGTACTCTTATGCTACAGTATCCCTCAATTCTACCGTACTCCTATGCTACAGTATCTCTCAATCCTACCGTACTCCTATGCTACAGTATCCCTCAATCCTACCGTACTCCTATGCTACAGTATCCCTCAATCCTACCGTACGCCTATGCTACAGTTTCCCTCAATCCTACCGAACTCCTATGCTACCGTACCTTGGGCGCTGCATCTCTCGCCGCGACTGCTGCATTGAAGGAGCTGCCAAAAGGACGAGCGAAGGGAGTGATCGAGGAGGGAGTGAGGGAGGAGGCTAGTGCGGTCGAGGCAGTCGAGTAGGGAGAGCCCATGTCACCCTGAATCAGGCCCGGGATGGGTACAGTAAGAAAATGATACCGTAACCTAGGTTGTCCTGAATCAGGCCGTTGTGTACAATAACATGATATCGATTGATACCGCGGCCCAAGTTAATATAAATTAGGCCCAGATAGAGATAAATTAGGCCCAGATATATACCGTAACCAAGAGGAGGGATACCGTACCGTCAATTCGCTTCGGACCCTCGATCGGGACGCGGATCTCCTCTGGAAGTGGGGAGAGCGCGAACCCGCATTGGTCAGTTGCTGCTGCAATATTTGAGTTTCATGATTCTTCCAAATGAAATCTTTTAGTATTAAAATATGGTACGATCGTTTCATAGGTTTAAAAATAAATTTTTGCTGCAAGAATTGAGTTTAGATTCATGTTTTTTTTTAAAATCGTATTACGGTGTTGACAATAGGAATTTTTTTTATAATTGAGGACGGATACTATTCTTTTTTTTCTTCAGAAACTGAGCAAAAGAACAAACTATGAAAGTAGGCCGATCAGAGTTTCAAAGAGTGATCATAATCGAAAATATTTATAAACCAACAGTGGATACGAATCCTCTCTTCGGTGGAATGGCCGGCGGCTCTTTCTCCATCCCGAGAGGCAGGCGCTGTGGCTCGCGAATGTACTAAATTAAAATATTAATATTATTAAAAATAAAACACTTAAAATATTTTTCTTGTTTCCCACATACAAATCGAGACTAGTTGTTTTCGTTATTTCTTCTGCATTCTGTGCAACATCAAATAGTCGGACAGTTTCAGATTCAAAATTAGGATTATGAAACTATGATTTGAATGATACCATAATTTATAGCATCTCAAAATCGAATGATATACTTGACGCGGATAATATTTTTAATAAAAAAATAATACCTTCTTAGCCATAATGAGTCCATCCGCTATGTATAGGCCACGATGGATATCTCTCGCATTCTCAAAGAATTAAGAGTGACTTTCTGAGTCAGTGAACATTTTTTTTTGTGCAGATCGTTGGCAAAGTGAAAAAAATGTTTTTTTTCCCCAAAATGTGTGTGGTGGTAGTACTCGGTGAGTGTTGCTCATGCGCCACTGGTTTAGTGTTCTAGATCGTACTCCGCTAAATGGCGGAAGTTTTAAAAAAAAAACTACCGTAACCCAACCGACTTTGCTCTTTCGCAATCGTTTCAATAAAGGCATATCTTCAAAATTACGCAATATTCATGAGCTCAAATATACCAAGTTTCATCCTGATTGGATTGAAATTCATCGAGAAAAACGATTTTTCGAAAAAAATTCTAACTTTCAATTACAGATTTTTTGGTTTCCAAACAATGAGCACTTTTTATTTGATAAATCAAACGAGCAACCATTCTTCTACACTGTGTTCGAAAATTGTGAAATACAATTGTGAACGCCGGCTGACATAAATTTAAGACAACAGCCCACTCGTTGAAAAATCAGTTCATGATAGGCCAATCTACCGTATTTTTAAGAAACTGAAAACCACCTGGTTGTATCTTTTTGGTCTAAATTTGTTATTATTTCAATATTTCTCGTGTATTGTTGTTGCCACGATGTGAAAAAGCAGACAGTGACTTTAAACTGGAAGAATATAAATGATGAAAGCTGTTTGTATGATTCTTCTTTCCTATCATGAAGTGATTTTTCAACGTGTGGGCTGTCGTTTTAAATTTATTTCAGCCTGCGTTCACAATTGTTCTTCACAATTTTCGAACACAATATAGAAGGATGGTTGCTCGTTTGATTTATCAAATAAAAAGTGCTCATTGTTTGGAAACCAAGAAAACTGTAATTGAAAGTTTGAAATATTTTTCAAAAAAAGTTTTTTCTCGATGAATTTCAAACCAATCAGGATGAAACGTGGGGTATTGAGCGCATGAATATTGCGTAATTTTGAAGATAAGACTTGATTGAAACGATTGCGAAAGAGCATAGTCGGTTGGGTTACGGTAGTATTTTGAAACGTTCGCCATTTAGCGGAGAAGCCACTAGAACACTAAACCAGTGGCGCATGAGCTAGACTCGACAAGTACTATCACTACACACATTCTGGGCGAAATCGATTTTTTCACTTTGCCAAGACTATTTTCACTGGGTCAGAAAATCACTCTTAAGATTATAATCGAAGATATTAAGCATTTCAAAATCGAATCTATTGTGCGTTCAAAATCGATGAGACCTCAAGTTACCGAATTCCCAACATCCGGATAAATAAATTATTTTAATTTAAAACGATCCCTACATCATTTTCAGAAGAAGAAATGTCTCGATTGCCCATGAGCATGTCAAGCGACCTCAATTGGTAAGCCGGCAGATCTCTCCATTCTGCACACTATCTAGACGATTGACAGGAGTGTGCAGAATGGAGAGCGCTACTATTCGATCCGTCATCCCTACCGTATACCTTGAGTGCCTCGATACTCTGGGAGAGTTGCTCCACGCGCCTTTCGCCTGTCGTTCTGTGCCTTTCTAATACTGAAAAATGAATAGATCTACCATAACCATTTGGACTGGATCCCTTGGAATGGATCCCGAATGATCTACCATCACCACTTGGAGTGGATCCCTGAGGATCTGCCATCACCACTTGGACTGGATCCCAAATGATCTACCATCATAACTTGGACTGGATCCCTAATGATCTAACATCACAATTTGGACTGGATCACGAATGATTACACTCACAATTTGTACTGGATCCCGAATGATCTACCATCACCACTTGGAATTGATGTCTTGGAATGTTCACTCACCATTCCCCTTGTATTTCTCTATTCTCCCTTCAGCAACCTCTTTCTCGTAAACTCCTTGCGAATCGATCGCGTTCGCCAGCAACCGAGGATCGGCTGGAATACAATTAGTGATGCCGGATTGACTAGTAGCTCTCTCCAATCTGCACACTCCCCGTTTAAACCCCGATCTTTAAGAAATTTGGACACAACAAATTGCACATTACTCAATGCTATCGTTTAAAATATGTATATAATAATACTTAAATGTAAGTCAGTCATGTTATTATGCTCATCCATAGCTTGTACTTGATTCGGGGCGATTCTCTTCTATTCCTGACTAAGAAACCATCAACAATTCGATGCTCACCATTGAGCGAGAATGCCCGAGACACTTCCGCACACGCCTCGACGAGCGAGGGAGGCCCGGAGGACATCTTCAACCATTGTTTTCATTCATATTAGTTTGAAATACGGGTCACGGTCTCTCCATTTTGCACACCCTCTTGCAAGATCAGAGTGTGCAAAATGGAGAGACCATGGCCAAACTCTATTTCAAATAGAATTAAAATTAATTCTTTATTTGTAGGTATCACAATAACGTCACAACGTGTTTCTCTCTGCAAGTCCCCCTTCGCATACAAAAGTTTATCAACGACGATTCGTACAACTGCAAACAACCATGATTCTCGGGAAAGTTAAAACTTCAAGCGCTTACAAAATTCAACAAGGATAATCATGAGATGAGTATCTTGGATGGAAACATTCATAAATAGTGGGTGATTGGAAGGAAAGACGGGAAGAGCCCAGGAGACGGAATCGGACACTGCACACGAAGATGAGGCGGACGACTCCCCCGATGTCACCTGTAATTATTTATTTATTTAAAAAAAATTACTGTCTTTACTATAGAAGACGGGATTTTAAGCATTTCTAATTTATTTACTCTGATTGACTGGTTGAATCACATCAATGACTGGTAAGAATGTCTAAAGGTGGATTATCGAGAGATGTGATCTCATGTGATTTAGAATACGACTGGGCTGAACTATCAAGCAAAATCCAGCTGGGAACGAATCCCGTCTTCTACAGTAGAGTCGAATGATTGAGTAAATGCTAGAGGGATATGAAAAGTAATGAAGCGTATTCGAACCTGGGCTAGTTCTTCTTGAATCCGAACTTTTTGCGTTCATAGAACAGATCCGTCTTCGCACTGCCCAGGTTCACGATCTTCGGACAGCCATCGCGATCCTGAATATATATATATTTTTTTTTAAAGTTGAATAAATATTTATCAGAAATGGTGGTGCAGTATACTCGCGCTGGAGGAGAACCCGGGTTTTCCTGCTCAGGCAACATATCCTCGCGGCTTGCACAATCTCTATGGCACCAACTAACATCAATCTGGTTGCAATTAAATAAATAAATGAAAATAAACTATTAAAATCATTTAAATAACACCTTCTCCATGATGGTGCACTCCTTGCAGTAGTATGCATCGGAGACGCCCGCGCCACCGCAGATCACGCATCTGAAACGATATATTTTTATTTTACAAGAAATAATTTCTGAAAAGATTGCTCGCTTTAAAAAGCACCAGGAGATCTCATGCTTCACATAATCGATAGCCATGAATGGCAAGAATATCATACGAATTTATGGTGTTTCAAGGGAAAGCATAAACTCAGAAATCATACTATAGGCTATTTCACATAGTCATACTCAACTAGAGATCGAAACAATCACGTACTGAGTCAGTACAACTGATAAGTCAGGACAAAATGATATAAAAGTTAACGAACCGGCCCTGGTACGATCCGTAGTTGCACTCGTCGCAGATTCGCACGAGCGTGCACGGACGCACGTACGAGTCGCAGACGACGCAGCGACCATCGCCTAGAAAGTAATAACTAAGTTAATAATATAGTGAAACAAATTTTAAAACGAGAGCCGAGAAATGTGTAAAAACTTATCAGAATCAGACCACGATTAAATAATTCAATAAGTGATTCAGTTTTACCAAGATAGCTCGGTTAACAATAACCTAGAGGCATGGAAAGTATTAGCATAGGTAAGCACTAAGCAAGGGAAGTAGCATAAACAGGATCTGGGCTGCTGAAGAAGTCGGAATCGACAGAAAGACGTTAACCAGCGGATTTGAAATAAGGATGATGACTCACACTTGTCGCACAGTCTGCCGATGGCGACGCCCGGCTGCTTGCGACAGAAGATGAGATCGGGATGGTGCTTGGCCATCCCCTACCTACAAAAGACAGCGATATAGGCCAAAATACACAGGGGAGCGTCGATGAAACGAGTCAAAATAGCCAAAGAGCATACGCTGAACATGTCGCGAATAACAACGAATAGCAATAATAAGTTTAATTAGCGTAAATAATCGGAAAACAGCGCGATTTCGAAAATTGCTTGAAAAATTTGAACAGCCGTTGAGTGGTCCCAAAATGCTAAGCGTTATTGTTTATTTTCGATTACGGTAAGTCGCGCGTCAAACTTTCCAGCACTTGCGACGACGGCGATTTATCGATTTATGTTAATTATTTCGTGCTAATTATTGCTTTATCCGTGGAGTCATCGTCGTGACGCATTCGGCGGGGGCAATTCCACCGCTTTCAGGTAGTAGCCATGGCTCTGACCCGGGACGTGAAGATGCCATCGGATGCGGAGCTCTCGGTTCAGGAGATCACCCTCTCCACGCCGTACCTGAAAGCGGTCGCGCCTTACATGCACATGCACTGCGAGAATGAGATCAAGGTGAGCTGTTTTTATCCAATTATGAAGCGAGAATCGCCCTTGTTGAGGGTTCTCTTCAAGTTTCTATTATGTTGCTGTCAAAGCTCCGAATCAAGGTTTTCTTGCAATAGTTTAACGTTTATTCATAGGAGTACATGCTCCGCCGTCGTGAGCTCGAGGACCCTCGCGCCACGCTCAAAGAGGGTATGGCATTTCGCTCATTTTCGATCTCCTCTGTTAATCTCAAAATGGCTTTTATATCCACGTATTTTTCAATCTGTCGTCCAGCTCTTCTGTTGGGGCGCGTTCTAAATGTACGTAGTCCCACCTAGCAGCCTACGCCAATTCGCTAGCGACTGTCAAAGCATTTTATGTCGCCTACCGTACCGATGACATACCGTAATCTGTTCCGCTCAGGAGCCGCGGTGACCGCGTGCGGCGTGCGCTTCCTGCAGTCGCTGAAGTCGACGTGCGCCGACCAGACGAAGCAGTTCGCCGACTGCATCGACCAGGGATCCGCCAAGCTATACGTCGCCAAGTGAGAATATTTGAGAGGAAATAAATACTATTTTCAATAAATTGCATAGAAACATTCTATAATAGAATTTCTATCGAAGTATAGACCAAATCAAACAAAGCGTATCTCGCTTAGAAATGTATAGCTTGTCGGATCCCCTAATATCGAAATTAGCGTATTGTTTTAAAAAAATGTCGCAAACGTTATGTATACGCGAGTTCGGGATGAATTTATTTCTGCGGGTTTTTTTTGGACTGACCAGAGATCCACCAAGCCATACGTCGCTAAGTGAGATGTGCCTCGAATTTAAACTTGTATGCTTGATCGGGGTAATGCCCCTGATATGGTTGAGTTTCACATAAAGATTATCGCGTTTTTAGTGAAGTTGTTCTTTCTATAATCTAAATTTCTCTCCAGATGCCGTGACGAGCAGTCGAAGATGGACAAGTGCATCGAGGAGCTCCTGCACATCGCTGTCAGTTTGATTTTTTTATTACAAATTTTAAATTATAAACAAATCTATTGTCGTCTAATCTTTGGACGTGCTATATTTGTTTATTTTGAGCTAAAAATATTGCTCAATATATCGAGAGAATTATTACTATTCAGATGTTGGTAACCATCCTCTATCATGTTCCAGGATTCCTTAATCTCCTCAACTCCTTAGTTGTGGTGGCTCTGTAGTCGTGAATTTTCAAAACAATTAAATGTATTATTTATATATTTAATCGTGTATTTCCTTTCAGCGTCCCAAGCTCGGTTACTTCTCCAAGCCGAAGGCCCACGAGTCCGCTCAGCCCAAGCCCGGTATTTACTTATTTTATTTGCACTAATTCTTTTAATGTAAATTTTAATTGGATAGGCTCTGATCGAATCGAACATTCGCTCTATTTTACGAACGTTTGTGGTCATTATTTATAATTCCAATATCCCACTTGGCTTCGTTTTACATTAAAATCCATACCTTGACCTTCAAGTGCAGATTTATTTGTTTATTTAAAATTATTTTTAATGTCATTTTTTTCCATTGCAGTAATCGTCCAGCGTGACTACAAGGCCGAGGCTGCAAAGGTTGGTATTTTTGAAAATATTTTTGTTACAATGAATATATCAATCAATTCAGAAGCTGTTGAGTGCTTTCTAGTGATATTTTCAGTTAAAAAAATGCGAATTTATTTCTTTGAAGGCGGTTATATCCCCAGAACGCTTATATCATAAATTCAAAAAATTCCCTTGAGATTGGGGTTTCGCATCGGTTCCATAAACTGTTTCAAGTAAATCTTTCAATGGTCGTGTTACCGTTGATGACAAATCTGAAATCTCATTTCGTGCGCTCAAGTTTCTCTGACCAACGAGAGATTCGAAATGCGGAGAGTCCGATGCCGATTTGTCATCACTAATTGTGACTGCATATAATCTTCTCTGTGGGTATCTTTCACAATTGGTTTAAAGCTAGTTTTGTTAATTTTACGTTCTTATTAGTGCTTTCGCAAACTACCTCTCTCCATTTTGCACACAATAGTCACTGACCGCCCAGAGAGTGCAGAATGGAGAGATCTATTGCCAATCCGGTAACGACATAACAGTATTGTTTATTAGCGATGACTAATCGGAACCCGACTCTCCTCAATTCGCGGTATCTCTTGTTTCTTTGACACGCGAAGTGAGGAGAGTTTATCCCGAATTGCCATTACTTTAATTCTGATCCTGCTCGCTACAGGTGATCGACTCGCTGCCCGAGGAGTACCACCTGCGCTCCGACTACCGCCAATACAAGGACTGGCGCTACAACATTGCCGAGTCGTAAGCTCCGCCCCCTCTGCTAGGCTCCGCCCCCTTTCCATCCGCGAGCCCTCGTGTGTAGCTCCCCGTAGAGGACAACACGCCCTCCTTTTTTCTGGTGTAGATGTAACTAGAGTTATTATTTTCGCGATCTGAATGTGTTCTGAGATAAAGAGATGTAAATGAACAAGAATCGTGTCGATTGATGAACAATGAATGAGGTTACACTAACCCGACAGTATTTGCATGCACTGTAATGACGTTGTGATTTATTTTCTGTCTAACCTTGCACGCACTGTAGTCTTGTCGAGTTGAATGGTTGCTCTCTCCATTTTGCACACTCAATGTTAGAGTGTGCAGAATGGAGAGAGCACTAGTCGATCCGTCCTAGTTACAGTATCCCCTACCGAAGGTCAGATGGTCGTCCGTGATGATCCAGTGATCGAAAAATGGCGCCAATTCGACTGGGAGTCGTTGCAGGTTGGCCCGTTGATTGCATGCTTCATGCAGAGTATGACTGATGTTGCGAATGTGAAATCGCAATCCCGCCCACTTGCATTTTCGTTAAAAAAAAACCAACTGCATCACGAGTGAAAGATGTTTAGGTATCGTACCAAGTAGTAGTTACAGTACCTCCACCGATCTGATACTCTATAGACCAAAATGGTTACAAATTAACGAAGTGAAAGAGATACCGTACCCTAGTAATTGATGAAGTACCTCTTCGCATATCGATGCGCAGGCGTATCTCGACTAGATACCGTACCCCCGCTTTGATCGATTCTAGCGTATTTGACGGAGATTCGTGCTCTCCCCAATCTGCACACTCTGCTCCGATCAGAGAAACGAGAGAATTTGCTTAATGGAGAGAGCTTCTGTTCGATATAGTTCCCCAGTTTCCATCGCGTCAATCCCTGAATTCCAGGGGTATCTCGACGGGGAGATTCGTGCCCAGGAGAGCCGTCAGTCGGCCGCGGAAGAGGGCAAGCATCGCCTGCTCACGGAGAGCACCAAGTACAGAGAGACCACGGATAAGGTACGGTAGTCAGTTACAATTGTTGAGCCGGTTACGGTAGTTCAATAGGATACGGTAATTGAGGACCAAGTACTGAGGGACTATGGATAAGGTACGGTAGGGAAGGAGCATCGATTAGTTTGCGGTAAGTCACCTCGACTGCGGTGCCGATAAGCATAGGAAATTACCGTACTCGAATAGGTTACGGTATAGAAATTGGATCGCGCATGACCGTAAATGTTCCGGGGTCGAGGGTGCTTCTGTAATCGGTTAGGTTGTGATGATTAAAATCGTTATTCTTGGGCAAAATTATTTTAAATTTCCTTGCGATTATTGTGTTTCATGTCCACTATGTAGTACTTGCCGGGTAATGTTTGAAATTAGCTGAAGCCACCGACCTCAAAAATAGAATAAAAATTTCCGCTTCCTTTCTTCTACTTATTTCGGCCCCGTAATGTACGGTACGGTTATTGAGCGGATTACTGTAAGCCATTAGGCTACAGTAGGCCACCTTGGTTGCTGAATAGCTGAATACAGTAGTCGAGCATCTTGAAATATTGGACTTTCATGCGAGTAATGTGCTTCACGTTCACTATGTAGCTGTTGTGGGGGGGGGGGGGGGGGGGGGGAGAATGTCTGTGATTTGTAACGATTAGCTGTTGTTTGGAAAAAAGTTGAATTATTCCCCTATCCCAATCTTCCTTTCAATTATTTTCGCCCTTCCCATGATGGGCAGTGGTGAGCTCAAAAGGGTGAATTGTCCGGGCTGCCCCGAAATTTTCGAGAAAAAGAGGTTTGTGCTGCCCCGAAATCTGTCGGTTAGCCCTTCCTTCGCCGGGCTAGCCGCAAAATCACCCTCCAAACGTCCGGGCTCCCCCGAAATGGAAACATAGACCTTTCCAAGCTCACCAGTGATGATGGGAAGGGCGTTCCAATCTCCCCCCCCCCCCCCCCCCCCCCCTTATTTCGATGCATGGTTGACTTTGACACGACTGAATGTCAGCCGATAGATTGCTGTAGGTGATTTTAATCTCGCGCGCGATTAATGTGTTTCATGCCCGCAATGTAGTTGTTGTGGAATAATATCTGAGATCGATTGGGGATTGTATTTCACATTTATTTATCGTTTGGAAGGAAAGTAGTAGATGATTCCCCGATACGTTTCCTCTATCTCAATTATTTTACGCCCTTCCTATCTGAATCTATTTCCCTCTTATTTCGATGCATGGGAACTGCTTGGCACAGCCTGACACGACTGATTGGAGTGGGGGGAGGCCGATGAATTAGTCCCAAAAGATCATTGATAAGGTACGGTAATAATAGAAGGCGTTGCTGAAATCGACCAGGCTACAGTAGATCAGGTCGATTGCGGTTTCCGATAGATTACTTTAGGCTGTGGTCGCGGCGGAGTGAATCATGTCGCATGCGAGGAATGTGTTTCATGTCTACAGTTTAGTTGTTGTGGGATGATATCTGAGATCGCTTCGACTGTTCGAGTCTGTTCGAGTCCACATTAATTTATCATTTGGATAGAAGAATAGTGGATGATTCCCCGATGTTTTCCTCTTCTATTTTAATTTTTTTTCGCCCTTTTCATCTGAATCTCTCCCTATTATTTCGATGCGTGAGAGCTAGTAATGACAAAACGGCCTTTCGGGTAGCCGGCTTCAACCCGGCATTTTCAACGGGGAAACCGGCTTGCCGAGTCCGTTTTGTCATCATTAGTGAGAACTCTCTGACACGACTGATCGGCGATAGATTACTGTAAGGACGGGGTGATTTGCGTCTCGCTTGCGAGTATGGTGTTTCATGTCCTGAATGTATTATAGTAAACGTGGGATAATATCTCAGATCACATCGAGCGTTGTAGTCTCCATTAATTTATCATTGGTAGAGAAACTAAACTAGGCTGATTCACTTGTTCCGAATTTTCATCGCTCGTGCGAGTAATGTTTTTATGGCCACGATGTAACTGTTGTGGAATAATGAGTATGATTTGTACAACGCATCTCTTGAAAATTAAGTGAAGCCTTTTGGAAATAAAAAAAAAAGTAGAATGATTCCCACCTTCCTCTATTTATTTCCGCCCGTCCCATCTCTCCCGCTTTTGAGAACCTCTGACGCGACTTATTGACAACCGATAGATTACTGTAAGGATGGGTTGATTCGCGTTTCGCATGCGAGTAATGTGTTTCATGTTCTGAATGTAGAGGGTGTGGGCTAATATCTTAGATCACATCGAGCGTTGTAGTCTGCATTACTTTATCGTTGGAAATGAAAAAGAAACCTGGCTGATTCCCTGGTTCCGAATTTTCATCGCTCGTGTGAGTAATGTGTTTTATGTCCACGATGTAACCGTTGTGGAATATTGTGTACGATTCGATCCCGATATCTCTTTAAAATAAAATAAAATACTTTTGGAATTAAAAAAAGGTTGAATGATTCCTACCTTCTCTTCCTCTACTTATTTCCGCCCTTCCAATCTCTCCCTCTTTCGTATCGTGGGAACCTATGGCGTGACTAATTAACTGTCGAGAGGCTGTGGGGACGGGATCATTTCCATGCGGCTATTGGGTTTCACGTCCATTTTATAGGTGCTGTGGTATAATACGTGTGATTTCTCTCCCATCATTCTGAAAATACAAATTTAATTGGACCTGAAAAGAACGTTGAATCATTCACCGGTTCCATTACCATCTTCTTTCAATTATATTCACTCTTCTCATCTCAATCTCTGCCCCTTTTATTTCGATGCGTGGGAACTCCTTGGCACAACTGTTTGATAGCCGATAGATTTGCTGTAGGGACGGGATGATTTGCGTCTCGGTCGCGAATAATGTGTTTCACGTCCACTATTTAGTTGTTGTGGGATGATATCTGAGATAGCTTCGAATGTTCTGTTCTAGTCCACATTAATTTATCGTTTTTATAGAAGAATGGTGGATGATTCCTCGATTTTTTCATCTTCTATTTTAATTTTTTTCGCCCTTCACATCTTACTCTCTCATTTTTATTTCGATGCGTGGGAACCTCTGTACAGCCTAGTACAACTGATTGGAGTGGGGGAGGCCGATGAATCCGTCGAAATCAGTCCAAAAAGATCATTGATCAGGTACGGTAATAGAGGGCGTTTCTGTAATCGATCAGACTACTGTAGGTCACCTCGATTGGGTTTTCGATAGATTTTTGTAAGCTGTAGTCGCGGCGGAGTGAATCATATCGCATGTCCCATATATTCCCCTCACCCCTCCCCCTCCTTCAACAATCGTCAAGTAAATCTACATCAACCCTTCCCCTTCCCCCTCCTATTAGTCCCCCCTTTTAGAGATCTATGAAATTGGTTCCGGAGTATAGTCTACCTGGTGTCTCCTCCTCGGTTTCCCTCTCCCAGAAGAAAGACAGATGGAACCAGCGGATTAGATCTTCGTATTTATACTTGCTCCCCCCAATTATCCATCTTATCCTCATTGAGAGGAGAGTCACATCGTTCTTGTCATAATCACATCATTATTTTACTACCGTATCCCGTTGCGCCTCGAGCGTAGATAAAATAAATAAATGCGAGTAATGTGTTTCACGTCTACAGTTTAGCAGTTGTGGGATGATGTAGTGTGATCTGCCCAGCTTAGCTATTTGAAAATATAAAAAAAAGCGTTGTATGATTCCCCGGTCCCAGTCTTCTTTCAATTATTTTCGCCCTTCCAATTTTAATTTCTCCTTCTTATTTTAATGCGTAGGAACTCCTTGGCACGACTGGTTGACAGCCGATAGATTTACTGTAGGGACGGGATGATTTGCGTTTTGCATGCGAGTAATGTGTTTCATGGCCACAATTTAGCTGTTGCGTTAAATCGTCTGTAATTAATCTCGGTCATAGAAGGAAAATTTGGATTATTTCCTAGTCGCATCTTTTTTCAATTATTTTCGCACTTCTTCCATATTAATCCCTCCCTCTTATTTCGGCGCGTGGGAAAACCTGGGCACAGGTCGGCACGGCTGATTGGGGTGGGGGAGGCCGATAAATAATTCCAAAAAGATCATTGTGCAGGTACGGTAATATATGGCGTTATTATAATCGATCAAGTTAAGGTAGAATCGTGTCGCACGCGAGTAATGTGTTTCATGTCTACAGTTTACCTGTGGTGGGGTTATGCCTCAGATCACGTTGCGAGAACCGTCCTACAAACATTTATCTCATCGAGAATTAAGAAAAAGAATCACTTGCTAAAAAAGGTTCCTGTTTTAAAAAAGAATCGAGCATGCGACTATTGAGTTTCGTGACCACAACATAGTATCATAGTTGTAGGATAATACCGGTGTTTGCATTCGCCTATATAGTGGAAATTAAAATTCAATTGGAATTGGAAAACGTTGAATGATTAGGACCAATAGCCCTTACACTCAATTATTTTCGCCCTTCCCATCCGAATCTCTGCCCCTCTTATTTCGATGCGTGGGAACTGCTTGGCACAGCCTGACACGACTGATTGGAGTGGGGGGAGGCCGATGAATTAGTCCCAAAAGATCATTGATAAGGTACGGTAATAATAGAAGGCGTTGCTGAAATCGACCAGGCTACAGTAGATCAGGTCGATTGCGGTTTCCGATAGATTACTTTAGGCTGTGGTCGCGGCGGAGTGAATCATGTCGCATGCGAGGAATGTGTTTCATGTCTACAGTTTAGTTGTTGTGGGATGATATCTGAGATCGCTTCGACTGTTCGAGTCTGTTCGAGTCCACATTAATTTATCATTTGGATAGAAGAATAGTGGATGATTCCCCGATGTTTTCCTCTTCTATTTTAATTTTTTTTCGCCCTTTTCTTCTGAATCTCTCCCTATTATTTCGATGCGTGAGAGCTAGTAATGACAAAACGGCCTTTCGGGTAGCCGGCTTCAACCCGGCATTTTCAACGGGGAAGCGGTGATTAAACTCGGCTACGATAGACCGACAGATCACAGTGGTCAAACAGATAGTATAGAAATAGATGATTTCCGTTTCGCATGCGAGTAATGTGTTTCAGTAATGCCCTGAATGTAGTAGTTGTGGGATAATATCTCAGATCACATCAAGCGATGGATTCTGAATTCTTTTATCATTAGAAATGAAAAAAAATAAATTAGGACGATACTCTTGTTCCTTATTTTCATCGCTCGTGCGAGTAAGGTGTTTTACGTCTACAATTTAGTTGCTGCGGAATGATATCTGTGATTTTTCTTGAATAGCGAAGAAAAATGAAAATTAAATTGGAATTGAAAAATAAAACGTTGAATGATTCCCGACCTCATCCCTCTTGCTCTCAATTATTTTCGCCCTTCCCATCCGAATCTCTGCCCCTCTTATTTCGATGCGTGGGAACTCCTTGGCGCAGCCTGGCACGACTGATTGCAGTGAAGGGAGGCCGACGAATAACAATGGGAGAATCGTGAAAGACACTCTGATTCCTTCCCAACTTTAATTCGCACGCTCATTGGTACGTCTAGTCGAAAGTACAAGAGACTAATTGTCTCTGATTTGGTGCTGAATTGTCCTGAGAACATCACAATTTGTGTTTCATGGATGCTCTTCTTTATTTACGTTCCTCACTCAATTATGGTGGGACGTAGTGACGACGGTTGACCATCCTCTATTCGCTTTTTTCTTGTTTCTCAAACTTCCGAGATAGCGCGCTAATCGAGGAGAGTCGTTTCCGATTGGACATCACCAGTAGAAGGACGAAGGACGATTGCATTTGTCTCCCGATCTGGCGTCTCGCCCGAATCCTATTGCTCCCTTTCCTCTCCTTCCCTCTCCTCGTTCGATCATTTAACGCTTCTCCCCACTCTCTCTCTCCATCCATCTCTCCCTCTTGCAAACCATCCAAGGATTCATTAAGAGGGGCCGAGAGGAAGGAAGGGAAGAGGAGATACGATAGGGGCAGATTGATTGGCGCAGATTGAAACACATAGGGATGTAAATTCGGTTTCGACTCTCTCCGTTCCGCACACTATCTCGCCGGTCAGAGAAACGAGAGATTGTGCAAAATAGAGAGAGTCGATGATCGAAACGACATCATTAATGAGCATTAATTACGGTTGTTTATTGATTGGCGACCGGATGCACTCACTAGATCGCTTGACTCGAACGGAGAAATACCATGTAATATCACTGAAGCAACGAAGCACCTGCTCTCCTGGAACAGCCCCGATTTACACAGGGGAGGAAAAGAAAGGGGGACGGAACTTCTTTGGAACCTTTTTTGGAACCTTTGTAAAGAAAGATTGTAGATGATTCTAAGATTCTTGTTATCGTCTATCTCAATTATTTTTTCACCCTTCCTATCTGAATATTTCCCTCTCACTAGACGTGTCAAGTCGAAATAAGAGTGGTTATTATCAGGGCTTATTTCGTTTCTATAACCGTAATTTTCCAAAATGTTCTGATTTGACCAGAATTGGTTGTGCCGAAAACCTTATTTCCGCTTTGGAAAGAGATGCCTCTTTACCATAGAAAGTGCGAGTAAACGGAACAGATCAATTGAGAACCCCCTCCTTTTCCCTGTCTTCCTCTCATCTTTCCTTCTCCTCCTTCTCATTATTTGATATGCTTGAGCACACCCCCTTTCCTTCTTTCCCGGGAGAAGAAGCGGGAAGGGAGAGGGCGATATCAATTCCGGACGTCGATTTCGACCCTCCAATTTCCGGTTTTCGGGAGGTTTTGCGCGCATATTTCAGGCCCCTAATTCAGGGAGGCCCTGATTGCCCTTTGCGTTGACGTGAATCTCGGGCCTTGATCGGAAAAGTGGTCGGGTGAGAAGTCAGGGCTATTATGGGCAAATCTGAATTCGACTCTCCTCGTTTTGCGTGCTCTCTATTTTCTCTGACCGATGAGAGAGCACGCGAATTGAGGAGAGCCTAGTTACGATTAGCCATCACTAGTCAGGGTCCTGATTTCACATGCCTCGAGTCGAGATCCCCTCCCTTCTTCTCCCTCCCCTCCATTCGATTCTATTCTCCCTTGTGTGGCTCTGATGGGAGGGGGGGGGGGAGGAAAGGAGGGGGATCGAAGGGAAGAGAGGGAGAGATCTCGAGGAGAGAAGTCGACGAGAGACGAGAGATTGAGAGGAGGGAGAAGGGAAGGAGCGAAACGAGAGAGTGTGCTGAATGGAGAGAGTGGTTGGAAAGCCGTTAGACCGACCACAAGTACTCACTCACTAGTGATGCCCCGAATCGAGACTGTCTCTCCTCAATTTGCATGCTCTCTCACTGGTCAGAGAAGCGAGAGAGCGTGCGAAACGAGGAGAGTCAACCAGACACAACTACTACTCACTATGCCTGATCGATTGGGAAGACTGAAGCAGCGAAGGGGAGGGAAGGGAAAGGAGGGGAGAGTGATGGAGAGAGATGGATCCCCCCATAGATGGAAGTGGGGCGATGTGAACGATGCATGATTCTGGGTATGGACTTTTGGACTTATGCCGGGTCGAATATTATAAATTTACAAAATGCTCTGGGGACTAAATCGTTCCGGTGATAACAAATTACAGATTACACGCCTAAACGTAGTTATAATTATATTTTCTGTGTTCCGTTAGCGCGAAACCTCCACTTGAAGCTAATTAGGAATCCAACGAATTAAGGAAATAAAAATAAATGTACTAAAACGCCAGAAAATGGTAGAGCCGGAGAATAGACAACCACAAAACATGAGCGAAAATCCCGATCTCGGCATGAAAAATGGTGGTATGGTTTTCAAATTATAATAGTTACCCTCTCCATTCTGCTCACTATCTCATGTCTCTATCCGACTAGAGTGTGCAGAATGGAGAGAAGACTATTCGATCCGGAAACACTGCTAGTCGCTAGTATTATTCTGAAGAGCCAAGGGCAAACGTTCGATCAGCAGGGCAATTATCTCCCACCCATACGCTGCCGATTTTCGAAAAGAATCGTCTGTCATATCTCGATTCGGCCCCATTTGATCCAGTCCAATCCCTCATCCATTCCAAGCCCCTCTCAACCCCCCTCAAATGTAGTCATTGGGACAGCTGGAAGTGAATGGCGAGGAGGCCCGAAGACTGATTGGTTCGGATCTCAAGCCCCCCCCCCCCCCCCCCCCCTCTTCTCCCCTAAGGGCAATAGGCGAAATGGAGGGGCCACGCGATCGCGAGAACCGGATGGAGGAGGAGCCGAGAAATGGGACACTTCCGGTGTGTGGATCACACCTGCCCTTCAGTGCTGCTTCGGGGTACGATAGCCGTTAAGTGGATACGGTAGCGCGGATACGGTAGCGAGTCAGTGATGATCGACTCTCCAGATCTTTGGTGATATCTCCGAATATCGACAGTTGACCCCCTAAAATCCAGCCGAGCTGTGGTTAAAATTGCAACATATCAACGATTGCCTCGATTTCGCGACCTACGGCCCCTCAAATTCAAAAACTTGGAAGGAGCTCTCATCGCCATATCTAGTGAATGATCCAGATGGTAATATCCTGATCAAGGCTGGCACCTCGCTAATTTGTTTGGATAGGAGGCCCGTCCCGAGCCTTTCAATGGGGGCCTGATCAGGATTTCATCTGGAAGAGACGGAGCCATCGGGCGGCTTGGAACCGTCTGTTAGGGTCAGCGCCCTGAGGTCACTCTCTCGGATCAGCACGCTCTCTCGCCTGCTCTCTCGCGCCTGCCGCCCACCAGGATCCCCGCACTCTCTCGCCCCCACCGTACCATCTGCCCGGTCGATTAGCATGGAGCAGTGTCTGCGCCCTCTCGCTTTTGCCTGCTCTCTCGCCCGTCTCTGACCACCTGCACTTCGACTAGGAGACAGCTGGACAGATTGGCAAAGGGAGGATCAAGCAAGAAGGATCTGGCACCAAAATGGCCCCCAGGTCCCGCCCGGCTGGATCCGGGTCCTGAACCACGAGAGATCCATCCCCACATCCAGTCCAAGCTTGGGACATGAGCCGTACTCGCGAAGGTCATTCTGAGGTTGTCGCAAAAGGCGCGCCTGCTCTTGGCCCCGCCCCCTTTCTCCTTTCCTCCTGTTCTAGTCGAGAGTATTCGCGATAGAAGTGTGATCTTTTCTTCCCATTTCCTCCTCCTACAATTATCTTTTATCCATGTCCATTTTTGAGTCTTTCAAATTAAATCCGTTACCGTGGATAGTATCCATCGTCTCGGCCCTGTTGATCTCTATTTGTACAATATTTGGTGGGTGGTGGGACCTGGAATGGTCGAGTGATTGTTTTCCGCCCCGTCTCTCCCTTCCTTTCTCTATTCTCTATTCTCCACCACCTCTAGTCATTCGACGCTGACGGTCTTCTATCCTTCCACCCAATGGGTGGAATCGATCCCAGATATTGCGGGGGATTTTGTTGCTTGTTCACGGATGAAGTGACGATTTGATGCAATTGAACGTTGATCTAATTGCGTCTATGATGGATAGTTATTGTGCTTCTTCCCTACCACGTTGGTGGAATAGCGCCCCGGTATAACAAGGGTATCACGTTCTGGTGGAGTTTGATTTACTTGAAGACCTGGGAATATGATGATCTAACCGCGACTGATCGTTATTGCGCTATTTCTCCGCTTTCCCAGTATTTTCCTCGTTCATGATCATTCCAAGCAAGTCCATCCCCTGATCGTCACCTACCGTAATCCTCCCTCTCCTCTATTGGATCGCGGGCGCGATCACTCGCTGTGTGTAATATGAGAGAGAGGGGGGCGATCGAGAGAGGGTGATAGGCGAGAGGAGATAGGGGAGTACGGTAGATCGCGCCATACTAATGATGGCTTTCGTTTCTCCGCTCTCTCCATTTTGCACACTCTATCGTCTGCCTGACCGGCGATAGAGTACGCGTATTGAGGAGAGTGGGAACCGATTTGTCATCTTAATCTAACTGGTGATTGGCTAATCCTGAACAAAGAACTTTGATTCACATTTGATCTACCATCAGAAGTTGGACTGGATCTGACCTTTGATCTCTTTCCTCTTGCCCATCTTTTCTCCCCAACCTCCCTCGATCCCATTTCACCATCATCCCCTCATTCCCCCACCCTCTCTCTCTCTCCCCTCTAAGGGTTTGTGTACGACGGCGACGTCTATCTGATTCAGTCTCCCTTCGCTTTCCCCTCCCCCGCGCGCTCTCCTCCAATCCCCCACTCACTCGCCTGCCCGCGCTCTCCCCGGTTCACGCGCTCTCTCGTTGCTCTCGTCGTCTGCTTCTCTCCCGTTCGCGCACTCTCTCGTCGTCGAGTAATCTAGAGAGATCCTCTAGCTTCCCTCTGCCTGTTTTCACGACTAGGACCGAAGAGGAGAGGGAGAGTGGGAAGGGGAGATGGAAGATCGATTGTGAACAGAGCGAGAGGGGGAGAGAGAGACCCATAGAAGGAAGTCTATTCAGAGTGAAGCGGGTTGATGATGATGGGAGAGGGAAGAGAGATCGAGTCTTGACTATAGATGACCAGGGAAGGAGCTTGGAATGATCCTTGGAGATTGGAATGATCCCCTCTTCTAGAATATTCTTGTCGTCTACAGTAGAGCCGATAGATCATACGTTCCGAGTATTCGGGAGGTTTGAAAGCGTTATAGCTGCAAGAAAAGGGAATTGTTTTGTGTGCGGATATTGATTTGTGCAGTCGGTGTTAGCAATATTGAATGAGATCTGTCACTGATATGTAAGATGGGTGAACCAGTGAATCACCGATTTTGCATTTTTTGTATTGAAAATTTGTCGTCTCGGTATCGGCTAGAGTAAATATTTCCAGTACTTTTATGATGCGTGAAACAGCGATTTTCTATGTCCAAATCACTTCAATTAGATCTCGAGTCTGCTTGACTCGGGATACTTGATTATTGTTTTCCTGTATCTTCTCTCCATTGAATCACGTGTTTTAGCGATCAGAATAGGAGTGGATTCTGGCATTTGAAAAGATAGATTGCCTGATTTCCGCGATTTTGGCAATTCTTCATAGTTGATAACACTTGTAGTAGGTATTACTTCACAATTGTACTTCTACGATCAATCAGTGCACAATAATACTTGATTATTTCGTAATCTTCGTGAAACCTAAATGCGCTGATCTTGAAACGAGAAGAATACACAGCGTTTCAGAACAACAGCGAGAGAGGACATTGGGCAAATTGCCAAGAAAGAAAGATTGCGCATCAAAGAATTACAGTATACAAGTCCCGACGCGAAAAAAAACGTCCCCTCCTCTCCCCTCTCCTCTGCGTCTCTAGTAGTCTGCGCTCTCTGCACTCTCGCCTACTCTGACTGTCTGTGCGCTCTAACCGTGTCGGCTCTAGAAACGCTGTGGAATACGGGGTACATGAGCCATCCCTCCCTCTCTTGCATCATCCATCACGAGTATTTTGGCTATTGAGAAGGCAGGATTAGCCGAATCGCGCGATTTTCAATTTTTCCCCCAATATTTTTTATTTTTATTCGGTGAGCATTATCGCATTGTTGAACGACTGAATGAAATTCTTTCGTAATCCTCGTGAAACCTAGATGCGCTGATCTCTAATTGGAGAGAATAAGGGATCCACTAGTCATCCTTCTTCCTTGCATCCCTCATCCTATCATTTACATGCAGCAAGGGGCACTTCATTTCTCCTTTCCCCGCTCCTCCCATCCCTCCCCTCCTTGCTCTCTCCATTCCGCACACTCCCTCGGCGATTAGAGCGACGAGGGAGTGTGCAGAATGGAGAGAGCGGCCACTCCCTCCCCACTCTACTCAATACTCAATACTGCCTATAGGGGACGATGAGAAGGAGAAGAAGAAGGGGGGAAGGGAGGGAGAGTACTAGTAATTACTTGAGGGGTGGAGAGCAGTTAGGAAAGCGTCGGCGATAGTGACATAGACTGCCGCTAACTGATCAAACATGATGAGACTCTCTCCATTCTGCACACTCGCTCGGCGGTTAGAGCTACGAGAGAGTGTGCAGAATGGAGAGAGCAGTCGATCCGGCATCAAACATGACGAGTCCCTACTTTTTGGATCTCTGGTGATGGGTGTGTTAGGGATCCATAATCAGGATCGAATTTCGTAATAATTATCATGTTACAATTATCGTGTTAGCGTGATCCTATCGCGATCATATGCTTCCGTCAGCTACCGTCTTTTTACCGTAGAGGTTCATGCCCTGATTTGTTTACTATCCTTCCCCCTCATCGTTGTTGATTGCGGCTTCAATCCGCGGGGGTAGATCAATCAGTCCAAGTGCGTGATATCAATCATGCCAAGCAATCAGTCCAAGGGGCGGTCGCATCAATTCGTGTGCCAATCACGACCAGTCAGGCGGGGACGGGTAAAAGGGGGAGACGGGGGAAAGGGGGAGGACTCAAATCGATCGGGGAGGAGTGGGGGTTCTGTCCCCCCCCCCCTCCCCCTCTCCATCTATGCTTCACTCGATGCATGCACACACCCCCTCAGGGGAGGAGGAGGGGTTCTGTCGTCTGTCAGACCGTCTGCCGCTCTCCGCTAATCGCACGCTCTCTCACCGCCGCTCACTCGATTGCGCACGATATCTCGTGCGCTCTGGCCGTCGCGCACTCTCCAGGCCCCGCACGCTCTCTCGCCCCTGCCGATTTCGCTCTAGCCGCTGCTCAAGAAAGCTTTCCCCTCATTCCCTCTCCCTCCCCATCCATCCATCCATCCATCCATCTAGGGGGAAAGAGAATCAGACTCGATCTCCCTATTCGATAGAGAATTCTCTCTCCCTTCTCCTCCTTTCCCCCCCCCCCTCCCCCCTTTCTTCAGTCACGAGGCCTCCTATTCAATACTTGTCCCCTCAATGAATCGAGAATGCTTTTTCCTATCCGGTGTTCCCTGATCGAAGACGGGGATACGGTAGCGATGCCGGATATAATAGTTACTCTCTCCATTCGCACACTCAAAGTCGGTCAGAGATACAACGAGATTGTGTGCGGAATTGAGAGAGCTAATATTCGATCCGGAGCTTTACTAGTATACGGTAGGGAGCTCGTGGTGATTCACCATGATTGATCGCAGTGATTCGCTGCCGGAAACGTAACGCGGGTTACGGTCGGCGTGCCGGGGTTGATCTACCGATGATCGGGGGTGATGATTATCCGATTCCGCGATACCGTGATTTATTCACCGGCTCCGGCCCTGATTTCCCGGCTCTGACTAATCTCCGGAATTTGCAGGAGCAACGCAAGGCGGCGCTCCCACTGATCAAGGCGTTCCAGCGCGAAGTCGACGAGTGCAGGTGAGACTAATTGCCGATCGCGAATTCCCGGCTCCGGCTCCGGCCCTGATTTCCCGACTCTCCCTAATCTCCGGCCCTTTGCAGAGACCGCGAACGGGCAGTCGGCGCAGCACTCGTGCAGATCTTCGGCAAACTCGCTGATCTACCAGGTATATCCGGGAACCGGGAATTCCGGGGGAGAGCCGGAGCCGGAGATTAGAGCCACCTGATAATTGCCGGCTCTTCGATAACGACGGCCGTGATTAGTGAGCGCTCGCGCGGCCATATCGCGGGAGTTTAATTGCGGCGATTTTAATTGGAAGTAAGAGCGGGATTATGGTAGGGCGCCTATCGAGCAGTGATTGGAGGATTACTGTAGGCGTCATTATCGTAAGATTACTCTTCCCCCCTTGGTGTAATCTTTCAACCTCTATCCATCTTCCCTCTCGATCCTCCCCCTTCCTCCTCCTCCCTCGCTCCTATCTCATTCTCCTATTTACCTAATGAGATGAAGGGGAGAAGGGAGCTCTTTGAGTGCGCTGAGGGAAAGCTGCGAGATCGTAGTGAGAATTTGATGAAATCGGGAGATTGAAGGGGGAGGATTGCGTAATCACTAGCCAATCAGGGGCAAATCACCCCTGATATTGCACTAATTATCAAGCGATTGTCTGTGCTTAGATCATCATTCCTCCTCGATTTAGCGCCAGAATCAGTCATGTTCAGTGGTTCAGTAGTATAGTTCGCATCTAACCCATCGCTTCTTCGCTCCTCTCATCTTCCATCCTTCCCCCCCTTTCACTCCATCTCGCCTTCTTCTCCTTCCTTTCACAGCAATCGATATTCACTCGTGAGGGAGGGGGGGAAGGCGAAGCTGTATGTGATGGGAGGGGAAAAGAGGGGGAGGGGAGACTCTCCCCCTCTCTCTCCCCTCCCTCGCTCCCTCTCTTTTAGATAGGCCTCAACGATTGGTCAGACGACGAGGTAGAGATGAGATGGAAAGAAGAGTGATGGGAGGAGGAAAGAAGGGAAGCGGGGAAATGACCCCGTGACAGTTGGGGCAGGGAAGTAGGAATACGGCGACTGATCTTTGATCTTTGAGCTTTCAAGTATGATCCGTGACCTTTAGGGGTGAGTCACACATGGTTTGCCGGATCTACTAGTAGCTCTCTCGATTCTGAGTTTCCTTTCGTATGCCTGATAAGCGATTGTGCAGAATGGAGAGAGTGCTATTGGATACGGCATCGCGGACGCTATGCCGGGATCATAATTCCTTCGGATTAACCTGGGGTGCTTCTCCCCTTTCTCCGGCTCTGGATTCTCCGGCTTTGGTTCCCGGCTCCCCCTTTTATCGGGCTCCGGATCCCGGCTCCATAGCATCCCCTCAATCTCTCGCAGCCTATCAATCAGTGCGCGCGATTCGCAAAGGCGGCTATTATCTGCTAGGAAATGTGTGGATGCCAGGGGAAAAAAGGGGGAGGGGGGATTACGGTGGTATGATTGTCGATCGATAATGTAGGACCTAGTGATGTCAAATCAGAATGAACTCTCCTTAATTCACGCACTCTCTCGTCCGCCAAAGAAATGAGAGAACACGCGATTTGAAGAGATTGTTTCTCGATTTTTCTCACTAATCGTTGATCGTTATCATTGGACCATCGAAAAAAAACTCATGTTACGTCATACGCTCCTCACTTATCGAGAATTGTAACACGAATTGAACTGCCACATCAAAGGGTAAAGCTCACCCAGTACTCTAGGCATTTGCGTCATGTAGGACTGCCCCATAAGGTATCTCAAACAAGCTCACTCGTGAAAAAATCGCGCACATCATACTACACTCCAGTGTCAATTAGAAGCGCTGATGAATAAAAATATTTTAAAATTAATAATGATCTTTGATGTCTCGTCAGACCCTCGCTCCGCCCTCTCCGCCGCCTCCACGACCGCCGCAGCCCGTGCAGCAACCGCCGAGGAGGAGGCCGCAGCACTCAAGCGAGAGATCGCATCGATCACAGAGGAATTTGCTGGTCTCAAGAACCAGGGTACGGTAACTGGGGATTACGGTGGATAGTCGATAATTGAATTAATATTGAATAATAATAATAATTGAATAATAATTTAGATAATTGAGCTGGGGTACGGTACCTACGCCATGAACTGCGCCACTATTGGATATTTGTTTTTAGAATGGAAAAACGACGAGAACTGATTTCATAGTCAACAAGCTAGACTTGATCTGAGGGTGAAACTCGAAAGTGCCGCTGTCCAAAAAATTAATATTTGCCATTCGGAGCTGCATACAATCGGAAACTGAATCCGGTACGGTAAATGTAAATTCAGGATTACGGTAGGCAATCGATAGCTGACAGCACAGGAACTAGTATGCTAACTAGGCGATAGTTGATTTTTTAATACTCTGAATCTGACGACAACCATTTTAACCTAAAAAAATCAAGTTATTGTTCTTCTGGTGAAACGCGAATTTGTCTCTTTCCCCCCTGTGTGAGCTCCATTATAATGGTAGGCAATCGATGAAGGAACCAGGGTATGGTAACTGGCGCGGCGGGAGTACGGTAGGTTCAATCGACAATTGATTTCGATTGCAGATGTCACAGTGAGGCAGCTGAGAGAGCAGATCAAGGAACTCGAGAAGGATAAGATGTCCGCCATCGAGAGACTTCTTGCCGAGACTGAGAAGGCTATTCAGGTGAGGAGGGGAGAGTGATCTTTGATCTTTGGTCTCTGAGAGTTGTAGTTTGATCTCGAGTTATAGGGTTGAATATGGCTTTCTCCATTTTTTTCACACTATCTCGCCGATCAGAGAATGTAACGAGTGTGCAAAATGGAGAGAGTTACTGTTCGATCCAGGAACAAGGGGTCGGTGCAACGATTTCCTGATGTTTGATATGAATCCTGCAGTAAGGGATAAACCGATGGCATAGATGAGTTGATCTTTGATCTGAGAATTGATCTTTGATCTCTGCAGGATTCATCGATTGAGAAGGACGAGGAGAAGCGGGAGATAAGAGATCAGCACGCGGCCAGTGTCAGCACCATGGAGAAGCAGGTTGGAGAGATTTATTTATTTATTTATTTTGTAAACTGGATTATCTTTTAAATGTGTAATGTAATAGAATTTGTGTTTTGAAAGTGGCAATCCCATGTTTCACCCTCTCTACAAGTCTCGATTATTGGTTAGAACATCGCCGTTTTGCTCATGATCATGCGACAAATAAAATCAAGAGCTGGGAAGGTCACATTTACTGTTCAACATTACTTCGGGTGGTTCAGAGATTTCAGAAGAGTGCGCGGGTGTATTTCTGTGCGGAAATTTAATGTTTCGCCCTTAGAACAAGTGTTGGCTCATTAGTTGGATTTCGTTGTATGATTGATATGCTGTTCTCTATAATCAAAATATCATTACTCTCTTCCCTACATGCCATTCTCTCAGATTGTCGAAAAATCATTTCTTGAGAACGGCAACTTCAAGTTTCACCCTTGATCCAAATCTTGACTTATTCATAGACACTCGCTGAATTCTAGTTCGGGTGTACAAAATTTAAAAATAAATGCTACTCTTCTCTTCATACTGCACCCATCTCATCTTGTCGAAAAATATTTTTGGAATTAATGTCGTATCATTTTTAAAAGACGGCACCTTCACGTTTCAAAATCTATACACATATCGATTTTCCCGAAGAAAATCGTTTAGTGGAAAATTCTGACTTCAAATAAGAATATTATATCGCAGATTGTCGATCTCGAGGCGCGTCTGCGTGCGCAGCAGCGACAGCTGGACGGGGCGCTGGCGGACGCCGGTCATAAGGTAATTAAATAATAATATTAATATATTTATATGATTATCTCGTCGTACTTATCACTTGCTACTGTAATATATCCAAAATAATTAGCTTAAAAAGATTTAGCACGTTAAATGAGTGCTTGCTTGCAGGAAACCGTGGAGGGAGACGAGAAGGAGGAAAGGGAGAGGGAGATGGACATCATTCAGAGGAAACTGGTGAGTGGTGGGAGGAGATGGGGGGGGGGGGTGTTTCATTCTATCCTGGAACTGCTAATTAAGAGCGCTATGGAAGTGCAAATATTGCGTTCAAGATTAATTCCCGACATATAAATAATTTTTAAAAAGATAGATACCGATGCAAAATTGGTATGAATAAACGAGTAGAGCAAGAGCCTTATTACGGTAGGATTACGGTAGGAATGTGAGGATTACGGTAATTTGGATAATTGCAGAAGGGGGCCGAGCGCGAGATCTCCGCCCTCACCGCCGAGCTCAGAGAGGCGAAGGGTCAGTTTTACAATATTTTTGGAGATTGATAGGTTCGTGTTCCACCCTTGATACAAGACTTCAAATTTATGTAGTGAATCACTGTTATCGTGAGATATTTTCAAAAAAAATCAATGATATTACCTGAGTAACAGGAGTTATGCACAGCTTTGGAGAAGGGCAGTTTCGTGTTCCATCCTCAGTACAAGTCTTGAACTTTTGATAGCTAATCACTATTGTCGTGACAGTCGATTAAAAAACAGTAATATTCTCTGAGTAATAGTAATAGTATTTTCGTGTGAGGTTTACACAATTTTTGGGCAAGTGTAGGTTCATGTTCCACCCTTGGTACAAGGCTTGACTGTCCCGCAAATGGTTGAATCATGAAGTTGACCTTCCGAAAAGTTTTTAAAAAAAAACCTACCTGCTTCATGATTTAGCGTTAAGATAAGACTAGATTGTTCAATATGAATACGCTCGAGGTGGTTTATTCTAATCAAATAAAAACAAATTTTTTTCACTTTTACAGTTCACAGATTTACTTACTGTCTCTCTTTGGGAGATTCAGATCAAAGATCACCCCTTGCAGCCGCCGACCGCTCCTCCTCGCCGCCCGCCTCGCCGATCGGCGACATCGCCGCACTCGGAGGCCTGATGAAGGAGAAGGACGAGCAGGTGGGATATTAATTATCTGAAAAACTTCTAAAATCCTGATCTCAATTAAAGTGGAGGAACCCAATTTTCACTCAAATTCGCGCCTGATGTTTTCCATTGGTTTTCATATTGGCGATTCTATGTTTCAGCGTTAGTACAAGTTCAGGGGTTATATTTGAATTCGATTCTTGGATTGCTCTTAGTTGACATGAATTATCGAACCAAAATTTCGTCTGCACGATGATTTACTACAGCGTGGCGTTAACGAAGCGATGATTCTCCGAAGCCAAATAATATTTAATATTAATAATTATTTAATGATTATTATTTAAGATCTCCCGCCTGCTCGAGGACAACCGCCGCCTGCTCGCCAAGGCCTCTGCTGATGCGCGCGCCGCAGAGCAGAAAGTCGCCAAGATGCAGAACGAGCTGAGCAAGCAGCGGTGAGACGGGGCGGAGTCAGAAGGGGCGTGGCTTAGAAGGAAAAGGGGCGAAGCCCTATCAATGCGCTCTCCATTCTGCACACTCGCTAGACAATCAGAGCGGGAGAAGAGTGTGCAGAATGGAGAGAGAGGGAGCAACTAGCCGATCTGAGTTGATCGCGAGAGGTCTTGGGGGCGGAGCTTAAACCTAATCGATAATCTCCGCAGAGAGCTCATCATCCACATGCAAGCCGAGCTCGCCGGCAAGGGCGACTACGAAGCGGTCAAGCAGGAGTTGAGGTACGGTAGACGGATACGGTAGATGGGGAAGATGAGCATTTGATTGATGAATGCCGTTGATCAGTGATATACGTGAAATACGGTAGTGGAGGTACAGTATTTAGTAAGCAGATGGTAGTTACATATTTTTGAGCATGGTTGTTCTGAGTTCCACCTTCAATACAAGTCTGGCCTTTTTGGTATGAATTTGCTAGTTCGCCATTAGCTTCGTATAAAATTTCAATAAAATTTCCTAGATGCTTACAGTGCCATATTGTGAGCTTAGACGTTACTTGAGGATATTGATCGATTGATTGGGTAGTTTAGTGGCTTGTGGCTGCATAGATAACAGCTGTTGTACTGTGCAGAATCGTTTTCTATTGAGCGCCACATTTTGAGTTTCACCTTCAATACGAATAGTCAAGTTTTGATGGGAAATAATTGAAGCCTTCTGTTTGAAAAAAAAAATTGTAAATTGCTAATGCAGTTCACAGTAACAAAGTTTGGGATAGGGTAGCATAAACAATCAGGTGTCGATTGCAGGGCGCTGCGCGAGATTGAGCTGGGACCCGAGGCGGCGGCCGCACTTGACGACAACACGCCCCAGACTACGGTAAGAGACAGTTCGGTAGACCATCATCGATTTTTATCGGCGACAAAAACTATATGAGATTCGCGAACAAACAAATATTCGCAAATTTAAACCACATTGCCAACTTTCCACGGGCGCATTCTGTACTTCACTTACACAACTAAAATCCCTTGTTCGCTATCCCTTCGATCTTCGATTCGATGCTATGGGAACAAACAAAAATGCATATCGAGAACATTACTGTAGCTTATTATAGATATTCAAGGAAACTATTGTATCCAGATCTTTAGCGATTTTTTCAAATAAATTACTGTAGATCATTATCGATTTTTTCTCCTCACAGGTCGGCGAAGCCCTGAAGAAGCTGGACAAGTACATGTCGGACAAGAACAAGAAGTTGCAGAGCGAGAATGTCCAGCTGAGAAAGGCGAAGGAGGAGCTGAATGGTGAGTCCTAAGAGGATTGTGGGGAGGGATGCGGTAGCCGTGAAGGCGCTCTCCATTTTGCACACGTTTCTCGCCGATAAGACGCAGAAGAAACCAAAAAGTGTGCCGAATGGAAAGAGCTATTATATCATCCGGAAACACTTGGAAAGAGCAATGTCAGAGATTCTTTAAGACGGAATCGCTGGTATTCTGAGAGAGATTGAATATTATCGTGATTGTGAATTGTGATGTCGTGATGGTGTTTTGTGGCTTCCCCCGAGTGCTAAGAAGGAAGATTTTATAGAAACAGTGATCGATGAAGACCTGTATTGTCATGTGATGCCTTTCTTTTTCGACAATGCGATTTTCTCGCAAAGCATGCCTTTTTTCGGCCCTTTTTCTATTTTCGAAGAATTTTTGTCGTAAAAGCATGTTCATATCGTGTCGTCGTGACTGTTGCTATCGATTGATTCAGCATGCGATCGATCGATAATCGTCGTTGGAGGTCACTGAAGATCCGACGACTCCCTCGGCTTCCGTGAATGTCGTACGCCCGTTGTGCAGCTGTTGTCTAGAAGGAAGGAGAGAGGAAGTGAGCGAGACGTCTTGATCTTAGACTGCGCGCGCATCAGTCCTTAACTTGCAACCATTGAAGGCTTCGGCTCCTCGAAAGCGAACGGCGTCGCGTCGGCGACGTCGTCTGCCTCAACGGCGACGCAATCGTCGATCGACGCGACGGTCGATGCCGTGGCCGCCCTCGACATCCCCGACGCGCTCCAGCCCGTGGTCCAGGCCATCGGCCTCATGGTCAACCCGGACGGCAGCTTCTCTGAGGCGTTCGCTGCGGCTGCAGCAGCAGCAGCCGCGGCGGCCGCTGCCGAGGAGGATCAGCAGGAGCAGGGCGAGGAGGCGGGAGGAGATGACGAGGACGGACCGAAGCTCAACGAGCCGGATCCCGATGCCGCGCAGAACCTGTTCAACCTCCTGCTGGTACGCATTATATTTTAATGTCTTTTTTAATTTAAAAAAAGTGAAGAATAGTAGTCGACATCAACATGGCATGGATAGAGCATATTTAAGGAATCCTTGCAGCAAAGCATGAACTCTACGACAGAGGAGGAGCTGATGCTGGCGGAGCCGGCGCCCACCAAGAGCACCGCCTCCAAGAACAGGAGCCATCACGGAGGAGGATCCAGCGCGAGAACTCCGTTAGTTATCGATCTAAAGATCAAATTCTCACTACGCGATGCAATGAATAGCGCGGATGAGTGGACATCATCAGCTAGCAGTGATTAATTATATTTTCAATGATGATGGTAATGATGATGACGACTGCGATTTATGAAATGGTTTCCAGCTACGTGCACGCGATCGATTCGCGCCCGCTGCCGAGCAGCAGCAGCAGTCGCTACAGCAACCGCTCCGACCCGCCCTTCGTGCCCTCGCAGACGGCGACGATCGTCGGGAAGGCGGAGCCGACGGCCGCCGAGCAGAAGGTCATCAAGGAGCTGCAGGTAGATGTTCATAATCTGCATTCACCCGCCCCTCACAGCCAATGAGCGGCGTGTAATTAAATTGAATGGTTGGCGTAGAGCATTTGCGGGTTCTCCGAGATATTGCCAGAACTCGTTACTCTGCTTGTAGAGATGGCTAAAGATTTCGAGAGAAGTTGACGATTGGCAATTCGTTATACCCTGTGCTGACGCAATCCTCCCCAGGCACGCGTCGCGGCCAACGTGCGCGGCCTCGGACAGACGGCGCTGAACACGGGCGAGATCGCCTCGCAGTGCAAGAGGCTCATGGTCGCCTACAACATTGGCCAGCGTCTCTTCGCCAAGTTCGTCATGAATCAGGTGCGTGACCCGGAGAACTACAACAATCTCGGTTTTGGAATCATCTTTACCATTAACATTTGCAGTCGCAAGGCTCGCTGTCTGAGCTGCTGTCGAAGCCGCGTCCGTGGTCGAAGCTGACCGACAAGGGCCGTGAGGCCTTCAGGAGAATCTACGGATGGATCTCGGACTCGACGGTGATCGATCTGCTGTGCTCGCTGTCGCCAAGGAGAATCCACCCTGGAGGTAGGACACCGACCAATCATTTTTGTTTTTGATCTGAGGACTGATCGGGCAAGGTACTTCAGCAAGCACATGCTTGAGAAAGAGATGTACAGAAGAAGTATGAATCTGTTAATCCTGAAAATGGATGAGTAGCCTAATTTCAGACATTGCAGAGATCAAAGTGGATCATCCGACGCCCGAGTCGCTGTGGGAGAGCAACCAGAACTCCTCGTTAGTGCTGACCGAAAATCGATCCGAGCTGGTTAGAGATGAACCGCCCAGGAAGGTCGCGAGTGCCAAGGAGGATCAGGTTGGGGTTTTCCTTTGTGATTTCATAGTTTAATCGTCGATGCACGAACAACCTTAAAATCCTTCCTTGAAAATTTTGAAGACATGAAGATTTATCATTCCATTGAACCTGTTCAACTGCAAATAATCTTTCTGAATTACCTTTTCTAACCGTTTTCCTTACAGTACCGCTCCGCCGGAACGCCTATGGCATCGGCAGCAGTCACCGTGAGCAGCAACCACAACTCGGCAAGCAGCAACGGCGAGAGGAGAGAACGAGCCAGTGTAGGCGAGATGGCGGCCTCCGATCGATCAGCTGCCGTCAGCCACCACAAGGACTCGACGAGCAACTCGTCTTCGCCGGTGAAGGGCAGCTCTAGATGGCGTCACGACGACATCCCCAAGGAGAAGATCACGCAGATATTCGAGAACGAGTTGGCGAAGTTGAGGGAGCAGGAGAGCCATCTGGAGCGCGCAATCAGCCACAGGGGTGAGTGTTGAGGGTTTAGTTTTGTTTGTTAGCTGGAGTAAGACCATTTCTTGCAACGCTATCATTTTGGATTGCTGCATCTATATACGATTGAAAAAGGATATAGGGATTGAAGGCTCGAACCCCTCCTCGGCCTCCTCCTCTCACCACTCGGGCAGCAGTCTGCGGAAGCTGGAGGCGATGGCGATGGCCGATAATGGCGGCGAACTTCCGATTCAAGTGAACTACGCCCAACAGGTAATATTAACTATGAAGGTTGAATGATTATGTGTTAAACGAATGACGAACCGCCGACCAACAGTGACGAACTTCATTTTTTGTGTTGATTGGAAGAAATGGAATTGGCTAACATGACTTGAAGTGATTGAAATCATATAGGTGATGACGCTGAAGATCCGCGCGGGTCTCACGCCCATCACTCAGGAGCAGTTCGAAATGTTCCCCAATCTGGAGACGGAGGATCTGGTCAAGCAGGTATCTCACTCTCACTGATCTACAGTATCGCGTGAATTTCGGAGTGGCGCACTGTAGATTTGGCGCACGAGTGCTCAGTTTCGTGGCTTGAATAATTGTTGATCATTGCCCGTTGCAGATCAAGGATTTCCTGAGCGCGAACAGCATCTCGCAGAAGCAGTTCGGCGAGTTTGTGCTCGGTTTGAGCCAGGGCTCGGTCTCGGATATCCTTGCCAAGCCGAAGAATTTTGCGCAGTTGACGCAGAAGGGACGAGAGCCATTTGTGCGGATGAAGCTGTTCATTAGAGATGTAGAGGCGACTATTGAGAAGGACAAGCACAAGGGTGAGTCATCTTTGCTATGATGAAGTTGCGAAGGGACAACTTTCCGATGTTGAAGTAACTTATTTCTATCTTTAAAAGAAAGTCAAGATATCGTACAACCATGCTGTGAATTATATTACAGCTCAGGGGAAAAGCCTAAAGAACTCTTTATTCCCCGAACTTCTTCCTTCTTAAAGGCCGTGGCAAGCGCACCTCTCAACCTCCTGTCATCCACATCGCGCACCAACTACGAGGAGACAATGTGGAGTATGAGAGCGAGGAGCTGTCGATACCGCTTTTCTCGAATGTGAAGCAAGAGCCTGAAGACGAAGTGAGCAGTTATTTGCTATCGAGATCATGTCGACTATCTGGTCTCTGTAATCAAATGTAATTGTTGGCAATTGTCCAGGTGCGCGATGACGAGGTTGACACCGTGTCGCTCGTGAGGAAGGTCAAGGACAGACTGTTCGTCAACGGCATCTCACAGAGGGTAAACATGTGTTTTTGATTGATTCCTGATTGTTATTTGTTTCTGTAACCAAACAATCCGCAGCAGTAAGATTTATGTAGAGAAGCAACTTGCACCTGCAGGACTTTGGCGAGCACGTGCTCGATCTGACGTCGGGCAGCACGTCGGACGTGCTGCTGCGACCGAAGAAGTGGTCGACGCTGACAGCGGCCAAGCAGCGCGAGCCGTACGACAAGATGCAGCGGTGGCTAGACGACCATCTGGGCGTCGTCAAGCTCATGGCCAAACTGCATGAGGTGAGGAATCCGAGCGATATATTAACTATGCATTCTAGAACATTCAGGATTGGACAGATTTAAAAGGAAATAATTAGTAATGCGACATTTGCAGCTGAAGGGCGGCTTCGTGACAACGCCACCGCCGCCCGCCCCACCTCCACCGCCGCAGCCAGAAGCCACCTCCAATGGTCGGACGATCAAACGGCCCGCTCCCTTCGATCCCTCGTCTTTCGAGAATCAGAATGGCATGGGACCACCAAGAAAGGTGAGTGTGTGAGATTTTCGATCAAGTCCATTGCCCCCCGCTAACCTGCTAACGATTGCCTGTATATCGTACATGCTAATGCTAGTATTCTAGAAGTTGATGCAACCCCATCCTCTTATGCTTGAAGTGAGTACGTGTACAGTCGTCCCCATACTACTCCCCCTTACCCACCTTGCCCCCTCCTCTCATTGCCTGCGTTGCTTTACCTTATCGTCTGGTGCCCTGTCGCAGGTACGGATGATGCCTCCTCCTGCGGTGCCTCAACAGCGACCCCAGCAGATGCAGCACATGCAGCACGTGCAGCATCAGCATCCCCGGCCGAACATTCTGAAGAAGCCGCTACTCAACATGTCGACCAGGAGTAGCACGCGTGCAGCCAGTGTGTCGCTGCTGCAGCTGTCGCCTCCCGAGCCGCCCCCAGTCAAGCGTGCGCTGCCTCCGCCGCATCCCGTGAAAACGGTAGGATAGTGTCAGACAACTGCATGTCGTGAGAAGACGAGACTAACCATATATGGCTAATATTATGTTTGGCTGCCCTCGTCTCTTGGTTGAATTGCTACTGCTAGCTGTGTAGCCATATGTGATCGTAGCGATTATAGATGACTAATCTCAACCCATTCTTCGCAAAACGAGTGATATTTCGCCGGAAACCAGAAAACACGCAAGAGAGAGGGGTTCTGATTTGTCATCACTAGCAGCGATTGATCCTTCAAATACCTGAATTATGGTGGTTCTAATGAGCGAGAGTTACAGCGTACCGTCATCACGGACCAGCAGAAGGACGCGCTCAAGTTCGTCTTCGCCCACGAGCAACACCCCAGCCTGGTGAGTGATGATACCGTACTTTGATCTTTGATCTTCGATCTCTATCTAACAAATTTATGATGTCATTAGAGCGATATGGCATCATCTTTGTGTTTTACCTGAAGTTGAGGGCCAGGCTGTGTCATTACAATGGAAAGGACCATAACTTGACCAAACATTGGCATATTCTGTGAAATTGCAGGCGACAATCCAGCAGCTGGCGGATAAACTGGGCATGTCTTCGAAGACGGTGCAGAACTGGTTCCACAACCACAGGACCAGGGCCAAGGTACGGCACATTGCTCCATTGTGATGTATCTATCTGCTGGGATCGTAAATCTTGAACTGAATTTCTGTCGAACTTTGGACTGGAATGACATCGCTTCAATTATGCGAGCTGACAAGATCTATGAGAGATGGAGTATGCACATTTGAATTTTCAGTCAGCTGCTCTGCGCGACGATCACGTGTTGGTGTCTGCGAACGGCGACTGGCTCAACGCGCTCGAGGGGATTCTGGAGCAGGCGAAGAACGTGCCGATCGACGATGACGTCAGAAGCGCCATGACGATATCGGTGAAGAGGGTGAGTATCGTATATCGTTTCATTTCTCATCGCTCTCTATTATGCACACTTTTGTCTGTTTGAGTGTGTATAATGGAGAGAGCATTATAGGATCCGGCAACACTAGTAGTAATACTATTCGTCCGTATCTCAATCAATACAATTATTTAATTTTCTTCTCTCCAGGAACCGGTCTCCCCTACGCTCTCCTCGGCCTCGTCGACGACGTCCATGAGCGCCAAGCCCCGCCCACAGGCGACGTCTTCCATGCTGGATAAGGCAGTGGAGCGGATGCGCATGCTTGCGGCTGGCGGTGTCTCTTGATCTACCAATCGATCGATCGATATTATCTATTCTAGGGAGAGTTTCCATGACTATCATTCGCTGTTTCTATCGCTTCTTTTTTCGCCATTATTTTCTCTCAGTTTTCCCTCTATGTCCAAATTCACTGAATAAGCATGCATATGATTTACCTCTATTAATATCCTTTGCTTTTCTCTTTCTGTGTTTCCATTGTTCTCCACAAACGAATTCTAGTCCGTGAAGCGTTGCCATACCGTGTTTCAAACCACCAAATGTTTGAAGTTTGCATTTTTCTTCTTTCTTTGCTTGTATTTATCGGTGTTTCTCCTTTCTGTACTCCTTTCTTTTCTAGAAGCTTGATTCGAAGGGGCTAGTCCTCTCATTCGAGCCCACTACAGGTATCAAAGTAGCTAATTGAAATTATGATTTGTGCTCTCTAATTTATTTTCTTTCGTCAGAGTTTCATTCCGATCTGATATACGCATTCCACATTCATCGATCTGTCTCATTTTTTCGATCAAAATTCCTACAGCACCCGATCTCGATTGCATTGTTTCTAGTCAAAACTGTTCGCCCAATCTGGAATAAAGGTTTCGTTCCGAAAAATTTGAATACAAAAGCAGCGTGTATTAATTTAAAATGGGAGAATTTAAAACTGTTATTGAGATAACTGTTCGGATAGTATTATAAAACAAAGTATAACAAATGATATTCCCCTGAAACGCATTCCATGCAAAGTTTTCCGTTCATTCATCCGTAACAGTTAGTTTGGGGAGAACGCCACGGTATTTCTGCTGCAGCAATAACATAAAATGAGTGAATTTGAATTTCAAAAGCTTGAGTTGAGGTTCGCTCGCTACTGTGACTGCCCAGTTGGAGTCACTGAGCCAATCGGACAGAGAGAAGACGGGAGTGATCGAGAGACTGGAGAGGGATGTGGAGAGACTCACGAGGGGAAGAAAGAGTGCGGTGAGTGGAGCTGGATAGCATACCGTAATCATTAGCCGTGGGTCACACCTTTGATCAGATTTCTTTTAAAAAAAAAAGAGAGATATTCACACTGCGTGAATGATAGGGATGCGGGATCTTACAGTGGATCTTTCTCCATTTTGCACACTGACCGGTGAGAGAGTGTGCAAAATGGAGAGAGCTACTATTCGATCCGGCAACGCGAATGCGTGGCCAACTACAGGAATGTCTCCGTTTCAATAGTTGATTAGATGGTAGACGTGGATTTATGTAGGGTTTTTGATATATTAGGTCGGTCAGAAAGTTTCTTTCTTTTTCTTTTTGTTAATTTTAGCTCGACAATTGTGCTTGTTTAAATCGCCAATATGTCATAAGTTAGGTGTGTCCTGGGGCAATATCGTAGTATGTGTGAATTGAACCGGCCTCGTGTGGAAGAAGGGAAAATAAATTGTGAAGCGGAAATTGCAATAAAACATGATTTTCGGTGTGTACCGTCACGACCTCGCATTACAGAAAATAGCGAACACCAAGTTCTACCCAAGAAAACAACGATAGAACAAGAGTTGCTTATTCTTTTAGCTTCGAAATAACCGCCCTTCTGACCCTATACAAAAAGGGACGCAGCTATATGTCTTGTTTTCAATCTTCAATTATCGATATCAAAGTTCAAGAAAATTCAGCTAATTTCTGGATAATGGGATCCTCTCTCAATTTGTATTGGGGACTCACTAGGTATTGTACTTTGATATGCACTTGAATTGACATTTGATCTATCGACTCGACAGATCTATCGACTCGACAGCTGTGTGATGGAAACTGTTTTTCGAGAGTTCCAGAACCGTCTGTTGCATCTTCACAAGCGCTTTTCTATTAAGCATGCTGCGATAATTTCCTCGCAATAACTTAATGGTAATCATCAATCATCGTACTTTATAAATGTGACACTGGTTGGGCCCTATTACTTCTTTCCACTCTGCACTGGGTTGAGATACAGATGCGATTCATGGTCAACCACTGTGAATTTAACTTTAATTTGTGTCCCTCATACTGATTGTTCAGCCCTGATATAATGTGCGCTAAAAAGAGCAACAATGCCCTCATTGATTATGTAAAGCCATATGCTGATCGATCAAACAACAAGAATAATATAGGTCAGAATCGATGAGCGTAAAAAAGAAAGAAACTTTCTGACCGACCTGATACATGACGTGATTTTCTGGGAAATTGATTGATAAATCTATATTCAGCCAGTGCCCGACGATCCCGAACTGACGACCGATGAGCTGCTGGCGGCCTCGTTGGGTACGGTAGCGGGTGAGATATCGATTTATTTACTGATTGATTCTGGGTATTCGATTGCCATTACCAATAGAAACCGTGACATGATCGATAGACAGGAGAATTAGAGAGAATAAGTTGAACGCTTGAAACATCGAATGAGCTATTAGCAAAATGCCGCATTCCTAGTTTCAACAAGATCTCATAAATCTCTAAATTTCACATAGGACAGTATACGGAAGCTCGAAATCGATAAATCATCAATCAATAATCACTGTCAGATTACTCGTCCGAAGGACACGGTAGCCAGCGGGATACGGTAGTGGGCGGATCGCAGTCGATGATGGAGATCGTGAAGGCGCAGCGAGATCGAATGAAGGAGAGACTCAATGAGATCGAGGAGGCAATGGCGAGGGAGAAGGTACTTTGGCTCTTTTAGTCCATCCAAAAACGTCTGTCATTTTTCGTAATTCATTTTCTTAATTTTGTTCATTCATTTGGTAAGCAGTCGGTAAGGATGAAAAACCCCGTCGGAAACGAGCTACACCTGCGAAATTCTAGTTTCAACAGATTATCAAAACCCTGCCAGCCCCTTCTTTTCAATGAATTGCGCGATCCTTTTGAATGCATTCTATCCAAGCCTAATCTGTCTTTCAAAAATTTGTTTTGCTAAGTAAGGCCTGGTATAGCTTCAGCCACATGTTTACCTTCTTTTGCGCCATCTTTCTTATTATCGTTTATTTAACTATTTTTATTCCTTTTACAAATATCATTCCAGACGGATGCAGCCCGTGTGCGGAGTGAGATGGAGAAGGTGAGAGAGGACAACACCCAACTGTACGGGAAGGTCCGATTCCTCCAGAGCCATCGTCAGTTTTTTTTAAACTAAAAAAAATTCTACTGATGACAAACGGAACGGACTCTCCTCAATTCACATGCTCACTTCTCGGTCAGAGAAAATAGAGAGTACCGGAAACGAGGAGAGTAGGTGTCCGATTTTGCATCATTAGTTCACTTGCATTGCACACAGAGTTGAGTTTTTGAACAAAATTTACAATTTAAAAAAATGGATGTACAATATAAAAGTGCCGAGTTTCACTTGTCACTCTCGTGTTTCTGCGGTCCAATAATAGAGATTCGTCAGATGCGTTTTGATGCGGAGCAGGCGTGTACTTTATAAATAATAATTTTCCCAGTTGAACTAACTCACGTGGACTAGAGAATGTGTGAATCAGTGTAGTCCGATTGAATAGTAGCTCTCTCTCTATTCAGCAAAATCTCTTGCCGGCTAGAGCGACGAAAGAGTGTGCGAAACGGAGAGACCTACAATACGATCCGGCATCTTTAATAGCCATGTTTGCCCAGGTTCCGGCTCGATGGCCGTGACCATCGACGAAGACGGTGCGTACAAGCAGGAGTGGGAGCAGACGATGAGCCCATTCGCGAGGTGAGAGAGGAAAGTGAGAAAGACTCTTCACGTTTCCCATACTCTTGTTTCTCTGGCCGGTGAGAGAGCATGCAAAAAGAGGAGGGTCAAAGCCGATTTGTGACATCTACTGCCAAAGTTTGGCTGGAATCGAAGCATTTTGAACATTTTGTCAATGGGCACCTCTCATATCTCAGAATAGCACTGTTATGGGATTGTTCATCCAATTGCGAGGTGAGCGAGAGGGATGGCCTCGGTCAAGAAATGGTCTCTCCAATCTGCACACTGTATCACCGGTCGTAGAGACGGGTGTGTGCAGAATGGAGAGGGTCAGAAGCGAAACAGTATCACTAGAGAGATGTCAGTGCCACCTAGAAGGATAGGACAATATCAATGTTCTATTGTGACGGCTCGCAGAGGTGCTGCAATAATTTTTTTAACGTCTTACCTGATCTATGGGGACAGAAAGATCAAATATCTCTTCAGATTCACCAATCAGGAGTCGCTGAGACACGTGCAGAAGCTGCCTATTCACGACAAGGCTACGCTTAGCATCGTTAGTTAATTTATTTATATATTTTTGCGTTTGGAACATGGTCGGAATATTTTTCTGTGCCGATTCGGTGTTCCAAGTTTCACCGTGGTTTCTGGTTTCCTTCTCGACCTTTAAGACTAGTCGTGAGATATGGAGCGTTACTATCAGGGGTTAGTGGTCTAAAAAATTATATTATCCAAATGGCAATGCGGGGCAATTTTCATGATTTGATCTTTGATCTCGTCAGGCTCGAGCCGTCTTCTCGAATGCCTCGGCCCGCTTCACCTTCTTCTGCTACCTCATCGTTCTCCATCTTCTCGTCTTCATGGTACGGTAGCCTTATCACACAGTGGATTACTGTAGTATAATCGTTACTTGGTACTTACTGTATGATTTCAGTATCATCTCCAGGCATGATACGGTAGAACTACCATAGCCAATCATTTAGTGTAGTGTAAATCGATACTCCGTATTTGTGCTACCACATTGGACACACATAACTAGATTACTGTAGCCCAATCGATAATCGGTCTAATTACCGTATCCTCTCCTCTCTGCAGGTACTGTACCACTCGGCCTGGTCATCGGCCTCGTCCCGTGACGATTGCGTGGAGCAGTTCGCCAAGCACATGAAGGAGCACCATCACTGATACCGTAACCCCGGGCAGATTATCGATTGAGAATACTGTAACTAATACCATAATCCGGGCCAGTATCGTAGCGATGTACTTAGGCATTGCCCATAGTATGAAGTAGTGAGTATTGTACAAAAAGCAAATGTATTATGACCTGCTTTACCTCTCTTACCCTGTCATGGTAACCACGGTAACTATTCATTGTATTTATTTATTATTGTAAGTTACCGTAACCCCGTGGGTGTGTTGTGCATCTGGTGAACGATTTCGTATTGTATCTTTACTTGTTTTCGTTTGGCAAATAAATGATTAGTATCGACAGTTGTAGAATGGAAAAATATATCAATAGAGGTTCCGAGAGACCGAAATTTATATTTTATTATTGAATCAGCAGTATATTTTGACAATTATTTTTCTCATTATCTGACTTGGATTATTTGAGACTCATTTGATTCCTTTTGTTGGCTTTGCTTTCGAAAAGGGAAGTATGAATAGTTGCGTGCCTTTGTTATCTGAAGTCAGAGACAGGTTCACGGATGATTTTGAGAAAGGAAAATACCTTGCTTATATAATTGTTTTCGTTCGCAAAGTCCAGTCAGATGATTGTTCTATGTTGCCGAGGTCATGTAGAGAACTGCAAGGAACTGATCAAATTGAGCAAATCTCGGCGAATGATTTGATCAATGAGAAACGTTGGAATGAAACCTAAGATCGGAAAGAAGTAATAAAGTCGTAAAAAGGAAGAATGGAAAGAGGAGAAAGCAGTATGAAGGGAGGGTAGGGAATATCCATAGCGGCCTGGGAAGAAAGGAAAGAGTTGGCTTTCCTTCATGGGACTAACTTCATGGGATTCCTCTGTTTCTGTATAGTGAGAGGAGTAGGCAACGAAGAGATATTTATTCACGAAAAGAGCAAGTGGAATATGTGGATAGAGATGATAGATTAGACAAAGCGTTCAAGGCAAATATCCAATCACTTTATCGATAATGGAACGTGCGGTCTTTGGAGTATGAGCAAATCATCTGGGAAATAATCGCCGATTCCTTGAATGGAAGGCATTTGTATTGAGGAGATAGTTGTACGCCGTTTAATCTGAATTAGCTTCTTGAAAGAGTACAGTCACTTATTTTCCTTTTCCTTTGAGGATCCAAATTGTATGATCGATTTCGAGAATCGGCAGAAGAGCTCGCGTAGAGAACTGTGAGGTTTCGATATTTGCACCATAATAATGTGATGCGACGAAATAATTATATTAGATTATGCACAAAGAAAAACGAAGGGGAAGAATTGTAGGAAGGAAGAGCGAAATGAATGCGCTAGTTGGATGGATAGAAGACGGATTTCTATGGCGACGATGGCGACGATGGAGAAGGGAAGACAAAGGACGGAAAAAGGAGAGTGGAAGTTTTTTTTCCCAAGGAATTAATACTAGCATTTGCCGCTCCACCGATCGTCTTCTGTACATCTTTGGTGGGCACAATGATAAGGGACAAATTTAGAAATGCTTTATTCACAATAATCGGCATGTGCTAACAGTCATAATCAAGGACACTTGTGAAATGTGATCAAAGGGTGCACTACTTGATGTTCTACTGATTCGGTTTCCCAATCTACCGTCGGTCCCTCTACGTAGTGTTCAGGGCAACAGTCCAATGTTCGGTAGACAGATGCAACTCTTCAGATCAATAGTGCCTCTGGAGTATCCTCAGGATATTTCACTTGATTGCTTTGATTTGGGAGGATGTGAATTCCGTTGGAGGCAATCTTTCCGAGGAAATCATATTAAACTGTTAGTAATCGATGCGAAATGAGACTTCTCCAAGAAAATATTAGAATCCGTGTATGAGACTGAAATTGCATAATCATTTATGAAAATGCATAAAGAGGGAAAAAGAAGCCGGCTATACGAAATAGCGAAATGGAGGGATGAGAGGAGAATACCAAGCAGAAGGCGTCCATGGAAACTATTTCGATCGGAGAGAGACGTCTCCTTTCTATCGTTTACTTCTGATGATGAAGATGGATTTGTTCCACCATTTTGCACTCAGAGAGAAATTGCGATGAATAGAGAAAGTGTTCCAGATAAAACGGTGTTTGCTTCCAGCTATGACACCTAAAAATCGTCAGAAAAAATTCAAATAGTTTGTTTGTGCGTTTCTTTGTTCTCCCTTTTTCTGCTTCTCACTTTTTTCCTCAACAGTATTTGTTCATTAGGATTCACAGGAATGAATTTCAGAGTTTAAAATTAGTGACCACGACTTGTCAACAGTTGCCTCGTTTTTTCTGACAATTGTTGGAGTTTGCAGAATTTAGAGAGACACTATTCGAGCTGGCAACTCTACTTAGCCTTTATTAGTTCTCATTGGCCAAGCGCCGCTGGATAGTATAAATTTAGACTAAAATTATTTCAAATTCAGGATTTGCTCTGTTCTAATCCGATTCGAAATAACGATTATCGACCAGTGGAATGGACAGGAATAGGTCAATGTCGATTTCGTATTGTATTTTTTAAATACTCTTTTTTTTAAAAAAAAATATTGATATCGGACATATTATCAGTGAATCAGAAATTATGACAGTAGTAGTGGGAGACTGATCCATTATTTAAAAAAAATTATTGATTGGGCAGGAATTGAGGGAAAATTGTAGGAAGTAATATTCTCACTCATCATCTGTACATTAACCTTCGGCACAATCCTTACTGAAATATTGCGAAGAGGATAGTTTCATGTCTTGATCGGCTTATCTGAAATTAGAAATCGATAAACGGATAAGATTTAGAAAGATGAATACCTTAGCGATGAATGACTTTTACTGCGAAATTTTCAGACTAGTTATTAGCATTTGTGGATGAGTTCATGTAGAGAACTGCAAGGAAATAATAGACTGAGCGAGTTTAGGTCATTGATTTGAAGTGACCGACGAGTTTTTGATAACGCCCTCCACCGACAGCCGAGTGAAGTTCACATTATTCTGGCTGTCGCGTCGCTGTCGATTATTCTCTGAGGGACGGTTGATGCGTGTTCCAGTTGGACATTAATCAGCGTAGTATCCTTTGATAATTCGTGCGACGAAATTATAGGTAGTTTTCAGTAGTCGTTACGATTTGAGATTCCTCCGAGAAAGAGATATGAGTCCATGTAGGAGACTGTAAATGAATAGTTTTTTTTACGGAAATACAGAGGATTGACGAAGCCATCTATACGAAAAAAAAGCAAAGTGAGAGGATGAGAGGATAAGTGGGAGCGAAGAGTCTCCATGGAAACCGTTTGAATTGGATAGAGACCCACTTTTCCCCCTTTTTTCGAAAAGGATAAAAAGGGACAACAAATTTGTAGATCAAGGGTAATTTCAGAGTTACTATGCTACCGATTACAGTTATTGAATCGAATTTTGCTCTCTCTCTATTGTGCACGTTCCCTTGTTCCCTTGACTGGCTGGCAAGTGCTCTTAATGGAGAGAGACCACTGGTCAACAGCTGTCTGTATGGTGTCTGTTTTTCGCTTCTCGTCCCTCTCTTTCCTCGCCACACTATTTCTTACCGTCTTACCGCCATGCACTCACTCCCTTCTCACTTAAATTCAAAAACCAGCCCCGATTCTATGTTAGTTGGTCACGTCCGTTATTACCGTGTACAAAAATTTTTCCGCGGGAACCTAGGCCCTTCTGGGAACAGGAGGACACCTCCTTTCAGGTCGGGCGGAACCCGATGATTTTAATTGATGACCGACTTGTTTATGACATCATTTTCGAGATGAAATTTAAGCGCGGAAGAAATACAATCGAAAACAGGGTAATTGAGGAGAAATGGATTTGCCAGCTCGATAGATGAAAAAAAAGAATGAACTTCAAATCAAAGCGCGCCGCTTGAAGGACTTGAAGGGACACCAGTCCCCCTGTATAGTGAGCGTTGACTATTCGGAAGCTCTATACTTTCGATAAAACGGGCATTGAATGTAGTTTTGTTCAAAATTCAATTTTGGAAAAACTAATTGTTCAGTTCGATAGAGCATGCGAAACTAGATGGCATATTCCAGGAGCAAATTTCTCCCTAAAACGCACCTAAGCCGAGATAAATGTCTTTAAAGTGGGATCCCACGAAACCGACCCCGGTACCATGGGCTCCGGAATCATTTTGAGAATACAATACTTTGATGATCGGTAGGTCATACCTAGAAGTGCCTGAAACCATGAAAATCTCAACTTCTCTTTTTAGCCCAATTCCCATGAAAACTCATTTTAGCTCGAAAATTACGTGAGAGGAGTGATATACAACATGGGAAGATTGACATTGGAAAGACAAGGAGACCGAGTTGGTTTTCCGTCATGAGACTAATGTATTATTTCTTTATTTCTGTATGGTGCAAGGGATATGCAATGAATTGATCTTTATTCACCAAAAAAAAACAAGTGAAATCTTACGATAGGTATGCCGATGCATGCGGCAACTTTCCAATCACTCATTAGACATGGGCTGAGATGTATTTGTGGGAAGTCCCTTTGTGATCGTGGTAGAGATTTTGTTGATTGAAGGCGTATGAATATTGCGGGTGTTACCTGTATGCGTATGATCTGAAAGAACCCTATGTGTGATTATCGTACTTCGTGAACAAACCGTGAAAGATGAACATTTTTGGCTATTTTTGACTTTTTTGAAATCCAGCCACTATACAATTATAAATTTCAATTTTACTTTCTTATTTTTTGTCCACCCTGTTTTACTGGAATTGGCATGGAATATCCTGGTGAAATATTCATAGAACATAGAGCAAAACGAGAGCAATAAATATGAAAATTTAAAATAACAAAGGATTACGGTAGGACCAGGAGCTTTATTCAATACTACCGTAATAACTACTATTCTGATCTTATTTTTGTCCATATTAGAGAAATATTTCACCAGGCCAATTCCAGTAAACCAGGGTGGACAAAAAATATGAAAGTATTATTGGAATTTATAATTGTGTATTGGCTGGATTTTAATAAATCAAAAATCGCCAAAAATGTTCATCCGTCACGGTTTGTTCACGAAGTACGATAGATTACGATATTATTAAAAACGTACGAGATGTATTTGTTCTTCCTTTGTTGCTTGAATGGCAATGACCTATTATCTCAAGAATCGATCAACGAGTTCGTGTAGGGAACTGAAATAATTATACAAAAAATTTAATCGATCCATCATCAGCACGTATATACGATGGTGAACAGAAAACTGAGAATGGAAGGAAGAAATCGTAGGACGTAGGAAAGAAGAAAGCGAAATGAATGCGTTTGCTGGATGGGAGGGCAATCTCCATAGTGACAAGGGGTTGGTTTTCTTTCAGCTCTTTCAAATCCGCAAACTCCTTTATTTGTCCGATTGACGTGAGAGTTTGCATGATGAAAGGAAAGCATCTTTATGGTGACTTGAGCGGAGTGAAGAAAGAATGGAAGAAAACATTATCTTAAAATGAACCCATGCATCGCCACTTATATTCATTGTTTGTTTGATGGTCTTCAGTGCGAGTACAATCAATATTGCGAAGATTACGAGAATTCATTCACAAACATAACAGTGAATTGTACTGATGCCTTGATGAAGAGCCTCAGATTCACGAGATTTGTTCCATTTCTTCATGAGATGCCAGTTGGTCCATGAAGGTTCATTCCGTGCGTATGGCCAATTTGAAATTTGAGAAAAGTGAATTGCTCAGAATGATGAAGCAGTATCAGCGCATTTGCATTCATTTATGCGATGTGAGATTCCTCCAAGAAGAGAGATGAGTCCATGTAGGAAACTGAAATAGTATTGTTTTAGTTGGAGATAAAAGGAGACTCGAAAGGGAAATTGCAGTAAGAAAGAGAAGAAGAAGGCGAAATGAATCTGCCTGCTGGATGGATGAACAATCGCCGACTTGGGAGGAGAGAAGAAAGCGAGACAGCGGAATACCAAAAAGACATCGACATACACAACTACTCAGAAAGTTTATCTTGTAACAAGCAACACCGGAAAATATGACAATTGTTTATCCACGAAATATTAACGATTTTTCCACGTCTCTTGTCGACAGGTGCGGTGGATGAAGAAGGAGTGAATGTCACTTTGGTGTTATTTGGGGATACGGTGGTGCTTTTCCGGAGCGCTCGAAGCCTCACGAGCTTTTTGCAATGGAATACGCCCCACTTGTACGGTAGCGTTTCTTGGTTAACCTTTGCACTCAGCCCGGCTTACTACGTAGCGGCCTACGGCCGCTAGTTAAAATAGATAGGACGAGCAAAGAAAAATATACTCGGAAAGGAAAATGGAAGAATAAGGCGAAATGAATCCGCCAGCTGGATGGATGAGCAGTTGCCATAGCGACATGGGGGAGAGGAAGAGAGTGGACCCAACTCTTCCATGAAAATTTGGCTAGATGCAGTGCTTCGAGTTCTTCATGTGAGGAACATTGTGCAGCAAACAATATATCACTTGATTCAACAAAACACTTTACTTTTTCGAATTTTTCCTCACATTTTATGAAGAACTAGGAAGCCAGGAGACTCAGGAGAGCAGCACAATCATGATCGCCAGAATAGACATCTGAGCAGTTTCAGTGCCGGAAGTAGATTGGAGATGAAGTCGAGAGAAATATGTGATATTCTTTGCGATGGGCCGATGCCGATGATGTGCCCGATCTGTTGCTGGATGGTGTAGGTTGCGATTCCATCTTCTCATCGGGAAGTGACGATGGACCATGAGTAGGCTTCTTGATGTGAAGAATCTTAAAGTTTTCGTCAAATTCGTCAAGTTTCTGAATAATCATAAAGGATACTTAGCCATGACACTTGACGCACAGTCGATGGTTTCCGTTAAATATGTCCATTTCATGTGGAATTCAGCTGTATTCCGAAATCTTTAGAGTTCGCGTAGATAACTACAAGAGATTTGATTGGACATTGAATATTATAATAGCAATGTCACGCGACGGATTACATGGTGAAGGATTCAATGATCGACGTCATGTTTCCCACAATTACTAGGCTGATGCATAAGTTTTGGACTTTTTTCATTGGTGAATTTGATAGACTGGCATTCAGCCGAGTGAGATCATGGAGCCATCTTACCAATACATAATTTAATTTTTGAGTTATTAATCATCAACTCAGATGGTTTCCTTTAGCATGGGTACTTGAGATATTTTTATAAGTCGACATCACAAAAACACTCAAATTTTACAAACTTTTCCGAACCTCCCGCTCTCATCGGGAAAATTTTCGCGGGGTATCTATCATACATAAATGGGTACCTAGTATCATTGTCTTTCGAATTCGCTTGAGATCTGGGGTCCACGATACATATTTGAGTAGTGACGACTCGAAAACCGACGTGAATTTCATAGTATTGATGCTTTCAACAATTGATCACAGGTCAAATAAATTGAAAATCTGAAAACCATAAAATAATCAAAAAATCGCATAAAAATCGCTGGATAGTGGTCTGAAAGAATTTGTGCCAGATAGATGTCGTCGAGAATTGTACTCTAATCTTACTGTGAGTTGTGCCAAAAGGGTCAATCTTCAAAATGAGTACTGAAATTGATCCATTAGCTTAACCCCATAGGCAAGGGTAATGATGGAAACCCGATCCTGACCTTGATGAATCGACCGCATTTGAAGACTCATAATGTCCATGTCCAGAGTGCCGTCAGAATATCAAAGTGCGCGATCGAAAGCACATTAGATGCGTATCAAAACACCCCTATATTCACTTGATAATTCCCTTTTATAAAGAATTTGTAAACACTTGAAGAAAAAAGTCCAAAACTTATGCATCACCCTGATACTAAGGCTTTATGTTGTGAATATCTTTACGAAATAAGAGAAAGATAGTAGGAAGAAAAAGTAAAGAAAGGAGAGAAGTGAAAGTAACGCTAGACAGGCATGACTGAACGGGGAAGTCATAGCGACTTGGGAAGTGGGAAGAAAGCCTGCCAGCTGCACTAGTATTCAAAGTGCAATGCAATGATCAATAAAAACATATGACAATTGTTTATTCACATAACATTAATGCCATTGTACAAGACTCGGTATATCATTGGCGCCCGTCTTTGAGAGTCTACCGACGATGTCGGTTTGAGGGTTATCGATCTGATCGTGTCTTCAATTGCGGCCGGGCTAATCGGATGTACCGTAGAAATGGTTATTCGATCGAACAGTCGACGAACAGCTATTCCGTTGAAGATAAAGCATAGGAAACGTTAAGTAATTGATTTTTCATTGAAGAAAGACGAGTCCATGTAGGAAACTGTAAATTAATAGAGTTCTTTATAGAAACAGAGGAAACACTATTCCAGCCGTACGAAAAAAGGAAATGGAGGGTAGGAAGGCAGGCAGAGGGCCTCTATGGATACTATTGCAATCGGAGAGAGGCGCCCTTTCTCTCTTCCACGTCGCATTGCAAAGAGAAACTTGCTTGGGGTAAGAGAGCCATGTATTCCAAAAACGCCTTGTACACTCTTGTGAGGAGAATCATCACAACATATGAGAATGATATATCGTGGAAATAAAATAAAAACTAGCTCAGATTTCATGTTAGTTGGCCACGTCCGTCGGTGGCAGGAGCAAAAGATTACCCGCGGGACCCTAGGCCCGTCTGGGAACGGGGGGACACCTCTTTTCGGGTCGGGCGGAACTCGCCAGGGGACGGACGGCAGCCCTTTTAACACCTCTCGAACTTACTCAGTTTCACTCGTAACCTAAAGAGAAAGCGCACGCTACCCGCGACGGGATTGAAACATCGTGGAGAGTGAGAGAGAGCGGTCGGTGATAGACATCAGCGCATGCAAATCGCCGGTCATTTGTGACCGCTCTTTTGCCTCGTGATTTCGGGTTTCAGACGTTGCTCATATCAAAGAAAGTTAGTGAAGTTGAATGTGAGCTGTTCGACCGAGAACAAAGGTAAAAACACATGCTGCGGAGGATGGAAGAAGGTGAAATGAAGGCGCCAGCTGGATGGAAGACGAATCTCCAAAGCGACGGGATTTATGTTCGGTCTCAGTTCTTTCTAATATCCACATTCTCTCATCTGCCTGACCGACGAGAGAGTGTGCAAATGGAGGGAGCCAAATCTGAAGATTCATTTTTCTTCATAATATCTCTATCGATGTATCTCTTCGCAATAAGGAGTCGACGAGAAATGGAGACGACTCTCTCCGATTGAAATAGTTTCCATGGCGGCCCTCTGCCTCCTCTCAATCCCTTCACTTCACTGTGTGCTTTCTTTTCGTTCACTTCGCTCACCCGAATTTCTGCCATAAAATCAGTAACTCAATCTTACTATTCCAGTCCCCTACTCGGACACTCAGCCATCATTCTGCTTGAAGACATCTGTAAGATATCATCTGCGAAGAATTGGTGGATTATTTTGAACTCCAACTGACATATTATCCCATTGCAATGCCTCCAAGTTTGAAAAGTTCTCCACTTACACAAACGAAACTGGCCAGGCCGGTTTGAATGAAAGGTTCTGGCGGTGGAGCACTTCCTCTATGATCAAGACCAAGATCAAGAATTAAGGAGGCAAAGAGACGGTTTTCCGTATGTGGCACACATGGAATGCCAATTTGAGTAGACGAAATCCATTCGTTTTATGTGTGATTAGATCATTCATTTCTTCCTCTACATTCACCATTTCATTGATCGAAATGTGATTATAGTTTCACGAGATGCAAAAAAGTAAATAACCATGCTCAGTCGAAGAGAAGTGGATGTCTCTCACCGATCGAAATAGTTTCCATATGAACTAATTTGTAATAGTCTGAAGATGCTTTGATTTCGATTCAGTGCTTCAAGTTCATCATGTGAGGAACATTATGAGGTGTATCAAACAAGATATCATTTTATTCAACCTTCTCATCGGGAAACGACGATGGACCAGTAGTAGGCTTCTCGAGGTCAAGAATTGTGAAATTTTCTTCGAAATCATTGACTAATAACACTGTCACGCGACGGATTATTAGATGAAGGATTTAATGATCGATGTCATGCTTTAAACAATTTCCAAGGCTTTATGAGCCCGTTCGCCTAAGAGTCAAACAAAGTCGGGAACATCAAAAAAATAAGATATACTCAAAAGGTCTTGGTTCCATTTTGGGTCGAAAAAGTCATAATCTCTAAATACATGAGTAAATATTTTCCTGACGTTTTTTCGCGCGTAGAACCCAAATTTTTACATTAGAGATCTTGAAACTACGAAAGAAAAAAGTTATGCTCAAAAAACTGCAAAAAACGGGAGCTGAACTCTTTAAAATCGATGCCATTTGGATCCGCACGCGGTAAACCCTTCGCCCCATATACCAAAATGATCAGAAAAGCATGCTCTTTCTACCCTATAAAGGATAAGGTTGTTAACTCTTCGTATCAAAAATCGATCATAGCTCGGTACCAGAAAAAGATAGAACCAAAATTTTCATTTCATTTTGTAGAGAATTAAATTATGCTCGGGAGCGCGAGATTTGTGGCCATTCTGCCCACTCTCAGACCAGATTTTATTGCAGAAATCGATTTTGTGCAAATCGACGTCGTGTCGTACCGGGATTCAGAAGCCTCAGATCGAAAAACTGGAAACGCCAGTCGATTCAGAATCAAAAGTTACCCCTGGGACCTACTTTTGAGCATATCTTTTTTTAAAATGTTCCCAGCCTGTTGAACTATTACTGACTCTTAGGTGAACGGGCTCTTATGTTGTGAATATCTTTGCGGAATTAGATTTGAAAAATCGTAGGAAGGAGAAGGGAGGGGGAGGGAAGGGAAAGGAACATTTGAGAGGGCTGACTGAATGGGGAATCATCATGGCGACTTGGGAGGAAGGAAGAAAGCCAGACAGCTACTAGATAGATAGCTGCACTACTACTCTTGCAATGCAATTATGAATAAACATCGAACAAATGGTAATGGTTTATTCACGAAACATTTATGGACTAGGAGATAGAACGTTATTGACATCCGTCGTCGAGAGTCTAGTGAATAACTCAGAGGTTGTCGAATTTGTCACTTTCACATAGCACGAATACTTAACTATACATTCAAATATAATCGTCAGTAGTGGTGCGAAATTCCGTTTGCGATAGTACGCCCGACGACATCATAGGCATTTTTTCAGTAATTGATGCGATTTGCGATTCATCCGAGATAGAGAGATAAGTCCATGTAGGAGACTGAAATTGTATAGTTATTCATGTAAATACAAAGAGAAAAATAAGGGACTGGATCGAAGGAAGGAAGAGGGAAATGAATGCGCCAGCTGGATGGAAGAAAGATTTCCATGGCGACGAAGGAGAAGGGAAGACGAATGGGAAAAGGAGAGTGGAAATTTGCCAAGAAATTAATCCTCCTAGCGATCTTCTTCTGCCTTTCTTATAATCTGTCAAAGTTCCACGAACTACCATACTTCGCGAAGTTTTCCACGAGTTTTTCACAATAATCGGCATGTGATAACAGTCATAATCAAGAACACTTGTGAAATGTGATGAAAGGGTGCAATACTGATGTTCTACTGATTCAGTTTCCCAATCTGCCGTCGGTCCCTCTACGTAGTGTTCAGGGTAATAGTCCAATGTTCGGTAGACAGATGCAACTCTTCAGATCAATAGTGCCTCTGGAGTATCCTCAGGATATTTCACTTGATTGCTATGATTTGGAAAGATGCGAAGTTCCTTTGGAGATAATCATTCCGAGGAAATCATAGGAAACATTCAGTAATCGATGCGATTTGAGACTTCTCCAAGAAAATATTAGAATCCGTGTATGAGACTGAAATTGCATAATCATTTATGAAAATACATACAGAGGGAAAAAGAAGTCTGTGTAGGAGATTGAAAAGTATAGTTATGTTTGAAAAAAAAACAGAGGACAAGCGAAGCCAGATGTATGAAAATAAGCGAAATGAAGGGATGGAGAGAAGTCGACGCAAAGGACCTCCATGGAAACTATTTCGATCGCTGAGAGAGGCAGGCTTTTTTTCTTCGACTGAGAGGTGAGACTGAGAAAAACATACTGAATTTGTGAAAAAAAATTGCCATTTGTAAAAAAAATAATCACAACTTTATTCATGGGAGGAAAATACACAGTACGAGGAGATGAACGATCTAATCACACAGAATTGAATGGGCATGGTCGACTCGAACGAGCATTGTGTGTGTAGACATACTACAAAAAGAAAAGATCAAATTGAGCAAATTTCGGCGAATGATTTGATCAATGAGAAACGTTGGAATGAAACCTAAGATCGGAAAGAAGTAATAAAGTCGTAAAAAGGAAGAATGGAAAGAGGAGAAAGCAGTATGAAGGGAGGGTAGGGAATATCCATAGCGGCCTGGGAAGAAAGGAAAGAGTTGGCTTTCCTTCATGGGACTAATTCATTATTCCTCTGTTTCTGTATAGTGAGAGGAGTAGGCAACGAAGAGATATTTATTCACGAAAAGAGCAAGTGGAATATGTGGATAGAGATGATAGATTAGACAAAGCGTTCAAGGCAAATATCCAATCACTTTATCGATAATGGAACGTGCGGTCTTTGGAGTATGAGCAAATCATCTGGGAAATAATCGCCGATTCCTTGAATGGAAGGCATTTGTATTGAGGAGATAGTTGTACGCCGTTTAATCTGAATTAGCTTCTTGAAAGAGTACAGTCACTTATTTTCCTTTTCCTTTGAGGATCCAAATTGTATGATCGATTTCGAGAATCGGCAGAAGAGCTCGCGTAGAGAACTGTGAGGTTTCGATATTTGCACCATAATAATGTGATGCGACGAAATAATTATATTAGATTATGCACAAAGAAAAACGAAGGGGAAGAATTGTAGGAAGGAAGAGCAAAATGAATGCGCTAGTTGGATGGAAAGAAGACAGATTTCTATGGCGACGATGGCGACGATGGAGAAGGGAAGACAAAGGACGGAAAAAGGAGAGTGGAAGTTTTTTTTCCAAGGAATTAATACTAGCATTTGCCGCTCCACCGATCGTCTTCTGTACATCTTTGGTGGGCACAATGATAAGGGACAAATTTAGAAATGCTTTATTCACAATAATCGGCATGTGCTAACAGTCATAATCAAGAACACTTGTGAAATGTGATCAAAGGGTGCACTACTTGATGTTCTACTGATTCGGTTTCCCAATCTGCGGTCGGTCCCTCTACGTAGTGTTCAGGGCAACAGTCCAATGTTCGGTAGACAGATGCAACTCTTCAGATCAATAGTGCCTCTGGAGTATCCTCAGGATATTTCACTTGATTGCTTTGATTTGGGAGGATGTGAATTCCGTTGGAGACAATCTTTCCGAGGAAATCATATTAAACTGTTAGTAATCGATGCGATTTGAGACTTCCCCAAGAAAATATTAGAATCCGTGTATGAGACTGAAATTGCATAATCATTTATGAAAATACATACAGAGGGAAAAAGAAGTCTGTGTAGGAGACTGAAAAGTATAGTTATGTTTGAAAAAAAACAGAGGACAAGCGAAGCCAGATGTATGAAAATAAGCGAAATGAAGGGATGGAGAGAAGTCGACGCAAAGGACCTCCATGGAAACTATTTCGATCGCTGAGAGAGGCAGGCTTTTTCTCTTCGACTGAGAGGTGAGACTGAGAAAAACATACTGAATTTGTGACAAAAATTGCCATTTGTAAAAAAAAAAATAATCACAACTTTATTCATGGGAGGAAAATACACAGTACGAGGAGATGAACGATCTAATCACACAGAATTGAATGGGCATGGTCGACTCGAACGAGCATTGTGTGTGTAGACATACTACAAAAAGGCTCTTCGTCCTCTACCCATTCTCGATCTTGCTCATTATTGTTGTGGAAGTGCTCCACCTCGGATCCAATTATTCAAACGTTGTCTGTGGAGGAATTTTTGCAATGGAGACGTGGGCTCCCTTTTCACACTTGGGGATCTTGCACTGGGATAGTATGTCAGTTGGACTCGAGTAGTGATTCTTCAGAAGAATCCATCAATTCTTCGCAGATGATATAGTAGAGTAGCCTTCAAGAAGAGCGATGGCTTAGAGTCCGAGTAGGGGACTGCAATAGTAAGATTGAGTTACTGATTTTATGGCAGAAATTCGGGTGAGCGAAGTGAACGAAAAGAAAGCACACAGTGAAGTGAAGGGATTGAGAGGAGGCAGAGGGCCGCCATGGAAACTATTTCAATCGGAGAGAGGTGTTCCCTTACTCTCTTTGACTTCTTATTGCGAATCAATACATTTCACATCGAGTGAGAAATTGCGAAGAAAATTTCAATCAAATCGGTGTTTGGGCCAATGAGACCTGAAATTTGTGATTTACTTCGATGAATGCATTTTCTTCGTTTGTTTATTTGTTCTTATTCTTTTTTTGGTTCTCAATTACGAAAGACTGTGACTACAGTCCAGTCACATTCCCCCCTGAACATGGGCCATCCCGAGCGGCCCGGGGCGGCCCCTGCCCTTTCATAGCCAGAGGAGAAATATATTTGAGACAAACTCGGTGTATTTGAATACTCGTAGGTGTTCCGCATTTATTGAAGTTTCAAATTTTTGAAATATAAAACTACAAAGTACAAAAATCAAAGCGGAAAATAAATGTTTGACACAGCGAAACGGAAATGACACGCCGCTAAACGACCAGGTTGAACATTTTACTTACCGTATCTTTTCGTTTTGGTCGAACTAACTCAACTGTTTATCCATTTTTCCAGCTTTTGAATGAAAATTTTAAAATTCTGAAAACGTCAATAAATGAGGAACACCTTTTAGTATTCAAAGACACCGAATTTGTGTCAAATATATTTCGCCTCTGGCTATAAAAGGGCAGGGGCCGCTAGGGGCCGCCCCGTGCCGCCCGGGACGGCCCATGTTTAGGGGGGAATGTGACTGGACTGTAGTGATCAACAGCTGCCTGTATGACGTCAGTGGCTCACTTCTCTGCGCTCTCCTTCCTCGCCACACTTTTTCTTACATGTACTCTCTTCCTTCACACACTCTCTAGTCAGTCACTTGTGGTTCTGCGCTCTTTCACATCTTGTCAGTGGCATGATCTGTTCCCTTCTCTTGTGTCTTCCTTTCCTCCTTCCTCTCGGTCCATCACAGTTTGTTCTAAAATATCTCCAATTATTCCATCGATAGCACGTGCTGTTCTGTTTCTTTTTTTGTCCATTTTATGATAATTTCAATGCTAATCTTGTCATTGGTTCCGTTGTTAGTAGCACGCATATGATGTAATCAATTAAGTACGCTTCAGAGTTCCCGTCCTACACATGGGTTCAGTCTTCATTTCGTCAATCTTGTACAAGAACTTGCAGTTGTTAATTTGGCCACTTTGGTTTATCCCATAGTATACATTTAACTGTCAGTTCTCATGGATATCGTATGATATGAATCACTTGTGATATTATTAATTACAGCTGTGTGCAAGGTCATTCCAGCAATTATGCCTACCTCAACTGCTTCTCTAGAAGATGGCATAGTGAGCTTCTGAAATTATTTTGAACGTATCCAATGTTTGTAGGACACTTCTATGTTCATTCCGGCCATTATGACTCCCTGAGACGTGCTCTGACAATAAATTTGATGACATACTGAGGTATATTTCCTATTATATTTTTATAGAGTCAATTTTTTTTGGATATTCTGGCATACATTTTAGCAGTGTCTGGACGAATCGTTTATTGATATCTTACGAGCTATGCGCACGTTTATACTTTGTGCTTATTCACTTGCAATCTCAGGTTTCGTTCCTTCAGGACGTGTGAACCATAAATCGGCCAATATAGTGTGCGAGGACTCGACCGGCACTGTCAAGTGATTTTTTCTTCTCATGATCCTGAATTAGTAATAACAAATCGGAACCCAACTATCCTAATTTCGCGTACTTTATCATTTCTCCATTCGGCGAGAGAGCATGCGATTCGAAGAGAATCGGTTCCAATCGGATATCATTAGTCTGAGCAAATCATGGCTTTATAGAAGGTCATTCACCGAACTGGAATGCCGTGAATGGTACGAAAACGGTTACTTCACATCCGAAGTCAAAATATAATTGAAAAAGAAATATCTGTTTTGAACACAACTATATTATGTTCATCCAATAGATAAAGTAATGTGAAAGAGAACTTATGGTGCTGAATAGGAACACTCAATAAGCGCACAAACAAAGACATGGAAAATTGAATCTCTAACAATGTGAAATCTCGAATTTTTAGAATGTTTGAAATTTGTTCAATCCTCTAGGGAAAAACACATTTCATCATGGGTGATTCACCCGACGGAACAAACCCCTTTTGCTTGTCATTATTTCCATTCCTAGAAAGCTGTGATTCAAAGCTCAATTTCCTGAACGAAATCATTGGTTGAATCAATTTTACTCCCACGAAAGTAACCTTTGAAGAATATTGATTGATCTTCAAATATTGGATGATTAGTTTTCCATTGTGTTATATGCTTTCAACGATCAAATCGGTGCAAATCGTCCCGACTCGTTTCCTAGTCTAAATAAACTACGTCGTTGTATACTCACCCTTTCGTTTATTCTTTCTTGTATTGCAGTGTTAGTCGTTCGCCATTCAATGATGTTTCGAATGCGCTTCTCCCTATTTTCTATTTTCCTTTTCTCACTCCTCGAAATGTCTGCAAGTGCCGATGGCGTTATCGGGTTTCAAATCGACTTGGAGGAGTCCGGTTCCGAGGTGAGAAGCATGGAGGTGCCAGGATCAAATGGACTCTCTCTGCTCTGCACACTCTCTAGCCGGTCAGTGAAACATGAGAGTGGGCAGAATAGAGTTGGCTCCTATTCGATCCAACAACACCATCACACTACCTCTTATCAGTCTCAAAAAGCTATGTTCTGTGAGAGAACGTAGGCGTCATTATGTATTGAATTGCCAACCATGAATCTTACCCACTAAATGCATTTATCGCAGTTCCGCCATTTCTACAACACTCTTGCTACTGCCTTCCACAACTACTCTGGTGAATCTTATCTAGATCAATTTAATTTATATTTTAATATTTAAAAAATAATCTGTTCAGCCGACCTCAACCAGTATGTCGTTCCTGAAGATGAGCTGATCTACATGGAGAACGCGTTTCATCTGCCGAAAAATGCGGAAACGAGGTGTGTTCGGTTTGAAACCTCCAAATGCAAGGAAACCACAAAAATCATTCGATTTAGGGTTACCCCCCATAATATAGCTAGGCTGTACTAAGGAGCTTCTTCAGAATCCCTCGGATCATGGAGAAACTTCGAGCCGTGATATGCCAAGAAATATCCGAGGAACGATACTTTCCGACGCTAGGAGTGACTCGGTAATTAAAATTTCTAATCAGCTCATTCGATGTGAATTTCCAGATATATGATGCCCGGTCACACCGAGCTATCAGTTAGAGTAGATGGGATGGACATGTACGGTGAGCGAGTGCGGTCACTTTTCATCCGGATGGCCCCACATCAGACCGGCATTGAGCCCGCAAATTCACTTTTTTTTCAAATCGAAATTATACTTACTTAATCAACCTCATCGGAATTTATTATTATTACTTATAAGTATATCACGTTCAGAACAGCTCGCTAGCGTTCTCCGTCGTTTTGGTCTCTCCTCGCATCCAGCTGAATTCGATCGGAAGACCAGCAACTTCTTCAGTCCGCGACGAGTCATTCTGGTGAGATTGATTTTCTTAATGCTTTATTTTGTATACTCCTAACGCCCGGAAGGTAGCAACTGCTGACTAAAATTGCCCATTCTATTACATACGAGTCGCAAAGTCGGTACATTGATCTCCACTTTTATCTGATATCATCAGGCCCGCATACCTAGAGAGGTCAAGTGGCCGGAACGACTGGATGTAGCGTGGAAGAGACACTCCGATATCAGAGTGAAGCCAAGTTAGTAGATGCGCCTTAGTCTTAGGCTGCAGATTTTCAATTCAAAATAACCATTTCACACAAGCACAGCTTCATAACAGAAAGTGGGATTCATTCAATCTTTTCCTAACAAATGTAATATTATCAAATGATTTAGAAATCATTCCAAATTCAGGAATTACCATTCTCAAATGCGATTCTAACTGGAAAGAAAGCGATTGTCGACCAGTGGAATGGGCGGATGCAGAGGCTCCCTGTCCAAAAGGAGAATAGTTCAACGACTGTGATTTAACGATTGAATTGTACTTTGTTTATAGTATTAAAAATTCGGTCGGAATATGCATTCTTTTAGTCTGCCATATCTATGAACGTAAATGTTTTAATGTCTATAAATGCATTTTGGAAAATTGCGATGTTTATTTTCATATGAACGTAGCTTCATCATCAGTAACTATTTTATTATAAGCAACCAATCGACTGCAAATTCCCTCATTCCGCGGGTTTCTTCTTCTTTGGCGGTCGGAGGGTCGGACGCGGCGGACGACCTGGAGTGACTCGCTCGCCGAATAGACACATGAGGGAGTGTGCACAATAGAGAGAATGAGCTGAGCCAATCACTAACCTGGAGCACCCGCACCTCCAGGTCGATTCCGACCAGACATGTATGATGGCAGCTGAAATTATGTTTTAAACAAGAGAAGAGTACGATGCTCTGTTTCGAATGTGGCGATTTCGTCAAATTTGTGTTTCACTCTTCACATTAAGGCTCTACTCATTTCGTTAGTGCAATGCGCTTCAGATCTCGACCATGAAATCTACCTAAAAGTGCAATAATGACAAGAGTTCCTGATGTACTTTTTGTGAAATTTTCTGAATGATTGCGTCATCAATAGCCAATCAGTCCCTGATTCACTCACCGTAGCTCTCCCTGCCACTTTGATCGTCGTTGTCTTCGGCGTAGTCAGAATCGTCGTCCGCTTCGTGGTCGACTTGCGAGTGGGAAGAGGAGACATCGAGTGCTGCGAATGAATTATTGTTTCCGAATCGTTAAGATAAATCAGTTCCTTTGATATTTTCCTATTAAAAAACGACCTGAGAAACTTGGGTTTACACTTTGAAGAATCAGTCAGATATACATAAGTTATTGCATGATGTTCATTAGTGTATTTGAATGCAGAATCAAATATCTGAAGAAGAGAAGTTTGCAAACCTTGCCAATGAGGAAATCTTTGTACTTTTGGCGGAAGTTGCGCACGCACGCCCCTCGCAGGAACATTTGGAAGCTGGAACGCAATTGTCGATTGGAAAAATATTGATTTTCGAAAATATCACGAGCTTCCAGATCTTTCTCAACACCTCATGCCATCTTATAATAAATGCCTTAAGAATCAATAAATTATCGATTTTATATCTTATCGATGCCCTCTTCCCCCTTGACCTACTCTCTTTTGTACTCTCCAGTGAGCGCGAGCTGATCGTAGCGGGATCTGGGAAAAGTTAGTTATTGATTCGACCATCGGTGGTATCGTAATCAAACGTATACTATCCACAATAAAAGCCAGTCATTGATTCAAATATCGTCCGATCTACCGTATACCTCTGTTCACAGGTGCGCTCGCACATGGCGATGTGCGGCCGCGGCACGTTGATGCAGCTGAGAGTTACGGTGGTTAGCGGCCGAGCGGAATTTAGGGATATATCGGAACAATTAATTAAAATACGAACGTTCTCTGGCAGATCTTGCGATGCACGAGCGGAATGGAGAAGTGACCGGAGACGGAAGAGGCTGAAATTACGTGGTTAATCAGTGGAAATACGAGTGTAGATAAGATTTCAGCTCTCTCCATTCTGCACACTCTGTCATACAGTGTGATTACCAGTCGGGAATAGCTACAATTCTATTCTAGTAGCCATGCCAGGATGAACATTTGTAGAATGTATGAATTCTGCACACTCATTCGGCTCTCAGACAGGCAAGAGATCGTGCACAGTTGAGAGAGCCGAAAACACCGCTGAGCGGGTAGGGTCAAAGCTCTGACACAGAAATGGACGTTTTCCGTTCTATGCCCGGAAGAGCTAGTGGCTATCTCGGGCCCTTCAACGACTCACCGGCGACGACCATGCGACTGCCCAGTTGGATGACGTGCAGCAGGTCGGTCGTCATCTCGTAGTCGCCTGATATTCAGGGAGATCAATACAGTATCATTACTGTATCAGAACAGTAACCTGGAGGTGGAAGATTCTTTCAAAAATGAGTCTATTCACTACGTTACCCAAACCCGTAAGGTAAATGCTTTTGAGTGCGGCGATATGACTGATTTTTATCCTATGAGGTGTGGAAGCCGGATTTAGTAAGATCACGCAGAAAAAATCGGAAAAAAGTTGGGACTAATTTGAACTACGTTGACAAATTGATGGATGTGTGTCAGTGTGTTCAAACTACGGTAGGTTTGGGCAATCCATTCTAAATCCATCCCAAGCAGCTATCATGATCTGCTTTATGTATAAAAAAATCTCCTTCAATTATCGATCTGAAATCGACACCTTCCGTACCCGATATCTACAGTATTTAAAAGGACAGTAAGTCCACGCGGGTCAGACCATGGGTCAGACTCGTGATTCATGAGGTAATTGTTCGCCTTGAATTCCAATCGATCAATAATCGAGGCCTACAGTATACCTACCGTAATCGAAACCTACAGTAACCCATTGAGCTGGGTCAGATTTCAGAATTCATCAACCAATCAATTCCAAATGTCAATATCGTATGACCACAGTAACCGAGACCTACAGTAATCTTTAGCGATGGGTCAGCAATTGTTCGCTGGGTCAGATTTGAGATTCATGCGCTGTGTTCTACTTGTATGCCAATCAATCAATATTCATCACCTATAGTATACCAACTGATACCAGAACCTACAGTAGCCGGTTGAGCTGGGTCAGACCGTGGGTCAGATTCGTGATTTCATCGGCTGATCAACTCCAAATGTCAATATCGTACGACTACAGTAACTGAGACCTGCAGCAATCTTTGGCGCAGAGGATACAATTGTTCGCTGGGTCTGATTTCTGATTTCATCATCAGATTGCGTACAACCCTGCATATGGGAGTGGTCGTGCGATTATGAAAAGCTCGTGAGGCTGACAGCGTGGTGAAAAGTTGAGATGCAGCATCACAACTTTTTTCCGGATTGATCGAAGCCTCACGAGCTATTTCCAACAGCATACTCCGAACGAGTCCCCACAAGCGATCCCCACTTGTTCTGTTAGATGCCTAACGTGACACGAGCGGGACGTAGTCCCGCTAGTTCCTTAATATCTTTCATGAAAATAATCATCGTATTGGCCAATATTGCCGTGTTCCGCTCTCATCGAATATCAGCTTTCTCCATTCTGCACACTCCCGATTCCCTGATCGTCGAGGGAGTGTGCAGAAAGGAGAGATCATTTCACTAATCCAAGCCAATCCATCCCTATTCGTGATCTACCACTAGTGCGATTGTAGAGGACGACTTCGTCGAAGAACAGTCGACATTCGCCCTCGTCGCAATATTGTGAGAAATTGACGGGAAGGGAAGGGGCATGAAGCATCTGAGAGTCGATTGGAATAGTGAAGGCAAATCGGCATCTGACTCTCCTCAATTCACGTGCTCTCTCGCCTCTCTAACCGACGAGATATCTGGCACATTGAGGAGAGTCTGATACGGATTTGTAACCACTAATAGGGATGGAGTTTCTATTATGAGCTCTCTCCATTCTGCACACTATATGCCTGAATGGTAATGAAGTGTGCAAAATGTAAAGAGCGATCATTCAATTCGACAACACATTCATCCTGCAGCTTCTCGTTTAAAAGAAGAGATTTCAACGTGTGGGAATGAAGGCATATATGCACATTTGCATAGAACGTTTTCAAAAATATACTTTTAAGAAAATGGTCACTCACTTTTGAGACGGTGTTGTGTGATCCTTCGGTCACGTTACTGTAGGTCTGCAAGATGCTGTATCTTCGAGCACCAATTGACTGATCAAACAGCAACAACAATTGTCTCTAACTTGTGAAAACGTTTCTGAGGGAGAGGGTACGGAATGTTTGAGCGGTTGGCCTCACACTGTAGTCAATAAGCGATTTGAGCACGGTGTTATACAGGGATGAGTTGCCCACAAAGAGTGTCATCGTCTCTTCGATCGATAAACTCTGGTAGATCGTTTCGGGCAGTTCCGGCTCGAACTCGTAATCGTGCTGGAAAGGAGCGAAAAGTTTTTTTTACAACTTTTTTTCGTTTTTTTTTCTTCTTTTTTTTTATTCGTAACTTTGCTAACCAGATTTTATCAGAATAGATATTGCATGCATGCAAAAGATAGCACGAATCAAAGAAAGAATTGGAGTTCTTAGTTTCACGTAAAGAAGCCGTATCAAACACAGTGAAATGAAATAGAGTGTGCAGAATGGAGAGAACGAAGAGTAACGATTTACCATCACTATTAGGGTTGGCAATTCGGCCTGTCGTAGCGGCGACGCTACCTCCCCCCTCGTCAAATTTCGCAATAGGCGCGGGGGAGGAGGTAGCGTCGCCGCTACGACAGGCCGAATTGCCAACCCTAATCACTATTCCACTCACCTCTGACGGAATTCGATAGTCGAGCTTGTCTCGAAATAGTTCCGGAAATACGTACTGATCGAAGATTCTGAATTCACTAAGTGATTTGACTGCGGTAGATTATGGTAGGGATTACGGTAGTGGTGCTGTAGTGCGCATCTGCTAAACTATCAGGCTGTCGGTTACGGTAATCAAAGTACGATATCGGTGACAACAGACCACGGTATCACTGGCTCACCGCAGCGGGAATGCGTTGCCCATGATGATCATCACGACGTCGTCCTTGCTGGAGTTACGGTAGTCGGAGGGAGTCGGCTGCAGGATGCAGGAACAGCCCACCTGGATGAGCGGGAGTTGGAATGCTTTTGGAGGTAGTTGGAATGGGTCGTCTTTCTCCATTCTGAACACTATTTCTCCGGTTAGACAAGTCTGTGTGTAAAAGAAAAAGCCGAGCACCGAAATGCAACTTTAGTCGATAATTGAAAAAAAGTCTGGAAAGGTTTTATATTTTCTAACGCCGCGCTGATTCACATTGAATTCTTTCTGGTCCTGTTGCTTTTATGATGTACGTGAAACATTTCCCAAGTTTCGTTTAAATCGACGATTTTATTCGCCGAAAAACGCACAACTCACGTCAAAATCGTAGAACGGCACGCATGCGCTCTTGTCGATCAGGCAGGGATTGAACTGTTGGGCGAGGGATACGGTTGGCAGAAGGATTACGGTAGTAAGCAGGATTATCGATTGAGCGAGGAGCAGCCATGACCGCATTGATTTGGAAAGAGGAAGGGGCATTGAGAGGTGACGCAATCACTCCAGTCTCGTCCGGTGAGAGAGTGTGCAGATTGGAGAGAGTGCTAGCGGATGATCCGACATCACCATTGTATAAACACTACTGAAGGAATTTAATCTAAACTATCAGCAGACGATTTTCTGACACTATCACGTGGACGAAAAGTGTGAAATAGGAACGACATTTCGATTCTTTTTTGAGAAAGTAGCGAGAATCGAAAAGTCATCGTTGATTGTGGATACTCGTTTAACAACAATATAATGATTATCCACCGTATAGGTAGGGGCCACAATGTGGTTAGCAGACTTTGCAGAATCTGGTCAAAAGTAGGCTCAACATGACCGTCATGGTGTCAATATCATTTTTGCTTTTGGACGCATGTTGATAACTCTTCTCTAAAGCCCGGGAGAGCGTTAAAAGCGCGCGCGACTCCCCCAGCCAGAGAGGGGAGAAAAGCGAGACGAAAGAGAAAGGGGCGGAGCCTCTCTCGCGTGTGTCTCTCTCAGTCCCCCCGCTCTCTCGCCGCGCACAGCGTTTCACCCCCGTCAAAAAATGGACATTGGAATTTGAATTTAAAATTAAGGGTTATGGTAATCAGGCGACGAAGGGAAATTTAAAATCAAATGAATCACGCACCGAATGTGCGGATTATTGCGCGGCATGCATGCGCAGCCAATTTCGAAACTCTGTTTTTCTCGTTCTGCATCTTTGTTTCGAAATTTACGCATTTGTTTGTTAGTTTGTCGATTACCCTGTAGGTTGTTCGGCTAACGCAGGTCGAGGTAGCTCGAAATTAATAATGCGCTTGGTGTAGTGAGCTTTTTTAAAAACAAAACCATTGTGTTCTCTGATCATTGCTATAACTTATTATTTTCAATTTCAGCGCGTTTCGGACGGTCATCGTCCTTCGTCGGCCCTTCGCGGGACGCACGCGTAGGAAGAACGGCTTTTTCAAGTAAGCGTTATTTGATACTCATTTGCAATTGAATGGCCAACTAGTAATGGCGAAATGGCGTTTTATGCCGGATTGAAGCCGGCATGCCGAGTCCGTTTTGTCATCTCGATTGCCAACTCACGCAGGGTTGTCACAAAAATTATTACTTTTCCCTTTGATTATGTTTGCACACGAAAGCAAGAAGCGTGTTTACCAGTTTCCAATGGCTGAGAGTTTTACCACACAAATCAATTCTAATACCGTAATAAATATAAATAAATAAATATATTCCAGGATTGGCGAACAAGTTGATGGACCAGACTGCCCGGCGATGATCGAGTGCTTCAACGCCAAGCTCCTCTCTCAACGTTCATGTCTCCAACAGGTTAATATTTATTTATTTTTTAAAAGATTTATTTATTTATTTCGGGTTTTAGGCTTTTTTTGTTATTTGCTCAGTTTGGGAGAATACTATGAGCTTCATTCATTCTTCATGAGGGAATAGAAAAAGCAGGGATGTACTGGGATATATGAGGCCGTTTCCTTAAGACTAACAACGACCAACAGCTCTCCGTACAGGGTAAAAGTAGTGTTTTGAGGAGAGCATGTTTTCTAGCATAGTTCGAGGTGCTCATTAACATTGGCCACATCTCTTGTTATGCAAATGCATTTTTAATTAGTTCAATAAGTTCAAAGATCAGGCAATTTTTCACCTTTTTGCCCATAGCGACAAAACCACTGATGGGATTTGAAAACTTCAAACAGAGACTGGGGTTGATTTTACATGATAAAATGCATAGCGTTTTTGAATTATTAAAACGTCGAACGTCGAACCTGCCTGCGTCGGCATGCCAGTCAGACACCATGCCTATTAGGCCAGGGCGGCCTACCGCAGGGAACGCTTGACGGAGACTAGTGGTTGGAGCTTGCGCCTTTCTCTACCTCTTGCAAAACATCACCTGTGGGCGGGAGTCGAACCTGCCTGCGTCGGCATGCCAGTCAATTCCCTACCGCAGGGAACGCTTGACGGAGACTAGTGGTTGGGGCGCGCGCCTTTCTCTACCTCTTGCAAAACATCACCTGCGGGCGGGAGTCGAGCCTGCCTGCGTCGGCATGCCAGTCAGACACCATGCCCAGACAAACCCAGCATCAAAAATCTAAAAAAAAATGGACTCAGAAGCTCGAGAGTTTCGAATCTGTTACGTGAAGTCTTTTCGATTTTCATTTGAATTTTGCTATGGAATCCTCCAAAGATAGACAGTTCAGAGAAATGACTGATTTCGAGTGCATCCCATATAAGTATGTTCAAAGTGTATGTGTTGTCGTCAGCAATCATACAATATCTGAACTATATCAAACAATTTGATAAAGATCGGTTCAGTTTGAAATAAGTTATGCCTAACCATGCAGTACAATCTCCTTTTCAATCGTTATTCTAGAATCTAGAGAAATATATCTAAAAATAAATATTTTGATCGGCTTATAGTTACTGTATTTCTACTCAGGTGCCCGAGAGCCCCTCTGTGATGACGGCGAGAGGATGAGGAAATGAGAAGGATAAAATGCTAGGACAAGAAGCACTCGCATCAATACGAAGATCCATCCCCTTTCTTCGATTTCCCACCATTGTTACTCCTAGTAACGGTCATTTCTCCAATATGTTGTTAATGCGAAAATGTCTTATATTATTCGTTGAATTTGATAAATCATGTTTTAAAAATAAAGTTGGGTTGAGTCTACCACTGGAGTAGACTTGTCTGCAAGCGCAGAATGATCATTCTGGATGTTCCTATTTTTTGCACTGAGATAAATATTTCATTAATTCCGTGTGATTAAAATCTCAATCTGACGAACATGCAAATGCCCACTTTTTCTGTCGTTAGCGACTGCGAAAACTTGGAAATGACGAAAAAAAAATATTTGCAAAAGATTTGCATTGGCAGGGCACCGAACCAACGGCTTGTCGATTGCTAGTCCTTTCTCTTACCACTGAGCCATGTCGCACGCACTCTCCTCTCTTTACACGCTCTCTGGTTTTCGTCTCTTTCTCTACCCTAGAATACTCTCTCGCTCCAATGTCCGCGCGCGAAACGCTGTGCCGCGCTCCTCCCGCTCTCCTTCCGCTCTGTGCAGCACAATTCGGGGAAAATTATTTAAAATCCATCTTTGTGCTTAAAATTCCTCTAAAATACTAATGAATAAAATCAGCGCTGTAGGTTTGGTGCACCCACTCTGGAAAAGGCTAAATACGCACATTCGGAGTGTTTTTCTTGATCTTTGACCTATTCAAAAATGTCCGACTTGAGGTCTACAGTGTTCATTTGATAGAGGAAGGTCGTAGCTACATTTCAAGCTTTTGGGCAAGTGATTTGGTTGTGTATGAGCGTTGTGCTCCTTCGATCCCGCTTTCGAGGGAATTCGAGTGGAGGGAAAGTGGGCGGGGCTTGCGGTCCCTACGTATAGGATGATTAAGAGTGGCTATAATCGAATAATAGCAGATTTTTTTGAAATAAAAGCAGAAAAAAAATTGAAAAAAACTTATTTCTAATACTGTAATACTGTAATCAACGATTACTGTAATCGAAAAGAGCTAATCGATGGGCTTTTCAGACTTTTCATGTAGTTTTGAAACCTAGATTCCCACTTTTTTACGTTTATTTCACTTTGTGTTTCAATTGTTTATTATTCCCGACTGGTAGATCGTGTGCTGTTCCCCTAGCTTAACCCGTGTAGTCAATTTTCCTTGGAGGCTTATATCGGTGATTTTTAATATAATCAATATAGTCACGGTGTGACAAACCACACAAAAATGACCGGTCACTTTTTATTCGTCCGCAAAACTACCGTAGATTTTAATTTGGCGAGCAAATGGCATCTTGTCGCGGAAAAAATATTTGAAATAAAACACTACAGTAGCCCTTCAATTCGCTGTGAGAGCACCGAAAAGTAACGTGATGTTACGGTATAATTTGCCTGTTGTCTGATTTTCAGTATAAAGAGGCGAGGGGGAGCGGTTGATTTCGTTGGTCTTGCACGGATTAGCTTGATTGCATTTTTCACGAAAAAATCACGGTAGAACAACTGTTTGAATTTTCCCGCTCTACATTTCTGCGCACGTTTGTCTTGCCTTTTTTCGCGGGCGGTCAAGGCATCACACCGTGTATATAGTTCCTATTTTATAGGCGCTGAGTCGTCTGCGACTCGTACGTGCGTCCGTGCACGCTCGTCCGCATCTGCGACGAGTGCAACTACGGATCGTACCAGGGTAGGTTTGTCGCCTTCTCTTCTTTCATCGCTTCGTTCTTATTTATTTTATTCATTTATCGTGCGTCACTAAAAGCGCTTCGCCAGGAACAGAACGCTCGAAAGAAAGCTAATAGGGTTTGGTCGATCTAGCAAGTTGAATCGCACATTCCTCGGACTGTTCATATGAACATGCTCAGGTCGCAATTAATGGACTGTTTATGATCATAGACTCTGAAATATCATGGTGCTATGAACAGATATCCAACGTATCCGGTGTTCATTGAGGTGGACCCACCCAAGTACGGCTGTGCACCTAGGGCAGTAAAATCATAAAAATAAATTGAAATTGATATCGGCAAAATTGAGATGTTACTGGGTTTGTATAATTATAGTCGCATGAAGAGTGACTAGGAATGAACAAATGTTGTATTAAATACACTATATAAATTTTCACGACATGGCTCATGCAAATACGCGAAGGATTGTTTTATTATTAAGAGTAGTTAAATAGCTTCAGACAAGGGAGAATTTTTCTTCAAAGCAAATACAATTCGTACGCCGAGCATATGCAAATTCGACTTTAGTCCCATTTCGGGTGTCTCTTACGATTCTTGGCCAGAACGGACCTTCACGATTTAGCTGCAAATGAACAATATTATGGCAATGAAGAGCCAGAATATAACCTTAAGGTGTGGAAATTCGTCGAAGTTAATATAGTGGAGGTCATGCATCCCGCCTGTGACACAGAAAAACCAATAGGCATTGTCTCGAATTGATAATCTTTTCTGAAAATATTTTATTTTCACAGATTTGAATCTATATGATCTGGTTAATAACGCACCTCGAATAGCTGTGGTATCCAGTTGAAATCAAGAGTAAATGAGATCATTCGAAAGTCACTGAGGCGAGACAGTGAATCCAAAATGCTCTTATCCGGGAAGAATCGAATAGTCTGCATTGAAATAAATAACTTAATTTAGTCCAATGTTGACTTACTTCTACCACATCAGGTTCAACTATGACTTCTATTTCATATTTGTTTTTCCATTTATTTTCTTTCACAAATTCCTTTATGAAATCTTCGTTGATTATTTTATGCATTCCCAGTTTAGGCTGCCTTCACACTTGGAGTGCCCGCAGGTTGAGTTGCAAGATATAACGGGCCAATCTAAACAAGAAAACCCTTTTGTCATTTATTTTTTAATATCAACTTCTCAATGTTATCTTCATCTATTATAACTCCATCGATCTCCACGAACTTCACATTTTCACTTTTGTTCTCCAATACGCTTAACACAGAGTCATCAACAATAATCTGCAATGCTTATTGTGTTCGGGGGTAAAATCTAACAAGTCGTACATTTGCCAGTGCAAGACATGAAAATGAGTGAAATTCGAGTAGCCTTTCGAGTTGAGTAGTGAGAAGAGAAGAAATTGTCTTATAATTAAGTACGTTCAGGACATTGACCGGTGATAAAAGATTCTGGAAAGTAGGTTAACTTGAAAAATAAGTTAAGATTCGAAAAGATTGCATGAATAAAATAATAATTGTGGGCCAGGGCATGAGATTAGCCTTTTGCGTCTCAACCGCATCTCAACCTTTAAAGTACAACTCCACAGAAAAAAATTACAACCCTTTCCCCCTCCCCCTTTTTATTTTGCATTTCGAAAACTTTCTGTGGAGGGGTACTTTAAGTACTAAAGAAACAGAAAGACTCGTGGACGTTCTACTCAACTTTGAAAAATACTGGGCTCGTTTTGATGAACTTACACCATACTTGCGCTTCTTATAATGATAAATGAATGAATGGCGTCGACACATCTTTACTCTCTTTCTCAGAACGATGATGATATATCCGATTCGGGATTGTGTAGATGTAATTCAGATCGTCGTCAACTTTGTAAAGTTGAAAAACTTGAGATTTCTTTGTCTGAAGTTTCATTTCTCATGACTTATTTCCCTTTATATACACAAATCATTCTATTGAACGATAATAGCCAATACCTAGAAATTATGAGCTTGCGTGCTTTTCTCTTCGGAGATCGGTGCATCTGATATTTGGCGAAGTCGTTAAACTTCCGACTTACACAGGTAATCGATTCCAAATAATTTCTGAAAATAAGCAGTTAAATGTAATAGTACAAGTGAAGGGAAATGCTTTTAGCATTATAAATTCAGATGCGAGAAGATTCCGAGGATGCATAGATTTTGACCGATTTTTAAACAGAACTTTTTTCTTTCGTGTTTTCATGATCCCTTTCACTCAAATTCGAATTCTACGCGCCAAATATGCCAGAATCACTTATAGTCAGATTTTTCAGAGATGAAAAAAAATCGACTTTTTCATGACCCGGGGGGTCATGGTCATTTTTGGGCCAAAAAGTCGAATTCTCAGAACTATCTCACTATGTTTCTGATGTATTTTTGCAAGTAGATGCCGATTTTTCATGTTAGAGCTCACCAAATTGCGAAACAAAAAAGTTACTGCCAGAAAGCCTGATTGTCGCAGTTTTCCGAGCGTAACTTTTTTGTTTTAAAATTTGGTGAGCTCTAACATGAAAATCTACTTGCAAAAATACACCAGAAACACCTATAGTGAGATAGTTCTGAGAATTCGACTTTTTGGCCCAAAAATGACCATGACCTCCCGGGTCATGAAAAAGTCGACATTTTTTCGTCTCGATTCTAGCATATTTTGGCGCGTAGTATTCGAATTTGAGTGTAAGAGATCATGAAAACACGAAAGAAAAAAATTCTGTTTAAAAATCTGTCAATTTCGATGATTTTTTCATTTTTGAGTAAAAATTTAAGAAAACATAATGTCTCGATGGATCAAATTATGGGTGGATCCGATGTAGAATTGGAAGGGTTACAAAACGTATATGGGGTAGTCCAAGAGTTTCGCCAAAAATAGGCAGAAAAGTTCGAAAAAATCAAAATAGAACTTGAAAAAATGATTTTTGTTCGGTGCAATAATCGATCACAACAATTATTCTAGAGTCTCAGGGCACCACTAAGTTAACGCAAAAGAGAAATTGGATCGATCTCTACTGGTTGAGAAAATATGATTTTTCGACCATTTTTCATGGAAAATATCATTTCTCCCCTCGCAAAGGCAGTAACCTCAAGTAAGTGACGGTTTATCAAATACGGGACCAAGACCCTCTTGACACTCAAGCGTGAGCCCCTGGTTATCATTGCTAGCTCAGCGGTTCCGGGGGGTGGTCCAAAATAACCGAGCCGGTCTCTTAAGGGGCTGTTGATTTGAGAGTTTCGACCGCTCATCAAAGAATGGGGTATTGTTGATGTTTGCTGGATGTGACTTTTGAAACTAAAAACAAAACACTGAAACTTTCTGAATCGATTTTAAGTGTAGTAGATGGTGGTTGTAAGTAGTTTGAGGTTTCTGCAATACGGAATAATAATCTTTTCTGCTCATGGTTGCTAGACCGCCCACTTCAGTTCGAATATAAAACAAATTCTAGCTATTAATTTTCGGATTATTATATTTATAAATTATGATAAATATTTCTTGTCGTTCTTCCATACGATTTGGCCCGTCTACTCGACTCGATTGCTTCCTACCAGGTGCTGTGCAGTTTCTGAGATTCTTGAATTTCATTATAGGAGCAGCTCTTTGCTTGAATCGCGGTAGCAACTACATACAATTAAAACATTAATTATGCTTATGATGTGATACTTCTTCTAAATATATTCTGAAAATGGAACGATGACTCTCTTCCAGTGATGCATTCTCGGTACTCTGTTCTCTCCATTCTGCACACTTTGTCCGGCGAGAGAGTGTGTATAATAGAGAGAGTCAAATCCGATCACTAGAATCTCCACTTTCCAGATCACAGTGTATTCTAATCAGCTGGTGGCCCGATTGGACAGGGCGGGATCGGTCGAGGAATGTATCAAACACCATAAGGGGTACGTATGTTATCACTTTATCATGATATATTTAGAAAGTAATATCTATAATGTGTATTTGTTTGTTTTCAAAATGTTTGGTGGATGTTGAAGGTTTGGGTGTTTACAATGGGAGAGATGAGTATTTGAGACTAGGGTCATTCACGTGATCTACTGGAATTTCGTGGTGAATGCGAGTTTCGGGACGAGCACAAGACACAATTTTCTCTGCGGGAGCTGATATTGTTGTCCTGTATTGCACAGTAATTAAAAAAATAATCAAATAAGATTACTGTTCAGATTTCTGCTGTCGATGGCGGACTACGTGGGTCTGATACTTACGGGAGATATGCGAGGACCATCGGTCAGTGATCTTTGATCGTTGATCTTTTTCTCTTTATCACTGATCTTCAGCAAATTGATCTTTGCTCTTTCCAGAAGCTCACCTCGTCTCTGCACAACACAAGAGGCGTACTGCTCGAGGAAGTGAGGAACGGGGATAAATTGGAATTTTTGATTGGATATTTGATGGACTATTAGACCAAATTGACTAGATGCACCGCTCAATAGACATGTTTCTGACCGGTGAGCAATACAATGTTGTGGAAATTTTGGGAAGATCGGAGGCAATATTATGCTTCAAAATATAGACTTAATTCTGAAATCTCGGCTTTTACGCCCTCAAGACGATTTCAAGAACAAATTATTTTCGATTAAAATGACCTTTTTTTGAAGGAAAAACTCGAAAAATATAAATTTCTTGAATCATGCCCTAACACTCAGAAATGAGACTTCGGATAATTTCTTAATTATTGTCGTGAGGGAACAATATTTGAGCAAGATTTGGTAAACTTACTAGATTCCGAAATTTGAGAAATTCTGAAAATCACTAGTTTTCTTGCCTTCAAAGGAACGAAATATACTCTAGCATAAATATTTCTTGGAAATATCTCAAAATTTGCAGCTAGTTCCTCGAGGTCCTGCAATCGGTCAGAAAACGTGTGTTATATTTTAAAACAAATTTTTGTTCAAATTCGACCTCGACAGAAAGCTCCTTGGTCGAAATCTGCTCAAGATGGTTGGTTGTGTTTTTTTTCCAAAGGTAACCAAATAGCATCTCAACAACTCATTGAGAACTACAGCTTTTTTGATGTGTTGACGAAACACAACTGTGCCAAGCTCATCGATATGGATGAAGTTTATCTCAAAGATGACGTCCTCTGCAGATTCGGGGAAAATGCGCTCGACCGCTGTCTGGAGAAGACGTCGATCAATTGTCACACCATCGAACGAGGGTGAGGAGATTGATCTTTGATCTTTTCTGCGTAGTTTTTGTTTCGCAAGGAACCCTCTCCAATATTAATGGCAGAAATGGGTTGTAGACTTTACAATGACGATGAAACTTGAGTGAGCCCGGCCGCCATTTTGTTTATTCATCCAATTCTTCGAATGAAAGGAGCCAGAATTAATTTATTATCGAGAAGTGTAGCGGACCAGTTGAATTTGAGATTCCACATCACTATATTTAAATACAGAGTTTGGTCGATCTGTTTAATCTGGTGATCATCTTTGTACAATGAATATAATACGAATAATTCTCGGTGCTTTGATTTGTTTTCCGGGCGATTCGCCAAATTTTTTTTATTTTCCTCTGCCTCAACTAGCGCTATAACACGCATCTCTCCGAGGCCATTGAGTGAGCATCTCGAAATTTACTTTCCGAAAAAATCAATCGAATGGGAGCTACAACTTCTTTTTACTACGGTTTCGTTGAATACGGAGGCATTGGACATGCTTGGATAGTGTATAGAAGTGATACCATTTCAGGGGTTTGTTCTCTCCATTATGCACACTCTCAGGACGATCAGACAAGAGTGTGCAGAATGGAGAAAGCTGAACATTCGAAGCGATACCGTATTCTTACTCTGTTTGTCTAGTTGGTAAAGAACGAACAACTTTCTCAACATTGTTTTATCAATATTCGGGCGATCGATATTTTTTGGAAATATATGAATGAGATTGTGAATAAGGAAGAGATTGAATGATTATCACGGTTGTTGACTGTTGTGGGTGGGAATGTGCATTGCACTGACGATGAAGTCCTCGATCTGGAATATTTTAATATATGTTTAACTTAATTTAATATTTTCAAAAAAAGGAAGATGGCTCAAGGACATGGGTCGAGTCGGGTTGCAGAGGGATTTCATACGTCAGTGATATTGAATGGAATGGAATGATTACACGTAGATATATTCAAACATATATAAACGGATTATTGTACCTCTTCCTGGGACAATTTCAATTCCGCATTTCCATCTAAGCGACTGAGCGAATCGAATTGATAGACGGTGAGAGCATCATTGATGGGAGACACTTGGAAGTCGCGCAATCCCTCGGGTTGGAATAGATGGAGGAATGAGGGAATCGAGGACTGAAATGAGAGGGGACGGTAATTGAAACGTGATTTGTGTGAATACACAGGAGAACGATAGCATGTGATATATGCGATTGGAAATATGAATGGAATGAAGCAACGAACCGACTGGGGCATCAACTCGGTCTGACTAGAGTCGTTGACATCGTCGGCTTGATAAGAATTCGACGCCTTTGGAGTAAAGTTGAGATGACTCATTTCGAATAAGTGGGGTTCGGGAGAGGAGCTTGGAGTAGTGTAGGCCGAGTCATCGGAGAAGGCAAGGTCATCGTTGTTGATGGCAGCAACAGGAACGATGGGGGAGATGGCAGGATGAGGATGAGAAGGAGGGAGGGAGATGGGGTTACTGTAGTCGGAGGAGATATGGAGTAGAGGAGGAGGGGGACTAATCAGTGTTGGAGCAGAGCGGAAGAGAGAAGGGGGTGAGATCTGAGGCATTAGGGCAGATTGGTGGCTGAAGGGAAATATCTGGGAAGGAGAAAGCAAGGATTGAAGTGGAGGAGATGCCTGCAATATAATCGTTGATTTCTTTTAAATTTTTGAATTTAACTAATCATGTGAATAGCCACTAACCTGCTGGGGTTCGGGGAACATGGATGCCATATAAGACTGATAGTCATTGTTCACTTCATGAACTGGTTGAGGAGGCTGCATCATCTGATGAGGAGTCACCATGGATTGGAAGGAAGGAGGAACCTGAATGATTTGTAAATAATACTTTTTTTAAACATACACCCCCTCCTGGTTTCTATGCATGTGTCTCGGTGGTTTGTATGAAATTAAAAATAAATAAATAAATAAACATAGTAACCTGCGAATTAACGTGGAGGGATTGAGACATGGGGAAGAAATCAGCATCAGTGAAGGGACGATACATGGTAGAATGAGGAGAGAAGAGTAGTACGGGAGTCAGAATGAGGAATGGAGGGAGGAATGGATTATATAGAGCTTGTGGAAGGTGGCATCCGATCTCATGTAGTAGAAGTGAAGGGGATGCCACAGGGTGGGAATAGCAGCGTTCTACTCTCATCGATTGATGGAGTGTGTAGAATAGAGAGCGTCGTTCGGCAACACTAGGGGAGAAGATGCGACGGGAAGAGCTGACGCTGATGGGAGGGAGATCGATAATGAGTTGGAGTTGAGGTTAATTGTGGCTGATCCCCACGTCGATTTCCCTCTAAATAGCATAAGGGAATCGAGAGACCAACCTTGATGTACTGGGAATTTATGGGGGCAATTGGTTTCGCAGCTGAATTGAGGTGTCAGAAGGTACCGGGAAGAGGAAAAGAAAGTGTTCAAGATCAGAGGAAATTTTCGTATTATGTGTTTGATACCCACTTTGATTGTGCAAAATATTGCAAATAGTTGTTTGAATTGTTTTCATTTTTTGAAAGGTGGTGGGAGCAAGCCATCGCCCTAGAAGTTGCTATGAATGTTTATAAAATCAGTGAAACTTGTAAATTCCGGGCTGTGAAACTTTGCGACATCGGGACGAGAGGAATTATTGTGCCTTATTCTAATACGTCCATTTCTGAAATCTGGACATTTACGTCGTGCGGATGAATGCACGTTTCGAAGTTTGCTCAAGTCATGAACCGCTGATGGTTCAATGCCACTGTCGCCTATAAAATTATATTTTCCAACTGCCTTTCTACCTACAGTACTGTAACAATGAGATACATTCGCTTACTGTAGGGTGCGATGAGGAGGGGAAGATTACGGTAACTAGATTATCAATAGAGATGGATCGATAATTGAGCTGCGGGGATACCGAATATCGATCGAGAAATGAACGGCGATACGGTAAATTGGTAATGTATGCCAAACGAGAACATGGTGATCGCCGGCTGCAGAGTATCGAGATAAGTGCATTTAGATTATGAATACGTTGATTGTCGTGCATATTAGCTAACAAAACCTAACATTTGACCAGGATGAGACGATTGCTTTGGGAACTGAGTCCATACTGCTACGGTATCGATAACTGATTCGATTCAAGGGGGCGGACGCTGCTTCGACGACCCTGCTCGAGTTTGAGGAGATAGAGGAGAAGATACGAAGGGAGGAGGTGAGTTGGGGGGGGGGGGATTACGGTATGCAAAATGTTGGATGGGATATCGATCTCAAACGCATTTATCGATAAGACAAATCAAAACTTTCTACAGCTTCCCTCTGGCTTCTTACAGTATACCCTCAATGTTCCGTCTGCTGTCTGAATTTATTCAATAATTACTCTGGATTGAATAGCTGCTCTCTCTATTCTGCACAATATCTCGTCGGCTAGAGAAACGAGAGAGTGTACATAATGGAGAGAGCAGCAACACTACCAGCTACCTTATCTAACACCTCCGATCGCCCGTTGAAGGCATGACAATTGAATTCGCAAGCCAACTCGGTGCCGGCCATCTTATACCTAAAGAGTTGGTTCATCTTCTTTGTTGTTTGCTCCTCCCCTTTCAAATACTAGGTTGATTGCAGCTTTCACCGGGGCCTCAACCCTGTTCGATAGCGAGGAAGGAAATACTAGAAAGTTGCCGATAAATCCTCTAGTGTTGCCTGATAGAGTAGTTGTTCTCTCTTTCTGCTCACTTTCGCCGACAAGAGAGTGTGCAGATTGGAGAGAGCAACAACTCGACAATGTTTTATTATTTTCAAAAAAATAAACCCACGACACGGTGCTCTTGCAGCAGGCTGCATCCTGTGTACACTTAACCAGTATTGCTGGCTTGCTGAGACCGGAGGAGGAGGAGGATTTGAAGCCTGTGAATCAATGTTGCCGGATCGAATAGTAGCTCTCCATTCTGCACACTTTCTCTATCCATTCTTACAATTAATAGTGTGCAGCAGAGATGTGCGTAAAATATTTTTCGTAAAATTTTCGTAAAAAGTAATTTTACGAATGTTTTCCTCGGTGAATTCGTAAAGTATTTATTTCCCAAGGTTTCTTCCAACAAATATTCAAACCGAATGCGATTTTCAAGTGCCCATGATCCTAGAATGCTGTTTTCAACATTTAGAAGAGGGCTTTCTCAAAATTACTTAATTTTTAATTTCTCACGTCTTATCACCACAAAGAAGTTCGCATGTAAGACACTAGAAAAGTTTATTTAGAAGAAGTAACATAAAATTTTCGACATTTTGGATGTGAGCTGCGATAAATTTAGGTACGTGAGATGGAAAAAAGGACAGAATCTTAGTCGAAAATTGGTATTTTCACAGTCCGTGACTTTTCGTAAAATATTTTTATTTTCGTTAAATTTTACGTCGTAAAAAATTTACGAAAAAAGTCTTAAAATCGTAAAATTAGTAAAATCGAAAAAGGAAAAATGCACGGCTCTGGTGTGCAGAATGAAGAAAGACATACTATTCGATCAGACGACACTATTGTCGTTCTGACTGTTTTGAGAGATAATGTAAGGATACTGTAGGATGGAAAGACATACCGACATAACACTCGAGTGCCGAAGCCACGGTGAAGAGAGTAAGGAAAGAGAAGAGAAGGCACCGCATCACGATATTGCCTCTGGCAGATAATCTTTCTCATTTTATAGGGAAAGTCTGCAAATGTGGATCCCACGCTTTTAGCTTTTACACGTGTTCTTTCTTTCTTCTTCAGTGAATGCAACTTATTATTTTCATGTAGGAATTGTTTGAAACACTGTATTTGAAACACTGTATTACGGATCTCCTCGAGAGAAATGCGCGAGACTTCGCTGCTTTCTCTCGCATACCTCGCATGTTTCCACATCGTCGCGAGTAGAGAGCACAGCGCCTACGAGGGATCGCCTTTCGCTCTTAGGTTCGGTTTTAATCCAGTATCTCAAGGTACGCTTGGGCTTCTGACCAGTTCACTCTGTGTTAGAGTACCAACAGTTTCTGAGCAGCCATGTGGGGGTATCCCCGGGAGCGAATAAGAAGCAATTCATCCTCAATAAAAGGGTGTAGAAACGACAATTTTGAAGTGTGATCCCTTGATCACGTGATTCCCCACGTGTTTACGTGCCTATCCCCGGGTAGATCACTACGCCCTCCCTCGTCTTTCTCTCAATTTTCGCTTCTGCGACTCTAATATTTTACCAACCCGCTGGATCCTTCAAACCCCAAACCCCCAACCAAGCCGTCTCCTCGCTACGACAAAGACGGAAATCCACCAATCAATTACGAAATTACTGAACCATTCCCTACCCCAAATACCCTGGCGGATAAATAATTGAAATTAAGCAGTGAGAAACCTGGTCATTGACACTACTGCTCAGCCTGATTCGTGGATTCAGACGGTTATGAAAGAGAGACAATTCTATTTTCATCGATCATTCATGATTCAGAGTGTGCAGAATGGAGATTTCTGATATTTTATCTTTCCGTTTTCGCTCGTCAAAGCGGCGATACAATAAAAAAACATTTATCAATTCATCTGTGCGTCCATGTAATCAATACTTTCTGATAAAATGAGGACAATAAATAGTGTGATGAATGGAGAGAGCGCTGCCATAGGGGTTGCCGTACTCGTAACAAGCTTGATCTAGACGCTACTATAAAGCCAGCGTCATTCAAGAAATGAGCATTTTCGATTCTGTTCCATCACTTTTTGTTATTATTGCTAGTATTTATAATCTCTGTTGTTTCATGATTTTCCATCTTCAGTTCAATGACAATTTCTCTTCTTGAACTTCCACTTGAGATGCTAAATAATATTTTCCAGAATCTGGACGAAAAATCCCTGATTGGTTGTAGAGAAGTGAGCACTTTTGATTCAGATAAATTCGTATCATAAAATGAAAGAAATGATTTTCTCTCATTTGTGATTTTTCTTAATGGTCGTGGATACGTAAAAACACGCGATGATGATACTCGGGTTCAGTCGCGGTACCAATTGAGCTTATTTTAAAAGGTGAGAGAATGAAATCGAGAGGAACTCTCTTCCCACTCTCTCTCGATTACAATCGCCTATTACAATGAGCTCAATCGGAATCGCGGCAGAATTGTCGTTCTCAATTCTTATCATTTATTCACATTTCAGGTCTGCAAAGTAACGAAATAACTGGCAGAAATCACGCTATTCAATCGATCGAGATTTCAACCGTTCAAGCCCGCAGTTTATTCAATGCTAACTAAATTTTTCGCGGGAAAGACTGTGTCTCAATGTGCATTTAAACTCAACGGATCTGATGGAGAAACGTAAATATTTAAATAAATCAGTGATTAAAATATCACAAATGGTGCTTGAACATCATATTGAAATGAATTATAAAAAAAACACATTTTCAGGAAATTACTACTTAAGAGACGTTCCACGATTTAGTGAAGCTATTCAGAGGGGTCGACGGAGGACTTTTTCACAACCCCTGCCAATAAGTTGTGGGTGAAGTCCCCATACCTAGAGCTGATAGCTGGCCCAATATGAGATGCTGGGGTGCACCCTCCTTGAAATGCTGTGCATGTCCCAAAAAAAATCGAAAATTTCATCAGCGAAAAAAATACGTTCTTATAGGAGTTTCAGACGTATTTTTTAAATGAAAATAAGGAAAAACATAGTTTGGAAGCGAAAAGACATCGTTAAAAGGTCGAAAACTTCAAATTTCAGCATTTTTGTATCACCGTGGAAATATTTAAATGTCATGGGAAAAATTTTATTTCATTTTCGGAATCTACGTGCAATACTACCTACAATGTTAAATTTTCACGTTTTTTTATTAGTGCCGCCGGATTCTATAGCTTCCCGACCGAACCTCACTCGGTGGCTGACGAGAGCACGATGTCGAGAGATTTCGAAATTTCGAAACGATACAGTCACTATTATATCAGATTCTCATCTCATTTATCGTTATTAAGGATATGTGTTGATGTTATGGGGTTGTGATATCGATAAAACACGAAAAAAGTGAAAAGTCGAAAAATCACGTTTTTGAAATCTCAAAATTTCAAAAATTCGTAACTCATGTATCTGAGCTTCCAATGGTGTATTCTCAACGGAGAAGCACTTGTATATGAGTATCTGAGAGTTATAGCCGATTTACGAATCTTTTTTGAAATTGTGATTTTTTGGAGGGGCAAATTATCGAGAAATTTTTGGACCAAAACTTTTTCTCTATATATTGTTCCAAAAGCTCGGATATTGTTTGTGACTTATATTCAAGTGTTTCTCCGTTGAGAATACACCATTTTAAGCTCAGAAACATGAGTTACGAATTTTTGAAATTTTAAGACTTCGAAAAAGTGATTTTTCGACTTTTCACTTTTTTCGTGTTTTATCGATATCACAACCCCATAACATCAACACATATCCTTAATAACGATAAATAAGATGATAATTTGATATAATAGTGACTGTATCGTTTCGAAATTTCGAAATCTCTCGACATCGTGCTCTCGTCAGCCACCGAGTGAGCTTCGGTCGGGAAGCTATAGAATCCGGCGGCACTAATGAGAAAACGTGAAAATTTAACATTGTAGGTAGTTTTGCACGTAGATTCCGAAAATGCAATACAATTTTTATCATGACATTTAAATATTTTCACGGTGATACAAAAATGCTGAAATTTGAAGTTTTCGACCTTTTAACGATGTCTTTTCGCTTCCAAACTATGTTTTTCCTTATTTTCATTTTTAAAAAAACGTCTGAAACTCCTTGTTCGCCAATTCAATACAACTACTGTTCGATTGCATCTTATGGTTGAAGTGAACGGTAAAACAAAATTATGTACATATCATTTAAAAATAAATAATTTTTCAATATTCAAATTACCCATGTATTGCAGAGTATTTTCTGGAGGCTTTGGCGAAATTGGTGGATGAACTTTCGATTTCGACAGAAATAAGATTTTGGACACCTGACTGGGATATGCCGTCACTTAATAGGGAAAGGTCAAACTTCACGGAAAAGAAATCAGAAACGGCTGCTACAGAAAGTTTAGGCATGCCGAGAAAAGATAAAACCCGTTTTCAAAAACGGTTATAATCGAGTTCTAAGACCTGAAAATCAATAATAGGTCATATTTTGGAGAAAATGAAAAAATTCAGAAGCACTAGAGACCGCGGAGTGCGGGCGTTGTTGGGTTTCGGGCTGCGTATTTGGATAGGTCGCCCAACCACACCACCTCGAAAACGCTGTTTTGTTTTTATCGATTTTTCGTATCTTTTATGAATTTAAAATTATTTTTAAATGCTTGGAATGCGTTCAGCACAACACAGTTAGTATGATGCCATACTTTGTTTACTTCTGATGCGATCGCGGTGTTCGTAAATACAGTTCACAATTTGACACATCATTTTGACCTAGAACTGTTTCCCGTGAATTTAATCATGTCTAGCTCCTTTTGCCAATCATGATCATGACCTTCGCGCATCTTTTGGTGCTAAACACGGACCTGAGTAATTTCACGGAGCTGGACTTATCGAGCTTTGAATGTCGAAAACTCAACACTTTCGCGTTTACTGACCCACCAATCGTTTATTTCGAATGACACCCTTCTACCTTCTTCTAAAAATCGTTACCGATACCTTTAAGCTTATTTCACTGCCAAGCATGACTCTTGGCGTTTTCACGGAAGAAGGTTTTTCTAGTATCAAAGTCAGTGAATCGTCGCGTTCGAAAATATTCGTTCTCTGAACCGCGCAGTGAATTTATCAGCAAACTGTGCTCATTCCTACTCCCTCATGCCTAATAGAACATATTGCTTCAAAAAGAAGTAAACAACGATGTCGTAAAATCAATAGAATTATTTTCAAAATATGAGAAAGGTGGTAGGTAATAAGTTTGACACGACTCTATACAAGAAAGTATTACTGTGAGTCCGTTCAAGCCGCTAATTTTATTAATTGCTTCAATTTGTTTATTTAACAATTTTAAATTATGTTTTTGTTCCTGATCGATACAGCAGCAGCGAGTCTATCGGGAAAATACAACGGGATGATCCTAATATTTCTCTGAAAATACCCTTCTGCGGTCTCTACATTTAACTATATGAGTTTCCGAAGTATTTTCGCTCGTAGAATTCGATTTTTCATACTAGAGCTCATAAAATGCGAAAGAAAAAAGTTATGATCGAAAAGATACGACTTTTCAGGTTTTTCATGCATAACTTTTTTCTTTCGCATTTTTATGAACTCTAGTATGAAAAATCTAATTCTACGAGCGAAAATACGTCGGAACCTCATATTGTGAAATGCTTCTGAATTTTTTTCATTTTCACTAAAATCTGACCTATTATTGATTTTCAGGTCTTAGAAATCGATTATAGCCGTTTTTGAAAACGGGTTTTGTATTTTCTCGGCATGCCTAAACTTTCTGTAGCAGCCGTTTCCTATTTAGATTTGCATGAAAAAATTAAGCCAGCGAGTTTTGACCCACCCATATAAGCCCCGCCCCTCTTGATGCAGTCCCGCACAAAATCGGTTCGGTTGGTCATGGCATGGTCAGTAGGTCACCATTCGCGAATTTCAAACACTTTTAATTATATTTTTCTTGGCGGCATTAAATAAATTGACACCGATAATTGATCAATATATAGTAGAAATTATTGTTCAGGAGTTAGAAATCAGTGCAAACTCGTGCTAGGTATACGGTATCTATAATATGAACCACTATCAATAGTTTATTTAAGTGTTTATAGTTCTTAAAGCTCAGAACTCGTGCTCTACAAAGCGAATTAAATGACTGCAATAAACAAAATATAACAGAATCAATAAATTGAAGGTGTTGAAACAAGTGATTATAGCAAAGTTCAACAGCTAATTTGACAAAAACTGCTACCATGGATTTTTCTAAAATTTTGCATGAAGATTAAATATAGGTCGCACAACGATTCTATGACTAAAATAGAAGGCTGCACCTCTTAATGCACTAGCTAGCCTATAAAAATAAAAATATACTATCTTCTGTATTGAAATTTAACATGATTGCTGCCACAGATTTTCTTTATTTATTTATGTCTAACTCGTTATGATCAGGGATCCATTATTTGACAATAATTGAAGAGCTGCACCTCCTAGAAATCAATAAATCTGGGAAAAACAAAATTACTGAAGGGATTTGAATTCCCGCATTTCGCCGTTTCCCACGCCATGACACGACATTTGCCGGCTCTGATTCTAACTTTTCCGGTTCGGTGGTCCCTAAATTTCGTTCTTGTTTGCTTTTGGAGACCACTTTCTATTCTCCTCCTTCTCTTAGGTGATACGAAGCATGTATTCGACGGAAGGAGGGGAGTTGCATTTTTTTTTGAAAAGCCTTCCTTTCGTTGTAGGACCATTTTTGAAATTGGCTGATAGTGTCCGTTTGCATTTTTGCTCTCAATTCTGGGTTTTATTCTCAATGGTTTGTAACAGTTTACACTAGGAATTGACGTTAAATAACGTTCAACCGCTATGCACGCTCCAATTGCACAAATACTTAATTTCAGATGTCTCTCAGCAAACTCCCTCCACCAATCGATATTGTTCCTGGAACCATCGGAGACTTTGTCAGTTGTTATTTTATTTTTAATCGTTTATCATAATTTGTGGACGAGTTTTCTTCTTTTACTCATAGTGTTCCACTATAATTCACTGTATTTTTTCAGTTTCCCATTCTCTTCCTTCCTGCTGAACTCGCCTCTCATGTCTTCTCTTTCCTGTCAATGGAAGATCGACTGAGAGCTAGAGTGAACAAGCAACTCGATGACATCGAATTGAAGTCCAAGTATCATTTGGAGAATGTGATCATCGAAAAGGTTAGTACAGGGAAGAAAATACATAGTCTATAGAAATTAATGTTGCCGGTTCGAACATTACTCACTGGATATCTGCACAATCTTTCATTTGCAATTGATTCGAGAGAGAGTGTGTAGAAGGGAACGAGCGACTATTCGAAGCAGCAACTATAGATTCAATAAACGATATTTGCTTTGGTGTCTAATATGCATCAACAAAACTGTTTGTAGAGATCTATGGATGAAGAAAAGGAGGAGGAAGAACAAGAAGAAGATGAAGAAAGAGATTATGCTTCTGATAGTGAGACTGGTGGAGTTGATGACGAATCGAAGAAATAGTGAGTTTTATTTTTGTATTATTAAGTTGATTTGCTTAATTTTAGCGATCAACGAATCCCTTTCTACAAGGAGAATTCGTATTCGTCTGATTGCATTAGAAGAATAGCTAAGAATGTCACTATCGAAAATCTGTCGATAAAAGTGAGTGATAATTTTATTTAATGATCACAATCGGCGCTAGACCGGTCTATGATCGTCGCATGAGAACCTAAAAAATAGTCTCTCAGTATTCTCTCAGATGGTTATATGTACCATGGTTCTCAGTACTTACAAGTATTGGAAGGTGGAAATGTTTTCGAATCTCATCTGACTATGATCGACCAAATTACAATATTCCTTTCAGTTCTCTGATTCGACCGACTTCACTCGTGAAATCTGCAATTTGATCAAAGAATTCAGAGTCGTGACTCTGTATTTTGGATCATTCAAGGTATTTCGGAGTCGAACGTTAAAAAAATTTCTTTTAAAAGTTTTCTATTCTCAAATTCGAATGAAGATTTTTATGAAAATTTTTTCGATCAAATAACTATTTCAGTATTCTACCACACCCGCTTGTCTGAAGGGCGAGGCGGCGGATTCATACTTAAGACTGAAGAGACTTTCCATCAACTGTACAAGGTGGGAAGATGCAGAAATGATTATTTATTTTTTTGATATAAGGGGGTTAAAACCCAGAAGTTCCAAAGTCTAAAGTACTTGTATCTTTACAACCAAAAAAGTGATCCAATCTTTACAACAACAAAAAAAGTTTTAAAGGATTATCTTTGTTGTCTTAAATATTGTAATCATTATTTTAATACTTGTATGCATATTATGCATAAATTAATTAAAATAATTATTCAAATATTTAAAATAATGAAAAAAGTGTAAAGATTGAAGCACTTTTTGGCTGTAAAGATAAAAGTACTTTAGACTTTGGAACTTCTGGGTTATAACCCCCTTATATTCACTTGATTTTTCTTGCAGAGCATGGTCGATGGCTGTACCGAGTTTCGCAAGCTGAGCATCTATCTATTCTTCGGTCTTCAGTGCGACAAATTCCTCAATCTCATTGAAATAGCCTTCGTAAACGGAAGATTCTTCTCAAACAGAGATATTGAGGTGTTATCATGCTAATATTACTCGATCTCTGTTCAATTTTGCATACTCATTCGGTGTGAGAGGCGAAATAATGTACAGAATTAAGAGAGTTTAGCCGATGTAACATGACTAACGAGGCTAACGACGATGAGGGCGAGGCGACCGACTACTTTATCTTCGATGGTCGTATTCAAATCCATCTCACTTCTGACATCTTCGATATGGAATCATTTCTGCCCAGTGACTCTTTCTCTTTGGAACTTATACTCTAGATTCTATTCAGTACTACCAAGAATAAGATAGAACTGGTGAGAGTCTATCCTGAATAGAAACATCGGTTAATTCAACGTTTTTGTCTCGTTTTGTTGTAAAACCGGTATGATATTGCTGCTCTTTTGAACCTGGAATTTGTCTTTAATTATTCGTTCTTCTGTCGCCGTTCGTTTTCTTATTTGAGTTTTGTCGATCTCAATTTGATAAAAATGTAGAATAATAATGTCTTCAGTCTTGATAGAAACTCGAGCAGACATCTCTGCATATATATTGTATCTCTGGAATAACGATACACTTCATGAGACTTGTTGTATTTTTTGACAAGGAGAGATTGACAATATCAGGTCATATCGGAGCGAATAGTGCTCTCTCCATTTTGCACACTCCTTGTCTTGTGAACTGTCTAAATTTGTGTTTTGATCTGACAATCGATTTTTGAGTTCCAGAACAAAAAACTGATAGTCGATGCCTTCCCTCGGTTATTACAATCTTCAAACCGTCGGTTTCTATCTCAATTACAAAAAAAGTTATTGCTTTTTGAATTTTGGAGCAATATTAGGGTGTCCCAAAAGTCTTGTCGCTGTTTTTATTTTTTATTATTTCAAGAGAACCGCAAGTCGTAATATCACTCACTCATTCTTAATAGATGCAAGTACTCCTGCACAAATTTAGTCGACTTTGATTAGATCATGAGCTTACCTAGTGGTGACGCAATATAAGAAAATGTATGTTTTTCGACCTAGTTTTTGAATTTTTATAAATCAGATGCGGTTGAGATTCCGAAGCCCAAACAAATACTGTATAGGTGTCTTATCCTTGGAGGAAATGCGTGAACGTTGTAGTCGTTCTGCGCAATGCAAAAAATAGAAATAAAAGAATAGGAAAAAATGTCTGGGCATGGAGCGATTCCTGAAGAGAGATCAACTGAAGGAGCACTTGATGTTTAATGTGGAAGGAGAAATTCCAGGAAATTTCTTACTGAGTTATAATAGAACCGTTTTCATCCTAATAAACATTAGATTGAATAGTTTTAGTATTATTTACTAATTTTGAGAACGAATACTTGGAGAGAATTTTTAGGCAGTCTATGAAATCTGTCAAACATTGATCGGTTGGGGATTGAAAAGCGAGCGACCGAGTGTGCAGAATGGAGATACTCCTATTCCATACGTCGACAACATGAGTTTTTTTATATACGACCCGCTGACTTTTCACGTACCGTATTGATCTGTGACCTCCAATCTTCTCCTTCTCTTCGACACGCTTTACCGTGACTAGTGATGACAAGTTGAATATTGGCTCTCTCCATTCTGAACACTTTCTCGGCGCAGTAACCAGTTTGAGTGTGCAAAGTGGAGAGAGGAATATTCGATCCTGCATCATTGCCACCTTTTCCCCACATCCAGACTAGCAGTCGAGACTGCAGACAAGGTAGAACAGGGAAAATAAAATCATGTTGATATAAATCAACGATATTTCAAATTGGGAAAAGCTCTGTCATTTTTATTTTTTTAGCTCCCTAATATTCTTGTGAACTATCAATTATGATAGGAGCCAACGCGAGCGAGGGGGTTCAGAAATCAGACTATATTGGTTTAGAAGGAAGAAACATGAGGTACTTATCAGGGCTCCGAGGTAGGGTGGCTCATCATGAGACTGTGAAACTCAATTCGTGATGGTTCAAATGAAGTGCCCTTCCATCTGTCACTATCAATTTCGTGCCATTTGGTCGTAACCCCAATTTTCCTGGTCTATTTCAGGAATCATTTCCCCTTCTCTCCTCTCCTTCCCAGATCACCGGCCTTCCCATCCATGTGGTGAGTAGTAGGGACGTCTTTTGCTAGGATCTTTCTATTCAGCACACTATGCCCTTCAGGCAGATGTAAGAATGCTCAAAATGGAGAGAGCTATTATGGATCACGTTTTACCAGTAGTGAGGAGTGTATACGGAATCAAAAATGGGAAAAATTGAAAAAAATCTAATAATAAGAATTTCTAAATTCCAGTTACTGTTGGTTTTGTGTTTCAATAGGGTTTCTCAGCCTGGAAGGAAACGCTTGAACGTTATTTTGCCCATCTGTTGCATTCAAATATAAAAAAAATTGCATTTGGATGTCATCAACACTAGGCAGGTCTGGTCGTGGGGTGATTTCTGTAGAAAAGAATCAACCAAAGGAGCACTTGATGCACTTCAGGTAGAATGAAGGAAAGGCATGGGGCTGTGGTATCTACATAAACAAACAATATGTCTAGATGTGGAGTCGACGAGATGAAACCCACCTCGTTATAATGAAGCATGTAATCATGTTTATAAATTTTTTCCCTTTCTCGGGCTTATAATAAATCGATGTTTAAAAAGTCATCAGTAGTTCTCTCCATTCTGCACACTCTCTCATTTCTTTCATCTATCAGAGAGTGTGCAGAATGGAGAGAAATACGATTCGATCGTGCAACAATGCCGCTTTTCTTCCTGTTGTATCGTAGGGTTGCTCCTTCTCACAAGACCATGTGGTCGCTCGAGTAGATCGTGTGTAGTCTCTCGAGTCTAGTCTCTAGTGTGCTCGCGTAAACAACACGTGCGCGCTCTCCCCTCTCCCTCGCCTCTCCCTCTCCCTTCCCTCTCTCGCCCCTTCCCTCCCCTAGTCAGTTGAGGTTGCCGGCTAGTCCGGAGTAAGTTGTATCCCTCTTCTTGTTGTGGATAAACTTGTATCACTCAACTCTCCGTCGTCGGGCACAAGCCAGGGACACAATAGTGACGTTCAGACCGATTCGGACTAGTTTCTTCTGGGTTCAAGGGTGATAAGAGGTGGTTAGCCTTGGTCCCTCTAAGTGAGAATCGTCTCTTGGTGTTGTGCCGAGTGGGGTAGAGTCAGTTGAGACTGTCTGAGAGGGAGACGCTCAGAAGTTGTGCGTGTTGGGAAGAGGCAAGGCCACTCCCTCACTAGCTCAGTTGGCTTAGTCCTCTGAGGAAAGCAGGCTAGGCCGTGGCTTTGTGTTATTTCTTGGAGTAGAAGACACGTGAATCGGTAGGTGCCGAGGATAGTCGAGAGGTCGACTGGAAGTATCGATTGAGAAGATCAGGGATCTAAGAACAAGATGGCAGAGACTGGCAAGATGATGGAAATTATGGGAGATCGATGAATTTGGAGCAACGACTTTGTAACTGACGATTTACACACTATTGTTTTGGAGCATTCATTTTAAAACCCACTTTATAGAACCGGCTTACGAGAACCACTGGATTTGAAAACGATAAAGCGGAACTATTAATTTATAACCTTTTTTTATAAACTATTTTTAAGCATCATCGAATTATAACTGGCAATCGGGAACTCATGACTTTGGAATCAACTTTTTTTAAACGCGACGTATTATAACTGACAATCGGGAACTGATGAATCTGGACTCATCTTTTTTATAACCCGACGTTTTATAACTTTCAATCGGGAACTGACGATTTTTAAAGATTAATTGTTCCCTCGGTTTTCTACATAGTTTCAACTTATAAGTATATGAAAACTATTTTATTTTAATGATTTTGTTTGAATAATGCGAATATATATTTTGCTGAATATTTTCAAGTTGTTTAAGCCTTGGCCTTGATCAACCTACCGTAATCCCTATTTCGAAAACCATACTTGTCATGGTGCTATATCTTTTTACTTGGTTTCAATAATTCTTATTACACCAAATTCATTATTTTATGGAAGAAAAATACGAGATAGGTGGTTTTTCGGTGGTGCTCTAAAGTGCCCTCAACCTACCGTAACTCCGACCCCTGAGCATACCGAAAAACCACCTATCTCGTATTTTTCTTCCATAAAATAATGAAATAGGTGTAATAAGAATTATTGAAACCAAGTAAAAAGATATAGCACCATGCCAAGTACGGTTTTCGAAGTCGGGATTACGGTAGGTTCAGCAAACCTGAGGCTTAGGCAATTGAAAATATTCAGCAAAACATATATTCACATTATTCAAGCAAAATCATTAAAATAATTGTTTTTCTTCATATAACTATGCAGAAAAACGGAGAGAAAAATCATTTAAAAAATCGTCAGTTCCCGATTGAAAGTTATAAAACGTCGGGTTATAAAAAAGATGAGTCCAAAGTCATCAGTTCCCGATTGTCAGTTATAATTCGCAAGGTTATAAAAGCTAGGTGATAATTCATCGGTTATGATTTAAAATAGACTAAAACCATTACTCATATTGGAACGGTGTCTAAATAGTTTGTTATAAAACAAAAGTGATATAATCAAAGTGAGTACTTAGGCGGATCTTTAATGATCGGTTACAAAATCGTGGCTCCAAATTCATCCATCTCCAAATTATGATGGAGATGATGAAATCTCAGAGGGAACAGACTGAGGCGCAGCTAGCAGCTCAGAGAGAACAGAGCGAGGCTCAGAAAGAGCAGAGCGAAGCACAGTTGAAACTGTTGAGAGAACAGATGGAGAAGCAGAATGAGACCATTCAAGAGCTATTGAGAGACCGATCGAGTACTGTCCAGTCAGTGACGTCCGAGGGACGGGTTCACAATGGACCGAGTATCGATGCACTCGAGAAACAGATCAGAATGTTCTCATACCGACCGGAAGATGGATTGACATTCGATCAGTGGATGGAGAGACATAGAGAGATCTTCGAGAATGATTTCAGGGGATTGGACGATGGAGATAAGGGAAGAATATTGCTCAGAAAGGTCGATGACAAAGTGGATAAGCAGTTCAGAAATCGCATCCGTCCAAAGAGTACAGCTGAACTGACATTCGAGGAGATAGTGTCGATCATGAAGGAGTTGTTTGGAGATAGAAGATCCCAGTTCGAAAAAAGATTGGATCTCTTCCAACTGAACATGACCATGTGGTCGCTCGAGTAGATCGTGTGTAGTGTGATCTCTCGAGTCGAGTCTCTAGTGTGCTCGCGTAAACAACACGCGCGCGCTCTCCCCTCTCCCTCGTCTCTCCCTCTCCCTTCCCTCTCTCGCCCCTTCCCTCCCCTAGTCAGTTGAGGTTGCCGGCTAGTCCGGAGTAGATGTTGTGGATAAACTCTTGTTGTGGATAAACTTGTATCACTCAACTCTCCGTCGTCGGGCACAAGCCAGGGACACAATACTTCCCACCCTAACTACCAGTCGTTGCCGTAGCGAACATGAGCGGAGAGAGGGTTCAGAGATAGGAGCATTAGGGGTGGTAGGAACGAATAGTGATGGAGAATCTTTCCGCAGTAAGAGTTCCGCAGTAAGATGCTCCTTCATGAGAACGTGAAACAGAATTGTGATAGTTGCCGATCAGGGCTGTGCAACATTGCGAAATTCGGAAAATTTTCTTTTCTTTACAGCTCTAATGGATGAAGTACTTACAACACACAATATATCATTGGAGACGTTTTTTTTTGTAATAACTTGTACAGCCTTATTTCTGATGTGAACGAAGAGAAGTTTATTAATCAGACAAGATTTGTTTTTTATAGAACCCGAGATAGGAGAAACCTATCGGTGCTTCGAGGTAGGAGGAATCTACAAGAGGTTGTGAAACTCAATTGTTGACGGTTCAAATGAAACACTTTTTTTTTATTTCAGGAAGTTGTATTTGTTTTGGAGGAAATGCGTTAAGTATAGTTTGTTTCTTTCCCTTTAACCACATTTCATGGCCACAATAGTCTCTTCAATTGGAAGATAGTGGAGCGATTCTTGTGGAGAGAAGGAAAGGTTCGAGAACATTTTTGGATGATGAAACAACAGTTTTCATCAAATTTAACATTAGATAGTAAATAGTATTTTGGCCATTTGTGTCTGAACGAATACTTGGAGAAATTTTTAGACAGTTTATAAAATCTGTGAAACCTTGATCGTTCGGAGAGAGTAAAACGAGCGAGAGAGTGTGTAGAATGGAGAGAGCACTATTCCATCCGTTCAGCAACATAAGTTTTCATTTACTGTCCGCTGATATGCACATGAGTTGTCTAAGAAACGGATTTGAGGAACATTTATTGGAATTCGACGAACAACTTTTTTCGAAATTGTAACGCTGGCTTGGTTTGAGTTTCAATAGCTTTAAATACAGTAGGAATACATTTCTTGAACGCGCAGTTCAACTAGAAAAGGAAACATTTCAACATTACAGTAATCTCACCATCTCAAGTATAATCATTCGATATTTGGAGGAACTAGAATCATGAAACGGAGCGGAAAAGGTCTATTGGCGTTTCTGCTGTATTGTAATCAACAACAGTCGTTACTTTATCGATTCAGTGTAATTGCTTTCTTCTGAAAATGAAAAATGGCTCAAAACAAATAAATTTGTTTCAATGGTTCATCACATTTTCCTCTACCTCAACGAGCGCTACGCCACGCATCTCTTCGAGGCCATGGAGTGAGCATTTTATTCTCATTCTCCGATACTGCCCGTTCACAATTAATTTACTCATGGTGGAAATTAACTTGCCGGCAGCGTTAATCGATATTAAAACGAGCGATAATTTTACTATTAGAAAGTGATGAGTAGCCCTCTCCATTCTGAATACTCTTCCAATGCTCTAACCATTGAGAATCTGCGAAATAGAGAGACCTAATTTTCGATCCAGTAACACGGTCCCTTTTTTTTAGAATTCAATCTACCAGTAGATACCGGTGCCAAGGTTAGCGAGGGGAGGAGTCAGACTATTTATGGTGGTAGATACTTGACAGCAGATGGGCTATAATCAAAGTTCAGAAGTGGGATTCTTTACCATGGGCTTTTGAAACTCAAATCTGAGAGTAGCAAGTGTGAAAATTGAGGAGAAAGGGAGAGAGAGAGAGGATGAATGAGATTTGATTTTTTTTATCTACGTAGGAGAATAACCATCAACGTTGCGAAGAATTGAGCCTCTTCATGAGACTGTGCAACTCAATTGTTCATGGTTCAAATAAATTTCGCGCTTCTAACTTTCATTATCGATTCGTATAGTTTTTGCTTCCTCATTATAACCAATCTCTCTTCCCTCCTCAGAATCTCTCCCATGGTTCGTTTCTCCGTTATCAATTTAACGCGCCATTTCAGGCTCCTGGCCCGACGTCGATGACTACGGTAGCCGATCGAAGACTGGATGCCGGAAGCCGATGGGATCAGGCGAGGACCGAGAGGTCACCGGTTTATTCTTCTTCTTGGTGAGTACGAGGGAAATCTTTTGATTTTTTATCTACATTATGCGCAATCTTCTCGGTGGGACAGATGAAAGAGTGGTCACGCCCAAAGTGAAATTCTTATGGAATAGCGTTGTCATGGAACAACATTCCGTCGTTATTTCCTATTGATTTATGTCTCGTTGTCTAGTAATTTCGCATTGCAGTAGTCAGGAGTACGGTACTAATAGATTGAATAGATGCTCTCTCTATTCTGCACACTCTCTGGTTAATCAGTCAGACGAGACTGCGCGATCTGCAAGAGAATTGAGAGAACTACTGTTCTACCCGACATTTCCAGTATCTAGTGCGTTTATAAATTCGCAACACTGTCTTTGTTTGTGTTTCAAGAGGTTTTCATAGTCTGGGTGGAAATGCGTGAACGTTCTTATCTGCTTGTGTTTTTGTTGCAAAATCTAAATATAAAAATATGGGAATATCCTCTCAATGATCAGGTCTGGTAGTGGAGCGACTGCTGCAGGGAAATCAACTGAAGCGGTATTTGAGGATGAGTGAGGGGGGGGGGGTTAATTAGTAGTATTTGGAGAAACCTTAATCGTGATGCTATTAGCGGTACGGACTAGGTGATTCATTGATTCGTCCTCGCTATAATTCAGCATGAAATCTTGTAAGTCAATTCTTTCCCTTTTTTGGGACTTATAAAAATGGATGAAAAATGTCATGATAGTTCTGTCTCCATTCTGCACACTACTTCATTCATTTGACCTATCAAAGAGTGTGCAAAATGGAGAGGAGTACTTTTCGATCCGGCAACAATGCCGCCTTATTCCCCTTTAAACCATCAGGAGATGAGCAGCAAACGTGAGTGTGGAGAGGGATCGAGATTGTAATTTTAGTGGTGGTAGAAACTTCTAATGAGATACGATCTTCATGAGCGCGAAACATAATTGTGATTTTTCACGAGGTGAACGAGGAGAAGTTTGATTGTTCATACTAAATTTGTTTGTGTCGTCCCCGGTTCAGAGAGAAAGATCGGAGCTACGAGGTAGAACACAATTTCATGAGAATATGAAACACAATTGTGATAGTTGCCGATGTGAACGAGGAGAAATTCAGTAATCATGCTAGATTGTATTTGTAGTAGCCGGGAAAGAGGATCAAATCGGGACTTCGGGGTAGGAGCATTTTTCAAGGGATTGTGAAACACAATTGGTGATGGTTCAAATTAATCACGCTTCCAACTGTCACTATCAATTCTTTTATTGTTTGAATGCCCGGCTTGACTCCTAACACCCTTCCCTTCTCAACACTCCTTCGAATACATTTTCTTTCTCAGTTCTCCGATTATTGAGTGTTTTCCAATTTTGACTTTCTCCGTTCGGCACACTCCCTCATTGCTTTGACCTATCAGATAGTGTGCAAAATGGAGAGCGATGCTATTCAATTCGGCAACACTGCCGCCCTCTCCTTCGCCTTCAGACTATCATTCAATGCAAGAGACAGTGTGAGCGGGGAGAGGGATCAAAGTATTGTTGATGGTCGAGACCACATGGTAATCTAAATTACAAGGACAGAGGCTTTATGATGAGATTGTGAAACTCAATTGTGATAGTTTGAAAATATTGCTCGCTCCCATCTGCCTTTATCAATTCGCATTATTTTAGCATTTTCTCTCCCTTTCTCAAAAATCATATCTCGATTCGCATCTCCATTATCGATAGATAAAGTGCAATGTCAGGCTCCTGTCCACACATTGTTGTTGAACCGAGTAGTGCGCTCTCCATTCTGCACACTCTACGGTTGGCATGAGAGAGACGCGCGAGACTCCGCCCCTTTCTCTCGCCTCCGCCGCATGTTTCCACCCGTCGCGTCTAGAGAGCACCGCGCCTACGACATATCGCCTTTCTCTGCCGTATTCGGTTTTAACCCAGTATCTCAAGGTACGCTTGGGCTTCCGATCAGAATTTCCCTGTGTTGTAGAACCATCAGTTTTTGGCAGCTCTGCGGGGGAACTTCCGGGGGCAATAGTTGTGGAATTCTTCGTGGAAGTTCTGTTGAAGTGTATGCACTCGGATCACTTGATCACATGATTCCCCACTTGTTTACGTGCTGATCCGGTGGTAAATCAGTCCTTCCCTCCTCTCATTGATCGCCTCTCCCTCCTCCCCCCGCGCTTCCCTCTCCCTCCCCTCTCTCATTCAGTCGTCCCTTCTCTTCCCTCGACCGTTGCTCCCATCTTCCCTCCCCTTCCCCAGTCATCGCTTCCCTTCTCTTCAAGTAATGCCGTCAATCTCCATCCCCTTCCGTTCCCATCCTCCCTCTCTTCTCCATACCCCACTCCTTCTTCAGTCGACGATTCTTCCCATCGATGCACTCTAGAATGACGTGTTTCAGCTTCCCTTCGCGACGTTCTGCTGGCAACGCGCCAATACGATTTCCCGTCGAGACCTCTCGCGCTCTCTCACTTTCGCGTACTATCTCTCCATTCCCTTGACCGCTCTCTCTTCTCTCGCTCATCCCATGCAAAACACGGTGTCCCTTCCCCAGTCTCGGCCAATTATCTCATTGTTTCCCGCTCTTTTGTAGTGCCAGCCGTCCAGTCTCCTCTCTCTTGATCTTCCAGTACATCGATACGAAAGATGGAATGGGAGATGAAGGGAAACGAGTCACGACATGTTACCGCCAAAAGTGAACTCAGTACCTCCTATAGTCTCTCCCTCCAATCCAAGCCTCCAATCTTTTCTCAGTAATCCTCAATAGTGATGCCGTTTCTGTTCTGTCTATCTCTCTCTCCATTCAGCACACAAAGCACGCGAAATGAGTATTGTCGGTTTCCGCGTTGGTATTGATGACTAATCGGAACCCGGCTCTAGTTTATCTGACCGGCGAGAGATGCTAATCGTAGAGTTGCTCCGTTTTTATCAAGACTAGCCTCACTCATCCCTCTTCCTCCGTCCCTTTTCTGTGCCTCCCGGTCACACACGAGCAATGCTGCTTATGGAGGCTATAAGATATAAGATAAGTTTCTTGATTCAGTTGGGGGACTGGTCCGGTATCGATCAATAACGCACCATTGCAGGTTCCTGCCCCGACGTTGAGGACTACGGTGGCCGATCGAGGACTGGAAGTACGGTAGCCGGCCGGATCTGACGAAAAGAAGTGGAGGGAAGTCTCGCAGGGCGATTGGATCATCGGTCAGTCTCGCCATCAGTTCGCAACCTCGGTCATGGTCTCTCCATTTAGCACACTCTCTATTCACTCCTCTGATTGCGAGTGTGCAGAGTGGAGAGTGACGATTCCGAAATGGGAACTAAGGGTGACTTGATGCGGCTGTTTTGGGGGTTAATCGCTAAATAGAACGCATCCGGCATAGTCTGTTGTCTAATTTAACGTTGGGTTAGGGCCTGCTAGGGTAGGGTTACGGTAGAGTCTGATCAGTGACTGATCTTTGATCCTTACAGGCTCACCACCCGTCCACCAGTCGCAATGACGATGTCTCCCTTCATTGCGCTCTCATTCTCATCTGGATTACGGTAACTGAACTGCACTCACAGAAGGATACGGTAAGTTCCTCGGCTGCGAAGATTACGGTAGTCGTTGCAGGTTGATCGATTGCTCCGTCGAACAAGCATCTCTAGAATTCTCGCTTATCTCTGATCAATAAGGTAAGATTCGGTCCATTTGGTTTCTATTAGTGTTTCCGGATCGAATAATGCGCTCTCCATTCTGCACACTCCAGTCAGTCAAAGAGACAAGATAGTGTGCAGAATGGAGAGATCTACTATTTAATCCGTTGCAACAGTAACACTATCGATTGATCCATTGTAGGTTGTGTTCTTCCTTTTCGATTACGTTCTTCTCTATTCTTCGGACGTGTCTGAGGTTCGTTTCTATGCTATTGTTCCTTCTCAGATCGTTTCCAATCCCCGATTGATCTTTGATCTCTGCAGGTCCCTTCTCCCCTTCGTGATGGCATCTCGCTATGATGAATTCTCTTCTCAACAATCGTTCCTCTTCGTCTCTTCTGATCCCTCTTCTTCAATCAGATCTGTTTATGAGACCTAAGGTTCGTGTCTATGCTATTGTTCCATCTCTGACTATCCGGATCCCGATTGACCTTTGACCTTTACAGATGATCTCTTCGCGCTCTCCATTCTGACATCTATTTACCGATCTCTGCCTACTATCCATCGATTCCCCCCCCCCCCCCCCATCTACAGTTCCCAAGATCCTCCATTTCCCTTGCTTACCGTATCCCCTTCTCCACGGTACAGTAACCCTGAACCACCCTTCTCCAATTTACCGTACCCTCTCCAGCCATCGATCGATATTTATTTCAGCATCTTCTCTCATGTGCACACTCCTGATTTTACGCCGAGTTGTCGTAAGAGTCGAGGCCGAAAGATCGATTTCTGTGGATTCTAAGCCTAAGCCTACCGTATGCCTCAACCTCCCTACCGTAATCTTATCCCGCCTACCGTATTCCAATATTGTCTTCGTTGATATTGTATCGATTTACTGTACGATAAAGTAGATCAAATGCTAATTGACGCAATCAATATCGATTATTAGTGGGCGGGGTTTGGATGGAAGGAGCGTGGCTAATACAGAAGCGGCGGAGCAAAGTAAAACGGGGCATTCTTCTAATTGCTATTAATTAATTATCTGAACTAATTGGCTAACGAGATAATTCGAGGATCCGACGATCCAGAATCGAGAACCAGTCGATCAACTCGATTCAATTCGCTTTAGTAATTTGTGGCGCGCATTGTGCGGATCGCGAAAAATGATCAAATTCGACCTTTTCGGTCAGTTCGCCCCATGCACGCCGCGAAAAATGGGCGGAGTTTGCGATTCGCTAAGTGCGCTCCACATTCAGGATAAGAACTCGGTCGAATTCAAAGATTTGAAGGCATTTGGTCGTTATTTTTTAGAGCTTTTTGAGAGCTCTGTGAACATCATGAGGGAGGAAAGAGACATTAGAGAGGAAATGAGGGAGAGGGTGGGAAGGAATAGAGGGAATGATGCCATCATCGAGGGTAAAGTGTGATGCAAAACATGAAGCGAGAAGGTTGGAAATTTCTGGGAGAGTAGACACTATTGCACCGGTAGAGGAATGTAATTGCTTAGGAATAATAGATCAATTAATACGAAATAGAGTTTGGAAATAGAGTTTATAGAGTCAGGGAACGCTTGACGGAGACTAGTGGTTGGGGCGCGCGCCTTTCTCTACTTCTTGCAAAACATCACCTGCGGGCGGGGGTCGAACCTGCCTGCGTCGGCATGCCAGTCAGACACCATGCCCATTAGGCCTACCGCAGGGAGCGCTTGACGGAGACTGGTGGTTGGGGCGCGCGCCTTTCTCTACCTCTTGCAAAACATCACCTGCGGGCGGGAGTCGAGCCTGCCTGCGTCGGAATGCACCGGCGATATAGCGGGCTTCGGTCAGACACCATAACCAATATGGGCATGGTGTCTGACCCCCATGCCGACGCAGGCAGGTTCGACTCCCGCCCGCAGGTGATGTTTTGCAAGAGGTGAAAGGCACGCGCCCCAACCACTAGTCTCCGTCAAGCGTTCCCTGCGGTAGGCCTCCCTGGCCTAATGGGCATGGTGTCTGAAGTACGGGCATGGTGTCTGACCCCCATGCCGACGCAGGCAGGTTCGACCCCCGCCCGCAGGTGATGTTTTGCAAGAGGCAGAGAAAGGCGCGCGCCCCAACCACTAGTACGATTCGTGTTTCAACCCCTCCCTAGCGAAAAATGGGCGGAGTTTGCGATTCGCTAAGTGCGCTCCACATTCAGGATAAGAACTCGGTCGAATTCAAAGATTTGAAGGCATTTGGTCGTTATTTTTTAGAGCTTTTTGAGAGCTCTGTGAACATCATGAGGGAGGAAAGAGACATTAGAGAGGAAATGAGGGAGAGGGTGGGAAGGAATAGAGGGAATGATGCCATCATCGAGGGTAAAGTGTGATGCAAAACATGAAGCGAGAAGGTTGGAAATTTCTGGGAGAGTAGACACTATTGCACCGGTAGAGGAATGTAATTGCTTAGGAATAATAGATCAATTAATACGAAATAGAGTTTGGAAATAGAGTTTATAGAGTCAGGGAACGCTTGACGGAGACTAGTGGTTGGGGCGCGCGCCTTTCTCTACTTCTTGCAAAACATCACCTGCGGGCGGGGGTCGAACCTGCCTGCGTCGGCATGCCAGTCAGACACCATGCCCATTAGGCCTACCGCAGGGAGCGCTTGACGGAGACTGGTGGTTGGGGCGCGCGCCTTTCTCTACCTCTTGCAAAACATCACCTGCGGGCGGGAGTCGAGCCTGCCTGCGTCGGAATGCCGGTCAGACACCATGCCCATTAGGCCAGGGCGGCCTACCGCAGGGAACGCTTGACGGGGACTAGTGGTTGGGGCGCGCGCCTTTCTCTACCTCTTGCAGAACATCACCTGCGGGCGGGAGTCGAGCCTGCCTGCGTCGGCATGCCGGTCAGACACCATGCCCATTAGGCCAGGGCGGCCTACCGCAGGGAGCGCTTGACGGAGACTAGTGGTTGGGGCGCGCGCCTTTCTCTACTTCTTGCAAAACATCACCTGCGGGCGGGGGTCGAACCTGCCTGCGTCGGCATGCCAGTCAGACACCATGCCCATTAGGCCTACCGCAGGGAGCGCTTGACGGAGACTGGTGGTTGGGGCGCGCGCCTTTCTCTACCTCTTGCAAAACATCACCTGCGGGCGGGAGTCGAGCCTGCCTGCGTCGGAATGCCGGTCAGACACCATGCCCATTAGGCCAGGGCGGCCTACCGCAGGGAACGCTTGACGGGGACTAGTGGTTGGGGCGCGCGCCTTTCTCTACCTCTTGCAGAACATCACCTGCGGGCGGGAGTCGAGCCTGCCTGCGTCGGCATGCCGGTCAGACACCATGCCCATTAGGCCAGGGCGGCCTACCGCAGGGAGCGCTTGACGGAGACTAGTGGTTGGGGCGCGCGCCTTTCTCTACCTCTTGCAAAACATCACCTGCGGGCGGGAGTCGAGCCTGCCTGCGTCGGCATGCCAGTCAGACACCATGCCCATTAGGCCTACCGCAGGGAGCGCTTGACGGAGACTGGTGGTTGGGGCGCGCGCCTTTCTCTACCTCTTGCAAAACATCACCTGCGGGCGGGAGTCGAGCCTGCCTGCGTCGGCATGCCGGTCAGACACCATGCCCATTAGGCCAGGGCGGCCTACCGCAGGGAACGCTTGACGGGGACTAGTGGTTGGGGCGCGCGCCTTTCTCTACCTCTTGCAAAACATCACCTGCGGGCGGGAGTCGAGCCTGCCTGCGTCGGCATGCCGGTCAGACACCATGCCCATTAGGCCAGGGCGGCCTACCGCAGGGAGCGCTTGACGGAGACTAGTGGTTGGGGCGCGCGCCTTTCTTTACCTCTTGCAAAACATCAGCTGCGGGCGGGAGTCGAAACTGCCTGCGTCGGCATGCCAGTCAGACACCATGCCCATTAGGCCTACCGCAGGGAGCGCTTGACGGAGACTGGTGGTTGGGGCGCGCGCCTTTCTCTACCTCTTGCAAAACATCACCTGCGGGCGGGAGTCGAGCCTGCCTGCGTCGGAATGCCGGTCAGACACCATGCCCATTAGGCCAGGGCGGCCTACCGCAGGGAACGCTTGACGGGGACTAGTGGTTGGGGCGCGCGCCTTTCTCTACCTCTTGCAAAACATCACCTGCGGGCGGGAGTCGAGCCTGCCTGCGTCGGAATGCCGGTCAGACACCATGCCCATTAGGCCAGGGCGGCCTACCGCAGGGAACGCTTGACGGGGACTAGTGGTTGGGGCGCGCGCCTTTCTCTACCTCTTGCAAAACATCACCTGCGGGCGGGAGTCGAGCCTGCCTGCGTCGGCATGCCGGTCAGACACCATGCCCATTAGGCCAGGGCGGCCTACCGCAGGGAGCGCTTGACGGAGACTAGTGGTTGGGGCGCGCGCCTTTCTTTACCTCTTGCAAAACATCAGCTGCGGGCGGGAGTCGAAACTGCCTGCGTCGGCATGCCAGTCAGACACCATGCCCATTAGGCCTACCGCAGGGAGCGCTTGACGGAGACTGGTGGTTGGGGCGCGCGCCTTTCTCTACCTCTTGCAAAACATCACCTGCGGGCGGGAGTCGAGCCTGCCTGCGTCGGAATGCCGGTCAGACACCATGCCCATTAGGCCAGGGCGGCCTACCGCAGGGAACGCTTGACGGGGACTAGTGGTTGGGGCGCGCGCCTTTCTCTACCTCTTGCAAAACATCACCTGCGGGCGGGAGTCGAGCCTGCCTGCGTCGGCATGCCGGTCAGACACCATGCCCATTAGGCCAGGGCGGCCTACCGCAGGGAGCGCTTGACGGAGACTAGTGGTTGGGGCGCGCGCCTTTCTTTACCTCTTGCAAAACATCAGCTGCGGGCGGGAGTCGAGCCTGCCTGCGTCGGCATGCCGGTCAGACACCATGCCCATTAGGCCAGGGCGGCCTACCGCAGGGAGCGCTTGACGGAGACTAGTGGTTGGGGCGCGCGCCTTTCTCTACCTCATGCAAAACATCACCTGCGTGCGGGAGTCGAACCTGCCTGCGCCGGCATGCCAGTCAGACACCATGCCCATTAGGCCAGGGCGGCCTACCGCAGGGAGCGCTTGACGGAGACTAGTGGTTGGGGCGCGCGCCTTTCTTTACCTCTTGCAAAACATCACCTGCGGGCGGGAGTCGAACCTGCCTGCGTCGGCATGCCAGTCAGACACCATGCCCAACTTTTTCATAAATTTCTATTTCCAAGCCAAAATCCAGTCTTGCTTCAACGTGCTGGCAGAATTCTCACAGCAGAGCTTCCAAAATACATTCGATTTTCTCATCGAATCATTGGGCTCTCCCTTTTCACTAGTGTTGCCGAATAGAATCCTACTCTCTATTCAGCACACTCCCTCGCCGGTAAATATACGAGAGTGTGCAGAATGGAGAGAAAAGCTATATTACCACTGATTGTGTGAACCCTGACAAATGCATGACAAACACGCGTGAATGATAAAAAGAATATTTATTACTCTGTATACTCTGTTATCTCTATGAACATCTACAAACTCACTGAGGGATACATGCGAAAATACTGTACCCGCACCGACGAGCCAATCCATAAACCGATCGGATCCCCGGGTACGGTAGGTCACTCATTACTGTACACACAAACACAAAACAGGGGAACTGAGAGAGCTAACGAAACGCGTATTGAACAGGCGGGAGAGGGGGAAGGAGCAATCAATTATGAGCAAAGGCGAGAAGATAATACAATCTGATTCAAGAGAGGGGGAATGGGGGATACGGTAAGAAGGGTACGGTAGTCCATTATCGATTAGTGGTCGAGGATGCGCAGATTGCCCGAGACAATCTTGTTCTCGAGGATCGATCCGGGTGGAATATCGATGCGCTCGCCGTGATTCGCAATGATGATCACCGTGCCCTTCAAATTAATTATTTAATCAATTAATTAATTTAATTAAAAATAAAATTGCTATCTAAACTAGTTCAACTAATCCATTTTCGATTATTATTTGCTATACGCCAAGCAGGAACTGCAACAAGTACTGCAATAGTACTGCAACAAGGGCGCAACTACTGTCTATCAACTAATCATGAGACTACAATTTCACAGGTTCAAATTTGTATCTTGAAAAAAACTTTCATTTGATATCTACCAGTAAATAATCCGGTAAATCATGCATTGAGATAGTATTTTTTACATAAAAAGAGTCGCATGGTTATCGCAAAAGGAGCGCATTTACTCACTATCCATTACGGGCGGAACTCCACTTCACCAGGTCCAAATTTGTATGTGAAAAAAAACGCAATGCACCGCGAAAATAGTTAGCCTGTCTAAAGAGAATGCCTATCTCTAACCTCGTTTGCTCAATCGATACCCCTAAGTGACAATAGTCTTTCCGGAACGGATAGTGCTCTCTCCGGTCGGCACATTCACTCGCTGGTCAGAGACACAAAGAAAGTGTGCAAAATGGAGAGCTGTTATTCGGTGTAGTAATATCTAACCGCTACTATATTTGGTGTAGTAATATCTGACCGCTACTATTCTATCGTCACATCTTCATCTTGTATCGATTATTATTTTAGACCGAACGATTGGAAATCATTGCAACAAAAGCGCAACTACTGGTCATCCACTAGGGGTGTGACTGCGATTCACCATGTGTAAACTCCGAATTCGAAAAAAATAGTACACGAAAATACGTTTCTTTAAACCTATTGAGTACCCATGAACCAATGCCTTATCAATCTCAACAAAATCAATCCTTCAAAAAAAAATATCCCCTGGTACCGTAATCCACCGTACCTTGAGACTGACGTCCTTTCCGAAAGTGACGTCACCCGACACCGTCAGATGGTCCAACTCGAGCAGGTCGGGGATGCCCGAGAAGCGGCCCAAGAAGTCCTTCACCTGTACATCAATCGGTTATTAGGGAGCGGAGTCTAGCAAAAGGGGCGTGGCTTAGGACAGCTTTGTTAGAAGACAATTAACAAAAGAATTAACAACCGATACTCTACTCCCAATTGAGCATTGTCAGAAAATCGATAAGAATAACACTACAATACCTCTGCTCCTTTTATGAAATAAAGAGAAGGGGGCGTGGCCTATCTACCGTACCTTGTCAAAGCTGGATCCGAGTTTGACGAGGGGCGTCGTGGGGAAGGAGCGGAGGCCGGACAGCGTCAGACTTCCGTTGTCGATGTCGTAGAGATTGGACATGAGAAGGAGAAGATCCGACGTCTTCTTGACGGGAAGGAAACGGGAGCGAGGCACGTTGATGCCTGAATGAGATGATTGGATTAATTAAGTTAATTAATTAAAAGATGCATATATAACAAAATAGAACAGAAGCTACACCAGCTCAATCGATTATTAATTTTCCAATAAAACCGAGATACAATTGGAACAAGGGCACAACTGACAATTATACACTAAGTGTGCGACTCTAATTTACCATGTAATACTCTATTTGGCAACTATAGACTACTGTTGTCCCAGGAGGTTACTGTAGTTCCAGAAATACTGTATTTCCTCACCGCAGGCTCCCTTGAAGTTCTTAATGGCGGCTCCGGCCGCAGTCTCCAGCTGGATCACGTCGAGTCCGCGATCGAGATGCTTCGGGTTCACGATCACCTGAAAAGAAAATCAATAAATAAATAAATAATCAAGCGCAGCACTACCATAACCCGCACGATAAGAAAATTGATTAGAATCACAATACAGTATCCCTCCTGCGCCTACTGCAGCCATGCTCTACCGTAACTCAGCCCTAACGTAACCATTCACCTCCCAAATACCTTACCTCCATATCCAGCGTTTGCTGCTCCACGTTGCGCTTCATCGCGCCGAGATGCACCCAGAGGTTGTTCGTGTTGAAGATTCTGCAATTTAACAAATTCGCATCCATGGTGGAATCAGAACGAATATGACCATCTTCGGGTCATCAATCTATGCAGCCCTAGTCTGGCAGGCATGACAAAACATCACCTGCACAGAATCCAATTCAATAGAGAACTATGTATTTACTCGCCATCTATTCGAGATCTTATATAGAACCATCATCAAGTTATTATTGTGTGAAACTAAAATCTCAGATGGGAATGAGAAAACAAAAAGTGCTCAGAAACCGCCTCAAAATAGTGATATCAGTTCGATATTTTTAATCAATAGTTGCTCCCATTTGCAGCTATGGACCCCTTGTGATAGCAGGTTTATAGGCTAAATTTGTAAGACAAATTTCCTATCATGGTATCAGAAAAAATTTAGCCACGTTGGTATCACCATCGTCTGAAACATGAATCTGACCTGAATTTGGACACACTCTTGAACTCGTCCACGTAATCCTTTGGCACTTGCGCAATCTCGAGAAGCATCAGCCGATTCTCGTACTGTAATCAAGAGGTTACAGTATACACCGTCAATCGATAACTGACTAACTACTTTATCAGACATTGAATCTAATTATCCGCTCTATCCCTATAGTAGCTTCCCGATTTCGGATATTGCTCTCTCCATTTTGTACACTACTTTGTCATTCAAACAAGCACGAGTGTACAGTATCTACAGTATATTCCCAATCAATAACCGACTACCGTACTCCTCTCCCTCTACCGTACCTGGATTAGGGTTCCTCCCTTGACGTCGGCCCGCGTCTTGTCAGTGACTTCCATGACGAACTCGGGTGCAGCGTCACCTTTAATTTTTAAACGTGAATCTTTTCCCAATACCACGTGGTCAAAATCAGAACGAAAAGAACCATCGTCGGGTCATCATTACATGTAACCCAAAACTCGGGGACATGGTAAAATGGTAATTGCTCGCAATATTCAGATATGGTGATTTTATTCGCTAGATCTATCTATCTGCAGCTACAGATTCCGCATGATTTATTTGATCTTTGATCTTCTGATACTTGATCTTTGATCTTTAACCTCACCTGCCGACGAGGCGTTCAGCACGAAATTGAGGATGGAAAGATCCACCGTCGCTCCCATGTTGTCGATGTTAGAGAGGAAGCAGTACTGCAATCGGCTTAATTACATCGCAATGTCAATAAACATAAATCGATATCCTAATTGAGCCAGCCAACCATGTAATTCGCCGTTTCTGACAAAACTCTTATCGCTTTTCATTCACTTTTCTCAATGGAACTGGCGATCATGTCGATTATCAAAAATAAAATCAATACAATCAATCGTCATCTCCACCTCCCGGGGCAAATCTGATTTCCGGGCAAATCTACCTCCTTGCCCTCGGCGATGAACTTGTCGAGGAGGCCAGAGTTGTGGAAGGCCTCGTAGAAGTTGCCGTGACCGGGCGGGTACCAGCTTCAAGGGGAGATCATTAGCTATTAGGCACAGGGCTCAGGAATCGATTCGGCTCTGCGGTCACACAATTACGACTTTATAGTAACAAAATCATCGTGGTTTCGTGTTACAGTGCTCATAATTAGCCACTGGTCACCGGTTTCAGGGATTATAGCCACTGCACCATGCGCCCGTAACCACTACATGCAATTTTCAAACCGACAACCCGACAATTAGGGTGATTTATTGCTACAGTACTCCTCCACTACCGTATCCCTCCAACTTACGCCTCGTGATCTCCCGACTCGATATCAGAGACGATGGGCATGAGCGTCTCCTTGTTGATGCGCGGATAGCGAGACTGGCAGAATGAGTGGACTGCCACCTGGAGGAGAGAGAGGGGTTAGAGATCAAAGATCAACCATTACCTAATCATAACGCACACTGGCCCGGATATTGTGGTTTAAAATTTTTAACCCGGCTGATGGATTCACTATAATATCCTTTAAATTGCATAGAATATAAGGGAACAGCGAAGCGTCGAACAACATGGTAATCTATTTCTGATTACACTTGAAGAGAACAAAGATCAGAGGAGCGTTATTGCATATTTAAAATGGAAGCAATATTGAGAAATATTTACTTATGGAAGGACACGCTACATTGTATTCGCAAATCCCCACAGAATTTGAGCATAGAGCGAAACCTCAAACCAGCTAGGTCCAAATTTGCTGTCGGAAGATGCATTCACTAAGTCAAAATCCATTCCGATTCCCCTCTTTTCTCACCTTGACATTCGCGTATTTCTTCAGCAGTTTCTGCGTGTCATCGTCGGTGTTGAACGAGTTCATGAGCACGAGAGGCACGTCCACGTCGTACGTCTTGTTCAGGGTCTGCAGGCAAGAAGGTGACGTTTAGGAAACGACAAGGCACACCACGCATCACACCACTACCGTATATACCTGGATCTGCTGCATGGTGAGGTCGAGGAAGGTGAGGTCATTGCGCACCGAGATCACCGACTTCGGGCCCTTGCAGCCCATGGACGTGCCGAGACCTAAAGGATTATTTTAAATTTTAAAAAATAAATTTAGTTATATTTTTAATGATTAAATTACGATTCTCGAAGGCCGCAATATTGTGTACTTTTGATTCACTCTTCAGGCACAACACTCTAACACTGCCGAACCAAATTTTAAGATTATACAATACTCATGAAACAGTGATCCGCACAGGAGTTGGAAACTCGCAATGAGATGGTTTTTTCTGCTTTCTAGTTTGAATCCCAATGTTCAAGCGCGACGTTTAGCAAACGTCGGCGACCTCGCGCACCACACACCAATACAGTACCTCCGTTGAGCTTGACGACGACCAGCTTGGACAGCATCGCCGCGATCGCCGTCTTGTCGTAGCCGGGAAGCTGAAGAGGGGAAATAAATCACTTTTCGATCAACATTTGCGGTTACAGTACTTCCACTGTTCTACAGTAACCCACAATCATCAGCCAGGTATCGATCTTATTGATCGATTACCGTAATCCTACCTTACCTGGGCGTATGGCTGGATGGCATGCTCGGGCAGCGGCTGGATCTTGGACCAGTCGACGAAGGTTTTGGCGCGAAGGAAGCGCGAGAAGAGGTTGCGGAAGCCGGACAGCTCCTTGCGGTTCAGCTAAAAGAGCAGAATTAGTTAGTGAATCGAAGTTACAGAGAATCATGAAATCACTTGGAATTCGATCTATCCAATATCGATCGGATGTGCCTTAGCTACATAAATTTGAGAGAAAAAAAGGAGATGTTCCCGACAAAATATTGCACAAGCTTCTCTAATGTTTCACGCAGTGCTTTTACCTCCATAGGAATCGCAGTTGTTAATATGCCTGTTCACAACTAAACATGACATCCCAAAAATATTTTTCTAAGTTTCTGACAATCCCCAGATCGCCAACTCCACTACCGTAACCCCGATTGACTCGCATCGAGTCTGGCCTCTGCACTGGTGGCGAGTAGTCGCTGCAGTTCATGCTCGAGTACGCCCAGTGTCTCGCGCTTCGTCGACGACTTCCACTCCTCTGATCGCTGCAAAAAATTTTTTTTTAATATATTTATTAACCCAAAACACTATCAGTCAACAAAAGCCTCCCGAATTTCTCCTGGTGTTTATTTTTTAGAATGTCATCGGTGTTAATGTCATCAAACCCTCTAGAAAATCACTACCGCGTGGTCAAAATCAGAACGAAAAGAACCATCAGAAACGCGCATACGCCTGCTCGATGCGCCTTTTTATTTATTGCTTTTTATTCACTAACGCCAGACATATTAGCTCTCCAAGCGCGAACTCAAACTTGAGCAAATTCCAAAACGCGCATTCACCTGGCCATTCCCTTCGTTGAATGGCAGTCAGCCCATTCACGTTTTATACCCCAATCACCTCTCAAACAAGGTAAACACCATACATAGTATCAAAAAGATTTCACTGAAAGATCAACGCTCCTAGAGATCAAAGATCAACTCTACCGTACCGCGTCAGGCACGAGTCCATTGCTGGAGCGCGCGTGCAGCGGCCGATGGGGATTCGCCATGATTATCGATTAGTGCTCGACGATTATCGATCGATGTCGCCGCGCACTTGTTCTCGCGGAATCAGACCAAATGCAAGAGGGACCAGTCGGGCGACGTGTGCAAAGTGCGCGGCAAACGTTGGCCGGAAGAGCGGCCGGTAGAGGAGCGGCGCGAGAGAGGAAGGGAGAAGGGGAAGAAAGAGAACTGACCAAGTTCTCGATTCTATTGATAGGGGGGATAGCAGAGGGGGAGGGATAGGCTCCGCCCCCTTTCCGCCAATCGACCGGTTGAATTCGAGAGAGGGGAGAGAACAGACAAATAGCTGCCCTTCACGCACAACTAGCACGTGCTATGACGAACAAATGTTTCACTTTTGGGGAGCGCGAATAAATCGCGTTACTTGACCCCATAATCGACACACTTCGCACGAAAGAACCGTTCTTCTCCGCTCAAAAAGTGGCACCAAAACTGCTACACAACGGGCTAAAATAGCATTAAATCATCTCTACATTTCATCTTTATGAGAAAATCAATAGTCTGAGGGCAATAAATTAAGGTAGATCTTTGCTGCCTTCCTCCCACGCATAGCTATCTATGATAGATCCAGTAAGGCCGAGATCAGGGTGTTAAGATGATCACCCGATCAACCAAAATCCCATTCTCAGATTTGACCAAAGCATCACCTCAAGCGGGAATTCGTCAACTCCCACGCACAATTCTTACAATTAGCTAGAGTTCGAATTACGAGTCAGCATCTCTCCATTTTGCACACTATCCCGAGCGGTCGAGAGTGTGCAGAATGGAGATATTATTGCGTTTCTTTCTAACCATATTGGCGAATTCGCATCATAACACCGTCGCCGCCGCTCGCTCACTACACTACCCCATTTGGACTATCGCCTAAATTTAGCCCGGCACTTTCCCGTTTTAGCGCGCGGCTAACTTCCGGTTGCACTAGATCAAACCGTTTCGCACTGTTGCAATAAGCGAGTCAACTAGCGTTTCCCTCACAATCACTCGACGAGAAGGTTTCGGTCTCTCCATTCAGCACACTGCATTATCTCTCTAACCGGCAAGATAGTGTACCGAACGGAGAGATCTACAACAGAAGCAACATCACTAGACGCCCAATTACGATTTTGCCCATTGATTGCGCATTTCCGACAAGGGCAACAAAAAAGAAAGCGCGTGTCTCTCTCCTTTTCATCTCTGCTTACCTCTCACTTCCGCATGGTTTCTAGTGTAATCAAAGGAAAGGAGAAAATTGAATGCAAGTGCGTAGATTACGTGATCCCCGCTCAGAAAACGTCCAATTTCACTTTCAAAAATACCACCAGGAATGACAAATCGGAACCCTAACTCTCGTGAATTCGCATCTTAATTCTCTAATCGACGAGAGATCATGCCAATTGAGGAGAGTCGATTCCGATTTGTCATCACTATACCGCACCAGAACGGCCTTTGCTTGATCGTCCATGGAGATCAATCGGGCAAACGCTGGAGGCACCATCTCTGGATACGGTAGGATACGGAAGGCTAAAGAGTTCACGCGGGTCAGAAGCGCGGGTGCAAGCACAACTCACAATACATGCGAAAGATCAACAATCAATCAGATAAGAGTCGCCGAGCTATCAGATCAGATCAGTTTCACAAACACACAAAAATTTTTCTCTGAGTCACGGGCTTTCCCCGAAACCATCCCACCACCAAAGTGTAAACACTTTCTTCGCCAGATGTTTGCTAGGGAAAACCAAAGAGAAATTGATCTTCCGATGACACCAAACCCCAAATTCCTAATTAGTTCCCGTAAACACGTTTACCCGATTTCCTCAGTGAACCAAACAACTTAGATCATGGAAGATAGTTCTTGGCACCGCGCCGAACCCCCGATGATCTTTGATCTTTGTTCTATATACCTCGCACGTCGAGATCAGTCGGCACCTCTGCTGATTCGACAGCTTGTGAAGGGGCGGCACTTGGTCAAGCTCTTCCATTTCTAGCGAGATTCCATTAGCCGGGAGACACGATTATCGCGACACAAAAACCGCAAGGGCCTCTCCTCATTTCATGATTTTTTTCTATAACTCAAAAAGTGTGCAAAATGGAGAGAGCTTTCGAACGCATTCTAATCGTCAAAAAAGTAGGATAAAACGAGGCGAGAGTAACACCCAACAGTCGCATTGATAGCCGAGTGTGTATCTCTGTCCGTCTCCCTTCTTCCCTCCATCCCTTTCTAAACTGATAACACCACAATCGCATCTCCCGCGCATCTCTGCGCTCTCTCGATTTCGCCCGATCTCTCGCTTTCTCTGCCCACCAAAGGGATCCCTATGCACCTCGTGATAAACATTGTTGGGGCAAAGAACGCGAAAATTATCCCTGTAAATCATCCCTGCCTTATTGATGCTGCCAAATTGATAGCCGGACTCTCCATTCGGCACACACTCTCGTTGGCAAGAGTGACGAGTATAAAGACCATTGTCAACACACACCCAATCAGTGCCTCCATGATGGTGCAGCGTGCGAAACCACAATTGTCGCACACCTTCGCTATTTGCGGACACTTTGAAACTACACCCGGCGCACTCACGTGGCACAGTGCGCACACTTGTGTTCACACATCACAGTACACCTTTGTTCCTCGAATTCTTCCAGGCGAGGAAAATAGGAGATAACTATGGCGATGACATAACGGAACCGATACTCCTCAATTCGAGTGCTCTCTTCTCGACCGGAGAGACGCAACGGTAGGCGAATTGAGGAGAGTTGGGCTCCGATTTTCCATCCCTAATGTGCATGCTTGATCACACATCACTATTCGCCTCGAAAGTTTCTCGAATTTCCAGACTATGACGGGGAAAAATTGGAGACCAAAACAAACACTGCGACGATGTTTTGTCTCTCTCAACTTTGACGCTTCCTTTCTCTCCAAATTCCAAACATCTCTCATTTCCATTTCCCTCTTTTCCTTTCTGCAAAAGATCGCATTGCCCAGCTGGAGCGATATTGGTTTCTTCTCTCTCCATTCAGCACACTATCTCACCGGCAAGACAGACGAGAGAGTGTGCAGAATGGAGAGAGCCGGCAATCGAAACGACGTAATTTCCCAACAACGTTTAGGAATCTCCCGCTTTTGCAACCACGTGGCTCTCCTTCCTTCCCCCTAATCAAACTGATCTGATAGCTCGGCGATAAAAATCAAGCTTCTCTGAATAAGAAGAAGACAGCAGAAAGATCAAAGGAGCGGCCGAATATCGGAGAACAAAATTGACTGACAAAAATCAAGCTTCTCTGAACAAGAAGAAGAAAGCAGAAAGATCAAAGGAGCGGCCGAATATCGGAGAACAAAACTGATTGACAGTGCGAATTCCTACGTGAGAAAATTGGCTGTGGGTCAAATGTCAAAGAACGCTATAAATCACAGAAAATAAATCATCAAAGAAGAATAATCAGCACTGATGCAATCAGAGAGTGCGATATCAGGGTATCACTAGGATGCCAAATCGAGATCGAGACTCTCCTCGATTCTCGCACTATCTCGTGTCTCTAACAGGGAGAGACCGTCTCGATCGGGCATCCCTAACGCTCAATTCTAGGCAAGACTCCATGGTCAGAATTAGGATTGACAATTCAAGTACGCCTCTCCTCATTTTGCTTACTCTCTCACCGGTCAGAGAAGAGAGAGAGCGCACGAAATGAAGAGACAATCCTTGAATTACCAACCCTAGTCAGAATGACTTGCGCGGTTCTCTGGGTGGGGACAACCATACTTATACCCGGTCCGTTCCCGTAATCTGAATGCGGGGTGGGGGAGGGCTCCTCCTCCTCCTCCTCCCATCGTCTCAGACAAGCGAACCGCGAATGAGCACACAATACTGACGTGATCTGAGACTGCTCAAACAGAGTGAGCATCACTCACTCATACAAGACGATGAAGCTACCGCGTCCCACAACTGCTCTAGCCTGTCAGACGATCGAGAAAGTGTGCAGAATGGAGAGAGCCAAAATGGTAATGCCTATTTCTGTGAACATTCCCGTTCATCGCACAAGAAGTCGCCGATGCTGGGTGGGAACACCACTCTAGTTGCAATCTCCGCCCAAGTGTTCAGCAATTTCTCAGAGAAGTTGTTCATCTATAGATCAGTCTGATTGAAGTCTCAAAGGAACGTATGATAGATTTATTCGATTATCGATGCCAGCTGCAATATTTAAGCAGGTAATGCATTTCATTGAGTAGCCAACGTGAAGCCAGAACCTCGCTGTATTTGCAACATTTTCACACCTGTCCCATCAACCGAATTCTATTCAACAACGTGCTCCCACAATATCGTCAATCCCGGTTATACATTTGATAACATAGCCAGCGTGAAGCTACAACCTCCCTTTGTTTTCTCAATCCGGATATTTTTTCATTCCCCTGCGGGCGGGAGTCGAACCTGCCTGCGTCGGCATGCCAGTCAGACACCATGCCTTTCTCTACCTCTTGCAAAACATCACCTGCGGGCAGGAGTCGAACCTGCCTGCGTCGGCATGCCAGTAAGACACCATGCCCATTTTTCGACTTTACTGTCAAAAAAATTCGTGATAATAAGGGAGTCGAACCTGCCTGCGTCGGCATGCCAGTCAGACACCATGTCCATTATTGGGCATGGTGTCTGACTGGCATGCCGACGCAGGCAGGTTCGACTTCCGCCCGCAGGTGATGTTTTGCAAGAGGTAGAGAAAGGCACGCGCCCCAACCACTAGTCTCCGTCCCGCGTTAGGGCATGGTGGGCATGGTGTCTGACTGGCATGCCGACGCAGGCAGGTTCGACTCCCGCCCGCAGGTGATGGTTTGGGCATGGTGTCTGACTGGCATGCCGACGCAGGCAGGTTCGACTCCCGCCCCTCGCCGCGGTAGGCCGCCCTGGCCTAATGGGCTCATGGTCCAAATCGGTTCGACTCCCGCCCGCAGGTGATGTTTTGCAAGAGGTAGATTAGTCAGACACCATGCCCGTCGTCGGCATGCCAGTCAGACACCATGCCCATTAGGCCGCTCGACGGAGACTAGTGGTTGGGGCGCGCGCCTTTCTCTACCTCTTGCAAAACATCACCTGCGGGCGGGAGTCGAACCTGCCTGCGTCGGCATGCCAGTCAGACACCATGCCAATTCCAAAAAAACATTCCCATGAGGAGGAGGCGGGTAACATTAGGAGCTTGGCGGGGACTAGTGGTTGGGGCGCGCGCCTTTCTCTACCTCTTGCAAGGCATTACATGCGGGCGGGAGTCGAACCTGCCTGCGTCGGCATGCCAGTCAGACACCATGCCCATTATGGGCACGGTGTCTGACTGGCATGCCGACGCAGGCAGGTTCGACTCCCGCCCGCAGGTGAAAAAAAAAATACACTGCAATGATAAATTGCTGAAATGGGCTGTCCCTTCACCTATCTCTCGCTGATATTGAACTCCGATTGGAATGTACACGCTTAATCAACCAACAAACTCAATTAGGATTTTTCTATCCATGGTATGTGTTCAATTGCATAGCCAGCGTGAAGCCAGAACCTCCCTGTATTTGCTCTCAATCAGACGAGACACTTTCTGATCTCTGCCTACGCCCTCTCTCGAGTTTCCGGAAGATCAATCCCAAGTTCCCGGAAGATCCATCCCAACATCAGATCCAACACTAGTGCACTGATAGTGCGTTCTCCATTCAGCACACTCTCTCGCCGGTCATAGAGACGAGGGAGTGTGCAGAAAGGAGAGAGTCACTACTCATCGCTCATCGACCTCTGACGTTCCAATACCATTCCCAATCAATGCGTCACGCCGCGGAATCGTACCAAAACAACCATCAACAAAACACGCAAACCAAACCATCCCAAAAGTCAAACAGACCCAAACCAACGCCCCTCATGCTAGGTAACGAGCTATCGCCACGTAGTCAACCTCACGAGTCTGATGCGCTCTTGCCTCGTCCCTGAGTAGTCGTAGCTCTTTCGCGCAGGGCCGTCTAACCGACCGAATAGTGTGCAGAAAGGAGAGAGAGCGCCTTCCAGCATCATCCCTACGCAATCACCGTTCCGGATCAAATGATAGCTCCGTCTATTGTGCACGCTATCCATTCCGTCTGACCAAATAGTGTGGAAAGTGGAGAGCGCCTTCTAGCATCGTGCCTACTCCACCTACTTCGTATTCATGAGCAGATGAAACGTAGGCCATAAGTTCATGGAAAAAGGCACTTCGCAATCTATTCCGGAACCCGTTGAAGCTCATCACCGATTGCATCATCCCGACGCCACCTGCTCTCCCACCTTTGGCTGTGGCTGCTGTTCAAGCCGGCCTATTGGACCACATAGTGTGCAGAATGGAGAGCGCACTATTGCATCATCCTTAGCCCACCTTTGGCTGCGGCTGCTGCTGCTGCATTGTGTCTGCTGCAGGTGGTCGGACCTCGAGACCCGGTGCCATAGCTCGTCAACAATGTCACGACAGCGAATAATAATACACAGACGACTGACTGACTGTGCGACTCTTCAAAGGAGAGGGGAGGGGAGGGGAGGTGTCTGTTAGCGATGGCACGTATCGACTCTACTCAATTCACATGCTCTCTAGCTGATTAAAGAGACGAGATAGCACGGAAAACGAGGAGAGTAGGCATCCCTAGTCTGCGCGTCTCTCCGATTCTCCCACTCTCTCGCGCTGTCTGCCCTCCCTCGTCTCTCGTCGTCTGACCCTCTTGTTTTGACGTTATCTCTGGCCAGATTGGGAATGAATCACCCCCGTTGCGCCCCTAAGAGCAAGTGATAAGGTGACCGGGTGGCTTGTTGGACTCCCGGATGCTACGAGCGAAGAGGGGTGATTGATAGTCGCGACTTCTCGATTGCGCCGGGCTGTAGGGATAGGATTCAATAGTCCATAAATTATGGCGAAGGAAATCGACTAAAATACAGCAGCTATCCAGTCTGTTGAGTTGATATTATATTAGCTAGTCCATCGCGGCAAAATTAGTATTACTAGCATGCACTTGCTATGCTAACAGTGTGCAGCCAGAGTTCACCGGTCGGGTTTCATCACCGCCGAAAGTTCATTCCGCCTTTCGCAATCCCAAAAAATTGGAAACGCACGGCGACTTATCAGTAAAAACAAAATAGAAACGGTGATTGATAGCCAGACTTTTTGATATCATGATTGAGGTAGTCTTCAATAGCCTTTAAATATCACTATCTGATACAGAGCAGCTACTAGTAATATTACAAATAATTTTATATTTTTGAAAATATTCCATGAACTTATTATTGGTAGTATCGCTTCCTCCTTATGCTAACAATACACAAACAGAGATTACCTACTCTCCGGGGTCATATCATCACCGGCGAAAGTTCACTCCGCATAGCGTAATCAGGCAAATTGAGAAATGCACTGATCACGCTGATAACAATGATCTCCTCCAACTTAGGCACGCATTTGTGCCACAGTTGTACGCTCTCGATTGAGACTATCATCTCACTGTAGTGACCGCTTTCGTCTTCACGCTTATCATTCAATCCTCGCTAATCTCTTTCAAAAAATGAAGAAGTGCATTGCCGAAATCGCAACATCGAGGCTTCAGGAGAACACAACCCAAAGGAACCGCACATCCAGCGTGCTCAATCTTTCTCATTTCATACCATACTTTCGAAACCACCCTCTACTGTGCGACAGTTGTGCATTCTCTTGAGCCTATCATCACAATGCCGTGACCGCTTTCAGCCTTACAAGAGTGGGGCATAGAGAGCACAGGCGAGGAAAGGAGGCTACAAAAGTGGCCATTTCAACAGCATCACTGATACCTTCTCAGTGCTCGCTCTCTCCATTCTGCACACTCGTCAACAGTGTGTGCAGATTGGAGAGGGCTACTCTTCAATCAGGTCACAACAGTGTCCATTTCAACATCTCCCATGCCTCGTCAGCACTCGACATGAAACGGACACTGATTCATTGTTTTGTTCCTGCGCAAACCACGCACTAATCAATTCGGCCACGTGCTTTCTAGAACGATCCATGGTACCGTAATCGGCTGGGTACGAAGAGCTCGGATAGAAAGTACGATGAATGATTTGGAATTCACTTAACGATTAGTTCTTCCATCTGTACCCCTGCTTCGCTCACCCTTCCAGAACTGATGGATTGTATAATATTATATTTGTTCTAAGGCAAACTTCATGCTGATACTGATCAAAGACGGCACATGTCCTTTCTAGAACTGTCTTTGACACCGTAATCGTACTGGTAGAAAGAGCAACCCCACTCGATACTCATACCCTTCCGACACTGACTAATTGATTCGTTTTCAGACCCACAAATCAAGACTGCACTGATTAACGGCAGTCCGCTATCCTTCAAGAACCTTCTATGATACCGCAATTGACCTGGTGCAAAGAACTCCGGATGCGGCACTGATTGATTGTATTGTTTTATTCCAAACAAGAACACAAGCCCACTGATCAAAGACAACACACTCACCCTCTTCTACCATCGCTGAAACCATAACCAACGTGGCGATTAATAAAACCTTCGAGGATCCTCTCACATGTCACATGTCCACTAGTAGTCTCTCCATTTTGCACACTCACTTCCTCATCAGTGCAATGACATAGTGTGCAGAGTGGAGAGATTACTGATTCATTATTTTGTTGCTGCCACGCAAACCACGCACTATTCAATTCGGCCACATTCCTTCTAGAACGATCTTTGAGACCGTAATCGGCGTCTTTAGCATCAGCAAACGTGGAGCACCTCTCACATACGCTCTCCCATTTCCCAATCATTACAGCATCGCTGATGCCTCGTCAATTCCCATTTGTAGCCTCTCCATTATGCACACCATCTCGTCTGTAAATAAGACAGGCGAGGGAGTGTGCAGAATGGAGAGAGGCACTATTCGTCCACGAATTGGAGACACTGATGTGTCTGAGACACAATTGTTGTCAAATTGAAACTGAGAAACACCGAGGTGCAAAGGGAAAGCAAATTGTGCAATTTCACTCTCGGACACAATTGTGTCTGAGATTCGACAGAGCATTTCTCATTCCGTCTCATCCTTGTCTCAAGACTCACCAGGGAGTGGTTCTTTCTGACACAAATTGCCAGCCCTAAGCCACATCACTGGAAATTTCCTCGTTAGCACTCGACATAAAAGTGGCACTGATTCATTGTTTAGTTCCTGCCGCGCAAACCACGTACTAGTCAATTCCGTGACATCGTAATCGGCCGGGTACGAAGAGCTCGGTAAAAAGTACGATGCTTCGGGATTGGATCAACGATTCGTTCTGCCAACACTGCTTGGTTCTCATTCCTCGTACACATCCGAACCCGGCTTGATAGATTTATTTATTTATTTCGCCTGCAACCGGAATGAGCACTGATCAATGACAGCTCACCTTCCTTCTACATTTATATTGAAACCAGAATCCCGCGAGATGGAAAAATCTCTCAGGGCAGATCTAACGCTAGCAAGAGAGGCACTGATTCACTGGATTGTTTTTGTTCTGACCCACAATTGGGAAACGCACACGGCATTCCAGAGGAGGAGGGGGGCGAGAGAAAGAGAGAAATTGGAAATTTGCCAGCTAATATTTGCCTACGGGAGCCACTACGGGAGCCGTAGCCGTCAAAAAGCGTGGTCTTGCTTTTTTAGCGTGGTCTTGCTTTTTTAGCGTTGTTTTGAATTCATTTTGGTGGTAAAAAGTAGTGACGCACTGATCAATGAGATAACACTTTACTTCTATGATCATCTTGAAACCATAGCCAGCATGGTGAAAAAACTCCGGGATCCTCTACGTACTGACTTTTCGCGACGCTTTCCCTTATTTGACTCTATTGATTGAGCATTAGCAACAGTGAAGCACCTCTCACATAAAATTGATACTAATCGATAAAACCAGTGAATATAATTGGCACTGCTAACGCTTCATCGTTATACTAACAGGACGAAACCGGACATTACCGGGAGTGAAAAAACCCAGACCTTTTCCCTCATCAACGTTGATCAAGGCTGACTCTCTTCCCCATTCAAAAACGAAGCGTACAGCATGAGTGACAGCAAAAGCGTAGCACTTCTCACATACGCCCTTCAATACCCAACCAAATCCCCTCTGACCTCGTCTAAAACACCTTCCATACAATCACATGTTTGCGCCGTGAGCAAATAAGCGAAAAGCACATTCGACCAGGTGAGTGCGCATTTCGCGCCAAGTCAGAGAGAAAGTCAAAGAAATGATAACTCGCGATTTTCCTCTCTATAACGACCTCCCTCTCACCTCCTTGGCGACGGCCTCGGTCGTCGACACGTGTCTGGTCGCTGCAGCCATCGTGGTCGCCATCCTTCCTGCTGCTGCTGCGCGCGTCGGAGAGTCGGCTGCTGCAAGGGTCGGAGATCAAAGATCAACTTTTGAATGAGTAACGGGTAGGGGATACGGTGAGAGAGATCAAATATCGGTGCGTCGCAATACAAAACAGCAAATTTCCAAGATCAAAGATCAGAGCGATGAAAAAGTCGGCTACGATAAGAGCACTGAATGCAACTGGCAAAGATCAGACGATAAAGAGTCAAAGCTCAAAGATCAACATCAAACCGGTAAACGAACACTCATCAATAGCGCTCAGGAGCAGATCAAACATCGAGGATGATTTAGAAGTGACCGCTCAGGTGGGAATCGTGGCAAGGAAGTGAGGAAGGAAATGGCAAAATATGAGTGATCTCATTTCGCTTTTCAGCTCTCTCCATTTTGCACACTCTCAAGTCTGCTGTCAGAGAGATGTGAAATGGAGAGAAACCAAGTGGAAGCGCTGATGACTTCGCGAAATTTCAACCAGCCGTGCTATCTACACTGCTGAGCTTGGAAAGGTCTAGGTTTCCATTTCGGGGGAGCCCGAACGTTTGAAAGACGATTTTGCGGCTAGCCCAGGCTAAGGAAGGGCTACCCGACAGATTTCGGGGCAGCCCGACCCTCTTTTTCTCGAAAATTTCGGGGCTGCCCGGACAATTCACTCTTTTGAGCTCACCGCTGGCTATCTACCTCGCCCATCACTACGCCTCTTTCGCAAACAGTTCACTCCTAGGGGTCAAACGCGTTGAAGGAACCAAAGGGCGGGCGCTCGATACGATTGTTTATCCTTTTCATAGCCCATGCGTCATTTATTAAAATTCTAGTCGCTCAGTTCTCTTCATTCAACGCCGCAACCACAACTATCATGGTTGATCTGAACCCTGGCAAATGATCAAAAACGCGTTGAAGGACACGAAGGCCGTGCCATCTATACAATTAGTTATTATTTTGACACACGACAGCATCATTCACTAACATCCAAGTCTCTCATGTCTTTTCAATTAACAGCGAAGCCACAGAAACCCATGGAAGAGTTAAACAGCGCAACGGGATTGGCTCATGCAAGCAAAAGGAGACGACGAAGCAAACGATCATTTGTGCGATACAGTTATTGGTCAAGACAAGGGATTATCAGCGCCTCCACATTTCAGACTCATAATGAATCATAAACGAAACTGCAACTCCACTGGTTTAACCGTCTAGAAAAACACCTATGATTCAGCTGCCACTCTTTGTCAAATCTTTCAAAATAATCTTTATTTTATTCCGAATCAAACGCGAAGGAACTGCTGTCTTCCCACAAGACATACTAATCTGTCAACCATGAAACGACAGCCATCCTGGGCAGTTTTACCATTCCACAAAGCACGTAGCTCTACTGTTTGCAACATTTTCTCTCGCACTCCCAGACCCTCGTCCAAACGGCTTGTAAAGGGGGAATCCTCACGCAAAAGAGAAGAAAGCGATGAGAGAGCACGCGGAGAGCGTAATGCGCAAAGAGCGAAAGGGAAGGAGCGAGAACGGCATAGCACGGGGGGGGGGGGGGGGGGGGTCGCCTATGATTCAGCCAGCAGAGAGCGATGAGAGACAACAAGAACAGGCCTGGCATCTGTACACGGTAATTCTAAGAACAATCACAACCAATACTCACCCAAGCAACTCAAGAAACTACTTTGTTTTCGTTTTGGCTTTTGGCACGATCTCAAAGCTATTAAAATCAAAATCATCCAGATGTATTCATTCAACACCGAAACCGCAAACAACGCGGATGATCATAACACTGGATAAATTTAAAACCGTGACAGAAACCAAAATATAGGTGTTTGATTTTTTTGCAATGCAGGCCTAGATAATATTAGAGTCTGTAATCTCTCTATTGGCATTAATCAACACTGAAACCGCAGTCGTCCTGGGCTGGCGCGATAATGAAATTTGATTAATACATCCCGTTCGAGCGCGACGAAGAAACAAGAGATAAAGGTCGATACAATTATTTAATACACAACAACCGAGATCACTAGCAATGATTCCAAATTTCTGCTCTGCTTTTAGTCAACACCGAAACTACAACCTAACAGGTTCACCATCTTGAGAGCCACCTATGATTCGGCTGCCTACTCTTGTCACATCAAAAAGGCTATATTATTTGTTAGCACCCTTCAAGTCGATGACGTACTACTGTCATTCCACAACACTAACTGATCAGTCATGAATGAAACAGCAATCACCCTAGGAGGTTTCGCCATCCCAAAAATAGCACACAGCTGCCCTATTTACAACATTTTCTGCCACACTCTCGACCACCTCACGCAAATGGCATATGCAGAGGGGAATCGTCACCCAGAAACGATAAAGATCAGAGAGCACGCGAAAAGTGGAGAGCGCAGAGCGCGAAAAGGGAAGAACCGAGGACGGGATAGCGCGCGAAAATGAGAGAGCGGTGAGAGGCATTGAAAACCGACCTGCTTGAGGCATCTGTACAATTCTACCACAGTAATTACAAACTTCAGAAAAACTCGAGTAACAGTTTTGAACAGTAGCTAACTCCATTCTGCACACTCTCTCCTTTACTTGGAGGGAGAGAGTGTGCGAAAGAGATAAATAAAATGGGAGCGCTGATTAAATCTATCGACGATACTTTGCTCCTTTCGCAAATAGTTCGACCAGTTTTATCAAATGCATTACAGGGATCAAAGAGCGGACATTCGATACGATTTTTTTGTAATGCAAGCAATCTACATGGCATTAACACTAGCGCGCCTCCGTTCTAATCAATCAACACTGAAACAGCAGCCACTCCGGTTAACCTCAACCCTGAAAAATTAGCAAAAACGCGCTGCATGAACCAAAGTGCGGGTGATCGATCGGATTGTTTATTTTTCTCTATCGGAATCTGCAGAACCATTAAATTAAGCGCGTCTCCGCTCTAATCATTCAACACCGAAACCACAAGCAACCTGGATGAGTAACGTCCTGCCTCTGAATTCCTATTGTATCGATCAAATATTTCGCAAAATCCGATGATGTTCGAATAAATATTCAACATCATAGCCTACTATGATCAGCTCATTCAAATATCAGTACACTCTTCACTGCAAGACCAGCCATTAAGACCAGCCATTAAAAACGTCCCGAGCCCGTAACCGGAATCCGGAATTAAGAAGCCGTTAGTAAAAGGCGCCACAGTATCGAAATTGGAATGGCTGCGCGCGAAAACAAAACTTTAGGGGGGGAATGAACGATCGCGGTGAGACCAGACAGCGCCGCGACCGCAACGCAAGCTGGAATTTTGCCAGCTCGGCCTTGCTCTGCTCTCATTGGCTCCCGGAATTAGGGGCGTGGCCGACGAGTTCTCTTGATTTCAAATGCAGGGGAAAGACTGGTTTGAGCACCCGTGCACTGAACAATGAAACCGCGTTTGAAGCCCAAAGATTGAGTCTTCGAAACGCTTTTTTTAAAAAATTGTTTTAAGAGTCGATCTGAAGTGCCATAAATCTTTCAAATCTGTTCAATAAACACCGAAACCGCAACCATGGTGGTTGGCATCAACCCTGGTAAAACATGAACAAAAATCAATGATTATCTCAGTACACTCTCTAATTTAAAAAAATTTTAATACCACCGCCTTCGCGAAAATAACTGATGTCTCTCCACAATACCTACTAATCAGTCATAATAGAAACACCTATCATCTTGGAGAATTTCATTGTCTCAAAAAGCACACATCTCTCTTGATCTTGAAATTTCTCGCACTACCTGACCCAATCGTTGACATGAGCGAAAGGGAATCCCCGTGAAATTGTAGCTTGTATCAAAGATCGGGTGTTCGATATTTTTTTATTATTTAGACGAAGACATGCGATCCAATCACTAACCTCTCAAGTCTTTTCAATCAACATCGAAACTATTAACAACCTGCTTTGCCTCATCCCTAGCTATTAATCAAAAACGCAGCAGAAAGGAAAATTGTGTTTTGAAAAATGAGACGTACACGAAATCAGACCCCCCAATATTTGTCTTCTCTTCAGTCAACAACGAAACTGCGACTCCACAGGCTTCAGTGTCTCAATAGCCACCTATGATTCCGCTCCTAATTTTTGAGACATAATTTAAAATAATATATATTTTGATAAAACAACATAATATATTTATTTTGTGGATGGTCGCCACACTGCTGTCTCTCACATTCAGTCAACACTGAAACATCAACCATTCTAGGGAGTTTCGCCATCTAAAAACGTGGTCTGGTTGTTGAAAACATTTTCTTGCACTCTCAAATCACGCGTACTTTGCCATACCGGAATGACATATGATTGAGCATGCGCGAGCATTTACATTAAAAGTCAAGTATACCACAACTCTTCGATCGATTCCGAAACCACAACCAACCTGGATGAGTACGCCCTCTAGGATTGTTACGGTCAAATACTTCGCAAAATCCGACGATATTCTAATAGGCTTGATTCAAAGCACGACCGATCTCAAATCATTGACTCCAAATATCTGCTTCCCCTTGAGTCAACAGCGAAACGTCAACCCCGCAGGTTTCACTATTAGAAAAACAGCCAATTGAGCTGTCTAATTTCACCAAACTTATCATTCTATTTTTGACCACCAGAAGATGCGAAATTACTGCAGTCTCTTCCTCACAGCCTCTAATCTGTCAACACCGAAACAACAACCACCCTGCCGAATTTCGCTTCCTCAAAAAAGTAAATCGCGGGTTTTTTTTAAATGCTCGCGCTCCCAAATCAACATATTTCGCCTTCTTCGAAGGGGCCATTATTCACCAACCTAATTATTATTCACCAACCCACCAGACTTATTAATATTTTATTGAATAACCACGTACAAGCCACTGCGGTCTCTCCATAACACTTGCTGATCACTCAACACCGAAACAGCAACCACCCTGAGAAGTTGCGTTTACTCAAAGAAATTTCTTAAGATCCTAAACCACGCAGATTTCGCCATCTCTAAGTGCCTATGATTCCGTTACCTACTTTTCTCGCACCATTAATTTTATATTATTTATTTGCAGCCACTGCCCCCATCTCACTGCATTTTCTTCACTACATTAATTAATAAGCCAGAACGAAAACATAAATCGACCAGGATAGTTTCGCCATCTTCCAAATAGCGCGTGATTCTCCTGTTTACAGCATTTTCGCTCGCACTCCCAGACCGTCTCGCGCAAATGGCATGTGCAGGGGGAATCCTCACGCAGAAGCAATAGAGATGAGATGAGAGAGCACGCGAAACGCGGAGTGCGCTGAGAGCGAAAGGAACGAGGGGAGGAAGAGATAGCACGGGAAAATGAGAGAGCGGCGAGAGAGAGGGAGAATAGACCGTCTCATGGCAGCTACACACGAGAATTCATACATAGCCACAGCAAACGAAACGAGGAGTAGAGATGGCGTTTCGATTTAGTCTCTCAAATTAGACAGAGGAAAGTGTGCATAATAGAGAGAGAGAGCTAAGAACCGAAACTTCCTCACTAGCGAGGGGTATCCCATGTCCCAATCGCACGAAAACGAGTCCAAAATCGCACGAAACAAGTCCAAATCACGCGAATTCAGGGAGCAAAGAGTCGTCCAGAAACGCGCCTGTTTCACCTCTCTCTCTCTCTCCTAGTGGAAATAACGCAGCGGCGGAGCGGAGGAGAGACGGGAGGAAGGGAAGAGGGACAGGGGAGGGATGACGTTGGGAATAGAGAGGGGAATAGAGAAAGGAGAGGGAGGAGAGGAGCAGATGGAGCAAGATGGAATGAGCGAGGAAAGAGTGATAGATAAACAATGGAACCACATCAAGCCATTATAGCACGCAAATTAAACGGTGGTAGGTGAGGGAAACGGGGGCGGTTTGTAAAGGGAAGAGAACGAGAGAAAACGCGAGATCTCATGTGAAAGCACGGCACCCGGAATACCGACATAAGGCGAACGAAAACGTGAAATTTCAAAACTACAAAAGCTACAAAAACCAAAAGGCGTAGTTGCCTGAATGCAACGGGTGAACGCGCCTGAATCACGATCGCGCGGTTCAAAATTCAGCACTTTGCACCGCATGATCGTGATTCAGGCTCAACTTCTTTCTGTAGGATTTCACATTCGCGGGCGGTTCCTGATTTGACCCTGATGAGCGGGTACGCTTTCAGCCTGGCCTATGTTGGCGGCCCGGGTGCCGTGTGAAAGTGAGAGAAGTAGAGACTGGTCTCACAACGAATGCAGATTGCCCGCAAAATGCCGTGAAAGAAGGAACAACAGCATCGATTCGAACTGCCAGCACTTCCAACTCACAAGAGGGCAAAGACTGCTGGGGAAGCGCATCTTTAGTGAGAGAGAAAATACGAGTCTTGGAGAGGGAAGAGGGGAAGTAGGAGAGGAGAGGAGGGGAGGGGAGGAGGGAAGAGCTGCGTACGTGTCTCGTAGCTACTCTAGACAGATCCGCGAGGCAGTAAGGAAGCACGTTTCCAGAAGGCGCGTTTCATGCCAGAACTCGCTAAATGCGCTAAATGCGCTAAATGACAAGACAAAATAACAAAAATACATACGAGAGACTGCGAACTCTTGCACGTAAACAAGCTCGACTTTGAACTCTTGATCTCTTTGCCTCTCCCTCATCTCTAGAAGAGAGGGAGGAGGGGAAGTTGACCTACCCTCTACTGTTCTCTATTTTGATCTACCCTTGGCTTCTTGCCAATTCGGCTCTCTTTCCATTCAGCACACTCTCTCGCCGATCAGGCATACCAGCGAGTGGGCCGAATGGAGAGAGTTGGGAACGCAAAAGCCTCTTCTCCCATCATTGACACCAAATCGGATCCGACTCTCCTAATTGGCGTGCTGTCTCGCCGGTCAGAGTAAAGAGAGAGAGAGTGTGCGAAATGAGGAGAGTCTCCTTCCAATTTGACATCATCACCATCTCCCGTTACGGAAGTCCCTCCGATCACGTGTCTCGACGCCATTTCTGGATCCACCTCCCTCTCTTTCTACACCATCCTCGAAACACAGATCCACCGTGGGATGAGGGGAGACAACGATGCGGTCAAAGAGACGAGAGAGCACGCAAATAGAGGAGAGCCGGATCCGATTTGGCTACCTCAGAGGGGAGCCGACGGAGATGAGGGAGTGGGTAAATATCCGGATCCTCTTCCCCTCTAGGTTCTGGATCTTACCCGACGGCGGAATCTTCGCTAAGGGGAGAGAGAGGGAGGGGAGAAGGTCTAGTCTCTCGAATGGCTGGCGCTAGCCGATTCCAGATCTCTCAGAACCTCGTCTTCTTTCCATTTCACGCTTTTCTCCTCCGAGCGGGCTAACTAATCAGTGCCCTCTGCTATTTCAAATTGATAAATCGATACTACAGTATCCCGCATCCTACCGTTTCCTCGGGCAACAGTAATGCGCTCTAATTCCCCTTTCGCGCATCTCTTTTTGCGCCCGGCCTCAGGCTGAATTATCATCTCCAATCAATAAATCGATATTACAGTACCCCATACGCATACCGTAACCTCGTCCTACCGTAATGCGCTGGCTGTTCCTGCTGCTTCCCGAGCTGCTGCTGCTCACGGACTGCCGCAGGAGAAGCAAGGAAGAGCAGCGTAAGATCTAATCGATCGATAACCAAACAATAGTGATACCGTCACCTCTTCAGTCCAACAATTAAGGTTACCATTCGTCTTAGTCCAATCTATAATCTACTGTAATCCCAGCCAAACAATTAGACTACCCCTTAGTATCCCTTCAGGTAAATCAAAAATATTACCGTACCCTTTCAGTCAATAAAGCTCTCGAAATCTCATCAGTATCCTGTTAAACTAAACCGATAAAACTACCGTACTCATTCATTCCAATCAATAATTATACCGTGCCCCTTCATGTGGTGTTAGTTCTCAGGAAATGGTACTGGAAAAAGTAAAAGGGGTGTTAGTTTTCTCGGAAAATGCTCTTGGAAAAAGCAAAACATTTGAATTCCCGCACTTTTGTATGTCGGTCCCCAGTGGAGCTAGAGATTTGAAAATTGTTTTATGAGGTTTATGGAGCCTCTGAACATCGTAACCAAAATTTCAAGTCTCTATCTCTACAGGGAATCGAGATATAAAAAAGTCGATAATATTGATGGATCTTCATTCATTTCAGAGACTGGGAGAAAACAAAGCAAAACGTTTGAATTCCCGCCATTTTATATCTCGGTCCCCAGTAGAGATAGAGACTTGAAATTTTGGTTACGATGTTCAGAGGCTCCATAAACCTCATAAAACAATTTTCAAGTCTCTAGCTCCACTGGGGACCGAGATACAAAAGTGCGGGAATTCAAATGTTTTGCTTTTTCCAAGAGCATTTTCCGAGAAAACTAACACCCCTTTTACTTTTTCCAGTACCATTTCCTGAGAACTAACACCACATCAGTCTCAACCCTCTCCTGGACGGTGGACGAGAAGTCCCTGCCCTCCTCTCCCGCTCCCCTTCGTCCCACCCTCCGGTCCCGGAAGCAGTCTGCGACTAGCAATCGTCGCCCGCCAGTGGTGTCCATCGACTCGGGAGGTATACGGTAGCGTGTACTCTCTTCATTCTGCACACACTCTCTCTCTCTCCCTCTCTCTCGTTTCTCTGACCGATGATATAGCGTGCAGAATGGAGAGAGCCAAAACCGAATTTGCATCCCTATCGTTTACCTTGATTCGAGAACGTCTTGGAAAGTCATTAAGAGACAACTAATATGATTACAAAAAATTTCTTTCGCATGGTCCCTATACATTAGCGGTTGCAAATGCCGATTATAACTAGAAACAACGAACCACCAAATTACATTATGGTATCTTGAGCGTCGTTCATAACAATATTTGTTTTACGGTGGATTGCGCGTTGCATAACGCTTTGCAATAGTCCACATTCGCTCAAATGCACATGCCGTAACATCACCATGATTCCCAATATATTAGCAGCCCCTCAATCGAAGGGCCTATTCGAAATGTTATATTAATTTCGACAGCCAAATTCTCCAGTATCGAATTCCAATGTTTACCTGCGCTCTAAGACATCCTTCGAAACACCAACTCATCGGCTCTGGAGACAGTACACAAGTTGTAAACAAGTCCGTTTTTCAACTTTAAAAGTATAGAAACAGTCCGCGCACAGCTTGTATTTTCGCTCGCTCGCCTCCCCCTACGCTAAATACGGTTTATAAGTTGTAAACAACTAAAACATGCTCAACAGTTGTAAACAATTAAAAAGTTTCACTTGTTTGCAACTGGTAAAAATGCGAAAAGCGTAGGGAGAGCGGCGAAAACCACGATGTTGCGCAGACTTGTTTACAACTTGTGTAACCACCTCCAGAGGGGATCTTTTCACTCCCTAATCATGCACTTCTTACAGAGATCTCTATTCCCTCCTCCTCGCTGTTCCCCTTTGGCTCTGCTGTGGCAAAGACTACGCTAAAGCAGGTACGGGGCCCGGATCGATAGGAGCTACCGTACCCCCTATCGAACCACTAATGATGCCGCATCGACATCATCCTCTCCATTCTGCACACTCTGGTGCTGAACAGTGCGCGAAAACATTGTGCGGATTGTGGGAAGCTACAGTAACTATATTTAACTATATTTTATCACCAAGCGGACGATTGATCGCACACATATAGCTCTCGTTCTCTTATCACAGCCATGAAGCCAAAATGAGACTACTCCCTCTCTTAATTGAATAACTCAACAAATACAAGACTCCATTAGCACCTATCGATAATTGGTATTTTTCAGCAACAAAACGGCCCGTACTCACTGGACCCGAACTGCAACAGCAGCGAGCTGCGCGAGATCATCGTGCAGGTATTGTGAGAACATAAATCGTAGGAAAGTGGTGTGCCCTATTTTTCCGTTCCGCGCGTTACTTTTGCAATTTCTACTTTACCGCACACCACTTTACTACGATTACGATTTCTGTTCTCACAGTACCATACGCCATTACCGTAAGCCTACCGTAATCCACGTTACAGTGCATTGATCGAAACCCTTAGGACCGAGTGGATGGGCACATACAAAGCCACGAATTAGATATTTTATGAACTCATCCCTCAACACCATCGATGCTCAACAACAATCCTCACAATCATAGAAATACCGTAACATCAAATCACCGTGTTGTGCCAAATCCCAAACTTTGCGATAGTTGAACTATCCGTGGATATTCTGGCCCAGCAGATGTCCTCTGCTACCCTGATCTTTGATCTCTCTTCCCTCACCTCAATAGTCAGGGCATTTCCAAGCCCGACTGATCTTTGATCTCTACTCTATTCTTTGATCTTTGATCTCTCAGGGCATCTCGGACACTCCTTCCGATTCCAAGCACCGCATCAACGCCGCGATCGCGCGCAATCTCGACGGCTCGTTCGGAATTGTGTGCGCCGAGTGCTCCTTCTCCTATCTCGCGCACACCATCCAGGTGAGGGATTACGGTAGCTACACCATTCAAGTATGCTGCTGTAGAAATATGTATCAACGCTTATCGTCAGCAAATACCATTCGGGAAAAACAAGGGCATTTTCGTTTCACATTGGTGAGAACAAAAGGCCACTTGTTTTTAAGCGTTTTCTATCACTGATCGGAAAATAAATGTGAGAGATCAAAAATCTACTCTTACGATCGCAACGTGAAAGTCAAAATTGCCTGGTAATCGAAATCGCTTGCAATACCGTAATCTCGAACCACATACATTATAAATCCCGGATTGAATAGCTCTCTCCATTCTGCACACTATTTCTCTGACAGCAAGAGAGCGTGTACAATGGAGAGAGCATTAATCACATACATCACCTTACAGTACTGCCACCACACGCGCAACAACATCACGTGCCTCGTGTTCCGGGATGGATGATCATCGATCGATAATACCGTAATCTCGAGCCGCAGCCCACCGATCGATAATCAATACCGTAATCAGACATGACTAATATATATTCGCAATTACACGGGTTCATTGTGATAAACTGCTTTCGTCCACTACACTATCGACACGCTTTTCAACGAGTGCTCTCGCGTAGCAGGATACAAGGTCACTAACCGCTATCACTACTCAAAGCTCTATTGTTAACACATCATTGCTGAAATCGCGGCCTATAGTTGTCTAATTCTCCCCTTCCACGCAATCTCTATCTCGGAAATAGTTTCCCATTCTGTGTTTATGTCAACATAGGTAAATATTTATTATTGACGAGGATAACTTTTAATTGTTTGAATCCGAAAATGTTGTCTCACGATGCCACCGTGAAGCTCAAAATTCCATGGTATCAAAATCCTTGAAATATCAGCAGACGGTTAGGCAAAGGATGGACTCTTTATACGCACCAATTACTCAATAAGACGCGAAAGAGAGAAGCAGAGTAACCCCTCTCGATCATCCAGTTCAATTTATTCGAAATCGGCCATTTTTTCATGCCGCTCACGTCATGTGTTCTTGACCCTTTTCTGCCATTATTGTCGAATATTCTCCACTTTTGTATCCAAAACAATTCTATCTTTAGCTATCCCCTTACAGATGAATATTATTTTTGATTTTACATAAAGCATTGCATCACACGACGGCTCAATGCCTATGATGAGGATATTCTGCTCTCTCTCTCTCTATGCTGCACACTATCTCGTTTGTCTGACAGGCGCATAAGTGTGCAGAATAGAGAGAGAGAGAGCCAAAACTGGCATGGTATGACTATCCGGCACTATACCTTTGCATCCTGTGTGACAACCTATTACTCGTCTATGCCCCGAGTTCACGCAGAAACGATTCACTCATTATCTCAATTATTCCAGATGCAGTTATTGCTATTATTCGTTCCTCTTATGTTTCCGATTCCGGACTGCTCTTTGTACATCTATAAACTGTAATTCCGGCAATATCTCAGTCATTCCAGATGCGGATAATATTATTAATCGTTCCGCTCCGCTCCCTTCTTCCCGACTGCTCGCTCATTGAAAGCAATGCACGGCCGGGCCGCCGACATAAGCAAAACGAAAAATGTCGCCACCCATCAGGGGAATAAGAAAATGAGCGCGGGCCGTCAAAAAACATACAGTAGAAAGCTGAATCACGAAAAATCAGGGATTTTACGTGATATCACGTAAAATCCCTGATTTATCGTGATTCAGGATAAACTTTTTGAATGGTCTCATAGCGACGGGCCCGGAAAGTAAAAATCAGGCAACTAGAACCGCACGCGCGTCATTCGTGCAACGCGGTTGTCATTGTTTTTGTAGTTTGTAGCCTAAATTTCGCTCTGGACATTTTCGTTGGCTCTATGTCGGCGCTCCTGGGGCCGTGGCAATGTGCAATGTACTGTATCGATTCGTGAAACAGTGAGTTGGTTGTGTGACCTAATAGACTTAGATCGTACTTCATAATACTGTTGCCGAATCTAACTCTCTCCATTTCGTACCTTCTCTCTTTTCTCTGAACGGAGATAGTGTGCAGAATGCTGAGAGTGCTATGCGATCCGGCAACTTCACAATAAATAGAGTATTCTGCAAGATCCAAAGGAAAGATCGTTCTAAATGAAATCGCCCACAATTTGGCCATCTCATGAAACTCGTGTTTGCCTACTCATAAAATCATATCAAGCATACATCGCAAGTAAACTCTCTATCTTCGACTTTAGATAATATTATTATTTTCGACAAAGCCGCAACTCGATCGTCTCAAACCAATCACTCCCCCTTTCTATCCCTCATAGAAACGCAAGACTGCATAGTTTCATGATCACTAACTTTGCAGCCCTCTTAACAGCAGAAACATAATTAGAAACCCGAGCTCTTAAATTTCAACGACCTTTTTTATTCGTAAGAAAACCGAGCAGTCCTCATAGACGCTCACGCGAAATTTTGAAAAAATGTCTTCATAAAATCTAAGCCCTCCCCCAACAGTTGTTCTAATATATTGTGGAACCACCAGTGAGAAAAATCGTAGCAATTCACGCACCCACTATTTTGATCATTTCTTGAAACTGAATACTGATTGTCTTGCCTCGAATCACTTCAACTTTTCGCAGCAATAGTTCATTAGTCTAAATGCATGCTCTCATTATTATTACTCGGAATCTTAAATCAATCTCTTTTTTATTTCGCGACGAAATTGAAATCTGCCTGGTCATCTATACCGCTATCGCAATCACTTACAAATATTTTTTAACCGTGCACCAACAGGCCACAGAATCGTTTCATACTAATCAAGCTTCCTCTTCGTCCATTTATGAAACGCAATCCCACCTTGGTTAAACGAACAATTCGGAACGTATAATTATGATATCTGCTGGACTTCCACAGCAGAATCTATGCTAAACAAGGCTCCATTATCTCATTCTATTCATGAAGCTCATGATTGCCTGGTTCCCTCTCATCTTCCACTACCTCGAGTCGCCACTCTTCTGCTACTTTTCCAATACCGTAACACACCAGTTGAAAACGTTTTGATTATTTTGATATCGGGACTAACCACCAACTGCACCTGATTCACCATCCTCCCTATTGATTCAACCTTGTAGCATGAATTCTCCGGGTCTCACCATCCCCCATTATCAGGATCTCATTAACAAAATCAAAGCTGCCTGATCTTTTAGCATAACTCGTTTCTCGCTTTAAAATGAAATAATTGTTAGGAAAGGAGCAACATCATCATTGTTTGAAAATCAATCACACCGCCTCTTCATTCATCAATGAAATTTAATCCAACCGGGTGCCCCTCTCCTTCATTTCACCATTCTATCACTCTTTCATCTACAGAAATCGTAATTGTTCAATGTCCGTGATCTCATGAGTGCATCATTTCGAATCACTCGTTCTTTCTCTAATACTATTTCTGGTGCTCAAATCTACTTGGTCCCTTCTCCACGCTCACGTGTTGTAAGACTCCACTTCTCAACGAACCAACGCGTGCAGCTGTTCAAGATAATACAAATATTTGGCAATGTAATCCTGTTGATGGCACACTATCTCTACGGATTCATCCTTAAAAACCAAATTCCCCTCACTTATTCTGAGTCATCGTTGACTGCAAAATCGGCAGCTCTAATCATTCTGCTCACTAGCATTCCATTCACGAAGAGAGCGCAAAGAATTTTGACCGGCTAGGAGGGTGTGCAGAATGGAGAGACCCGGCAACTCTACTTGATATATTTCGTAAATTAAGACTCACATATGATTTTTTACTGTCTTCAAAAGAGGCACCCCACCTTTTTGCAATAATGTTATATGTACGACCAACCGGCTCAATATCAATTTGGCGTAGCAAATCAATCCATATCAAAACATGCTGAAACTCAAACCCGCTTACACTGTAAAATTGTTAGCTATAAAATTAACCTAACCTGCTATCATTTTCGAAAACATAGTTTTTCAATACTCGAATCGACACAGTCATCGTTTCAAGGCAACAACTTCTACAGTTCATCCCTCGAGCTCTCATAATTATGTCCAGGATCTATCAAAGGAATCGTTTCGAATCATGCATGAATTGCGTCATTTTTATTTTTAAAATTTTTATTATTCATGGGCAGATCAACAATTGCACCTGATCCACCATCATCCCTTTTGGTTCATCCTTGTCACCCAAATTCATCGATCTTTCTATATCATAATATCATGATCTCATTAACTAATGTAAAGCCGCCTGTTCATCAACAAAACTTTCATCGTTCGCTCTTAGGAATGAATTCATTATTAGGAGTAATTGTTTTGAATCAATCTCGTCTCCTCTTTATTCATCCATGAAGCACAACCCCCCAAGGTTACCGCACCATAGTCAGTCCAACGATTAAGGCTACAGTATCCTGTTAAACTAAGGTACTCATTCATTCCAATCAATAATTCCACCGTAACCGTTCAGTCTCGACCCTCTCTTGGACGGTGGACGAGGAGTCACTGCCCTCTTCACCCGCTCCCCTTCGTCCCACCCTCCGGTCCCGGAAGCAGCCTGCCACTAGTAATCGTAGCCCGCCCGTGGTGTCCATCGACTCGGAAGGTATACTGTAGCGAGTAATCTCTTCATTCTGCACTCTCTCTCTCTCGTTTCTCTGACCGATGAGATAACGTGCAGAATGGAGAGAGCCAAAACCGATTTGACATCCCTAGCGTGTATATTAATCCTACCGTAATCTATCAGTCCACATTAGCGGTGTCGACATGTCGATCATAGCTATTGGGTTGAGGAATAAGTAACGCTCGTTTTTTCTCTCTGACTTTAGAACCCTCGTGCTCGCTCTGTTGTTGTTACCGTCTGCCACCCTGTTTACACTGGAGAGAGAGGGCCCCTCGGGCATTCCACACATGTTTTCGATTCAGTTCTCCCTAGTCTCCCAGGCGAGAATGCCGCACAATTTCGTCCCCGACCGAATACACATTCGGAACGTGATGCTCTTTCTCTTTCTATCTGGCTTGAAACCGCCCGCCATTCATGAACAACTGGAGCAGGTTTACCCCACACATACCCCGCATGTAACCACCGTGAGAAAGTGGGTAGTCAAATTCGAGAAACACGACTTTTCCCTCGAAGATGAAGACCGACCCGGTCGCCCCATGGAGTTGGACCTCGATCGATTGCGTTCTGAGGAGGAGGCCGACCCGTATCTCACTACGCGCGATCTTGCTGACTTCCTTGGGGTCAACCAAAAAACTGCCGTGAATGGACTTCACGCGATTGGAAAGAAGTGGAAACTCGGGAGATGGATCCCCCATGACCTGACCGACTATGACAAGGATCGCCGAGTGGACATGGCTTCGACTCTTCTTACTCTGCATCGCCGGTTTGATTGGCTTGACAATGTCATCACAGGTGATGAAAAGTGGGTGCTCTACGACAACCATGAGCGCATGAGACAGTGGGTCGGAGAGGACCAAAAGCCAGCAGATGTCCCCAAACCCGATTTGCACCCCAAAAAAGTGATGTTGTGCATCTAGTGGTCAGTGCGGGGAGTGGAGTTCTGGGAACTCCTACCCGAGGGGACGACTATCACGGCAGAGGTCTACACTCTTCAGCTACGGAAGCTGAGACTCGCTGTCGAACAAACACGCGGGAAGGACGCTCGAATCTACTTTCAGCATGACAACGCCCGCCCGCATGTCGCAAGAAAGACCAAGGCTGAGCTGGCGGGCTATGGCTGGACTGTCCTCCCCCACCCTCCCTACTCACCCGACCTTGTCCCCTCCGATTACCACCTCTTCTCAGACCTCCAGCGTTTCCTCAAGGGACAGAGCTTCAAAGACCGAGCCACTATCCAGACCGTACTGACCAACTATTTCAAGAACTAGCCCCAGTCCTTCTATCACGAGGGCATCCACAAGCTGCCTGGTAGATGGCAGAAGGTCATCGATGCGCATGGAGAATATTTTTAGATTCTATCGTGCTTTGTAAAGTTTTTATGATAAAGTGAAAAAAAATCAAAAACGAGCGTTACTTATTCCTCAACCCGATAAAATGCAACTCTCGAAACAACGAATCACCAAACCACATTATGGTATCTTGTGCGAAGTTGATCATGATATTTATTTGTTTTTCACTCTAGGATATGTGTTGTACAACGCTTTCCAATGGTCGACAATCGCTCAAATGCACATGCCGTAACACCAGATCACCATGATTCCCAATATATTAGCAGTTCCCAATTGATGCGGTTATTTCGAAATGATAAATTAATGTATATGGAAATCTATTCAACAACGACTCCCTCTCCTTATCTCTCCTGCCAATCGTCGGTCAAATGCGCCTCTCGAAACACCAAATCATCGGGATCTTTTCCCTCCCTAATCAGCCTCTTACAGAGATCTACATTTCCTCCTCGCTGTTCCCCTTCGGCTCTGCTGTGGCAAAGACTACGCGGAAGCAGGTACGGGGCCCGGATCAATAGGAGCTACCGTACCCCCTATCGAACCACTAATGATACCGCATCGATATAATAATCTATCTCCTTTCTGCACACACTCTCTCGTCGATCAGAGCAAGAAAACATTGTGCGGATTGTGAGAAGGCCCAGTAACTATATTTAACTATATTTTATCCCCGAGCGGATGATTGATCGCTGATTGATGACATGTAGCTCTCGTTTTCTCATCACAGCCACGAAGCAGAAATGAGACTGTCCCCTTCTTAGTTGAATTATGAATAAACCACAGGCCCCACTAGCGGCTACCGTAATCCCCAATCGATAATTGCTAATTTGCAGCAACAAAACGGCCCGTACGCACTGGACCCGAACTGCAACAGCAGCGAGCTGCGCGAGATCATCGTGCAGGTGCCGTATTCCATTACCGTAATCCTACCATAATCCATGATACAGTGCATTGATCGAAACGACCGAGGGGATGGGCACATACAAAGCCACGAATTAGATATTTTATGAACTCATCCCTCAACACCATCGATGCTCAACAACAATCCTCACAATCATAGAAATACCGTAACATCAATTCACCGTGTTGTGCCAAATCCCAAACTTTGCGATAGTTGAACTATCCGTGGATATTCTGGCCCAGCAGATGTCCTCTGCTACCCTGATCTTTGATCTCTCTTCCCTCACCTCAATAGTCAGGGCATTTCCAAGCACGGCTGATCTTTGATCTCTCTCATGTTCATTAATCTTTGATCTCTCAGGGCATTTCCGACACACCCTCCGATTCCAAGCATCTCATCAACGCAGCTATTGCACGCAACCTCGACGGATCCTTCGGAATTGTGTGCGCCGAGTGCTCCTTCTCCTACCTTGCGCACACCATCCAGGTGAGGGATTACTGTAACTACAGGATAATATTCTATACATTTCACCGAATATTACGGTATACACACTACCGAACCAAAGAAATATTGTAGAATTGTTTTACCGGATCGAAGAGTTTAACTTCATTCTGCACAGAGTAACAAGGGATTGTGTGCAGAATGGAGAAGAGAGCTATTATTCGAAGAAAGAAACACTAAGAACACTACTGTAGAAACATTCATCATCATCATATATCCAGTGAAGATACGATTCGGGTATAACGAACGGATCTCGTTAGATAAAGTTTAAAAAAAAGTAAAGTCCTTTCACATAAGTCAGAGTAAAAATCGTTTGCTCTGAGGTTTTTAAGATGCATTCCTGTGATATTGTAAGCCCATCATGAAGGTCGAAATTGCCTGGTGGTCGAAACCGCTCAGAAGACCGTAATCTCAAACCACATAAATCACTAGAAATGTTGGATGTAATAGTTTCACTCTATTTCTCTAACCGGCGAGTGAGCGTGTACAATGGAGAGAGCACTAATCACATATATCACCTTACAGTACTGCCACCACACAACATCACGTGCCTGGTGTTCCGGGATGGATGATCATCGATCGATAATACCGTAATCTCGAGGCTCCGCCCACCGATCGATAATCAATACCGTAATCAGTGACTAATATATTCGCAATCACACGGGTTCATTGTGATAAACTGCTTCCGCCCAGCACAGAATCGACACGATTTTCAACGAGTGTACTCTCGCCTAGCAGGGTACAAGGTCGCTAACCGCTATCACAATCATCATTCAAACCTCCACTGCTAACATCTAATTGCTGAAATCGCCTATAATTGTCTAATTCTCCTCTTCCACGCAATTTCAATCTAGGAAATAGTGTCCATTCTGTGCTCATCTGAACATAGGTCAATTTCTATTATTGACGAGGATAACTTGGAACAATTGTTTGAATCCGAAAATGTTGTCTTACGATCCCATCGTGAAGATCAAAATTCAATGGTCATCAAAATCTTTGAAAATATCAGCAGACATTTAGGCAAAAAGCGAGAGATGGACTCTTTTAGACACACTAATTACTCGAAGAGACGCGAAAGAGAGAAGCAGAGTAACCCCTCTCGATCATCCAGTTCAATTGATTCGAAATCGGCCATTTTTTTCACGCCGCGCGCGTCATGTGTTCTTGACCCTTTTCTGCCATTATTGTCGATTATTCTCCACTTTTGTCTCCAAAACAATTCTATCTTTAGCTATCCCCTTACAGATGAATATTATTTTTGATTTTACATAAAGCATTGCATCACACGACGGCACAATACTTATGATGAGGATATTCTGCTCTCTCTCTATTCTGTACACTATCTCGTTTGTCTGACAGGCGCAGAAGTGTGCAGAATAGAGAGAGAGCCAAAACTGACATGTCATGCCTATCCGCCATTGCCTCCTGCGTGATAACTACCTACTACTCGTCTATAGACGTAGATGGCTGAATTATAGATGGCCATAGATGGCCTAAATTCACCCCGAAACGATTCACTCATTATCATTCAAGATGCAGTTATTGCTATTATTGGTTCCACTTATGTTTCCGATTCCGGACTGCTCTATTAACCCAATAAAATGCAATTCTGGTAATATCTCAGTCATTCCAGATGCGATTTATATTATTAATAGTTCCACTCCTCTCCCTTCTTCCCGACTGCTCGTTCGCCGCGCCATCCAAAGCAATGTGCAATGTACTGTATCGATTCGTGGAACAGTGAGTTGCTTGTATGGCCTACGGGACGACTTAGATCTTACTTCACAATAAACACAGTTTTTTATGACTGGAAACCCGAGCGACATTGATAGAAATGAAATTGCTCAAAATTTGACCTGATCATGAAACTCGAGTTCGCCTAATCATGAAAACCGAGCAGTATATACTCTCACTGGAAATTTAAATAAATCTCTTAATCAAAGCAATCTAAGCGGTTCAATATTCTCAAAAAAAACACCCTCCTCCCCCACAATTTTTCTAATATATTGTACAACCACCAGTGTCACCAAAATTGTCGCAAATCACGTACCGTTCCTTTTTATCATCTCTTGAAACTCAATCCAGAATGTCTTCCCTCGAATCACTTCACCTTTTTGCAAGCTCATTATTCTATCGGTATGCTCATAGCAATATTACTCTTTATCGAAAATCAATCTATTTTTATCTAGCGATGAAATTGAAATCTGCCCGATCATCAATACCGCTATCGCACTCACTTTCAACTTTTAAAAAACAAACAAACTATAAAAAAAAAAAACTTTTCCAACACCGTAATAAGATGAAAACGTTTTCATTATTTTTCATCACGGAAAGATCATCAACCATACCTGATCGACCATCATCCGTTTTGAATGACCCTTGTAACTCTAATCCGTCTGGTCTATTTTTTTTTCTCATTTTTTCTCATTTTCGTGATCTCATTAACAAATTTAAACCAACCAATGTAACTGTCATCGTTCTCACTTGCAAATGAATTATTAGTACAGATGCGATACGATTGCTTCAAATCAATCACGTCGCCTCTTCATTCATCAATGAAACTTAATCTAACCGGGTGCCCCTCTCCCTCATTTCATCATTCTATCACTCTTTCATCTACAAAAATCATCATTGTTCAATGCCAGGGATCTCATGCGTGTATCGTTTTGAATCATTCTCTAATACTCTCTTTGATGCTCAAATCTGCTTGGTCCCTTCTCCACTCTCACTCCCGTGTTTCACGGCCCCACTTTTCCAACAAACAAACGCTTATGCTCGGGCATATCTAATTATTTTTTCCAATCAATGGTGAAAACGCACGTATCACCTCTGATTGACCATCATCTCTATATCACGCCTGTCACGAGTTAGTCGAGCTGAAACTGATTTTTTTGGTAATGGAGCAAAAATTGGAAAATGAGTTTTCGTCGGTTTTGAGCATCTCTAGGCAGGCCCTACCAGCCCCCCCCCCCCACAACTTATTATGCTGAGATAATTCTGAAGCTCCCGGCACCAGGTCGGTCATTGGGAGCTTCGACTGTAAAAGCGTTTTTCTCCGTTCTGAGCTGTTTTTTAGCGAAAATGTTGCCTGAGTGACCCCGGCTCATTTTTCGAGCTCTCTCTAACTATCAAAACCAGAAGTCATAAAAGTGATCTTGGACAGAGCTACATTCCGGGATCAATTACTCAAAAGTGTAGGAAAAGCAGCAGCCCCCAAATTTTGGATATGTGGTGTAGCTTTCCGAGCTCTATCGAATGAGTACCTTGCGCCCAAAAAAACAGGGGCATGGGTAAACGTTTTGCCCCTGAGATTTTCTGAGAAGATTTGAACTCATTTCACACCGTCACCGCACCGCTCATTTATGAGCTCGCGTTCGCTCCCATTGTTCTCCTTTGAAAAGTGCGGTGCGGTGACGGAATGAAATCACTTCAAATCATCTCAGAAACACTGAGAGGCAAAACCTTCACCCAGTCTCCTGTTTATTTTTTAAGTTTTATTATAAAGCGTACTGTACGCGTCTCTCAAGAGCTAGCAAGTTGCACATATTCACATTTATGAGATAATTGACATCGCTATTAATTTAAGACAAAATTTCGATAAATAAATTTAAAAACTACTTGAAAACTTCTGTAAACAAAAAAGCCAAAAAATATTTCTAAAAACGCTTGGTGTGGCATTGATTACGGTAGGTGGTAAGGGATCATCCGGCATCTATTTTTCGGCCATTGCGGTCCCTAAGCGAGACAATATATATATATATTTTTTTTTTAAAGCTCGTATTCGTACCTTGCAAATCTCATAAATCAGACTCATAAATCCTATCACTCCGATCACTTACTCCCTTCATGAGGCTATAATTACCCTAGTCCCGTCTCCCTATCTCAACTAACCACTTTACCACCTGTCGAATAACGAGAAGTTAATATTTAGAAGATTCAAATTGTTTAGGAATCAGTAACGAAGATTTATCGTTCCAGGTCATCCATCATTCCTATAGATTCATCTTTGAAACTCAAATTCCCACGACCCATCCCATTCCATTTTTTTTGCTCGTAAACTACCCCCCGACACAATTTACTGTCCTAATCTGCTATGATGTGTCTCGGCTAATCCTTAGAAGCTACTCCTGTTACCGGATCGAATAGTTGCTCTCTATACTCTGCACACTCTTGGGTATCTCTGACGGACAAAAGAGTGTGCTGAATGGAGAAAGGGAAAACCACAGCATGATCCCGTGCTCGGCACCTACAGTACAGTTACCCTACACTGAAGCCGAGTCACAATCTCAATCGATAATCACCAACGCGTTACAGTATCCTTTTTTGATATATTCCTAATTATTACAGTATCCCTACTTGGCAGGTACCACCCAGACCGTGCCAGCGCCGCTGCCTGGCTCTCCGGCAACTGCTACCGTATCAGGGAACGGCCCGCCGATATGAGCTGCGCCGATATGATTACGGTAGACCTTGGCTACTAGTGATATCGTTTCGGTTTTTCTTCATTTTTCTTCCACTTTCTTCATTCAGAACACTCTCTCGTTTCTCTGACCTGTGAAATAGTATGCAGAATGGAGAGAGCAAAAAACGAAATGACATCCCTACTAGCTACAGTTTCCTCTTTTCGCTTCAAGACCCAGCAACTTACAGTTCGCTCGCGACTGCCAGTCCAGTCTGACGCAAGAGGTTCGCACTGAGACATACAATCGGGTACGGTAGCTTTTGAATATCGATTTATCTTTCCACCAACAAAAACACATTCATATATCATATTATCTTCGTTAGTTTATTAAATTATTTACGAACGGGTGCGGCATACTTATCGCTATTGATCCATCATCACCCGTATTAATTAATGCTTGAAGCCAAAATCCACCTAGTCCATCGCTCATTCTTACAAGGAAAATGCATACAACCTTTCCAACAGCAAAATTAAAAGCAAAAAATGCATTAGCATTTTTAGAATTATTTTATTATTTATACTAGCGCATCGAGTACAATCGATCTTAAACAATGATTAACCGCAATGATAAATGTATGAACCCCGAAGTCGCCTGACCCATTCTCACAAGGGAAATGCAACGGTTAACGAAAGATTCCCAATTTCCTACAATCGCGTACTGTAGCAGTTGAATATCGATTGATCCAGCCCAATTACAGTACCATGAATCACTCCAAATTACAGTACCTGGCCAACGTGCAACCAGTCACTCTGCACAAGTATATCCACAACAATCGGCAGACGGTCTACGACTATGGACACTTTGGCAATGCGTAGGTCACAAAGATCAAAGATCAATAATCAAAAATTGTTTCAGCTACTACCCAAACTACACGCCGTGGCACGAGATCTCCGGTACCTTATGGCTCTCTCCATTCTGCACACTCTCGTCAATCAGACCGAAGAGAAAGTGTGCAGAATGGAGAGAGGTGAAAACCGATGCAACACGCACGATGCTTATTTTTGTGAACAATTGAGAGAGGGAATACAATTTAAAAATTTCAGGTCTATACGGTACTCCGCGTGCGCAAGCTGCGCAGCTCGAGAACGAGTGGCAATGGACGCGAGGAGGGAACTACCCCTACATGAGGTGCGGAGATCGAAAATCAAAGTTCAAACTACAATGTTGAAACTATAGAGATCAAAGATCAAACTACAACTCACAGGGCCGACAACGTCGTGAATCAGGCGCTGCAGCAGACCATGCTGCCGACGTGTCTGCATGACGTCATCTACTGCGCAAAGGTATACTACCATATCCCTTCAATTATCGATCAATACGACTACCGTAATATTCCAGTTATCGATCGCCCAGCAGCAAGCTGCTCGGGCTGCAGCCGAGGCCGCTTCGAACCCGTCCGTCCTACAGTAATCTCGAAATACAGTAATCAGTAGACTGGCAACTGATGTGTCGGAGCATGCTTGTGATAAAAAAATTATTTACAAAATTGAGATACGACTGCAACATCAACCTCATAGTCTCGTACAAAGGCGGGATGTAACTTTAACCGAATATCCCGAGCTAATTGCTTCAAATCCAGGATACCTTCTCTCACCCTCTCCTTGATGTCTGTATCCAAATCCACACCCACCATCGTGACTCACCATCCTGCAACTTTTCGAAAAAAAAATACACCCAAACACACATTCTATTTTTTGTGATTATTTTAAAGTTCCAAAGAAATGACCATCGAACCTGGTCCATCATCAGCACTATTGATTCGACCTTGTAGCCCAAACTCACCGGGTCATGTCAACATACATTTCCATGATCTCAACCAGGGGTGTGCAAAATTTTTACCTCCTCGTAAATTTAAAAAAAAAAACTTTCGCCCTTCTCATTTTAAAATGAATTCATTATTTGGGAAGCACTTGGCATTGAGAAGTACATTTTTTCTCTGATCAATCACGTCTCCTCTTCATTCATCCATGAAACACAACCCTACATGGCTGAATTCTAAATATTTAAAAAATTTACAATACAAATATAATATTTATATGAAATTGTTTGTGCTGAACAGATTGTTTCAAAACAAACATCCTACGTCACATATTACCTTCGAAGCTCAATAATGTCTTGCCTCGTCTCCAATTCCACTCTATCGTTTCATTACTGCACTTCCTTTCCAATAAGAAAAAGGCACATCTATTTAGACTAATCTAATTATTTATCATTACCGGAGATCGCGGGTTTTTCGCTTATGATTGACCATAGATTCACTATAGATTCATCCTTGAACCGCAACTTCACCGGTCCACCGGTTCACCGGCAACAAATTATCATGAATTCATCAGCAAATTCGAAAATGCCTGGTCTTCATCATAACTCCATTCTCGCTGCCGAATAGAATAAAACATTTTCTCTCAACGTTGCGAACAAAATCGTTTCTGATCAGTCACGCCGCCTCTTCATTCATCCATGAAACACAACCCTACATGGCTCAATTATCTATCAGTTAATCATTCAACAGCTCTCACAATACGAATTTATATGATAACCTGAATGTAAAGAACATATCGTTTCAAAACGGCAATTGTTTCTCTCATATCATCCTCATAGCTCAAACATGTCTGGCCCTTCTAATTCGTAACAATTATGGAACATCCGAATAGTTTCGAATCAATAGCGACTCCGTTTCAGCCATTTATGAAGCTTACAGTCCAGCCGGGTGCCCCATTCCTTCATTCACTATCCTAGCGCTCTTTCAACTACAAAAATCATATTTTTTCAATGTCCCAGGAACTGATGAATGCACCGTTTCGAATAACTCATCATTTCTCTCATCCTATCCTCGAACTTCAAATATGTCTGACCCTTTCTCCAATTGCACTCCCTCGTCTCACAATTCCACAATATTTCCATCAAATTAACGCGAGCACCTGATTAGACCAGTCAGATGTTTTAGCAAAGCAGATCCATTCAGTAATCGCCCCTTCATCGCACACCATCTCTAATAATTCATCCTTGAACCCCAAATTCACCCAGGGTCCTTAACTCACTTGTTCTCGGTCATCATTGATAGTGAGATCCAAAATCGGATACCTGCTCTCTCCACTCTGCTCGCTCACTTTGAATTCATGAAGAGAGTACCGCAAGTGTTGAGTGACTAGGAGAGTGTGCAGAATGGAGAGATACTATTCAATCCGGCAACACTACTGACCAACAAGAACTCGGGACAAAAATTATGACTTTTAAGCCTGATAATTAAAAAATTGGCCTTTTTTATTCAGAAAATGATTTTTCGCGACAAATGCAAACGAAATCTTCGTCTCTCACGAACCCTCTTATTGATCATATCTTGAAACGCATCCTGATTGGTTACCCCCTAACCCTTTCTACAAAAAGGGTCTATTATCATAACACCATACCCTAAGGAATATAGAAGCAAATCGAAATTCTTCCCTCTCATTTCGCCATGAAATTCTAATTTACCGGGTCATTATAATTTTTTTAAAGACATTACATCGCTTTCTCTCTCAAATATGTTGCAGAGAAGGCAACTTCTAAGGAGCGTTTTTAAAATAAATCAACCATCCTCTTGATCCCTAAATGAAACTTAATCACACCTGATCGCCCTAACCTTCATTTCACGATTCTCCAACTCTTAGAAGACTTATTTCTAGCAATCAGGGACATGTACTATGAATCGTCTCTCGAACGACATCTTTTTGCTTACTCCCTCACTGAGCCTGAAATATGCCTGGGACCGCCTCTCCTTTTTGATTCACCACACTACCACCAATTGAACAAATGAAACTTTACACTTAGCAGATTCAAATTATTTAGCAGCCATAAATCTATTAATAATCGTTCCGCATAGAATGGACATTGAGTATGGGACGGCGCGGAAACCATCCCTGACATGATATATTTCCTAATCTATTATTATCCACAGCTCCTCTATCCTAATACTGTATTTACTAATGTTATGAATAGTTGCTTTGCACACTATCGCGAGTTTCTGACCGACGAGAGAGTGTGCAGAATGGAGACAGCTCCTATTCAATCTGACAACACAACTGGCTTGGTAGAACTCTAGCAGAAAAACATTTCTTAATCTCTCTTGAAACTCAATCCTGATTGGTAACCCACTCACTTTTCTACGAGGAAAATGAGCCTATTATTATAGGAGCGTCTGACTTTGAGCTATTGAATGCAATCGAAAATCTTCGCTTATCATCCCACCTTGAAATTCTAATTTTCCGGGTCACCAAAATAGCATTTCATCGTTCTATCTAAATGTTGATTTGCACGAGAACCGCTTTCGGAATTTTTCGGAACCGTTTTCGGAATCGCTTCAAATAAACAAAATTAAACAAGAAAACTTGTTCACTACATGAAACTTGATTCCACATCTTTCTTTTCAACATTCTACAATAATTAAATTATTTTACAACTATCACTGGGAAATATTACCTGAAAATCGGCAACCTTTCACTTATTCCCTTCACGAGTCTCAAATCTGCCTGGTCCCGTATTTCTTCCTCGATTTACCACTTTACCACCTGTCGAACAACTAGAAGTTAATATTTAGAAGATTCAAATTGTTTAGGATTAAGAAAAGAAGAGAAATCGTTCCAGAGCATCTATCATTCCTATAGATTCATCTTTGAAACTCAAATTCACACGATCCATACTGTTCCATTTTTTGAGAATGAGATTGGCTCGTAAACAACCCCCGACACAATTTCCTTTCCTTATCTGCTATGGTGTGTCTCGGCTAATCCTTAGAAGCTACTCTTGTTACCGGATCGAATAGTTGCTCTCTCCATTCTGCACACTCTCGGATATCTCTAACAGACGAAACGGGTGCTCAAAATCGCATTCTACCAACATGTAAAATGCACTAGGAGCGTCTCCATAGGGACCGCGACGCGAGGTCCTTGCGTCTCTCCTTTTTTTCACACACTCTCTCGTCGGTTTTTGGAATGGCCTCAAACGCGCGCTTTTAAATTTGAATTGTTTGAGAAGCCACTGGTAGTCACTGCTTCTATTCGTACCTTGCAAATCTCATAAATCAGACTCATAAATCCTATCACTCCGATCACTTACTCCCTTCATGAGGCTATAATTACCCTAGTCCCGTCTCCCTATCTCAACTAACCACTTTACCACCTGTCGAACAACCAGAAGTTAATATTTAGAAGATTCAAATTGTTTAGGATTAAGAAAAGAAAAGAAATCGTTCCAGATCATCCATCATAGCTATAGATTCATCTTTGAAACTCAAATTTCCACGATCCATCCTTTTCCATTTTTTTACTAACAAAAATATCAGAGAGAATGAGATTGGCTACAATCTCATTCTCTCTGATATTTTCCCTACTTGGCAGGTACCACGCTGACCGCGCCAGCGCTGCCGCCTGGCTCTCCGGCAACTGCTACCGTATCCGGGAACGGTCCGCCGACATGAGCTACGCCGATATGATTACGGTATTCCCTGGCTACCGTAACCCTCTTTTCGCGTCGACTCAGAAATTTTCAGGTCGCTCGCGACTACCAGTCCAGTCTGACGCAAGAGGTTCGCACTGAGACCTACAATCGGGTACGGTAGCATTTCAGATTAGATTGGCATTTCCAACAACAACAAAAACATTCATATTATCTTTAGTAGATTTATTATTTTTTTACAATCGGGTGAGCAGTACTGATCGCTCTTGATCCATCATCTCCCGTATTAATTAATGCATGAAACCCCAATCCCCCATGGCCCATGGTCCATCGCCCGATCGCATAATGAAAATGCAAGCCCTCACAATGGATCGCCAGTTTTCTACAATCGAGTACTGTAGCAGTTGAATGTAGATTGATCCATTAAAAATACAATACTTGAATAATTCCAAATTACAGTACCTGGCCAACGTGCAACCTGTCACCCTGCACAAGTATATCCACAACAATCAGCAGACGGTCTACGACTATGGACACTTTGGCAATGTGTAGGCCACAAAGATCAAAGATCAATAATCAATAATTGTTTCAGCTACTACCCCAACTACACGCCGTGGCACGAGATCTCCGGTACGCTTCAGCTCTCTCCATTCTGCACACTCTCGTCAACCGAAGAGAAAGTGTGCAGAATGGAGAGAGCTGAAAACTAATACAGCTCACACTATTTTATTTTTTTTTTGGAAATGTGAGCGGGAATTTCAAATTCGAATTTCCAGGGCTATGCGGTACACCGCGCGCGCAGGCGGCGCAGCTCGAGAACGAGTGGCAATGGACGCGCGGAGGGAACTAGCCCTACATGAGGTGGGGAGATCAAAGATCAAACTACGACCCACAGGGCCGACAACGTCGTGAATCAGGCGCTGCAGCAGACCATGCTGCTGACGTCATCTACTGCGCCAAGGTATACTACCGTATCCCTTCAATTATCGATCCATCGACTACCGTAACCTTCCAGTTATCGATCGCCCAGCAGCAAGCTGCTCGGGCTGCAGCCGAGGCCGCTTCGAACCCGTCCGTCCTACAGTAACCTCGAAATACAGTAATCAGTAGACTGGCAACTGATGTGTTGGAGCATGTTTGTGATAAAGACAATTATTTATCAAATTGAGATATGACTGCAACATCAACCTCATGGATTAGCAGATCCAATTATGAAGAAAACAAATTAGGCGAGACGAGATGAAAAGAGAACGTGAGGGGGCGAATACTTACAGACACTTTCGGAATTCTCAACAAAGAAGGTGGGAATTACCACAATCGGACGCGCGACTATGAATTACAGTAATAGCAGGGCCCCTGAATCAAGGACAATCTCCGATTCTGGCAATCTACTCACACAGAAACAACAACACAGGGGGAGGGGTGAATGCGAACACTGAGACATTGAAAGATCGCTTCTATAATGATTTTGTATGTGAAACAACTGCGAATTGCTTGATATTGTTCGAGGGAGAATCCGGGATGAAATCATTGAGAGTGAATATGGATTAGGTGAGAAATACAAATAGACGAGAGACAAAAAGAAACGACGCATTTATAGTGGGTTTTCCCGTTAACTTATTTATTTTTTTCGTTTTTTTGTCGGAATTTTCGCATTCTGTTCAAAGGGAAGAAACGTGGTCGAAACATGGTATTCGGAGCTACGAAGGAATGCAGCGATCGATCGCCAGTAGATCATAGGTAGGTCAAGAGGGCGAACGAGGATAGGGTATCTGGGCAAATCGGAGCGGCACGTTGACTAGAGAAACACGGAGAATTGAGTGTGATACTGTTGCCAGAGTGGGGCGAATTGAGCCAAGGGAGAAAGGGGGCGGAGTCAAGGGGTGAAACTGGATACAAAAGTAAGGAAGATCAAGCACTGAAACAGTCATCACTAACACGATTACACTGGATTAGAAAACAACACGTCAAGGAAGTTTTACTGCTTAATAAAACAAGGAAACAAAGGGGGATCATAATAAACTCATCATCGGGGCACTATTCACACGAATAACGGGACTTGAGCGTGCTAATATTTTTGTTTTTGAACTTTTTTCGCGAAATTAACTGATTGATTTTTCCGATCAATACGAGATGAAAACATGCAAAGACTAGCCTTTCCAAAATCGGGATCTAAGAGACGACTGAGAAGAGAAAACATCGATAAATTATAACCTAGACACACACACAACAACTAGTTCATAATCTTCTAAGAATCGAGCAGACACACAATGGAGGGGGAAGCAAATGGGACGGGAAGAAAGTCAGTTGACGATCGGGGGTGAGGGGGGGCTACCGTACCCCATCAGTACACCTCGCCGTCCTCCATGTCGTTGCCGGTCATGGGTGGTGGGGGCGGGGGTGGGGGCACGCCCATGTTACTGTACCCGTTCTGCTGCATACTGTGGTGGTGGTGGTTACCGTAACCCTGAGGAGGAGACTGCTGCTGCTGCTGGTAGGGGGCGGAGCCGTATGACCGCTGCACGGGCTGCATCGACTGATGCTGCTGTTGCTGGTGGTGGCCGTTGCTCATCGGCCCGCCAGAGTAGTGCTGCAAAGGAACATTATGAGCAAAAGCAAACCCAATCTTCAGTGATCATCACAATTCCTTCGAAGAAAGAAAAATTCAACTTTCGTTGATGAAATTCAAATTGAAAGAAATGAAGGAAAACCGTAACGAGTTTTTCGCCCAGCACCAAAAGTAGTCGTTCGATTACCTAGTGATGACGAAAGCTGGCGCGCACCTTGCTGCTGCCGCCATAGTGCTGCGCCTGCTGCATCATGGGCTGCGGCTGCTGCATGAGCGGCTGCGGCGGCGGCACCGAGTTGTACGCGTTGTGCTGCAGCGGCTGCGGCTGCTGCAGACCCGATTGCGGCGGCATCATCGAGTGACCTGCGAGATTAGAGTTATTCAAATGTAATTAAACTTTATTTTCTTCTTTAATACTTGATCCCCGTTTCAGACAGGAACCAAAAGAACTATGCAAAACGAGTATCTGATATTCGCCTCTTGGGTCTGAGAAATAAATTATACAATATTAATGACTTCCAGACCCTAACTGATCCACAAAACCAGATAGATAATTCTGGGAGGGACGAAAATTTAAATTTTGATATGCGTAATTCTATATAAAAGAATAATTAATAGAATAATGACTCACCTCTCTGCGGCGGCCCTCCACTGCCCTGCATCGGCATGTCCATGCGCGTGCGCTTGTCGCTGGAATTTTATTTATATTTATTTGGAAAATAGGGTTTCCCGGTACCATCAATTTAACAGACTAGTGACTGAATTTGAGAAATACGTGAAACGAGATAGTGGCTTGCGCCAGGAACTATACAATTTCGTTGTGGACTTATAGATGATTTCCTAAGTTCAGTGAGCAGTTTGACAGTGAATGAATGGATCAATAATTTTTAAAACGCACCTACCCTAAAGAAATCACTCGTTACTGTCACTCCCACGTTTCATTGTCCCATCATACCTGCTCGACTAACAAGTAGCGATTAATTTTAACTCGAGATTTGCGAGCAAATTAAAACTAACGAATAGAGGTTGGACTAACCAACTAACGAAGGACTAAACACCTGACACTCCCAGGTTTCAGTGTGCCATCATAACTGATTGTCTACATCCAGTAACAATTTTGCTATGATTTCGTAGAAAAAATAAATAAAAACACGTGAAGCACCTGGTAATATCACGTGTCACCGATTACTCATTATTGATCGACTGCGCATAGTGAACAATTACACTTTGTCATTGGCTGATAAAATAAAACTAACGAAAAGGTGAGCACCTGGTGCTATCACGTTTCATTGTCTCTTAATAACTCATTGTCTACGCCTAGCAACAATTTGACTTTGGCCTGTTGTCAAAAGAAATAAAACTAAACGAAAAGGTAAGCACAGGTTCTATCACGTTTCACTGCGCACTCCTAATAACTTGACTCTGCCCAGTGAACAATTCTGCCTCGAATTTGACTCGAAAAATAAGCAAAAACCCGAAAATAGTTCACACCGAGAGGGATAAACGCCTATCACTACTAGGTTTCACGGTATGCTCATTATAACTTGATTGCGCCCAATGAGCAATGCGACAACGATTGGCTTGACAATATAAATAAATAAATAAAAACGCACGAATTGAGACTGGCGCTGCTCATCTCCCTCTTCCTCTTCTCGTTCCTCTCCCTCTCCGCGTCTCTTCCCCTCTCTCCTCCTCCTCCTCCTCCCATCCCTGCCATCGCCGATCGGTCCGAGCTGCCGGACGGCTGCAAAACATATAATTTAATAATTAATTAATTAGTCAATTAAATATCAAATCATATATGTAAACTAATCCAATATCAATACACGTTACTTTTTCCTTTTATTTCCTTTATCTACTTGGAGAGAAAAGAAGGCAGTATTTTTTGTTCTGAGAAATCCACCAGGCCGACTCTCGCTTCACAGACTTTTGATCATAAACAGTTGACCAGAATATTCGATATTGTCGAAGTGTAAAATCTAAACAATCAGCAAAAAAGGACAGTATTCGCCTAGTCAATTCTCGTTTCACACGCGCATGTTTAGAAACAACTAACAAGCTATTCGATAAAGTTCTCCGATCATACACCCAAAAACATGAATTTCTATTTTTTCACCTGCTGCTGCTGCATGTAGTGCTGCTGGCTGCCGCCGCTGCCGCTACCGTAGTGGGAGGGGCGCTGCTGATGAGGATGAGGATGAGGCTGTTGCTGCAGCTGCTGAGGGGGAGGCGCGCCCGAGCTGCCGTTGCTGCAAGGGCCAGTTTCAATCATCCTTCACACAACTCTGCCGAATCCCCGTTTCAGACACAGCACAAATGTACAATGTGAAGTTTAAATAATTAATCACGTTCTGCTGAGCTCTAATCAAAGTTTTCTGCTGAGCTCTAATCAATCAAAGTTCTCTAATCAAATCAAAGTTCACATTCCCGTTTCAGATAGTGATCAAAAACAGTGTCTAAAACCATTATTTGATACTCGAAGGTTATAACATTACCAACAACAAAATTATGTATCGACCTACCATAACATCATAATCAGTCCAAACTATACCATTTCATCATCCCTAGCTTGCAAGTATCGCTTATTTGAACTTGGACTGGATTTTGGAATAAACCTGGACTGGCCGTAAAACCATGCTATTACATCATCCCCCGCTCACCTTGGCGGTCTGGCCGGTCGATACGAGGAGGAGGATCGGTACGGGTCCTCGCGCGAGTCTGAAAATACTCTTTTATTGATATATTGCAACCGTTCTCCTTGTCCAATCAAAACAAACTCAAAATGCTAACTATCACTGGCACATGAAACCCGTGTTTACTGGTTATAATTTATCCGCGGTAAGGCCGGGAAATTTATGTTTAAATTAATAAATATGCGATTATAACACCAAATAATCAATGATGAGTTGAGCCAGTAGACTAGTGGTTCTAAATTAATTTTTTTTTCAGAAGACGGGATCACTTCCAATCTGATTTCTGGTTTCAAGTTCTAACTTTAATCACCTCAATATTCGTATGGCCACTATTCGTTCTGCTCTCACTTCAAAAACAAACTTGGCAACCACTATCAGGATCCCCCATTTCCAAAGGGAATAAAAGCCCAAGTCAAAGTAAAAATAAACTAACAATAAACTGGATTTTTGGACTAAATATTACAAAGCTTGATTTATCTAGGTGGGATTGTGTTTCAGAAGGGAATCAAAGGCCCACTCACAGTCCGGCTTCCTCTCCCCCTGCTCCTGCTTGATCTCCTGCTTCGGCGGCACGAAACCCGCCATCGTCGCCGTCACGCCCTTCATCTAAGATTAATCAATAATTATTAGATTAATCTTAATTAATTATTTAATTTGACGACACTATGGATTGATAGAAAAAAAACAATACAAAGGGTACATTAATATAATTTTAATTTTTTTTCGCATTATCGAAGTCTGTCAGTTACTAACCCCTCGGTAAAAATGGGCTTCCTATCACTATGGTGAAACTTGAATGAACCCAGTGGAAAGTGACCAAAACGAGCCGGTACCTGGTTCATCTCGGGCATGAAGTTCATGCGCTTCGGCTGCTGCTGCTGCGAGTGGGCGGAGCCTGCAGCACCTACAGCAGCGTGGAAGCCGCCCGAGCTGCTGCTGCCGCTGCCTGCGTCGGCCGCACGACGTTCCTGCAGCAGGCAAGGTGTCATGATAAAGAATATGAAGAATAAGGGGGATAACTGCAGGAAAAAGTTTGATTTTAGCTATAGGGGTGATCCGAAAGTACCGAAAGTAAGCGTTTTTGAAAAAATATTTTTCACAGGTTCTAGGAAAATTATCAAGTCATACTAAAGTGCGCTGGCCCTAGCAACCATCACTCTAATATTTAAATACTTGAGCACTGTATGTCCTCATGTTATTGACAAACGGCACTATTTTGACCAAACCACATCAAAAGTGTCCAGTCTCAATTTTCATTTAAAAAATCCGTTCTTTGTTTTACGCATAGATAAAAATTATGTTATCGTCTGAAGGGAGTTTGGAGTTGACAACGCTCAAATTGCTCGGTACCTAATCTTTTAATTTTCGATTGCATCATCACAACAAAACTCGAAATTTCCCACACATTTTTCTGAAAATGTGCGAATTTCTCACCAACAATATTTTGAAAGTATTACACATAAATCATAACTGAGAAATATCAGAATATGAGGGAAATTCACTGCCAAGAAGGATAAAATTCGAAAAATCGACCATAAAAAAGTCATAAAAAAAGAAAGATTTCGACCTAGTTCATCGATCATTTTAGGTATTTTCTATTAACAATTTTTATTTGATAGTACAGATCCCTCTTCATCTTTATTTCCAATCCGCTGTTCCCAGCGAAATCCTCCAATGAGATAGAAAATTTCAAAGATGTTACCCGAAAACACACATTTGAGCCTATTTCGTCATCATTACGCAATATTTTCGCAAAATTAAGATATAACATTTTAGATCATCTACATCTTCAATTAATACTAAATAGAGTTTGGGATTTTGCCTTATAGTTCGCAAGAAATAAAATTGTCTCCTCGTGATATCCATTACTCCTACCACTCTTCCATGGTCTACTGTACCTTCCATACAGTAACCAGCGACGACTACTGCGCCGCATACCAAAAATTAAAATTACGACGAGGGAATATTCCTAGATTGTGCGCATTTCCTACCCGTCCCTTCCTCGTTTCAGACGAAGATTATGCTCACTTTGTACGCGTTTATGTCCACCTTCTTGCTGGCCAGCGACAGTGGAGGCGGCGGGGGCGGGGGCAGGCGCATCTCGGGCGTGTCCACACGCGCCGGAGGCGTGACCCGGTCCGAGGACTCGGCGTCCGATATCGGGTCGCGAATCTCGCCCTGGAAATTCTCCATATTAAAAATAAATTAGTAGTTTGGTAAATTACTTTTTATGCGGTATCGCCCCTAAACAACTCCGGGGGAGAGGCTTGTGACCATAGATTTTGGTACCTTAAATCATCGACGATCGAGTCGTTACATATTTGGTTTCTCCCTCTGCCCAGTTACTACCTATTTCGTTCAAACTCTGCACAGTCACTGCATATTTCGTCCCCAATCTGTCCTGCCCCAATCTTTCCTTGATCCATTGAGGATATTAAAAATGTATGCTTGCGAATCGCACCCCCTGATACAATTGCTAAAACCTCAGTAATATTTCTATTCATTGGTTTGAGACGACACCAATCTCGCCCTCGTAGCAATATTAAGCATTTTAAAATTATCGATTTCATAAATAACATTTTGTGTCAATCCTGCTCCCCTATCAATTCCCCAAGCGAAAGCTCCCGTTTCACCATTTGCCCGGTGGATTTCACCTGGCCTATTCCCGCTCCACTTGCACCTGTTTAGCTGAGAGAAAGGCAACATGGCAATTATCGAAGATATCTCAACACAACAAGATAAAATAAAAGAACTGAGAGACATATCAGTATATTAATATTAACAATAATAATAATTAATGAATAATTAAAATCTCACCTTCTTAATGAACTTGGTGATGGCCAGGTCGTTCTTGCACGTGCGGTACACCGAGATGAATTCCCGCATCATTTCTGCAAGAAATGACAATTGACTATCGATCTACCGTAATCTATCTGCCATCGTAACCTACCGTAGCCAATGATGAAAAGAACATATCAAATAAAAGAAAGAAAAGCTCCTACCTCGTTACTATCTGAATAACTAATGTCCCTACCACGCTAAGTGTTCACAACAATTTCCCTGTCTGTGATTACCGTACCCTACCGTACTCCTCCACTACCGTAACCCTACCGTACCTTGCAGCTGCTCCTCGGTCATCGTGGGGTCCGTCCTGTGGTACCAGCGGGTCCCGTCCACGGCGAGTGGAATCTGCAACGGGGGGCACTTGGTTCCAGGTTCTGGTACCACTGGCACCATGAGGTCCCCCAGATCCCCCTCTTCCAGACGGTAGATCAACACACTCTCGCATACCTCTCGCGCTGTCTAGAGCCCAGCAAGGGGCCGCAGTCCGGGCACCCGGTGCGTGGAACCACGACAGTGGGAACCAATCGGCGACACTCGGGACCCACAATAGCAGGATCCCAGAGCCCGATCCCGCGTCCCTATATGCCGGCCCGGCCCGCCAACTATGTGTGAGTACCCCAGAGTGGGGCGACCAGAAAGGCAAGAGATCAGAGATCAACGACCAATCGATCTCCGCAGCCACTCTCAAAACGGCTTCGACGCACCTCCGCCCTACATGCTACGGCTCTATCGACGCACACACGATTCGGAGCGCTCCGCGACACGATTCGTGCGCGATTTTTTCACGCGAGGCGCACGCAGTTCTCGTGCGTCTCACGCGGCGCTTGCAACGAACGTCTTGCGGCTTGCGCGGTTACGGCTGCGAGGTGCGTCGGGTGCGCGCGCGGCGGGCCAGTTTCGGTTAGAGACGCGGGCGCACGCGACGCCGCGGATGGTATGGCGGCGCTCCGGAAGCGGCGGATCATCCAGTCCAAGCAGTCAGTCCAACCTCGACATTGGCCCAGGTGCACACGATGTGCACGCAGGCAACGGCGATCGCCTCGGCCGAGTAGCGAATGCCCCACGACGTGACGCACAACCTGCAATGGGGCGGGCGTGCGGTATGATGGGCGAGGTTTCCTATGGGTACAGTAGGGACACACTATATTTCGCTGATTGAGCGAGTGTAGATCACGGGGCAGGGCGCACTACGGTAGGTCAGGACAAAGCGTTTTTTGAGAAATCGAGTGAAGAAACTGGTTCGAGGAAGGCTATCGGTAACTGAGGAAGGGGATTTCGAAAGTAGAGGGGTAGATAAATAGGTCAGTTCAAAGTCAGTCCAAGTAGATCAAATAGTCCAAACATCACTTACACGTCAGTCGAGAAGAAGTAGGCGACTTCCGTGGTCTTGCGGTCATCTGAAATACGATATTTATATTTAAATAAATAATTTAGCCTATCGACTCCATGATGATAATCTCCAAGCGAGCAAATTCAAATTTGCGCGCGTACGTGCCAATTTCAACGCCTCGATTGCTCTAATTATAGCCAAATCTCTCTAATATTCACGAGTTTCTCAAGACTCACGCGCTATTGCAAATACTTGCTAAGTTTAGATGAGCGATGAAGCGATGCAGGGGAAAAAAGGGAGAGGAAATAAGAAAAAATAATGGAGAAAAGGGAATAAAATCTCAAACTAACGAACACTCACTCTTAGCGATAGCATGCATCACTTTCAGCACCAGTGGATGCGGCAGCGCCACCTGCAGATCGAAGGCTGCAAAAATACAATATAATTTTTAAAAAATACATATTTATTAATTTATTAAAATTGTAAGGAAGCGGTCAGGATCGCAGTCTAGTCATCGACGAGTGCGGATCTCTGCTCAGATTCTTGCGAATCAGCAGAAATTCGGCGCACTCGCACTAAAGCTCGGCCTTTTGTCTTCATCATCCCGCAAGCATTTAAATAAATAATAAATAATCTATTTAAATAAATACGTTTACCTATCGTCTGGAGTATGATGCTCTCTATCGCGACCAGCAGGCCCATGGCGTCATCGTATTTCTGAGAGCGATTAGATTAGATTATTAATACAAACATTAAATTAGAAATAGAACCGTGCTCAGGCTACTCAGGTTACGCGTAAATACTTCATGATAGCACGTGGGCATATAAGGGTTGCAAAGAAGGGGAAACTAGGAATGATCAGTCGAAATTTAAAACTACGAATTATGTTAAATATAATTAAATGTAACCTGTTGGTCGAGCTTGATGCCGGGGAACTTTTCGTGCCACCACGCCTTCACGATGTGGTCGATCTTGCGCGGGCACTCCTCCGACTTGCCCGATAGGAACAGACATGCCGCCGCCACGTCCTGCATTTTGACCATATAAATAAATTAATATAAATAATTAAAAACATAACAACTGTGCGCGTTCTTATTCGCTTCGAAAGCTTCCTAGTTTCCACCTCATTGCTCATAAGACGAGAACACAACTAACTCGATGAGCAAGTGTTCATTAAGGTCTAGCATTCACAAGTATAGTTAGAATAATTAGCAATAAGGTTTAAATTAATAAGAGACACTCACTCGGTAGTCGAAGAAGGTGAAGGAATGGAAGTAGAAGAAGCGATGCATGTGGATCATCGCGGCGCACATGCACAGTTGGGTGCTGCAATTTGAAACGTATAAGATTAAACATCAATAAGTATTCATTTTAATAATGTTTTAAAGCTTGCTATAATCCAAAACAATATTTATTCGCCACGAAAACAAACTTACATAGCTTGGTGAGCACGCCTTGGGTCCCTAGGTGAGGCCGTTGGTGAGCATGTTAATTAAATACCTTATTAATATTTTAAAACCTACGTTTTAATAATAGCAGCTAATCCGTGATGAAATCAGGCGTATAACCACTTACATTTTGCCTCGGCTGTCTCTCAGAGGCTGATTGAGACGGTCGCCGAGCAATTGGATGAACTTGGTCGATTGCTGGCGGAACTGGAGCTCCTTGAACTCGTTCACGCCCTCCCGAAGACTCGCCATCTTAATTTTTAATTTTTAAAACCAACAAAACACTCGAAATAAGGCAAATAATAGGAGAGAAACAGCTAAGAAGCTGGGCATTCTAGAAGGGACGGTCAAACGGACTTACATTCATCATTTCCTCCTTGGAGAAGATCCATTTGCACTTTGGAGAGGGCCCGTTCCTGAGGGAAACCTCTCCAGCTCTTGAACTCGCCATTGCATGTGGTTTACCTGCGAAACGCAATAGTTATGAAATCAAGCAACAATTTCGACGCGGGTGTGCCTAGCGACGGGCGAGATTTGTAAACACACAACCAGTTCCGGGAGGTACTACAACATGGCGACAAGCTTCCGGAATACAGTAATCACGCGAAATAACGTTAATTAGCGTAAAAACAAAATATTAACATTAAAACACATCAGTGACTAAGTCCAAGGACATTGGAATCATGCCAATAGGGTGTAGCGTCGCGGTTCGCTCAATACCATCCCCCTAAAGCACGCGTTCTTCTCTCTCTCACACACTCTAACCGACTTCCACCCAGTTGACGCGTTGCTTTTTGCGCTAGGTTTTCGACCGCGACGCGTGCCCGGCGCGTCGCGCTCTGGCATTTAGCCAAATTTGAACGAAATTGGCGCGCGTTCGAATTTCAAATTATTCCTTGCTAGCTCCGCCCCCATCTTTCAGATCTCTCGTTCTTCTTCTTCTTCTTCTTCTTCGTTTTTGTGAAGGCACTGAAAGATAGGCGGGACTTTGGCCGGCGCTCGAGGGAGGGAGGGACAGGGGAGGGGTGAAGAGGGAGGAGGAGGAATGGCAAGGAAGCACAAGCCTAGTAGTCGCCGGCGGTCCACTAGCACGTCGTCTTCAGCCATTATCTTCCTCGTGCATCGATGCCACGCAACCATCTGAAGGCCATCTTCGATCACAACCCGCCCTAACAAGCGACGTTTCCCAATCAGCACACCACCACCAGGTGTACGGTAGCCTCGCACGATGGAGCCGCCACTGACGTGGGCTGTCGCTGCCATAATGGCGATCCTGTCTGTGATTACGGTAATCGGCAACCTGGCCGTGCTCCTGTCCTACTATCTGGACAAGAACATCCGACAGCCCGCCAACTTCTTCATCTTCTCGCTGGCCGTCTCAGATCTGGTAACTACCGTACTCCTACCGTATACCTTGTCGCGTCGGGACCTGTTTTCTGTCGGTCGCGTCGTTCGATTTCGTATGGGATTGACTTCTGACTTCTACTTATTCGTCCCTCAATATCCCCTCCTTTCCTCTCATATTTCGCTTTCAAGTGTCGTCTTGGCTCTTCCCCTCCCCTTCCCTCGTCCCTAATCCTATCAACTCATACCCATGCCGCCATCAACAGTCTCTCCTCCTTCCTTTCGCCTCTCAGCCCATATCCGATCTCTGGCAGACCGCAGCTTCCGACTAGTGCATAGGTCGCAGCGATCTTGTGAAGAAAGCCGCCGATAGCTACCATGGAAAATTCGACTAGCGAGCACGTTATCACCCCCCCCCCCCCCCCCCCCCCCCCCTGCGCACAAGCTGTCGTGTCTTCTTTCATCTGCCCTCAATGGCAGGGCAAATACAGCACGTGACAATTGCATCTGCTAGGCTCATCTCTCTCACTTTTGCCTGATCTCTCGTCGTCTCTAACCTACGAGAGATCGGGCGATCAGTGGAGATCGCTGTTATCTCACAGACACGATTGTTTGGAGAGAACAAAGGGATTGGGCGAGAAACTGATGGTGGGAGATATTGGGAGATCAGTAGCTCTCTCCATTCGGCACACTCCCTTGCCGGCTAGGCAGACGAGAGAGTGTGCCAACTGGAGAGAGCCAAACCCGGCGCGTCTAGCGAGAGGGATCTCCTCGAATCACCTGCTCCCTCACTGCCTTAGACACTGCACGGAAGTGGCGGAAGCTGGGCTCAACGATCAAACTCTTTCCCCCCATCTCTCCGAAGCTACACAAAGAGTTCACTCTTAGCACACGTACACTATAAAGGTCGAATTAGGGGTCATCTTGACGCTCTGATCTACAAGATAGTGTGCAGAATGGAGAGAGCTCACAAACGACATCCCTAGACTAGAGGCATCACATCACTCTGCCCTACGAGGGAGTGTGCAGAATGGAGAGGGCACGATCCTAGTAGTCTCTCTGAGACAATGAGTCGGCCTGAAGATTCAGTGACTAGTTGTCGGAACTATTATAGCCTATTGTACATGTCGCATCATAGTCCTTTCTCAGAGTCTCGCATCGACGCTCTCCTCTTTTCGCCTGATCTCTCGCTTTCTCTAGCTGCTGAGAGAGTGTGCAGAATGGAGAGAGTCTCGCGTCCCTTTGTTTTCTTATATATCTAAGCCCGCTGAAATTATGCGGGGCAATGAATGCGTAATGCTCGCGTCGGGGCATCACACCGCTAAGGAGATGCCGCTCTCTCCATTCTGCACACTCTCTCGCCTTCTCTGACAGGTTAGAGAGTGTGTCGAATGGAGAGTGGTGTTTCTCACCATTCCGGAAGCGGTCGCACGACCCATTTCGGGCGCCCGTTGGTTCCGATTTGGGTTCCTGATACCATGGTACCAGGCTGACCTCTGGCTCCGCTCCAGGGAGGTCCCGTTGCCTGACAGAGAGAAAGAGGAAGGAACTTATCGTCGGTAAAGGGGCAATTGGATTCGGCCCCGCTTGACTAGGCACGAGGCGCCTCTAGGCTGCTGCACAAAAGTAGACACACATTTTCTCTCTCATTTTCGCACACTCCCTCGTCTGCATGGCAGCACCTCCCTAGCAGCCCCTCCTAATCAACGACCAACACACAGCTACTCTAGCGTGCATGATCCACTTGTGTAGCTTAAGGGTTGTTGATGGTAGATCAAAACACGAGAAGAACGGTATGCAAAGAACGGCCGCTGCTGCAATTTGTTGCTACGCTGATGATGCGATTCCACGAATCTTCCGTGTTTTAGCAGCGGCAGACTTCCGCTGGTTAGCAACAACACACTTCCCGAATCGAGATAGACGCACAGAAAGGAGTAATGCAATCGAGAGGGGATCAGAATCTCACTTCCCCCCATCCCTCTTGCCCCCCTCGAGGGACCTCTCACTTGCTCTGAAGAAGCGAGAAATCAGGAAGGCCGGAAGCATTCCTCAGAACTTGAAGTCTTGCGTCATCGCTAGGCAATACGTCTGGAAATGGTTACGAACCCTAATTTCCTGGTTCCGCATCACTTTTTTCCGGCTCTAGCTCCGGCTCACTTACCGGCTCCACACCTGGCTCCGACCAAATGAAATCATCCAGTATCTCCTATTTCCCGGCTCCGGCTCTCACTTTTCACATTTTGTCTGTGTGTATTCTAGCTTCCTCTGCTCGCACCCTCTGCTTATAAAACGGAAGTGGGCCTGATTGGCTGTAGGTGTGTCGTTTCGCATGACCTTTAGCCCCTAGTGTCTATTAGGGATGGGACGATTTGGAACAGACTTTCCTCGAATCGCGTGCTATCTCGCCGGACAAAGAAACGATGCTCTTGCATCTTTCTACTAATAGTCTCCTAACTCGTTCAATAAAAGTGGAAAGCACTCCTAGTCTTCCATACTGTCTCATATTTTTAGAATAATGGTGCGGTCCGGAGTCAGCGGAGCCGTCGGACTCCTTGGTGCCAAAAAGTTTCGTCTTCTTTTCCTCCTTCTCCCGAATGCACCCGCATCAATCATCGCCGTCCAAGTGCCTGAGGGAGGCAAAGAGAGCGGGAGGAATCATCGCTTAACTATAACTCCCAGGGATTCGCTCTAGATACGCCGGGTTTCGGCTCTCTCGATTCGGCAAACTCCCTCGTCGCTCTGACCTAGATAGTGGGTGTAGCCAGCGGGGGGTTTAGGGGGGCTTAGATCCAGAACTCTTCACTATCAATCACCCTGGAGTCTCTACTAGTCCCTTTCTATTTTCTCCTCTTTCCAAGTTTAGGCGGCATTGAATAGTTGAAGGCAGTTATGTCGTTTCGGTTTCCGAATCTCTCCATTCTGCACACACTCTCGTCTGTCTGACCGGCGAGAGAGTGTGCAGAATGGAGAGAGCTGGAATCCGACCGCCTCCGACTTGAAGGGTTGAAGCTCGCCGCTCAAACTTTGACGTGTGCTCGGGTCAGTCAGGCCCTAATACTTTTCCCAGCCTAATACTCTAGAGACGACTCAGCATACGGTAGAACTCATGAAAAGTTGGGCTGGATTTTTGGGATTGATTGATGGATGAAGGGCTTGTGCTGAAGTTGTCTTTCATCCGACGAGAAGCTACATCTGGTCGGGATAATAAGACTCTTTTATGAGCCCTCAGGCGCCTGATTTATGCGTCGTCGGATCATTAGAGTTACTTCATCGTTAGACATGACTCTCTCCATTCTGCACACTATCTCGCTTGGTCAGAGATAGCGAGAGACCATGCGAATTGAGGATAGTTACGTCATCATTAGGCAAACACACCCAACTACACTATGTTTCTCGTCTGCGAGAGAGCAAACTTGAGCCGGACCAGGCTCGAATTGGGAGTCCTCCTCTAATAACTTCTCTCTTCTTCTCGTCTAAATGAGTTTTGTCTCGAGAACCAGGAGCCGGGAACTTGAAGCCGGTCATGGCCCGGTCTAAAAGCCGGTCCTGGCGACTAAAAGCCGGTCTTCGTATATCTCTCGGGGGAAAGATGCGAAGACTTCTTCTACATGATTTGATTTGATTTCGCGCTCGCGCCTTCTTTACCCTCCTCTCCCCTCTAGGGATGCCGACTCTCTCCATTCTGCGCACTCTATCGTCTGCCTGACGGGTGAGAGAGTGTGCAGAATGGATAGAGCGCGGAGAACCAGAGGAGAAACGACATCACTACTCCTCTGCGCTCGCCCCAAGAAGGGCGCCGCTGTAAATATTGGGGGAAAGTTCGGCTGAATCCAAGCATCAATCGGAAAAGATTCAATGTGCTTCATTAATGAAGTCAGTGAAACATAACCAGCGACAGCTTCGCAAGAGACGAAAGCGAAGAATGATAATCAGCACTTTCCCTACAGTTTTGAATCATTGGAAGGTAATCGCGAAATGCATCGCATCATCATTAGGTATACCTGCTCGTGCCTCGTCATCCCTAGGCCATCTATGTTTCATCATAACTAGTCAATCAGTAGGCGGGTTGCATCATTCTTAGGCAATCTAAGAGCGCATTTCATCATCCCTTGGCCATAACATCCCGGTATTTACCGTGCGTGACGCTAGTCCCCATCTTGAACGGCTTTCGAGTATTTTCTAGTTTCCTCCCTTCCTTGGGACTCTCCCCAATTCGCAGACTCCCTCGGTGGCCAGAGAACGGATAGAGTGTGCAGAATGGAGAGAGCCGAAACCCGGCGCTCCTAGAGAACGAACCTAAGTGATGAGAGAGCCCGTGAAAGGAGGACGACTCCTCTGCGCTCAACTTCCTCATTGGAATTAGTATTCCTACTCGCGTTTTTCGCTATTTCGACAATTTCTCGGAAACTGATTGCAATGCAGTCTAGCGATGGCAAATCGTATGGCAAAAGAGAGTATGGGCTATGAGGAGAGTCGTTTCCGCTTTGCCATCGCTAGCCGGATCTCTAAGACTATGAGGAGCGTGCAGAATGGAGAAAGGCGCTATCTCTGGATCTTAGAAAGTACAGTGCCTTCCCTTTCTTCTGAGTGCATTCATTGGCCTCATATTGGTTAATATAGTCGATCATTGCTACTAGTATCCAAGACTCTAACAAGAATCATTGCAAAAATCTAAGATCTGAGAATTGTAAGACCTAAGACTCAGAGTGTGCAGAATGGAGAGAGGCAATATCGCGTACTGTATCTCAGAATTTATGAAAGTACAGTTTTGTGCGTTCTCGGGATTCATCCCTCGAAGATAACACCGTCTAATGTGAAATCGGAATAACTCCTCAATTCGCACGCTCTCTCGCCGGTCAGAGAAACGAGAGATCGCTCAAATTGAGGAGAGAGGAGAGTCAGATGCCGATTTGCCGTCATTAGACTAGGCACATTACGATCTTTAGCCGACAGAATCATTCCGTCAGCAAGCCAAAATACCGAGAGCAAATGCTGCTAATTTCCTAGCACGCACCGACCATTCGTTGCTGTTGTTACTTAGTTATGATGCAACACATTTGCAATAGCTTAGAACTGAAGCAAAATCATGATTCCGCCCAATTTCTCGGCTTTTAGAGCCGATCTTTGAGCGCTTGTATTTCCGGTTTTTGCTGCTCGAAATTTGCGACTCTTTGCCTCCTCTCTGTCAATTATTATGCATTTTGGGGCTTGTGCGACGCGCAGGGATGTCATTTCGGTTTTCGCCTCTCTCCATTCTGCACACTATCTCACCGTTCAGACAGACGAGATAGTGTGCTTCATGGATAGAGCTGAAAACCGCAACGACAACACTGGCGCTTAGGCGCCTCTCATTAAGTGCGCCAATTAAGGCATCGCTCGTGGGCTCAGGCCCCGGTCCTTCCCCTTTCTTCTGCACGTTTACCGAGCAAAACACTTCCGCCGCATCTCATGATCTTATTACGTCATCACTTGCTAAAAGTACCCTCTAGTCAAGTCCAAATTAAAGTCAGGTCAAGCCCAAACAAAGGGCGGGCATAGACTGGCATTCCTTCTGCAAGTTTCACAACCAAAACGTTCACATAGATAGTTCAGGAAAGGTGTTCATAATCCCAAGTTCATAACGATATGGAGAGGAATTACGTCATTCCTAGCCAACAGTCCCTCCTTTCCCTCCCCCCCCCCGACCTGCCTTCTCCCCCTACAATACACACACGACTCACTGGATTCGTGTCAGCGAGCAATTTGCATAATTACTTAAAGGCTACTACCTCCCCTCCTCTCTCGTCTCATCCTCCTCTTAGGAAAACACAGCAGAAAAACACCTTCCGAACCGGCGGAAGCGAGGGAGTGTGCGAATTGGAGAGAGTCAGGGGATGTGCAAGTATCTGAAGTTTTGGATCTCCCCATTATGCATGCGCTCCGAGAGTGTGGGAAAATGAGAGAGACATAACCCGGCGCGCCTAGATTGCAGCGATCCCGCAATAACGATGCCACTTTCTTGCTCATGTCTTTGATTCAACCTAGTCTCTCTCTCTCCTTACTCGCTTTCCCTTCTCTCCTTCTCCTTGCGCCTGTTGAGATAAGCGCGAAAGAGGGAGGAAGAGGGGGAAGGAGGGACTGAAAGCGTGGCGAGAAGATGCAACAACCGAATCATGACGTCAGCACTATCGGTTAGGTTCTTAGCGCTTTCTCCATTCTGCACACTCTATCCCCTCACTGACCAGCGAGAAATACTGCGAAATGAGGAGACACAGAACCATCGCTCACGTTTTATATGCAAATCAAACTCCTTGAAGAGAATGAATCAGAATCATTGTAGATCTTCTGATTCCTTATTCACAGAAGTTCGATAGAATTTAGCTTATCATAATCGTGATTAGTGATGACAAATCGGAACCCGCTCTGCTCAAATAACTCGTTTCTCTGACCGACGAGAGAGAAGGCGAATTAAGGAGAGTTCTATGCGATTTGTCATCGCTAATCGTGAACCCGTCCCTTCTTTTAATCTTTCTGTACTGTGCCGTAGTGCAAACAGCCTCCCCTCTAGACTCACACACTATTTTCTAATCGACGGTAATCGGAGTACAGTTCGAAACACGATCGACTCTCTCCATTCTGCACACTCTCTGTCCCTCTGAAACTAACACTCCGGCACCCAGCAATGTACACTAGCGCACTACCAGGATGTGCTATGAAGCGTTTTTGCGTGTGAAATGGCGAGGGGGCGCGTGGTGGTTCATTAGTGAACATCTCGAATTACCAGGCGCTAAAACTTCCGCGCATCCGATATCCTTCCCATTGTTTTCTATCCCCGAAATCGAACGATGGCAACAGAGAATGTGCACGGTGCACCGATCGAGGGAGGGGGAATAAATACAATAATACTATTAAATAATAATAATTTTCAAATTTCAGATCATCGGTCTTGAGGGGATTCCCGTGTACACGCACTTTCTTCTGCATGATCAGGTTTAAATTAAATATTAAATAACAATTGAGGGTTTAGGAAAGAATGCTTTAGAACATGGGCCTTATATTTATGTCAGTTCTCCTTACCATTCGGATTCTAAGGAGGAAATAGGCGGTAACTTTATACTGTAACCATAGCGCATTATGGCCGTTTTTATCCATTGAAAGTAATTATCGCCAATCCATCAGTCCATGGCAAAGAGCGCCAAATAAATGTTGTTTCTAAATTTGAAGACATTCCCCACAATAATTGATCTTTCTCTTCCGATCAAAATTATTTCAACTCTGTGAAACACATTTTATTCTGCGCCTTTCAAAATGAATCGGGCGGTGCAAATCGATAAATCGTTCCGAAATCATTCCAAAATCATCCCAACTCATTCCAGAAATGGGCCTTCGGCAACTTCCTCTGTGACCTCTGGCTGTCCATAGATTATACCGTATGCCTGGCCTCCATCTACACCGTGCTCGGAATTACGGTGGATCGGTCAGTTATCGATTTTTTTTGGAGTTATCGATTTTCGCGGTTACTACTGCCGCATTTCAAATGGATATAGGCAAAAAAAATTTTTTTGCAGTGATTTATTCCGAACAAATGTGCGATGATGTGTATGTACTCTAGAGTTAGAAATTCGAGTAATAGTCTCTCCATTCTGCACACTCTACCGATCGAGAGATTGAGTGCGAAATGGAGAAACGAAAAAGGATCTTGCAAACTGCGCAAAATATTCCGTTGAAACGACCGTTTTGCTCGTTCTTGTAGGCACCTCAGTCTAGTCTCACGCTTCTAACCTTTTTTCTTGTGCCTGATTTCGATCCTTAAACTGTATTCATCCGCTTCAATTGTAGGCAAAATCTAGTGATATTTTTCCTGATTTGGGCTGAGTCTAGTGCATTTGGACTAAGTCTAGTCGGATCCCGATCTTTCAACTGTATTGATCCATTTTAAACTTTAATTGTAGGCAATACCTAGTCTTCGGTTCCCTGCTTTTGGGCTGAGTCTAGTCTCATTTTTGGGCTGATTCTAGTCTCACACTATGCAACGATAACTGAGTTTCCTGCGTCTGATTCCGGTCTTTATACAGCCGAGAAAGCGCGCGGCGTGCTCTCGAATGGTAATCCAATATCTCGAGCAGCAGAGCTCTACCTCCCCCACTCCTCCCCGTCACTACCCCAGGGCCCTTAACTTTTGACGCACATCCTCGCTCTCCATTGTGCACACTATCTCGCCGGTCAGACAGACGAGATAGGGTGCGAAACGAGGAGAGTCCTCACTTATTCCTCCCGCGGACGATTCAATTTCGGCGGTCCGGAGGCAGCGGAGCCAGAGGTCCGCGCCGGGTCACATGGGCGAGTAAGAAAAAGGAATAAGTAGGAGTAGAAAGGGGTTGACGTTGCTGCGAGCAGGGATTCCCCTCCGATTATTGATTTTTTTTTATCGATTTTAACATAAAATACAGTACTTAATGAGGAGAATGACATCATTTCCCGCTTAGTAACCCAAAACTCCATAATATCCCCAATAGCTTGATGTAATCTTCTGAGTCACGCATACGTGAGGCGCTCCAGCTTGCAACTCTCTACGCGAAATCGCATCGGAAACATTAGGAGAATGCCGCTCTCTCTCTGCCTCATGTTTCCACACTTTTTTCTGCTTCTTCGAACAAACTTTTCCTGCCTTCTAGCTCAGGGACTTTCGAGAGGGCGGAACTACGTGAGCAGGCGTTACATATGATTTTCGCGGCACCTGATAATTTTTTTTATCATTTTCAAACCAATCTGTTTCCTCAGATAAAAAGAGCAAAACATGCACAATAGTGAAGGCAAATCGAAACGCGGCCCTTCTTATTTTTCTCTATCCAATGAAAGAACTGTGAATAGTAATTTCCGTTTTGCCATCACTAATGCTCACATTCAGGTTCTACTGAATCCTGTCTACTGAATTGTGCAATTTCGCACGTAGCTTGGTCGAATTACCTCCAATGATTGCTCGCTTTGCCCAACAATCCTTGATTGTAGTCCAATCTAGTGATGACAAATAGGCATACAATTCTCTCCAATTAGCGTGATCTCTCGTTTCTCTAATCAGCGAGAGACTAGGCAAATTGAGGAGAATTTGTCATCAATCCTCTCTCGTTCTTCCTCAGTTCAAAAGAAGCGGCAGGCCGTTTATTATCAAGGGGCCGCTCCAATCCCTATGCTTCCCTTTCAACACCCTCATCAATCTTCACCCATGATTTGCCTCCTTTTCCTTCTTGAAGCCGGGGTTTAGGCGAGCGAGGGATGACTCTCTCCATTCGGCACACTATCTCGCCGGTCAGAGAAGACGAGGGAGTGTGCTGCATGGAGAGCGTGCGGAGAACCAGGGAAAGGCGGGGGAGTGGGGGGAAGGGGTTAGGAGTGAGAGAGAGGGGGTTCAACCCCCCGGGGAATGTCGCCTATCGGACCCAGTTCGCTCCTCACGCGTCAGATATCAACAAGTCCCGGCTTTTCCAGAGGGGCCGAAATGGGGAGAAAAGCTAAAGTTAGCTGGTAAACACACGAGATAATAGTTGCGATGTTAGCTGCCGGAAGAGGAAATGACGAATTTGTGAGATTCTGAGCCAAATAAATCTACAATCTTCACCGGGTGGTCTATCCAGAGACCAAATCCAGTTCGATATCACGAATCAGTGCAGAAATCTAAAAAAAATGAATTATTTAAAATTTCGAAATTCAAGAATTTTCGAAAATAAAAGCTAATTTTCAGGTACTGTAGTGTGAAGATTCCGGCGCTGTACAGGAGTTGGCGGACGCCGAATCGAGTCCGTCTGGCAATTATAACCATTTGGGTGGTGAGTTAATGATTAATAAATATAACTAAATAAAATTTTTAATTGTATTCATTGATATCATTCATGAACGGTATCCTGAGAGATAGAGGATAAGAGAAAGTTGCTATCAATAGTGGTTCAAGGATTGTCTCTCTCCATTGTGCACACTCTCTCGTGTCTCTGACCGTCAAGACAGTGTGCAGAATGGAGAGAGTACTATGCTATCGGGCATTACTTTTGAGTAGACGATTCAAATTTCTTCTTTATTATTACTGTAAGAAAATATTCCGTTTCACGAATGTCCGATCATTCCGGCACGCCCCAGCGGTTCGCTGGGGCACGCGACGCGTTTTTGAGAACGCGTCGCGTGCCTCCCCTCCCCGTGAATAAAACGTTCCATGCTCCACTGCACTTTTAATTCCAATTATGAAATAAACGGTACATTTCATTTGCTGAGTATTTGAATCTTACAATACTAAACTTCTACATCTTCAATCAATCAGTTTAAGAACGGGGTCAAACACGATTATGTTTCACGGTCTACTGAAGAGCTGGGAAAGTGCGAATGATACAATAGTATCATCGTTTGTCCTCTCAAAAACAAACTGCTCTTGTCGTTCTTGGTACAACCCATAACATGCTGGTAATTATTTCGATTTGGTTGGTAAGAAGGGCGATTGGGCGAAGATATGAGGGAAGAGAAAACAATTGCATAGTTTTATTCAACGTTGCGATGATTTTCTGAAGGTGTTCAGTTCTGTTTCACGATCAATTGAAGAGCTGAGTAAGCGCGAATCCCGCAGTATTGTTGATAGTGTTTTGAAAAAAATACAGTATTGGTCAATCGTGAAGAGATCAGGAAAGACTTGAAATCCCCAAATCGGGAACTCGTGTGTATTCACGTTTTGAATGCGATCCCAACTCTTCCTGCTACTGAAGCTGATTGAGATTACCAATCCATTCCAATTCAATTCCAATCCATTCTAAATTCATTCCAGATCCCGTCCATCCTCTTCACCCTCTCCATCTTCGGGTACGGTACCTTCACGGGCAAGGGTCGGATACTAAGCGATGACGAGTGCTACGTGCAGTTCATGACCAATGCCTACCTGAATATGGGTGAGGACGGGTTACGGTAGCCGGGAGTTACGGTAGCCGAGGGTAGCCGAGGGACCGAGGGATTATCAATGGCTATCCAATAATCAAGGTTACGGTAGCTTACACGGTTGTGACGAGTGTAACGCACAGTTCATTGTTGAGGTTACGGTAGTGACAGGTACGGTATCCTAGAGCGAAACGGTATCTGCACCAGATCAGGGAATGCATTGATATGCGGATCACGAATCAACGTTCCATTATCGTGAGAAAAGTGTGAATCTGAGTGAAAAATGTTTCACGATTCATTCAAACATCGACTGTTTGCTCGCAGTTCGATGCTCCCTTGACTCTTCAGCGTTGAAAAAAATACAACAAACCGATTGGAATAAAACTTCTGACGTCAATCAAACGAAACATCAAGATAGACACCATTATCACTTCATTTCGCCTAGTGGCCTGTCTTCAGAATGATGAGAGTGTATGTAGAATGGAGAGAGTCAACCATCGCAGAAATGTTGTTGGACTGGTTGGACTGAACTTATTTGTTTGTTTGGACTTATCCTCATCCATTCAAGGCATGTACATCTCCTACTACTGGTCGACGCTCTTCGTCATGCTCTATCTCTACTGGGGAATATATCGAGCAGCCAAGAAACTCGCCGAGAAGAGCGAACAGGTAGAATTCCAAAAGATTACGGCATTATCGACTAGGGGATACGGTATCTTGAACGCTAGTGGCATGTACTTCGTGCAGCTTATGAAACAAATCTAGAGATATTTGGTCTTTTGGTTCGCCCCATTCCGCTCTTGCGGGGAATTATTTGTTCGGATTCTTTTCGTAAAACCACGCCTTATTTTGCACTACAAAATGCGGAAAATGGTCAACACCTACGGAAAGGGCAATGCCTTTTTGAAGAATATGCCCCAAACGTGCTGATTGCCAAACTTCCATCTAACTGCATTTTCCTGCTGTTGCGAATACACTTCCTAGTTCTAGCATTGTCTCTCCATTCTGCACACTCCCTCGTCTGATCGCCGAAGGAGTGTGCAGAATGGAGAGAGCAACACTTCCTCGTTCATATTTCATATTCTCCTGGGAGCCGCGCGCTGATTTTTTATTCGCGCCTATCTCCTCCATTTTATTACCTCTTGGCTGTTCCACCCACACGTTTACTGCAGGGAATGACGTGATTTTGTTATTTTAGCACTTTCGAAAAGCCAAATACAAAAGGATTTCCTTCGATGCAAACCGCACTGTGCACATAAAAATTAATGGTAATAATATCCCATTGAAATCTATCGCTTCTGTGCTAGAAGCAAACCATTGTCGATTAGATCCCAGCAGCTTTATCGGTGCAAAAATGATGGATTCGAGGGATTTCCGTAAGTATGCAACAAAATTTGAGCAGAATATCGCGAATTGCACATCTTTCTCTAGTTTCCTCATCCACATGCCTAATTCCATCCACCCTCACATCTCTGACAAATCCCGTTACTGTTGCTGCAGCTAAATCCGGGAGGTTTCATCAAGCGCACCCCCTTTCATCTCTCCGAAATAGTGTGCAGAATGGAGAGAACCACTGTCTCTGCCCTCTTCATCCAGCACAAAATGGAGAGAGCCACTATTCACGATCGTCCCGTCAACGCTTATTAGACATGACAGACCTTCCCGTTTTGAGGGGCGTCGAGAGTAGAAGAGAAGGATGGAGGGGAAGGGAGTTGATTCGATTTAGCGCCGGGGGCTACTAGAGGGCTCTGAGTAGGGATGCCTCTGCTCTCTCCATTCGGCACACTCTCTCGTCTATCGAACGGGCTAGGGAGTGTGCAGAATGGAGAGAGAAAAGCTGCGAAATAGCGCAGCAAGACCACTCAAACAAGGGGGATGTCTGAGGGAAGAGGGAACGGAGAGGGGTGAGAAACTAATATGTGTTCGTGGCTTGACAGGGGAGGTGGATGGTCTAGAGGGAAACGAGCTGAATTTCACCGCTTGCAAAGGTTGGAGCAACATTAGAAGATAATTCGTTGTGATTTTTCTCTGTGAGGTAAACACATGTATCATTAGAAAAAGAAAAGTCTCTCGATATTTTTTCCACAAAGGAAGGAAGCACAAGAGCATTGGATAAGATAAATCTCTTAATATAACAGAAGAGATGGAAACACAAGACAGATAGGCGAAACCAAACTTCGAACAAGAGGATGGAAAATATGTGGAGATTTGTAGGGAGTTGTAGTTCTGGTGTAAAGTGAGATTGCAATCAAGAGTTGTTAGTCATTTTTCGACCGAAAAGGTGAGAAGTATTAGAAAAAGAAATTTGTCTTTGTATTAGAGCAGAACTTGAAACACAAATGAACTCGCTTCCTTCAATAAAATCAAAATGTACGAAACATCGTTGACCGATTCGTTTGTGTTTCAAGTTCTGCTCTAATAATGTGATAATTGTCCTTTTTCAATCCCCACTCGTTTCATTGTTGTCATAGAAAACTAATATAATGCTAGTTACCAATTATTGTAAAGAGTGCCGCTTTTAGCAGAAAACTAAGCGCGATTCTAATTGATCTGCGATAGAATTTTGCACAAAAGTCACAATGAAGCCTTTAAAGATTACAATTTTCAGAAAACGAAGCGTCTAGCCATCCTGACCGACCTCCGTCGGCCGCAAGGTTAATTAACTAATTAACATAATAGAATTAAAATTAAAATAAAATAATAAAATAATAATTAAAGCCATGGTGCCCGAGAACTCGATGAGGACGTCGGACGCGGGCCGGAGCAGCAGCGACAGCCCCATTGACACCAGCGAGAGCACCAAGTGGGTTCCGGGTTGGGTACCATGGTACCGACTTGGCATCAAGTTGGTAGATCGGTACCGAAACGGCATCAAGTTGGTACCGAGTGGTTATCGAATCAAAATCGTCGCAACATTGGAAAGGGCAATTCAGTCAATATTAGAGCAGGAATTGAAACATACATGAATTCATGAGGCACAACGCACACAACTAATTCTCCGCTAGGGATGTAAATTCGGTTCTGTTTCTCTCCATTCTGCACACTCTCTCACCGATCAGAGAAACGAGAGAATCTGCAGAATGAGTCGTAAGCCTTAACGACATTCCTATTGTCCACATCACTACAACTTTCTCTAAACGGATCCTGGGTGGGCCAAAAAATAGAATAAAGTAAACAGAATAAATTGTAGTCGATTCACGCGCAATCACTGCTCCACCGAAGCGACGATGGTGCCTCCGCCCTCACTGGCGACTGCTCATGTCACGCCCAAGGTATTTGTCAGTGATGCCGTGTCGGTTTTCACTCTCTCCATTCTGCACACTATCTGTTTCTCTGACTGGCGATACAGTGTGCAGAATGGACAGAGTAAAAAAAGTACTCAGTAGGGATTAGTGATGCAACATCGAATTGTGCTCTCTCTATTCTGCACACTCTCTCGGCGGTCGGAGAAACAAGAGAGTGTGCTGAATGGAGCGAGCCACCATTTTATTCGACAGCAGTATTAGTTACCGTTACTCGACGCCATCAAAAATAGATTATCCAGTCAGAAAAACAAACATAATACTCTGTCGAGCACGTGTGAAATTTCAAGAAGAACGCCAAAGCACCCACCCAAATCATTTGTGTTTCAATCTCAGGATGAAAGGCCGAAACGCTCTGAGAATTTGATTTTTTTTCGTTCTCATTTGATAATCATTTAAAAAAAGATAATTTGTCATGATAATTTTTTCTCGTTCAGAACAGCCTCATTCCGATGCAGTGCGAGGCGGATCCGATTGTTGAACAAGAGCAAAATGTGCAGGTAATCAAGTCCAAAGATCAGCCCAAAGATCAAAGATCATTACAGGGTGCGCCATAATTATAGCTACTTTTTTCAAACGATCTTAGCTCCGTCCAAAACCATTGATTCATTCCTAAGTTATGAATTATTTTAAGTTCGACCAATTGCAATCTAAAAATAGCATATGATTGATTTTGGACAGCGATTTGAAGAGAAATGATTCAGAGACCCGAGGTCCACAGACAATCTTGACTTAGAGGGAATGGTACTCCTACACTAGAAGTGGTTCAGCTTTGAAATTGTCAACATAGAGAGAGCATACATACCTTTATATAATTATCGATTCGAACGTATGTTAAAGCGATAGTGCATTTTACACCAATCGAGTTCCCAAGCTTCCTTCGAGAAGGCGAAACGCAAGGTTCGGAAATGTTCAACGATTCTGCCACAGCTTTTCTTAGGTTCATGCAAAAACAACTATTCTGTCAACTCATTGACTAGAATGGACCTTCCACTTTCCTATCGCACAATGGAATAGGGTTGATATATTTTCGATTTCAATAGTGATGAGAAAGTGTGTATCTCGGTCAGATTTCCACGTTTTGTTCCTCACATTTCCCAGATGGAGAGCGTTCGGTCTAACAACCACACATATTATTGAAGAACCTATGAGTAATACTTCGACAAGTCAATACGGCGGAAATAGGAGCATAGTTTGGCGAATTGATTTTTTTGGATGAAGCAAGTTGGAATTGCGGATCTGATGATTTATTGTCATACTTGATCCATCCATTATCAGCGATGCTTATAGACGTTAAAGTATTCCTTGACAAAAGTGTGCGCACGGATTTTTACATGTCTGGCTAGGATGATTGCTGAGATACTAGAGCCCTTATTTCTCAAATATGCTTATGAAATGGGTCACATTGTTGCTGACATCTCTGTGTTAGGGCGTAACAAGTGGGATGGCTATTTTTATCGTCGCTTGATATTTATTCGTGCTACCTTCTGATATAATGAGCGTGTCTTATGGACACTCGGTTCATAAGTAGCAAGTGATTTTTCAATAATGTTAGTGATCTGTGCAATCAAAATATGCGATAGTCAGATTGTATATCTCCTTCTAGTAAGAGACTCAATCTACCGATTGTCATCAATTATGGAATATGCATTGAATGAGAGAATGAGGACAACACCTCATCATCACTATTGACCGAGAACCTATCGCCTCACCAATATTAGTAGCCATAATTATGGCGCACCCTGTATTTAGCTCTCTCCATTCTGCACACTCTCTCGTATGTCTGTCTGGCGAGAGAGTGCGCTGAATTGAGAGGGCCAAACATGACTTCGCTATTTAGCACAGTGTGTCAAAAATCAAGAAGAAATTGGAGTAAGAGATTGGATTAATTCGGCAAAACTGTTCCAAGTATTAGAGATTGATGAGAATTGATATTGAATTGATATTTATTCATCAATCCCTATATCGTTCAGATTCTCCCAATCGCCTCTACCACCCCTCCGCCCAAGAAATTCTCCGTCGCCACGTCCAAATATCACTACAATGGCTCGATCGCCAACAGTAACTCGCTGGTGGCTACCGTAACCGCGCTGCGGCGCTCCTACAGTATCCCGCGTGGTGGATTCAGTCAGTTATCGATTAAATTTATCTAGGATGCCGTTTTTTCTATTTTCGTAATAGTGGGACAATGTTTAGTACAGCGATTTTTGAACATTGGAGTCGGTTACGAAAATAGATCGGTGAAGAACGATCGATACCTGCAGATTACGGTACCCTGAGGGAGGAGGATCGACCGCGCCGCGAGTGCATACGCGTCGCGTACAACAACCCGGTGTACGAGGAGATCATCGAGCGGATACCAGAGAGGTTGGACAACTAGAGCTGCTCGGAACAAAAAAAAATATCAATAAATCAATCATTCAGAATGTGCATTTTACTGCATGAAATCACACTTTTTGAGACTGTAAAAGCGAGTTTTCATCAATTTGGACTGTTACTTCATCAATAGGTAATAAAATCTATAATCTTTGATCTTTGATCTCTGAACTGTTCTTCCAGATGCATCATGCTCAAGCAACGGAGTGCCCGCCGTCGCAACGCCGGAAAGAAGTACAATACGCTCATGGAAGTGGCAAGGTGAGGTTGAAGATCAGTCCAAACGATTATTGCTTAGTCCAACGATCGGTCCAAACATTAGAGAATGTTGTTCAGTCTAAAGATCAAAGATCAAAGATCAACCTCCCTTCAGTCCGCCTCGCGTGCACCGCAACATCCACCAGGAGCCATCGTCGGTGATCGAGAGGGAGTCTACCGCCCCTTACTGTGAATCAGAATCCTCCTCCGACGATGACGATGAGGTCAGTCCGTGATCGCGATCTTCAGATGCCGTAATCCTCAGTTACGAAGCTCAATAGTGATGTTGTCCCTCATTCTTAGCTCTCTCCGTTCAGCACATTTGAAATAGTGTGCATAATGGAGAGAGAAACTTAAGGATCCCATAAAATTAGTGCGCTAGTGCGTCGCATGTTTCTTCGCAGTACGAATTTTCTTTTATACTTTCTGCCGAATAAACCGTTCCAGTACTAGTCCGTGCGCGCTTCCTTTTCATTTCACGGCTCTCGCCAGAGCCGGGCTTCTGCCTTCAGGTCCTGGCCACTGACTTCTACTCCGACTTCGCACCCGATCTCCGGATTCCCTTCATCGACGAGGGCTCCGTGACCTCGATGATGTCGCTCGACGACGCCTTCCGAAGGCTCTCCCAGAAGCGCAGCCACCTCGCCAACGACGACGACCGGGTACCGTACCCCCCCCCCTCAGTTACCGTAACCCCGTAGCTACTCTTTATTTTTCCGTTCCGCTCGTAGCCAGTGCCGGCGTAGCAGACTTACTGCGGTTAGCATCGAGTTGATGTTGCAGAACACGGCGCTGCTGTGCTCGCCGCCGCCCAAATCGGCGTCGATCCACGGCTTCATCCCGCCGGATTTCCACAACCAGCTCGGCGTCGATGAGGACGGCAATACCGTAGCCTCTGAGGCTACCGTAGTCGAAGGCAGCAGCCACAGCCCTGTGACGTCATCATCGCCTACTGTACCCGCCAGAGGCGGACTTCTGGCTCCCGCGACGACACGCGTGCCGGACAGGTCGAGTCCCGTCAGGTGAGATAGATTACGGTAGGGGTACGGTAGTAAGGGTTACTGTGGATTTGTCAGTGCACAGATGCGGTAGTGGGGATGATTACTGCAACTTATCGATTGCAGATGCCCGAAAACGCTAGCTAGCGAACGGCGAGAGGAACGAAAGTCGCTGCGGCGGAAACGAGCCGCTACCGTGGTGCGTTTATTGATCTGTCGTCAACGAATATGTTTGATACTCTGCTGTAGTGATGCCGTTTCGGTTTTCGACTTGCCTCATTCTGTCCATCTCTCGTTTCTCTGACCTGCGATATATTGTGGAGAGAGCCAAATCCTCTGGGCAAAGATCCTCCATGATAAATCCGAATCTTGAATTAGTTTGCGAGTTCGCCGCGATTGGAAGCACGATGTTTTGTTTTATTTTGAAGAACGACTCAACGAGATATTATTGGCTCGTTGCCATTTCCAGTCTTATGAGCGCAGTGAAACATAATCGATATAGAGCAATGACTTTCTCCCATTATTGTCTCGCTGCTCGATATCAGATATGTTTCATAACGCTAACAATAGTTGAGATAACAAGGCGGCAATGATCTCGACTAGTTGAACCCCCTAAAACACATTGAATCAAGAGTACATTTCGTGATAAAGCATCTTTATCAACAAAAAAAGAAACAACAATGGATCACTGCCTAATGATCGCATCAAGTGGCTCTCTCCATTCTGCACACTCGTTCGCCTGTCTGGCCGGAGAAGGAGTGTGCAGAATGGAGCCTAATGATGACGTCACAGGCCTCGACCCCGATCCGTCGCCACTCCTCCCATCCGCCGGCTGCAGCCCGCACGTCCGAGGGGGCGGAGCTTCCCGGCTGCAGCAGCAGCAACAACAACAACGCCCATCACATGATAGTAACCGCGTCGAGCAGGTGACAAATCGATAATACTGTAAAGAGAGAATACAGTATCCTTACCAAGTCCTAATCAATAACATGTCATATACCATACACCTACAGTATATAAAGACTACCGTACTTCTAAGTGTTATTTCCAATTTGACTACATCAGCCTAAAATCAATAATTGATCCTCTACCGTTCGCCTACAGTACCCTGATTACAGTAAGAACTCCGTGCCGACGATCGCCGTGTCTCACGTGGAATCACTGCGGAAGGAAGGAAGGATGTGGCGGATGTTGACGGCGTTGAAGAGCAGAAGCGGAAGGAAAAGAGTGAAGAAGGTGAGGGATGGGCATAGTTCAGTCCAAAGGGGAACTGGTAGATCACTCAATCTTTCTCTTGAATCTCTATGTGTCCGATTTTGTTATGCACTCAAAGAACCAAATAGCGATGCGCTTCGATAAATCACGCTTTAATAAGTTTGCCGAAACGTAAGTGAACCGTCATTGTCATGCTATGAGAACAATCTGTAGTTTCATTTCAACGCAAATAAATGTAAGAAACGAGTCGGTAGATCACATGCGCGAAACGCATAATGCCTATAAACACTTTCTTGGCAGCCATAACAATTGGAGTGTGAAAAATGGAGATAGAGCTAACAATCGAGGCGCTCCTTGCATCGATCACTTCACAGTCTGAATCGATCGATAAAGCCACAGCGCATGACCGCGACGCTCACAATTTCTTTGCAGGAGTATAAGTCGCGCAGCGAGAACCGAGCAAGGAAGGCGTTGCGGACGATCACCGTCATTCTGGGGTTCGATGATCTACCCTTTGGACTGATCTTTTTGCCATTTGGAATGATCTTTTAACCCTTTGGATTAGCCCTTTAACTCTTTGGAATAAGCTTTTTACATTTGGGATGATCTTTTCACAATTTGAATTTTTTTAGAATTTGGAATGATTTTTTTAGGACTTTCGCGTTACTGTGGACACCATTCTACGTGATGGCGACGATCTATGGATTCTGCGAGCAATGCAAGGTCACGCCGGTGAGTGAAAGGAAGAGATCAAAGATCAATGATCAATTCTAAAAAAAATACAAAAGTTGCTGTCTCTAATCGGCACACAAACTCGTCAATCAGAGACATTACATAATTGAAAGACATAAAGAGGGGGGAATAAAAGAGAAAAAAACATAAAGATCAAAGATCATCTTTCAGTGGTTCAATGCGCTGTACTCCATCTCATACTACCTGTGCTACATGAACAGGTTCGATTTGTGTTTCAACTCTTCCTTATATAATTCAGGCCCGATGCTTGTTGATTTTTTCGTGTCACAGTTTATAAACGATCATTGATTTTCCTCTCTTGAATAAGGTCCGGAATAGTGCTCACACCATTCTGGACACTATCTCGCCGATGAGAGAAACAAAGGAGTGTGCATAATGGAGAGCGAAACTATTCAGTCCGGATGATAAACATTCCAGTCCGATCAACCCTTTCTGCTACGCGATGGCTAATCAGCAGTTCAAGCGCGCGCTGACCCGTATCTTCAAGCTCGACTTCCGGCGCGTCTGACGCGTCATCGCGGACGGACGCCTACCGTACCCCCTCCCCTCACTACAGTATCCCTACGGGTCCACCCTACGATTCATTGCCTAGTATTGTTCACAACAAACTTACTCACTTTATGACCGATGACAAAGAGAATGCGAATCTTTGATCAAATAAATACTACTTCGGGTTCTACCTCCTCGCTTTCACGCTTATTAGCCACCTATATTGCTCACTTATTTTTCTCCTTTTCTCTGCGCTCTCCTCCATTCACACGATCTCTTACACATGCTATCGTTGCCTTGCACACCATTCATCGCACTCGCTCTGTTTGACGAGAGGGTGTGCAGAATAGAGACAGTGTTTTTTTTGAGAGTCGATACCATGATCAAATAGGCGAAATACGATTATTTCCCTCCCGAATAATGAATTAATTTATCAATTTTAGCTGTATTTTTAAATATTTTATATGCACGTTTGCGATGCTCAAAGTCAGTTGAAGATGAGGATAAATGATGAATTCTTCATGTTGACTTGGAAGACACTGATCTGAAATATCCGAACACTAACTAACCCATTCTAATCGACGATTGAGATGAAATTGATTCGCAGATCCTCAATCTTGGCATTCCGATTGCATCTGCGAGAGACTCGAGTTGATCTTTGATCTCTCTCCATCCACTTACATTCTGATGGACTCTGAAGTATAAAATGAATGAATCTTGCTCCTTTCATCTCTGGTCCGTGCTCATTTGGGGGTAGATTGTGCACAAATGTGCACAATCTACCCTTCCGTCGAAGGATCCTCCCATCAAATTCAAGTGATACGAGTCATTCTGGCTAGACGGAGAGTGAGAAGAAGAAGGATGGATGGAAAGAAGATTGAATACTTACAGATTGGATGTCCCTCTCAAATATGATCCATTAACGATAAGAGAGTAAGAGTTGTCTACTGAAGATATCTATTCGGAAAAATGAAAGTACTGTAGATTGAAGTGAATCATTACGGTAATGGATCCATTTCGAGTGGCAGGAAGGGTAAGGGTCGAATAATCTGAGCAGATGAGTTTAAGAAGTGAAAACGAGTCGAATAACCGTCGCTAGCAAGGGTGGAAGTAGGGAAGTCAGTAGAGAAATCATTTATGATAGAAGAACCGGTCAAGGGAGAGAATAATGGAGAAAATAATTGAGCTCCGCGAAACACATTAGAGGTTCACTATTTAATCAACACCTCAAAATATAGAACAACATTTATATTTGAAGAAATCTTTGTCAATAAACCTGTGGGGTTCGTTCCAATGTGATCGAATTAAAAATATATCAGTTGCGATTATCAAATAATACCCCGTCCGAAGCTCTCTTTCTTCATTTGGAAGTGGAAGGGATGAACTTTCGTCTATTCCTGAGATTGTTTTTCTGATCAGAGAATTCCTGAGATTGTCTACAGAGAAGTGATATGAAAGCCATGCCTATCCTCTACCTCTTCCATGCGCATATTGCGCATTTCTGGTAGTGTGATGGGACTCACACTCTACGATGTGTCTTCCCCACCCTCCCCTACTCTCCCTTTTCCCCTCCCTCACAGCCCCTCTCGGTCTTTCGATCTCTTCGCTCTTTCTCCCCTCCGTCTCTTTCTCTCTTTCTCTCTTCAATGTTGTGCAATGGAGCACGCCTAGCCTCACTGCTTTTATTTAGGTGCAAACACTCCCTCGCCCCTATCTTTCTTTCCTGCTTTTCCTTCGCGCTTACTTATCACTTCTCTGATCAGAAAGTCCCAGGAATGGACGAAAGCTCATCTCTTCCACTTCTAAATGAAGAAAGAGAGGAACGGAGTGCACGAGGATTCTTCGGACGAATTCTAGATTTATTCAATGGGTTTGTCATTATTCTTTGTACTCTCATGAGTTGTTTTTCTCAGAGATGATGATGAAGATTTGAAAGACATCGAGCCCGTTTCTTTCCTGCAATTGGTGAGAAAGTAACACATCTTTGCGTGAGGCGGCTTTGTGTACACGGCCCAAAAGACCGAAACATCCATTCGCTTACTTTAGGAAGTGTGTTATGCTAGTTTTCATAGGCAGTGTCTTTTGATCTTTCCCATTCCAAATCGAGTTTTCTCTGTAATTACTCACAGAGCACATACTGCCACATAGTCGTGAGGGGCTGAAGCGCGAAGCGCGATGGTCTGTCTCCCTCTGACCTCTTTCTTTCTTCAGTTTCGTTTCGCCTCTCCTCGTGTTATTTCCATCTACTTTCTCGCTTCTTTTCTCATCTTCTTTCTCGGTTTCATAACCCCTGTTCATCAATGGTTGGGAGGCCGAATAGCCACTATCTACATCAATGAGAAAGAGGTAACATTTAGTGTCGTTTCGGTTTTCGGCCTTCCTCATTCTGCTCACTTTCTCGTTTTCTGTCCGGCGAGATAGTATGCAAAATGGAGGGAGCAAAAAACCGAAATTACATCCCTAATAACATTGATGCTCCGAACAATCTGAATCCATCATGTTCCAGCCAGTGGGAAACGATGAATTCCTCTGGACAGTATGGAAATGGGCATCCATCTATGGGGGAATGTTCATTATTGCACTCGTGGTGGAGTATCTACAGGTGAGAAATCTTCCCCACCCCCTTTTCCCGCTATTAGCTTACTAGCTAGCACTGCTAATAGTAAAAGACTCTCCTAATTTCCCATGTTATCTGAATCGTTACTGCTGCTAATAGTTAATTTTTAGCACTATTATCAGTAAAATCCGATAGAGCATGGGATATGAGGAGATACTTTTACTATTAGCAGTGCAAGCTAGTATACTAATAGCGGAACAATACCAGAGTTCATCCATTGCAATTCATTCCTCGCAGAACTATCTATTCACATGGGCGAGTGAACAGATCGCGAGTGAGTGCAGAAGGAGATTCATTGGGGCAATCCTATCGAGAGATTCACTTCAATCAGAAGAAAGCACGGGAGAATTGAGTAATCAATTGAGCAGGTGAGAGAATCGGCGAAAGATGATGATGATGATGTTCCATTTCAGTCACATTGACAGGATGAAGGAGGGATTGGGAGAGAAAGTTGGAGAATTCGTGAGGTTATCTCCGCCCCCTAACCTTACTCTTTCATTGTCCCCTTTATCAGATGTCTGTCTACCTTCATAACTTGTTGTACAATCTCGTTTATTCTTGACTGGCAGACTGCTCTCATTCTCTTCTGGTCGGGACCGGTTTATCTACTCACATCTTTGATACCCAAAGTGAGTGAGGAGTCGCACCACTAATTTATTTACCAAAATTTGGTTTAATTACCCAAGTTTGATGATGAAGTGATTGAAAGCTTATTTTCTCAGCTCTCTGCCAACGCCGCGAAGTCTTCTCTTAAAATATCCGAAGAGGCCAATGGGATCAGTGAAGAGAGCATTCTCAATGTGAAGACCATTGCCTCTTGTAATGGACAGAATGAGATGATCGAGGTTCGACCTTCACTCCTTCATCCATCAATCTTACTCTTTAGAAATATTCATCCATCCTTCAATCTGGTATCTCTCCTGCTCTCCGAATCGCTCTTGTCTCTGGGTTCCTGGATGCCCTCTCTAATCTCCTCTACGTCGTATTCCATAGCATCGGATTATGGTGAGTCCTAGTGATGGCAAATCGGCATCATACTATCCTCAATTTGCACTCTCTTTCGTTTCTCTGTCCAGTGGGCGAATTGAGGAGAGTCGAATGCCGATTTATATTCACTAGTGAACCCATCTGAAAGAAACCAATCATTCCCTACTGCATCCTCTTCTCTCTCTCTCTCTCTCTCTCTCAGGTGGGCCACAATCAGTTATCACAATGGTCGAATCACGTCTGCTGGTGATGTGTTCGCAGTGACATTCCTCGCTCTTTCCTCGGCCGGATCATTCTGTCAGTGACCCATCCCCCCTTCTCCCCCCTCTTCCTCGCATAGTCTTTTTTCAGCTCAACTGGGTCCTCATTTGATATCAGTGATGAAGGCTCGATCAGCAGCTGCCATTGTGTATGAGACAATTGATTCGGTATGGGAACAGATATCAATGGACATGGAAGGATATTCATTGACAGATGGAAAGTGATTCTGATCTATTGACGCAGCCTAAATTGGACCCATCAAGAGCGGAATTGAGTATCGAATTCCGCAATGTATCGTTCTCTTTTCCTTCGAGGTTAAGTATTCTCATCGATTGATCATCATCCAAATCCATTTAGATCTCAGCCGGTGCTCCGTAATCTTTCATTCACAATGCTATCTGGAGAGTCAGTTGGACTCGTAGGGAAGAGTGGATGTGGGAAGAGCACAACTGTGAGTAAAGAGATGACGATTGGAATGAGTAGAGGGATGAAGATTGGAAATGCGCTTCCCCCTTACAGTTGAAACTGCTCACACGATTTCTGGAAGAACAGAGCGGTTTGATTCTAGTGGATTCTGTTTCACTAAGTGAATATGACAAGAGAAAGTGGAGAGAAGTGTGTATTCCATCTCAATCCATGGCTGATATTGAGATATTCCAGATGATTGGGATTGTCTCTCAAGAGCCTTGCCTATTCACCGGTTCGATCAGAGAGAATATCTGTCTCGGTCGAGATTTCACTGAAGGAGAGATCGAAGAAGCCTGTAGAATCGCCTATGCTCATGATTTCATCGTGGCCCTTGATAAGGTTTAGAGATGGCAAATCGGCATCCGACTCTCCTCAGTTTGTATGATCTATCGTCGGTCAGAGAAACTAGAGATCATGTTAAATGAGGAGAGTCGATGCAGATTTGTCCTCACTAGTCGTATTTCATCTTTCTCTCATCCCCACTCATTCGTTTCCTCAGGGATATTCTACACTCCTCGGTCCCTCTGGCATCTCTCTATCAGGAGGACAGAAGCAGAGACTGGCCATAGCCCGAGCCATCATCTCTCAACCCCGACTACTTCTGTTAGACGAGGCCACTAGTGCATTGGACTCCAAGAGCGAGAGGATTGTACAGGTATTCACGCATAATCTCCATTCGGAGTGAACATACCTGTCCAACCATGGTGGCGATCAATTTTTGACCATGACCCGAGGTGTCGGACACCCCTGTGCAACGACGTAGGGGGGGGGGGGTCATAGTGCAAAATGGGGTCGCCGGTGGCGTCGACACCTATGGGTGTGGATAGATTTCGTTCAGAAAGCACTGGACTCGGCTTCGCAAGGTCGATCGACTATAGTGATCGCCCATCGACTAAGCACGATCAAGAATGTTGACCAAGTGATTGTGATGGAGAATGGAGAGATTGTTGAAAGAGGAGGTATGATGAGGATCAGTAATGGAAAATCCGAACCCGGCTCTCCTCATTTCACGTGCTCTCTCGCCAAATATATAAACGAGATAGCACGCCAATAAAATAGAGTCGGGTTGCGATTTGCAATTACTAATAAGATTGGGGGATTAGTAGTGAGAGGGTGATTCAGATTACTTCGAACTGCGATCTAAGGATGGCGGAATCTTCTCTCGAATGGTCACTGAACAAGAGATGGAGATGAGAACATTGAAGAATGGAGATAGGGAAGATAGCGATGAGTCGTCATTCGAAGAACTTCCCGTAGAAACTCCCGAAGAGGAGAGGGGAGACTCCCAGGATGTAACTTGCTATGATAATTCTCTTTGCAAAATAATCCATTCAGTATCCGGAAGGAGTATTTCCCACCTCAAAGGGTGGTTTCCTTGCTCTGATTGGGAGAGACAAGAGGAAAACCTTCGTCATCTTCGTGCTTGGGATTCTGAAGGCACTCGCCAGCATTCTCTTATCTGTGAGTGGTAATCGGAACAATTGTACACGGTTGGATGTGATACGATGTATCCGCGTTGCGATAGGACCATAATTTCTCTCACCCAGTAAGCAAGCAGCATTGGGTACTCAGGTAGTCTAGTGGTTAGAACATCTGCCCGAAAAGCGGAAGGCCCTTGTTCATTCCCGGCCTGACACTATACCTTTCTGTTTTGCAAAATGAACACGGATGGAATGCATCAGGCTCGATTCTTCTTCATCTTTGGATCTCTCGAGGACACTGAATACAAATCTCTTCTCTTCTGGTTAACAGTGGGAACAATCGGAGTCGGTGTCTACAACTTCTTCTTCCAATTCATATCGGTAGAACTATCACTTAGAAAATGCATTCATAGTAATTCATTTCAGCAACCAATCTGCCAATATCTGGGTGAGACAGTGATGAATGATCTCCGTGTATCGTGTCTTCGTTCTCTGCTCAATCGTCCTCTCTCTTACTTCGATCGTCAATCGACCTCTCCTTCTGCCTGTGCTGTCCTCCTCTCTCAACAACCACCAACTGCATTATCGGTTAGTATAGAAGTGTGATGATAAACCGGCAACGACTCTCCTCATTTTGCTTAATCTCTCGTCGGTTAGAGATGCGAGAGAGCACGCGTCTCGAGGAGAGTCGGATGCCGTTTTGTCATCAGTATGACCTTCAACGGATAGAAGAAGGCTATCTTCTTTCACTTCAGTTAATCGATCACAAACTCTCCACTGTGATCGATGGTCTCGTTGCGTGTTTCGGTGTGATTCTGCTCACTTTCGTCGTTTGTCTTCCCAGCGGAGTAGTGAGACGCTTATCAGACGTTATGCTAATTGATGATCTCTAAATCAGGTGGGCGTTTCCTACCTCGTGCTCTACTTGATACTCCTTCTCGCTTTCGAGAAGATCAACGACAAGGCGTATCGAGAAGTGGTCGAAGTCGATAAGTCGGGAGAGGTTAGACACAGCGTTTCAGAAGCATGAGGAGAGTCTGCATAGGATCTTGAACGGAAAGAAAAATTGTGCATCAAAGAAGCGAGAGGCACTATACTCTCTCACTTCAGTATTACCTCTAGTTGTCATATGTTACTCCACCTTTGTCCATCTCTTTCATTGTTCAATCGATTCTTGCAGCTTGCAATGGAGATCTTCGATAATGTATCTACCATTCAACAATTAGCAGTTGAGAGGCACTTCCAGAAGAAATTTGATGATATTATAGAGAGAAGAGAAGTGCCTCTGGCCAAGGTGACTATTCCCATACCTTCTTTTTTATATTCATATCTATCAGAAACTTCGCTGTCAATCGATCGTTCACTCCACCAATTGGTCCATCTTCCTCCTCTTCAACTTCATTGCAACGAGTGAGGCAAAGAGAGAAAGAGAGCTGAATGGTTTCTGAGTAAACTCTGGCACGTTGTTAGAACAGACTCGGATTCGATCCCCGGCCCAGCACAATATCTTTGCTGCCTTGCAAAATGAACAAAGAGAAATAGATCGACCCTTAATCAATTTCAGCTGTTGGCGTATACTTTGTCTACTTGGGACACTACACGACGAAGCAACTCTTCACTACTGAGGTACTCCTCGCCACCCCTCCCAGCATCCCTCTATCTCTCCTCTTCTTCTAGTCTCTCGTCGCCGACATCGGATTCGCCACATACGTCATGAGTTTCTCCTTCAAAGACATGGTCTCAGCCTCTTCAGCCGCCAAACTTCTATTCGGATTGATTGATCCATCGAGGGAAAAAAGAGAAGAGAGGAGAGTCAAGCTAGTGAGATACACGCATGAAATTATAAAAAAAACCATATCTTATGCAGAATTCGAAAGGATCTCTCAAGAGTGTGAAAGTAACGTTTGCATATCCTTCTCAACCACATAGAGATGTATTGAGTGATGTTTCATTCGGAGTCGGCCAAGGTAAATTCATGGACTGGATTTTGATGCCAAATCGGCATCGACTCTCCTCATTTTGCATGCTCTCTATATTCTCTGACCGATAAGAGATCATGCAAAACGAGGAGAGTCAAATGTAGATTTGTCACCACTATTTTGGAGTATCTCATTGTTTCAATTAGGCAATTCGATGGCGTTCGTGGGTCCATCTGGTGGCGGAAAGAGTACCATCGTGAATCTGTTGGAGCGATTCTATGATCCAAAATCGGGTCAACTCTTGATCGATGATCTTCCCTTCACTGCGGTCACTCCATTTCAATTGCGAAATGAGATCTCTCTTGTCAGTCAGGAGCCAATCCTCTTCAGAGGAAGTGAGTGAGAAGTGAACAGAAGAGGGCGAACGGATGATGTTCAGGCATATCAGACAATGTGAGGTTGGGAACTGACGGAGTTAGCGATGATGAAGTGAGAAGAGCCTGTGATCTGGCCAATGCTAGTGAATTCATCAGGGAGTTCCCCGAGGTGAGAAGTAGTGATGGCAAATCGGCACGGACCTTCCTCAATTCTATTGGCCAGTCAGAGAGGCAGCCGATTTGCCATCACTTGTGAAAAGCGAGACGAGACATTAAAGCATGGAAAACCTCTTCTAGGGCTATTCAACCCTCGTTGGGGAGAAGGGTCGATCACTGTCTGGTGGTCAGAAACAGCGAATCGCCATTGCAAGAGCACTTGTGCGAAATCCGAAAGTGATCATTCTGGATGAAGCCACGAGTGCATTGGACATTCAGAGTGAGAAGGTGGGAAGGTGCATCTTAGTGGCGACAAATCGACATCGAATCTCCTCATCTGGTTATCTCGCCGGTTAGAGAGGATAGAGAGCACGTGAACTGAGGAGAGTCGGATGCTGACTTGCCATCACTAATCTAATTGATTATGGATTGGTTGAGGTTGTTCGTGCGGCACTTGAGTCATCGGCCAGAGGAAGGACTTCAGTGATGATTGCCCATAGACTGGATTCGATTAGGCATTGTGGTAAGAGAAGAGAGAGAGAGGGGGGGGGGGCACGGTGCTTCTAGAGTGGACAAAAATTAGATAAACGAAGAAAAAAATAGAGATAACATAAAAGTGAGAGAGTATTGAGCATCCCCTCGCTTCATTGGTGAGCAAACCTTCTTTCCGTTCAAGATCCAATCTCCTCATGCTTCAGAAACTCTGTGGGTGGGGAGAGAGAGGGAGAAGAATAGGATGATGGATGGATAATCATTGCAGATGAGATCTGCTTCATCGAGGGAGGAAGGATAGTAGAGAGGGGAAATCACGATGAATTAATGCAGAGGAGAGGCAAATACTATGAGATGACCCAACAGCAGTCTCTCCATTGATTCTAATCTAGTACTGTTATACCCTTTTTGTTAAGTTTGTTTCTACTTTGAATAATGTTTGTGTTCATCGTTGATAACAGATCCCAGCAATGACATGTGTTTGATGAGAATACATGATGAATCCTTTAAAAAAATGAGGAAAACAAAATGGGAGCAACCGATTAATTAGTAAATCATCAAAAAAAAGAATGAATTTCAAAATAAACCGATGTTTGCTGATTCAAAGATTTTCTATAATGAGTTGTATTTGATTCGAGATGACTGTTTGGTGAAACAAAATCTCATTCTTAGTTGTATGCCGCTGGGACTGTAGAGGTGCAAGAGGGTCCATGCCGTTTCGGTGTGTCAAATGTGTATTTTAAGTGTAAAGAAGTCATTAACCGTGTTACGTCGAAGATATAAAATTAAAAAAAATAAAGCTCAGTAGATCATGAACTTCTTCATAACCATTTGAATCGGCGATGGAAGCTGAGGTTCTGTGTTCGAGTTCGATAAAATTTTGCGAATTGCTCGCAAGGATTATTGTCAAACTCGGTGGTAAAATTTCGTTGAGTTTGATCAATCGATGAGGTATTTTTCCAAACAAAGTTAGAAAAAACAATACAAGGGAACAATACAAATTATCTTGGTTTTGGAGACACCAGAAAAATTTGAATTTTTTTGCGGAAATCGATAGTTCGAATTATATAGTTCGCCACTTTCTTCTTGTCATGCTTGGATGTCTGATTTCGATCAGATTTCTATTGGGGATAGCGTTGTCCTTAACCACTTCAATAATGCGTCCACAATGATCCTCTTTTCGAATAATCACTTCTGAAGTTCGAATAGTGAAGTAGGACGGTTTCCCGACTTTCCCTTCGCCAATAACATACAAATTATTCTAAGTAAATATATATTCATATGTTTTTTTATATGTAAAATGATATTTAGAATTAGCATCTTCAATTGCATATCCTGCCAGATTTTCCAGGCATTCGAGTGATTATTCATAAATCGTGATTTTGAACACAGAGGCAACCCGGCTGAACCGATCCATTTGGTACAAAACTAAACCTATCATGATGATTAGCAACCTTAAAAACCTCTTCACGTCATTTTTCGATGAAACAGTGCCAACGTTTGTACATATGAGGCCGTTTGCATTAGGATCAACAAGGGTCCCACAGGGGTCTGGAACAGGTAAAACATGACATATGCTCAAAAGTAGGCCCAAGGGGTAACTTTCGATTCTGAATCGATTGGTGGAGTCCGATTTTCGATCTGAGCCTTCTGAATCCCGGTACGGCACGACGTCAATTTGGTAAAATTCGTTTTCAGCGATAAAAACAGGTCAGGCAGGGGTCAAACTGGACACAAATCTCGCGTTCAGAATTTAATTCTCTACAAAATGGAATAAAAATTGAAGGTTGTTTTTTTTCGTTTTTTGAGTTATGACCGTTTTTTGACAGAAAAAGTAATACTCCAAAACCCATTAACACAAGAAAGAGCATGTTCCCCTGATCATTTTGGTATATGGGATGAAGAGTTTCACCTTTGTCATAGTGGTTTCCCATCGGTATTAGTGTCGCCAACTCGCGTTTTTGGCAGTTTTTCGAGTACAACTTTTTTGTTTCGTCTTTTCATGACCTCGCACATAAAAATTCGGTTTCTACGTGCAAAAATACATTAGAAACTCCTATATTAATGTATTTTCGAAAAAAAAATTGTTTACCCGAAAATCGACCTCGACGACGACGTCAGGGGTCGAAAAAGTCATATTTTCAAAAATACATGAATATAGAGTTTCTAATGTATTTTTGCACGTAGAAACCGAATTTTTATGTGCGAGGTCATGAAAAGACGAAACAAAAAAAGTTAAAAACTGCCAAAAACGAGAGTTGGCGACACTCAAACCGATGGGAAACCACTATGGCAAAGGTGAAACTCTTCATCCCATATACCAAAATGATCAGGGGAACATGCTCTTTCTTGTGTTAATGGGTTTTGGAGTATTACTTTTTCTGTCAAAAAACGGTCATAACTCAAAAAACGAAAAAAAAAACAACCTTCAATTTTTATTCCATTTTGTAGAGAATTAAATTCTGGTCGGGAGCGCGAGATTTGTGTCCAGTTTGACCCCTGCCTGACCTGTTTTTATCGCTGAAAACGAATTTTACCAAATTGACGTCGTGCCGTACCGGGATTCAGAAGGCTCAGATCGAAAATCGGACTCCACCAATCGATTCAGAATCGAAAGTTACCCCTAGGGCCTACTTTTGAGCATATGCTATGTTTTACCTGTTCCCTGCACTTGTTGACCCTAACGCAAACGGCCTCATATTTGTTCGACTATTCATATTTGTTCGACTTCTTATAACTTACGCGAATTAGATATACGGCTCGGGCAAAGTCCACGAAGTTTGGGATATCAATGAGGTCCAGATAAGAGCATCGATGACTCAGAATTGCGTTAGTTAACACCATAATATGAATGTTAAAAGAATTATCATTAAAGGGATGAGACACAGATTGAAATACCGAACGCATAACGCAGGAATCAATATTTAAGAAATTTTAAAGAAAAAAATAATTTTAAAATTTTTTTCTTTGAATTTAAAAACAATATTTAAATAATGAATTATTAAGTGGTGTGATTACGGTAAATCGGTGGTGGGATTCCCGGTCAAATGGCCATTAGCCGGTGTAGGCGGCGCGCGGGAAACTCCCTGTTCAAATCACCGGCTTCGCCGTATTCAGTCTTTTTCTTCATGTCCTTCGTTTCCTGTTTAGTTTTTTGCGTTTTTACTCACGTTTGACGTCTAAATACGCTGCGCGTTCGATTTGGCATCTGATTATAGCTGGTTTACCCAAATACACTCGTTACGTAACCTCCAAATCGATCAGCAGTGAAGGAATTTCACCTGTGTTCATGAAAATGACCTAGTTTTACTTTTCTACTCAACTGTTCGATGAAAGCGCACTCTTGTTTATTTCTCAGCTGCTGAAATATTGTATTTAGAACTAGAGCGGGACTAGTTCTCCTTCCCATTGCTTTATTTTCTTTGAATTTTCACTGAATTCACTTCTTAGTCTCAACCTTAGCGGTCGGAAACATTGTACTCTTCTCCTAATTTGAACGCGTTTCTATTTTTCCAATGTATCATGTGTAATTATCGTAAGAAGCATTGTCCAGCCCGCAAACAATATGGCTGCCCGGCGGGAGGAAGCTGCGCTGGGAAGAAGGAAGAGTCAGATGAGTCCATTTATGGCAACATAACTGAATAATAGTTTACTTTGAAAAAGCTGGGAGAGTAGTGTGATATGTTGTGCAGTTTCGTAAAGCAATAGAACTAGAGTTTGAAGTAAGGGCCGCCGTCTCCTCGAGACGTCGACTCGTATTACGAACTCTAAAGGGAATTTAAAAACTGTCTAAAACGATGAGACTACTCCCCATTTTTCAAGTGTTCAGCCGACATTTAATAACAAACAACCAAATATTTATTTGAATGGTCAAAATAGTGATGTGTGTCCTCTATGGATCAAATGAGTTGATGAAAATAATGAATGTGTGATGCTTTGTGATGAACTCTAGATTCTTCGACGGCTCTCATCAACGAGGAACACGTTTTTATCGAGCAGAAACAGGTTTGTAATTTGGTCACGAACACGTTTTAAGAGAGGTACAGTGTGCATAATATAATTGATGATGAATAACTAGTCCCAGTCAACGGGGAATTCACTATTGTCACTATCCTCAGTCTCATCCTCCTCTTCATCACTTTCCTCTTCTCTCTCCATCATTCCATACATACATACATACATTTATCATGTCAGGCAGTTGACGCCAGATGGGGATGGATGGCCAACATTCCGTCGTAGATCAACTTGAGGTCATCGAAGTGATCGTCCTCAGGAGCACCGATTCTCTTGAAGAATCGCTTGTCTTCGTACTCCTCCCTCACTGTCCAACACTCTTCTAGGACCTTGAAAGAAACTGAAAACTAGCCAGATATACTAGGCACATTGTACCTCTCGTCTCCATGGTTGTTCGCCCTTGCTCATCTTTCTCTTTACACAATGGGCGATTCTTCCCTTTCTAGGAACGAGGACGTGTCCAATCTCCTGCCGATCTCCCACCATCTCCGCATAGACAAGTGAGTTATGGTGCATGACAGAACATTTCATCTTCTTATCATAATACGGCTTCGAACTGGTAAGATAAGACTGCTATTTAGAGTATACCGATAGGCAATAGTGAATAGAGATCCATTTCAAACAGTAATCAATAGTCAAATATATAGTACCAGGAGAGACGCTTTGGGGCGTACATGAGCGATAGAGAATGAAAACACTCGCACATTGCAGTTCCTGCATCGGAGGAACACGCAAGAAACTTCTTCTCGAAGGAATCGGAGAAGAGCATGGAGTGGATCAGGAGATACTCAAGCGAGTTCACCTGAGGGACATGTTCCTCAGGTATTTTTCCAATACACATATCACGTGTATTCTGAGAGATTGCCGGAAACCATCACCCCTGAGGAACTGGGAGCCCCAAGTTTGGACAATCATGATACGATAATTATACCAGAGTATATTGGTGACGAGAAAAACTTTGTCTCCATTTCTCTCAAAACCGGCTTTTAGGCATTTTACGGTTCTGGGTCCGGCTATGTCATATCTCAGCTCCCAGATTAGCTACAAGGACGGCATTGAGCTCAAAATGTGCGGAAAAATATTTTAAGAAACATTTCTGTTGACGAGGAAAAGCTAGAATGCCATCGTAAATTAGAAAAATTTGAAAAACTGAGATCAAAATCAGAAATAAATCATGATGATTCCCCAATCCCTCCATTTGAGCGAGGTTATGTTCCCCCACCTCCCGAGAAGACTGCCCTATTTTCTAAGACTAACTTGGGTACGTGAAACATGAATCTGTTCTAACCTCGCTCAAATGGAGGGATTGGGGAATCATCATGATTTATTTCTGATTTTGATCTCAGTTTTTCAAATTTTTCAAATTTACGATGGTTCTGATAGTGAAATTTCATTACTCTACTTTACACAACCCCATAATACCTGATTTTGAACCCATCCTCGACTAGTTGGATTAGGACCATCTCTGAGCCAATGCTTTCCATGCGACAGGAAACACCTCCTACAGTATGATTCTGGTTTCGTTTTAAGCATTTTATGGATACCATTTTCCGGGTCCTTGACGGAGAGGGCAACTGCTGCCACGATGAGGCGAAGTGAGGAATCGAAGGCCGTCACCTTGCAGTTGGACGCGCAGTAACCCGGTGAGTCATACTGCCCGTCCAATGCAACAACCATGCCTCCCTCCTATAACTATATTTTCGAGAACGGACACTGAGAAATAGCGTTGCCGTTTCGAGTAGTTGCTCTCCTTATTTCGCGAGCTCTCTCGTTTAGTAATAGAGCACTACTACATCACTGGTAAGAGAACGTGCAGAATTAGGAGAGCACTACTAGAAACAGTAACTCTACTTGTGAGAAATATCTAGGATACCGGGGTGGCGTCTTTGGATAGATCCCTCGCTTCTCTCTCCCATCTACAGTATACCCGATCGATAGAGGGACATGCATAGTATCGAATCGAGTCCCTCATCGATCTCTCACTGGGAAGACCAAGACAGAGCACCTTGCATAGATCTGATAGTCTCTGGAATGACAACTCTAATGCACCACTAAATAGATCACCGGAATGGGCGTTCCCGTAACGAAAGCAGCGACGGGAATGGACTGGTTCAATTCAAAGACCTGGCTCTTGCCTCTTCCCTTCTTACACTGAGTGTCCCATCGGAAATGCTCTCTACACCCTGTTCACTGGTAGATCACCGAGAGTGCGCTCGCCACTTGTCTCCATTCCATGCTGATTGGGTCGATAGGCGCCCCGCACTCTTGGCATCTCCGAAAGAGCGTTTCCAACTTGGCCTTAGAAGTGATGAAGAATTCTGAATGAACTGAATCCTCCTCCTCCTCCTCCTCTTCTTCTTCTTGGTCAGATGTGGGCTGGGAAGTTTGAGAAGGGCGGAATGAGGACGTCCAGTCATCATCACCCTGATATTAGCCCGTATTTTCGCACCTATCTCATTTATCTCTAGTATTAATCTGACTTATCTTCTGATTACTGAATATATATCGCATGCAATTCACTGTTCTCACATGCGCATTCCCTTCGCTTGTACCTCCCTCGTCCCCCATCGTCTGATCTACCTTCGAGTGAGCAGGCTCTTCTGTCCTTCTCCGTTTCTATAGGAGAAATTAGAAAACTACAAGCATTTCTGGCAAAACTATTACCTCCGCAACTTCCAGATCCACACTGTTTTCTCTAGTGGGCATATCAGTGTCCTTCAAATAATGGACATACTAATAACTAGAGGAGAAAATAGCTACCTTCTTGGGCAGTCCATCGGGTCCAAAGTGTTTCTCACACCATCTAATATCTTCTTTGAGTGCTATCCTATTACGAATCGACTCAAGTTCGCGAGCAGTCGCCATTTCATCAAGATCAAGCGATAGCACCCATAGCCGTTGTTGATACAAGCGCGAGTTGCCGGGAAAAGAAGTCACGTTGCTCGATTGAACACCGCAACGCGCGCATTTTCGCTTCCTTTGAGGAGGCATCGCTATAAAAATAGTTAATAGACTTGAAAACGCGTGAATAGAGCGCAAAATACAGGTAAATACACGTCCTTTCCACGCAAACCGATAGAGGAGCTACTGGGTAACGTGTATCAAGTAATATAATGAGCGAAACCTTCAAAATATATTGAAAAACGCAAAAAAACAACCGAAACATCAACGAAAGTGTGAAACGCGACCGATCGATAGACTTGGCTAAATGCCAAGATACGAATGCATGTCTTCCCGCGCTCCGCAGCCGACTACCGGTCATTGACCGTGAATCGCACAATGTATTCACACCACAAAATTCTTTATTTTACAATAAATTCAGGAAAATTTCTAAAAATTTAATATTTTTCAAATATTACTTATTCATCATAAACTTCAAATTGAGGTCACATATCCGATCACTGCCGGATCCCTTTAAGTTTCACTTGCAGCAGGATCGGAGATACAAATTCATACCGCCAAATATTAGAGCTCACCAAAACGCAAAAGAAAAAAAGTTGTGCTTGAAAAAAGTGACTCCATCCGAACTTTTTTCTTTTGCGTTTTAATGAGCTCTAGTATTAAAATTAGGGTTATACGAGGCAAAATACCCCCGAAACACCTATAGTCATAATTAAGGAATAAAGGAACGAGGAAGGAATGACGATGCAAATCGCTTTGCGATTCATTGCGCAAGGAGATGCAAATCGCTTATTCCTTGCACAAGGAAAGGAGTGAGCGGCATTCCTTCCGCAAGGACCCATTCCTTGCGCAAGGAATCGAGTCCAAAACATTATTCGACGCTATTTTTTTCTTTAAAGTAAATAATTTGCATAATTAGTATACCGGACACATCACAAGCATCATTGCAAGTATTCCTAACACGTAAGATACAAACCCTACCTTTCCCTGTTCCTCCTCTGGTATCTCACCGTCCTCCACTATTTCAGACCTTTCCCTGACCTACCCCTCTTTCCTCCTCTGGTATCTCATCTTCCTCCACTATTTCAGACCTTCCCTGACCTACCCCTCCTTCCTCCTCTAGTATGTTACCTTCCTCTTCTTTTATGGAGAACTGGTTTGCAGTTCAAAAGGTCCGGAATAGGGGAGGAAGGTGAGATACCAGAGGAGGGGTAGGTCAGGGAAGGTCTGGAATAGGGGAGGAAGGTGAGATACTAGAGGAGGAAGGAGGGGTAGGTCAGGGAAGGTCTGAAATAGTGGAGGAAGATGAGATACCAGAGGAGGAAAGAGGGGTAGGTCAGGGAAAGGTCTGAAATAGGGGAGGACGGTGAGATACCAGAGGAGGAAGGAGGGGTAGGTCAGGGAAGGTCTGAAATAGTGGAGGAAGATGAGATACCAGAGGAGGAAGGAGGGTGTAGGTCAGGGAAGGTCTGGAATAGGGGAGGAAGGTGAGATACCAGAGGATGAACCAGGGAAAGGTAGGTTCTTGTATGATATCTTAGGAATGCTTGCAATGATGCTTGTGATGTGTCCGGTGGACTAGTTATGCAAATTATTTAATTCAAAGAATAAAAAATGGCGTCGAATGATGTTTTGCACTCGATTCCTTGCGCAAGGAATGAGCGATTTGCATGCCATTGTGAACTCTCCGCAAGGAAATGCAAGGATCCTTGAATTGTCAACTCTAGTCATAATATTCTGAGATTTCGACTTTTTTCGACCCAAAAATGACCATGACCCCGGGGTCTTGAAAAAGTTGAAATTTTTTGTCTCTGAAAAATCTGAGAAAAATTATTTTGACGTAATTTTGCACGTAGATGCTGATTTTCGACATTAGAGTTCATGACATCACGAAAGGAAAAAGTTCTGCTCGAAAAACTGTGGAAATTGAATTAATTGTTTACATGACCGACAGCCCTGTTCCAGCGCACAGAGACAGAATGAGATCATCAACATGGCCTATTGCCTATTTTGGCTCCTCTTTCAATTGGTGTTTTCGGTTTGTCTCTAGCTTGAGTTTGAAGCGAGTTATTCGAAGGGCCACATTTTAGTGTTTTTGGGCCACAGGCCACAGGCCACATTTTAGTGTATCCCTGCCTTTGAAAATTTATATTTTTCTCACCCAAAATCGATCTGAGACCTTAGTTAGATGTGCCTGCGAACTCGGGGCCTTTAATTCAACAAAAAAAATATGGGAAATATCGAATATTTAGCCATCCGTGTACTCTTTACACTATGTCGTGGATTGTCTCTTAAATAACACTTTCATCAGGAGAACATCATCTGACCATCTCTGTATCGATGTACTTTCCCCCGCACACGTCAGAATTGTTCGAGCTACGAATGAAACAGCGCAAACCCCCCTCGAAGTGGCTCGTTATGATAAAAAAAAAAAGAGGGAATTATTCAATCCGGACTTTAAGAGTGTTAGTGACATAGACCATTATATTGCTTTTTATGCACGTAACCATTTAAAGTATAATTTTTTAACTAAGAATACTTTTCAGAAATACGTAGTCGAGTTACCACTCCCGAATTACGACGAGGAAATATGGAATTTTCTGAGGGAATGTATGGGAATGCGCATAACTACAACCAAAATGACCGTGAAAGGAAGTGAATTGGCGACTATGCTGAGGATCATCGAAGGGACTCGATTCGGAAAGCTGAATATGAATATTGACGTTGTGACGGATGACACAATGTGAGTATTCGTTGATTAAGAGACTGTCTCGGTTTTTTTGGACCACCCCCCCCCCCGGAACCGGTGCGCTAGCAATGAGAACCAGGGGCTCACGCTTGAGTGTCAAGAGGGTCTTGGTCCCGTATTTCACAAACTGTCACTTATTTGTGGTTACTACCTCTACGAGGGGAGACATGATATTTTCAATGAAAAATGGTCGAAAAAAAAAATTTTCTCAACCATTTGGGATAGACCCAATTTCTCTTTTTCATTAATTTAGAGGCGCCCGAAGGCTCTGAAATAACCGCTCAGATTGATTACAACTCATTGCGAAAGTCACTTTTTTGCCTCCTCATTTCGGTTTTGGGTCAAGTGGCACATTTTTGGCGAAAGTTCCAGACCGCACTATATACATCTCGTAGTCCTTACATCCATACATCGATATGTTTTATAATCGCGCTCATTCATTCACTCCGAATCCTCTCCGAACTAAATAAATTCCGAAAAAGGTAGGTTTGGTACAATAAGAATTGCTAACTTTTTTCATTCTCTGTTTTATAAGTAGGGCCCGCAAGCCCCGCCCACTTTTGGCGCGCCCGATTCCCCTCAAAAGCGAGATCGAGGGAGCACACCTCGGAGACGCAACCAAATCACTCGCCCAAAAGCTTGATCGGTAGCTCTTGCACTTCTCAATTATTGACCTGAGGCGGAGCTTGCACTTTTATGTTTGCGTAGGTCAATTGTCGATATTTATGTTGGGAATAGGGCTATTAGGGCATTTCCAGTACACGCACAATGTTCCGCCCGAAATATTATATTAATTTGTATTTTAGAGGAATTTTAAGTACAAATTTGGATTTTTAATATTTTTCCCTGAATTGTGCTTGAATTAAACATGAGCGCGGGAGGAGAGCGATGAGAGAGCGGGAGGAGGGAGAGAGACACGCGAGAGAGGCTCCGCCCGTTTATCTCTCGTCTCGCCTCGCGCGCGCTTCTAACGCTCTCCCGGGCTTGAGAGAAGAGATAGCGACTAACGTTCAAGAGCAAAAATGATATTGAGACCCTGGCAGTCATTTTGAGCCTACTTTGAACACGATTCCACTAAGTCTATCCACGTTGTCGCCCCTATTTATAAGCACTAATGCCGAAATTCAAATTCTACGCGCAAAACTACGTAAGAAAATCATATAGTCAGATTTTTTGAGACGATAAATTTAAAACTTTTTCATGACCCCCGAGCATAGGTGTCCACGACTGGCGGCGACCCTTTTTGGACCATGTATACCAGTTCACGATAACCGGATCACGGTATTTTTGGTTACGGTAGAATCCGGAGTTAATTTAGTGCACTTTGGGATATGGTAGTCGGGGTCGAAAAATGACCAAATCCATGACCGTTATTTTTCGACCCCGAATACATGGGTGCGCAGTGACGGGCAAAATCTGCCCGTCACTGCGCACAAACGTACCCCTTATACATGGTAATAACTCAAAATCAAGTACCATATACCAAAGTGTGCTACAGTATCTCCGCATTCTACCGTAACCCAAAATACCGTAATCCAGCTATCGAGAACTGACTTTTTTCCACAATGCACTTTAAAAATAAGTTTTTTGCTGATATCTCAGTTAGTTTTCGTCGCAGATCTTAACCTTTTATTATATTAAAAGAGCGGACTCTGCTCTAAAATTCTCATGACAAGAGCTAAGGGCTCCGACGCACGGCAAATTAACTGTGATTTTTAACGTCCGACATGTTTTGAAATTAGATTACGTTTTCTTTTTAAAAATTGCTGTAAATTCACCGTGCATCGCAGCCCTTAGCTCTTGTCATGAGAATTGTAGAGCAGAGTCCGCTCTTCCACATATAATAAACGGTTAAGATCTGCGACCAAAAATATCTGAGTTATCACCAAAAATCTGATTTTAAAAGTGCATTTTGAAAAAAAAGTCAGTTCTCGATAGACGCGATAGCCGGATTACGGTATTTTGGGTTACGGTAGAATGCGGAGATACTGTATCACACTTTGGTATATTGTACTTGATTTTGAGTTTTTACCACGTATGTGGGTGCGCAGTGACGGGCAGATTTTTTTGGATTTGGTCATTTGTCGACCCCGAGTACCATATCCCAAAATGCACTAAATTAACTCCGGATTCTACCGTAACCCAAAATACCGTAATCCTGTTATCGTGAACTGATATACTTCGCCAAAAATGTTTTGCCGGCTGCGTGGACACCTATGCCCCCGAGTCATGATCATTTTTGAGACAAAAAGTCGAAATCTCAGAACTATATGACTATAGGTGTTTCCGGTGTATTTTCACCCGTAGAAATCGAATTTTCATACTAGAGCTCGCCAAATCGTCAAAGAAAAAAGTTATGCTCTAATAAATTATTTTTCTCTGGAATTTGATCATAACTATTTTCTTTAGTATTTTGGTGAGCTCTAGTATGAAAATGCAGTTTCTACAGGTGAAAATACACCGGAAACACCTATAGTCATACAGTTCTGAGATTTCGACTTTTTGACCCAAAAAAAATGACCAAAATGACAAAAACATGAAAAAAATGGTCACGAAAAAGATTTAAATTTATCGTCTCAAAAAAATCTGACTATATGATTTTCTTACGTAGTTTTGCGCGTTGAATTTGAATTTCGGCATTATTGCTTATGAAACAGAGAAAGAAAAAAGTTAGCAATTTTTATTGTACCAAACCTACCTTGTTCGAAGAGAGTCGAAGACCGAAACGGCGTCCCTAGAGCCTACCTTGTGTGCGAAGTGAGCGAATTCGGCCTTGAGGTGCTGTTCCTCAATTCGCATACTCTCTCGTTTCTCTGACCAGCGAGAGAGTGTGCAAACTGAGGAGAGTCGGTCTAGGCATGACTACCTCGAAGAAGTCAGCTTCAGAGGTGAAGAGAGTCGGCGACAGCACGGCCGGCTCTTCCTCGACCTCAATGAGCGAATATTAGTCATACAATTTGACCTTTTTTGCTTTTCCGATGCAAAATCTCCCATCTTTCCAACCGTTAGTGATGACCAGGGGTGTGCAAAAAATTTCACGCACTCCTAATTTCTCATGCTCTCTCGTCTGTCTGATCGGCGAGAGAGCGTGAGAAATGAAGAGTGCGGGAAATTTTTTGCACACTCCTGGTGGTTACACATCGGGCATCCGACTCTCGTAATTTTAGCGTGATCTCTCGTCAGTTAGAGAGGCGAGAGAGCAGGCAAATTGAGGAGTCGGATGTCGATTAATCCCCCTTACCTGCCATCCCCCATCTCTTTCGATCTTGGTCTTCGCCTTCACGTGTTTGATGCTCATGGCTTCGCATTTGCACTGCCTGAGCATTTCGAACCACGACTGAGCCGAGTCAGACAGATCGACCTGAAAGAGATGATCATTGCTAGTGATTGCAAATCGGCATCCGACTGTCCTCAATTTGCGTGCTCTCTCGCCTCTCTAACCGAGGAGACACAATGCGACATGAGGAGAGGAGGGTTCGATTGGCTGACACTAAGATGTATTAGGTTGATGCGAAAGTCTTGACCGATTTGAAAATATTTCTTATCTCTCCCGTCCTGTTTCCCTAATCAAGTTAACTTTTCACATTATGTGAGGACTTGGAAACCCTCTTTAGTGTACACTTTCTCAGACATGGCTGATCGATATAAACGAATACATTGAAAAAACAGTGTTTTTTCTTGGTTCATATTCAAAGATCCTTAATGTGCTTTCAAACAGATAGAGCACCATTCTCACTCCAACATCAAAGAGACCTACTATCGAGCTTCTCAATTAACCATGTGCAGTTTTATAGATACATTTCCCCATGAAATTTCACTGCTTTGATAAAATATGTCATTTTTTTGTAAAATTTTCGCTCTCATTCAAATCTAAATTATTCTCCTGCGTAACAAGCGGGATACGTTTTATAATAAATACTGTAATTGCTAATTGTACCCTACAACTATGCTATGAAGATAGCTCGTGATGATTTGACCCGCGCGAGAAATGCTCAGACATCAGGTATCAGAATCGGTCAAGACTTTCGCATCAACCTGATAATTTCGGCTTCTCTGTTCCGTACACACACCAGACCGCGCTTTCCTCTAGAGGAATCTCTGACGGTGGCGACCCGTACTCTCGAAAGTGAGAGAACAGGTCGCCGCGCCTTTCTCTCCTTTTCTCGAGCATGTTTATCAAAACTTGGCGCGCGCTAGACAAGCCGGGTTAGATCGAGGCGAGGGAGAGGGAGAAAAGAGGCGGAGTCTCGGACGGGTAACCGCCAGAGAACTCTCTGCACAGGTATGTCCGTACACTATCTCGCCGATCAGACGAGAGTGTGCTGAATGGAGAGGCTCGCCATATTGTAAAATTCAAATTCTCCGCAGTAGTACTGTGAGAAACTAAAGCGCTCCGCTGTACTTTAAATTGCACTTATGAAATACACGTTGCTACAATATTGCGAGCCTCTCCATTCTGCACACTCTCTCGTCTGTCTGATCGACGAGATAGTGTGCAGAATGGAGAGAGCCAAAGGCCATCTCATCATCCTCACCGACGCGCACACATTCTGCACTGAGCAAGTCAGGAAGATGGAGGAGAGGAGGAAGGGAATCTCGGCAAGGGACGTCTTCCAGTACAAAGCCTCTCCGTCTCTCAAAGATGCTTCTGTGAATAAGTCAAGGAGAATAGGCAATATTTGAATTCCCGTAATTTCGTATCTAGATGCTAGACACTTAAAACTTGCAGTATGGGTTGTAAACCGCATTTCCATCCAACAAAAGCAATTTCAAACCGCTACTTCCACTGGGAGCCGAGATATAAAATTGCGGGAACTCTTTGAGACTATTCTTCCATTCTTAGTATTCTCCCTGTTACTCTTCCAAGAAGACTAGACCAATAAAAATTCTTTAGCAGGGCCGGGACTCTCGGAAGTGTGATCGGGTAATTGCTATCCTCTCCCCCCCCCCTCTCCATGGGAATTAAAGTGGCTTAGAGACTGAGACATGGAAATTGATGGGAGATTGGTCCCGCGGCTAAATTGTGGAGTTAGAAGGGACAAAGGGAGAAAAGTCAGGAGTTCAAGAATGTATTAAATTATATTTGTGGATATTTTCTTACTCATGAGCAGCTTGATCAGGTGTTTGAATAGTGATTTTCATTTTTGACGACAGGGCCATCCAATCATCATCGTGAAAATTCCAAAGAGGGTATATAAATCAGAGAAGCTTGTATTTTCCCGGATGAATTAAAGTTTTTTTTTAAATTGCAAATGAGTGCCCACTAACAATTTCTTGTCAAGTACGGAATTGATGATCTCTGATCTCTAATCTTTGATCTCTAATCTTTGATCTCTAATCCCTCTTCTTCCTTTGCAGTTCGATGTGTCGTGACGCTCAGTCAATCTCGTCGACTCGCACTCAATATGCAGCCGCTCAGGCCTTCATTTCTGCAGCAAAGACGGCCGCCCTCTTCTTCCCTTTCAAATTACCTGTCGATGCTGCAGCCAAGGTGAGGAGGGGAGGAGACAGAGACTGATGGGTGATCAAAGATCAGAATAGAGATTGCATATGTTCCTTGATAAGTTGATATTACTTGTGTTTTCGAGTGAAAGAGGTTTTTATGAGACTGTGAAGCGCAATAGTGACTTTAGACTAGGTGAGGAGGGAGTGGGAGAGAGGGAGATTTTATTGGTGGTGGAAAACTGAAAATGTATGCACCATCAAGGTTCTGAACTGATGATGAAACTGTGAAACTCAATATTGACTATTTGAACTTTAGCTTTATTTGAAATAATTTGAAGTGAAAAAAACGATTATCTATGATTTATTGATATTCTGACCATTTTTCATCTACCCGAAATCTTGACAAAACCAATACATTAAAAAAATTTTAAATAAAAAAATTGTTACTTTATAGAACAGTCAATAACTCCTCCATTCATTGGCACTAGTCAATTTTTCCATTCATTGTACCCTGATCATATCACTAATCCACCTTCCTTCTTCCATCAGGAATCCTCGTCCGACACGGCTCTGTGCTCCGCGCGGTCGGCGCGTGATCGGTCACGCGTCACCGTCACGCCGACGTACCAGGCGCCCGACTCGCGGTCATCGTACTGGGAAAAAAACCCCGCCGTCGAGCACTACCAGGTGGGTGACAGAGAGTCACGCGTGATGCTATGGAGGGACTGTGATCGTGTCACGCATGACCCAAGGATCGTCTATTAGTTCAGTCACGCGTGACAGCTGTGAAACTATCGCAGTTTCAACGTGGTAGCTACTTTTTGTGGAAAATATATGTCGCTTACGGGCTGCTCGTTTAAGGTTTCACTAGCACATGATGAGATATTGTTATGTTCACATTTGCTAGATGGATCGCACGTATTGCGAAAAACAATCAAAATTGTTTAATAAATTCTTTGAAATGATTCGATGACATAAAAAAAATGTTTCAATAATTTATATATTATTTTCTTTTTCAGTCCCTGTTCCACACGATCTGGCCCGTCTACTCGACTCGATTGGCTCTATCCGAGGATCGCAACGAATTGTTGTTCATCTCTGATGCATCAAGGAGACTCGGAAAAGGTACGTTGGAGTTTCGGATTGGTTATAAAATACAAGAGTTTGCTATTGGACGATATCTGGTTGCAATTCACTCATAATCAATTGATATTTCGGATGTAAGTAATTTGACTTTGCAATTTTATGGACTGACTATGAAATTCAGCATTTCACTATAAGCCGATTCGTTGTATTTGATCTATATTTCGCACCTTTGTCTCAACAATAGGACTTGTGTGGCAGTTCTGTGAGTTTCCCCCCTCTCTCAATCCCCTCTTCTAATTGTGTCACTTCTTACGGTACCCCTATTAGGCAAAACCTTTCCTTCTTTTTTGCAAACAGCCGGAGTGTTAGGAACTCGATCGATACCGTAACCTTCCTATTGAATCATCGAAAGTTTGATATTTTCGCTCTTACTGAAACATGGCTGTGATACGGATAGTGATGCGTTTCTGTAGAGCGGCGCGAGGGACTACTTTGTATTCCGTACTGATCGTGTAGACTCTAGAGGTGGAGGAGTTCTGATCTATGCGCACTCCCCTACGCTTCCTGTCCAAGTCTCTTCTCTCGTTATTCCTGGCTTTGAATGTAGTACTATCGACATTTTCTCAAGTGTCGCGACAAATGCCACAAACTGCATCCGAATCATTACTATCTATCGCGCGCCTAACTCTCCTCTCTCCTCTACCTCACCTTTCATTGATTATCTAAACCTTTCAACCAGTTGTCCACACCCATCTATTCTGATTGGTGATTTTATTTTTCCCCTCTATCGACTGGTACACCTATTCTTCGCCAACCGTTTCCTTAACCCATTTCTTGGATTTCATAACTACAAAAGCTTTTAACCAATACGTTGAGTTTCCGATTAGAGGGTAAAAAATCCTTGACCTCCTTTTATGCAATTCCCCAATTATCACTCAAGTTATGCCAGACATGCCCCTTTCCGACCATGTAGGAATTTCTTTCAAAGTTTCTTTTGAAACTTCTTCAAACGCATCTGTGAAACCTACTAGGGACTACAACGTCGCTAATTGGGATTTAATAAATAGGGGAATCGCGATTCATGATTGGACTATAGCGCTATCTAATAAAACGGCTACAGAAGACTATTCCTATTTCAGTAATTTTATCAACTCACTGTTAGATGCGTTCGTTCCTTTCAAGACCCCTAAAACAAACTCTGGCTATCCCAAGTATTTAGGCATATTGCATGATAGATTACAAAGATTCCATAACATTGCACCAAATTGCGATTCAACTCTGAGAGAGAGATTTAACAGGGCTCTTAAGAAATTTAAGATCAAACGAGAAAGCAATGCGATAAACTCTGGAAACCCAAACTCATTCTTTCATTATTGCAAATCTCGTTTTAAACCTGCTTCATCTTCTCTCCCAGGTATAGTTGATAGTAATGGGTCCATTTTGTTAACAAACAAAGACAAGGCAACTGCCTTCTCTAGATTCTTTTCTAAAGTTCAAACAACTCCCATGGTCGCCCCTCTTCCTCCCTCAGTCCCTTCTACCTCATCTTTCGATCTTCTTTTATCACTATTGGTCAAATCCTTTCAGCCATTTCTCAACTGGTACCTAAAATAAATGGCTCTCCTGACAACATTCCTAATTTGGTTTACACTAATGCAAATTTTTTATGTTTCACCCCTTTCTCTCATTTTTAATATCTCTCTTTCCTTTTGTGTTGCCCCTTCCCAATGGAAAACAGCTCATGTTAAACCTATCCCGAAAAAAGCCGGTAATGCTGATATCACGAATCATCGTCCCATGTCTCTTACTGTAACTGCTTCCAAACTTTTCGAGAAAATTATTATCAATGAGCTGTTTTCCTACCTAGACCAACACTCTCTTCTTGACACTAAACAAGCGGGTTTCCGTAAGAGTAGAAGCACTACTTCCTCTCTCTGTGAAACTCTTTCCTTTTACACAAGAACTCTGAGCTCTAAAAAATCGGTTGATGCTATTTTCTTTGACTATCAGAAGGCGTTTGACTCTATTGATTTAAGATTTCTCATGCATAAGCTGTCTTTACTAGGTGTATCTAACCATTTAGTGAGATGGTTTGAATCTTACCTTCTAGGTAGATCACAACGTGTTTTCATTGGTAACTACTTTTCCCCACCTGTGCCTATTAAATCTGGGGTGCCTCAAGGGTCGGCCATCGGTCCGCTCTTATTCATAATTTATATTAATGACCTCAGCTCTTGTATTCCCGACTCCGTTAAGTACAGTGTATTTGCGGATGATCTCAAAATTTACGCAACTGTTCCAGAACACAGTGCTGACCTACAAATTGCCATTGTAAATATTGAAAGCTGGTCTCGCATTTGGAATATGACTATTAGCGCTCCAAAATGTACAGTATTGCATCTTGGACGCCTTAAAATACGTTCTCAATATGTTCTAAATGGTTCCATTATTACTCCCAAGCAAATAGTTCGCGATCTTGGTATTTTCTTTACGGAGAATTTACATTTCGAACACCATATAAACCAGATAACAAGGAAAGCGAGGTCTATGTGCAATCAAATGCTACGCTCTTTCCTCACCACTACTCCGAGTATTTTATTGAAAGGGTACAAGATTTACATTCGTCCCCTTCTTGAATCTTCGACTATTATCTGGAACCCCACAGCTATCGGTTAACAAACAAGCTAGAATCGGTACAGCGAGAGTTTACTAAACGTGTACTAAAGCGCTCAGGTTTACCATACTTATCTTATCCCGACCGGCTCGAGTGTTTCCGCCTGGAGACATTAGAGTATCGTCGTGCGACGAATGATATGTTCTTCATTTATGATTCTGTGCACGGATTCGTTCACCTTGACACTTCTGATCTCTACTCGATCTCTCCTCCTACTCGTAGTCTCCGCTCCGCTCACTGTTTACGCCTCGCTCTTCCCTATGTCATGCCAGTTTCTTTCTCCTCATGTGCCTCCCGATCCCTAACACTCTGGAACTCCCTTCCCAGCCCTGTAGTGACCATGCCCCGCCTTTCTTACCGTAACATCATAAAGAAAACCCCTTCTTATACTGTCGACTCCTCCCTTATCAAATTGTAACACGAAACTGCCACACAATTTCACCCTACCAGCTCGCCCGAGCTTCCATAATACCACCTACCCTACCCTACACTTCCCTCCCGCTCCCTAATGCGTTGGTGAATAAAGAATATGAATATATATAACCTATTATTAGCTGCAATATGCTGTTGTTGGTGGTTTGAAGTAACCCGTGGTTTGGCGTTACATCCAGAATAGTAAAGTGTGGAATTTCGACATAAGTTTAGTGATAGTGCAGTTTTCTCCTCAATACAAATTATCACAATTCGTGGCACCTTTAGCATCTCTGATAATTCATGGAAAAAATGTAATTAATTAAAATAGCTCTACAGGCGTGTCTGCTTTCTCTCTTCAGATTATTTTTTTATAAATAGGTTTCTAAATTAAATGAATATATATAATATATTCCAGGCACATCTGCCTCCCTTCGCGCCTTCCAACTGGCGATGGCCACTGCTGGCTCCTTCTTCGATAATCTCATCAGATATTTCTCTCGAGGAAGCGGTTCCGCAGTCGAGGTTTGCTACTGAGATGCCAAAAAATCATCTGTAAGCGCGCACACGGGGCACACGGCATTAGGTCGGATGAGAACCGAAAAAAATTTCGACTCCTAGTATTTTCTCAGATGGTTCTCTGCACCATATTGAACTTACTGAGAGAATACTGGAAGACGATTTTTTTTTCGGTTCTGTTCCGGTTGGTTCTCATCTGACGGTTCTCATCCGACCTAACACCGGGCACACGTTTGAATAAAATTGGTGTTCTTGTAACCCTATGGAGAGAGTCTGAACCGATTAATACTCTCTCCATTTTCCAGATCACAGTGTATTCTGATCAGCTGGTGGCCCGATTGGACAGGACGGGATCGGTCGAGGAATGTATCAAACACCATAAGGGGTACGTTGTTTTTCTTTATAGTTTCATTATTCTTTTCAAGCTCCATTTAATCGGAAGAGACCGTTTCAGGCGAAATTTGAAAGATGGTAGTGGTTCCTTGCTTAGGGCGATTTCAGATATGGCATGGTGAACATGTGTTCCGTAACGTACTCAAGATAGAAGCACTATTCTCTTTGAGATTTCTGCTGTCGATGGCGGACCATGTTGGTGTCACACTCACGGGAGACAAGCGAGGGCCATCGGTCAGTGGTCTTTGATCTTTGATCTTTAGACACTTGACGGTTATCCTTTATTCTTACTTGTTCTCTGATCTTCAGCATCTTTGATCTTTGCAGAAGCTCACCTCGTCTCTGCACAACACGAGAGGCGTACTGCTCGAGGAGGTGAGAGAGGGCATTAGTTATCATTAAGAAATTACATGGTTTAGCAGGCCAAATTTACTAGATTCATCCCTCAATCGCCATGTTTCTGAACGTCGAGCAATGCAATGTTGTGGATATTTTGGGAAGATGGGAGGGATTACTGTGCTTCAATAGATAGAGCTAATTCTGAAATCTTAGCATTTTCGTCATGTGGGTGAATCCGTGTTTCGATGCCTGCTTAAGTTATGGATGGAACTTCGGGGATCGATATCTGCTTTGTCCCTCCGGCTACAAAATTATATTTTTCAACAACCTACTATAACAGTGAGAGTGGATTTGGCTTACTGTTAGATGTGATGGGGAGTGTTACGGTATCTATACCATCAATAGGGAAGGCCAGGCGGATTACGGTATCTGATATTCCTGATATTCAGGCCTCTTCCCTTCTGGATCTCTTCTGGACGTGGACTCGTGAGGCGGAGAGAGAGCAGCTGAGGAAGACGAAAAGTGACGAGATGGAGATGGTGAGGAGGAGAGATACGGTAGAGGGTTACGGTAGATGGATAGATTATTGAGTCGTAGAGATACCGCAGATCGATCGAGAATCGGGGATCATGTAAATTAATAATGTAGGCCAATTGAGAACACGGTGATCGGGGGTTGCAGATTGTCGAGATAATCGTGTACTGGTTCTGAATTCGTTTTTTCGGACACCATAAAAATTAACCTTTGACATGGAGCATGCGATTGGGAATTGAGCCGCTAGTGGTTACGGTAGAGGATTACGGTAGCGATTGCTAATCGATTACTGATTCGATTCAAGGGTGCGGACGCGGCTTCGACGACCCTGCTCGAGTATGAGAAGATTGAGGAGAAGATACGAAGGGAGGAGGTGAGTTGTGGGGGATTACGGTAGGCATGTGAGAAGAGGATCAGGAACTGATTTTAAATATTTAATGAAAAATCGGAGGAGTACGGTAGTGGATTATTGATTGGAGTCGGTTACGGTAGATGGGATAGGTACGGTAGTGTATTTATTGGGAGCGGTTACGGTAGATGGGAGGAGCATGGTAGTTGAGTATTGGTTGGGGTCGGTTACGGTAGATTGGAGAATACCGTAGGGGATTATTGATTGATAAGATGACGATGTTTTCAGATGCAAATGAAGGCGTAAATCGATCTGTACGAGACGGAAGGCAAGAAGAACGAGATGTCGAAACTGCTGGTGAGTTGTGGGGTGCGGGCGGCTGTGCGACGTTTCGGGAACGTCGAAAACGCTCACACGGTGCAAAAATGTCTCATTAATTTCAGCTGTCGATGAAGCTGAAGAAACGAAAGAAGGATGAGGCACCTCCGGCCACCAAGCCACCAAGGGAACTCAAGTGGACAAGGGCGTGATCTCTGATCTTTTAACTCTGACCTTTGATCTTTGAACTCTGATCCCCTGATAATATTCTGATCTCAATATCTGCTATCACACATATCTACTAGGTACGCGAGGTGAACTTGTCTATAATATTGTACTTGGTGTAAGATTTCTCGTTTCTCGCGTTTTGTATGGTGCTATACTAATGCTTAGGGACATTACTCGAATTTAGAAGATGAAGTTCTATTTATTTTATCCTGAATTTACCCTGAATTAAAATATAGTTCCACTGTAGATGATATCATAATTGTGTTAGTGATGTTTTCTTTTGCTTTTCCTGATCAAATTTATTTTCCAATACCGTTCCCAATTTCTGTGGTAGTGATGTAATCACGCGTGCAAATAACATTCATTATGTGAATTCTCGTTCATCTTTCTATGTTTACAAGCCAACTCGTGATCGAGTATCTACATTCGGTATCGACACGGAATTCACCAAGAGCACCGCCAGATACCACTCATTCCCTGTCAGAACCTCACGTTGGTATTCCCAACTTCCCGATTTCATTCGCATTTCCCCCAACATTCTTCAAACGTCTTCAAACGTCGACTGGAGAGCCACCCCATTATCCATGACCTCTCCCCTACCCCGATGATTCAGGAAAGTCACCCACAACCCCCTCCCCTCCCTTACTCTGCCATAATTCGATCACTAATGTAGTAACCCTAATTATATGTCTGACCCTAACCGTGTCCGGGTTATAGTGCCCACATACGGCACCACACCACGCTGCACCCGATAGCGTCCCATCTCGTTGTCGTTCTCTTTTACGTTTACGATAAGAAGACGCACCGATAAGCGCAAGACGGGCGAAGATAGAGTGGGCGAACCATCGGCACTGAAGGCTAGACCGTCGGCAGATGACGTCATCGACGAGGGCGACAAGGCACAGGTTCGATCGCTAGTAGGGATCACCGTTCTGGTTTCGACTCTCTCCATTCTGCACACTCTCGTTTCAACGGCGAGATAGTGTGCAGAACGGAGAAAGCCAAAACCGAGCCAAAACCGGTGGCAGCATCCTTCTTGGTTGCGGGCTTGGCAACCTGAACAGAGTCGATAAGGATTATGCAAGTTACAACGCATAATAGTAGCTATATAAAGAGTATCCAACGAAAGTACTGGTACTCTAGACTGTTGTATTAATGTTAGGATCGAATAGTGCTCTCTATATCTACGGTTTCCGGTCAGCTAAGAGGTCGACGCGATGTAGTAGGCGATCGCGATTCTAGAGGTGCCATGGCGACCTCCGTCGGCGTTGATGGCCTCCTTAATAATGGAGGAGGTGCTGCCTTCTTGATCTGAAATTGCCTTCAATGAAGAATATTACATTTTGCGAATGAAATGGGTAATAACGCGACGCATTTACACGCCTAAAATTGCTCATAAATTACAAAGCCACGACGTCTACTACTGTTTCAAGCTACGAGCTTGAAAATGACCGATATCGTGGTTGTCAGGGTTCAAACGGTGCATATTATAGTTAGAAAAGGTTGCGAAAGGTGTAGCCTACAAATAGGGCAGTATAAATAATACAATGAATCGATACAAATTAAGTAAAATGAATAAAAGCGATTAAATTGATTGAATCTGATGCACTTGGCCGCAGCGACTAAATCATGAAAAAATACGGTATTCAAAATCAGGGTTTTCGTGACAATTATCTGCAGAGCCCTCGGAAACGGCTCGCTGAAATTTTTGGCTGGGCTCAGAATGTGGTGAAGAACCACTAGTTTTTGGAAGCTCTGGGTCCGACCTCCCGGAGCAATAGTCCGACCTCCCGGAGCAATACCTCCCAGAGAGGTATTGCCGACCTCCCGGAGCAATACCTCTCTGAGTCCGACCTCCCGGAGCAATAGTCCGACCTCCCGGAGCAATACCTCCCGGAGCAATATGGCTTTATCGTCGTGCGTAAATTAATTGAATACTGTTCTCCCAAGAATCCGAAATGAATACGTGGTGAATTGAGTTGCCGGATCAAAGAGTTGCGCTCTCCATTCTGCACACTATCTCTTGGTTCTGATTGGCGCTCTTGATGTACGGGAATCTTTTTTTCGTTCTCCATTATTTTTTATATAATATTATTTATATTATATACAAATATTACATTACGCTATCCAAACGGGCAGAGCTTCGCTCTCCCCCACCATGGTAAGGCATACCAACGCGTACCTAACCGACTGAGAGGTGACTCTAACCAAGTCTATCGCTGTGTGTGGTGTCTAATGTATCCCAAACACTCACAACGACCTCGCCCCAAACGACTTTTATACGATAACGGTGGGTGTTAATGGGCATGGTGTCTGACTGGCATGCCGACGCAGGCAGGCTCGACTCCCGCCCGTAGGTGATGTTTTGCAAGAGGTAGAGAAAGGCGCGCGCCCCAACCATGGTGAAAATGTGGACATGGTGTCTGAATGGCATGCGGACGCAGGCAGGCTCGACTCCCGCCCGTAGGTGATGTTTTGCAAGAGGTAGAGAAAGGCGCGCGCCCCAACCATGGTGAAAAAGTGGACATGGTGTCTGACTGGCATGCCGACGCAGGCAGGCTCGACTACCGCCCGTAGGTGATGTTTTGCAAGAGGTAGAGAAAGGAGTGAGATTAAAAATAAAGGGAGATTCTCGGATGGGATACGGTAGGTTCGACTTCGACCACAAAAACGTGCGGAGATAAGGATAGGGAGATTCGGCGCTTCGATGCTATGGAAGGCAAAACTTTGAGGTTAGGCAGAAAGTCATAAGGTCGAAGGTTGTATGATTGATACTCTAGTTTCGGTTAGGATAAGGAATGATTCGAAATTTGGTGCAGGATGCAATCCAAAGAGCACGGTAGGTAGGGCCTGAGTACAGTAAGCGAAAACCAAAGAGTACGGTAAGAGATAGGACAGTCGAAAGGTACGGTATGTGCAACTAGGTAAGGATACTGTAGGCTGTTGGGAAAGCATACACAGTGAAAAAAGTGTGGTATGATGCCCGGTATGGAGATGGTTATGCAAAAGGAAATGGTACTATAGAGGAAATACTATGTTAGCGGGTATGGAAGGAGAGGGACTACGGGAGATTTGGCGAGGGCACAGTTGGCGAAATATTAGGGGTACTGTAGGGAGTTAGGGAGAGGGGGAGGGGTTACGATTGGCGAGGGCACGGGACTCCCGAGGTCCGTAGCACGAGGAGTGACGTCGCAGTCGATCTGGGAGCATGACAAATCCGCCACGACAAATGAGCCAAATGCGATAATTCAGTCCACAATGATGCTTAAGACCTCTGGTAGGGTTCATTCGATACTCTGGTATTGCATTCCTAGTAGGTACCGAGTAAAATTCCTAGTAGGTGGCGAGCTAGGTGACAACTAGGAATCGTACTCGGTACCTACTAGGAAGTCGAGCGATACTCGGTACCTACTTGGTGAGAGACTCGGTACCTACTCGGTGACAGCGAGGAGTTGAGCGTCCTCTACTGGGTCCTGTAAGTGAAATCGTCTCTCGTTCTCAGGATTACGGTAAGTAAAATCGTGTCCCGTTTTCGGGGTTACTGTAATGAAATTTTTGGGGTTCTTTTCGGGTTCTTCTTTGCTATTTTGATACGTTTTCATACGGTATTTTTTATTATCATTAGGTTATGCCAATCATTCGATACCGCCAACAAATCAAATACTTCTAACTGTGAATACTTAGACAAATCGTAACAACAATATCAACAAAAAATGAGAACAACAGAAAAATGAGCAATTTATGAACATCATCTTCAGTCTCAGAGGATCCTTCACAGAGGACTGCCGTTATAGATGTAAGGGTCCTTCTCATCTTCGTGATTTCTGCAAGCAAAATTGTTAGGTATGGAATACTGAAGCCTAATGCAATAATCCGACTGCACGACTTGTATGGTTTGAATCTTTTTTGTGGAAAATAAGGTCTTCAAGAAACTCGATAAGCTAATAGAGGGTGGAGATAGTATTTTTTAGTCAAGTTATAGATGCATACCTCATATTGAAGTGGTGGAGTCCCGCCGGCTTGAGATCAGCGAAAAATCTTCCCACTGCAATGAATGAAATTGTATCTCAAAATATGGTTTTAGCAACAGTATCGGTTTTGTTTCGCAAAAAAACCCAATAGTTCATAAGCATACCCTTAAATGTACGAGTCATTGTTCAAGCATTATTTCAACTATCGCATTACTTATATACTGTTTTAAGAGGTAATTAATTTTTTTAATTAGGAAAGGAATTGGATAACTGTGCATTTCTTTTTTTAAAAACAAAAATAGTAAGCCAAATAAAGCTCGGGATATCACTATGTGGATACCTGGAATTCGTCATCGTTGAGGGCGTCTCGCTAGTGGATGCGGGTACTGCCAGTGATGAGCTCATCTCTCCTCCGTTCCTGTAAGATTAATAAATAAGAGAACTGAAATACTATAACACCACGTAATTTTGTAATTGCCTTATTTTCAATTTCAAATGGTTTCGAGAAAATTGATTCTATACCTGGTAGATCTCTTCGAAGATGTCACTTCTTCTAGAGGCGAACCAGCATCCATCACTGAGCGATCCTCAGCCATCATAGAGTTCGTAGAATGCGAGAAGCAACAAATGTATTCGAAACTCGAAACATATAGCCAAAAATTAACTACAGATGTTCGCAAAACGTAACTGGTTTACGGTTTAATCTGATTTTGATTAGTGCAATAATGGAGATTTTCGTACCTGGCCAGGAAGAACAGCTCGATGAAGTAAAACCCGGCGACATACGACGCCAAGTATCGCATCCTCATTTAATAAGCCTGTTATAAAATAAATATATAATAGTAAATTGTACGATAAACATTGAGGATTGTAAGATATATCGTATGTCTCGTAAGTAAAATACTATTACTCCTCACTCAACAGGTATAAAAAAAATACACATACCTGACATACTCACAGCAGTGATGGTATTGCCCTGCGCGAGATTGAGATTCCTCAGGGGCGAATTCTGAAAGATCAAGAGCAATTGAGGTTGTTTATATTTCATGGAAAAGACGGCATTTTTAAGAAGCCTGAGAAACATCGTGCTTGCTCAACGAACGTTTTACACGACTACTTCCCAAGAAAGAAAGCATCGAAATAAGGACAAACCTAGTAGAGATCCTCCACCATTTGAGTTAATCCAGAGGAGTAGTACGCCTTATAAGCAGTCAACGAGGGGACTGTGCTCTACAAAGTATCGACTAAAATATCGACTAAGTAAACCTTATCAATTCAATACAACTCGCGTAAAGTTTAAATACAATCAGCAAAAAGATACCTTCGAAACCTCCTGAGACGTCTCTCTCGCAGCGCTTCTTTTTGTCGGGTGGTGGGATGGTTACGATAGTGTTGTCCTTGAGATTTTGGTCAAAATATAGGGAACATGAACTCGCAAGACAGTTACAAAGCACCAGGCATCGCTTTGCAATGGATCTGCATGTACAAAACACAACGACATGCACTTTAGAACAGTCAAAACCAAAACAATGAAACATTTCGAAACAATTTCGTCAAGAATCACCCGCGCACGCTCGCGCGCTAAGTGCGCAAGCAGTGCTTGCGTCGATGAGGTGATGCTCGATACCTACTCGGTGCTCTGAGGGGAGAGACCGCTCAGTTTCTTACTCGGTACCTACTAGGATGTCGGTCAGAGAGCGATTTTACTCGGTACCTACTAGGAATGCAATACCAGAGTAGCTAAGGTTAAGAGCTATCATCCACGAAATCCTTATCACCGTTATCAGTCTTATCACTTTTATCAGTGATTGGCCATATCTCAGCTCAGGATGGTCATACAAAGTCGTGGTTGGGTTCATATGAAAGCTAGTGATAAGGATCACTGATAAACAGTTATAAGACTGATAACCGTGAAATGAATTTTCTGAATGATTGTCCTTATCACTAGCTTTCATATGAACCCAACCACGACTTTGTAGGATCATCCTGAGCTGAGATATGGCCAATCACTGATAAAAAGTGATAAGACTGATAACGGTGATAAGGATTTTGTCGATCATAGCTCTTAACCTTAGCTATCGAATGAACCCGACCAGAGGTCTCTAGCATCATTCTGGACTGAATTATCGCATTTGGCTCATTTGTCGTGGCGGAACTGTCGTGGCGGATTTGTCATGCTCCCGTCGATATACGTCAGAGAAGACTGTCGAGACGACGAAACTTCCGGATCTGAAGATGGATTGGAATGGATATTAGACAATGGGGTTGTCGGATCTAATAGCAGGTCTCTCCATTCTGCACACTCTAAGCCGGTGAGGGAAATGAGTGTGCAAAATTCATTCATTCATTCATTATTTATTCCGTCAGAGGGGAATGTTTACATAGAATATCTGTGATGTGTTGCGTAGAACGGAGGTCCGTCGATCGTGTCGAATCGGGTGGGGTCGCAGCAAGGGTATGGGGGAAGGGGGGAGGGGATGGGAAGGGGGCAACCGATTAGAGATCAAGAGGTAAACCAATTATGGATAACTGACATGGGGAAAAATGAAGGAGGTTGAGAAGTGATAAAAATACGAAATGAGTCATGGGAGAGAGCTACAGTTTCGGGTAACAGGGAATTCCATATTGAAATGGATCGAGAAGTGACAGTGGAATGGGAATTATGAGGGAAGAAAGGTAAAGATATTCTGAAGTGATGCGCATTGCGAATAGAACGAACTAGTGGAGCATGAATAAGGAGAGATGAGACATCGAGTAAATATCGCTTATGCATAATTGAATGGAGAAATACAATATCGGAAATAATTCTACGTTGTTCAAGCGATGAAAGGTTCAGATTAAGCATACGCTCGGTGTAAGAAACATGAGGGATGGCACAACGGTGGTATAATCTACGCGTGAAATCTCGTTGAACTTTCTCTAGGTCTTTAGTTAATTCGACAGAATGAATAGGATTCCAGATAATAGCACAGTACTTGAGGTTGGGAAGAATGAAGGTGGTGAATGCTTTACAGTACAAGGATGGGGACGCGCTTTGGAAGGTCTTAAACATCAAATTCATTATAGAACGTGATTTCGAAACTACTTTAGAAATGTGATAGGAGAAAGAAAGAGAGGGAGAGAAGTGAACTCCTAGATCCTTAACAATAACTTTCTCTACATTCTTAACTTTGACAGTGGGTTCCTTTAAAATGACATTATTGATATGAAATAATCTGCGAGGGTTATGTGTGCCGTAGTGAACAATGTGACACTTGGTCTCAGAGATTCCTAGATTCCATCGGGAAGCATAATTAGAGACAACATCGAGGGCAGACTGTAAATCATTAGAAAACCTAGGTGCTTCAGCGAATAACTTTAAGTCGTCAGCGTAAATAGAGTAGTGGATAGTCTGGGGGAAATCAGAGGCGATATCGTTAATAAAGAGAATGAAAAGCAGCGGACCTAAACACGATCCCTGGGGAATACCTGATCGAACAAGTGTTGGAGGGGAAAAAGAGGACTCAATAAAGACAGACTGGGTGCGATTAGAAAGGTATGAGTGAAACCAAGAAATGAGATGGTTTGAAATTCCTAACTGAGATAGTTTAAACAATAAAAGTCTATGGTCGATACTATCAAAAGCTTTTTTAAAGTCGATATATACAGTGTCGAACGAACTGGTCTTTGAAATTCTCAGATAATGAGAGTAATTGAGAATAATTGAGCGAGTAACTATTCGATCTGGCACTTCCATTGGGCGCTTCTGTTTTATTGATACCGTAATCGTTTTTACTTCCCGTCACACCTTCTCCTAACACTATTCCTTTTTCTAACGTAACCATAAACAATCGCCTGAGATACTCCTTGATCTTATCTTCTGGCTAAAAAGTAGGCTAAACCAAACATCTTCTGGATACACTATCGTCATAACGGTACCACACTCTCCCCAGCTTCAGTAATCTACCGTCAGATACAGTAGCCTGTCCGATGCTCGATTTTGTCTCCTGGATGCGCTTTCACTAAGGATACGTATCCCGAGGTTACGGTAATCGTTGCCTATAGATCCGAGATCCCCCAAACCCGCGCTTTTCATTTTTAATCCCCTATCCTACAGTAGCCTAGCACTATCGCGTATAGTATCCTCTCATCGCCAGTCAAAACTATAGGCTAACCCACGGTATCGTCCTAACAATCCCACATTCTCACCCATCTACACTAACCAACCGTCAGATTCAGTACCCCATCCGATGCGCTCTCTCACTAACAACTTGTAAGGATACGTATCCCGAGGTTACGGTAATGGTAGCCAAAAGATCTTAGATCCATGAGACCCGCTGCTTCTACCGTAGTCTTCCGTAGTCCTCACCCGTTCCTTCGAAGCGATCGATGGCTCCTGGGGATACGTTAGATCGTGGCGGGACGTCCCTGTCGAGCGGCCGTCGCCCGAGGATACGGTAACCGATAACTGGAGATTCCACCGGGATCTCGGATACCGTACCTCATCCTTCCACTTTTCGCCGTCCATGGATCCGCAGCGAGACACCGTATCCCTCCCTCAGCTCGAGTACGGTGGGCGGATGGTGTGCCTGAAGATACAGTGCGCGATTGGGAAGGGTTGGTCCTCACGGATGGGAGGGGTACGGAACCGAGAGGGACCTCGGGTACCGTACCCAACCACACGGGGGCTCATGGGTGGATAAAAAGACGGCCACCCAAATCCCATTCAAAACTCTTTTCCCTCACAAATAAATCTACCGTAGTTAACGGTTAGGAGAGGGGGAGGGGAGAGGTGCCTGCACATCTGCCGGGTAGATGTAGTAAGGTGGGCGCACGCTAGACGCGCCGGGTAGGGGAGAGGCAGGGGAGAGGGGGAGCGAGGGATAAAAATTCGAGACGGTTAGACGGTTGACGCCATGCTCTGTGCATTTCTAATGTATGGTGGAGGAGCTTTTGAGCCCCCGTGCACCCCTCTAGGGAGGTGGGGGTTACCTCCATCCATAGTCTTCTTTCCTCCTCCTCCTCCTTGCTCCCTCCGCTTCCCCGACCAGCAGCTCGCGACGAGTGAAGAGCGCAGACTGAAGTGGAGGACAGCGGAGGGAGGCTGTTGAGGAGGCGGAGGAAATCGGATTAGAGGGGGACAAAGACTCGACGATAGGCAAAGTGAGGAATGATTGAGAGAGCGAGCAAATACGAACAATTTATGCACTCGTTTTGCTCTAAAAGTAGAAAATAATCACGCAATTGATATAAGAGCCAATTTATGACCTACTATATCTCTACCTAGAGTGCCCTGCGAACTACAAAGCACTGTAAAATAATGATCAGGCCCTATCGTAAACTGTGCATTGGGTACGGTAGTGTAATAAAACTGGATCGATACATCAGGTCCTGACATGAACAACGAAAATCGTTTCCCTTAGCTAATTTGCATGCTTATTTCCCTTATTTTTTTTATTTATCCCTAGATATTTCATGTTCATGTGACCGTAACTAAGTCACTAGGAAACTCGTGTATTATGTTTTAGCTACTCAACTAATCGCGGAATTTATGAGATCCTGATAGATTCTAACAGTCTGCAGCTTCCTGCTTTTCGGTTTGTCATTTTGTTTAGGTTTGTTGCATGGCGCATCATTTCTTCAACTTCTCAGTGACTAACTGGCTTGCTTCCTAGTGCTCGCACGATTGATCCTATCTTCGTGCCGTTTTGGCAACGTTCTTCATTGTTTGCGGTTACGTAGCTGATTTGGTACCCTGTGAATTGCGTATCCATACTCTCTGCTAGCGCGTTCTCCGCTTTCGTATCTTGCTTGACTGCTTTCCACGGCGTTCTACTGGCAAAACGCCAAGTGAGCTTTCGTGGTTAGACCTTTGCGCACTCTCTTGAATTTGCATGCTCTCTCGCCATTCCCCTGACCGCTCTCTCCTTTCTCGCTCACCCCATGCAAAACGCCGTGCTCTCAGCTCTCCGAATTCCGTCCCTCGACAATTTATCGTTTTATTGTTATTTCAAGTTAATGTCATAGGGTGTTCGCGTATCTTGCAATTATATCTTAATTTATATATTGTTAGATAAATAGCCTCGATGCTGCAGGTGAGTGGGCTCGTACGATAGGATACCGTAGAGCAGACGAGGAATGGAGGGAAGAAAGGATGAACCGAGAGGTGCGTGGAATCTTATATTTCAGATGCCTGAAAGGTGAAATTTGCTAACTATTCCAGTTGTGGTTTGAAAAAAAAACACTTGAATATAATATAAAATAACTTTTTGAGGTAGAACGCATATCCAAGTATTCTCGGTGAAATTTCCTCTTTGATTTAATTGCAGCCTCCGTAAGAATTCTAGAGCGGAGTTGCCGCAAATATATTCCGATAGTTAGAAGGGTGGTTGATAGGATTGCCTTTTCGGTTTTCCACTCTCTCCATTCAGCCACGGGGGCTCAAACGCTCCTCCACCATACATTAGAAATGCACAGAGCATGGCGTCAATCGTCTAACCGTCTCGCTGCGAACTTTTATCCCTCGCTCCCCCTCTCCCCTGCCTCTCTCTTACCCGGCGCGTCTAGCGTGCGCCTACCTGACAACATCTACCTCGTAGATGTGCAGGTACCTCTCCCCCTCCTCCTCTCCTAACCGTCAACTTCGGTAGATTTATTTGTGCGGGAAAAGAGTTTTGAATGGGATTTGAGTGGCCGTCTTTTTATCCACCCCATGAGCCCCCGTGTCAGCACATTCGTCTGCCTGCTCGGCTAGAGAGTGTGCTGAATGGAGAGAGCTGAAACCGGGACGACATCACGAAGGATTCGATGAGGGGGAGAGGACACTATGTCGTCATCCTTATGCAATCTCTTTCTTGCAGATCCTCGATTGGTCCCCATCAAACAGGATCCATTGGATGAGAATGAAGAGGGAGGAGATCTAGAGAGGTGAGGAGGATACGGTAGTCAGGGAGGAATACTGTACTTTTAGTTAGATACAATATTTATATGAAAGATACGGTAGACTGACAATGAAATTGTACGGTGGTCTTAGCCTAAATGGACAAGGTCAACCTTTCCTACCCCTCATTATAATGACCCTCATTATAATCGTAAATGAGCGTGGTTGCACTTATTAAACTCTGGACTAGGTAGGGGGTATGCAAAATAATTCATTCAATCTGGTCTTCTGCATACCAGTCGATCGTTTTTAAGATATTATAGTCCTACTTAGAAGCCAATATTGTGTGGCGTACGGTAGCCACATGGCGGATACGGTAGACTGACGAATACAGTGAGATGGGAAAGATCCGGATCGACAGGATAGAAAAAAGTGATCAATAAAATACGAAATACTCGGAATTGTCTCTCAAACTCAAACCCATCTACTTTAGGTTTCATCTAGTTGTCTAATTGTCGCTGCTCAGGCATAATACTGATATGAAGCCTGCGTGTGTGGAATAACAATTACAGTCCTGTTGGGTCCCACCGAGAACATGCGTAACCCGGAGTAACTCGGGGTGACTCCGGGTGACTCCGGGTGACTCATCGTGACTCATGGATTTACTACCTCAAGAATTTATTTAATCACAACAAGTCTATGATATTATTGTTCAGCACGTCGTCCTCTATCGATCCATATACTTTATTAATTAAACATCGACTTTAGAAACGCTAATTTTAATTAAATTTCAATGCGGTTATTATCGCGCTCCGCGTGGAATACCGTAGTTAAGAGGCTCACGAATTTTGCTGGCGATCGTGAACTGATTTTATAAAAATAAAATTCGGGTTTTCTTGCTTTTTGATTGATATTTGCTGCTTTTTTAACAAAATTAAACTAAAATACAGGCGAACACAAATCAAAAAGCAAGAAAACCAGAATTTTATTTTTATAAAATCAGTTCACGATCGCCAGCAAAATTTGTGAGCCTCTTAACTACGGTATTCCACGCGGAGCGCGATAATTATCTCACTAAAATTTAACTAAAAGTAGCGTTTTAAAAGTCGAATTTTGATTAATAAAGTATATGGATCGATAGAGGACGACGTGCTGAACATGAATATCATAGACTTGTTGTGATTAAATAAATTCTTGAATAGAATAGAATAGAATTTATTAGTGTCGCTTTCTGGGCGCTGATGAGGATAGTCGGGAAAGCCATTCTTCATTTTCGATGCTCCACCAGTCGTTTCCAATCAATCGTTTCAAGTCATTTCGCTATCTTTCTTTAGGTCTTCCTTGGCCAGGGAATCCATGCAGTTAACCTTCTAGCCCATCGATCATCCTCCATCTTCCGTACCTTATTCGCCCATGTCACCTTCCTTCTTTCTCCTTCTTCTTCTTCCACCCAACCTCTGACACCTGTCGTCTGTCTCACTTTTTCGTTGGTCCAACGATCTTGCCATCTCAATCTAAGCATTCGTCTCTCCATTTTTCTCTGTGCCACTGCTAATGCCTCCTTATTAGATGCTTGTAACGACCAAACTTCGCATCCATAGAGAACACATGGGGCTATGCAAGCGTCAAATGCCCTTCTTTTCGATTTCTGACTCACAAGAGGATGTCTGAGTAGTTCACTTAGCTTCGACCATGCGCACCAGCCTTGGATCCTCCTTTTCAATTCTTTGGGGTTGTCTAGAGGAAATGAAATCCATCGACCCAGATACTTCCCACCTTCCTTGTATTCAAATTTCTCTCCATTCAAAGCGATCGGTTGGCGGTTATTTAAATCCTCAGTCAAAAGCAAGGTCTTCCCTGGATGGACTTGGAGACCTACTACTCTACTCGCCTCCATGATCTTGTGTAGCATTCTTTTCAGATCGTTCCTGCTTCTCGCAACTATAGCAACATCATCAGCGTAGGTCAGAGTTGAAATCGTTCTCCGTTCACTACTAATCCGAGGTTTCCCCAGTCGATAGTGTCCAATGCCATTCTCAGAGAGCAGTTGAATAGTATAGGGCTGATGGTATCGCCCTGTTTGACACCTCTTTGCACCTCGACTTCAATTAGCCTTTCATTCACTTGAATTTTTGTGGTGGTTGCCTCATACATCTTTCTCAAGAGATCGATAAGTTTCGGATGGATACCATTGATTGAGAGAGCGTTCCAAACCGCATTCCATTCAACTGAGTCAAATGCCTTTCGAAAATCGACCAGTGCAATGTGGATTGGCATTTTGTATTCATGACTTTTTCGGCCAGTTGTGTCAGGGCGTGAATGTGGTCGATAGTACTGTATCCTCCTGTGAATCCTGCTTGTGATGGATCCTCATTTGAATCGAGAAGTGGAGAGATTCTGTTCAAGATCGCTTTCGTTATCACCTTTTGCACAACCGAGAGTAAGGCGATAGGGCGGTAAATTCTTGAGGTAGTAAAATCCATGAGTCACGATGAGTCACCCGGAGTCACCCCGAGTTACTCCGGGTTACGCATGTTCACGGTTGGACCCAACAGGACTGTATATATAGCGTTAATTATTACATCGAAGTTTGAGGATACAATATAAATTAATCATTGATCTTTGCAGTCTCAACTGCTGCAGCGCCTCTCACAGAGCGAAGCGAGGAAAGACTCAGAGAAGGAACGGGCACGGATCGAGGAGACACGCAAGATACTCAATTTTTGGGTGGAATTTAGAGATCAAACATCGGAAATAGAATCTCCTTAATTCACCTGTTCTCTCATCTCTCTGCCCGGCGAGAGCTGTTGCGAAATCGTCTTTTCCGATGTGACATCATTAGTGGATTTCTGATTGAAAAATGGCTGAGCTCACCATGAACATTGATGTGCCAGGGATTATTTAACTCAAGGTAAATGAGGAAGGATCAGTAACGTGCTCATTGCTCAGAAATTGCAATAAAATATTTAAAAATTATTTGAGGTATCATATAAAAAGCTCAATCGGTGAGGTCTTCTTTATCGCTATCACTTGTCGAACTGACATAAAGTGTACATCTTCTCGGAAACTAGAATGAATTTGTCCCATTGTTGTTTGGGGAAAGAATTCTATTTTCTGTGTTCGTATTCGTGATGTCTCACTGGGTGATTGGAGCTATATCAGATCTCACCAGGAACATTGGTGTGCCATAAAGTTATCATATACGTCTAAATTTAGGGAAGGCCAATCATCCATCGGAATACGATTTGAAAAAAAAATCATACATTCTCTTTCCAATTTCCGCCCCACGGGTTTCCCTCGCTTTTTCCCTCAGTTTCCCTCGCCGATCAGAGCGACGAAAGAATGTGCTTAATGTAGAGAATATAATATCATTTGGTTTGGCCAAAATTGGTGTGTAGCGTACTGTGATGCTTAACCGTGTCTATATGTTGCGGTGTGTCGATCGTACTAGATGCTTTCGGTACGGTACATGGAAAAACAACAAAAAAAATTTGTTGGAAAAAATGACGAGTTCTGGAGAGTAAATGTTTCACCGCTATTCCTTATCTATACCCCAGCTGTAAAGGAGTGGAAAAGAAGATCCTTCTCAAATTTCAAAATTAGGACTATCAAAAACACCTGGCACATGGCAGTTTCGTTGCGGCCATTTATCGTTCTAATTTATATTCGGGACAATCGAGCCATCACTTAGAAGAAACACTAATAATTCACCTCGTTCCTAATACAATCGATATTATCCTCAAATATCGAGATTATGTATACCGTAACCTGTGAGGGATCGATCACTGTGGTTTGCAGTAACCATACAGTGTTCATTGATTTCTATCATCTGAGAGTTGTATTAACCGTGCCCAATAATGAGTTTTTTTGGAAAAGCTTCCATACACGGATATTTATTGCGTCTCCCCGGATCATCACAATATCTGCGGGGCAAACCTCTACCGTACTTAGCCTTGCATTGACATTATCCCAGATTAAAGTAATCTTACCGTAACCCTCAACTATCAATAGGTAATCAGGTCAACCGTAATCCCCTACCTACCTTGACTCCTCCGGCCTGTTCGGCTTTCTTTGTCTCCTCGAACAGCTCGAGTGCCTTCTTCTCCCCAACGGCCTCGGTGATCTTGACTACCGTATCCGAGACGCGCTCGCCAAAGGCCTGAGAAGGAAATCGATAATCAGAAGGATACTGTATCCCGAGAATGCGAACGATATTCAGAAGGATACTGTATCATCTTTTTTTGCGTTATGTTGCATATGTTCTATGAATTAATTGGCGGCAGTTTTCTCGCAAAATGATGTGATCATGAAACTCAAAACTTTCGGGTCAGCTAAGGATATTTTCTTATCGATACGAATCTACCGTATACCTTTGCGATCTGTTCTCCCAGCTCCTTGGGCGAGAGACCCTCCTGGAACTCGGTGGCCTGTAAAAGAGGTCATTTAGGAGAGATAGTGAAAACTCTCTCCATTCTGCCCGGCGAGATAGTGTGCAGAATGGAGAGAGTGGAAACCGAAACTTTGCACACATTACTGGCGATTGAGATGAGATAAATTTTGATATTTTTTTTTCATTAGAAGGGATTCTATGATTGCTCCTAGTGCTTGATAGTGTCTATAGGCGATTCTCGAAACCGGAATCCTTCGTGTATCCAAAACAATTTTCAATGCGAGCTCACATCAAATAACTACCATGGCGTGTTTAAGAAGTCAACTTTTCACAGTATATAAAACATTTCTTGATCACCTCGTCTTCTAGACTACTCCATCTTCTTTTCTGTCAACCCCTCCCCTCCCCTATTCCACTACCGTAATCTAATCTACCGTAACCCCTCACCAATAATCCCGCTAGTAATCCTCCATACCGTAACCCTATCTCCCATTGCTACCGTATCCCTCTCCTCACCAATAATCCGGCGAATGAATATCCTCCGTCCATCAACTCGGCGGGGTCCTTGGCGTGAGCGTGCGGGTCCTGGTTCCAGCGGCGCTTACGGTCCTCGCCGGTCCCGTCGCGCCAATGACCGCCTGTGATGAAAAAGGAATACGGTAAGACATGGAAGGAGTACGGTAAGAGATCGGGAACTCAGCGGAAAAGGGCGAGAAGCGCAATAGATACGGATATAGATGGGCATAAGATAAATTGTTCATTTTTTTCACTCCGTGCAAGGAACACAAACCCACTCTATATGAAAATCCTGAAACCGAAGTGCACCTTCCAATGCAGGCATTAAACCCAACGAGATAATAGATTTTGCTTTTTTGACAGTAGACATCTAGTGGCTATAGTCCAATTTCGAAACCGAAAACTGCTGGGTAGTGAAAACAATTTCTTTAAATCATTTTTCTCGCTGTACATCATCACTACTCAATTCACTCACCTCTTCCTCTATTGGCTCCTCCCCTCTGGGCGCCTCTCCATCCTCCCCTTCCTCCTCTTCCTCCACGATGACCTCCTCCTCCGGCCATAGCATCGTCGCCTGAGGGGATGGAATCATTGCGTCATTATTAGGCAATTAGGAAAGATTTCGACATTGTTTAATTATATCTGTGATTATATTAACCCTAGTCTAAACATAGAGCTGCATCGCTTTTGCAATGGAAATTCGGACTAGGGTAGTTCTCGCTTCGCGCATGCTCCATATTTCAACGAAGAACTTAAAATTAATCGTAATTGATGTCTTCATCCGAAAAAAAACCAAGCTGCGGACGATATCAATCAATTCGCGCTTCCATGACTACAGTAACCATTTTTCCCTATCTACCGTATTCCTACTTTCCCCTGACTACAGTATCCCTCCCCTCTCCTCACCTCCCTCTCCCAACTCCATCTCCTCGCCGGTCTCCAGTCTAGGCGCTCCACTCTGCTCGCTGCGCATCTTGTTCATCCATCTGCAAATATCAATAATTAATTTTGAAAAAAATTATTTGGGAAATAACTATTGATGAAGCATTTTTAAAAATCTCCTCGAATCAAAGGATAACATTAGTTTTTTTTTTTAAAGCGGACCGATTCCAAAAAGAAATCATTGGCCACGAAGTCGTCATACTTATAGGGGACTCGTGAAACATCATATCACCATTGTAACCGGGTCGAATATTTCTCTCTCTCTATTCAGCACACTCCCTCTGTCTAGCCAGCGAGAGTGTGCAGAATGGAGAGTGTGTACTATCTGCTCCGGCAGCCCTCCCATTGTACCTCCAAAATGAGACTGACCCTCCCCTGACTCCTCTTCCCCTTCCTCCTCCTCCTCTCGACTGCCAATTGCCCCTTCCACTGCCGCCCCTGCTGGTACTGCCAGAGGAGGGACCGACGCCGAATGCCTCCACCTGCAGTTTAATTAATTAAATATTCAAATAAATAATAATTCAAATAAACATAGATAGTTCTTCTGATATTGTGCGAGATCAACAATTGATTTTTTTTTCTGCTAAGATTCCGGAAGATGATCAACAATCTGATTAGAGCTGTGACTGAAATGTGAACCCGCATTGAACTCAGTATTGTTTTTTGAATGCACGAGAACTGCTAATGATATTTATTCTTGCCTGCACCCACAGGTAAAACTTGCAATTGAAACAACATGGTGGGATATCATCAAAGTATAATTTAATTAATATTATTAAATGAGCTTCCTCACCTCTCCCAGATCGGCCGTGTCTCCGAAGGGATCATCCGAGGGTGTGGGAGCAGACAGCTGCAATTATTTATTTAATTTTTTTTTTTATATGAAAAATCATTATCACATAACAGTTTCATATTCGTCACATCTTGGGATGAAAACTTGCCGAGTAATTGGATTGCCTTAGGCGTTTGGCTAATTGCCAATAATAATACTCGCCAGGCACTCGGCTGTTTCACTGGCCGCACATATCATGAACAATACTCTCCAGCCGATGATCCGGTCTTCGCTTTTTACCAACAACCTAATATTTTTGCCATGGTACTCAATCCATCGTGTACCACATGCTGGCTATCATTATCCACATCAATCGTAACCCTACCGTGCCCCACCACTATTCCTACCGTACTCCTACACCCTACCGTACCTCATTCATGTGTTTGCCCGCCTCGAGAGCAGCGGCGTTCTCCTCCAGCTGCGCTGCAGGCACAGTGTACGACTCGGCGCCGCGACGAACCTACAGTAATCAACGAGATTACGGTTACGTTTGGGTTACGGTAATCAACAGTATTCTTTAACCATGTAGAGAGGTGATTCCGGATCGAATACCGCTCTCTCTATTTTGCACATTTTTACGCGAGCACATCATTGGTCTCGAAATTATGACTGAAAATCACAAGGCACATACTAGTTTCACCACCACAAGATCTCGTGTCAAGATCAAGAGGAATAATGATCTTGAGTTTTATATTCCTCCAAAAATCTACCGGATATCTAGTGTACAACGTCGATTTAGTTTTCTATAAAACATCATTTTGCTCGGACAGATGTACTCAAAAGCAGAAAACCACAAATAACACACCTTTTCTCGCCTGTCTGTACGCCATCTTAGAATCGGTTCGAACCTGCAATCACAAAGCATATTTCACATTCCTCTCCTCATATGCTGTTGCCCCGCGATTCAGACAGAGGTAGTGCACATTTCACCGCAAAATACAAAGCGATTCCTTCCGATTCGTTGATTATACAGACTTTATTTCGATCAATTCAATACTTCTTTTTTTTAAAAATAAAATATTGCGACCGTGGCAACCATTTCTACTTGAATTTGCAACATAACAGATATATTTGCGAAAGGAAAACAATCAAAAAAAACAATTTATTTGTGGAGAAAACACATCAAACTTGTAAAACATATTACTTATGATTAACTTATGATTACCGTAAATTGACCGTACATATAACAGATAAACTGGGTGGAAAACATCAACAGTTGATTCAACATTTCACAGATATCACTGGGTTTGGGATGGGATGGGGAGGGGGCTACCGTACTCCTCTACTACCGTATCACTCCATTTCCGTGCCCTCAGGGCTCTCCTCCTCCTCAGTGTAGTCCAATTCCTCTCCGCCCTCAGGCGAAGGTGTCGCCTCCCCCTCCTCCTGACACGATTATCGATTAGGATTACGGATTGCTCGATCAGAATGTATTTATAGTTATATATAGGAGAATATATAGGAGAAATCTCGCAACGAACAGTTCAAATAGCGCCTTTGCTCTTATAATTTATCATTGAAACACCTAAACTGCAGGACACCTCAGCTTCAACGAATAGGCACATATACTCACCTACGATTCCCCTTGATCTGCTCGCGTAACCATAATCCTATAGTGTTAATTTATCGATAAGTCTTATCGTACCCCTTCCTTTCGTCACGACTATCGATTCTGATCGACCGTATACCTTGTTGCCCTCCTGCAGCTCCTTCTTCTTCGTCTCGAGCAGCTGCTGCAGCTCATCCAGACCCGTGCTCACGTCCACGTCCTTCGGGGCCTCAAATCGACTACAGTAATCCCTGGCTACAGTTCCCGATTGCCTATCGACAACTGCCTTTTTTTCTCGGTTAGAGTACTGTAAGATGCTAGCATACCTTGTTCCTCCTTCTCGCTTTGATCGTCTTGCGGAACTGAGCCTTGCTCTCTTCGAAGATCGATGCCTGCGAGAACAGGGCAATAACTACCGTAATCCCCGAGCTACCGTAATCGACTAACTACAGTAATGCTCGAGCTACATCATCCACTATTGAAATCATTTCGCGGATTTACTCTCTATTCTGCACCCGCCTGATCAGGAAGTGTGTAGAATGGAGAGAGCTTTCCAAAGGTCATTTGTATACACAAACTACAGTAACCCTCTACTGTAACCCGTCTACCGTACCTTCACCGCCGGTTCGACATCGACGTCCGACTTGAAGAGCAGAATGAAGACGCCACCGGGTGTGCGACGACGCGACCCATCCGCCACCTGAGAGAGAAAGAGACCATACCGTAATCCCCGATGATCGATAGATAGATACAACTACCGAATGTATATCCAGTTACCGACTGTAATTTGTTGATATACCATAGCTATGTACATATAATGAGGTAGATAATTTGAATTTCTCTTCTATTAAAAAAATAATATCTCAAAATACCGGCATATGTCAGTTTCACTGTGATCCTTAATCCTTAAAATTTTCTTTGAACAATCCTGCTCTACGCACCGGTTTATACATCATTTACCTCTACCCTTATGATGGCACATAAATATTCTCAAATATCACTATTATATCTACCGAAACCGTCGATCGATCAATATGCGCGGTACACAGTGACCATACAATGTTCCCTGATTAATTAGCCCTCATGATCTAATGGGATATTCCCTTTATAATGAAGTATATTGGTAAAGAGGCATCGACCAAACATCGTGAACAACACTTTTGCACTTATAATACAATTCACATTTGAAACACCGAGCCACACAGATCATGCGCTTCGTCTAAACATCACAATACTCGCGGGGCTAACCTCTGCCCCACTTATCCCTGCATCGCGCTTATCCCAACGCTCAATGATCCTCCCGTGATCCTCAAATATCGATCGATAATCAGATCTACCGTACCTTGACTCCTCCTGCCTGTTCGGCCTTCTTGGTCTCCTCAAACAGCTCAAGTGCCTTCTTCTCCCCCACGGCCTCGGTGATCTTGACTACCGTATCCGAAACGCGCTCGCCAAATGCCTGAGAAGAAAATCGATAATAAAAAAGATACTGAATCATTAGAAGGCGATCGATAATGTATCATTTTGTCTTTATCACCTTATGTAGTCATTATTTGCGAATTTTCGGTTCGGACAAATCGCTTAGTTTCAGTTTCATACAACATCATGCGATCAAGAAACTACCAAATACCGGGTAGGTTAAGAGATTTATTGATCAATGAAAACGCAGTATAAAGCTACAGTATACCTTAATTATCTTAAGGGGAGAAAGGGAGCTACACTGAAAACAGTTTTAATCGACTACCGCAATGATAAATCGATACGAGGCTACAGTATAAATCAATCTATAACAATCTACCGTATACCTTGGCGATCTGCTCTCCCAGCTCCTTAGGCGAGAGACCCTCCTGGAACTCGGTGGCCTGCAAATAAGCCAACATTTACTAGAGATCGCTCTGGTTTGAATCTTTTTCTCCATTCTGCACACTCTCTCGTCTATCTGTCTGGAGAGATAGTGTGCAGAATAGAGAAATAAAAAAAAACTGCATCCACATGATGATTGCCACAAGATCCAGATTGATTTTATTGCATGCAAAACGTCCAACGAATTGCGCATAGTGCGCGATAGTTTCTATAGACCACTCGCGAAATTGAAAGCCTCCTAGTATCTACAACAACTTTCAATGCGTATTGACATAAGACTTTCTGAGAAAAACGACTTACTTGTTCAGAGTTCCGGTATTGGCGAAAAATAGAATCCTCTCATATTTTGGCTATAAATAGTGCTCGGTGAGTGGAGTAGGGGTATAATTTTTATGGATTTTTTCTGAATTTTTTTGCCTCAGGGCATGAGTAATGGGGTGATGACGTCATCAACCAAAATCGGTAAATCGAATCCAATCGATTTGGGAGTGGGTTCTATGGACTCCTCGTGGAATTCTAAGACTCTTTTACTTTCGGACATTTTTTGATCCCCCTCCTTGGAAATTTGAAAATCGATAAAAAACGAAAATTTTGTCAGATTTTATCCGATTTAACTGGATCACTTCTCTAAAGGTACAATTTTTTATTCGCTTAATCGGTAGCAAATGTAATGAGACACCTTCTATTAAAAAAAATAATTTAATTTTTGTACACTATTTGTTAACGGGGAGGGGGAAGCGCCCGGGTGAATTGTGGTGTGCTACAGTATGCCGGGAGTGTTTTATCAATTTTGTTTTACGTGCTGCTAGAGATGAAATTAATTCAGATTTATGATTTTCTCAACGTTTTCATATGGTAGAGCACAATAACAAGTGATTAGAAATAGAAAACAAAAATTTCGAAAATTTTCGTGATTTTCAGTTAATTTCTCTATTGTAAGGTGTGTGGATTCAACCAATGTCTAGAATCTTCCAATAAATTCATTACATTTGCTACCGATTAAGCGAAAAAAAAAATTTTACCTTTAGAGAAGTGATCCAGTTAAATCTGATAAAATCTGACAAAATTTTCGTTTTTATCGATTTTCAAATTTCCAAGGGGGGATCAAAAAATGTCCGAAAGTAAAAGAGTCTTAGAATTTCACGAGGAATCCATAGAACCCACTCCCAAAACGATTGGATTCGATTCACCGATTTTGGTTGATGACGTCATCACCCCCCATTACTCATGCCCTGAGGCAAAAAAAAATTCAGAAAAAATCCAAAAAAATTATCCCCCTACCACTCACCGAGCACTATTTATAGCCAAAATATGAGAGGATTCCATTTTTCGCCAATACCGCAAGTATCTCGAAAATCTCAGATAGTCTGTCATAAAGTCATCACCTCGCTTACTTAGTCTGCATATTAAAGCAGAAATGTGATCTACCGAGAATGGTCAGTTATCCATGGATTGCCGTCCCCTACCGTAACCCATCCCTATTGATCTACCCTAATCCCTCACCAATAATCCGGCGAGTGAATATCCTCCGTCCATCAACTCGGCGGGGTCCTTCGCGTGAGCGTGCGGGTCCTGGTTCCAGCGGCGCTTGCGGTCCTCGCCGGTCCCGTCGCGCCAATGACCGCCTGCGATGAGAGAGGAGTACGGTAAGAGATCAGGAACTCAGCTCGAAACAGAGATCCTCGGTGACAAAAATATAATATATTTGCAAAAACTAAGAGCCCATGTCATCGCGCCTTCTTCACTCTCTCATTACTCTGGGAATCACAGCAAAAATGATATTTCAAGCCGTTTCCTGTGTAAAAAAAATGTTCGTTTTTTTTAATTTTTAAAAATAATTTCAAATACCACCGCGCAAATGAGAAGCTAAATGAGAAGCTCGCTTCTCGCGAGATGCTTCATCATTGTCATTGGCTCACCCCTTTCTCTTGGCAATATTTTCCAATCATCTTCTATCCAGACCTGGCGTCATTATGTTTCACTCGATCATTAAATCCCTCACCTCTTCCTCTATTGGCACCTCCCCTCTGAGCGCCCCTCCATCCTCCCCTGCCTCTTCCTCCACGTTGACCTCCTCCTCCGGCCATTGCATCGTCGCCTGCGGGGACGGAATCGTTGCGTCATTATTAGGATATGAGGAGGAATTTCGTCATTGATGGGTAGCGTATGTTAGTACGCTCTCCATTCTATACAGTCTCATCTGTCCAGAGAAACAATAGAGTGTGCAGAATGGAGAGCTACGATTCGATCTGGCAATACTAATGTCTGATATTGCATGAAATCTACGCAAAACATATCGCTCGTTTTTCTTCTTCTTTTGTATCGGATACAAACAACGCCTTTGCATAGGCAACCAAAAATTCTTACAAGGGCAGTTCTCGCTTCACCGATGCTGTAAATTTCGTTAATGAGAACAAAAACAGTAGCAAACACGGGGGAATGAGAGAAAGAAATTATAAATATTCGCTCTTTGTTTATCTCATTGCCTATCTGACACATCCAGACTACAGTACTCTAACTCCCCCTGACTACAGTACCCCTCCCCTCTCCTCACCTCTCTCTCCTAACTCCATCTCCTCTCCGGTCTCCAGTCTGGGCGCTCCACTCTGCTCGCTGCGTATCTTGTTCATCCAACTGCAATTATCACTGAATATTTATATATTTATATTAAATTAGTTGAAATATTCAAATGAAATAAGACATCTTCTAGGACCCGTACTGGGTCATACACAATTCGACATATTAGTATTCAAGATGCCACGAGCGTATCACCGTCTTCGGCTCCTTTGAATTATACGCCAACGGTGAAACATCAAAACTGGAGGGGCATCTTTCAACTTATTTTCGAACTTTACAACCAATAAAAACAAGACCTCACTGACCCCCTCTAACTTGCTCCACATTATTGTAACAATTCACTATTGTCACCGGGTCGAATATTTCTCTATTCTGCACTCCTTCTGCCTGGCCAGCGAGAGAGTGTGCAAAATGGAGAGAGGTATCATCTGATCCGGCAACCCTTCCATTGTACCTCCAAAATGTGACTGACCCTCCCCTGACTCCTCTTCCCCTTCCTCCTCTCGACTGCCAATTGCCCCTTCCACTGCCGCCCCTGCTGGTACTGCCAGAGGAGGGACCGACGCCGAATGCCTCCACCTGCAATTAATTAATTAATTAATTAAATATTCAAATAAATAATAATTCAAATAAACATAGATAGTTCTTCTGATATTGTGCGAGATTAACAATTGATTTTTTTTTACAAAGATTCCGGAAGATGATCAACAATCGCCAGACAAATCTGATTAGAGCTGTGACTGAAATGTGAACCCGCATTGAACTCAGTATTGTTTTTTGAATGCACGATAACTGCTAATGATATTATTCTTGCCTGCACCCACAGGTAAAACTTGCAATTGAAACAACAACTTGCTTGGATATCAACAAAGTATAATTTAAATTAATATTATTAAATGTGCTCCCTCACCTCTCCCAGATCGGCCGTGTCTCCGAAGGGATCATCCGAGGGCGTGGGAGCAGACAGCTGCAATTATTTATTTAATTAATTATTTTTATATGAAAAATCATTATCCAATCCTATCCGTCAAACACTTTCACTCCCCCTTCTCCCTATCTTTTATCTTGGGCGCACACAACTGTAATTACTTAATGGCGAGTTGCGAGCCAAACTACATTTTATTTATCGAATCTAATCTCGTAAATCTGCCTGTCACATAACAGTTTCATCTTCGTCACATCTTGGGATGAAAACTTGCCGAGTAATTGGATTGCCTTAGGCGTTTGGCTAATTGCCAATAATAATACTCGCCAGGCACTCGGCTGTTTCACTGGCCGCACAAATAATGAACGATAATCTCCAGCCGATACTTCTGTCTTCCGTTTTTTCCAACAACCTAATATCTTTGCCATGGTACTCAATCCATCGTGTACCCCATGCAGGCTATCATTCTCCATATTCACCGTAATCCTACCGTACCACACCACTGATTCTACCGTACCTCCTCCATGTGTTTGCCCGCCTCGAGTGCGGCTGCGTTCTCCTCCAGCTGCGCTGCAGGCACCGTGTACGACTCGGCGCCGCGACGAACCTACAGTAATCAACGAGATTACGGTATATTGGGTTACGGTAATAAACAGTAATCCTCCACCGCATATGGAAACCTGCAGTAAACTTCAGCGCAATAAGAAAATTTCATAGACACTAACAAGAAGGGAAAGGTGGATTAAGAACTCCCTTCAAAAGTAGATAAAATGCTCAGAATCATCCGGCACAAGACGGTTTCGTTGTGGCCTTTTCAGGAGTGAACTTCTCTTCGACCAATCGGTCGTCGATCGAATATGGGTACAAAAATAAATCGAATATTCGAGCCTATTCGCACATTGAAAGTCAATAACACGAAGACTACGGATGCCCAGATACCACCGTGCAGTTCCGAGAATCTACCGAAACCCAGACTACCGTATACCTTTACGAAGGTGCTTCCTCCGCTCTTCCGGTAGTCGTTCATGTCCATGATGTTACTGCGCATCGTCAGCTCCTCCTCCTGCACCACGTCCGCCCACACGTTGCGACCGGAGCCTGCAAGTAGAAGTAGGGTACCGTAACCCGGACGCTATAGAAAGCTGACTTTTATATTTCGTCTACTAGCGCTTCGTTTTGCAATACGGTTTCATTTCCGTTTCAGCTCTCTCCATTATGCACACTGTTTCGCCTGTAACAGATACGAGGTCGTGTGCAGAATGTAGAGAGCTGAAAACTAAAATAGCGCCATGATTTGTTAGAAAAAACCGGAGGGCATGGTCATGCTATTAGATTGATGGAGAACGAGTAAAGACAAATATATTAAGGGAACGAATCATTTGCGTGAGATGTTTGGACTATGAAACACCAAAGTACCGGGAGCGTTATCAGGAAGTATACCAGTTCTATTAATTCAATAATCATGCTACCGAACTCTTCTTCAATCTGCTATTATCTACAGTATCCTTTTCATTCTACCGTTTCTCATCCAATAATAAGCTACCGTACCCTTCTTATTCGCTGCAGAAGTCGGTCTGGCTCCGCCCACCACTCTCTCCTCATCGTCATCTTCGTTGCGCTTCACGCGCTTCGTCGGACCCTCGTCGTCAGAGGAATCGTCTGAAGAATCGATCGATAATTGAAGGGATACGGTAGTCAAAAAATAACGAAATCAATATTGCACACTATCTAGATTACATCAAGAAAGGGTTTAGTATCTAGAGCACATCATTGATCTCGAAATTATGACTGAAATACCAAGGTACATACTAGTTTCACCGCCACAAGATCTCGTCCCAAGATCAAGAGGAATAAGTGTTGCATTTTCCGTGAGAGACAAAAAAAGCATCCTCCAAAAAAATTTCAAAATCCTACAAAAATCTACCGGATCTCTAGTGTACTATGTCTATTTGGTTTTCTATAAAACATCGGGGCTTCTTTACTTTAGGGGATAAGCTCCGCCCACTTTTAGTCGTAGCCCAACACTATGCTGGAAAATGATGACAATTAGTCTCCTTAGCGTTAGCAAACAAAGCCTAAGCCTTAGCAGCCTTAGCAAACGAAAAATGATGACAAATACATTCTTAGACAAGTCTTATGAAAGGGGGCGGAGCTTGTTCCCTAAAGTAAAGTGCGAATGAAAGAATTATCACCAATGCTCGGGCAGATCAACTCAAAAAGCGCCTTTGAAATAGAAAATCACAAAGCACACACCTTTTCTCGCCTGTCTGTACGCCATCTTGGAAGCGGTTAGAACCTGCAATCACATATTTCACATTCCTCTCCTCATAGGCGGTTGCACCGCGATTCAGACAGAGGTAGTGCACATTTCACCGCAAAATACAAAGCGATTTCTTTCGATTCGATGGATCTATACGTACAGACTTTATCTCGATTCGATTACAATCTTCATTTCGAAATATTGAAACTTCTACTTGGATAAAACAACTCAACAGACAAATTAGCGAGAGAAAACAAACATTAAAGACCGATCGATACCCGTTCGATACAGTAATACAAGAGGGATGGGAGAAAAAGATCATTTGTCGATTGCCACTCGGCGTGCGGCTACCGTACTCCTCCTCATCCCTTGTTGTGCATGTTGCCCCATCCGCGTCGATGCGTGTCCTTGTACTCGTCCCATCGCAATTTCGCCGATCGTCTAAAATCAAATTTTTTTAAAACGAAAAATTAAAATATTTGAAAAATCTGACTTTCATACATTCTCGTGACATCTGAGTCAGACATTTGACCAAAAATTTTGAACTAGAGACTCGGCAATATGCTCAAAAGATGCGCAAGGGCTCGCTGATTAAGAATAACCACTTATTGAGCCCCACTATAGGAGTACCAAATATAGATAAGGCCACATTTATCAAAATATATTCATTTTTGACATTTTTCAAACGGGGCCGTTCTGACTCCGGAATAGGTTTAAAAGATGCGCCCAGGTTTGCTGATCAATAATCATTACCCTTTGAGCCCCACTATGGGGGTGCATAATTTAGATTGAGCCCATTTTATGTGTTCTCAGATGACACCAAGAATGTATGCTAACTTTTCTATACTCAGGTTTTGCCGCGCCGCAGTCGCGCCACTTTCACGAAGCTGCGCAGCCACCCTCTCCTCTTTTCACGTGCTCTCTCACCTAGGCGAGAGAGTGTGTGAAAAGCAGAGAGGGCGTCTGCGCGACTGCAGCGCGGCAAAGCCCGAGTACAGTGCCGCAATTTCAGACAAACTATTGGCGCGAGTTCAAAATTCAAAAGCTACCGTATACCTCTCATCGTCCCTTCCGTCGTCTTCGTTCTCGCTGTCCGACAGTCGATTCTCCGGCTCCTTCGAAGTGCCGGAACCGCCCGGGCTGCAAAGAAGGGGATTCATTTCCACACTAGTCGGATCGAAGCTTCGACGATCGTATTTTTTTTTGAGACATCAATATTGGTGACAAATCACACCCATAAAAAATTACTACTAGTAGATAAACCCTCGAGGTTATTTCAAGTCCAGAGATTTTCGTACAGCACCAATGAATAGTCGTCATGGTCGATACACAAATACACCAAGAAAGAAGCTTTCACATAAAGATGAATAGTCTTGTTGCGCAATCTTCAGCTTTCTCCATTTTGCACACTCTTTCTATTGCACGGCCCGTTAACCCCTTGAAAAAGGTCCACTCCCGCAACCGCGACGCGTGCCCTCTGGTGTCAAGTGGTGCGCTGCATCATTCTGTGATTTGTACCAACTACCAACTGATTTTATTTACTTAATCGCCTTTTTAGGTGGTTTTAGATTTTTCATTAATTAATGAAATGTTCTGTTGTTTCATACTGAGCGTAACTTGGTATGCGCTTCCTTACTGCATGTACTCATCCGTTCATTTAACCCCAATTCTTTCAAGTTCTGCCGGTAGCGAGCTTTCTGAATTACTCGATTTTCAATTCTTCACTCGCCCATTTCGACAATTACACTCATTTATTTTTTCTATCTGTTGATCAACTGCCTAATATTGACCGTAACTTATTGGTACATCTCGGTAAGAATGCATAAGAAGCCTGTTCATCAGCGGAGAACTATTTTCCTTGGTGGTAGCGCCCTTGAAAGTCTCGCGGTCCAGTAAATGTCAATTCGTGTTTTTTTTGTGTTTGTCAAGTTGTTAATTGCTATTTTGCATATTTATTTGTTCTTTAGCAATTTAAATTATTATTTCAGATGGGTGGTAGCAGCAAGAGACGCAATTCGTCTCGATTGAGCGCCACGCAGAGAAAAAAGTGGGTCCATGATTAAATCAATAAAAGAAGTATTTTTATGAATACTGGATAGTTTCGGGATCGGATTTTTTTAAAACTCTTCTCTGTTCGTTAAAGTTTCTCGTCTTTTTGGCCTGCGAATGTGATGAATATAAATAGTCGTAACAATGAATTATGGAATGAACGATAAACGAAGGAGCGTGTTAATTTGGGTTGAAGCACAAACGCTATGTTTATTGCTATTCAATAATTATTCGTGTGCTTCAGAATCGTCCTCGCCGATTGATTGGACTTAGCGGCTTGGAAGAAGCCGCCGCACAAGGCGGAACGTGAGTCTCTTGTTGATCATTTCGATTCGGTAGATCACGTGAAGAATACGGTACAAAAATACTAATTTATTATTTTCCAGACTCCTGGTGTCTTGCCTCTTTCCATCCTTCCTGCCTCCCTTCCCCTCCTTCATTTATTTCTTGTTCATTGTTGTTGCTTTAGCTATTCAATTGTAAATACATGTATATTGCAAATCCTCTCCCTCACTCCCCTCTCCCTTCATCGTGTATTTTTTGTTCAGTTGTTGCTGCAGTTTTAGACGTTCAATTGTAAATATATGTATATTTAAAATAATAAATATTAATTTTGATTAAAAAAGGCCATACACATTTAAAAATATTAATTAAATAATTTAAATGAAATAAATAAAGATTTTAATTGAAAAAAAGGCGAATTGAAAGTGTGACCCAAAGAAATCGCGCGCCCCGACGAGAACGACGCGTGCGTTGCGGCTCCGGCCCTGCACTGGTCAACGGGCCGTGCTATTGTCTAATGTGCGATAAGAGTGTGCAGAATGGAGAGAGCTAGCTTCTCATCCGGCTACAGTAACCTCAACTCGTCCATTCCATCTATCGTACTACTGGTACCAACGGAGCCAACGGCAAAATTGGTACCAACACCAGGACCAGCCCCTCCCCCACTTACCCGTTCTCTCCCCACGCTCCACTGGCCATCTTCTGGTCGTACCACTCGTCCACTGACATCACTGGGATCGCCGGGTACCCGAGACCGTAGACTGCCTGACAAGGAATTATTAATAAGTATTTTCATTATTTGTAAAAGGAAATATATATATATATTTTTAATATTTTGAAAAGATCCCATGAGAGGTCGGTCGGTAAAAACCACGCATAAGTCCAGCGAACATTCCGCACGTTTGCTGATTCCGAATAAAAGCAGCAGGAATTTTAGGCCGACTGGTGATCCGGCTCCCGGCACCCCGAGGTTTCATTGTCGCTGCATCTTGGGAGGAACTCTCGTCGATCAATCTCCTCTTCTGTTGCTGAACCAATCACACTACTTATTCTTGGTGCGAGCATCCCATCAGGGCATGCTAGCTATAAAAAAAAATACAGACAACAGATGCAAACTTCAAATTTACAGCAATGATAATTTGGCTTTCAACAAATCAACGCCTAAACTTCTAGATATAATATCAACCGCGCGACCTTATCTTGACGGGAAACAGGACCAATGAATCCATATTATTTTATATTTTATTATTATTTCTCACCTTCTGTGCCTTATCGCGAGTGATGATGAATGGCTTGCGGGCGGGGCCTCGTTCTGCAATTATTCACTTTTCAGTATATTTACTGCACCACTCAAATTAATAGTCTGTGATCCAACTAGCAAAAAATATGTTATTTTTTCCTAGATTCCACAACATCAACAAAGGCTTCACTCCACCCGGCTCTATGAAATACTGGTGAAACCGGCACCCGCCAGAATTACGTGGTTTGCTAATTTCGACTTCTATCCGTGCACAGAGAAGCTCTTTCCACTTTTGAAGAAGATTGGATGAAACTCAGACTCGCCTGTTTTGGGTGGCTCGGTCAGGCCGGCTGCAGCGCGCGCCGCCATCATCTGCAGCATCGGCAGCTCGGCTGCAAATACAGGAATTTAGGAGCTAAGGCGGGATCCGGTTTCTGACGTTCCCTAACCATTAAAAAAACGCGGTGAATATTGCTATAATCATGGGCATTGGCAGAATTAACCAAACAATAGGCAATGATTATATTACGAGCAGCACTGGTGAGGGGTAGGCTTCGATTTCGGAGGAGCCCCGACGTTTGGGAGGCATGTTTTGCCTCGGGCTAAGGAAGGGCTAACCGACGGATTTCGGGGCAGCCCGACCCTCTTTTTCTCGAAAATTTCGGAGCAGCCCGGACCATTCACCCTTTTGAGCTCACCAGTGACAAGCAGGCGAGGCTTGGTTTCAAGCACTCGTCAACAACACTCTGAACTGTTCGCTATTGCTATACTACGGGCTCCCATTGGATTAAATTATATTTAAAATATAATACATTTAATAAAATATATATTCTTTTCAGTGGTGAGCGACCCCACCGATATCGTTGGGTACCCCCGCTTTTGGAACTCTCCTAACCTTCGAACCCTCGAAAAATCGCGAAAATTACATGTTCGAGGCGTGAAATTAGATTGAATATTTAAAATAAGCGATGGAATTAAGAAAAGAATAAGAATGCACGAGAAATAGCGTTGAAATTGACACGGTGTGACGCCTTGACCGCCCGCGAAAAAAGGCATCACAAACGTGCGCAGAAATGTAGAGCGGGAAAATTCAAACAGTTGTTCTACCGTGATTTTTTCGTGAAAAAATGCAATCAAGCTAATCCGTGCAAGACTAACGAAATCACCCCCCCCCCCCCCCCCTCGCCTCTTGATACTGAAAATCAGGCAACAGGCAAATTATACCGTAGCATCACGTAACTTTTCGGTGCTCTCACAGCGAATTGAAGGGCTACTGTAGTGTTTTTTTCAAATATTTTTACCGCGCCAAGACGCCATTTGCTCGCCAAATTAAAATTTACGGTAGTTTTGCGGACGAAAAAAAGTGACCGGTCATTTTTGTGTGGTTTGTCACACCGTGATTGAGCGTGATTATCATGGCTACAGTAAGATACGATGTAACCGATCATGTAGTGATTTTATTACTGTAATATTTAAATAATATTTTTAAATAACAAAAAATTAATTTTGCGGGGTCCTAGCGTTAGTCAAAATATGCATTGTCAACTGTTTTATCATGAAGTGTGTTTATTACCGTATAATATTAAAATATTATTTTTAAATGATAAAATTTTAAATTTGCGGGGTCCTAGCGTTATTCAGCTCGCAGAGTAGATATGTTTTAAAAAAAGAAGTAAAAAAGTTATTGAAAATTGACCAAGTTATCACCATCCCCGATTTGTCACCGACGCCAATTGGCGAAATTACCAAAATCGGTGACAAATAGGGGATGGTGATATCTTGGTCAATTTTCAATAACTTTTTGACTTTTTTTTTTTAAACATATCTACTCTGCGAGCTGAATAACGCTAGGATGTCTAAGAGGACGCTGTTTCGATCAGTGCACTCGTTAACGAAAATTATAGCACAGCAGATCCTGTATTTTGCTCGTTTTGTGCGATCGTGAGCCATAATGGATCACTCAATCTAGACGATTGAAATAGTTTCATCTAGCTATGGGGGTACTGTAACACGGTAGGACCCCGCTTTGGCCGCTAATTAGTTGGTTTATGAAATATGGGTCATCCAAAGTGGAAAAAACGCGTTTTTTCGGAATATTCTTAGACATGTTCTGAGTAGGTAGATAATCCAATCTGGATTACGTAAACCATTTTTGATTCCCAGCAGACTAGGGAATAGTGCTAGGACCCCGCTTTTGGCTGTATTACTCGTGGTGTCATTTTATTAGATCCCAAATGTGATGAAATAGCATCGGTGACAGACGTTGGAATATTGATCTGGGGCATAAGAAAAGTGATTTATATTGGAGTAATGAGTAGTAATGCTCGATTATCATTGAAACATTTTCAAAGAAAATGAAAAAAAGTTAATTGAAGTGATGAGAAGTATTGATACATGATGTTCTCCACTGTGGATTTCTCCTTCAAGAATATTCATCTTAACATATTCGTCTGGCAAATAGTTCAGACTTGTAGACGTCTCGGTAGCACGTCTAGAAATTCGTATAAAGAATACTCAGCTGTGGCTAACTACAGTATTCTCTCCAATCCCCACCAGAGTTATGGCTATTGGGCAATCAGGGATGCCGAAACATGATATCATTATCGGATTTTAACTACAACAAAAAAGATATTTGATCGAGTATTAGCTTATCTTCCTTAGGCCCGTCTGAAATGGCGATTCCTTCCATAAATACTTTCACTATTTTCTGTTATACGTTGAACTCGAGAAGTCCAAGAATGAATATCATACCACGATTACATTCGCGTATGTGGTTAAGCTATTTCGCCACATATTTTTGATATTTCTGGTAAGATCAGTTTAAGAATTTCGAGCTTACATTTAAATTATATGAGGCCGTTTGCGTTAGGGTCAACAGAGTCGGGAACAGGTAAAACATGACATACACTCAAAAGTTGGCGTAAGGGGTAACTTTCTATTCTGAATCGATTGGTGAAGCTCGATTCTCGATCTGAGCCTTCTGAATCCCGGTACGACGTGACGTCAATTTGGCCAAAATTTGTTTCTGCGATAAAAACTGGTCCGGAAAGGGAAAAATTGGCAGGAATTCCGCGTTCCCGACCAGAATTTAATTCTCTACAAAATGAAACTTTGGGCGAGGCTCTATCTTTTTTGTTTTCGAGAAAAGGTCGATTTTTGACACAGGAAGTTGTGCACGAAAACACAATAACAGTAGAAAGAGCAGACTCTGATCATTTTGGTATATGGGGTGAAGGATTCTACCCCTGCAAAAGTGGTTTTACATCGCTTTTAGTGAAGCCAAGTCGCGTTTTTTTTAAAAGGTTTTTTTTCTTTTTTGTTTCGTCTTTTCATGACCTGACATATAAAAATTCGGTTCCTACAAGCGAAAATACGCCAGAAACTCCTATAGTCATGTATTTTTTTTTTGAAAATATGACTTTTTCGACCCAGACGTCGTCGCCGAGATGGAATCTGGGGTCAAAAAAATCTTTTCCTCAGAATCGCCTGACAATAGGAGTTTCTGGCGTGTTTTCGCTCGTAGAAACCGAATTTTTATATGCAAGATCCTGAAAAGACGAAACAAAAAAGTTATAATTGTAAAACCTCAAAAAAACGCGACTTGGCGTCGCTAAAAGCGATGTAAAACCATTTTTGCAGGGGTAGAATCCTTATACCACCCCATATACCAAAATGATCAGGAGAGTCTGCTCTTTCTACTGTTAGTGGGTTTTCGTGCACAACTTCCTGTGTAAAAAAATCGACTTTTTCTCGAAAACGAAAAGATAGATTCTCGTCCAAAGTTTCATTTTTGTAGAGAATTAAATTCTGGTCGGGTTTTCGGCAAATTGCGTCCATACCGAACCAGTTTTTATCGGATAAACTTTTTTTTTTGTTGGCCAAATTGACGTCGTACCGCATCGGGATTCAGAAGGCTCAGATCGAAAATCGAGCTTCACCAATCGATTCAGAATCGAAAGTTACCCTTACGACTAACTGTTGAACCTAGGCCATGTTTTACCTGTTCCAGACCCCTGTTGTGGCCTCGTTGATCCTACCGCAAACGGCCTCATATACATTTTAGACCATTTTGATATATCTAAATCTGTAATTGTCCACAATTCTTAAATATGAAATGACCAAGTCTCTAAAAAGAGCTGAAATACTATTGTATTGAGATACACTATTTATTTCGTCCTTAGTGAGCGAAGCGAGCTAGGAAATTTTTTAAAATTTTTACCAGTCGGACCCCGCTTTTGAGACTTCTGGACCCCCGCTAATCCAAAAATCGGGGAGGAGTGCACACCACTGATTCTTTTAAATATAACGATTGAAACTGACATTCGATCGAGTCCAGCTCGCCCAGCGCCCTGTAGGCGTAGTACCGGAGTTGTGCGAGTAGAAGGTCTCGCTGAAACACATATCATGAGCTGATCAACACAAAATCACCGCTTCTGAAAGCTTCAATACCTCACAAAACACAGAGCCACCTACTTTTACTACTATTTAAAAATAGCCACCTAATTTTAAAGTACTCACCAAGTTGAAATAATTTAATTACATCGTGAAACTCAAAAACCACTTCCCAAGATCTCAATTTGCCTACAGGGTGCGTCATAATTATAGTTACTTTTTTCGAAGGCAATTTATTTGGCTGAAATCAACAGCTATGTTTTGATGTTCATAGTAGTTTCTAGTGAAGGTATGTACATCCTAAAAATTGACATGGGTTGACTATCCATTGATTTCGTCACTTCTGGTAACGATCGGAAGTGTACTTTGATGGAGGTGTGAAGTCCGTAGCAGAATTACTAGTTTGGACTAGGGCTACTGCAAAGCTAGTCATGTTTCAACTCTCGAACTAGTAACATAGTAAGGTCGTCCATACATCTATAGAATTACACCGAGAAAGATATAATTGATTGTATGTTCGCTTACCACTAATTAATTGTCCGAAGCCCTTCGGAAAGGCTCTACACAAGGAATTCTCTATTCAAATGACATACTTGTCCATTCTCTCACAGACAATCATGAGGGCGATCCATGCCAACACATTAGCATTAGGGCATGATAACCTCACTATATGTGTTATTGGATGGCATCAAATAGCGCTCGGTTTCCTTCACAATTTGAAATTAACATTTGTTTTCGATTTTCAGTTTTTCGTGATTTATCTTTTACGCATAGAGTCTAGCTGTTAAAATAGATGGTCTAATTAGAGAAGAGATTATCAAGTTTACTAAGCATGACTCTGAATATTGAAGATATGTGGCCTGATCAAACAAATATTTTTTCGATCAAAAAATTAAAGTCGCGGACTTGCGAATCTGCTCACAACTTCGATGAGCCAATTTTCGTCGATTTTTGGTCTGACCACCTTCTAATTTTTTGTGCATGAAATACTCCTAGGGAACATTGCTGATGCGAGGTTTCAAAGATCTGATGTTATTCGAAGCCAGAATAATAGTCTCCGATTATCACTAAAATGCGTGTGTGTAGGGTCATCTTTCTGGATTCGTCACGTTCTATGGGAGTGAAGCTCGAGAGAGATCTTTCTATCCTCAATTGCACATGACCTCATTATTATAATAGTATGGCCTATTAAGCCCATGGATTATCGGTTTGAAAGTACCATGTTCACAACCAAGTGTATCAGTGACGCAACACTCAAAAACAATGAAAGGTCAGATACAAAAAATCTAATTAAAACGAGGATTAACCAGATCTCTTGAAACCCCGAATAGTTATAGTATGTGGAACTCTCAACAATACTAAGAACTCAAAACTTCGTTGTATCTATTAGGATTCGAGATTTAATATTTTGAAATTTAGTAGCCATAATTAAGGCGCACCCTGTAATTCAATCTATGACACAAAATAGATCAAAATAGCAGAAATAATTTATCTGCGCACCGAATCTACCGTATACCTGTGCCGAGTCATCTTCCGGATTTATCTGTCGCTGTCTTGTCAACTCGAGGAAGCGGTCGTGCTGCTCCTTCTGATTCCTGCAGCGAATACCGTAATCAACCGAACTCTAGACATGCCAACTCTCTCCAGTCGGTACACTCTCTAATGGGCCAGAAGGAGGAACGAACGAATAGTGTGCGGGATAAAGAGAGAGAGCAAATATTCGGCATCACTACCGTAATCTGATCTACCTGAATCGATCGATTTTCTCCTTTCGTCTCGTCTCAGCCTCGGCCATGTGCACTGCCGGGCTCTTCACTGCAAGGATGGATTGAGTTTCAATAATTGTATGATAATGCCCGTTGAACTCTTCTGGCAGCTACGACTTTCAACACACCCGTTTATGGAAGCTCGGCGCAACACGATACCACCGGTACCATTGAATGCTCTAACAATCTAGCATAGCTTTCGAATGCTACCGTAACCCTCCTACCATACCTTTCGCATCGACCTCCGTGTTCTCCTCGCCTTCCTTCTCTTTCTCCCACGAGAATTCTCCCATTTCGATGACGCCGTACTCTCTCAGCCTCTTGAGGAAGTCCCGGAAGTACACCTCAAAGGATATATTAAAATATATTATCTATAATTGTTTAATTCAAGAAAATATTGTCCTTATCCTTATAAGGTCCCGCTTAAGCTGACTATCTAATAGAGGCTATCGCTAGCTCCAACGTTAGGAGAATCGCTTGTAGTATAATTTTTTTTAAATAAGGGTCCAACTACTCAGCTACTATTGCATGAGTCAAATCATTAAAAAAATATCTAAACAAAGTATTCTCTTCATCATCAACAAAAACCACTGTATCATCTTGTTTTATCGCTTAATGTATTCACTAAATGATGCAAACAAATTGCTTGTCGACAGTATCGCACAATATGGTGTGATAATGAAACTCCCAAGTCCCGGGTAAGAGATTTACTGATCATTTCGTGGTGATTCTAAGTTTCAAAATTAAATTATATATCCAATCTTCTTCTCACCTTCGACATCCTCAACTCCTCCATCTTCTTCTCCGGCTCACTGCTGATATTCTGATGGGCGAGGGCGAGGAGGCAGGGCAGGAGGAGGAGGTGGATGCTGCCTGTGAGAGAGATAATGGATGGTGGACTGAGCCAGTTGGACTGGTCCAAGAGGAACATTTGGTATTCCCATTAACTAGACGCCTAATAGTGACCATTGCATATGTTTTGCGACCTGGCTCTATCATGATTACAGAGGAGAAGTAATGCTAAAGCTGTGATACGATGCTAGTCTCACAATCCTACAGTCTTTGCCTCGAAGTGATTAAGAACCGGAGTTGCAACAGGAATTGGCCACATTTTCAGCAAATGCGGTCCGTTTTATATCCGAAGCAACAGCAAATTTCAGTACACTCGAGTAGCCATGTGTGGCCGATTTCTGTTGCAACTTTACTATATGATTGGTACTGAACGAATGCTGAAAGTTTCGGCATTACTTCACCGGATCGGTGATAAATATGTAGCCTACGGACGATCCTGATCAGCCTAACAAATCCTAAGTGCTGTCTTAAACTCCATAAGAAACGCTCACCATTGGGCAGTTCCTCCACACTCTCGTTCGAGGAGAAGAGCGAGAGCCGATTGACGATGATCGTCATCTCCTCCAACTTGCCGATCGCCCTCTTGAGGTGCTCCTGCAATTATTAAAACTATTAATTAAATAATAATGAAATAATTAAATAAATAAACCGCCAGGGCAGCTGCTCTGTGGCGAACTTGGCGATTTGCGGCTTCAGGTACGTATTTTTAAAAGCTAATAGGACGCGCGTCTAATCCAGGTTGCACGAGCAATCCAAAAAACCCTAAAACTAACTATTTTAACCCAATGTACAATGGAATTTCATTGTCAGGTTTAGCAAGGAGAAACAAGGTTTCAGAAAACTATGGGCAACGCGCCTGGGCATCTTTCGAGTTGATCAGCCCGCTCTCATAGTCGGTGATGATCTTCTCGGCCGCGCCGAAGCGCTCCATCAACGACGCTTCGTCTGACATTCTGGAACCGAGGCAATGTTTATCCAAACAACACGAGCAACAAGTGAAAGTCAGGGACGCGAAGAGCGGCATGACCGAGAGTCGAGAGAATGTGGTTGAGAGGGGAGAAACCACCAGGAAAAACGCGTGATAGTTGTTGCCAAATGCGCAAAACAAAAATATTTACGAAAACATTTCGAAATTTCCGGTCACGGAATGTGCCGGCGAAAAGACTACCGTAACCTAGCAAAAAAGGCGGATTGAGAACTAGTTTTATTATTTTTAAACTTATTTATTTTTACTTATATTTTCTCGATAAATAACTGTATGTGATAAACAAAACAGTTTCGAGTACACCTTTCATCATGACTTTTTCATACAAATATCACAGCCAATTACTTTATTCCCCTATGGGCTTCAATTCGCTACTGCTTTTTCTCCAGCAGGCTCTTCTTGGTCTTTCGAGCGTCCTTGAATGGATTCTTGATTCCTCTCTTCTCTTCAGCAGACGCCCGACCAGACTTGGTCTTCCGATCATGTTGTCGAGCCATGCCCGCCGGCACTGGAATGGATCAGATCAGTTTGGTCTAAGCTTGGAATGGCTCCACCCGATGCTTACTGTGGTCTCTGTCGCGGAGCGGCTCCGCAGATCGGATCACCCCCGCCGTAGGAATCTGCAACAGTCACGAGTCACGACGAGAGGTATACTGTAGGGGTACGGTACCGCACTCTGGGAGTTACGGTACTGTACTCTATGGATTACGGTACGTACCTTCTCGGCGCTCTGGCCGACCCTCTCCCTGCTCAATGGCTCGGCAGACTGCGTGATCTTCTCGGCCGAGACGCCCTTTGTGTTGTCGGGTTCTGAACGGAAAATACATGATCTACCGTAATAGATCTACCGTAATCCCTGATGATATACACCCTGATACCGTACCTCCGTCCGCCATCCTGCCCCAGTCCACGCGAACCACGCCCTTCTGGATCTCCTGGAAAGAGATCAAAGATCAAAGATCAATCCACAGTACACGCACCTTCTGGGTGTCCTTGCCGTCGATCAGGTAGTGCTTGGGTATGTCCACGTTCATGTAGCACGACGGGATGAAGTCGGCCGAGTCCTGCAGGGAAATCATCTCATCTACCGTAATCCCGCCCTGCACGGTGCCAAGTAACCAAACGATGCCGCATCGAGTGGTGCTCTCTCTATTCTGCACACTCACTCTTCTGCCTTTTCGGCGAGAAAGTGTGCACAATGGAGAGAGCTACCGTACTCCCTGGCACGGTGCCAAGAAGTACCGTAACCCCGGCTACCGTACCTCCGAGGTGGATCGCTTCTTCCTCGACGACGGCGTGGGCGAGGGAGTGTTCGCTCCTCCGTTCGACTTGGCGATCCTCGTCCGGCTTCCGCTCTTGGAAATCTGGAACAGGTACCGTAACCCGGGAGCTACCGTATCCTGCAGTATACCGAATTACAGTACCCCCACCGTATGTCTAGCCAGAGATCAACGATCAAAGACCAGATAGCAAGGCCTACAGTAATCCCAGACCGGCCCTACCGTATACCTTGGCCGTCGACATGGCCGACTTCTGCACCGACGTGTTGCTGGACTTCGCGTCCTTGTACTGGGATGAGGACCGCTGAGATACGGTAGGAGGTTACGGTAGTCTGGCACTGAGCCAAATCTCACCCCATCGCGCTTGTCCGTGCCAGTGTCGTTGTCCGAGCCCTCCTGCAACAAAAAAGTCAGTTGTCGATCGGTCCCGGACTACGGCATACCGTACCCCCTTCGCTGCCTTCGCCGCCAGCTTGAAGCGCGCCTTGATCTCCTCCTCGTCCTTGGCCGAGGGCGCGCCCGCGATCAGGAGCGGATCCCAACTGTAAGCGAGGATCATTGTAGTTATCGATCCATTGGGTTACAGTACTTGAAGAAGCCGTCGGCGTGCATGTAGCCCGGCGACGGCTGCAGTTTACGGAGCGCCGATTTCTGAAATAAATCATTCGTTGATCAGTTGTGCGGCACGGTATGGATACGGTAGTCGTGTCCCCGTGTAAAACGCACATTTGCAGTTGAGTACTCGCGCAGCTCCCACTCGTACGGATCCTCGAACTTGGCGTAGTTCTTCTCGCGGACCTTGTCCAACGCCAAGAAGATACGGTAGTAGTCGGGGCGTCTGGAATACGGTAGGATTGGGCAGTTTCCGTAACCCTCTCTTACTGGTAGACATCGAGCGAGCGAAGGTACTTGGGGATGAACTTGAACTCATCTGGAAATGAAGCCAGTTAGCGATCCGATCTGGATTACGGTATCATCCGGGTCGATACCGTATACCTGGCATTCGCGTCATGAGGTCGGTGTCGCTGATGTTCAGCTTCTTCGTCTCGACCGTCTGCAACACACACACAACGGATTACGGTAGCCGCCCTTTCCCACCACACAACTGGGTTACGGTAGCCGCCTTTTCTCTCACCTTATTATCGTCCTGATGGCCCCACGGCAGCTCGCAGTACAGGTCGATCAACATGTAGAGGAACGACCAAAGGTCGTCCTTGCGGCCCTGAAGAGTGCGTGGTGTGGTGGTGCGATTTCCGAAATGTCGGAATCAAGTGCATACCTGCTCCTTCTCCTCGTGCATGGCGGGAGAGGCGAAGCGCCAGGTGCCCTGGAATGCACTACAGTATACTCGCGGTTGAAATGCAGTTCGGTAGGTCAGATCGCCTATCTCCCATGTGCTGATTAATGTAGTTCTATGGATCAGATTGATAGTTCGGTGGGTCAGATCTGCGATCTACCGTATACCTTGAAATCGAGCGATGCCCTCGCCCGTCTCGGCAGCCATCGCGAGCTGGCCGGCGCGTGCTTCGGCGGCGGGTACGCGAACGCCCTGCAAGGGATTACTGTAGCACGACTACGGTACATGGTACAGTGGGTCACGTCTCCAATCTAGCGTATTTCCCATGGTTGATTACTGTAGTTCGGTGGGTCAGATCGGGGCAATTCGCTGGGTCAGATCCGCGATCTACCGTATACCTGGCGAGGCCGAAGTCGATGATGTACACGAAGCGGGCGACGGGCGGCAGCGAGTGGTAGCCGAGCACGAAGTTGCCCGGCTTGATGTCGCGGTGCACGTAGCCGCGGTCGTGCATCGTCTGCAACAGAGGAGGCGACGTTTACCAAACGTCGGATTGCACCACACCACACCACACTGTACCTTGATCGCGTAGAGGGCTTGTATCCCGACCCTCGTCAGCGTCCGGAGCGGCATGCCTCTCGAGAAGTGCTTTTCCTGGAGTACGGTAGGGTACGGGGTGGGTTACAGTAGGTGGAGGGTTCGCTACCTTCAATCGCTTGAGGTTCTCGCCCAGCAGAGAGATGATCATGTAGCAGTACGTCTTCTTCTTCCCTGCAAGGAATACTGTAGGGGTACGGTAGGTCACGGGGTACTTTAGGGTTACGGTAGGCTGCGGTAGGTACCGTACCAGATCGATAGAGGGTGGGAATGTGGGCGCGGAAGCCCTCAGCATGCAGATCCTTCATGACTTCGGTCTGAATCAATGGTAGGTCAATGAGGTCTACCGTACTCCTACCGTACCTCTAACTTGAGATGGTTGGCCTCGTCTGGTCTCGACAGTTCGATCTTCAGCGCTCCGAACACCTTGGAGTCCTGCAACGACAGCCTAGGTTACGGTATCTCGCTCTGACTACCGTATACCTTCACACTCTGCACCTTGTAGACCGATCCGAAGCCGCCCTCGTCCAGTTTCTGCACAATCTTCCATTTGCCGCCAATTCTGCAAGATTACGGTATGGCGATCATCGATCTACCGTACCTAGTGGTCCTGTATCGAATAGTGCTCTCTCCATTTTGCACACTATCTAGCTTCTCTAACCAGCGAGACAGTGTGGAGATTGGAGAGAGCACCACTCGATCGGTCATCGCTACCGTACGCACATCTTGCCCATTCTGAAGCGACCGAGAGCCTCCAGCTCCTGCAACGGGGGAAGGTGAGCGGTAACCATTACAGATTGGGGGAGGTGAGGAGGGGTGAACATCGCGCATTGCCCCAGCCCACTCACCCTTTCCATTGATGTTGTCATTGTGTGAACAGAGTTGATCGAGTTGAAATCGAAATACGTCAGACGCGACACGCGGTTACGGTAAGCGACGCGGCTACCCGCCGACTATCGATCGATGGGGAGGTCACGGGATCCTCCGGCTCTTGCCAATCGTAGTGGGGGCACCGCCCGTCCGTAGTTGACCGCGGCTCGTCGTGGAGAAGAAGGTAGAAACTGAATGGAGGGGAATCGACCATCGATTGATTGATGCAAATACGCGTGTTGATTTAATCAAGTTGTTTACGAGTTTGCGCACGATTTGACTATGAAAATGTACTTATTTATGAAAAGGAATCGAAAAAGGAATGAAAAAGGTATTACAGTAATCGAAGCAATAAAAAAGGATAGTGGTGCGGTGTGAAAACCTGAGGCAAAACCTGGTTAGTGTATGTAAGTTGTTCAAGTCCTCGATCGAAACCTTCTTTCTTTCACAGAAGTAATCAAATATCGACGAGACGGATGTCTTGTTAACAAAGAATTTCAGAAAAGCAGTATTTATCGGCTCGGAGGGAAATGGGATGGGATGAGTTATGGATTAGCGGTGTTTACAGATACAATACACGGTTTACAAGATTACTTCCTCACATAAGATTAGCGGGTCTATTAGCAAAAAAGAGAATGCACATTTAGCCGATTGGTCTAAAATACAAGCTTTACAATGAGCTGTACAATGGTGGGATCAGTCCAAGAAAATGGGGGGAAAATGGAGATAAATGCAAGTTACATGAGCATTGCGTCTAATAGGGATGTTTCGGGTTTGACTCTCTCCATTCTGAACACTTTCTCGGCGGTTAGAGTGACGAGCGAGTGTGCCAAATGGAGAGAGCACAGAACCGAAATGACACCATTAGTGTCTACTAACTTCTAAAAATGAATAGTCACAGAAACGAATAACGATTATGAGATCAGTAAAGCTGTAGTAACCAGTGTGAATTGGAATGGAGCTAAGCTAAACCACTACGAATCGAGGGAACTCAGAAACATGAACAAACTACCGTAATCATCACAATTTCTCGCTGTATACTTTACAGTAGTGATGAGAATTCGAAACCGACTCTCCTCAATTCACATGCCCTCTCGCCGGTCAGAGATACTAGATAGTGTGCAGAATAGATAGAGAGAGAGCAACTATTCGATTCGGCATCATTACAGTATTCCGTCTAGTGCAGACAAGGGATTGGAGACTACCGTATCCTCCTCGTCGTCCTCCGGCAGCGGCGCGATCCCCGGGTACTGTATCTTCTCTGAAATCGATTGGATGCTGTTGATTTGTAATTATGAGAGATATTTTTTAAAGATGTACCGTGCTATTCGGATCAGATTGCAATCGAAGTAACTAGGTGAATAAGTATCTAGATTGAAACACAAATCGTCCAAACGAACCGAAGCCCGCACAAGACCCCTATGTGAGACAATTCCCCAATTCCCAATTATGTACTATTCCTGTAATCGCGACTATCGATTGCCACAGTAACCATTCTACTAGTTCAAGCGGGGTTAACGACGATCTCATTAACGACAAATATATAATGATTATTTTTTTTATATTTCAAACGGAAACCCTGACGAAATTGAAGTGGATCCAATTATGCGGCTAAATGTTGAGCATGAAACACCGATTCGGCGTCAACTCACTTCGCTGGGGCAGACGGGGTGCCTGGCACACGGCGGGCGCTTCGTCCGCGCGCGGCTTGCGCGGCGCGCCAGACGCGGCCGCGAAGAGCGAGCGCACCTGCTTGCTCTGCATCGTCCGCCTGCAATCGATCGATAATGTATCAGTCTGCCGTAATACCGTAACCGAGACATCTACAGTATATCCACCGGGAAATCAGTTACTAGGGTTTGAGAACCAGAGATGTTATATTACCTTATATTACTATTATATTGTCTCACCAATTTCAGGAAACTTATTTAGTTAGTGAAATAGAGAATTCGGCTGGATCGAATCAATCAAGCTTCCCGTGACTAAGTCTCGATAATGAAACACCGATCACACTTGGTTTAACCTCGCGTGAAGAGTGTCGCCGTATCTAACAATGATTTCATTTCCATTGTCAGCTATCTCCACTCTGCACACTCTATCGCCAGTCCGCCAGCAACGGTGTGTGCAGAATGGAGAGAGTTTAGGACCAGAACTACGGTATCCACTACCGTACTCACTTGGCTACCGTACCCCTACCGTACACACTTGGCTCTTTTCGCGTAGGCATCGTCATCGGGGTCGGGCGCGTATCGCTGCCGCAGCGAGGACGGAGAGGAGGGGGAGTCGTCGCTCTGGAGTGAGGGAAATCGACGATCTACCGTAATCCAATCAATGAACTCCGACTCTCCTCATTTCGCGTGTTCTCTGACTGGCGAGAGATCACGCAATATGACACAATATTTCTCAGAATTTTTGCATGTCATTCTGATACTTTTCGCCTTTTTTTGTATCGCGCATGATAATTGTCATTTTTATGACCAAGGTTCGGTAATGATGCAACCATGAAATCAGGAATCACCAAGAGCAAAAAAAACTATATTTGTTTACGCCGTTCTTGAAAACCCAAACATCGGTACTCCAGGAGTATTACTACTTCTTCTCTATATGAGGCCGTTTACGATAGAATCAACAATTTTCGACTGAGGTCTGGAACAGGCAAAACATAACATATGCTCAAAAGTTGTCCTCACGGGGTAACTTTTGATTCTGAATCGACTGGCGTTCTCAGTTTTTTCGATTAGAGCCGTCTGAATCCCGGTACGACCCCCTCAATTTGAACATGGCCTTTTCGTTGAGAAATGTGTGATATGATCATAAAGATTAGTGTACAACCACTTTTTAGAAGCCCACTGATTGTTCTTGAAAGTTTTGGAGCAAAAATTTTTTTGCAAAACATGATGCATCGGCGGGGAGTCGAACCTGAGGTTCATCTTTCGTGAGAAATGATTACCAAATTGATCGGTGGTTCTTCAAATGTGTTTTTTGAGCTATTCTTTATAATCATATCACGCATTTTTCAACGAAAAGGCCATTTTCAAGCTTAAAAAGGCTTAAAAATGGCCAAAAGTCATATTTGCTTACCTTTTAACCCCAGACATATATATACCGTTAGAATCTACGTCTCAAGTCGGTTCGAATAGTATATGCCACAATTCGCAAAAATCAAGGAATCAAAAAGTGTCATTTTCTCGAAAACGAAAAAAGATAGAACCTCGTTCTTTATTTCATTTCGTAGAGAATCAAATTCTGGTTGTGTTCGCGAGATTTGGCCCCAATCGGGCCATTTTTTAACGGAGATTTTTATGATATTCAAAATTTTGGCCAAAATTGAGGGTGTCGTACCGGGAATCAGAAGGCTCAGATCGAAAAACTGAAAACTCCAGTCGATTCAGAATCAAAAGTTACCCCTGGGGGCAACTTTTGAGCATATGTTATTTTTTGCCTGTTCCCGGAACTTGTTGACCCTATCGCAAACGGCCTCATATTAATCATTGAATCTTATGGAGTAGCGGATGCAGTATTCCGGTTAATAAAAAAAATAACAATTTTCGATCAATAAACTGTATCTCCGCTGTTTCGACTACCGATTTTCGCTTTCAATCAATCGATATCGATCTATCGTATCTCCCACCTACCGTACCTCGCTGTCGAACTGGTCGGTGAGCCTCTTTCTCGCCTTTCCGGCCGCCTTCCTTCCCTCCCTCCTGCTCTTCGACCCGCTATCCGATGACGAGGAGAGAATGAGGGGACTGGAAGGGGAGGATGATTATTAATTATTAAGTTTAATTAGTAATAATTTTCATTAGTTATTAATACAGGATCAATTAATTATTGTCTATCACCCCTTGTCTGAACCTAATGTAACAATGAAACCTGAAAATACCACTGCGAAAGAAAAGTGCGATAAGTTTTACTATCAGGAAAGTCCGTGTTAGCAACAGTGAAAGGCAAACAGGAAACAAAAGACAACCCGGTAACCAGAAATCACCAAGGCAAATGAGAAACTAAAGCAGTAATGGCGTTTTGGCTTACAGGTCTCTCCATTCGGCACACACTATAGTTTCTCTGATCGTCGAGAAAATCTCAAGAATGGAGAGACTAGCGTTAGAAAGTCTCGTTTAGTAATTTCACGAATTCTGTATAATCAACCCTATTACTGACAACAACAAAAATTAGGAATTTACCTGATCTCCTCATGAGATCGTTTACTATGTCCTAGCATTTTTATTTGTCATCCTGGAACTTTTCACAGTTTGCATCTCGCATGCCAAATTTTATTTGTATTGTATGCTAAATGCAGGCACTACCATCGCAAGAACAATCCGCGCTAATAGAATACAACCATGAATCCATGAATCGCCTTGACAAAAAATCAAATCAAATCATCTGCAGTAACAGTGATCGAAAAGTCATGTCAATTGAAAATTTTCTTCTATAAAAAGCGCCCGATCATAGCGTCGCTTAATAGAAAATGATGCGCTCTTTTCAATGGTGTTTTTAAGGGTGCGGTTTTTTAGATACGGCTGCCAACACTTTAACGTAAACTGCGCTTTTTTGATTTTCCGACAGATTTTTTTATCATGATTTTTTTTATCATGATCGACGCCTTTTAGGAGCGAACGATACACAGTTGATAAGAGCGCATCGAGTTCCATAAGGCTACGCTATTATCGGCATCGTTTCTGAAAATGTTCTCATGTCGATTTTGACATACTTTTCGATCACTGTGCAGTAAATTGTAATTGATTGAATACCAGGACACTATCGAGCATCGCTCGAAGGATAACAGAAGGCTAAATGAACCCACGAAACCATGAATCGCCAAGATGGAAACACAACTCACCGTGCTGCTCTGAGAGATGCGTCCAGTCTCGGAGTCTTGATGGGACTGAAGTCGATCAATTATTCAAAGTACCGTAATCAATTCCACCTCGTCTATTCTACGGTGTCTAACTAGCACTGTCTTCTCCATAAATCGAATTTCACGGTTTTCAAGAATCGCTTTCACAGCGTCACCCATTATTGAGCTTCTAAATAATCTCACAAATTGCCAAATTTTCAGCCGATTTGAGACCCACCTGCTCTCCTTTCCGTCCTACACGGAAGATCTACCGTATACCTTAACAGGCCGATTACCGTATCCTACCGTACACCAGATCTAACGTATACCTGAACAGCTCGGCGAGAATTCGGTCCTCTTCGCTCAGATCCTCGATCGCCAGAGTGCCAGACGTGAGCTGGTCCGCGATCAGCAGAGACCGCTCGATATCACCCGACGCCTGCCATATCAATCGATATCAATAGGTCTACCGTATCTACCGTAACTATCGAAGTCTGACATCGATCGATTCATCTACCTTAATCACACAAATCTACCGTACTTCATCATAGCTACACTACTTTATTCTAAGCACTCTCTATTCAGCACACTCTTTCTTCGGGTAAGCATATGCGAGAGAGTGTGCAGAATGGAGAGAGCTGAACACAGAACCAAGATCCGCTGGTAACAACCATGATTCTACGATACCAGCATCTGCGATGGATCGATCGATATCTGCCGTTTCCCCACATTTCTACCGTACTACTCTAAAACCACAGTGACTCCATGCCTTCGATAGATTTCTACCGTGTTCCGACAGGCCTACAGTAATCTACCACAACTACCGTAATCCTCGTCGCTCACCGTGCTGAACTCGTTGGCGAAGGCGTCGTCGAACCGATCGCGCTGCAAAGACATCGATTTTTTAACCAGGTTACGGTAGCCGATCCACCGTAATCCTCACCTCATCTTGCTCCTCCTCCACCGCCAGTGCACGCCGCTGAAAGAAAAATCGATACATTGACGATCAGGATATAGATTTTTCAACGATACTTTAGGGTACGGTAGACTAGATAAACTACCGTAACCCGCACCTCTTTCAGAAACAGCTCCTCCTTCACCAGCACACGCTCCATTACTATGCTCTGCCCCCTCTTGGCCTTGATGATCTTCTCGAAGATGATGTCCGGCCCCTCGGCTACCGTACCCTGCTTGGCTACCGTACTCTTCTTCCTCCTTTTCTTCTCGGGAACGACAACCTCGGGCGGCTCCTCGACCAGATACGGGCCGTCATCCTGAAATTAAAAATAAAGCATTTAAAAAATATTTTCCCACGTATTTTCACGGCTGTATATTTTCCGGATCGATCATTGGCTCGGGATGTTGTAAAATTACATTTCACTTAATTGCGCATGTCTAAGTAACTACGAGGATTCACGCTCGTAGAAGAAAGTAAATAGAAGAAATAGTTAATTCTCGAATAAGCGCTGCACATTAACAACAGCGTAACGATTTACGATCGACGAGAATAGGATTGCATACCCTTGAAAAGATAATTTCGTTGGTAATCAATGGCCCAGAAGAATCAATCAATCGACTCTTGAAGCACTATTATTAACACAATGAAACCCGTACTATATCTAAAGTGCAAACGTGTGTGTGTCTGTCTGTCCGGTCCACTTTTTGGTATGGGCGTCCTGGCAACACACAAAAGCTTAAGCGAACTAAGCTTATGTGAAGCGCGAAGCGCTGAACACCGCCAGTGGTTTCATCCGACGTAGTCGGGGGATGCCACTGGTCCCTAATAATCACCCTATCGCTCACCACTGCAGCCATCATCGTGTCGTCTGCAGCACCCGCAGCCGCCTCCTCCACCGCCAAGGGACGCTGCTGAAAGAAAATCGATATTGTAATGTGTAGAAGGGATACGGTAGGCGCTATTTAAGCTACCGTAATCCGAACCTGATCAGGCAACGCCTCCTCCTCATCCACGAACAGAGCCGTGCCGTGCGGCTGGAGTTCCCTCCGCTAGAATGAACGACTAGATCGAAGCTCGGGTTTCGTAAATCCATATTTTTCCTAGCACCTAGCACATGCGTGAAAAATAAGGTACCTTATTATTCTGTCTGTGGCCGACTGACCGCGGCAAGAGTTGTGAGAAAAAACTGTCCTGCCCTCTTCATTTCGAATGCTCGCTCGTTGATCAGAGAAACGAGAGAGCATGAGAAATGAGGAGTGCGGGTTTTTTTGTGCACATCCCTGACCGTGACTTATCGCTAATCCAATACCGATGTTTTTCTCCGTTTTGCACAATATCTTTACACGACGAAATGTGTGCAGCACACTGCAGAGAGCTACAAAGCGAGCCTACGTAAACACTCACCCCTGCAGCCACCATCGGGTCGCCTGCAGCAGCTGCAGCAGGCTCCTCCTCCTCATCCACGAACAGAGCCGTGCCACGCGATTCGCGACCCCTCGGCGCCACCTCCGGCAGCTCGTCCGGACTGGAATGGTCAGTTGCTGGGTTTGTGAAACAAACGAAAAATTGTTTAATCAAAAACATTTCCTCGTGTCAAGTTTCGGGTATAATCACAGTTTGGGTTTCCACAATGAATCGAGCCATATACTTCTCATCTTCAAGTGTTCTCCCATTGAAACTCGAACACGCGTGTTTGCTATTATCCATTCATCGGCAAATTAGCATGGAAATGAACGAAGAAAATAGAATAGTTTCTATACAATATTTTAACATCCCCATTGAAGTGAGCTGGGACTTGTCCGTTGAGATGCTTGTCATTCTAACTGGCGATAGGGTGTGCAGAATGGAGAGGATGGTGTCACTAGTAGAAATATTTCTTTAGAAACACATTTTATGCGTTATGACGGCAAAACCGCGTAAATCAGTACATTACCGATCACCCACCCCTACCGTACCTCGCACCATTGATGCCGTTCCGGGTCTATCTCTCTCCATTCGGCACACTCTCTCGCAGGGCAGTGTCGAGAGAGTGTGCAGAATGGAGAGAGCACAGAATCGAAAAAGCCTGACCTACCTCACACTCTTTTCCTTCCGATTTCCCTTGACGGGGCGCAGCTTGAGCGCTGTCGGACTGACCAGCAGCGAGGTGTCTGCAAATAATATTTATATTATTAAATTTATTTATTCTAAAAACAATCTAGACAAAACTTGACCACTATTCCAGTTCAGCACCATAAACAATATCTCCCGAAACCAAGAAGGTATTGTGAGAAAAGAAATCGTAGTTAAGTGGTGTGGGCCGGAGTTGACCTAATTCCCGGCACATTCGTTTATAGTGAGGTTGCACGCGGAATGAGAATTTATTTTGTTATCGTCAAGTTCTACACTAAACTCGTGTTTTCATTGATTTTACATTATTAATAAAATCAATAAAAACGAGTTTATTGGAGAACTTGAAGAAAACAAAATAAATTTCCGTTCCGCGTGCAAACTCACCATAAACGAATGGGCCGGGGATTAGGTAAACTCCGGCCCACACCACTTAACTACGATTTCTGTTCTCACAGTACTACTGATTTTATCGAAGGAAATGTGTTGAATGATAATTTTCTACTCCAAGTTCGTGACGATTAACAGCGTCGACCCTACATGTCGCAATACATCAAACCATGAAACTAGTTTACCAAGCTTTAATTTTTCTTGAAACTACAATTTCGCTGGATTACATTAGGCATGAAACAACCGTATACCTGGCGTGAGCGCTGCGTACGTGTACTGCCGCTTCAGTCGGCGGCCTGAATCAATGATCGATATTATAGTATTATAACGTTCCGAACAACCCTAGCGAACATCTATGGACTGCGCACAAATTTCGCAAGTGCCGCGCAATCTCGCAGGTGCACCAAATGCCGGCTCCCGGCTTCCGGCTCCACGTTTTCGAATTTTCGAAATTACATTCTGTTTATTGTTGAGCTCGGTTTATGCTCGTTTGTGAAAAAGAGTAAACAAGAAGAAACGGCCAATTGAAGTCAAGTGAGACAACCGAAAATCGCCGCTGTCTCACTTTCGCGAACTCTCTCGGTGGTGTGTCATACTGTAATATCACACTGGTCCGGAAAGTGCGGTCTTTTTCGAGATTTCCCTTTCCTCGCCAAGTCGGCCGTAACGGTAAAATGCTTTCGTGTGTGACAACACTTTGTGCATTTATAATACTCGATTACCATACTCGTCGATCTACCGTACCTGACTTCGTCGTCCCTACCGTACCCTCGAACGAGTTGTCGCTGCTGGTGGACGGCATCGACGGAGGTTCTAAGTGATTATCGATTAATATCGACTACCGTACACTACCGTATACCTTCCTCGACCGTGGCGGGACCCGTCATATGCTTTCTGTTGTTGTTGCACGATACGGGCGTCGTAGCCGATACTGTAAGTATCGATTGGCAGATCACCCCGGGGAATATACCGTACCTCCGTGACCGATCGATGGCATCGGGAGGGCTACCGTAAGCGCGGGAACCGCAGATTCCGTGCGGGAGGTAACGGGCTTCTGTAATTTGAGGTTTATTGATTGGCAGGTGGATTGCGGCTCTATGTTTTAGTCTTTTGGATATGTACACAATGAAGATAATAGTATCCATTCAATCCCGTTACTAGAGATACCAACTACAGCTGGGCAAGTAACTAGTGTTGCATCGCGCTCTCTACTTCGCACACTATCTCACCAGTCAGGTAGTGTGCAGAATGGAGAGAGCAGAAAAGCTAAATTCTTAGTAATAACTCACTTTCGATGCTGGTGTTCCTCTCGAGACCATCGTCGTGAAGGTCTCGTGTGCTGAAATAGGAAAATAAATATATTAATAACAAATAAAAAAATATAATCAAGACAAGTTCGAAAGAAATTGACAAACAGCCCATGACACTGGCTCTCTTCTACTAAGGGAGATTCCTCGATAGATTTTCAACCAGGGGTGTGCGCAAAATTTCCCGCACTCTTCATTTCGCATGCTCACTCGCAGATTAGAGAAACGAGAGAGCATGCAAAATGAGGAGTGCGGGAAATTTTTTGTTACACACTCTTGATGGCAACCATTCCTCACTCACTGCCTTTCACATTTCACGCACGAATTTGAGGAAATCCTTCTGTTTCTGCCCTCAGATTGCGACTAGTGATCACAAAACGGTCTCGGTAAGCTGATTTCGACTCGGGTTGAAGCCTTCTTCACCGTTGAAAATGCCACGTTGAAGCAGGCTCGAAAAGCCGTTTTGTCATCACAAATTACGACCTCACATATTGAAATGATAGGGGATAGGAGAGAAAGAGAAAGCGACAACAAAATTGTCTGGTCCAGAAACCGAAGAAGAGTTGAACCGTGATTAGTGTAATCTAACGCACAGTAGAATTTCCAAGGAGTGAAGTAGTATCGTTTCAGCTCTCCATTCTGCACACTAGTGATGCCAAATCGACTTCGACTCTCCTCATTTTGCGTGATCTCTAGTCGGTTAGAAAGCCGAGAGAGAGAACACGCTATTTGAAGAGAGTCGGAGGCCGATTTGTCATCACTACTGTGCACTATATCAGCGATCAGACAGTGTTAGAGAGTGTGCCGAATGGAGAGACCAAAGACTCACTTATCCTCACTGCGACCGATCCTGCCCTCGTCAGCTTCGTCTTCTCCTTCTTGGTCTTGCGCGGAGCGACCGTCTCCTTGCCTGAGAGACAGGATTACTGTATTGGCACTAATATTAGCCATACATAAATTGTCGAATTTTCCTTACCGTACTCTTCTAGATATCGATTCGCAAAGTAAGCACCGCAAGCCAGGCAACACCTACACCTTCTCCCCTGTGTGATGAGACCATTTCATGCTAAAGCAATCGAGGAAAACGGTGCACATGAACTAGGAATAACTATTTCGTTCGTTTAGCTCTCTCCTTTCAGCACACTCTTTCACTGGCCATGCAAGCGATGGAGTTTGGAGGAGTGAATAAGCTTAAAATTGCATTGACAACCGGATGCCTAATAGGAATCAATACTGCCTGGATACGGTACTAATAACCGTAATTTTGCATGCTACTAGTTACAGTATCTTCCCACCTGTGTTGACCGAGAGGATCTGCTTGAACATCCGGACCTCATTGTAGTCGACGCGATCCTTAAAAATACAATTAATTAAATTTAAATAACTATTTCACCATTGTTTCGATAGTCTCCCTCGACTTTGATCCTTGCGCAATCAGCTCTGGCGCAGCCATAAAACAATAACGACCCAACACTCTTTTGATCGCTTAGTCTAAGCGACATCGAATCGTCGCGTTAACACGTCAGCTTCTTATTGTACGCAACTTGCGCCTTTTCGAAAATGCTACCGGACCTTGGGGACTATCCAAATCGTTGTAATTTAGTCATGAATCGGCTCAGCGACAGTTTTAACCCCTCTAAAACCAGCGGCCCCTCTTATCACTCTTCGTCTTCATGCTGACAATTCCCCTTTGGAAAAGAGAGGCGCGAGGAGAGAGCAAAGAGTCGACCCAAACATCGTTGACACCGGAAATGGCGGGCCGGGCCATTCCGCCTTGAGACGACACATCGTTTCCGATTCGCAAAACCAACGAGAGATTAGGGGCAAGTGATCACAAGACCAAGCTACAACAGCTGCGAGTGTGCAAGCACCGTGCAAGCAATGCGGCAAAGCTGTAGCTTCGGGATTAGCCGAGATTAGCGGCAAAACAGTCGGCCAAGAAGCTTACTTTGACGGCCAATCGCGAGCTTCTGCGCACCTCAACGGGCGCGGCCGGACTTGCCGGTGCTTCCGCAGCTTTGCGCCGCCCCATTCTGCAAGAAACATGAAATTATTACATGTGTAACGCTATTTAAACATAATTGACCACAAAATCATGCGTAAATTAACGAAGAACCGTGAAAGGAGCGAGTTCGAACGCGTCATTCAATAATTTGCATACTACCGTAATTTCTCCATTTTTATTTTTTATCAACTCTGTTTATTTAATTTTATTATTTCAATTTATTTTTAAAAGCTATTTTATAACTTTCCCCGTTCACGTTCCCTGCTATTGTTTGCAGAGACACTCCCGCATAGGGGGAGAAGGGAGGAGGGGTAGTGCAGAGGGCGTGATCTCTCCCCCTCTCCTCCCTCACTCCATCACCCATCTCTCACTATCACCAGACTATCACACACACAAACTCTCCCCTCTCCTCACGTATTCTTCCCTCTTTTTCCTCGCCTCTCCGCTCCTGTGTCCAGGAGAATTCACATTACGCGCCTTTTTCTTCCTCCTGATCGATCGATTCTCCCTGATCTACCGTATCCTCACTAAAATCAATTCCATGCTGAGCATCGATTGAAGTTCTATTTGCTCATCATTTCATGTAGCATTGTATTTACGTCAATCGAAGCCCTTCTTTCTACCCGACTACACGTTATGCCCACATCTTGATTCCTGTCTGCTCTTCCCCTTCGTTTCTTCTCACTAGTGATGTCGTTTCGGTGTTAATTCTCTCTATTCTGCACACACTCTCGTTTCTCTGATCGACTAGAGAGTGTGCGGAATGGAGAGAGCCCGAACCGGAATGGAATCACTTCTTCTCACCCAAGAATGTGTGTGCTCACTTGATAATAAAAACAGAAATCGAGAGTTGTAAAGAGGAAATCACCAGCGGACCAAGTCTCTTTTGCAAAAACGTGTCTGATTCTGATATAGTGATGTTCTTTCGGTTTTTGGCTCTCCATTCTGCACAGTATCTCGTCCCTCTGCCGGCGAGGCAGTGTGCATAATGGAGGGAGTGAAAACCGAACCTTCATCACTATAACTTGTTAGCAGCATTCGACTTTCATCCCATCCTTTTCTTTTGGCAGATGAATGAATAATTGGGCAAAACTCTCGACGATTAGAAGAAGGAGGGAGTGTGCAAAATGGAGAGAGCTACTACTCGATCCGTTATCCATCCTGACATTGAGAGGAGGTCTACCTCATTCTGCCATTTTGAAGTTTATCAAATGCCCCCATGACTCAGGCCAATGAGTCAATGCCAAGAGTGACCGCATTATGAATTGATAGACTCCAGATTCGTCATATCCCAGGCTGATCAATCATCCTTATTATCGATCCATTCTCTCTGATCTACCGTACCCTTGCTAAGGTCCATTTCAAGCCATTTCGACATCAGCTTCGTCCTTTAGGAATGGTGTGCCAGTTTTCAGCTCTCTCTTTTCTGCACACTCGATCGCCGGTCAGACAGACCAGAGAGTGTGCAGATTGGAGAGACCAAGAGGGGGTATCTCTGGCACATCGGCGTCATTCCTGCTACTTCCCTGTGTTGGACCCCTCTCGACTCCCTCTCCGCTCCCCTTTTCCTCTCGCCGTTTGCGCGCTCTCCGCTATTCTCATGCTATCTCACTTACTTTCACCGTCTGCTCGCTCTCTCTCATTCGCACACTCTCTCGTCGCCCCTCAAACGACGTGTGAAGCGGAGGGAGTGCCTTATCAGTGTCACTATTCAACTCGTCCGCCTGTTTTCTCAACCCTCGATCGATTTTCAAAATGATTATTTGGACTTGCTTTTTAGACTCATTCCACTAAATCCAGGAAAGCACCATGAAAGAGACCCGAGCCAGGAAGCACAGTCAGATCCAGATCACTCCTCCCGAGAATTTCACGTGAGAATTTATTTTTTATCTCTTGCAATTTTCGAGAAAAGGTCAGTCATCGATCGCCAGTGAGTACTGTAACCGTCCCTCGCTACAGGCACGTCACGCACGTCGACCGATCAGACACGGTAGCCTGCCTGGTGGACGCGCTGCAGACGCCCGTCCGCCCGATCGATGGACACGGTGGGTACATTGATCGGTACCGTACCCTCGGGCTACCGTATCCTTATGCAACAGAAAGTAGCCTCTCCATTCTGTACACTGTGTCTACGAGAAAGTAGTGTGCAGATTGGAGAGGGCTCACATTGATCTCTAACAACCATCACCTCAAGCCATCATAATATGTGGTTACCGTAGCCTGTGGTTACAGTATTCTTCAGTTACCGTAATCTCATCCTATCGTACCCTGCTCAGGCTGGCCCGAGACCGTTCCCCTGCCGCGCAAGGCCACCGGCCCCTCCCTAGGCCGCGGATCCATGCCCCGTTCCGCCCTCTCGCCCTCCACCTTCTCCTCCTCCGCCTGGAACATCGCCGGGAGTGGTACCGTATCCGGGGGTACCGTATCAGGGGGTACGGTATCCTCGGCCGGTTACGGTACCTGGAACGCCGGAGTCAAGCGCCAGATCGCCCACCGGAGGTACGGTATAGAATCGATCTGTAGCTCTCTACATTCTGCACACCCTTTCACCGCTAAAAGAAAACAAGTAAGATAGTTCAGCTTGGCGCGACAAGGAAGCTGATGTAGATAACTGCAAAATTAGGTACGGTAGCCCGATGGGGCAGGAGTTCGGCGGGTCAAATCCCCTATTTGCAGATCGAATTTGCCCAATTTCGCGGCGGACCTGCTCGTGCCCAAGAGCCGAGCACCCGACGTTCCGACCACCCCCTGTTCCTCCCCGGCCGACGGCCGGTTCCTGTCGGCACCCAGGCATGCGAGATCCGGTGAGTACGGTAATGGTACGGTAGGGGTACGGTAGGATACTGTGGTAGATCATACATCATCAGTTTTGACACTGTTTGGGTTCCTGTCGGGACATCCGCGATCCGGTGATTACAGTAAAGGGAATACGGTAGGGAAAACGGTAGAAATCGATTGTGAGCGCAGCTCAGTACGAATCAATCCTACCTAGCAGGCGAAATTCCAGTTTCCGTAGGTTTAGAATTTATGGAATTTCGAAAAAGATAAGACATCAGTCTCACAGTTTCGTGATCGGAATGCATGTGAGGTTGTGCAATCTGACGAGAGCAAGAGCCAACATCTATTTTTTCCCCTGCTATTCTCTCCACTCTCCTCTTCAGATGAAATCATAACAACGCCCTTGTGGGATTAGGAAATCTCCTTGTGTCATTTTTCGATCTCCATTTCCATCTTTTACAAGCGAAATCGAGATGATGCCCCACTAGCTTAAGACGCCTTATTGGTGATCTGACGGCTTAGATAGTGTGCAGAATGGAGAGACCAAGTCATGGGTCAGGATCAGGCCAAGCACCGGGTCGATCATTGACCACTCGGCGGTCCCAGCTCACACCTCTAGCTCCGGCGCCTCCGGACTCTAAGCCGCTTACCAACTCTCCTTAATTCCCATGCTATCTCACGGGTTAGAGAAACGATAGAGTGCGCGAATCGAGGAGAGTCTGCACTGCATTTCATCACGCAATTCTCTTCCTATCTTTCCACTTGTCAGTTCTTTGTGACCTGCTGTGGTTGCGTAGCGATGATGCAATCGGCTATCTGCACTATCCATTCTGCACACTGACTGAACCTATAGAAACCGTGCAGAATTGAGAGAACGTTGATCTGAAACAGCATCCAGATCACACCCGTGCCCCATTGATCCGTCTAGGATGGGCAAAGGCTCACTCAGAGACCACGAGAAGGGCTGGCCAAGGCCCCAGATGTTTGCCAAGTTATGACGCAATCGTCAACTGGAAGTTCGTGCCTTCAATCAACGAATGAATACTAGGGCTGTCAGAGTGAAGAATCTCTCGCAATTTCGCACACTATTTCGTGTCTCTGACCGATGAGAGAGCATGTGGAATGGAGAGAGCGCGACGCAACTTCCCAGATGTTTATCTAGTGCTAATCAATTGATTGTCGTGCCCTCAGGCTACGATTGTTCAATGCCCTGAGGCAATGAGTCAATGATCAAACAAGTCAATTGGCCGGGCACTTCGGAGGGAGTGGAGGCATTCCGGACATTCCTCTGATTGCGAGAATGAGGAAAATTCCTCGAGGACTCTCTCCATTCTGCACACTCTCGCGTTGACTGGCGATCATTACTAACGACTATTCATTTCATTACTAATAACTGCTATGACTAGGTCCTCATTCTGATCTTCCCTATTGAGGAGTGCACTCGGAGAAAGGGATTGATCGGGGATCGAGTGGGGATTTGCTATGAAAAAAAAGTCTGAAACCCAAACAATGCTAGTTTTGCATGAGCGAATAGTACCTCTCTCCATTCTGCACTCCCTCTAAAAACGATGCAAACTAAACTCTAAAGGTCACTTCCTCTAAAGGTCAAACGAGTGAGTGTGCAGAATGGAGAGAGACGGATTCTTCATTCTGGCATACCATTTGAGAAATGGTATAAGTTTCACTAATTCTATATGAGGGTAGAGAGGGTTCGGTCGAGAATAGAGCAGAGGAGATCAATCCAAACAATTATCCCATCTATGATATATATTGCTTTTTTTCGGAGGCCAATATTCGCAGAAAAACGTATCGGAAGGAAGTGAAATGACAGTAGTTGTGCGAATGAAAACTGATTTTTTTGATAATAAAAATAATTTATCTATTCCCGAAGAGAAACGAGTGAGAGTGTGCAGAATGAGAGAGTCCTCGAGGAATTTTCCTTATTTATGTTGAGGAATGCCCGGAATTTCCGATGGTTGAAAACGAGTTTCACTCATGCTATGAGAGGGAGAAAGGGATTGATCGGGGATAGAGATGGGACTGTGGAAAAAAACAAAGTCTGAAACCGAAAAAAAATAATGCTAGTTTAGCATCAGCGAATAGTACCTCTCTCCATTCTGCACATCTTCTACCGGATGGTGAGAGGAGTGAGTGTGCAGAATGGGGAGAGACCCATTCTTCGTTATGCCATTTCCCCATTGAGGAATGGCGTGGGTTTCACTCATTCGATAAGAGGCCAATGAGAGAATGGTCGGGAATCTTTGCGTGATTTGTTAGGAAAAAAAAAACAAAAAAATCAGAAACCGTACGCTCCTCATTGTTGAGACTCTCATGAGAAAGTGTGCAAAATGGAGATTCACGAATTCTTCATTCTGATCTGTCCTATTGAGAAGTGCAATGAGTTTCACCCCTTCTATAGGAGGGTAAAGAGGGATTGGTTGGGGATCATTTAAAGGCAGTGGTGGGACAAAACAAATACAATCTTATAGAGGGATGAATGCCTGCATGATCATCGTATGATACGATAACCACTGAAACTGATCAGATCTAGCATAGTGTTGAAATGAAAACAAAAATGAATAGAATAAATAAAAACAAAAATAATCTCAGCCTCGGCCTCCAATGACGATGTGCACGCACTCGGACGTGATACACACTACGTGAATGTGAAGCCGTTCGGTGAGATAGTTGATCTTTGATCTTTCCTTTGCCTAACAGCTATCGATGAACCAATACAAGTTCAATCCAATGAGACATTTCGGTGAATTTCTCTTGTACTTCTTCAAACATAGAAACTCGTTTGATAATTCTCCGTATTGATGTCGGATAGAAGCATATCTATCTCCACTCTACACAGTACCTTGAAGAGGCCCCCTCGAAAGATAGCTAGAAAAAAGTGTGCAGAATGGAGAGAGCCGATTCCGAAGTGATTATCCCAATTGCCAGGTCAAGTCTACCACGACCCGCACGGCCACTACAAATACGCGGAGAATGACGGATACGTCAAGCCATACTCCGTCATCAAACCGTTAGTTTGTTTATTTATTTATCATTTATTCATTCCAAAACGTCCATCGATCCAGTCCAAACAGAACCAGAAATCAAGCCCTGAGTTTCGCCCATCTGCTTCTATGTTTCACACTCGGCCCAAATACTTCCCATTGCCTAGATGTGATGGTGAAAAGAGAGTGCATAGGTCAGAAAATATAAAACAGCACGCAACAATAAGTGTCACCTGCCATCTCCTCCCGGAGCGTTTTTCCATATCATTTTACATTCATTTCCGAAGTTCGACCGCATTGCAATCAGTCCAAACCTATCCGGTTCAGAAGCATGTGAATCAATACGGTCGTGAGCGATCTAAGTTGAGAGAGATCAAAGATCACCCTTCTTCCAGTCAGCCCCCTCCCCACGCCTCTCCCACCTCGCCCAAGGGTCGGGCCTCAACGGTGCATGTCCACGAGCAGATTGCGGTTACCTTCAGGTTAGTCCAAATACAAATTAAATAAGTCCAAGATCAGTCCAAGCTTATTCCAAATCATTTTCCTCTTCCTCTATCTTCAGCCCTATTCCTTCCTTCTTTTGCGAAACGGTTTCAGCATCGCTAAAAACTTAATAAATTCTGAATTTGAAACAACCGTTGCGAGACCTTTGCTCTGCGTGCTTTCTCTTCATCAATGTTGCTCCTGTTCTTTCCCCCTCATTCTCCAAAACAACTCTTTCCGTAGTCTCGCATGAGTCATAACTTTCCACTGGTGATGATTAATAATGTTTTGCAAATAATTTGCTATGATTAGCTATTAATAATAATGACTCAAATCTAATCAGTCCAAGATTAGTCCAAATCGAAAAAAGATCAGTCCACGATCAGTAATTATTACTAAGAATTGTCATGACGACATCGCCATCTTGTTATTTGCGCGTGATGTGTGATTCTTCTGACTAGTGCTGACAAATCGGAACTCCACTTTCCATCTAACTGACGATAGAACGTAAATTGAAGAGAGCCGGTTCCGATTTGACATTTTTGATCTTCTCACCTCTATCTGCATCTAATCTCATGATTGATTGTCATTTCGCTCCTTCTCTTATTGCATCATCACTGCGCAATTCCTCCTGATTACTGTTGCGGGATATCAGCTCTCTCCAATCTGCACACTCTGGTTGGTGATAGAGTGTGCAGAATGGAGAGAGCCTCTATTCCATCCTGCAACACTTCATTACTTCATCTCTACGCAATATTTCGATTGCTCTATCGTAACCATTGAGCCAGTGTGCTGAACCAAGCAACAATGCGTAATATATCCGGCGACATGTCATTGCGATTCGATTACGTCATCACTTTGCAATCCTTCTTCTCCTGATCGATCGGCACCTTCCTTATCATTCCTTCATGTTTTATCGCGTTTCCTCTCGTCTTGGAGGCGCCTTTCCTTGACTTTTCCTTCGATTTGGTTTCTACTCTTTCGTCTCTGACGTTTTGACGCTTACTTTGAGGCTAACAACCCAGATTTTCGCACCTCTGCTGGTCAGTGATCAATGCTTTCATATTCCTTTCCTGTCTACTAGGGAAGTAAATTCCGTTTGTGCTCTCTCCATTCTGCAGACTAACTCGCGGGTCTGAGAAGAGAGAGAAAGAGAGTGTGCAGAAAGGAGAAACCAAAAACCGAAACGACATAACTATAATACATCCTTTCCTCTAGTTTGAATGCGATTTCTGATTTTTCGACCTTGTGAATCTAAAATCATCGCGCGTATTACGAAATGTTTCGAATGCGGAAGAAGGGCTGACCTCTGCTGTCAAAATAATACCGAAAGGGCAACAGAAATGTTGACAGGAGCGCCGAATAGTAAGTCTCTCCATTCTGCACACTCTCCGGTCAACCTGGGAGACGATAGAGTGTGCCGAATGAAGAGAGAAACTGTTTGATCCGGCAACGCCAGTGTTGACAGGAGCGTGCGCGTAGGCTATTTTCGAAGATTTGTTAGTTCAGTTGCTCTTTTAGGCAGAAAATAGATAGGCGCCGATCAGAATCGCTATTTCGAAAATTGTTGCCAACCAATCACATGGGTATCAGGGACCATCTGTAACGTACATGTTTGTGATGTCAAATCGGAAACGACTCTCCTCAAATAGCATGAAAATATCTTTTGAATCTTGCCGATAAAATAAACTACAGATCACACAAATTAGTAGAGTGGGTTTCCGATTTGTTGTCATGTATCCAAACGAACTAATTATACCTTATTTTCTCCAATCAAACTGCATGAAAGCTTTCGAGAACTTTCAAGGAATCTCCTTTGTCATTCTCAATTCATTCGCTTATAAGTAGCGCTATCTAGATGACGATTCAGCCTCGTTACCGGATTGAATGATGATATCGTGTGTGAAATGTGAAGACAGATTCTTAATTATGACAGCCCTAATCATGAAAGATCTATGTCTGAATCTTCTTTGTCATTCAAGATTATCGTGTACATCGACCTCTGATTCATCTTTCTGATTCACACGAGCAATTTCCACTAGTGATATCAAATCGGAAACGACTCTCCTCAGTTCGCGCGATTTCTCGCCGGTCAGAGAAACGAGAGAAAACGAGAAATGAGGAGAACCAAGTTCCGATTTGTCATCACTATTTTCTACCCTATCATCTATTCTTCCTCTCCTTATTCCTCTTTCCGCGACCTCACCCTATTTCCTGCCATCGCTTGATATCCCTCACTTCCTCATTGTTCAATACCAGTCGATAATCATTTTCATCGTTTCCAGACCGCCTCGTGAGGAAGCTCCGCCTCCGCCCCGCGACTCCCACCACGAAACCGACGCGAGTACGGTAGGTATCAGAAATCGATTGATTACGGTAGTCTACTATTACTGTACTCTGCAGTGGGACTCCTTGACGACTCAATAGCAGATCCTAGTTTCTACCAGCTTTTCGATACTAATAATTTGACTGAAAGTACAGTTGAGATAAAAAGAAATCGTAGTTTACTGTAGTTGATCTACCATCTACCGTATCCCTTGCAGTTCATCGCCGCGCCGAACAGGATTACGGTAGAGCTCACGCGCCCGACGGACCTGTTCGGACCCGGACCCGGTCTGGGATTGGGACTCGGAGCGCTTGGTGCTGGATCCATTGGAATAGACGACGTGAGCAATTTATTTTTTGATTCTGACTCTCTATTTTGCACACTGTAACACTGAGATATCCGAAGATCCGCTCTCTTTCTTTTTTGCTGATTAAACTCCCATTTGTGAAACGCCTCCAAGGAAGTTCGTAAATAGTTCATAACCCAGACACGAATATCTACTTTCCAAAAAACCCCACTCCAGGTCGTTCCCCTCCCCTGCCCGGGTAGCCTAGACAGTGGTGTCTCCGAACCGCCCTTCCCCGCGCCTGCCACCGCGGCGACTGGTGAGTTTTAATTTTAATTTATTTTATTTTTGGAGGGCAGCTGGATACCATTGCCACATCATTCACCGATTCGTACAAATAGAAACAGTGAAACGCACCCCTTTTTCATTATTTCTGAGTTCGAACTTCTGACTGATGATTAATTTATATCCTATTCTTTCTGTATAGTAAATGATCGAATGAATAATTATTTCAAAAATTTAATTATTTTTTATTTCATAAATTCTTTCCAGAAGAAGCGCCCGCTCCATCTTCCATCTCCCCCGAAGAAGTCAACGATTATCTCGCCCGACTCCGGGTCAGTTTTTTTCTTTTTCAGAGCAGCGTTTATAACATACTAGTGATGCCAAATCGGCAACGACTCTCCTCAATTCGCCTGATCTCTCGCCGATTAGAGAAACAAAAGAGCATGTGATAATAGGAGAGTCGAGTTCCGATTTGACTTGACTATAACATACCAATGGAGACTGAGTGATTACATCGTCCGATCACTTTACGGGTCGTAACTTAGGGATGCCGGAATGAATACTGCTCTCTCCATTTTGCACACTCCTTCGTCCCTCGAACCGATGAGATAGTGTGCAGATTAGAGAGTGCACTATTCGATCCGTCATCAGCTTACAGCCGATGTACCATTGAGGTGGTAGAAAAAGCTGTAAAATGTTTCTTGGAAAAGCCCTTTTTTCCTTAACTTTTGGACAAGGGATTGGCGAAAACATCCTTTGTCTAAATATTGGTATTTTCCGAGAGAAATCTTCCATCTTGTATCTATCACCTCCATTGAACTACATACAGGTCTTCTACAGCGACCTCAAAGACAGCAACCAGTTGGACAGCGAGGGTGTGATCCATAGGCTGAACGTCCTCAAACCAGGTAATCTTTGATCTTTGATCTTTATGCCCGATCGAATAATACTCCCTCTTCATTATGCACACTCTCCCGTCGCTCTGACCGGCGAAAGCGTGTGTTGAATGGAGAGATTGTGAACCGAAACGCTAGTATGAAATGAGTTTCACTCACTCTTCAGGAGGGACATGAGCGATTGGTTGGGGATAATAGGAGCTGTACTTGTGTGAAACAAAAAAAATAAACTGAAACCAGGGATTACGTGTTAATTATTTGCGGCTCGAGTAGAACTCTCTCCATTCTGCACACTCATAGCGACAAGAAAATGTTCGAGAAACTCACTAAATACTTTGGAAAATTACTTCACCAGCCGAAAACACATCATAACATTTTTTGGGAGAAAAATATAGCCTTGGTCTACATAGACCCTGTGCCACAACAATTTTCTCTCGCCAAGCAGTCTCTCATATAGTCACGCTAGCGTTCTTTCTGTTTTTCTTCTCTCCTAATAAGAAACAAGGATTCATAGTTGTTGTGAACAAATTATGGTCCAGGTTGATTTTTTTCTGTGAAACTACTAGGAAACCGTCTTTCCTGTGATCTCAGTATTTGCTTTAAAAAAAGTAGTTTCACAGTGGCATGTACCCGCCCTGATCAATAGGGAAATGCTCGTAACTTGCGAAACCCAATCGTCAATTGACTCCATTTTCAGCCGCCGAGATCATCCTTGCTGATCTGATGGATAGCCGAAAGAAGCGCCCTGCCCCCGGTCCGCCCGTCGGAAACGGCGCGTCATCTGGCGCCAGTCCGGCGTCCGCCGACGACGCCGTGACGCCTACCGCGGCGCGCCCCGTGCCCAAGCCCCGCACCACCAAGGTGAGCAATTCCCGGCCCTAACAGAATGACGGTAAACATCTTCGAAAGCTGCTCTTGTTGCTGATAGTTCTATTATTATAGTCGGATTTGGTGTTCAAGTAGCGGAAACAAATATTTCCTGATTGTGTTATATGATGAAACCGAATCAATCGTTTGGAACATTCGGGATTTTAGCCGGGATTTGAAGCATAACTCATTTTTACATTTTATGGTCAAGCACAATGTGCCATATAAAGACTGTGCAGATATTGTATCGAGGTTGATCACGTATCTCAGACATACACTGCCCCCTTGCAGCCATCCGCCAGCTCTCCGACCGGGGCTGCAGCAGGCGCAGCCGACCCGGCCACTCCCACTCCTGCTGCAGCTGCAGCCGTGCTGCAGGATCGCTTCAACGCCCTGCCCGAAGCGGCCGTGCAGCTGGATCCGACGTCGCTGGTGAGAATCGTCTCATATTCGTAGAAATTATATTATCAGAATAATTTACACAATATAACTTAAATAGCGGGAATGATGTCTTTGTTTTGACTCATTTCCAAAGGACACACTTCAAGCGATGACTCTAGGATTTTTCTCTAGATACCCCATCGCGGTTTTGAGTTTATTGTTTTGAAAACAAACTTATGGCAATTACTAATCGGCAAGGAAGTATGGTATTAAGTACAGGAATTGAAACATATCTCATCTCTCCTTTCCAGAAACTCTCCCCCGAGCACTCTCAACTCGCCCGAGTGATGCCATCAGATGACGAGGATGATGATGAGGAATGCACGCGACTTTAATTATCATCGTTATTTTTTTTTTACTGTATTTCAAATTAATTTTCTAAATACCCCCTCAGATGCAATTGTTAGAACCCAATAACACTTAATCTTTCTGTTTGTATTTTGCAAAATCACTCAACTGTAAATACCCTTCCATTTATGTATATGTAATGTACCTCCATTTTTGAAATAATTCATACATAATCCTCTCAGCTACCACAGTCTCCTAGTCCCACTTGTTAGTCTCATTAGCATTACGTCTTAATGTTTCCAACCCCCAGAGTTTCAAGTAGTGTTTCATGATCGAATCTTTTCATTCTGCGCACTCTTTTGCGGAGAGAGTAGTGACCAATATTCCATCCGGAAAAAGTAGCTTCTAACATTCTCCTCGGAGATTTTTCAACCTCTCGTTTCCTCCCAGAACACTCCCGGTTATTTGAATGACCCAATTAGTGGACCTCGGTTCAATTATGCAATACATCTACCGTATCCGTATATACCGTACTCCTGTGACTTTATCGACTCGGCTAGCCATGTGTTATCAGCTCCTTGACCCTGCTCTGTACATTCCAGTAGTGATTTCGATTCGAATTCAGCTCTCTCCATTATGCACACACTCTAATCAGTCAGGCAGACGAGATAGTGTGCAGAATGGAGAGAGTCCGAGCCCGATACGATATCTCTGCATTCCAGTATACTAGTAGTTGACATATTCACACTTACAGGTTCAATCTCACTCTCGAAATTTTCGTTTTTGTATGATAAAGTTGATTTTTTAACGCAATTCGTGCAAGAAACCGTGAACATGAGGAGCGTTCAGTTTACATACAGACATTGATACACACCTGAGTTATCGTTTTCAGTAATTCGCCCGCCAATTAAAACTCGCTTACTATTTGGGTGTATTCGTGAGAAGTTTCTTTCCAAAGCATATTTAGATCTTTTCCTGAGCACAGATAGCACCAACCTCTTTATTTCACATTTATGTGATTAGATTATAATCTTTCGTTTCTTTTCTGCTCATCTTCAGATCGTGAACTACCACCTTAACCAGCGGGTGTTCCAAATGGAGAAAGGAGATAGTTACTTTACCCGTATTCGCGATGAGATGCGCCTTCCAGAACGATTTCAAAAATATGGAGTTGGCGTCTTAGAGTCTAAATTGCATCTACCGAGAAACTTGCCATTCTCAACATTCTCCCACCCCTCACATCCTCCACAACTCGCGATGTCTTCTCTCTCCGACTCTGAAGATTCCTTCGAAGTCATTGGTGAGCTATCGCATTGGACAAATTTCCTATTAGTGATGCCCAGTCGATACCGACTCTCCTCGCTCTCTCGCGGATCAGAGAGACGAGAGTGCACGCGATTTGAGGAGAGGCCAATGTCGATCTGACATCAGCCGTAGATACATATTTATTCGTTTATGTGGTCTGTAGAATGACGGTTTAGTTCTCATGCAGAAGCATCTCTTAGCAATGCAACGCCGAGTCGTCAAATTTCCTTGGTCGCCCTTGGTCTTCCTATACAATCACAACAAACGCCTCTTATTGCAGACCCTAAGAAGACCTCAGAGCTTCAGCAGGTTATCGAGGTACAGGCGGATACAGTACGTCATAATCTGTTGATCAGCAACTTACTTCTAAGCTGTCTAATCATCTTCCCTTCAGATTGATCAGCTCAAGGTGGAGGAGCAGGCTCTGAAGGACTCTGGAGTGCTCGCTAGAGCAAAAAAAGCCGAAGAGGAGGCAGAGAAGTTCCAGAGGAGACTGAAGGAACTGCAGGAGCTGGAGATGTGGAATGGATGGAATATCGTGGTACGTTGCATCATGTATCTGCCTGATTAGTGCGCCTTATGTTTCCGAATGTGACTTATGTTTCCGAACGCCCTTGGTCTTCCTATACAATCACAACAAACGCCTCTTATTGCTTCCTATACAAAGTCCTATTATTGCTTCCTATACAAAGTCTTCCTATAAAACGAAATTTAAAAAAAAATGCTGATCATGAGTATGAAGAGCAGAACTGGGTAGAGTTTTAGGATCGGTTTCGATTTTAACAGCAAAGAGCGTCATTATCATACGATTGTTCTCTCGTTTTCTCGTCCTGTCTCTATCCGTCTGGGGTGAAATAGTGCGGCAATAACGAAAACAATCCCGTAGCCTTAAGACTGAGTATTCTCTTCCACCAAGCTAAGTGAAAATTGTCTATATTCAGAGTCTCTGCCACTCATCACTCTCATTCGACTTCATTGCTTCCATCTTCTTCCTCGAATTTTTCACATGTAAATGGGCTCCGCCCTTAAATGACCAACCGATCGCTTTCGGATGTCTTACATATGTCTCTGTAAGTGGAATCATCGTAATGTTAGGCATTTTTCATTCTCTACGGTTGAACTACTTCAAAGAATTATTTTTCACTTTGCAATGATGATTCGAACAAATCTCCAATTGATGTCGAAAATTCGATTGGTAAATATCACATCCTTTATTGAGGCTCAATCAGGCGAAAAGTGTTTGAAAAATAGCGGAGAAGCAGAATAAACAAGACGTGCGGCAATTTCAATTCACCATGTGTTTGTAGTTCGTCTCAGTACATCAATGCGATCGCGCTTCATTACTTCAAGAAGCGGAGCCAGCTCTGCTTGATACTTCCTATATGGGCTCTCGTAAGTTAACTAAATCTCCAAAATGTATCAATGTAGGGTGAACTAAAGATTATTCCAGGCCTGCCAGAGTCGCCGGCGTCTTCGGCTTTTCATTTATAATCGACCGTCCTGTGTAATATCTACGCTGCTGTCTCCCTTCTCATAACCGTAATCGAACTCGCCAGACTTGTTATCACCTTTGCTTGTCTGAATAGCTTTGGGAAGTAAGTTTTTTCTTTGCATCTTGCTTTATTTAAAAAATTTTTTTTAGACTATTACTGTAGAAGACATCCATACTATATAATAAAGCGCAAACGTCTGTGTGTCTGTGTGTGTGTATGTTTGTCCGGTTTGGGCGTCCCGTCCACTTTTGGTATGGGCGTCCAGGGATGGATCAAAAATCAATAATTTGGTATGGGCGTCCTGGGAAGGATCAAAGATCAAACTACAAAAAATCGATAATTTGGCATGGACGTCCCGTCAAAGATCAAAGATCAAACTACAAAAAATCGATAATTTGGAATGGACGTCCCGTCAAAGATCAAAGATCAAACTACAAAAAATCGATAATTTGGCATGGGCGTCCCGTCAAAGATCAAAGATCAAACTACAAAAAATCGATAATTTGGAATGGACGTCCCGTCAAAGATCAAAGATCAAACTACAAAAAATCGCTAATTTGGCATGGACATCAAAATACAAAAAAATAGACAATTCTCGATGACGAAATAATCATGAATTTTATGTCGATGACAAAATAATGATGAAATTGTTTTGATGATGAAATTTTTTCGATGATGAAATAATGATGTAATTTTTTCGATGATGAAATAATGATGAATTTTTTCTGATGATGAAATAATGATGAAATTTTTTGATGATGAAATAATGATGAAATTTTTTTTTGATGAAATTTTTTTTTGAGGAAGAAGGGGACGTGAGAGGAGGGGGGAGGAAAGGAGGAGGGTTAGGTAGGGAGGAAATGAGGGGATGGAGAGGAGAGGAAGAAGGGGAGGGAAAAGGAGTGAGGAAAGAGGGAGAGAACTTTCGATGACAAAATCATTGAGAGGAGAGAGAGGGAGGGAAGAGGGAAGGAAGAGGAGGGGAGGTAGGGAGGAGATAAGGGGATGAAGAGGAGAGGAAGAAGGGGACGGGAGAGGAGGGAGGGAAGAGTGAAGGAAGAGGATGGGAGGTAGGGAGAAGATGAGGGGATGATGAGGAGAGGAAGAAGGGGAGGGGAGAGGAGGGAGGATTGAAGGAGAGCAGTTTCGATGACAAAATTATTGAGAGGAGAGGGAGGGAGGGAAGAGGGAAGGAAGAGGAGGGGAGGTAAGGAGGAGATAAGGGGATGAAAAGGAGAGGAAGAAGGGGACGGGAGAGGAGGGAGGGAAGAGTGAAGGAAGAGGATGGGAGGTAGGGAGAAGATAAGGGGACGAAGAGGAGAGGAAGAAGGGGACGGGAGAGGAGGGAGGATAGAAGGAGAGAACTTTCGATGACAAAATCATTGAGAGGAGAGAGAGGGAGGGAAGAGGGAAGGAAGAGGAGGGGAGGTAGGAATGAGATCAGTGGATGGTGAGGAGAGGAAGAAGGGGAGGGGAGAGGAGGGAGGATTGAAGGAGAGCACTTTCGATGGTGAAATGATGTATGCTTATAAAACTTTCAATGACAAAATTATGTGCTTATAAAACTTTAATTCGCGAAAATAATGTGAGGGGAGTGAATAGGTGAGGGGAAGAAGAAGACAGGGAGAGTTGATAGCGAAGAGGGGTGGATAGATATGATGGAGAGGGGTGCATACGCATAACCCGACATACGCCAGTCGAAGCACGCGCCTCGGCGCGTGCGATCGGCTGGTACGAAAGATGATGAGCAAACTAGCAAACCAGAAGCTCTCAATTTTGACTATTTTCAGCATAGAGGGATACCTCTACAAGATTTCTCACCAAGAGGTGAAGAAGAAGAAGTTCACCAGAAACGTCGCCAGAGAGAGGAGATGCAAGTATTGCGTAAGATGCAAGGATGCTCGCGATGCCGGAAGAGATCAATAGATTATTCTCTGTTTATTTTTAAAAATAAATTAAAATAGTTTTAAAAATGTATTAAAAATAATGAAAAGCACAATAATAATTGTCGCCCTTCAATAACCATTTTTATTCATATCCGACACTGTTCTCTTCTTTACCATTGACCTCCACCAGTCTATGCACTTTTGACAGCATCGAACTCTTTCTCACAATTATTTTGTAATTATGCGATTCGATACAATTGCGTTATAAATTATGTTATTTGTAATGAGGAAATAATAGAATAACTAGCGAAATTGAATAGAAATGAGAGGAACTAGAGAGTTCACAGCCGGATAAAAGTTCTGAAGAAACCACACCCATTGAAACTGCACCACGACTTTCAAATTACTTCCATCTGCCATATTATTCGTATTCATTTCCTCTTCTTATGCATTCCCTCGAGTCATTCAACCAGAGGGTGATACTTAGTAACCGATATCAGCAAATGACGCTTCAATCTCGCGAATATTCTTGAACAGGCGTCGTTTGCCGATCATACTATGTTCCCGCAATTTCTTTCATTCAAATTTGCTCACGTTCCCGCGTTATTTCGCTACCAGCTCATTACTTTAAAAAAAAACTCATTCAACAGTGATGAGTCCGCGTCCCGCACGTAAATCCGCTTCCGACACGGCGCCCTCCCGCGTGTCCGCACGTGTCAAGGCGCGTCAGACCAAATCACCAATGAAGCCAGTCGACGCGGTTCCCGAGGCGTCCCAATGCTCCGTCTGCATGGAGGACCTTACGGCAAAGGTATTAGTGCCCAAAGTGCCCCCTCGTCGTCAGATTTTTGCAATTAAAAAGATTTATTAATATTCGAATTTCCAGAGATCCCTCTCCTTCCTCCCTTGCACCATGCGTTTCATCGGTCCTGCGCGATTAGCTGGCTCGAGACACGTAATGTATGTCAATTTGTATGTAAATTAATTTTTTATTAAAAAAAAGTCAAATCTATGAGTTTTCTCGAGTGAATAACGCGTAAAATAAACAGATAGACCTTCCGGGCTCACTTACCTATTGTTTGAATTGAAAAGTTAGAAAAGATATCTTTCCAGAGCCGACCTGATCAGGATTGCCCTCTGTGTCGTCAGAGACTCGACCAGATCAAGGATAGCGACGGGGTCAGAAATAATGCCTTTCTCGCCTTCGGTCTGAGACAGGTTAGTGATTTGCCGTGAAAATGTACATGACGTTTATCTGTCAATATGCAACAGAAGCTTTGAAATGGAGCACAAAATATTCACACTGTAATCGTACTGTAAAAAAAATAATCACACTGTAAAAAAATCGTAAAAAATTGAAGTTTCAAAAGCACCTAATTGTAGCCCGATTTCGACAAAGTCATGGATATGATTGTGCACCTCCAAGAAATGTGACCGGGTCGGAGCCCACTCGACATCATACAATGGCTGCAATCGACGAACAAGTTAGAGTCGTGTTTTATCGTGTTTATTTACTTTTCTTCTTACCAGGACAATAGTTTATTAATTCTAGCTTGCTGTAAATCTGCTTCTAGAAAAAATATACTATTTCGCAGTCTATGCATAATTTAATCAGACAAATTATATCTGGACAAAGCGAAATAATATTTAGACGATTGAAACTTTGTTTATTTGATACACCCAAACGTGTGTGACATCGCGTGAGTAACGTATATACGGATTGATAAAGATAGAGGAGAAGGGGGTGTGAAGGAGAGGAAGAGATGAATACAATAGAATAACCAATCTTCATCTCAGGACGGAGGTCGAATATGTCAACGCGCACCGCAGTTTTGCAATTGTGAACGGTAAGACGAGCGAGTATCTGATCGATATCGACACCGAACTGGAGAAGTTGGCCGACCGCGCAATGGTACGTAATTCGCAAATAGAGTTTATTTGACATTAGTCGTGCAGAATCATGCAGTGTAAACAAGTTGTAGGATTGTAGGCTTTGTAGCACATATAGTATTCGTGCTCTTCGAGAAATCAGTTATCGCTCAGTTCTCGATTATTTGCTAATTGAGGTGTACAACGAGGCTTATGCACGATGCACGACGCAGGCTCGCCAAACAACGAGTCGGAACTACGAACCGGTGAGGTTTTTGAAGATTGCAATTCTGGATGAAAATTCAAGTGACTCTCGCAATGACTCTCGTCACTTTCTCTTACCCATTACTTGAAATTACTAACCCTAATGACAAATGCTCACTACAAAGCTGCATCAGTGCTAGTGATGAGAAAACGGAATTTCATGTCGGATTCAGCCATACATTTTCAACCATTGCCGAACCCTACATGCCGAGTTCGCTTTGTCATCTCTAACCAGTTCTTAAGCGTCATAAAACGCTGCTTCTGTACTGAACGCGATTTGTTTTCGGATCCTTAATTTATCTAACTTATTTTTTTCAGTGGCGACGATTGCGAAGCATTTCCTTCGAACCCGAGTTTAATGAGATTGGCGAGGACAATCCCAACTGGGGCTTAAATAATCACTCATTTGGTCCCATGAATTTCGGCTTCTCATTACAGAATCGAATTTTGCTTCCTAATGGTAAAATTTTGACAATTTTTGAGTGGGTGGAGTCAAGAAGCAATGGAAGACTATTTAGAATGGATGACTTGGGTGCTTATCATGAACTGGCTTGTTCTGGAAAACGTAACAATTGGTTATTTGGGAACTGAATTCAGTACAGTTCTCGAAAGCACTTATTGATGCATTCGCAGACTGTTCCTTACGGATATATTCGGACTTTCGAATCTGACAATGCCGTGACTGCTGCTGATGTAGCTTCTGAAGCAGATGCAGCCCGTTCTGCTGCAGCCTCAACAAGTGGGCAGGCACCGGCTATTTCACAAGAGACTCGAGAGGCGGCACGTTTATTCTATCGAAAGAAGGACTCGAAATTTCATTGACTTTCACATGTTTAATATACCGGAAGCAATATCGCTGATTTTCGAAACGATTTAGAAAAATTAATATAAATCATCGATCCTCTCGACTCGCAGCCGTGGTCTCTGCTCCGACCTCTTCCCAGCCTGGATCACGAAAAAGGACGACGACGGGTGAGTTAGTTTAGTGATGCGAATTCGATTCCAACTCTCCTCAATCGGCCTGCTTTCTCGCCCGTTAGTGAAACGAGAGAGAACACGAATCGAGAAGAGGCCGGTCTCGAATGGACACCATTACTTTGGATATTGAGCAGCGTTTGAAGCGCCTCGCTTCCTTTGCTCTCGCGCCGTGAGAGAGGACTGTAGATGGAAAATTTATTTATTTCAGGCAGAAGATAAACTTCGCCGAGGGCATGCGGATCTACCATACTCCATCTATCAATCATCGGTTGAAACCGTTCAATACCCCTTTTATCCAATTTCGTCTCTTCGTTACTATTCTTTTCCTCCCCTATCTTTTTAGCAGATATCGAAACTGGTTTGTGTCAAATATCTCGATAAAATTGTGCGATACATTCTCTTTTCGATACTGTCATATCACGCGACGACTGGAACACAGATTATACACCAAGATGAATCGCATTCTGCTTTCAGCACCTTATTTTGCGACCTCCACCTTTATATCTGTATTCTTAACAATGATAAATAAATAGATTCACAGTCGCGACTGCTACGTAGTAGCACAATATGACCTCATGTGATAATCTTTCGCACAAAGACAAATAATCCCATTGATTCGACTAGTAAACTATGACGTAACATGATATATGTTGTTTACTAGTCGATGCAATGAGGTCTTTGTGTTAAAGATTCATCATTGATGCAGTCCCGTCGATATCGAACACTGAACTGCTCAGCTAAGCCTAAAGGAATGATGACTGGAGGAAAATTCGAATAAGTAAATTTCCGCTTAATACTGTGAATTTCCCAGCTTTCGATAAGCCATCATGGAATAACAAGCTGAGATGACTCTTGCTACGAGAGCCCTGATTAAGAGTACTAATTAGTGACAGATGCAATCCATTTCCGCGCCATTTTCACCAATACCTCTATTCCTCACTAATTTACTTCCACGTCTCAGTCGATGGAGCCTGTCGTGATCCGTGGACTCGATCTTTCCAGCTTGCCTTCGGATGTTATACGGGAGATAATCACTGTTGCTGTTCTGGAATCGATCGATGCCGTGCGACTGGTTTGTGAATGGAGAACATCTTTAAAACATGCGTTGTTCTATTAGTTGCGACGAATCTATTACAGATATCTCCTAAATGGAATGCTCTATCTCTCGAACAACTAAATCGTCGTCATCAGCTTCCAGTCATTAAGAATGCCAAATGTGGCAGAGGCAATACTTTTTGGAGCATTGACATCGTTCTACCGAACCAGTTCAGAAAGTTTTTGGGTGTAGAAAACTGGCGGGAACAGAAGCACTCCGATTTGGACAATGTAAGCTATGTTCTCATGAAACGGGTCAAAGATGCATTACTTTTCAGACCGTTGAAGTCCATGAACAAATCTACCATAATAGCGATAGCAAAGGCAAGCAGTTTGCACGCCTTATTCGATTGTTCAGTCGCTGCTCACGCATTGAAAGATTCAAACTCGATGGTCACATATATTGTGCGAATGTGATCTCTCATCTCATGAATGACATCTGCATTGATATATTGGAAGTCATTCTTCCCAATACAGAAATCCAGGACGATTACAGGTAAGACATCTTTCATCTCTTTCTTGATGGTTTGGTTCAAGATCATCGATTGCTGTAGTGGTCTTCATTTACAAAAAAAACATCCTTTTCATGTTTTATGAACGCTCATTTCAGACCTAGAATACTCGACTTCATCCGAACGCATAAACCTCAGAGTCTTATATTCAACTCCGTTAATGTAATTTGGAGTGCTATTGGAAAAAGTAGGCATTTACAAACAATTTTTAAATATATTCTGTAGTCTATACAAGCAAACGATGGTGCGTCTGCAATTCCGCATTCTGTTATCTTTTTAAAATTATTATTATTGCAAGATTCAAAAACTCAGTTAGAGTCATGGACTGTTTAGCATACAGTAGGCATGATGAGCCGAACAAAATATTCGCTAATTATTTATTTAGTTTCCCAATATTCCCGATCTTTCTCCTATGTGATCCTGGACGCAAAATGCACTGATTAAATACAAACACTGAAGCCTAGAATCCCTTATTAATGATTGCTAAACACCGTAGATTGGACCGTTCGTAATAACAAGTGAAACGGTTTATTTTCTTGCAATATATAATTATTATTTCAGAATTTTCTGATTTATTCTCTCACGCGATACGCTTGGTGCCTACTATTGAAATTAAATTATCGTATAAATCAAATCATTTACTTTCGACAGAAATATATGAGTGGAATATTAGAAAGGAAGATATGTTCGGAACTGCTCTGCTAAATTTATCGGCAACAGCTCACGTGGAAAAGCCTCGGTTCGGTGATTTCTCCGTCCACATTATTGCGAAGATTATCAATTGATAATTTACTTTAAAAATAATCGCAATCAATTACTTACTACATAATGTATATTTGTTTGTATATTCCTATATCAATATCACGATTTCAAACTTGGTTCAATAAATAATCTCAAAAAGCCATCACATCGTCTATTCTCAATTCCGTAATGTATATTGTAATATACACCTTCGTGGAACTCATTTACGTCATTTACGATTGTATAAACAATGAATAGCTCTAATATAAAGAAATTACACTATCTCTTATAAAGTCAAAATGTCTGTCTGTTTGTCCGTTCGTTCGTTCGTTCGTCCTTCTGTCTGTCACACACTCAATAACTCGCTTTCTAGGCATCGCCCGAGGACAAGTCCTTGACCAATCGAACCACCGTAAACTTCTTTTTCAAAATCGATAAAAATTTCATCATCATTACGAAATATTTCATCATCCTTATGCAATAATCCGGTTTCGCGCCTAATTCGCTTCAAAATCTTCCGTAAAGATCGGCAATAGTGTCAATCGACTCAGAATCGTCAGCGCTTTTCACTGGCAGCAACTATTTCGCAATCTTCGATTTCGTCATCATTATGAAATCTTCACGTTTTCGCTCATAACTCGCTTTAAAATCATCGGAGAGCCTCGGGAGAAGTGCCAATCGACCCCCCGTGCTTAGATTTCGCAATTATCGATTTCGTCATCATTACGGAATCTTCACGTTTTCGCTCATAACTCGCTTCAAAATCATCGGAGAGCCTTGGGCGAAGTGGCAATCAACATTTAAAGAAGATTTACAAGTTTTCGGATACTTCGGCCATGCTATCGTGAAAAGCTCGTGAGGCTGAGAGCGCGGGTAAAAGTTGCAGATGTAGCCCCGGAGCGAAGCGGAGTGGCTACATCGCCACTTTTCCAGAGCGCTCGAAGCATCACGAGCTTTTTGCAATGGCATACGCTCCACTCGCAAGCAAGCGGTGTTAGGCTAATGTGTAAGGCGGCCAGACGTGGCAAAAGGGATATGTGTTTTTGAGTTTTGCCTATGCTCCGGCCATGGTATTGTGAAAAGCTCGTGAGGCTGAGAGCGCGGAGGAAAAGTTGCAGATGTAGGCTGCTAGTTCTTGTCTACTGGTTCGCTTCTTTAAAAAAAAAATTTTTCGCCATTTGATTCTGCAGAACCTCAAAGCTTCTCTTCTGATGGACCTCAAATCTCTAACTTCTTCCTAATGTGATTGTCGCGGCAAACCGCATCGCTGGCGTATTCGTGAGTCTAATTGAGACATCTTTGAACAATAAGTCTGGAAGATCGCCACAGTTCCGCATAGAAAGATCAGAACGTATTGGAAATATTTCACGAGAGACTTCGAGGGAGTACACACTATAACACTTGAAACGAGCTGGTATTTGCCTGGATGATGATATCCACGCTACAATTTCACCTTTTCAGCTGATTTCTTTGATCTGCGATATCGCATTCTTCGAACTCTCCAAAACGCGAAATAATGGAGCGCTTTGCTTCTACATTATCTAAATCGTTCGTTTTTTCTTCTTATCCCTTCATCAATTCAAAGATCACTCCAGCTGTTTCGAGCCGTTCCCTTCATCCTCTCTCCCACCATTCTACAGTCGCCTTTGCCTGCAATTACCAACACCTTCATAATCCTCTTCGATGTGATAAGGCTGCTGAATGCTCTCGACTGCATCCATCTGTTCCATTGCATCCAACTGTTCCACGAGAGTAGAAACGAGTAGACTTAAGTAATAACAAATCGGCTTCGACTCTTTTCTTTATCGACTATCCTATTTTACCTGCTCCCGCATCCATCAGTGACACTAGAGAGTGAGTGAGATGAGGCGTGTCTGATGCAGATTTGTCATCAATAGTAAACCAAAGCCAATGTTTCTCTATTGAAGAAGTGTGAATTCTCCAGTACCGCGTGAAGTGAAGGCACACCCTACATTTGCTGATTATCTCTATATTAATGAATATTGCACCGATCACAGTCATGTAGAATTGGGTCGGCTGTTCAGGCCAATCGGCAGTTTATCTTTTCCCCTCTCCACCCACTTATAGCCCTTATTCGCCTTTTTCCTTCTAAATATAGGAGGGCCTTTTTACTAGACGACCAGATGTGGAATGGGAGTGGACAGACTGACTGAAAAGGGCTTCATTCTTCCCTCCCCTTCTTCCCTTCCTCTTTCTCTTCTATCTTCCACTCACTGGAAAAGTTTTTGTCATAATTTTTCTCGAACCAGTTCAGATCTTCCTCACTGGATAGTCGCATCTGAAGTAAGGCTCCGAGAGCCAAGACAGAGTCACGCGTCGATGAACTAGAATGATACATGCTTGCTAAGAAACGAATATAAAATATTCAGAGCAATTGCCTTTCTTCGGTGTAACGACAATAATCTCTACGAAACATTTGAGGAGGTTAATAACTAAAGATGACTGGATCAACGAAATATTAATCGATTAGAAAATCTTCTTTGTCTGGAGTAACTTTCTAATATAGGAGCTCTCAATCCGGTTGTTCTTTTGAGAAACTTTTTTGGTTTTGTAGCTCATAATGATTTGACATATATCGCATAATTCATGCGATTCGATGCCATTATGAGCTACTTGGAACATGCGGCGGAACGATATCCTACGAGCAGGTGACTATCTTTTTAAAAAAATTGTTCTTTGATTGCATGTGTCCAGGATGAACCGCGAAAAAATCCCATTCAGGCTGATTCAAACACAATTTTCGGATTCGACAAAGAAGAAAAGAAATAACTCAAGAGTACTCTACAAACAAGTGGTGCATCGATGGGATAGTCGATACGAGCCCCTCCCCTACTCACACTCACTGAAGCGCCGAGTAACTAATTGTTAACTTTCTGTTATGATAAAAAGGTGTCCGATATCGCATTAAAAGTACAATACATCGCATCCGCAAAATAACAATCATCTTCGAGTGGAATCTTTCAACTTTGATAAGAAGACAGCTAATGCCAAGGCACATTGTAATCGTTCAAGAGACGGGAAAAGATAGGAGAATGTCAGTATCACTTTTTCAATATCTGAGCGAAGGCGCATTCTTTTCTCCATCATTCACTGCTTTCCATTGCCTTTTCTCTGCAATTATCGGCATTTCAGTTTGACCGACCTACTCTCGGGCTACAGCTTTCATCTTCGACGACAAATCAACCAGGAAATAATTTGGAAGTCAATTACTCCACTTACGACATGCCGAGCATGTATCAATAGGTACGAAATACTGCTCCTTCGGAATCCGAGTATATGTAGAATCAATGAATACGGGTACAACGCTAACTCAATCATCTCGGAGCAGGTTCTCATACCTGAACGTGGCTTCGAAGCCGTGGATTCGAGCTCATTATTCAACAGCAAATACGTCGTCTTCACGACTCAAGGCGAATCTGAAGAAAAGGTTAGCCGCATAATCCATGATCCGATTCCAATATTTCCTGTCCTTGCAGGCGACACCTGTGCCCTGTGCGCGTTTGTGCGAAAGTGCAACTGCAACGCGCGCATCCGCCTCTCAAAGGGATATTAGGACAAAGAATGAGAAAATCAAGGCTCAGAACAGAGGGGAGTCAATCTTTGGAAAGCGCCGCTGTTCTGATGAGACAGGCACTTAGGGCTGGATGACAGCTCAACGTTCCACCTCCTTCCCTCTCTTCGACAATAGATTCCGTCTCCATCCCCTCCAGATTAGTCTTCAATTCCCTGTCGTGAAATGCAAATTCTTTGAATAAATTGTTTCTTTGTATCGTGCTTGGAGGATAGGCTAATGGATAGCCTAATCCGAGCAGATCATATATTGATTGAATGGGCACTAGTGATGCCAAATCGGAACTCGACTCCCCTGAATTGACGTACTCTCTCGTATTTATGAGTTGTGCATTGTTCGACTCTCTCATCGATTAAGTCCGAGTGAAGACAGAGCAAATGTAAACAAAAAAAGGATTTACCCCGAAAAGTAAGTGTATGCTATTGACGGAGTAGGCAGGCTTCTGGACTCATCACTGAGAAGAAAAGGGAGTTTATTGTTTCCTTGTTCAATCTCGGCTAGACCTTTAATTCATCGATTCGCTTCCGGTTAATTTCTAATCTAAAATATGTCGTTTCAGACACGTGGCTATCCGTGGATCCGCAACGGGTAGCCTATGAGCAACCGGCAACGGTAGGTCATGAACGACCGAGTCGAAACTGTAATTTATTATTCTAGTTTGATGGAGTGAAGAAGGAACGGGACAATACTTCTTAGATTATTGAGAAGACCAAGAATGGGAATAAGCTAGAGGAAAAATTGAAGAAAATAAAGAAAATACATACGGAGATACGCCATTCCGTGGTGAGATTCCAGATTGTGAAAATAAGGGTTTCATCTGCAATCTCTGCAGATCGTCTTAATTTTTATTATGATAAACTACACCCTTTCCGTGGTCATGGCCACACCTGCGCGTGAATGTCCCTTTGGATTTCTAAGGACACGAGGCGGAGGAGTCCCGCGTCGTTTCTTTTAGCGATGAGACGCGCTCTAGGCGTGACGGGTTTGAGAGAGCGCAGGGAGGGGGAGAGAGTGGGCGGAGTCTGAAGAACGGGTCGCCGCAAGGACACCACTCGCGCAGGTATGGTCATGGCTTGCCGGAAGCATTCTTCTGCGCCTCTCACTAGTTCAGCCATACACTTCACATGATAAAGTTGTACATTCTTCAACTCTTTCATCATACAAGCCCGAGTAAAGAGAGGGAAATGCACACAAATGAAGGATAACAATATTTGTCCAGCAAAGCTAGCGTCTGCCGGTGACGGAGTTGGTAGGCTTCCGGACTTATCTCTGAAGAGAATATGCGTCTATTTTCTCAATAATTTCTCTTCGTTTTCAATGCTTCCCCAACTTGATTCCCTTGATTTCTTTTCAAGTGCTTTATTTCAGAAACGTATTCTTGGTTCTTCAGCGGTTTACATAGAAACAGCCACCTTCGGTAAGACCAAGACTATAATTAAAAAAAAAAACTATTCTTTCCCAAAGATTGAAGTGATGACGCTGACCTCGGACAAAAGCACACAGACCAACAAGGAGACGAGGGAAACGAAAACTATGGGAATAGACATCGAAATGGGAAACATTGAGGAAGAGAAAGCTCCGAAATTTTGGCACGCTGTGGTGCGTTTCACGATGAGAAATTACTACTAGTTCAAATTGCTATGGAAAAAATGGAAAGAAATGAAAAAAAACAAACTGAATGAATTTGCATATCTCCAGATTTTCGGTCTCACCGTTTTCATTGACTACATGATATCATTGTTCTTCTTCAGCTATTACGGCTCTGTGCTCTTGTTCTTCAAAACCAGACGACCACTCTTCGCTGGGGTGATTGTACGTGAATGATGTTATGTTTCTTTCAAATGTGTTCCAAAATTACAAGAGTCATTGTAAGGACTCAATTGCGATTTTCAGCTCATTTCCGGCATTGCCGATCATATTATCCTAGATTGTTTCCATCACTCCAATAAACCATCGCCTGGAGTTATGGCGATATATCACATCTCAATCGTCAGTTTCGTTAAATTGCCTCTCTGACAACTTCCATTTCAGGTGGTCCGGTACAGTATCTCAATAGTAACTTTACTATTCGCAATTTCCCCCAATCGATATGTCTCGTCCTTTTAATATGCATAGCCTCATTTGATTTTATGCGATGCATCATTGTTGCCAAATGCGAAGAATCGTTCATCAACATTTCAAGCATTCCCCTTTCTGAGGATGAAGCTCCAAAAATGGTCACACCTCCAGTTTAAAGTAGAGAGCCAAAGCTTGTGTTTGCCTTCTTCTTAACGGTCCTAATAACCGTACTTTTTCTGGTTCATCCCTCTTACCTGCACATCAGTTCAGTCATTTCTCAAGATTGTAAATTCTCGTACATAGTCAATCATGCGTTCACATGATAAATTTGTACATTCTTCAACTCTATCATCTCTTTCATCATACAAGGGCGAGTGAAGACAGAAACATTTACACACACGAAGGGTAGCACTATTATCCCAGCAACTTTGGTATGTGCCGTTGGCGGAGTTGGTAGGCTAGTGAACTGCCTTCTGAAGGGAGTAGGAGTTGAATATTTAAAAAAAAAACATTATCTTCATCTTCAATACTACTTTACTTACTTGACTAGTGCTCAGTGCAAATACTTCATTTGAGACCCGTATTCATGGTTCTTCTGAAGTTTAGAGAGAAAAGGCCAGCTTCGCCCTCTCTTGCCTCAAACATGCCGGAGGGAAGGGCAGGGTAGAGCGAGTTTACACAGAAAGTTGAGCAATATTTACCCAGCAAAGTTAGTGACTGCCATTGACTTGGTAGGCTACCTCTCAACTCTTTCCCCAAGAAGAGAAGACTGAGCTGAATCTACTTTTCATTTATTGTGCGCTCCTTGTCCAAGTATCACTATACATTGAATTCTTGCCTATGTCCAATGAAATATATTCCAGATCCGTGGACAGACCATGGATCCGCCGCGGGTAGAAGATCCGCCGGCTACGGTAGGCCAAAGACCAGCTATCACTAACTGAGTTTTTAATGTTTAGATAACCGTCAATCAACCAATCGACAATTCGGTGAAGATCGACACCCCTATTAGTGTGGCCGAACGAGGTCCTGTGACAATCAAGCGCGCGGTTATTGTGGACAAATGGAAATTCGCGGTTCGTCTCCGAATTTCGAATTTGGGCTAATAGACATCGAGTTTCGTCATTTCGAGTGCTCTCTCGTTCCTCTGAACACGCGAATCAAGGAGAATCGGTGTTGATTCTATATCACTAGCTAGTATTACACTATTCTTCCTTCAGGTCCTCATGACCTCCGTCGTAATCGATATCACCCTCTCCATCATCCTTGGTTGTCTGACCGATTCTTGGCCTTTCGTTCTGGTGTTTGTAAGTGTTTTAAAATAATCTCAACCAGGCTAACCTAAACCGGTGGCTACGCGCAGTCGTCTACGCATGCATCAACGTAAACCGCTTACTTACAGCTCATTTGCCACAGTTGAAACGTTGTAGCATATATTTGCAGAAATAAATAGTGTTCACTCCATTCATATAACTATTTCCCTGACCGAGGGAGAGCTACTATTCAGTGGATTATCGGGGGATAATAATTGTATTTTCCAGCAGCTATCGATGTTCGCGGACATGTTATTCTGCCTATTAATCAAGAGTGCGTGGTGCGATTTCATTTGGGTCTACGCCATCTCTATAGTAAGTGAGGCTTCAAACAAGCCCGAGTGAAGGCTGGAAAGTTAGCACGAGAATGATGAGCAATATTTACCCAGCAAAGCTACTTACCTGACTCTCAGCCAGGGTATCGGTACATTGAGATAACAAGCGCAGTATTTTTAAAAGTATAATATTTGAATTTGTGTTCCAGATGCTCCGCTTGACCGTCTTCATCTTCTACCACATGTTTGCTCCTTCCAACTACACGTCTCCCCTCCCGCCCCTCGTCATTGTCGGCCTCCTGATCTTTGATCTTGCCCGAATCGGCATAGTTTTTGCTTTTGGAAAATCATTCACGATCACTACTACCGCCCGCTCGTCGGGAAGCGACGTCGCTCCACTCCCTTCAGGACCTCGTGTGTGAGCTCAAGGATCAAGAAGTAACAGAGGCCCGTTTCTGTCCACATAATTTCCATTTCCCAGTATGTATTCTCGTTATGCAGAGCGAGTGATAAAGCTGCACGTTTGCAAAGTCGTATTTTCCACTCATAAAAATGGTTGAGAGCTAAAATTGTGGAAGAATCTTCAGGCATCATTACCTCATTCGACTTCCTTCTTACGTAATCAATAGTAAGTCAGTCTTGTCTATAACACGCGAGTGTGCGCCTAATCAGGACTATCGATCGGCCCACTCCTGCACTTGACGAGACCAAGCATGTCTGCTGAGCTCGCTTGTACCATTTCGCATTCAATCAATCACCCATAGTTCCACATTGTCTGTGAGTCTTGATGCGGTTGCCTGACAGCTATCAGCCTTACTCACAAGACGATATGTCGTCACTGATCCACTTGGATTGCGAGGACTCGGTGAGCGATTGTTTGATTAAAGGAACGGAGAAGGGCCATTACAATAAAACAATGTTCGAGAAGAAGAAGAATAGGAGAACTGTTTAGAGTAATCTTGTAAAGTGAGTCATCGATGCCAAGGGGACGACGATTAGGCCCTGTGGGGGCGACGTCTGACAAGACTAACAATCGATCGCCCGTGTTCACACACTGAGCGCGTCCCTCTCACAAAGGGTCAGGGAAACTGTCGATTCTCGTAGTTCACTCTCCAGTCCAGTGGCTAGAGATGACATCTCCTCCCTCCTCCGAACAAGATGATTCCTTCGAGATCATCGGTTAGTTAATTGACCTCATTCCAAACGAAAATAACGTTGTATTCAGACCCCCCGGAAACTGCGCAGAAGCAAAGATCAAGCAAGAATCAGCAACAAAAGGTACGGTAGCAAACCTTGTCGATCAGCAACTAATTTATTTCTCCATCAGAACGTGCGAAATGAAGATGCCGCCAGGATCTCTGACCCTGCAACCCAGCTTCAGCGACGTCCATATCACCTCGATGTACGTTCCCACATGATAATACTTGTGAAAAGTGAATACTGATGCTTGTCTAGGTGCTAGAAGCCTCTTACTGTACTGTGTTGTTAATGGAGGAATGCTATCCTTAGTTAAATCACGGTGTTCTGCATTGGGTGAGCGAGAGAAGAGAGTACGGGAATGGCGAGATAGTACACGAAAATGAAAGAGCACGAGAGAGGTTTCGAATTCGTTTTGGCGCGTTGCCAGCATAACGCCGTGTTCAATCGAATAGTCGCTTCAGTATGTGTTCACAAGATAGAAACCCACTAAGGAAGTTGAATCTCACATCTCTCAGGATGTTCTCGTCTTCTCGACTCTTTTCGACTTCGCCCTCTCCTCATTCGCACTGGGCTTCTTCGTGCATGCCCGCAATCCACTCTTAACCGCTTTCTCTGTGAGTGTAAAGCCGTAGATTTTGGGGTTCGCTATTCGGCCAGTCGTAGTTGCTATCCTTCTCCGAGGGGGAGAGGAAGCGGCGCTGCTACGACATGTCGAACAGCCAGCCCTAGTAGATTTTGTGGCCGCGGTGGAGTGTGGCTGTTACAATATGAAATGTGAATTAACATAACATGTGAGGAAGTTTTGTGGACGCAACTATGATATGAAGAAGAGGGAGGTACAGTCCTGTTGGGTCCCACTGTGAACATGCGTAACCCGGAGTAACTCGGGGTGACTCCGGTGACTCCGGGTGACTCATCGTGACTCATGGATTTTACTACCTCAAGAATTTATTTAATCACAACAAGTCTATGATATTCTTGTTCAGCACGTCGTCCTCTATCGATCCATATACTTTATTAATTAAATATCGACTTTTAAAACGCTAATTTTAATTAAATGTTAATGCGGTTATTATCGCGCTCCGCGTGGAATACCGTAGTTAAGAGGCTCACAAATTTTGCTGGCGATCGTGAAATGATTTTATAAAAATTAAATTCGGGTTTTCTTGCTTTTTGATTGATGTTCGCTTGTATTTTAGTTTATTTTTGTTCAAAAAGCAGCAAACATCAATAAAAAAGTAAGAAACTCGAATTTTCTTTTTATAAAATCAGTTCACGATTCCCAGCGAAATTTGTGAGCTGCTTTACTACGGTATTCCACGCGGAGCGCGATAATCACCGCATTAAAATTTAATAAAAATTAGCGTTTTAAAAGTCAATATTTAATTAATAAAGTATAGGGATCGATAGAGGACGACGTGCTGAACAAGAATATCATAGACTTGTTGTGATTAAATAAATTCTTGAGGTAGTAAAATCCATGAGTCACGATGAGTCACCCGGAGTCACCCGGAGTCACCCCGAGTTACTCCGGGTTACGCCTGTTCACAGTGGGACCCAACAGGACTGTATGCGTATAGGGACACGAAGAGTGTAACTTGTTTCACTAGACTATTTATGAACACACTCAAGTTGTATTTTCAGCTATCCTCCACACTCATAACTCTTCTGACCATGTTCAGTTTTAAAGCCGAGCATAAAAAGTTCAAACTCGGTCTGAAGTGCTACTTCTTGATGATCGTGAGTTTGTTCATATACGATCTACTCAAGAGAACATTGGGTAGATTTGGTAACGAACAGAGTATGTGATTAGGCAGAATCTGCCTGTCCGTATTTTATCAGAATAAAGCACTGAAGGACAGACTAATCTAAGGCAATTCTGTAATCAGTCAATTCATTACAGACAGTCCGATACAGCATTTGTGTGCTCTCCATTCATCAAATACCGATTGTCATCCTTCTGACTCCCATCACGATAGCTCACGCTTGGCTGATTGCCTACTGCATAAACAAACAGTTTATGAAGAAAATACAGTCTCACATCGATGGCCAGGTACCTTTAATGGCTCCGTGTGCGGTAAGGCAAGGGGCCTGGACCGTGGGTTCGAATCCCTTATAAGGTTGCCTTATTATAAATATAAAATTATGTTTTGCAAGCTCCTCCAACTACGATATGTATGGGAAAGATGCTATTGTAGGAACTTGATTACCCTCTCACCCTAGTTCTCCTTTGTAGTCTAGCTTAAATCGTTCTCCTCAGACAATCTTCGAATGGTCTACTCTCTTCGATTTCGCCTGCTCTATGTTCGCTGTGGGCTTCTTCGTTACGGATAATCAACTTTTTGCAGCAGTTTTCGTGAGTGTACACTGTTTATCGAAAGGAATTCACTGTCTGACTGATGACACTTATATTGAATCACTGAAATAGCTTTGTAATGCTGATTCGAATAACATTTTTTTCTAGATGGCCCCGTGTCTGGTTGCAATTCTAACAATTATGGAATACAGGCATAATGAGTACATTCGCAACCTGAAGCTGTATTTCTTCATAGTCGTACGTGGATTCTCTCTCTTTCCCACTTTTTCCGATGCTCCCTGCAAACTTTGTCGATGATGGATCCTCGATAAGAATCTCAATATAAACCATACAGATAGTAATAATAATGTGCAATTGGTCATTCCAGACAGCTCGCTACGGCATTTGCTTGCCCGCAATCCACTCACAGTCACTGGCCATTCTTGCCACTCTTGTTACTGTGGCTCAAGCTGGACTGATCTACTACTGCATTGACCATAGGTTCGTTACGGCATGTGATCAGTCCATTCTGAAAATACTGCAGATATTTTTTTGCATTGTCGTTGTGTGCCAAAACCATTTGTTTACCTGTAACAAAATAAGACGATGCAGTTTCAGAAAGCATAAAATGCTCGAAGATGACGCAAAAGTCGACGCTCAGAAGGAAAACGGCGATGCTCAAACGACAATGGAAATGGAGAAAGCAGAGACGTTCAAGAAAAGACTGGAGACACTAGAGCAACTGGAGAGGGTCAACGGATTTAATGTCGTGGTGGGTTGTATTTTATATTTTTAATCTTCAAAAATAATTTTAATGCAATCTTCATGTGGTAATGCAACCTTTGCAGAATCTCTGTCGATACTCGGTCGTTTACGAAATCTGCTTCTCCCTCTACTTCCTTGGATATTTCGTGGCTATTTCGTCCCAACCCTACATCCCCACAGTTATTTTGTCGGTGATTTGTGTGAGTTCTCTTGTTCAAAAAAAGCTCCGTGAAGAAAATGTGATCATACGTAGAAACCACAGGCTCCGCCCACTTGGGAGGGATATAGATTTGCCAAAAATCCGCAAGAGCATGTACACATCCAGTTCTCAATCAATTGAGCCAATCAAAAACGTTTTCTTTAGCTCTCAGTAGTCTTCACAAATGACGAGTGGAGCAGCCTGATCGGTCAAGTCCACCTATCTCAAAATCGATGAATAGGGTCGAGGTGAGGGAATTGAGGCACTTCCATTGAATGAAACACGCTGCTCCACTCGTAATTTATGAATTATATATATATTTTTTATTTTTAGAATTTTTTTAGAATAAAAATAGAGGGGACAAATTAAATCCTCGAATTGTACAACCTCGGCAAAAGTTTAAGTACGCGCGTATTCGTATTCCGACTTCCGTTGTTTATCTTGACAACTAGCAAAACTGGCTGCAAAGGATGGGATTCGAACCTGAGGTTTCGAGTATTATAAACTAGCGTGCTACCGGTTGAGCCACAAGATGATTTATTTATTCCACAAGATGATTTATTTTTTGATTTATTTATTCCATGTTTATTCCATCACGGCATGTTTATTTATGGACATGCCTAAACGAGAATAATTGAGTTGTGGAATGGAATGGAGGTCTGTAGATGGCGTCGAATCGACTTTAAAATATTTTTCAGATACTCTCGACGCTTCTCCATTACTTCATCCTTCATCTGTTTAAGGAGAGGAAGACCGAATCTATGTCCTTGCATTGCTGCTTCATCATCGTGAGTATTCAGTAAGGTTGACAATTCAAAGATGATTCTCCTCCTTTTGCATACTCTCTCACCGGTCATAGAAATGAGAGAGCGTGTGAAATGAAGAGAGTCAATCCTTGAATTGCCAACCCTAGTATTCAGTAGTGATGCCGGAGCCCGAGTCTCCTCATTTTACGCTTCATCTTGTTCTTTTTCCTGACTGAAGTAAGATCACTGTGATTGAGGAGAGTCGTTTCTGATTTGACATCATTTCTCAGTATTTCTTTGAATAGCGAGAGAAGACTCCCAATTATTGATCAGCACCGACCCTTCCCCAATTTGCACGCTCTCTCTCGTTTCTCTAATAGGCGAGAGAGTGTGCATATTAGGGAAAGTCTGTCTCGATCCGGCATCACTAAGTCCCTTTCAGATTGTCCGAATGCCATTCATCATCCACAATTGGTCCCACGGCTATCCGTCCTACTGGCTTCTCTCTATCATCATCGTCATCCTAATGGCTCGAGTGGCGCTCGCGCTCCAATGTCACGGCATCTTTTTGGAGTTCGTTGTTTGCGAAATTTTCATGAACGGTAGATTCAGAATTGCCAGCAAATAGTTTTGCAATCAAATCGATAAGCAATATTATTTTGCATTTCAGGATAGAAATCCTTGTTGATGATTTCTATGTGGAAGACGTGCTAAAGGTTCATCCGAAAGCGACTATGAAAGACTTCGATGACGGCACATTCACCCGAAAGGCCAAGAGAAAGAAGATTGTCGGCCGATTTCCAGCAAGTTGATCGGTCAGAAGAAAGCTATAAAGAAGCAAATTAATACTGTTTTCGCGAAGTTCACCAAGCACTTACAAGCACTCTTTTCCACATCATTGTTTCCACAGTGATATCACTGTCTCTCTATTCGCTCATAATTTCAGCTATTTTTATTTTCTTCTAAAATATGCTATTCTTAAATATGGTTTAATTTGTTTCGTTTTGTTTGTATCATTCATTCTGCCGGATAAATGCGACTAAAACGAAAGGTTAAGGAGAATAACTGTTAATTTCGTCAATCTTTGAGAACAATTTTCAAGAATTGAATCTCGCTAAATCTTTTTCATGCCGGATCGGGAGAGATCTCAATTGAGCGCGCGAAAAAATTTCTCGTAGATTGCACGCCAGATAGTACGGAAAGAGACCTTTGTTGGGCACTTTCACTAGGTTCTTTGAGATTTTTCTTGAGTGAGAGAAATACTTCTGGGATAAATCTGGTAACATCTATAGCAATAAAATTAGAACAGGTTTTCTGATATCCCAACATGCCGGTTTTATGATCTCTCCATTCTGCACACTCCCTCGTATCTCTGACCAGCGAGATAGTGTGCAGATTAGAGAGTATCAATTCCAAAATAAAACCCTGCTTGCCAGTGACTGACAGAAGCCGTAGACCTGCAAAGTATCCCCTTTCAATAGTCGGGAAAGATTTCAATTACGAAGTTCCCTCGTAGATTGTACACCAGATAGCGAAGAGACTTGACGGCACTTTCACTACTGCTCTTTGAAGATTCCATAAGATCTAGCAAACATCACATTCGAATACTTCAACAATATAACGAGCTGTACACCACCTCTTCTATTGAACAGGCTATGGGATATCTGGTTTAAGAATTTGCAAAATTTAACTTGGATTGTAGACTTCTCCGCAATTCCTACTGGTGATTATCTTGAATATGATCATCGAGCTTTTTGTTGAAATCTTTCAATGATTATTGTGCGGCAAGCAGAGTGGGATATCCCCTACCCAACCTTCCTAAAATTTGGCGATGCAAATCTCATCCTTGGACATTTATCTTCGACGTAAATCTCATCCCTCATTTCCTATTTCCTCCCGTCACACAAGGCGCTTCTCATCACTGTGACTAATTCCGTTTCGATTGACAACAATAGTGTTTCCGGGGATTTTTTTTCAATGAGCACGCAATCTCAGAGCAACAAGACAGTGTGCTGATTGGAGAGATTACTTTTTGACCCGGCATCACTTTGTTTTTCATTCGAGATAAATAATATTGTTGGGATTTCAATTATATTATTTGCATTTAGAAAATAAGAGAAGATGGGTCGCCGTATAAGCTGTTCGGATCGAATTTGCAACAAGTGCCGCAGTCAACTCTCAAAAACCGAATGTTGTAGGTAACTTTATTTGTAATAGTACTTTGTTGGATAGTTCTTGTACCTTTGACGAGAAAAAAACTACTTTTAACGTTTTCCTTGATCTGTTTGCGAAATGTATCGCGTTGTTCCGAACTGCTTCGAATCAGAAAAATAATCTCATCCCTGGTTTCCCCTCTCCATCTCCCCTTGTCTGTCCAGTCCAGTACGTATCAATCATTGTACTCGATTGTCAGAGATATATCTCGATCTCTTCATACTTTCCTCTAGATCTGAGGCTTTGAAATTACTTGGAGGAATTTAGGTTATTTGACTTTATCGCAATCGCCCTAATCGCACAATAGCCCCTCTTGCACTCCCTGTTTGCTTGCTTTCGTCTCTGCCCACTGTCTTGGTGGTCAGAGTAACGAAAGAGAGGGAGAGGAAATTTGAAAGAGACCGATTATGCAGTCTGTATCATTCTTGCCCCTCAATCGTTCCTCTTAGCACTATAGCAATTCCCTGCTAGCAGCGATGGTCAAATTCCGGAAAGGAAGAGTGAGTCTCTCCCTCAGGAAGTCTAACCGTTCCGAGATATTAGTCGATACCTCGAGATATTAGATACGAGATACGAGATAGAGATACGTCCGCGATATAGTTGTCCACAGCAAAATCATGAATGTTCGATAATGGAATAGACAGCGCATTAACTAAACCGATTGTTTCCTTTCTGCTCTCTTTCTAAAATTGTCTTTTAGATCATCATGGGGTGCTGTATCTTCCTGTTTGGCGCATTTATGCTCAGTAGTGTCAAGGTATTCTCGATTCATTCTCTCCGTTATGCACATTCTCTAGTCGGTCAGTGGAACTAGAGAGTGTGCTGAATGGAGAGAGTTACTGTTTAATCCGGCAACACTACTTCGTTGCACTATATTAAAGATCACAGAACAGTTTTACCAGAGAGTTCTGCTCCATAAAAAGTGTTGAGTGAAATTTCGATTATCCCTTTCAGGTGAAGGCATCGGCTACGGAAAATGAAGCAGCGATCGTGAGGAGGAATGCCTGGACGAAGAATGAGTGAGAACATTTCGATTGGAGTCGACATTTCGATTATAGCATAGACTATCCATCGAGCAAATTCAACGCACTTGATCATCTCTAAATACACCTCTCTATCTGTCCCTCAGCCGAAGCGTGCCGAGGCGAGACGGTTAGACAGATTTGCTCTCTCGCCTAGGGAGAGAGGAGGGAGAGGGGAGAGGAGGGTAGGAGGGAGAGTGGAAGTATGCCAGAGGGTCTAGAGAGGGTAGGCCAGCATGCTTCTCCATTATAGAATTCCCAATTTTTGCCCATTTTGAGGAGCTTCATTCTCAGCTCAGGGTAACCCGATCTATTTCATTTTTTGCCCACGACTTGGCTATGATCTCAGGAGTCGATCGAACCTCAATTCATGACTTCGTATCAACATTACTCAGCGATAGAGCGACTCGAAAATGGCCATTTTTCGCACCAAAGGGGTACCCATACGTGAATTTCGATTTTTTTCGATCTCTCAGAAGTTAAATTATTAATTCTTCAAAGCATCCTTAACTTGAAACTTGCAATATTTTTATTTATCTTTGCCTTTCTCGGCAGAAATCTCCATATTTGTATCTCGGTCACTCTATCATTCGAAATTTGTAGTCATGTGAATATTGTATTCAGTATCGACAATAAGTAATGGCCCAAAGATCCAAAATTGCTGGAAAATCGTACTATTTCGCAATGTTGCATAGTGATGACGCGATCTTGACATTTATATGGTGGAATATTTGCTCGATGAATTTTTTTCTCAGCCTTCCTACTAGGTGTGATAATAGAAGGCCTCAATACCTTTACGATGAAAATATGTACTCGCGGGAGAATGACGTACATTGGCTTTAGACTAATAAAAATGGATCCTCGTTTATCGACGCGCTAGAAACGCGTTCAAAAACTTTTACTAAATTACTGGAAATTCCATCGAATAATCTGTTGGGAAGGAAGGCGATACTCGTCCCTCTGCGAAAATACAGTAACCCTCAGATACAGTATCCCGTCCTTTTCTGAGAATACAGGAACCCTCATATACAGTATCTCGTCCTTCAGTGAGAATACAGTAATCCTCAGATAGAGTATCCCGTCTTTCTGTGAGAATACAGTATCCCGCCCTTCTGTGAGAATTCAGTAACCCTCAGATACAGTATCTTGTCCTTCAGTGAGAATACAATAACCCTCAGATAAAATAACAATTTGAAGGTAAAATATCGAAATTCACGTATGGGTACCCCTTTGGTGCGAAAAATGGCCATTTTCGAGTCGCTCTATCGCTGAGTAATGTTGATACGATGTCATGAATTGAGGTTCGATCGATTCCTGAGATCATAGCCAAGTCGTGGGCAAAAAATGAAATAGATCGGGTTACCCTGAGCTGAGAATGAAGCTCCTCAAAATGGGCAAAAATTGGGAATTCTATAATGGAGAAGTATGCTGGCCTACCCTCTCTAGACCCTCTGGCATACTTCCACTCTCCCTCCTACCCTCCTTTCCCCTCTCCCTCCTCTCTCCCTAGGCGAGAGAGCAAATCTGTCTAACCGTCTCGCCTCGGCACGCTTCGGCTGAGGGACAGATAGAGAGGTGTATTTAGAGATGATCAAGTGCGTAGAATTTGCTCGATGGATAGTCTATGCTATAATCGAAATGTCGACTCCAATCGAAATGTTCTCACTCATTCTTCGTCCAGGCATTCCTCCTCACGATCGCTGCTTCATTTTCCGTAGCCGATGCCTTCACCTGAAAGGGATAATCGAAATTTCACTCAACACTTTTTATGGAGCAGAACTCTCTGGTAAAACTGTTCTGTGATCATTAATATAGTGCAACGAAGTAGTGTTGCCGGATTAAACAGTAACTCTCTCCATTCAGCACACTCTCTAGTTCCACTGACCGACTAGATAATGTGCATAACGGAGAGAATGAATCGAGAATACCTTGACACTACTGAGCATAAATGCGCCAAACAGGAAGATACAGCACCCCATGATGATCTAAAAGACAATTTTAGAAAGAGAGCAGAAAGGAAACAATCGGTTTAGTTAATGCGCTGTCTATTCCATTATCGAACATTCATGATTTTCCATTGCTGTGGACAACTATATAGCGGACGTATCTCTTTCTCGTATCTCGTATCTAATATCTCGAGGTATCGACTAATATCTCGGAACGGTTAGACTTCCTGAGGGAGAGACTCACTCTTCCTTTCCGGAATTTGACCATCGCTGCTAGCAGGGAATTGCTATAGTGCTAAGAGGAACGATTGAGGTGCAAGAATGATACAGACTGCATAATCGGTCTCTTTCAAATTTCCTCTCCCTCTCTTTCGTTACTCTGACCACCAAGACAGTGGGCAGAGACGAAAGCAAGCAAACAGGGAGTGCAAGAGGGGCTATTGTGCGATTAGGGCGATTGCGATGCCGTATGGAAGTGAGGAGGGAAATAGCAACAATATTCTATCTTTAAAGTTAAATAACCTCGATAGCTCTTCTCACTCTCTCCATTCTTCACACTCTCTCGTATCCTGGCGAGATGGAATGGAGAGACTATTTTTCAATCCAACTTGAGGAACTCTTAGAAGAATTTATTGGTCAGAATGAATAGTCAGCCGAACTGGAAATATCCTGCATAGAAGAATAGATGAGCCTTGTGAAACACAGTTTATTCATGGGTGTAATCTCGTGAAGAATAGTGGAAGAATTCTCGTAATTTCCAGGCGCATCTACTGCTCGCTCTCCAGAGTGGCTGCATACCGGTCGTGATGTCGCTCGCCCAGCCTCTGCCTTTTCAAGGCGAGTCAATTATTATAGAAGAACAAACACACGATTTCATTGTTTTAGAACCTTTTGAACCCGTTATCAGAAATGGTATTTGGACTCTGCGAATTGGAAATGGATTCGGGGAAAATTTCACTTGATTTCTATCTTCAAAGGAGAGATATAGAGTGGAGAGATAATATCCCACGAAACCATCTCTAAAGCACATTTAATCGATAAATGTTATTGTATTGTTCTCAGACCAACTCGACTGGAAGCTCGCGGCTCTTCGCTTCCCGCACTCCTCCATCAGCCACGTCCACGATGTCCTGATGACAATACCTAAAGGTACATTTCATCAGTGAATTTTTAGATGATAAGAATGAAAATGCGCTCAGAAATCCCATTTTAATTAAAGTTCGAGGCTTAATTCACATAAAAAAATATTTTTGTTACTTTCGTTCAAATAGTCACAGAATTTTATTGCAGATTTTGAGAAAGCAAGTCCTGGTATAGATAATACAAAAATAAAAAGGCAAGTAGTGGGGTGTTAGATGCCGTTTTACCTGATCAAATCTGAAAAATCCTCGTTTTTCATCATTTCTTGGACATTACTTTTTTCGTTAATTTTTTCATGAACTTTCATATCATACGAAATTCGGATTCTACGCATTAAAATACGGCAGAATCATCTGTAGTCAGGTTGTTTCGAGATGAAAAAATTTCAACTTTTTCATGACCTTTTCCATGTTCATGGTCATTTTCGGGTCAAAAAATCGAATTCTCAGAACTATCTCACTATAGAAGTTTCTGGCGTATTTTCGCTTGTAGAAACCGATTTTCGATACTAGAGCTCGCCAGAGTACGAAAGAAAAAGATAGGGTCGAAAACCCGATTTGTGCTCGTTGTTTGAGCATAACTTTTTTCTTTCGCACTTTACTGAGCTCTAGTATCAAAAAACTTTTGCTACATGCGAAAATACACTAGAAACTTCGACTCTGTACGGGTTTATGGGGTTTCTGAAACTTTATGGGTTCCTCGAAAGTTTATGGGTTCCTGAAAAACTTTATGGGTCCCAGAAAAACTTTGTGGGTTCCATGAAATGCATTATGTATCTCGTTACAACTGATGTATCCGGCTAGTTTTTTTGACAAATAAGATTCCATTTCCTGTATCATGCCCTAGAAATAGCATATAACTTATTAGGGAACGAAACCTCGCTTAACCAATCAACCATCCAGCTACCAAAAATATTGTTGTATTGTATTACACTCGATAGTAGTATTTAGCATTTAAGAGAGCGGATCGGTAATTGCGCGAATAAAAATGGAATCTTATTTGTCAAAAAAACTAGCCGGATACATCAGTTGTAACGAGATACATAATGCATTTCATGGAACCCACAAAGTTTTTCACGAACCCATGAAGTTTTTCTGGGACCCATAAAGTTTTTCTGGGACCCATAAAGTTTTTCAGGAACCCATAAACTTTCGAGGAACCCATAAAGTTTCAGAAACCCCCCATAAACCCGTACAGAGCCGAAGTTTCTAGTGTATTTTCGCATGTAGAAACCGATTTTCGATACTAGAGCTCAGTAATGTGCGAAAGAAAAAAGTTATGCTCGAACAACGAGCACAAATCGGGTTTTCGACCCTATCTTTTTTCTTTCGTACTCTGGCGAGCTCTAGTATCGAAAATCGGTTTCTACAAGCGAAAATACGCCAGAAACTTCTATAGTGAGATAGTTCTGAGATTTCGATTTTTTTACCCGATTATGACCATGAACAAAAAGGGGTGGTGGCCCTGACCGAACGTCTGGAGACAGAGACCTTTTACTACAGAAAAAAGTTTTGTTCCTCCGATTTCTATGAAACTATTGTCACTGACTAAAGTGAGGGCGGGGGAACGCCTGTCTACTTCATTTGACCAAATTTTTTCCGGATATAACAGTCGACTTTTCTCGACATTTTCCTCTAAAGGGTACTGATTTTATTTTTGAATCTGATTCCCCACTCTCGAATTGAGGTATTAACATATTCCATAAAGCATAACTCTGGTTACTCGATAGTGCTACTCAGAGGGGGGATCACTGAAATTCCGGACGGCGTTATTTCCATTCCAAACGAGTTCCATGGCGAACAAAGCTTCAAAAGTATGCTAATGCATAAATTAGGACCTCAAAAAGGTAGTTCTCGACAAAACAAAGAATCTGTCCCGCTCGGCTTATGAGAGAGTATGGGGAATGAGTGTTTTATTGAAATTGTAATGGAAATTGGGTTAGGTTTCACGAGTAAATCAAATTCACCGGTTGATTTTAATTCTGATTGTTTTTTTCGCCCGTTTGAAAAATATAACAATTCTCGAAGAATGCTATCATGCCACCAGACAGAGAAACGAGAGAGTGTGCAGAATGGAGAGAGAGCAACCATTCGACCCGGCAGAATTAAGTGTTGATGGTTATGCAGCATAATTATTTGAAAATCATCAAAATAGTTATATTTAATTTTTTTGAGGTGCTGGTGGTGTGGAACAACGTCGGGCGCGATCCTCCCGGTACTTGGCCGAAGATTCACGCGCCTGTAGAGTACGTTGCAAAAAATGAAAAATGTTTTATTGGCAGTGAATTGTATGAAAAATAAATCGAAATCTGGTTATGTTTTACGGGTAAATCAAAAGCGCTCGCCAATTCCTTTTTTCAATGTCTTTATCTGTTCCGTGATATGAAACAAACAAAAAACAACAATCCACATGAGAAATCAATACCTAATAAGCATTGAATGGCGAATAGTGATGATATCTTCCTCTTCAGGTTCATTCGTTCCGCTCGCAACAGCCTCAACAACCGCTTCATGCCCTATGATAGGATCGAGACTGAGGCAGGCTCTAGTTATGTCAAATTGGCATCCGACTTTCCTCATTTTCTATACTCTCGTTTCTCTGACCGTTGAGAATGTATGCAAATTGAGGATAGTCGGATGACGATTTGACATATCATCTACTCCATTCCAAATTAACTCCGTTTCATACATTCTCAGCGAATAAAAACTCGCTGAATTGATAGAAACCGAGATATGCATATCAGGAGGTTTTCTCCATCGAAGCTTCATGTTTCCTGATTCCGGTTCTATTTGCCGGTTCTTTAATTCCCGGTTCCAGGCCGTTTTCTCCATCGACGACGACATGGACATCGCCCACGCCGTACGCCTTCAGAGTCTGGAGACAAAACAGGGATAGAATCGTCGGATTTGTGGATCGGTAAGTGATGCTGATTAGTAATGTATGCACGAAAAGTGTTCTGTCCAAGCTCTATAGCAGGTTAAACTCGTCATTTTCGGACCGGAAACACCAGCATCTGCAGTGAAAAAAAGTATCATAAAAAATCATTCGAAATGAAAACTTCCGAGTGGATTGATTGAGAACATCTGCGCTAGAAGAGGAGGGAAATGTGCAACAACTTGTTCAGATTCCATTCGTGGTGGGAGGACACCTCCAAGTACGGTGCTCTATCCACCTGCGAGTACAGTATGCTGTTCGACTCGTATTTCGTCGCGCACAAGGTTCGAGTGACTAGTTCATCACGGTGTTTTTGATAATTTCGCGCCATTTGGAGATCAAGAAAACTTCATAATAGTTCGAAATTTCTGTGAATCGTAGGTCCGAGAAACTAATGTTCATAAGGGAAAGATCTTCATGTGTGATGCTTGATCGAACAATTTCTCTTTCCATTCTGCATCCTTTCTCTAGCCGATTAGAGAGTGTGCAGAGGGAGAGAAAACTATTAGATTCGACAATTATAATCTTCATTGTAACAGGTGAATTCCATTGTCAGGAATTCTTCTACGAGTACACATACAACATGCATCCGGCAATTCGAGAGCATGTTGATGGCACCATCAACTGTGGAGTGAGTAATGAATGAAGGAATATTATACTATTCACACCATGGATGAATGGGCCCTTCAAACAATATCCATTCAAGTGCAAACCTGTCTCTTGAATGTGAAAAGTCTTCCTTACTTCAAAACTGAGCTCTCCGAATTCTCAAGAAAACGAAAACATTAGTGATAGAACTGTTGTGTTCTTCATTATTCAAAGGAGATGAACGAAGAACTTTTATAGAGAAAATTTTTTGAGAGCATTTATATGAGGACATTGCCTTCAACTACCTCGTGGCGCATCTAACGAGGAAACCGCCCATGAAAGTGCAGAAAATCGTGTCGGAATGGTGAGAAAACTTCATTTTCTAACTTATGAGAAGTGCGTCCAATCAATTCGGTGGAAGTATAAGTTTCACTGTCTAATTAAAGGAATGAAGAGCGTAAGAAATATGGTATTTCCATGAAATTGTTTCGAAAAAAATACAATTTGATAGCATGAGTTTTCATATTTGTTATTTGTTATTTGGCAAAACATCAATTTTTTTATGGATTCCAAATCGCATCCGGGTCTCTCGGGACAAGGCGATCACTACAGGTAAGGATTAGTGTTTCCAGATCGGAAACGACTCTCTCGATTTCGCAACATCTCTCACCATTAAGAGAGACGAGATAGTGTGCAGAATGGAGAGAGCTACTATTTCAACAGGGATTAATCATGGATGAATAAATGAGTAAATCGGTTCCTTCAAACAAGTTAACGAGACAAATTGCAGGAAGTGGGACGGATGCATCCAGAAGTTTAACGCGATCTACGGATACAATCCGTTGTTGTAAGCTTCAATCTTTATTATTTTCGAGCCAGATATGTTTATCACATACATCCACCACAGTTATTATCATATTTGCTTATACAAGCATCTGTTGGGAACTGGCTCTCTCTATTCTGCACATCTTCTTGCTGATCAGAAAATCGATAGAGTGTGTCGAATGGAGTGATCTGACCTAGTGATCTTGTGAGAAAGAAAATGGCATCATTACCATTACGCTAATTGTCATTATTTGTGAGCGGAACTTCACTTAATCCACGCACAAAGGCATCTGCTAAAGAAACGCGATATAATTTAATCTCATATTTTGAAACTTTATTTTAGGCTATCGCAAGTGAAAGCAATGCCGGCCACCAAGAACTGCGTGCGCGGAATGTGATTGTTGTTTTTTGACTCATATATCTTCTCGATTAACTTATTTAATGACGTTTTAGTGAAATGCACGGGTATTTGTGATCACATGTTAAATTTAATGGAAACAGGCTGATAAATAAAAAAAATTTGTTTTTCATTCACTGTATCAATAATATAAATGTTTTATCCATGACGAATTGCGTTTGAAGGACGAGGGAGAAATACACTTGTGAAGACATCCGTCGTGAATTACATATTCTTCATTGCTCTCACAGTATAGTATGAAGTGCAGAAACTTTCGGCTCCATTAGGAATGGACCATACCCGAGCACTATTGACCGCCTTCATCAAGATTAAATACTCCTGAAAATCGACAACGGTCGAATACAGTATCCATGAACTAGATGCCTGCTTGCTCGGGTCCAAAGCCTCCCTCATCTCGAACGCTCGCCTCATATCATCCACTAGCCTTGGTAATCAGTTATCCCTACCGCACCCTAGAGATGTAAATTCGGTTCCAGCTCTCTCCATTCTGCACAGTGCAGTGCACACTATCTCACCGGTCGGATAAACGAGAGAGTGTGTAGAATGTCGAGTCGAAAGCTTCTCGTTGAAAAGAGTCGAAAACCGAAAAGACATCCCAACCGCACAACCTTTTCATCGCTCACCTCGGACCCGTAGTACTTCTCCGTGCATCTGTCCACACACATCGAGCCTTGACAACCCGTCAATGTTTCCACAACGAACAGTAACGCATATCCAGTAGCGATTTCAGTTCATGTTTCAGCTCAATCTCTTGTTTGTCTGACTTACAGAAATGATCCCAGTTAGAGGGAGGGAGGAGTAGTCATACAAGGGGAAGTCTTGTTAGAAAAGAGGGAGAGTTGGGTGAAGAGAGGGAAGGAGAGAGACCTAGCCAAATACCTGATGAGCTAGCGACTTCTCACCCGCATTCTTGCTTTGTAGTCCTTCTTCGTCTTCAGTCACGGCGCAGTTTTCTGAATCATGGTGGAGGGATCGTTTGGATATTAATAACTTTCTATCACATTTCAACGCGTTAAAAAAACCTCCCGATGAACTTTATTGCAACATGTCTAAGAATTGAACTCGGATATTGGGTATTAGTAACGGTGAATTAAACGTGGGAATATCCGATTGAAGATACTTGAAACGAAAGGGTGTTATCTACTCGAATGTAGCTATCTGTAAGAAAAATGATGCAGGAACCGGGAACGCAGATTCAACGCGAAAGTTCGCACATAATAGTAGGAACACTTATTATGAGAAGTAATTGGAAATGGAATTATATCAGCATAAAATGGGAGAAACCGGGATTGATTGAACTATCGGGTTGAGGAATAAGTAACGCTCGTTTTTCCAATTTCAGATTATGACCTCTCCCGTCTTTCTAAATTGTGCAATTATATTCCGGTTTTTGATGATCGATAAGGGCTTGGATACTCTCTTTAGCGCACACTATATCATATATCTCCGATCATTTATGCGATCACAATGGCTGGCTCAATTCAAAGTTGTCGCACCTCACCCTGAGATTTTGACAAGTCAGCACTGAGGAAAGAAGAATCATTGAGCCACAATTAAGCTGCAGTAGTAAAGTATCATGGTTATACATTACACTGATGATATTCAGAGGAATATCCAAGTAAAGGCCTGTGTGAGATATGCGCCTAACGAGAGTGTAGGATTTTCAGTTACTGACTGAAAGAAGTTTTGCTAGCCGCGTTTTCTTAGCAATAGATCTAAAGACCTCAATTATGCTTGAATGTGGAGTACCTTTCCTGTTGAAAATATGGACGAATTTTGCTAAGTGTGGAGCATTCTCTTTATGAGTTAAATTGCTCGTAAGTCCGATATAGAAAAACAAGCCTCGAAATCGACATTTATTGCTATTTCCTGTAAACCGTACTAATTGAATGTAAGGCCTTAGATGGTTAAATGGACGAGCAACTTTTGCACTATCATCCACCAAGTGGCCACAATTATAGAATGGCTACTATGTCTTGGGTATGGTTTAATCCAAAGTCCTCAAAACACGCATTTCTTTTGATTCCATCACAAAATAATATTTTTGGAAAACTGTTATTTTTCAAATAGGAGCATAAGTAGCACCAAATGTTTATAGTGATAATATAGCTCCATAGTGAGTGACTGGAGCACACTAGTGTATAGGCCAGCACCTTCGATCCTCAAGGTAGACAAATAAGTTAAGTGAACTGCAATTTTTCACGAACGTTCCCCTTGAAACGTCTATAAAAATACAACAATGAATCGAGCACCATTCTCACTACACCATGAAAGAGGTGTAGTATCGGGCTGCTCACCTGAGAATGTGTGAATTTACCGAACAGTTATCACGTTAAATTACACTATTTCGAAAAAAATCTAAAATTTTCGAAAAATATCAGGTACATTGAAATCTAAATTTCTCTCCTACACAGGAAGCGTGATATTTCTGATAATAACGGCTATGATACTCGAGCATACCCTGAAAAAATGCTATAAAGTCAGCTCGTTTAGATTTGATTGACGGGAGATATATGAGCCCAAACACGATGCTCAAAAACGAGCGTTACTTATTCCTCAACCCAATACTTCGGATTATTAAAACTACTTGTCTATTACGATTCTACTCGAAATGGTATAAATGAACTGTAAGACGAATGCAAAAACCGAGAATACAGATGCAAAGTGAAAGAGGGAGAAAACAGTTTACGAAGAAGGAACGTTATCTCATGAATACTCTTGAAATAAAATAAAAAAATCATAAGTAGAGGGAAAACCGGGGTTGAATGGGCTACTTGTCAATTATGATCCTACTCGAAATGGTATAAATGAACTGTAAGAATAATGCAATAGAAATATGCAATAAAATGCATATAAACGTAGTAAAGAGACAATACCAAAAGGGGGGAGATTATAATTTGTGAAGGAGGGACATCGATTAAACTTTGGAGATGGAAGAAGAACATATCGGGAAAGAAAACTTGAATTATCGACGTCAAACGGAGAAACGAGGGGTGAAAATTCTGACTGGATAAGGGGGGAAAGAGTAATAAAAGAAGGCAAATGATGCCTCAATAAGGTTTGCCTCATGGCAAACACAACTGCCAGTTGAAGACAACACCCAGAGAAAACAGCATAACAATGCACTCTATCACTGCTATTCACAATCGAAGAAGGACTAGAGCAAGAAGGAGAAGGAGATGGACAATGACTAGAGGAAGGAGTTGGACAATGATTGATTAGAGGAAAGATAACAGATATGATCGTCCTGAGAGCCTTCCTTCTCGACTCTTCTACACGATGGACTGATCCTGATCGGCGGAAGGGTCGACGACAGCTGAAATTCAGGACAATGTAGTTAGTGCCAATGAAACTACTCAAAATAGTGAGATCGCTCTGAAGTAGATGATAGCTGACTGTGGTATTGATAGAGAAGAAGAAAATATTACGAGGTCGCATGGCCGCTTTGGTGCCACATGGAGTATGCACTTGAGCCGTTGTCGAGACGGTTGCTGAACGTGTGGTATTGCATGCACAGTATTGGGGTTTGAGAGAAGAATCGGGCAATGTTTGACATCCCAAGTTTGTTGTAATGCTTTTTGGGATCTTGAGCAGGCACCCAAATTAATTTCCGCCCTTTGCCTTCATCAAGATCTAGGAAGATATTTCTCGAAATATTTTTGCGCCCGATCAATCACCACTATCAGACTATGGAGTAGGCAGTCAACTATTCTGCATTTCTGGCCTTTTTTCTTCTGTGATATCGAAACAAACTCACGCGGGAGCAGTGCCTTACGGGAAGGAGGGAGAACGCCGGCTGAAATTTGTGGCTCGAGCAAAGAATGTGTGCCATTGCAACTACTCGAATCAGTCAAGATCCCAAAGTGGCTACTGTTGAATCGCAAGAGAAGAAAAACTCACGAGGCAACAGTGCGATTTTCCCAGTAGTGGCGTTTCGTGAGGTGGATCCGTCTCGTCCTGAACAGAAGTTGCCTACATAATCTAGAGCATTCATGATTCCCTTTTTGGAGTATTTATTTAGTGACGTATCGGAATTTAAAATATCCCACCGGAGAGGAACGTGGAAGGCACACTTTTCGGCATCGAACTATTATCTGAGAACCATTAAGTGGCTGTAAGTCGTATTGATTGCAAATGAAGCTCACCTCCGACTCTATATTTCTGCAGAATCCGCTCTCCCCAACGCTCGTATCGATTCAGCCAGTTTTTCTTGGCCAAAGTCTTCGAATAGATAAGTTCGACGATGAATATCGCCACGCAGGCCACCATTCCGGCCAAGAAGAGAATGAAAATTATCGACAACTGGCTGAGGCTGAAATAATCTTTCGCACAGCAAGAAGGTTTGTCAATGCACACCTCATTGCCTCGAATAAAGCAGAGTTCAGTGATACGGGGGGCTCAGCGAAGACGCCTCTGATACTTGCACTTGAACGGGCGAGCCAGAAATTCCACTGAAAACCATTTCGGGAAAAAGTGTAATAAAGATATTTTCACCTTCTCCTCGGGCAGTAATCGAAGAAGCACTGAATTGATCTCTTCCAGAGTCTTACGATCGGTATGTTCCTTGGATAGCAAAATGAAGTTTGGGATTAGAATCCCGGTTGAATTGAATTGTGGGAAGAAGACTCTCTCGGCTGCCGTCATGTGGATGCTGCAAAACAACATGGTTATTCACTTTCATAATCGCGATGCTAAGAGAGATACTCACATATCGACATCACATTCCTTCTGGATTGACCTGACGTAAGAATCTTCTCCAGTGATCCTCAACGTCACTGACATCTTATCTTGGCAGAAACTTGAATAATAATCCCTTTTATTCTCGATGGTCTGATATCTGTCATCAAAAACGTGTATTTGCTGAAAAAAAATTTCGATTCATCGATTTGGAAATAACTCACTTCTGGAGTCAGCTTGCTGACGGAATCCAATAGAAGATGGCGTTTATCGTTCTTCACCCCCATCACTATTTCAGTGAAGCTTCTATAATCTCGGGGTATTCACATATTATTCTCAGCTAGTCAACTCACATGCGTGGACTGGGGCTTCTCACTATCGTGTTCCCTCGAAAAAGGGCACCGTGGTGCCACACGGTCAATGTGACGGAGAGGAGAAGAAGTGCACGAGCAAAACCCGTAAGCAGATGAGACACAACTCCTAGAAGTAGCATACTTACAAACTAACATTCGCAACAATGAGTGATGTACCTTTATGCGATGTTAAATTTCTCTTGATCGATCTATGATTTGAATTCCCGCAATTTCATATCTGCGTTCCCTGTAGAGCTACTGACTTGAAAATCAGTTTATAAGGTTTTCATACCCCAAGAATGCGCAAAAATGATTTTCAAGTCAGTAGCTCAACAGGGAACGCAGATATGAAATTGCGGGAATTCAAATCAAAGATCGATCTCGAGAAATTTAACACCACATTACTCCGATCGGAAATGATCTTCTGTCTTGTCCATAAAATGAAGTCCCCGAACCAGAATAGGGAGAGAAGCAGTATTATACTAGGCCAATCAAAGACCATATAGAATCTCAATAGTGAGTTCACAGTTCCTTCGCTTCTTCTCGGGACTATCAATTCATACTGAAAACACAGTTTGAGGAAAGTCTGGAAGTTGAATCATTACCTGCATATAGGTGAAGGGGGCACTAACTCGGGTGCCTCCAACGAAGGAAGTAAGACTGTATCCGTCTATGTACGAATCACTACTTCCATTCAATATGGACGACAAAGAAAAGGGAAACCCATCATCATTGTAAACTCCTATGAAACAATCAATCATCAGCTGAAAGCAATAGAATGTAACCTTGAATCTGCTTGTACTTGATGGACTTCTTGAGTCGCTCTCCGATCTCCTCCCATATGAGCGTCATGACGCCTCTTGCCTTCCCATCTGGATCTTGATAGACAAGAGGATAGGAACCCTCGAACGTCAACACCAGGTCCATTCCTGGAAGAAGAGAAACTACGGCTGGATATCTGTAATGTCAGTGAAAAGTAATCGAAAAGGGGAAAAGTCAAGTCAAACAATGAAGTCCCGAGTCTACACCTCGAGGTACTTCGGGGCGAGGAATTTTAGATAGAGAGAAAGGGAAGGTGCCTGCCAAGGGAGAGGGAGCGAGAGGAGGTGTTGACACTCTCTTCCCACTCAACTCTTTTCATCTCTCGTCACAAATAAACGGTTTCGATTGCCATTAGATCCCTTTCATAATCCAATCAGGGATATCCTGATATATGTTGCACATCATGTTAGAGACGCGAATTTCTTTGTTCTTTGCTTAGAGACCACAGGGTCGAGAGCCGATTTCACTCAGTGCGGCAAAAAGTAGTGCCAAAACACCCCTCTGGGACCCAATAACATCATACTTTTGGGCGCTTGTCGATATCTCAACTCATTGTTCATTGTCGAGAAACTATTGAAAAGGTGATCTTGAGGCTCCCACTATGCATTACTCGCCTAATCCGCCCTCACATAATCATGTAGCGCACGGAAGACGAGCAAACACATGGTCTTGTGGCTGAATCGGTAGCGCGCTCGTTTATTAAACCCGAAACTCAGGTTCGAATCCCATCCTTTGCAGGCAGTTTTGCTAGTTGTCAAGATAAACAACGGGTCGGAATTCGAATATGCGCGTACTATTACTTTTGTCGAGGAACTACAATTCGAGGATTTATTTTTTCCACTCTTTTTTTATTCTAAAATTAATATAAAAATATAATTCATAAATTACGAGTGGAGCAGCGCATTTCATTCATTGGAAGGGTCTCATTCCCCTCTCCTCGATCATATTCATGGATTTTAAAAATAGTTCGACTCGACCGATCAGGCTGCTCCACTCGTCATTTGTAAAGACTACTGAGAGCTACAGAAAAGTTTTTTTTTGATCGGCTCAATTGATTGAGAACTCGATGTGTAGTCGCTCTTGCGGATTTTTGGCAACTCTCTATCCCTCCCAAGTGGGCGGAGCCTGTGGTCTCTACACAAGGAGTAACATTTTTTTGGAAATTAAAAGACGGTTTCCACCGATGCCAATCTGATCTATGTACTTGTGTACAATCATTTCCTCTGCTACACTGAGAGCTAACAGGATAGAAAAAGCTAGCCCCTCATCCAGCGAAACAAACATGTTCACATTATCACAGTACTACATGGCATCCAGCATAATCGATTTAGAGAAAAACTGGCCGATACTTGGACAAAACAACAACAAACCCCCTTCAGTACTCGCACGATCGCTGGAATTCCGGTCGCGATCTGACCTTCACTCCTCGCACTCTCCACGACGTCGTCGATCTGCCTTCCGAAGCCGAGTACTATGACGATAGCGAGGTGAGTACGGGATTCGTTCTCTCCATTCTGCACACTATCTCGTCTGTCTGACCGGCGGTAGAGCGAGGAATTTAGGAGAGTCGGCTTCCGATTGCTCATCACTTGTGGCGTAGGGTCGGATAGAGCACTTTCCATTCCGCAATTACTATGTCTGAATGTTGATAGGGTGTGCTGAATGGAGAGAGTGCGATCATCTTCATTATCATTACGTTGGTCACATTTCGTAGTAGCGAGAAGCTTTTTATTGATTGATTTAAAAAAAAAAAAAGAGAAAACCCTCTTCCTAACGTGGTACGCGCATAAATCTATCAAATCAAGACCACCTGAAACTCAACCAATTTCTGCATTATTGATGCCAAAGGAACAAATGGGATTTCATCATTTTGCGCACTCTCTCGCTAGTGAGAGAAACGAGAGAGTGTGCGAAATGAGGAGAGTCGGATTTATCTCAATCAATCACTTCAGATAATGCGAACAGCCGGGAGCAAGAACCCATCAGGCTTTCGCTCGTGGTCTGGGCCTCAACCGGGAACCCGAGCAGTTTACGGGTGAGGAAAATAGATGAGAATAAAGAAAATTTAAAAAAAAATAGAATTAAATAATAAAGATTCAAACAGACAAAGACAGTCAAGTAGTTTTCGAAACCGATGATATATGCCAATTAGCGATGCCAGATCGTGATAGACTCTCCTCAATTCACGTGTTTCCTCTTCGATCAGAAGAACTAGAGAGTAGTGATGCCCATTCGAAATTGTCTCTCCTCAATTTCCATACTCTCTCGTCGGTTAGAGAAACGAGGTAGCATGTGATTTAAGGAGAGCGGGACCTATTTGACATCTCTATTATCTACGGTTTTATTAAAGATCTCACGGAATGGAGATATCATCACTACAATTTCGATCTATTTGGAGATGATCTATGTAGATGTAATATCGAGCTTCAGCTCTCTCCAATCTGCACACTCTCTCTTCTGTTCGACCGACGAGAGAGTGTGCTGAATGGAGAGAGATCCAATCAATATCAGTCCTGCTGATGACCTACCATCGCGACGAGGGAGTGAAGGAAATCATTCGGAAGCTCAACAACTGCCCCCATCTCAATAAGGTCAGTCAAAAAACGTTTAGCGCCAAATTCAGGGTATGTTTCACGAGTGAATCAAATGCACTCGTCCATTAGATGATGCAATGAAGAAGACGCTTCTAGTGTAGAAAAAATAATCAGATCGGATGAATAGGGTTCGCAACCATAGTTTCACTTGTTGAATTGTTCAATGGAATTCCAATAATAAAACTAAGGATCTGTTCCGCTCTACTTGTGAGAGAGTGTGGGGAATGAGCGTTTTATTGAAATTGTAATGGAAATTGGGTTAGGTTTCACGAGTAAATCAAATTCACCGATTGATTTCAATTCTGATTGGAACTTTTCACTCGTTTAAAAAAATACAACATTTCTCGAAGAATGCAAACATGCCGCCAGTCAGAGAAACGAGATAGTGTGCAGAATGGAGAGAGAGCAACTATTCGGTTCGGCAAGACAACTGCTCGTTTACACAGCAAATTGCTTTTTAATTTATGATATTTTCGACGACTATTTAAATAATTATTATTAATTTTTCCGACGATTCACGTTCCCGTAGAGTTCGTTACAAATAATGAAAAATGTTTATATTCAAGCCGTTATGATATAGAAAATGCGATAATTAGCATAGACGAGGTCAATGGAAAGGATTAAGAATATTCTCGAACATATGAATCTTTATCTCTGCCAAAATACAGCAAGGATTTAAAAAACCTTTTTTAACCGTAATCCGGTTATGTTTCAGTACTAAATTAAAAGCGCTCATCGATTCCATGTTGTAATCATATCCAGAGTTTGAAATCCAATAGAAAAACCCAAAAAAGGTAAAATTTCCGAATAATGTTTATATTAACATCTTCAGATTCATTCGCTCAACCCGCAACAGTCTCAACAACCGTTTCATGCCCTATGATAGGATTGAGACTGAGGTAGGCACCGTGAGAATTCAGGAGCACGTTTCGATAATCAGCTCTCTTCATTCTGCACAATCTCTCATTAGTATAACTTGCAAAATGGCACCGTTCCATTTATTCAGCGAGTGAAACCTCGCGGAATCGATAGAAACCTATTCGAGATCATTTCAATTACTTCAGGTTCTATTTGCAGGGTCTCTAATTCCCGGTTTTAGGCCGTTTTCTCCATCGACGACGACATGGACATCGCTCACGCTGAGCTCGTGTACGCCTTCAGAGTCTGGAGACAAAACAGGGATAGGATCGTCGGATTTTGTTGATCGGTAAGTGGTGCCGATTAGTCATGTTTGATCGAACAGAGTTCTGTCCTAGCTCGGTTAAAGACATAATTTTCGAACAGCTAACACCAATATCTGCTGTAAAAAGTATCACAAAAATTCATTCGAAATGAAAACTTCCGAGTGGATTGATTGAGAACATCTCTGTGTTGTGCTAGAAGAGGAGTGAAATGTGCAATAACGTGTTCAGATTTCATTCGTGGTGGGAGGATACCTCCAAGTACGGTGCACTTTCTACCTGCGAGTACAGTATGCTGCTCGACTCGTACTTCGTCGCGCATAAGGTTCGTTGCGATTGGTAGATCACCATGCTTTTTATGAATTTCGTCCTTTGGAGATCAAGAAGACGTCACAATGGTTCGAAATTTCTATGAATCGTAGGTCCGCGAAACGACTCTTCATAAGAGAAATAGCTCCATTTCTGATGATCGAATAATTGCTCTTCCCATTCTGCGTGCTGCCTCATTTCTCTAACATTTCTCTAATAGAGAGTGTGCAGAATGGAGAGAGTACTAATTGATTTGGCAACTATAATCTTCATTGTGGCAGGTGAATTCAATTTTCAGGAATTCTTCTACGAGTACACATACAACATGCATCCGGCAATTCGAGAGCATGTCGATGACACCATTAACTGTGGAGTGAGTAATGAATGAAGGAATATTATACTAATCACACCATGGATGAATGAATGAGTCGGTTCCTTCAAATAAGATTCATTCAAGTGAAAAACACTGACTCTTGAATGTGTTCCCTACTTATCTAGAAACTGCGCTTTGGATGTGAAATAACTGCTAGGCTGAACGAACCCTATGAACAAAAACGAAATCGGACACGAAAGATTAAATTCCAGAAAAAATATTCGCTAATTAACGGTATTTTTGAGGACATTGCCTTCAACTACCTCGTGGCGCATCTAACGAAGAAACCGCCTATGAAAGTGCAGAAAATCGTGTCGGAATGGTGAGAAAACTTCATTTTCTAACGAATTAGAAGTCCGTCCAATCAATTCGGTGAAAGGATATGTTTCACTGTCGACTGAAAGGAATGAAGAACGTAAGAAATATGGTGTTTGCAAGAAATATTTTCGAAAAAAAAATACAATTTGATAGTCTGAGTTTTCATGGAAAGTTGGATGATGGAAGTCTTGTATGATAAACCGATGCTATATTTAGAGACCACAGGCTCCGCCCACTTGGAGGGAATAGAGAGTTGCCCAAAACCTGGGGAGAGGCCGAGCAAATCGGAGACTCAACCAAATTGAACGATCAAAAGAGTTTTCTGTAGGTCTCAGGATCCTCTATGAAATATGTGAGGCGCATCATGATCCATTCAATATAAATCGGTCAAAATAATTACCAAAGTTTTATATGGCGAAAAGGAAGCATTTATAGTGTATGGATCTTGTTGCGCCTCTCGTTATTTATTAATTCAATTTTTCCACTAATTCTAAGATAAAATTCGATGAAAAATATAAAGTCTCTGAATTGATCGACCTCGGCAAAAGTTAGACTGCGCGCGTATTCATATTCGGTTTGCCCACCAAGTACGATAGAGCTTGTTCTGGATTTTCGTCATAACTTTTTCTTTTCGATGTTTCGTGAGCTCTAGTTAGTAAATTCGTTTTCAACGCTCAAAAATAAGCCAGAAAATACTATAGGGACATGATTCTCCCACAAAAATGTTTTGACCAAAATCGGACCAAAGGGGGGACCACATAGTGAAAAAGAGGTCATAGTCGAAAAAAATTTTATCTCGAAAAAACATGATTATAGGAAATTCTGGTGTATTTTTGCACGCTGATTCCGAATTTCGATATGAGAGCTCATGAAAACATAAATGAGAAAAGGTATGCTTGAAAAACTGTAAAAAACGGCGAAAATCGTTGAAATAAAAATTTTTGAAAATTTCTCTAGCATAGTTTTGAAGCGAGTTATGATCATTTTCGTGAGTCGAATTTGGCTTAAAATTTCATAGTGTACCAACTATGACCTAACATTACTCGGAGATCAGATAGATATATCAAAATTCCGCAAACGTAGTTTGAAAGAGCATCATCGAAAGTACGTAAGTCTCACTTTTATTTCAGATCGGTGAGACAAATTCCTACCGCCGCGGTATGGTCAATTATTTCGAATCTCTCGCGATTCCTCTCTTATAAGTGACATGCCTATTTTTTCCTCGATCTCTCATGATCGGATGCGGAAAAGTGAGCGGAAAGAAGATGACCATTTCCTGCCGATGCTGTGCCAATATTATAATAAGCCAAGATGCCCATCTGAGTCTAGACCTCGGATACAATTTTCAATATCCAAAATGTCTCACCTGAATCAAGTCGCCTGTGCATGTGAAGGTGCCAACGGCACAGGTTCCCGACGTATCCACCTCTTTCTTGCTCCACATACCTCTAGTTCCACCAATCAATTGGAAGTCGATGAGATAAGCAGTGCACATTTGGCATGCTGGAAAGTGAACGGAATGCGTCCGCGCTTGCTCAAATTGAACGTTAGTTTTTTTTAATCGTACACATGCGAGAAGCGTCCGCACTTGTTGTTTTCGCAAGTTTCCTATACTATTAGGTTCTATTAGGAGGGTTGATACTAAGAATAACGGATTGCATACGTGGCAATGCGGGTATCCCAGTATCTGTGGGCGTCATGCGTATACACGCGAGGGTAGGAGCAGCGAGTAGGACAATAGCAATGACAATGGGCGTCAGAGATACCATCTGAGAACATCATTTTATATTATCCATTATAAAAATAATTGGACACTCGACAAGGTTTCACTAAGAAGAAGAAATACATTAACCAGAGAGAGAGAGAGGAACATGGGGCGATTGGATAAGATAAAGTGATATAACGCAAGACAAAGGGGATGAGTACTCTTAGCCCGAGGAAGAGATCCTAGGGAGGGGAGGGGGAGGATAACTGGGAGCATATTGAGTTCCAGCATGATAGCCCTTGATAGACAATAGTGATGCCAAATCGGAACTCGGCTCTCCTCATTTCGCACGCTCTCGTTTCTCTGATAGACACTGAGAGAAAAGATAGGTGTTGAAAGGGAAAGGAGCCAAATAAAGAGCTCAGAACAAAGATCTCATTGGGCCGCGAGTCAAACGCAATCTTGTCGAGTTGGGACACTTTTGTCATGAATAAATATTGGTATATTCATTGATTCAATCCCTGAATTAGATTGCGCTTTTTACCTTCCTAGTCACTGCTCCTTCAGAAGCGTGTTAAGAAATAACTCCAAATATATTCTAGAAAATCACAGCAGGAAGTGCGCGGTCAAAGGAAGGTAAGTAAGATGATGTAAATTGACATTCTATAATACTCTGCGTACGATCATTCTAAGTAAAATGATCAAGTTCAAAGTCAGTTTTAGAAATAGAATGCCGTATTTTGAAGCCTCTTGCCATGTTTGATGTTGTGAAAAGCTCACTCTTCTGTAAGAAAAAAAAAACTTACTGAATGATTCCGAACAATCGTTTTTGGAAATAACTTTTTCATGTCATTCAGCTTCGATTACTAATCAAAAAACCGAAAATGAAATCTTGCCTGGCGGTTCCTTGAGACAGCGGACATCGCGCAGTCGTTTTTTCTCTCCGGTGTATCGCCAAGTTCCGTCGCCAGAGCGATTTAATGATGCAATTCCGTTGAAAACTACGTCCTCGTGGCCGTCCGACGCCTTAGCTCCGCCTTAGGTGAATACTCTGAGAAATGGATGCTAGAGACCCTCACCGATTTTCCACGATTCTGAAAGATAATCGGTAATCATTCATGGGGTTCTCAGGCTCATGATGAATGAATGATATTAACGTTATAATCATAGTTTGATCTTCATGGATGAAGAAAGTCCTTGAACAACGACGGAAAGCGTATGAATCCATGCTTGAGAACATGTGATCGATATTGTTTTTGTTTGTTTTGCAATGTGCGAATGTGTCCTCATCCGACCAAACTGAAAATATGCGAAGTTCGTAAATCAGGATTATCGAATGACAACGTACTCGGACTTTCAACTCGGCGACTGGTCACACCTGATTGAGCCTCGAGCACTTTGACAATTTGTACACTCTGACTTATCGAAACGTCTAAATGAATTGCTTCGCTCTGTGTGCTATTTGGTAAGCCAATGAAAAAGAGAACGTCGAATATCGATTGCTGACTCTATCTAATGTCCATGTCGATTTTTAATTTTTACTCAGTTTTTTTTTCGTTCAGGGATATGTGCAAGAAAGAATATAGAAGGTTTGGGATATAATGGATGTACATCGATGAAGTCGCATCAGATATTGCTGGGCAAGAAGGGGTCTTATTTGCGGAAGTTGCCGGCAAACGCCCATTGCCGAAAAAGCATACCCCTGATCAGCAAGCGCTCTTTCAGTCACACTTTTTACTTGTTTACTAAGGTTTACAGTGAGACCGAACGTGACACGCGACCACGCCTCAGTTTTTTTTCTCGAACTTCTCTTTTTTTCATTTTGAGATCATACAAGAGACGACCAACTGACTGCCAGAATAAACAAAGAGAATTCGAAATAGTACACGCTGTCACCTATTTCTGTTCCGTTCGAAAAATCATACTAAATCCTGGTGGTCTCATATCTGCTCAGTACGCTGGCTTGATCATCGGTCCGGCAACAATCATTTACCGTCTTGCGCCTTGATCGATGTAGTCTTTCATCGTCAAAAGGCCAAAATTTTCCCGGCACTACCCCGGCTTACATATGTATCAAACAAATGTAACAGTATAATGCGTTTATTTACCAATGTCGTAAAGTCAGATACCACCACCAAACCAGCTTAAAATGTTGTTTTAAAAAGATGCCAAAATGTTAAAATCGGAAAGAGTAAATTTGTGATAAGCGCAATGCAAAGTACGGAGCGATTATACTGAGTTAGCAGAATCCGCAAGTTTTCGGGCAGTCCCTTCGCATCTCGGCCTCGAACTTTTTCAGTTTGCAACTCCCGACTCGGAATGCACAGTTGGACACGCCGGACAAGGGATTGACATCATCCACGCAGGCTGAAAATAAACACTTGAATGACAACTGCAGAAGCATTCAACTTTTTCAAAATAGAACGGGAACAGATGTTAGTACGCTCCATAAATATATTCTCCATATCGAATGGATGATTTCAGCACTCGTAAATATTACCCCCAATCGGACCCGCCCCTGCAGTGTTGGCTGAAGCCATTTAGTTTTTCTATCTGAAACTCACCTGAAGGACCGGCCGTGGAACATTGGACTGCATTGATTGTTATTCCTTTGTAGACCCAGACTCCGGACATGTGGCAGTTGAGTTGCATGGTGGTCTTTCCGTCTAACACTCCGTCATCCCCGTCAGTCACAACTCCCTTGCCGTTGTTTATCTGAACAATTCTTTACCCATTCTGTCATCGAATGTATTATAATTTAAAAATTCTAATCACACATTATTATTTCAGTTAAACCGTTCTTCCATTGAAATAGCATACATAAATAATATTCCTCATCTGGTTGCGATAAGCGCGGAACTAACCATGGTTTGAACACGTGGTTTTGGATGCTTTTAAGTGATTATTTACCCATTCACCTCGATATTCGAATTCCTGCCAATACAGGAGAATGTCCTTGTAGCGCACGACCCAATCTTGCTTTCGATGAAGTCACGGTCCATTTGCTTAGCCCCTTCACCAAATTGGCTGACGGCGATGTTGTTGCTCACACACGCACGACATACTGAAATTTGAGCTAGTTATTTTTAATGTCTATCGAATTGAATATTCGACACTGTTGTTAATTTTTTTTCTCCAAGATTGAAAGGCCTATGGTATTGAATGGTGATTACGGTTATCTCCACATTGAACCGGCACGATCAGGAGGAGCATGCATATGAAGATCGAACGCATTTTCTGAAAGGCGATCCATTTAGAAGATGTTGGCCGGAGAAGAAACAAAATAATATGAGGAGGATGAAATCGCAGCTCTCTATTCCCTTCATATGAACTCTCTCCTCTTATACCCCTTTCTACATCGGCCATAGTGATACCGGATTGAACATTCATTCTGCAAACTGTCTCGTTTCTCTACCGGCTAGGGAGTGTGCAGAATGGAAAGACAACTAGGTGATCGGACATTGAGTATCTAATTGCATCTCGTAATTTTTTTTCTGAATCAAATGGCTTCCATTTGCCCACTTGGTCACACGGGGGATTTAGAAACAGAAAAATCAACAACGATAAGGGGCGTGATTGAAAATTGCCAAACCGCCAAATCTCTGAGCCGCAAACCGGTGGTACTGCTGACACTGAGTGTCGATGGTTTGCTCGAATTCACTAACTTTTCCGAGTGAAAATATCATAGGATCTATTAAATAAGTCTTCTAGCTTCACATGCTCAACAATTTCATTGAAGTCACAATGTTCGGCGGCCCTCATCCCACCAAACTCTTTGACAATTATTACGCGCTGACTTATCGAAACCTCTGACTGAAGGTTTAGTTCAACTTCGCATACGTTTTCCAAATAAAAAATATCTGAAGATCTACTGAATAATTCCGTATAAGTACAATTTTTATGAAGGGCTTGTACAAGCCGCATGAAAATGAGCATGTCTGAATTCAGAAGAAATTGTTTGTACTATTTTTTTTGTTTACGCAAGGAATCTATGCGTCAATATAAAGTGCAAACGTCTGTTGATTGGTTGGATTGTTCGGTTTGGACGTCCTGCCAACGCTTGGTATGGGAATCCTGCCAAAACACGATCGCTTAAGCGAACTACGCTTATGTGAGGCGCGAAGCGCCGAACACCGCCAGTAATTTTTTCCCTGACGTAGTCGGGGGAAAACCGCTTGTTAATTCATAATTTAAATAACTCGGCTACAGGTAACACCTGATTGTGCCCACATATACCCTGACAATTTCTATTTTGGAGCATCGCGAGCATCGGGTCATCGTCGCTCATCAGGAGAGTCTCTGTTGACAGCAATTTTCTCGTTTCTGGTGCATTTCTGATAGAAAAGATTACGTACGGCTTAATTTCGAGCTCTATAGAGCTATTCAAACTGCATCTTTTAAGAATGCTTCAGAACTGAATTCGAGGCCACGCAACTCAAAAAATAGGAAAATGCGCATCTAATATTTTGACATGTTGTTTGTAATATTTCGAAACCGCACCTTTCAAAAAAATCACATTAATTCGGCAATCACACTGATCTAGTCAAACTTGACGTAGTCTTTCATTGTCAGAAGGTAGGATGAACGTATGTTGATCAAGGCGCAAGACGATAAATGATTGGTGCCGTACTGATGATCAAACCAGCTTACTGAGCAGATATGACAACACCCGACTTGAGCAACTATGCTCTAACAGATTAGAAATTGGTGTCGGCGTGTGCGATTTCGAATTCTCTTTATTTATTCTGGCAGTCAGTTGGTCGTCTCTTGTGTGTGATCTCAAAATGAAAAAAAGAGAAGTTCGAAAAAAAACTGAGGCGTGGTCGCGTGTCACGTTCGGTCTCACTGTAAACCTTGTTAAACAAGTAAAAAGTGTAACTGATAGAGCGTTTGTAGATCAGGGGTATGCTTTTTCGGCAACTGGCGTTTGGCTGCAACTTCCGCAAATACGTCCCCTTCTTGACCAGCAATATCTGAGGCGAGTTCATCGATGTACATCCGTTATATCCCAATCTTTCCATATTATTTCTTACACATATCCCTGAAAGGAAAAAAAACTGAGTAAAAATTAAAAATCGACACGGACATTAGATCGAGTCAGCAATCGATATTCGACCTTCTCTTTTTCACTAGCTTACCAAATAGCACACAGAGCGAAGCAATTCAGTTAGACGTTTCGATAAGTCAAAGTGCTCGAGGGCTTAATCAGATGTGACCAGTCGCAGAGTGGAACGTCCGAGTACGTTGTCATTTGATAATCCTGCTTTACGAACATCACAGATTTTCAGTTTGGTAGGGTGAGGACTGCCGAACATTGCAATACAAACAACACATCATCGATCGCATGTTCTCAAGCATGGATTCATATGGTGTCCATCCTAACCAACGGTCTTCATATATGAAAGTTTGCAGGTCGAAAATCATTGAAATTTTATATTAATTGTTTGCGAAAACATAAACAAAAAACAAAAATACAAAACAATTTCTTCTCATTTCAGTCCTGATCATTTTCTTGCAGCTTACACAAGTTCGGCATAAAAATTGAAATGATCGAGGAATTATTCAATACATCTTTAGATATTTTTATTCGGAAAGCGTTACTCAAACAAACCTACCACAATCAGTGAATCGGATTGAAATGGCTCAAATTTTAGTCACGATGCGCAGTGTAACCTATTCGGCAAGAGGAAGCAATTCGATGATATAGAAAAAGAAAGACGATATGCAAATAGATAGTTGATGTCCGATCATATAGTATTCTCTCCAATCCGCACAATCACTAGTCAGCTAGAGAAACGAGAGTTTGTCCATTGGAGAGACTAACTTTTCAATCCGGCATCACTATGGCCGATGTGGATAGGGTATAAGAAGAGAGAGAGAGTTCAGATGAAGGGAATAAGCGAGCGACAATTTCATCCTACATACGAGAGGGAATTGTCTACACGAGGGATGCTCTCATCCGTGGTGTCCGTGCTCATTGCATCGAGTCTCGTCGGCTTCGCTGCATCAGAATGTGCATCTTTCGACAATGCGAAGTGAGCCTTTTTTTATTAGTTAAGTCAAAAATTTTTTTTCTCATTTTTGAAATTTGCATCAGATATAATTTATAGCTGTGTCAATTGGGTCCGTAACGGCTTCTGCAACAACGCCGGGTTAGAAAAAAACAGGTTAAAAATTAAGTTAACAGGCTGTGGCTCTGCATTCCTCTTTCTTTCGATCCGTGGAGTGAATAGTTGATTCAATGTATTTCGAAATAGACTAAATATATCTAGGGACCACCAGGCTGAGAGCCGAATTCTCGGAATCGGGTCCAAAGCAGGCTCAACATGACCGTCAGGGTCTCAATATTATTTTTGCTTTTGGATGTATGCCGATTGCTCTTCACCGAAGCCCGTGTGAGCTTCCGAAGCGCCCGCGACTCCCCCAGCCAGAGAGGAGGGAGAGACGAGACGAGAGATACAGGGGCGGAGCCTCTCTCGCGTGTGTCTCTCTCCTTCCTCCCGCTCTCTCGCCGCTCTCCCTCCGCGCTCATATAGATCTCATATAGTAAAATTCCGATTTTGCGCTTAAAATTCTTCTAAAATACAACTTAATATAATATCAACTGGCGAACAGTGTGCATGCACTGGAAGTGTCCTAATCACCCTATTCCCATCCTTAATATCGATTATTGGCCTACTCAGACTTATCAGATCCGGCTTGCCAGCCCGTCATTGATAGAGGGCATCGAGAGCTATCTATCGCGCCTTTGGGCGAGCGATTTCATCGCGAATTAGCTTTGTGCTCGCTCGATCTCGCTTTTGAGGGGAATGGTGTCGAGTGAAAAGGGGCGGGGCTGGTGGTCCCTAAATATGTCAGCTCTCGATTTGAGAAACGTCGAATTCTCAATGTTTCTATTTTTTTGCAATGCTGTCCCAAGACTTGCCCGAACATTGGATGAGTTGCCGCCCCTACAGTGCCCCCGACCCCTACTGGGTCGCAATGTGCACCAGACGTCAATCTGAAGTCAGCTCATTTTATCTTCAATTTTATCTTTTTTTTACAACGAGCATTTTTTTCTCATTATAAAAATTCGTACCAGAAAAAAATTACAGCTGTGTTAATTGGGGCCGGAACGGCATCGGCATCTCAATAAACGGGTTTTCATGAACTCAAGTGAAGATTTCCGATAAATGAGGCCGTTAAATGTGTTGCTCTCAATTCTGCTCGTAGAATTTGTTGCCGGTTGACATCAAATTTTACATGCGCAACATATTGTATTATTGTAAATGTTGTAACTTACAGCGAATACAGATATGCTCAGAGACTGACAATATGAGAGAAAATATCACACAGATGGATGAATCTATCCTAGGACAAAACATCGTGCAATAAATCATCAGTAATTCCTTTTTTAAATTTTTATATCGTACTTCGTAAACATTCCCGAACAAATTTACATTTTTTGCTTTTTGCTGGTTCGATACTTAAAAATTATAATTATCGTTTCTTATTTTTTGTCCACCACGAAAACCGGGCAGATACAAAAATCTGACGGTGAAATATTCCTGGAAATACGATTAAAAAGAGAGCAATTATTATGTAAATTGAAAAGAAACTGAGATTACGGTAGGGACGAGGGTTTTAATCGATACTACCGTAATCTTTACTATTTTGCTCTCTTTTTAATCGTATTTCTAGGAATATTTCACCGTCGGATTTTTGTATTTGCCCGGGATTCGGGGTGGACAAAAATTAAGAAACACTAATTATAATTTTTAGTATCGAACCAGCAAAATGCAAAAAATGTAAATTATTTACAAAATGTAAATTTGTTCGGGAATGTTTACGAAGTACGATAAATGTAATGTATAATCGAGACGGACTATCATCAATTTGCGTGTTCTCGCCGGTCATCGATAAAAAATACCGCATGAATTGAGGACGTTATGCCTGGACTGTCAGTAGGAGAGTCAGCTGTGTACAAAGGAAGAGAGGAGAGTCAACAAGAGTTAGTAGAGTGTTGGACACTAGTAGTGGCTAGTGAGATAAAGCTATTCTCTTATGCTTTCTCCACACTCGCTCATTTAGTAACCAAATGATGGAAAAACTAGGATTGGGAATCAATGGGAATTTATTCACTGCACTTCTGCTATTAGACGAGGTTGAACTCTGGTCGCACCCGGATTATCTCTATCTATTCGTTTTCAGCTTGATCTCTCATCTTGCTCTATCTCTTCCCTTCCTTTTGATCTTCCACGCGAATCACTCTCACTCACTACACTTCTATCTTTCTTCCCGCTACACTTATCCCTTGATATCGATAGTCCGGACTTTTGAATAAAGAGGAGAAGCTGGTCTCGAGTCGACATCAGGGTTGGGCAAGATTGCGAAATCCGTTAAATTTTACAAAATTTTTTTTTTTTTTTTTTTTTCTTTCACGCTCTAATGGATGAAGCAATTACAACACACAATATATCATTCGAATCGTACTCACAATACGATTCGAATAATGTATTGTATGTTGCAATTACTTCATCCATTGGAGTGGTAAAGAAAAGAAAATTTAACGGATTTCGCAATCTTGCCCAACTCTGATGTCGACATCACTAGTTCGAATCAACGAACTCAAGTGCACCACGAGAAGACTCTCTTGCAGGGAGTCTTCCTTCCATCGGGAATATTCTCATTGTATCTGACATTTGAGTGAAATTGCTTCAGGTATTCCACGGAGTTTCTCCAGAATAGATCAGGGAGTGAGAACACCGGCCCTTTTTCGGTGTTTGATCTGATCACACCACTCCTCGTCAGCTGTGTTAGAATCTTCACGAAATTCGCTGAAAAAGTAGGAAATAAATTATTCTCGTTTCCAGTATTGCGAGCCTCCAAAATGGGCTGTGCATAGTGAAACTATATGATAAAAGAAAGACATTCAAATGAAAACTGGGAACTTTTTTTTCTTTTTTTCCAGCCAGAGTGCGACATTGAAGATTGAATTGAGAGGGATGGAAATCATGATAGGGTAGGGAGAGAAAAAATCGCAGAATTATTAAGGACGAAAGACAAAGAAGTGCGGAAAACTCACGAGGGGAGCGACGGTGCATGCTGTGAGGCCGTCGATTAGTTGAATGTGTGATATGCTATGTGTCTTGATCATCGAAAGAAGTTCAGCACTGTAAAGATTCAGATTAGAATAGGTGGTACCAATCACCGATTAATGTTCCACTTCGCCCAAAGGGTCGCAGACCCGAGAAACAAGCCCGCTCTTCTTCTGACCTGTATCGAAGCCTAATCATACATAATTTGTTGATGATCAAAGATCAAAGATCAACGATTAAAGATCAAACAGCAAAGAACTGTACCTGATTACTTCGTCCAGACCGCACAAGTAATCGAATTTGATTTTCAGCGTCCGGAAAGTCGTTTTCCCAATCATCTCATTGATGAATCGCAGCTCTTCGACATTTCTCAGATTATCGATGATCAAGAGCCCGACATGAGGACTCAGAGTGTTATGTATTCAACCACAGTATCTTTTCTTTTTCTCACAGCAATGGTTCCACAGGCAACCTGTGAATAAGATTTTTAAACTATAAGACTTCAATATGCAGAAGTAGAAGATGATTCACCTCGTTTTCGAAAGTAATAGTGATTCTGGGTAGAATATTGAAGAGATTAAGATGTAGGGGCAACTCTATTCTAGGAAGACGAAACTCCACATTGAAGCTAGTGCGACAACTCTGGAAAGAACGGTATAGGCATTAGTGATGACTAGTGATGACAAAACGGCATTCTATGCCGGCTTGAAGCCGGCTTCAAAGCGGCATTTTCATCAACCCTTGTCAAAGCCGGCATGCCGAGTTCATTTAATCGATGAAGACTCTCCTCAATTCGCACGCTCTATCGCCGGTCAGGGAAACGAGAGAGTGTGCGAAATGAGCAGAGGCGGATGATTAACTTTTCAATCGCCGCTCTAACCGCGAAGACACAAATATACTACCTCATTCATTTCTCGGAGATGAATTGAATAGAATGAAGGTATGTTTGGTTTTGAGGTGAGAAACGACTCTACTGCATCCTTCAATGCGTGTTTAGCCGGAAAATTTTTTATTTTACTTTTTGAGTCTCTAAAGATCAAAGATCACTCGAAGCTAACCATTCGCAGGTTCAGAATGGTCTGTCCTACAAACGTGAGATGGGAGCAGATGAGATCCATCGCCAATTGAGGAAGTGAGCCCAGATCAGTGCATGGTTCGTCTTCTTTGACCATTTTCCTAAATCGCCCGGAATCCATCGAAACATTCTTCCTTTTTGGAGGCATGATATCTAAATGAATGAATCGGAACAAGTGGGAATATCGCAACGCTAAAACCTGCGCACTAAACAATCCTAAAGATACATTGGATTGACATTGGAATGTACATTGGAATGGGTGCCTTGTGTACTCTAAAACTAACGATTCGTGGACTTTCGAAAATGCGCGCCACTTTTCGAGCAGTTAGGTCGAACGGAGTCTCTGAATAATCCACACCAGAAGGTGTGATTTCGATGCGAGACGAGTTGGATGGATATTCAATTACATACATTGTGAAACTTCAATGGATGAGAGAGTGAAAACTATGTTTGTATTCAGAAAAGTGCATCTAGAAGCAAAATCGTGCCCTCAGGCATCGATCACTGATAGGCTCCGTTGCGCGTCACTTTTTCTTTCTCACTGCTCACAGTATATCAGAATACAACGCGCATTTTGGAAAGTGAGTCATAAGACGTTTTGGATACAAAAATACATGTATTGCATTGCTCCCGCTCACCTCTCGAATTCTTAATTGATATCTCATTCTCTGTTGTTTTCCGCTACCATCTCTTTCTCATTATTTTTTTTCGAACTGATATTGCGATATTCCGAGTGATTCATTATAACGTTTAGATATCATGCCTCCGAAGCGCAGGAATAGCTCGAAGAGTTCCGGGCGTGCTGGGAAAATGGCCAGAACAGTCGACGAGCCTTCCACTGATCTGGGCACACTGCCCCAACTGGCGATGGATCTCATCTGCTCTAATCTCACGTTAGATGGGCAGTATGAGGCACAACTGAACCTGCGAATAGTGATTTTTTGTGTGATCTTTGATCTTTAGATGAAATAATAAGGATGATCAAGACCCATGCAGTCTGTCGAATTGACCTTATTGTGGGTGGATCGAAATGCACACTCGCTCCACCTCGTCAGTTTGATTATTATCAATTTATTACTTAGGAAAAATTACAAAAATTTGAATTTTAGAATATAATTTAAATATAATTATTATAATATTTCAGAGGACTTTGTTCGGCAACTTACAGAGCTGACGGACAGTGGTGCGATCAGTTCAACTTCCTAAAACCTGGAGCTTTTCTCGCTCCCAGACGAATTCTGGAGAAATTGCGTTAAATCTATAAAGCTGCCCCACCCTTTAGTCAGATACGATTAGACAATCCCTTTCGCAATGAAAACCCACCTCAGAACAACATTTTCGTGGGAGGCTGAGTGGTAAACCGATGGATTCTATTCCGAGCTACTGATGATTTCATGCACTTTATTTGGTTTTAGAATATCTATGATTCAACAGTGTAATTATTATGCTTTGGTTATTCTTTTCAGCAATCTATTTCAAGTGTGAAATTTCACTGAAATTCATAAATATCTATAAATACTGCTTCCCAGAACCTACTCAGGGTTTGTCTCGTTGATCGTCTTTGCCGATCTCGAACCGCACTCTTGTTTCGCGTACCAGTGAAGGATTTGAGGGGGATTATGATGTAGAAAAGCACCGGGAGACGGCGCGAATTCGCGCATTAGAGTACCACCTCTCGATCGGCACGTTATGACTCGTTCAATAATGTTACCGGATCGAAATGGTCTCTTCATTTCGCGGCACGTTGACTTGCAGACGAGAGAATGTGCTGAATCGGCAGAGTCGTTATTCGTTCTGCTTGACTGTGAGGACGAATTCGTGTTCGTTCTTGACCAACCTATTCTGCTTATTTGTTTCAATGAAAAAAGTAAAGCAGCTCTTCATTTCGAATAAATTATCTTTATTTCGGTTGATACTAGAGAGTATCTTGATAAGGAGAATGCATTGTGTAGGCGAATTCGGTTTTGTTTGGGACTAGACCGGTTTATTCTGCCAATGTGCCACCTTTGAGCGGCTCCTCACTTATCTCTTTTTATCTCTTTTTGGCGAGTATTTTATTTTACCGAATCTCGATTTGTCAGAACATGTGGTTGAATAGAGGATCCGCGTTGTGTTCCAACAGCCTCTTAAATACTATGCATTGGGAATAACACAACTGTAAAAGCGAAGAGACATCTCTTACCGGTTTTGTTCTCTGTCTCGATGGATAGATCCGTCCTGGCTGGCTGTATTCTGAATGCCCTGTGTTCTCTACTCTCTTCCCTCCCCTCTCTCAGCTTTCAAGCTAGAGGGACTCTCTGCAGATTTTTTTGCGAATCCTTTTCGTACCTAATATATTTTTGGCTGGGGCTGCACCGACGTGAGAGGGCTCTTTTTGCTGCGTAGCTCTCAGATGCGTAATGGTGAATTCACTTTTTTTCAAATTCTAGTACTCTTTCAGCACTTCTGTTTTACATTTCTCTACTACCCTTGCGTTAATTTGTCTTTTTTTGTTTTCGGGAAGTGAATGAGATGTGCGCACTAACGAAACGTAGCTCGATGTGGTTGAGCCCCATCGAATGCAACGAAACAACTAGAGAAAGACTAAACCATATTGCCGGATGTGAGCTCGTAACAACGCTATGCTTCGGCTTTCGGAATGCTCTATCCATGTGATTTCTCTCTTGTTGATATTTTTATGTTACATGATTTCATTCGAGCGATTGTTTCTACAATCACAGAGAAAGCGTCGCTCTCGGCGACTGCAAATCTGATTCAAGTTGTCAGCTAACTAACCAGTGCGATTATCGTTTCATTGTTCTCGTGAACCTACTGTAACTCACAGGAAATGCGACGACCCGCCGGTTCGACGCTCTTCCGGAGACGCGCACAGGTTACTTTTTACGTCTGTTTTCAACCTTTTCCGATATTTGAGGTGTTCATCTTTGCTTTCGTTGCCGTGTCCATTATTTTTCTAATCTCGCCATACCAATCGAAGACCGTCTATCGGATGAGGCGACTCTACAATGTGTGAGCATTATTGATTCATTCGGATACGGTTCTCTCCATTCTGCACACTATCTATTCGGTCAGAGAAATGAGGAGTGTAGGGGGGGGGGAGATTTGTCATAGTAAGCACCGCTTCACAAGGGTGATATAATTCGATTCACTTCAGAAAACAGGACACGACCCCAGAATCCGCAAAATCTCATTCTTTTCCGTCTTATTCACCGGGAGAAATAATTGATTACAGGTCTACTATCGCTCTCTACCAAACTTTGCAAATGATCAAACAAAATCAATCGCGAAATCTCAGAATCATTCCCTTCCCTTAAACCCGGAGGATAAATAATTGAATTGAATTATTCAATTTTAAAACTGGGCAAAATGAACTTGCCTAACAAACATGTCTACACTTGCTTCGACTTTTCTCACTAATCTCTAACCATTTCAACACTTCTTCGGCTTCTGGCCCAGACAATTTTGCTAGTGCTTCCTCCCCTATCTCGAATTTAATTCCACACCTCTATGTGCAATCTGCGCAGTCGCATTCGGGGCCCGAAACCGAAGAGGCTCCACTATTTCCATTCCAGTCTCTGCTCTCCTCTGCAACCGCTGCGAATATTCGTCCATCCCTTCAATCATTCCCTAGCAAAGGTCGGACTTGCATGTATACCTCTAGGAAAAGGTCCTTTAAATCTTTAAAAACTGAGTAAAGCAGATGCACTTTCGTCATCACGTCGCAATCCATTCAGGCCCTTTCCGATCATCCGACAGCAACGAAAGACATGAAGAAAGCCTGTCTCTTCATTGCATTCACCAATGGAAGTGAGGAATTTATCTCGAAAACCTTTCGAGGAAATAGTAGAACGGAAATAAGCTTCATAGTTCATCAAAATATATAGAATATCTTCGAAGAATCATGGTCTCGACTAGTGTTGTCCGATCGAGTAGTACTCTCACCATTCTGCACACTATCTCACCTGAGATACAGAGAGCGTGCTAAATGAAGAAAGATTAACTATTCGATCCGGCAACATTAATTTCCAGCCAACACTTCCCGTCCCTCCTCCTGGACCATCGCTGCCGAACCAGGCGCCAACCATGTCATCGTCAACCTCAACGATGACGTCCCTCTGGCGTCTGAAGGCGGGGAGATGATCGTGCAGGCGCATTTTGAGGAAGGGTGAGTGACATTGATGTGGTTTCGACTCTATTTATTCTGCACACTCTCTCGTTTCTCTGACCAATGAGAGAGTGTGAATGGAGAGGGGAAAGCCGAAACGATATCACTAGTGAGCGACATCTGCCGATAATCTTTTGTATTATTCTATATTGCTAAACGCCTGATATGATAAAAATTGAGCCGATATTCATCTGCTCAAATTGTAGAGCATTTGAAACATATTGCATTCTTTGAATTTTGGGCGTCATTATCACTTTTTGAGATAGATAGATCGAAAGATGCCTTCCGGGTGGTAATGGAGATAATTTCAGCGAATTCCGATCGCAACTCGACTTCTCGCTTACTCCAAACGTGAAAAATTTCAACAGAAGCACTTGGAAGCACCGGCCATCGATCATGCCTCTGAAGAGGGAGGTTCGTTGATTTTATTTAATTATTTTTTAATCGATTTGAAAAAAGGATGTACACTAGAGATGCCTAAATCTTCACTAGTTTCTCTGACCTGTGAGAGAGAGTGCAGATTGGAGAGAGCATTTTTCTATCCGGCTACACTGTTCAGATCGATTTCTCACTCGATACCTCAATTCCGAATCACTCTTCTCGGATCGCGCAAATCAAATGCAAAGGAGACTGCGGTCTGTGATTATTTTCTCTTCTTGATACATTTGTGAACTGATTAGTTTTTGGGCTGCTCAATAGGGGTGTTATTTCGGTTTCGGCTGACTGATTTAGGATATGTTTCAGCAGAAATACACATTTCCATCCAGATCGTCAAATCATTATCTCTGACCATCCCTATCACACAAAATCACACCTGAGCTGTAGATCTGATCATTCATTGGCTCTCGAAGATATCAATAAATGGTGTCGCAGCAGCGATATCTGACCTACCAACCCTCCCTTCCAGTCTCCTCGCTGCTCTCCTCTTCCTTCTGCCTCCTCCCTCCCTCTCCCTCCTTCCACTCCCGACTGCTCTCGTCGTTGAGGGCTGGTTGTATTCCGGTGGTGCTGTCGCCCAGTCAGCCCCTGCCCTTCCAAGGTGAGACGAAGATTTCTAATATAGAGCTATTTATTTTTCTCAATATATTCTCCTGATTTGATTCGGTTGTGGCAAAGCGCAGTACGCACCTTGAATCTCTGACGAAGTGTGCAAAATGGAGACTTCACTATTCATCTGATACCACTCGCACACTATCTTGCAGCTCTTACCGTCTAAAGAGCAAAATGTAGAGAGGATCAAGACCGAAATTGTTTTCCCTAATGATGACCTCGATTTTTTTAAAGATAATATCGACTGGCGTCTTGCTTCCTTCCGCTTCCCCCTCTCCATGGTCGATTTCGTGCCCGAGATGTTGGAGGTAGGAACAAGAAATCAAAAATCTACTCTACTCAATTCGCGTGATATCTCGTTGCTCTGATCGGCGATAGTACATGAGGAATGAGGAGAGTCGGGTTCCTTTTCTGACATCACTAATTGAAGGAACTGGAGAAGGAGGATGTGATGGAGATGAGAAGGAGGGGAAAGGTGTTCCTGGCGAGGATCGATGATGCCCAAGGTGAGTAAGAAAAGCATTGTCGAAGATAGACCGACTCTCCTCAATTTGAGCACTCTCTCGCCGGTCAGAGAAACGAGAGAGCGTACGAATTGAGGAGAGTGTGGTCTCGATCCGGCATCACTACTGCGAATGATTTCAAATATTGTTTTGTTTTCCTGTTTGATGGAGCGAAACTATCTCAGATTGCCGGCCCAATCTCTGTTGTAAGATGTGTGAAACGCATCTGAAAAGAACCATTAGAGTCTGCCAGTTAGAGAAGCCAAATTGTAACTCTCGTTTCTCAGACCGGCTATATAAGTTATGAATTCGGGAGAGTCTGTTCCGATGTGTCATTCCTAGTGTCCACCATCAGAGGATAATATTTTTCTTATTTTTTTTCATAACAAAAGGCCTGTTTTCAGCGCTCTCAAAATCGCTCGTCGCTGCCCTCTCCGAGCGAGTGCAAATAGGCCTGCCTCTTTATCCGGAGGTCTAAAAATATTATTAATAATACAATATCGATCCTTTCCAGGTCCACAGCAATCTCATCTCCCCTAATGGTGTCTTCAGGAACACGACTTCGAAATTCACTAGAATTCATTCAAGATCTGGAGCTCAGAAGCTCTCTGTTTCGCGAATGGTTTTTTTTCTTACAAAATAAGTATTTACCGATCCAAAAAAGGGAATAAAAGATTAAAAAAAAAACAAAATAAATGGATTAATAGAGGGTTGGTAGTGATAGACTGATTTCTTCGAAAGTAGCCAGGGGGTATTCCGAAGTTTGTGCATTGTCAGCCATAATGCCCTCTAAACTTGCACACCCTAGCTAACATCCCAGTGGCCGGATGGTCTAGGGGAATGATTCTCGCTTCGGGTGCGAGAGGTCCCGGGTTCGAATCTCGGTTCGGCCCAGATCTTTTTGTTTTGAGACGTGCAGGCTGGATAATTTCGAAGCTTACAAATGATGTAGCTAAGGAGTTTCACTTAGAGAATCAAAAAAATTTCTCTCTCCGGCCATAGAAACGAGAGAACACGCGAATTGAGGAGAGTCGAGGGTAATTATCACCAGTCATACATGTGAATCAACCGGTAAGAGAAAATGAGTAAATTAGAAATGTTTTTTATGAACATAAAGAACCTCGTCTTCTGAAATAGAGCCGATTTTTCATAACTGTTTTACAGTATTCGAGTGCTCGATGGAACAGTGGACGAGATCTCTCATACACTCCTTTGACTCTCCACGACGTACCCATGATGCCTGGAGATGCGCCATTCTATGAGGGAACGCGGGTGAGAAATTGGGATGTCGTCTCTCTCCATTTTGCACACTCTATTATCAGGCAACAGAGTGTGCAGAATATAGAGCGCTGAATACCGAAACGACATCCCTAGTGAGAAATCACTCATGTGTTCGTTTCTTCTCCCCTCAATCGCATGCGCTCAATTCGACGTTCGGAGCGATTTCAAAGAATTTTATTTGGTTGCTGAAGATTGCACGAAAATTATCATTTTCGCTTTGAAACAGATCCCACACAAAATTTTATTCATTGATTAATTGTTGCCTGGGGAACGCAAAACGAAGCCTGACTTCTGATTTCGCCTGCTGTCTCGTGTTTTTCCAAGCCGGAGCACAGCACCTGAAAAGGAAGAGTCTGGTTCCCTACATGACACGATTATATTCAGGAGAACCTCGAGGCGGTGAATGGTGGGAGACGACTGGGTCTCACGAGGGACGAGGAGCAGTTTACAGGTTTTATTATTTTTATGTAATTTCGAAAATATTATTTAAATAATATCATTCACTAGTCTCTCTCCTTTCTGCACACTCTCTTGTCTGTCTGACTGAGTCTGCAGAATGGAGAGATGAACGCGCTCTGGCTGGTGGATTTTCGAAAATAATCATTTTAATATTTCAATATTATTTAATTAAGTGATGATTCTCACATACGATCGCGACGAGGGAGTGAGGACGACGATTGAGAAGCTGAGGAACTGCCCCTATCTCAATAAGGTGCGTTGTGATTCTCAAAGGGCAACTCGGCGTCTGTCTCTCCACGTTTCGCGTACTCTCTCGCTTTACTAACCGGTGAGAGAGATTGTGGGATCAGGGGCATACATCAAATGGGGTCTCGGTTAGAATTTTCTGCCGATATGCTCAAAGAAGTTTGCCGACGTGGTCTACACGAAATGATCGATTTTTGCCATATATTACGCTGTTTTTTCTCGATTTGCCGATATGGGTTATGCCGGAGTGCCGACGTGCACTCTCGCTTTTTCTAGACCCATTTGACGAATGATCAGGGGTGTCGGTTTCGATTTGACAGCACTACTAACTATCAGTGATGAGGTCCCGAATGGACAGTAGCTTTCTCCATAACGCACACTTATTTGTCGGGGAGGATTTAGTTTTAAAAAAATGTTTGTGATTTTTTTTTCATGTGGCGATGCTCATCCAATATCCCTGAGTGTATCGATCCTTTTCGTAAAATGTTTGAAACTCATTTCATTTCTCCGAAAATATTTCGGCAAGTCGAGTCAAATCAAATGCGTTTCACACATCATACAATAGAGGTCAGGAACGCTGCACGGGGATGATGTCTGGGCAGTTGTCTTATAAAAACAAGATTCTAAATCCTCCGCATTAGGGATCTCTGGTATTGTTCCGCTATTAGTCTACTAGCTAGCACCGCTATTAGGGCAAAGCTCTCCTCTTTTCCCATGCTCTCTCGAATTTTGATATTAGTGCGGCTAATAATAAAATTTTAGCACTATTAGCAGCCCTAATAGTAAAAGTCGAGAGAGCATGGGAAAAGTTGCGGACCAATACCAGCGATGCAGTTACCTCGCTGCAGATATCGAGACTGTCGATATCACTGTCAGATATCAGGTAGCGAGACTGTCTCGTTGGTCAGGCAACGGATATAAAAAAAAAAGAAAACGGCGTATTAATTTTAAATACCGCGGTGTGCTCGTGGAGGCACCACGCACACAAACAGTATCAGTTCAATGCACAAAGGTGTGCGTGGTGCCTCCACGAGCACAGCGCGGTATTAAAATTAATACGCTGATTTCTGTGTGTGTGCGGAATGAACAGAGTTTAGATGCGAAAATGCATCGCTACTTCGCAGACTGCATTGGGATCATGATAATCAGATCATTGGGTCGAAGCTAAACGAATACTTGAGATAATTGATCTTTGATCTTTCAGATCATCATCGTCTGGAATAATCTCGAGCGACGACCGAAGGGCAAATGGCCGGAGATTCATGTGCCCGTCGAGTAGAAATTCTCTCCATTCTGCACACTAAGGATGACAAATTGGAACTGACACTCCTCATTTCGCGTGTTCTCTCGTTTCTCTGACCGACAAAAAGAGTTGCGAAATAGGGAGAGTCGATTCTGATTTTGTACACTGTCTCACTGGTTAGACAGACTACTGCAGATTGAAAAGAGCGGCGCAAAAGCGTCGCTACAAAGGACTCAAACATTTCGAAAATAATCGCTCCAAATCGCAGGTTCATTCTCTCCGTGAAAAACAGTCTCAACAGCCGCTTCCTGCCCTACGACCGCATCGAGACCGAGGTAAACTAGCTAAATACTGGCTCTGTAGACCCGGCTCAATTTTATGGCTCTCAGCATCCCTAACGGATATTCATGTTCCGGCTCTCAATAATCTTATTAGCGGCTATGGCTCTCAGAATGTCTGCTCATTCTATTTTACGGTTCTTTTGAAGGCTTTCAATATTAGTTACGGCAAGGTTCTCTTCAACGGGATATCCCGGATACGCATTAGGTCTCTCAAATTCCCGGCTCTCAAATTCCCTGTTCTAAATTACGGCTCTCGAGCTGTGCTTCACGGTCTCCTAATTACCGGTTCTCATTGACGGCCCTCTAATTCCCGGTTGCAGGCGGTAGTGTCCATTGACGATGACATGGACCTCGGGCTGCCCGAGATCACCTTCGCCTTCCGGATGTGGAGGGAGCACCGGGACCGGGTTGTGGGATACCCGGAGAGGTGATTTACCATTTGACGATTTGACGCTCTATTTGACGGCTCTTGAAATTCCGGTTCCAACAACGATGCCGGATCGAATAGTAGCTCTCTCCAATATGCACAGTCTCTCGCTTATCTGACAGATGCAATAGTGTGACGAATGGAAAGAACTATAATTACATCCAGCTAATCCTAGTGTACCTGTAGCTATTGGTGATTCTTAAAAAATCTGTTTAACTCAAATCCACAACTCAAAATATAGTGTATTACCTCGGTTTCGAGGGAGGAAGGAGAAAATCGTGACCGTAATTCTGCACACTCTCTCGTCTCTCTGAACAGCGAAATAGTGTGAAGAATGGAGAGAATCAAAACGTAATCACTACTAATCAAATATTGTATTGATTTATACGATCACCCGCATAAATCTCAGAATAAATGCCCTAATCTTTGTTGTATGATGTGTGAAACGCATCTGATTTGTCTCGAACAACACATTTCTTGCCAACGAGTTTTGATTTTCAGTCATTCTTCAAATTGCCATTTTGCAGGTTCCACCGTTTCAAACACGGCCGGGGAATGTACGGACTGAGTGGGTCGTGCGAGTACAGTATGATACTCACCTCGTTCGCATTTGTTCACAAGGTAAGGACTGATTTTTATCAGTAATTGAAACACAATTTGAAATATCTCCGTCGATGGAACACCTTAAAAGATTAAATTGGAGTAAATCTGTGAAATAAAAAAAATCGAAACAAATCATAGCACATTGTCAACACATGGAGAAAAAACAATAAAGATATCCTCAAAGTTTTCAGGAATTCCTCTTCGAGTACACGTACAATCAGCATCCGGCCATCCTCGAATACGTTGACAAGCATCGGAATTGCGAGGTTATCGTTTATTTCTGTTGATCACACCATTTCGTATGATCCGGAGGAGGTAAGATAGTTTGCATAATGGAGAGAGCTACTATTAGCAGCGAGAACCTTCAGCTAGGTTAATGAAACCATAGCACATCACGATTACAAAAAGGCGAGAAGGAAGGAGGCGGTGGATAAACGGGCTACTGTAGTTTCATCGACGCTAACTCCTAATTCAGGATATTATTTTTTATTGGATAAAAACAAACAAAAAAATCCCGTTTAAAATAATTTAATGAAGACGTATCAGTCTGTTAACGAGTAGAAGATTAGTTAACAAAGCACGGTAGACAGATTAGAGCCATTATAATAATTAGTATTGAGGACATTGCGATGAACTATCTGGTCTCGCATCTAACGAGGAAACCTCCTCTAAAAGTGGTCAAGAAGACTGGATATAGGTATTTTTCAGTTATTTTCTTCGCCCGTTCCCAAGATGTATTAACTTCTCCTCATTTATCATTTCGTTTCATATAATGAATGAAACTCATTCCAGTCTCACCTACAGTTCGCAATGAAGAATCATTGTCCATTAGTGATCACAAATCGTTTTTTTTGGTCTCTCAATTCCGCACACTCTCTCGCTGTCGAGAGAGTATGTATTTTTTTTGCAGTAACGGCGTCACTTCCGGTCTCTCCTCTCGCGGAAATCACTACTTAGAGCGAAACGATTGCATCAAGATGCTCAACTCCATTTATGGATACAATCCGCTGCTGTGAGTTACCGTACTCATTGAGGAGTGTGGTAGTCGGATCGATTGTCTGTTCTCTCTCTATTTTACGCACTCTCTCGTTTGCCTAGCTGGAGAGATAGCGTGCGCAATGAAGAGAGCCGAAACCAAAACGCCTTCACTAGTGTACGGTATCGTTGTCGGATCAAGACCGACTCTCCGCAATTTGCCTGCTCTCATATTTCTCTGACCATCGATACAGCGCGCGAATATAGTCGCCTTCCCAGGGATATACTGTAAGGATTATGGAAGACTTACTTCGTTGTGGTCTTTGATCTTTCCGGCTGACGAGAGTGCCTGGCTACATCGATTCTGCACATTCTCTCGCATATCAGAGAAACGAGAGAGTGTGCGGGAAAGAGAGAGCAGAGAAAAGACAAGACTGAACTACGAAAAAATTCAGATTCTCGCAAGAAGTCACACGGCCGTGTGGAAACTGCGTGAATGGATTGAAATTCGTTCTGCTTTGAGCATTATCTTGCTAAATAACTTATTCCAAATCCGACAATAATTTATTCAAAATCAGATTCATTTGGTGATTTTCTTGTTCTCGTTTACAATCTCAATACCGGGTCTATGATTACGAGTTTAATTGTATTGATGATAAATATTCGTTCATTTTTTTATATCTCCTGAAGACTCCAATGTTTTGTGAACAAATGAAAACTCCAAATTTCATCATCACTTCCCATCTTGTACGTTTCCCAGTGTATTTTTCCATCTCCCCAATCAGGCTACCGTACCCCAGCCCCTCCTCACTTTGTACAGTATGCCCGTTCGATCATCGACGGTGAGCAGATTCCGATCGAATACGACCATGTCGGACAGCTCCATCGCTCGACCGCCCGACGAAACCTACGATTATGTTATTACTTTCGAAAATACGTTTGTGGATCGCGAACTGATCGACATTTGACCGTAGAACAATAGGTTCGAGTAAAGACATGTCAAATACAACGACAACCAGTACCAAAAGATTGAAATTTAAAATTGTATTATTTAAAAAAAAAAACCTCCGATAGCAGCGAGATGTCATCCTTCGTCTCGTCCCAGTCCACAGATACGCGCGTGAATTCCGGCGAGACCTGCGAAAATATAAAAATTAGGATAACAATTTTTTTCAGACCTCTTCCGTTCATGTTTCAACCTACGCACTTAATGCGAGATTCGTGCCGAAAAATGATTATCGAGGATGCATCCACTGCATACAACAACCAATAATCAGCGTTCCCCCTAGTCTACACACAGGGGTCGGAAGGGATAGGCATCGTGGTCAAAATCTATATGATGCAATGCATTACCGCTAATTTAACGATGATTCGGGGATTAGAGGGGCGCGATAGGGGTGGTACCACCAGATGTCTGAACTCATCACTGGCGAAAACAAACACACATGAAGTCATTCACGCGCATTTCATGCGCTCCTGCTGAGATAACGAGAAAACGAGTGCCCCGGGCTATTTATAGGAAAGCCAGAGAGAAATGAGAGAAGCTCTCCCGCTAACGCTTGAAAACAACATGCAGCTTAGACCTTATTTAAAGCATGGACACTACTCCAGTATCTTGGGGCGGTTATGCAACGAAATGAGTGCCATTAAATTTACGAATGGAGTCGAGGAACTCGGGGATGGCTGGTGGATAGCGGAGAACGGGGTGTGCTATCCGGGAATTCGGCGATATAGCGATTTAGATGTGAGCTTCCAGCATCGTGATATTGACAGGAAAAGCTGACGAAAGAGGAGGGAATAGGTACACATACACACATCAGACAAGAAGTGTGCGTGCGATGAAGTGAGAGGAGAAGAGCAGGCGAGATAGCACGCGTAACGGGAAGACATCAGAGATATCGAGGCAGGGAAATGTGAAACCACAGAGAGAGGGGGGGGGGGGGGGGATCCCGAGGACTAATTGAGAAATGTGGGCGGTAAAATCCATCCAATTGCGACAGGTCCCGCCCACTCACAATGTCAGAGTGAAGCACAAAACGTGTGCTCCATTTCTAGCGCACAAATCTCTCTCTCTCTCTCTCTCTGACTTACTCTCTCGCAGTATTATCCACTACGCATTCTCTAGTCTGGAGCCTACCACAACGACCAAGCCCGGTGACTTTTTCTCCTCCTGGCTTTTATCATCTCTCCCCAGCTACCGGAACACAGAAAAGTCAACCCATCTCAATTTCGGAGCTACAACCCCCCCCCCCCCCCCCACATCCCGGTTTCATGCTGTCGTTTTGACTCTTCGTCAGACATCCTATCGCTGTCCTATTCCTCTACCAGCCAGCTTTTCCCCCCATTGTATAGTCACATTTCCCTTTTTAAGATGTGTGAAACTCAAACAAGTTGGGAACATTCTTCCGGTCGAATATTGGCGGGAACTGTGTGCGATAATGATACTGATAAGCGCCCCCTCCCCCTCCGTTCTCAAACCCTGGCGGGGTGGAGTGCACAAATTGTGGACGGAGTCTACAGTAACCCGACTGACCGTCAATCGTCCCTTCCTGAAGTAGCTGCGAAATCTCTTCCCGTCCTCCGTCTTGCTGTCCTTGTCGAGATCCGTGATCACTGCTATCCGATAGACGGACGAGCCGTCGGACAACACCTGATTATTATGAATGTTATGACTGCCGTTTCGGAGCTAATATGATAAATAGGCTCTTTCTGGAGTTTTTTCTCGAGTATTTTACCAGTAGGGATGGGTCTCCCACTAGTTGCCAGTACAGTATACCGGGCAGCTTTTTTTTTCAACTGAGAGATATTCCCTTGAGGTCTTCGGAAGAGTGACAGCGTCATCCGGGTTCATTCACTTCACCGTCGAATTGAGAACCGCTTCGGCCATGATCGATGATCACACTTGTTGTCGTGACTGCCCAGCACCCTCCTGAAGATAAGGACAATGAGTTCGTGTGCTACCAGGAACCTTTAGACTGACAGACGATTTTGTTTCCGCCGACGTTCGATGGAATCACTAACCACATTTGAAGAAGGTAAAAAGGAAGGTATCACTAACCACATTTGAAGAAGGTAAGAAGGAAGGTATCACTAACCACATTTGCTTTGGTCCGTGCACGAAACCAATAGCCTGGCATTCGTGTCATTTCTCTCGGGAATCAAAGTGTTGTCGACATGATTTTATCGATACTTCCAGCTGTTCAGGTGCCAATTAGCCGGTCTGAAACAAATTGAGACTTTATCCATTATTGGAACCATCTGTTTTTTGGGGAGAGATCGATCAGAGAAATACACGAGTGAACGAATTTTGCGGTACAGGATGGGTAGTACGGCACATGTGATGGTGCTCAATTTTTTCTCATTTTCTACCTTCCATTGTTGGTATCTCGACATTGCCGCACGAAACGTTTCATTGTGATATCTCATGAATAAAGTCAGTTTCGAACCAAACTTAGCCCATCACTATCTGCAAGAACGGATTTGACCACGATGAAGAGCAACCTCTCCAGACCGTATTTGATCGATACTGATGAAGTTATATTTCTGTGATCAAAATGCACACACGGCAAACTTCACGCTAAAGATAAAAGGTTTAGTTTGTCTTCTTTCAAGAGTTCTTGGCTCTTATCTGTTTGATGTGCTCAAGTGATGTCAATTTGGAACTAACTCTTATCACGTTACGATCTCACTACTCGGTCAGAGAAACTAGAGATCACACAAAAAGAGGAGAGTCAGTTTCTGTTTGGCCCCGCTTTCTCTCTTTGATCAATCTCCGTTCCAGCAGTATAAAAAGAACCCTCATTACTGATGGCAGAACGTCTCCTCTCCAGAAATTTGAGTTTCTCAAGTGTGCACATAGTTCTAAATATGTTGGTATCTCATGTCTCTCGTTATATCATGTATGTGCAGCAAATGGTCCATTATTGAGGTAAAACATGGCAACTGCGCTTGCTGCAGCGACGGCCGCACAGGTCGGGCTGCAGCTCACCGGATCCGTGCTGGGTGGTGGTTCCAACGTCCGAGGCAGCTTCTTCATTTCTAATTTCACGCAGTGAATCTTTTTCATGGAGCTTACTCAACAACTTTGGGCGAAAACCTAAGTGTATAGGAGGTCGTTTGCGTAAGAGTCGAGCAAATACGATTAGCTTTGGCACAGCTCAAAAAGGTCGATTTCCTGAAACTATGTGGCTTGGAGTTCTTGAGGGTGCTGAACACGATGGACATACTCATTTTGTCCCTAGAGCTCCCGTTGGCTCCAGACGACGTTACGTCGAAATCGCATTTCGACGCGCTACTCGGCTCTAGAGAGTGCTAATTTTAGGTGAGATTGTTTTCCGGAGTAGAATTGAATGGCGAACACGCCTGTCAACTTCATTTTTCATAATTATTAAAAAATAATTTTTAAAAAATCAAGTTTTCGCAGACTAATTTGAGAGCAAAACCACCTACATAGATCGATCGGGCGCGACGAGAGGATTCCAAATCTATAATTTGAGCGAAATCTATAGTCAACAAAAAATTTGAGCTAACAGATAGTGAAGGAAGATTGTGAGAAACAGATGATTTCCCCCTTCCATCCACTTCCTTCTCTCGCCGCTCTCTCGATTCCACACACTCTCTCGCTCTTCCGACCTGAAGATTGTAAGTAAAAGTGCCTCTCAGCCCCTTCTCTCCCCTCCTCTCGCCCCCCCCCCAAAAATTATTTTTAATAATCATGAAAAATGAAGTTGACAGGCGTGTTCGCCATTCAATTCTACTCCGGAAAACAATCTCACCTAAAATTAGCACTCTCTAGAGCCGAGTAGCGCGTCGAAATGCGATTTTGACGTAACGTCGTCTGGAGCTAACGGGAGCTCTAGGGACAAAATGAGTATGTCCATCGTGTTCAGCACCCTCAAGAACCCCAAGCCACATAGTTTCAGGAAATCGACCTTTTTGAGCTGTGCCAGACATTGCTCGTCTCTTACGCAAACGGCCTCATAGAGAGGCCGAATTTCTCCGATATTTCCAACAATTCTGAAAACGGAAATTAACCTAAAATCAATATATATTTCATCTCTAATCTCAGGTGCGCATCAGCTCGCATAGTGTCGATCTCATCCACGGAGAGATAGCCTTCGCCCCACTGGACATCGACCCGGCTCAACAAATGCAATTCGTATGATGGTTCAGTGTCTGAAGTAGTAGCGGACCGGCTGCATCCCGAGAATAATGCTTGAAAATTGTTGATAAATACTAAGATACGATCGGCATTGTAGTCGAGGGTTTGTGGGCGAATATTTGATATAATTGTAGGGTGTGCGCAAAACGAATTGGGGATTTTACGGATCGAAAGGAGCCGCAGTATTCGAAATCGCCGACCGCGTCCTGTTCATCTTCTGGCAGGTAATTTCAATTGAAAATAACTTTTTCATTTCCTCCTCTTGGCGCATCTGTAAATTATCTATCTGAAGTGAAAGAATATACCGTTAATTAAATGAATGACGTCACCACCTGTTATTCAACTTTTTCCAATGTGTTTGTTTTGAATTAAAAAAAAATATCTTCAGATTCCTCTGACTTCCGCGGGAGGCACGAATGAACTCGCAATCGCGTTCGGTAGACCAGGTATTTAAATTATTGAAAAAAAATTTTAATTTGCTATTTTATCAGGTCAGAAAAAGAGCGATTTCTACGGATCGTCGAAGGAAATTCCTGGGTTCTCAGAGTTCAAGGCAAGTTGCACTGTTTCAAATGTTTTACGCGGAATACTATGCGATCGAATGTTTTTATACGAGATTATGGCAATAAAAGGGTCAGAATTAGTGAAAATGTTTCTTTTTTTTTTTTTAGAAAAAATGGAACGCGTGGGACTTTCACCAGTACGGCGATTCGGTGCGCTACGTCGACATTCAGGATGATCGCTTTATGGTCCGAGGCACCATGGGTACGGTATCATGAATGCGGTGCCATGGACACCGCAGAATGTGTTCAGTAGCATGTGTTTGGGTAACGTTTCACATATACCATATTATCAAATGATCAAATTGAATCATACACGCACGCAGAATATTTTTTCAGACACAACACGCTACCCGGATATCAAGATTGAAGTCATACCCAGAGACACGAACCAATTCGCATCCCCGCTTAAAAGATACATATGAGAATCGAATATCTAAACAAATAGATTTCAAACTCTTCATGATATTCTCCGGACTCACTATGGCGCTAAACATTTCCGATTCGTAATCACTTGAATAATGTTGAATTGGGATAGTGATTTTATCTCCGCTTTATATATTTCAGCCATTTTACATATCATGAATGTTCTATCGTTTATCCTTTCTAAATACAAAGAAATAACTGAACACAATGCGTGGGAATTTCGTCGTACACTGTGAGTGCAGGGAGCGTAATCCAAGAGCTTGATGCCCATCTCTGAGCGGTCATAGGCCCATTCTTCATCATTTTCTGAAATGATATTTTGAATATTAATCATCCGATTTGACGTTTCCAGAATCACTAGAGACTCGTATTTGTCAATTGAAGCATGTGTTGAATCGAAATCGCTTTAGACTAACAGATATTGTTCGGTGGCATGTAGACGGAACTCATCATAATGCTGCTCATCACGGTACATGCATCGGGGTTAAATAGGTTTGCGTGTACAAATCCGATCCAGATCACCACGGTCTGCAATGCATGCTTGATCGCGCTTGCGGAATCGAGGTGACCCAGTCCTTCGTATTAGCTCTCCTTTTCGACGAATTTGTCGAATAATGGAATAATCGGGCTGAGATGGTAGGGTGGATCGACGATACAACGAAAGGTGAAAATTATGCAGTTTAATGGGCGTACTTTGACCCGTTTCTCGGACACTGCCAAAATAAAAACTTTGGATACATAGACTTGGAAGGGCGTAATGAAACGACAGGAAAGAGGGGAATTGATGGTCTCAAGTAAAGGGGCGGAGTCTGAACGGACAGAGACTCGCGCTTTATATTAGTAGTATGATCATTAATATTTGAATGATATGCAAAAAGATCGGTGAATTAAGAGACAGTTTCCTTCTCATTTTCCTGCTTCGACTTCGCATCACCTTCCTTCTTCTGAGCATTGCATTATGCGTTATCGTCGAGGCTCCTGGAATTACGTCGTTTCCATTATGTATTAAAGATCCACTTTCCGGGGGAAGGTGGCGTATCCTGGCTTTGCGAGCAACGTCAACAGCTGAGTGAATTTTGACCCGAGAGGATAGGATATGCAAAGATCACAACTCAATAAAAGCCGCGAGATCTCGACAGTGCACATTTATCAAAGGCTCGTGTCAATAAAAGTCCCGGGATCAGCGGCCAAAATTCCCGCTCTATTTTTCTCGGACTTGTTACAATCGATGGCGTAGATAAAAGAGAAGTAGTAGTTTAGCATGCATAAAGGTCGAAAAGTATAGGATATGGTGTTGTCAGAATTGTTCTTGGATGATGAACAAAACACCATGGATAATGATGATATGATTCACAAAAAGTAGGTGTGTTGCACTGTTACACTGGAAATTCTTGGAATCACTATACGATTAAATGCGATTAGCAGGTCTAAGCACGTTGCCGTCGAAAAATAGAGCGGGAATTTTGGCCGCTGATCCCGGGACTTTTATTGACCCGAGCCTTTGATAAATGTGCACTGTCGAGATCTCGCGGCTTTTATTGAGTTATAAACTTCAATCTTTGATTTGTATCACTATCAAGTTATGTGGGATAAGGGGTCGATACGGATCTCAGGTGTCTTCGGGCTTTTTGCGCACAACTTTCACACCATCACGACGCAAAAAGCCCGAAGACACCTGAGATCTGTATCGACCCCTTATCCCACATAACTTGATAGTGATACAAATCAAAGATTGAAGTTTATTAGCCTCATTTGATATCTACCGTCTCCCACTCACAGAAACTGCGATGAAAAGTGGATTGCGGGCATGGACGAAGAAGCCAAGAACGAATGAGGAGAGGGCGAAGTTGAAGAGAGTCGAGAAAGCAAGCACATCCTGAGATGCGAGATTCAACTAGTCCAATGTAGTGAGGGCATTTCAGTTTGACTCTCCTCAATTTGCACACACTCTCGTATCTGACCGGCGAGAGAACGCGCGTGATAAGGGGAATCTCTCCCGTTTGGACGCCCCTAGTTCCGAGCCCTAGAGCTAGTTAGTGATCACGCACTTAAGTAGCTCTGTATTCGATAGAATAAGATAATACTATGTTCATAAAACAACACAAAACAGTCAGAGTCTTTAGTCTATGTGAGCACCAGTATTGATTAGTTCCCATTATTGTCACGAGTAGGGCTGTCAGAGTGAAGAGATCGTCTGAGGAAAGAGCGTGCGGAACGAAGTGACTCTGTCAGCCTTACTCATCAGCGAACGTACGTCGAGTCCCGCTGGCCGTTGCAATCCGCATTTCGCAACTGAGTTGATAATGCTGGTCAAATCTCCTTCTTGTTTAGAAAGCTGTATATACACAGTCAGTAGCTGAGAGACTATACTATATACCGTATCTTGCAGCTCCTTGCTCGGTTGACACTTTGCACGATTTCCGGGGGATCTGAACAAGCTAGTTGCCGCTAGATTATTGATAAGACATTGGCCGGTAAAATAATTTCGTACCTAAACCAGCCTCACTGCAATGCAACTCACCGATGATCTCGAAAAAATCCTCCTGTTCGGAGGAGGGAGGGGACGTCATGGCGAGCCACTTAACAGAAACAACAGGAGTGGACAGGGAGAGAAAATTGAGAGAGGGACGCGGGCAGTGCGGGAGCGCGGGCAATCGATTGTCAGTCTGGCTTGACCAGACATTAGCAATGTCAAGCGCTCTCCTTAGTTCGAATGCTCTCTCGTTTCTCTAACCAGCGAGAGAGTGCGCAACCGGAGGAGAATCAACATCACTACTAGACACTCCCCCACAGGGTCTGGCCGTTCTCTCGGCATCTCTGACAGACTTTGAAAAGTAACCAAGCAATCAGTTGTGTAATAGGGACATCAATAATCACTCTCCTCATTCTCTCGTGGTCAGAGAGGTAGATTTGCCCAACTTATTGTGTGTTACATTTCAAAGCCTTTCAAAGAAATTATCTGCCCATATCAACCTCCCCCTTTGTCCTATCATGGAGAAACAGTAATAGTGGAAGCACGTAATATATCCAAAGTACAATATTCTTGAACAATGCACAACAGCCAAGGTGCTGTTTGTGTCTTCGTCATCCCAACCAATGTGATGTTCGACAAATAATTCAGTCAGCTTTATTATCATTATCCGCATTCGAATAGCAGGTGTGATAGAACGAGGGTGGGCGCCAGAAAGACATCGACCTGATTTGTTCGATATCGAGAAGCATTGAAAATAAAAACGAGAAAAAAAGAAGAATAAACACACATCTGCGAGCTTCCTGCTCGCATCTTCGAGACGTTCCCTAGCCAGAATGATCTCTCATTCTAGTTTCGCCCAAGTTCAATTGTTTTTTCTCTAACTAGCAACATATTCATGTATCCATTCAGCTCATCTTCCCCCCCCCCCCCCCGTCGTCCCAATAAAAAGAAGGCCGAATAAATGTAATCGATCTTTCATTGTCATTATTTGAGAGGACGCGTGTTATCAGGAGACTCCCATGCCCATTTGAAATCACTAGCCGCCCCTATTCCACCTTATCTTTCCCCTCTTCTTATTATATTTTAATGTGGTGTTAAAATCCCGGAAAAAAAAGTAAACGGAAAAGTAAAAAGGGTGTTAATTTTTCGCTGGAAAAGTAAATGGAAAAGTAAAAAGATTTGAATTCACGCAATTTCGTATCTCGGTTCCCAGTGAACCTAGCGACGAGAAAGTCGGTTTATAAGCTTTTAACCTCTAGAACTGCAATGGGAACCGAGATACAGAAATTGCGGGAATTCAAATCTCATTACTTTTCCGGCGCGAATTCAAATCTTTCTACTTTTCCATTTACTTTTCTAGGCAAAAATTAACACTCTTTTTTTTTACTTTTCCGCTTACTTTTCCAGGATTTTAACACCACATCACTTTCAGCGTCACTTGTTTGCATTGCCCCCTTCTTCACCCATTCATGCAATGCGGTGTAATGGAATATCAACAATATGGTTTATTCGGACATTCAGGCTTCAGCACCATTCTTTATCCTACTCGTCGGAAGAAGCATCTGACTCGAAGTCGTCCCAAAATGACTCCAGCTTCTTTTTATATGATGTGATCTCTGCCTCCGCGGGTTGATGGGTGAGGAAGGATTGGCAACCACCTCCCTTCTCCAGACCTTCTTGCACTTGCGCTTAGAGCCTCTCTTACACTTGGAAGTGATGTAGCAAGCCCTACAGGTGTTCTGTAAAAGCAAATGTGGATTCTCATAGAGTTTTCTCTAACATTGAATATTAACCGCGATCAAGACATAACTCACCGTAGATTCCCCATGAGGTCTCGAGGCCTGTGGGATGAAATTTCAAAGGCTTGGACCTTTCAAATGATCAATTCTTGACTTGTAGCATGTTCTTCGCAAAAGAACTGTCTTCCGAGCGTAGATCGGAAAAAAACTGGAATGAAGATTGTTGTATACACAACGGAGAAACGAAAGCAGTATGTGATACGATAGATACGGCGATAATGTACTCAGAACAGTAGTCAGAACAACGATTCCAATATTTTCGGATGTTGATGCACGCGCATAAAACAGTGCTGCTAAAATGTGAAACTGATTTTTTTCAGAATGCGAAAGACCAGGCGCTGAGTAATAGAGAATGGGAAACTGAGGGAATAAGGGTATCAGAGAGTCAATCAATCGTTATCACTCCCTTCCTCTCGCTCTGCTCAGCATCTTTCCCTCTTCTCCAGTCTCTTCTCGCCTGACTACTCTCTAACCAGACCAATAGACCAGATGACACACTTCACTCTCTCCTATCCTCAAACGCTTCTCGTTTCCAGAATCGAACGGTGGGAGGGGGTTCCCTCATTAATTTCAATGCTATGACAATTGGTCTTGATAGATAAAGAGGGAGTCTCATGACCTTTTATTTTTAGGTAGTTGCGAAGCAATAGTGGCAACTTTTCCAAATGGTTTGGGGACTCCCTGAGGGGTGTTTCTCGATCTGTGTCAACGGTGTTCTGGTACGGGGTACTTTTCAGGTTCTATTGTGAGATAGGGACGCCTGGAGTGGGGGAACACGGGCAATCAATCGGTCGCGTGTCTGGTTTGACAGACATTAGTGATGTCTGGTCACGACCACGCTCTCCTCAGTTTGAATTATTCTTTGAGTAAGGCTAATGACTAGCAGCTGAGCGATTCAAGGCAGACTCTCAGAAAGTATGGAACTATGAATGATTGATGGAGTGCGAACTGGGACCAAACAAGCCCAGCGGACTTTCGTTTCTTAAAAGTGCAGGAATGTCTGATCGATCTTATCCCTTATTTTGCGCACGCTCGCGTGTTCTCTACACCGATTCTCGACTGTCCTGGCTCTGAACCAATTGAATTAGTGTACAATTAAACTTTGGTAACGTGCAGCTTATTTATCGCTTTGCATAACGAGATGCTGGGAGATGGAAGATCATTGGACACAGACGGGCCTTTGTTTTTTCGTGATTCCTGAGCTCACACTCGAGGTCCCGAAGGGAGAGGTGGCCCTCTCCCTTCCCGGACGTCGCCTCCCGACGACCTAGCGGTAGCAGTGATCATGAATGATTCCCCAAAGGCGAAAACGATGCAGAATCGAGCAAAATCAAAGAGTGGTATGGCAAATCTGGCGAGGGGAGACATATGAGAAGTGTAGTCGCACACGTAAAGGTAGAAGAAGAAAATGATGAAGCGGAGAATCTGGAAGGAGAATACTTCATAAAATACGTCATGAGCTTATTGAGATCACTCGCTAGAGATACGTAACTTTGCTGGGCAAATATTGTGTCGTCACTCGGGCTTCATGTTTGAACTCACAATATCGATGGTGTAGGGCCATATGAAGCCGAACCACGGAATCTTGATCGATACGCAGAATAGTATGTCGACGATCAACGATACGAGCTGGCATTGGATATTTTGCTAATAGAGCTGCCGGATTGAATAACAGTTATTGTGAGGAATTGCGAATGCACTATTCGTGTGCGCTAGACCGAATTTACAACGTCCCCCGATTGTGACAATGTTGATGTGCGTGAATCGATTCAAATCGGCTGTGAGTTGGTCTGATCTTCAAATAACTTGTCCACACTTACAAACAGCAGAACAAATGGCCAAAGCATGGGCTGGACACTGCCAACGAGGACGATGGAGAGAATGGCGTCGATGAAAACGGAGGACATCAGAATCTGCAGTAACAAATCGCTATTTGACTCTCCTCGCTTCACATGCTCTCTAGTATATGTGACCGGCGAGAGAGCATGCAACAAGATGAGGGTCTATGCCACCACTATTCTGCAGCGTCATTTCTGATGTTAGATTGACTCCACTCTGTACTCTATCTCGGTTGCTTGACCGCTGTTTGCGAGGCCGTTTGCGTAAGAGTTAAACAGTGCCCGTACAGGGTAAAAGGGGTGATGTGAGGAAAGGTTGGTTTCTAGGACAGTTCGAGGTAGTGCGTATTAACATGGGTGTCATGCAAATGCAATTTTCATCTAGCATACGACTTTTTATCATGTACGGAGTGATATTAACCATTGTTCGATTTTTACGCAAATGGTCTCATATAGAGACCCGAACAAGCTCAATACTAACTAGCGTCCAATCCAGGCTGACTCTATTTCAGTGGTCTGGGAAACGAGAGCGGAATGAGTAAAATTTCCCCCCTTATCAAGTTGAAAACTAACCGCGAACTTCCATTTGTCCACAATAACCGTGCGCTTGACTGTCACTGTCCCTTGCCCAACCACACTGGTCGGGGTGTCTTTCTTCACCGAATTATTGACTGGATGATTGTTGACGGTTATCTGAACAGCAAAAAACTCAGTTAGTGATAGCTGGACTTTGGCTTACCGTAGCAGGCGGATCTTCAACTCGCGGCGGATCCATGGTCTAACCACGGGACTGGAATGACGCAATATTTCAATGGATGTAAGCAAGAATTCAATGGGAGTATGGTGAAGCTCGGAAAACGTGTGCGCAATAAAGGAAGATATAGATTCAGCTCATTCTTCTCTTCTGGGGAAAAGAGTTGAGAGAAAGCCTACCAACTCAGTCAATGACTGTCACTAACTTTGCTGGGTAAATATTGCTCAACTTTCTGTGTAAACTCGACCTACCCTTCCCTCGGGCATGTTTGAGGCAAGGGAAAATAAGTTTATCATGCGAAGACAATAACTGGACATTGGGGCCTAAATTGATGGATAAATTAGAACAATTAGTATGGGCTGGTGAAATTTTGTGAAAATTTACACGATTAATTTTACTCTTTAAACTTGATGAGTGGGATTTTCTTGTGTTCCCTTCTCCAATTCATCATCCTCCGATGGGGAAACGGCAACAATCATCGTGAACGATTCTTTGCATACGAACACAATGACAAATCTCAGAAAATCAAAGGAGAGTATGAATATTACGTCATTCTGCGAAAGGACGAGAAAAGATCATAGGGAGGAATTGTGATTAGTAAAGTGACCAGTGCGATACTGAAACGGGCCACCTGAAGTGAAAGTAGTCAGAAAGAAAATTTAGTGAAACTAACGATTGAGATATCATGCAGTGCCATAACTTCCGGTGCTAGTTTCTTGTTGTGTTGGAAACAATCAAGGATGAGATAATCGACGATCCCGGAAATCAGCTGAAAATCGCAAAATGCTCACAATAACAAGTATAATTTTGGAGCACATTGGAAGCAAAAATAACATCATTCACTTACAAACACCCCAGCGAAGAGTGGTGGGCTGGTTTTTAAAAAAAATTTTTTTAAGAGTGGTGGGCCGAGACGCAATAGCCGATGAAGAGCGAGGAGAGAGCGTAGTCGACAAAGACGGTGAAGACGAAAACCTGTTGATAGACGAATTGATACATTGTGATACTCTCGCTAGATTCACGTTCATTAGAGGGAAGCTACCGATCCGAAAACGCACCACACAATGCCAGAATTTCGGAGATGTCTTATCCTCAATGTCTTCTGCCTCGTTGTATATTTCCATCGTCTCCTTTTCATTCGTATCATTGTTAATGTGGATGCTCTTATCCGAGGTCAGCGTCAACCGATCGATCTTAGAGAGGGAATGTTTTTTCTTCAAATTATTCGCTTTGTCTTACCAATGATGGCTGTTTCTCTGTAAACAGAAGAACCATCGACACAGGTCTGGAATGAAGCTTTTGAAATGAACGCTAATCAAGGAAGGACAGTAGTATTAAAAGTGAAGACAATGTTTGAGAAAAAATCAACGTCTCTTCAGAAGTTAGTAGAGAAGCCTGCCTACTCCGTCAATGACAGACACTAACTTCGCTGGGTAAATACTTCTTTGTGTGCATTTGCCTCTGTCTTCACTCGGACTTGGAAGAGATGAAAAAGTTGAATATATACATCTTTATCATGTGTAAATCCATGGGAACATGCGCGAAAATGAACAACGAGTAAGTGAATAGATTTGTGATATTTATCTCCTCAAACTGGGAGCTTTGAGGCTTCCTTCTCCAATGGAGGACCGCCACCAATATTCAATAATGATTCTCCGCATATGAATGCGATCACAAGTCTTGCAATGTCAAACAAAGCGATGCCGATCGAGGCCTGGGTGGGGTAGAACGACTCAAATCCGTGAGGGAGAAGGTAGAAAAGAAGCCAGTGGATGGATAAGAAGGCAAACCGAGCCGACTGAAGTGAATGTGCTCAGAAATGTAGCGCAAGTAAAACATACGATTATCACACAATATAATGCCATTTCGGCGCGCACTGCCTTTTTGATATCAAGGATTGAATCCCAGATTAAGTAGTCGGCTCCAGCCGAAACCAACTGAAAAATTATCCTCTAGTGAGCTTAGGACGCCTCTACTAGGGATGTAATTTCGGTTTTGACTCTCTCCATTTCGCATACTATCTCGCCGGTCAGAGAAGCGAGAGAGTGTGCGGGATGTAGAGAGTCGAAAACCGAAACAACATCACTAACCTCTACTCACGAATAAAATTGCGAATAGTAGTGCGGTGGCTTCGCCCTGATATATGGCGGCACAGCTATAGCCGAAGTAGAACAATGACAGGAGGTAATCGATAGCGACAGAGAGCCCCAGGACCTGCGGGTAATGTAAATCAATCAATTTGATACAGTACTGCTAATCCATATGCATTCCCCTTCATGATAGTATCTAGTAGAATAGATGGGAAAACGTACCACAATGTGCCATAATTTCGGAGAACTATCCATCTTCTCTCTGTAGATCTCGATATCTGATACATTTTTCTTCTCTTCGTTCGTCTAGCATTGTTCATGATCTCATGCACCCGTTGTTTGACTTCGCCTTCAATGGAGACAGACTGTTAGTTCAGTTGGTAGCCAAACTGCAACGCACGGGAACTTGATGTTGTTGTTCAAAACGCCGCAAATCCATCACTCTTGTAATTCTGAAATGGTGTTAGCTTCCAAAGAAAATAGCGAATAGAAGAATGTGCGAATGTCAACCAGAGACGGAATCCTACCCAATCGTCCACTCTCAACGAACTGCTTCAGTTAAGGAGAGTCGATAGAGGGTCGAGAGAGAAAGAGTGAGAGAGAAGTCCTCACCCTTCACGCATCAATCATCATGGGCAAATAACGACTCCGTTGCTGTGCACATTGTCAACGCGATGGCTTGCGAGATTGTGTGTCATGAGAATGAGACTCATTAAGCTTAAAACCTCATCATTCTAGAGGAAGTCTGATTGACAAGGGAATGACCCGAACTCACATATCCCGAAAATTCTGAAAAATTCACAGAAAATGCAGAAAAAAATCCATTGCCGGTCAGAGAGGCGAGATAGCACGTAAATTGAAGAGAGACGAAGGGACGGACGGCAAGCGGCGCGATTAGCTATATTTTTCACAACTTTTTCCAATTCGCGTGCTATTTCGCCAGTCAGAGAAATGCACCCCTACTCTCTCATTTTCACGTGCTAGTTCTCTCTCTACGAAGAAAATACACACATCGAGTTTGATATGCTGGTGACAAGAAAACGACACTTTTTCCTAAAATATAATATCAATGTTCAGATGCACAATCTAAAACCATTTTATGTGATTAAGATAATATTCAAAATCTTCACCCCCCTTCCTATCTTCTTTTCCTCTCTGATTCTCTTTCCTCTCCCTGAAATGCCCCTGCCCTTCTCCTCTTCAGTTCTTTCACCTTGAGTAGTCTCTTCACTTCATGTTATCTCTCACTTCTAAGACCACCCGTGTGTAAGCAACTGTTGCGCTCAGCCATCCCGACCACCTCAGAGTTCCCATCTCTCTTTCAACTATACAACTGCATATTGATTGCTTCATTTATTGATTAGACTGAATGTTGTACAATGAGCGATCCTCCCAGTTGAACACATCAGTCGTGTGTGGGAACTCTTTCCACTCCTACCGGCAATGTATGCAACGTGGTGAATTCTGCAATTTATTAATTTAATATTGAAATTAAATGAAAACTTCTCTCACCGAAGAAGTGTGACTACCCATTTCACGATGCACCTATAATTTGATTCTATGCATTATTTTCAATTATTTTGTTGCTCTTACTCGCAACAGGCAATGAACTGCCGACACCATCTGCATCCTGTAGCATATTTTCCTTCATGCACACATGGAATTCAACCTCCGTATTGATCTTACCCTCTGATAGTTTCACTTCATATGTCTATTTTTATGATCTTAACTCACCTGTTCCCTGAAGATATTTCATGATCCTCAAGTAATCTTGCATCTCTTCATATTGTTGGCACTCCATTTCGCTCACTTGATTTTGAGAAACGATCTGACCAATAGGATAATTGCGAGGACTCTGAGAGCGGCCATCATTTGGATGAGGAGGAAGCTACATCGCAAACGGCATCATATCCAATCACATCGACCATTCTTCCGATGAATCATGCCAGTAGCAAAATGGCAGAATTTCTACTTTCTTTCTTTTAAAAAAATCAATCTATATAGATTATAGGAATTTCCGGACGAAAAACACCTTTGTTAAAATCATGTTTCAGTGAAAGAAGTTTACCGAATCGATAAATTGTTTGTTGATCAATTTCGTGTCATTTTCAGTGCCTTACCTGTTCAAATGTTTTTTTATTGTTGACACACCGAAGAAGATCGGGCCATTATTCTGAATATGTGATATTTGATTCTCTTCGAGCTTGTATCATTCTTGCTCGTCCGACATTTGCACTCTATTTTAGAACAATAATAGCAACAAAATACATACTTACTATTCACTGCAATCACTTCTGTTTCTTAAATCCGTTGATGTTTTCGGTGAGCCGAACGTTGAGTTTGCGTAGGAAACTGAAAAGTTTTCAATTTTTAGCGTCATCAAGAGACAATAAATCACAATATTCAGATGTTGAAGTACGGGAGTGAGTGACGCAAAACGCAAGTTAATGAGAGAAAGTCAATGCTAAAAGCTAAAAGGCACTTCTTGATCAATAGGCGATTGATTGAGAGAATGACGACAAGGGACAGAGAAAAAGGATAAAGGATCAATCGCTAGGGCTCTATCTCTCTTTCTCTGCATCTCGCCTCTCTCTCTGCTTCTTCTCTCCCCCTCTCACCAGACCAACGGACAAAAGGACAAATGATCAAACGATAAGTTACACTGCAGCCTCTGACGAGATCTGCTCCTCGGGTCAGAAGTATCAATTCTGCCCTTTCAATTCTCCATGGGTTGTGGTTACCAAACAGAGAAACTATATATTTTTGAAGAAATATTCATAGATGATGAATACTAAAGCATGACTTGGTCAAACAGTATTTCAATATCTCTTGTGGATGAAAGATTCTGAACATATGGGTTTAGTTCTGCCTCGATCTCAGGCAACCATTTATCATCACACAACAATTACAATTATAATATGTGCGCTCTCTTCATCTGAATCCCTATCAGCTCCTCCTCTCGACATAGGTGTAGGGACTGAGGAAGACTCCACAGAGTCTTCGTGAATAAAGAACACGGTGTGAAAGAGACAATTGATATGGGATAACAATAACTCCCTTTATCATACAAAGGGGGGGGGGGGAATATGCCCTTACAAAAGATGAGAGACGATCCTTGTTGATTACGGTAGTAGAGATGAGTAGATGAATAGAGCTCCAGTGAGCGTAGCTCCAAATGTGGGGGACGCTCCAATGAGTGAGAGAAGAATAGATCGACACTCGGTCGATAGTCGCGGTTCACCTGGCTACGCGACACTCCTCAAACCGCCTAATATCGTGTCTCAGGAGAGGGGATTTGAACCACAGTCCCTTGAGCACGAAGTAAGGCGAAAGAAGTATCACGAGGGGTTTGTCGACAGGTACTCTAGAAGGGGCTACGATGGCTTAAGTAGTGAGAGAAATGTGGACGAAGCAAGCATAGAGAGTATGTAGGGGAAAGAGAGTAACTGCATGCACGATAAGATAGCATGTGAATGTATGAGAAACGAGAGAAATAAAGGGGGTGAAATAGTGTGAGGACGCTAGAGGGCATAGACACAAGAGGGACTGTCAGGACTGCCACTGACTCACACAGAATAGAGAGATGAGAAGGGGAGTGAAACAGATAAGAGAAGAGCACTGTACTGGGGAAATGAGAGGGTAACAAGTGATCGATAATCCAAGGCAGATTATGGGGCCTTTCCCGTTCGGAGACTTGGTGAGTCTCCGACAGGGACTTGAGCTCATAGTGCAGATGTGCGGCCTTGCGTGCATCCTCAAACATGGGGTGTGAGCGATCATACCAACGAAGCCTGATGGGCATAACAAAAATCCAAACTAATTGACAGCGGCGGATGGCCGGCAAAGCACTAACCTCTCAGTGAACTCATTTCTCTTCAGCGTTTTCCTTCTCAAGCGTCAGGTTGTTCGTAGCCTCAAATGATGTCGTCATGGACTAATTTAATTTCGCAAGACCGTTCAAGGCTAAACCGTTACGTCAACGCCTCATAGCGACGTCAGCGATGACAAGCAGAAAGGAGAAAACGGCGTATTTCGCAATAGCTACACGCGAAGAAAACATTTTTATAATTATGAAAGGGAAGATAAAAGAAAGGAATACCTTTTAAATTATCAATCCTTGTCTTTCAGCATGTTCTTCGCAAAACAACGTCTTCCGAGCGTAGATCGGAGAAACTGAAACGATGAATATTATACACAATAAGGAAGAACAAAAGCAGTGAATGATAGTAAAGAGGCTATAGTGAAATCTCACACTCTCCACAGATTCAAAGGACGTAGCCTGCAAAATTAGGAAAATACTTAGCGTCCATGCAGTTCCTAGCGAGACCTAAAACAACTAAAACCCCGCTGAGTATCAACTACCTAAAAACGTCAGATAGATTTGCGCGGTCCGCATGGATGAGAGATATTGTGTGAAATTGAGCATTTAGGAATGAGCAATTTGCAAATCTCCATAAATAGCTTTTGAGCTTTGAAACAGAAGAGCCTGCTCTTTTCACGACCTATTGGTAAAGAAGAGCAGAGAAAGAAGGAGGAAAGGAACGCGACGGTGTTCATTTCGGTCAATCTGCCCACTCCCATTCCACATCTGGTCGGCGAGCTAAAGTGATCATTCTTTGTCTAGAAGCCGAAAGGCCAACTATGGTGATAAGTGTGTAGAGAGGATAAGAGATAAACTGTCGATTGGCTCGAACATCTAACACGTTAATGTAGTAGCTGCGTGTAAGCATTGAAATATCGATAGATCGAGAGATCATTAGTATCAGTTTTGTATTGAACCAAATCCCAGGAGTGGAGAATCTAGAAATATTTTTAATTCTCCATGCACTGTGGTTCACAATCAGAGAAAATGGATATTGTCAAATACACAAATATGATGAGAATGTCTTGCTACGTTGTACACCGGGTCGTATTCACAGATTAACAATGAACCGCTTGCTTGCGAGTGGGGCGTATGCCATTGCAAAAAGCTCGTGAGGCTTCGAGCGCTCCGGAAAAGTTGCGATGTAGCCACTCCGCTTCGCTCCGTGGCTACATCTGCAACTTTTCCTCCGCGCTCTCAGCCTCACTTGCTTTTCACAATATCATGGCCGGAGCATAGGCAAAATTCATGAACACATATCCCTTTTGCCACGTCTGGCCGCCTTACACATTAGCCTAACACCGCTTGCTTGCGAGTGGGGCGTATGCCATTGCAAAAAGCTCGTGAGGCTTCGAGCGCTCTGGAAAAGTAGCCATTCCGCTTCGCTCCGTGGCTACATCTGTAACTTTTCCTCCGCGCTCTCAGCCTCACGAGCTTTTCACAATAGCATGGCCGAAGTATCCGAAAACTTGTAAATCTTCTTTAAATGTTGATTGCCACTTCTCCCGAGGCTCTCCGATGATTTTGAAGCGAGTTATGAGCGAAAACGTGAAGATTGCGTAATGATGACGAAATCGATAATTGCGAAATCTGAGCACGGGAGGTCGTTTGGCACTTCTCCCGAGGCTCTCCGATGATTTTGAAGCGAGTTATGAGCGAAAACGTGAAGATTGCGTAATGATGACGAAATCGATAATTGCGAAATCTAAGCACGGGGGGGTCGATTGGCACTTCTCCGAGGCTTCCGATGATTTTAAAGCGAGTTATGAGCGAAAACGTGAAGATTGCGTAATGATGACGAAATCGATAATTGCGAAATCTAAGCACGGGGGGTCGATTGGCACTTCTCCCGAGGCTTCCGATGATTTTAAAGCGAGTTATGAGCGAAAAAGTGAAGATTTCATAATGATGACGAAATCGAAGATTGCGAAATAGTTGCTGCCAGTGAAAAGCGCTGACGATTCTGAGTCGATTGACACTATTGCCGATCTTTACCGACGATTTTGAAGCAAATTAGGCGCGAAAAACGGCCTTATTGCCTAAGGATGATGAAATATTTTGTAATGATGATGAAATTTTTATCGATTTTGAAAAAGGAGTTTACGATGGTTCGATTGGTCAAGGACTTGTCCTCGGGCGATGCCTAGAGAGCGAGTTATTGAGGTTTGAAAAGTGTGACAAACAAACGGACGAACGAACGGACGGACGGACGAACTGACAAACAGACATTCTGACTTTATAATAGATAGAGTAATCACGAAGTATTTCAATATCTCTTCGTATGCAATGTTTTTGAACACTTCGTGGATTTAGTTCTGCCTCGATCTCAGGTAACCATTTATCATTACAGAAAGATTACAATTATTAATGGGCATTTCCTTCTCCATTTATTGTGATTTCGAGTTGGCTTTACAGTTCCTTACAATCGTTTTGATGATGAAGTCCCTGGTCTTCGTTGCCTAAAATACTTCTTTGCCTGAGCAATACCCTTCATTATCTCTCCTCTTTTTCCACTATTTCCGAGAAGATACTCGTTATAAAAAATTATGTATCTCTTTTCAGAGGACAGATGCTGCTGAAGGGCATATGTCTTCTCTCGAATAAAACCAGACAAAACTGGCAATTCGATGAGTGTGGGGGGAGCCGTGTTGCGCCAGAATCGCAGCGTATTCGGTGAACCCTTGTTTCTGGAAGGCCGCCCTGGTACCATGCGATCTCTAATGTTTCTCCTGGTCCCTGAATGAAAAAGTATACAGTGCACCGAAACACGATTCGCGCTATATATGACGTGTGCAACTAAAATTTTCACCACGAAACGTTGTTTCGTCTGATTTCGCGCATTATTGGTTGAAGTTGAGAATCAATGTTGCGCGTGCAGTTGAATTATTGGTTCAGCGAATGTTCATGGGAATAGAAGTGGTGAATGCACAAAATAAGTACTCTACTTCGCGCATTACTCAAATTTTGAATGCATAATTAATACTATTATTAATTTTGATTGTTTACTCACTGTTATTCTAATGTACATTCATCATTCTTCTTGGCAATGTGCCAAATCGCCATCCTGACAGCTGTCAGAATGGCAGATTGGCCAACCCAACCAGTTTCAAGAGTGGCAATAAAAAATTTCATTGAGCGGGAATCGAACCCGCAAGTTTCGCACTCCAGGTTGATGCGATAACCACTTCGCCATAGAGGCAGTTGAGAAACGATCGGGAGAGGAGGTATTGGAATGAGATGTTTCACGCCCACTTGTGGCAGTTCTGAATGCTTTGGTATTTGAAGTGGAGATGAAACTTATTGCGATTCGAAGCACGCTAAGCCTAATTTCGTTACTTATCCCTTGTTTCCTTGCCTCTCCTCTCAACTCCGCTTCCGAACCGCGGTATCGAGGTCAGAGGAGAGATGGAGGAGCGGGACAATGTTTTTAAACGGCATTTGGAAATGCGATTTGGCACATTGCCAAGAAGGATGATGAGTGTACAATAGAATAACAGTGAGTAAATACCGATCCTGACCGATCGCCTGGAGATAGCGAGGGGGAAATGAGTGGGGGAAAAATGGGGTGAGGGGGGTGGTTGGTACAAGAAGAACAAAGAATGTGTGGAAAGGGGGGGGGGGGGGGTAACTAAGCGAGTAGTAAATAATCAAAATAAAGAATGTGTGGAAAGGGGGGGGAGTAACTAAGCGAGTAGTAAATAATCAAAATAAAGTAATTTGTTATAATTAATCGAATAATGTTAAATTGCAGTCGAATATATATTATAGAAGCAATCAAAACATCATTTTTTGACTTATTCTAGATCTAATAGTGAAATGTTGGATGGCAGCTAAAAGCAATTATTGGTGAAAATTTTAGTTGCACACGTCATATATAGCGGCGGGCAGAAGGAGTGAATACTCAACAACATTAGGAAATACTCACCACATGTTATCGATGGCATACGAGGAACTCGCCCACTGAGTTAATGATATCCGGCGTCATCGTTTCGCCATTCTTCTTGTCCTTCGACATATGCAGAACAACTTTGGTGATTTTAAGGGAGAACACTGCAACTAAATCATCATCTGGATCCTGCTGACTCACGGCTCTGAAGTGGCTCTGAAGGTGTGGAAGGAGTGTCCGGAGCATAGCTGGGCCACTCGAACATCCGTGTGGTACATCCCGTAGCGCTCCTGGAGAGGAAAAAACTCTTACGTCTCACCCCCCCCCCCTCTTATCAGCACGAGATCAATAAAACAAATTTTAAAATAAACCTCATCGTTCATTGTATCCGCTACTTGCACACGTCTGTCGGATCGAGAGAGAGACCTGTAGTAGTGGTCAGGTCGGACATCGAGATTCCGTCTGAAGCTAGATTAAGACGACGACTCTGTTATTTTCGACCATTTTCGACCACCTCCCGGACACGTGCCCCCCGGAATGAAACCAACAGGCCCATACTCGAGTATGTTGGGTACATTAATTCCATATTTTACAAAACTCAATTTATTTCGCGATGCTGGCTGGCCGCTGGCGTAAAAGTTAAAATACATGTAAAATGTTCGAAAACTCATATCTTCTCAACTGAATTAGATTTGTTAGATATATTAATTGCGTTATTCAAGTGGTGCCCTGAGGCACTAAATCTAATGTTATGATTGGATTTTGCATAGTGCTAAAATCAATATTTTGAATTTATTTTTAGTTTTTTGTCGATCAAAATTAACTATATTTAAAAACAGCACGCGCTCACCATGAGCATATTGTAAACCTCATGGGCATGCATCGAAATAATACAAAGATGGACTGATCATAGACATCGAAAATTGAAATACGTTCAAATGAAGTTGCTCTACTGAGGGGTCCGAACATGAATTTGTTCACAAATGCTTAATTTTCGCGCAAACCAGTATTATTTCAACATCAACCAACGTTTTTGAAACAATAGAGTCGATTGACGTTGAAAACACCGCATTTCGAAAGCATCTGGAAAAAAATATTTTGGAGATAGAAAAACGATCTACAATTTTTGCTGTAGATAGAAAAAACGATCTACAAAATGTTCACTTTTTCAAAGTTGTAAAACTCAAGTTTGCAGGGCTTATTCTTAACAATAAATAGCTAATTATTTTTACTCTATCGAACAGAGGTACATTCGCATCATTCCAATAGGTTTGCAAGTATTTCCTTACAAACTTGAAAACTTTTTTTGCAATTAATTTCTCACTCGCTATGCGTAACGTCAATGCGCTTGAGATCGGTAGCAAATTTTTTTAGCAATTCTTCAACGACAATATACCTTGCAAACTTGAGTTTTGCAACTTTGAAAAAATGGAAATTTTGTAGATCGTTTTTCTATCTCCAAAATATTTTTTTCAGATACGTTCGAAATGCGGTGTTTTCAACGTCAATCGACTCTATTGTTTCAAAAACGTTGGTTGATGTTTAAATCATACTGGTTTGCGCGAAAATTAAGCATTTGCGAACAAATTCATGTTCGGACCCCTCAGTCGAGCAACTTCATTTGAACATATTTCAATTTTCGACGTCTATGATCAGTCCATCTTTGTATTATTTCGATGCATGCCCATGAGGTTTACAATATGCTCATGGTGAGCGCGTGCTGTTTTTAAATACAGTTAATTTTGATCGACAAAAACTAAAAATAAATTCAAAATATTGATTTTAGCACTATGCAAAATCCAATCATAACATTAGTTTTAGTGCCTCAGGGCACCACTTGAATAACGCAATTAATATATCTAACAAATCTAATTTTTTTACATGTATTTTAACATTTACGCCAGCGGCCAGCGAGCATCGTGAAATAAATTGAGTTTTGTAAAAAAAAAAAAAAAAATGTACCCAACATACTCGAGTATGGGCCTGCTGTTTTCATTCTGGGGGGCACGTGACCGGAGGGTGGTCGAAAATAACAGAGTTGCCGTCTTAATTATCGTGCACCGATTCGATTTTTTTTTAAAAGCAACGAAATTTACATTTTTCACTTCATCAAAAATTCTTGGTGCGACAATAATCGCAGGACAGCACAAAAAGAGCTGTGATTATATATCGGGTTGAGGAATAAGTAACGCTCGTTTTTGAATTTTTTTTTTCACTTTATCATAAAAACTTTACAAAGCACGATAGAATCTAAAAATATTCTCCATGCGCATCGATGACCTTCTGCCATCTACCAGGCAGCTTGTGGATGCCCTCGTGATAGAAGGACTGGGGCTGGTTCTTGAAATAGTTGGTCAGTACGGTCTGGATAGTGGCTCGGTCTTTGAAGCTCTGTCCCTTGAGGAAACGCTGGAGGTCTGAGAAGAGGTGGTAATCGGAGGGGGCAAGGTCGGGTGAGTAGGGAGGGTGGGGGAGGACAGTCCAGCCATAGCCCTCCAGCTCAGCCTTGGTCTTTCTTGCGACATGCGGCGGGCGTTGTCGTGCTGAAAGTAGATTCGAGCGTCCTTCCCGCGTGTTTGTTCGACAGCGAGTCTCAGCTTCCGTAGCTGAAGAGTGTAGACCTCTGCCGTGATAGTCGTCCCCTCGGGTAGGAGTTCCCAGAACTCCACTCCCCGCACTGACCACCAGATGCACAACATCACTTTTTTGGGGTGCAAATCGGGTTTGGGGACATCTGCTGGCTTTTGGTCCTCTCCGACCCACTGTCTCATGCGCTCATGGTTGTCGTAGAGCACCCACTTTTCATCACCTGTGATGACATTGTCCAGCCAATCAAACCGGCGATGCAGAGTGAGAAGAGTCGAAGCCATGTCCACTCGGCGATCCTTGTCATAGTCGGTCAGGTCATGGGGGATCCATCTCCCGAGTTTCCACTTCTTTCCAATCGCGTGAAGTCCATTCACGGCAGTTTTTTGGTCGACCCCAAGGAAGTCAGCAAGATCGCGCGTAGTGAGATACGGGTCAGCCTCCACCTCAGAACGCAATCGATCGAGGTCCAACTCCATGGGGCGACCGGGTCGGTCTTCATCTTCGAGGGAAAAGTCGTGTTTCTCGAATTTGACTACCCACTTTCTCACGGTGGTTACATGCGGGGTATGTGTGGGGTAAACCTGCTCCAGTTGTTCATGAATGGCGGGCGGTTTCAAGCCAGATAGAAAGAGAAAGAGCATCACGTTCCGAATGTGAATTCGGTCTGGGACGAAATTGTGCGGCATTCTCGGCTGGGAGACTAGGGAGAACTGAATCGAAAACATGTGTGGAATGCCCGAGGGGCCCTCTCTCCAGTGTAAACAGGGTGGCAGACGGCAACAACAAAAGAGCGAGCACGAGGGTTCTAAAGTCAGAGAGAAAAAACGAGCGTTACTTATTCCTCAACCCAATAGAACTTTTCACCAAAAACGTAAAGCGAATCATCAAATTGCCTTTCCTATTCGCTCCGAAGTCAATCACGTTTTCAATAAGCAAAATTAAGAAGCTGTAACAGAAGAAAGTTATTTATAATAAAAGGGAAGAGAAAATAAAGGAATTATAAACTTTCGAAATACCTTTGAAATGATCAATCCTTGGCTTTCAGCTCAAAAGAACAGTCTTCCGAGCGTAGATCGGACAAACTGAAACGAAGATTGTTGTAGACAATGAGCAGGAACGATATCATTGAATTGTGAGTAAAGAGCACTATTGGAGCACTATTGTGAGCACTATTGGTACAGAAGATCAGAGAAGTGAAAGCGTAGCGAAAGTGAAGAGACGATAATGAAGTCTCTCCACAAATTCAACGAAATAGCCCGCGAAATTCCGAAAATACTTAGCGTCCATGCAGTTCCTAGCGAGACCTAAAAACAATTTTTAAACCAGCTGACTATCAACTACCAAAAACGGAACAATGATATTTGCGCCTCGTTAGTTTTGTTCATAGATAATCCGGGCGGACAATGGGCTCATAGACATTGATGGGGGCGTTATTACGCGAGGGGAGAATATATTGTGTGAAATTGAACGAAAATCTAGGCAAATCAGCAAATTGCCACTGCTTCCTGGTGCCTAGTTTCAGAGTTTTGAAACAGACGATCCTGCGGGTTTTTCTCTACTCGCAGCCTCACTATTGGTACAGAAGATCAGAGAAAGAAGGGGGGAGGAACTAGATATGACACTTTCAGTCTACTTGCAGGCACCACATCTGGTAGGCGAGCTAAAGAGAACCTCCTTTGTCTGGAAGCCGAAAGGACAACTAGGGTGGTTAGTGGGTCGAGAGGATAAGAGATAAAATGCAGATAGGATCGAACATCTAGCACGGTTATGCAGCATCTGACTGAGATCAATATCGATTGATCGAAAGTATTAGTGAGAGAAATCAGTAGTTGGACTCGGTTGGACTCTCCTTATTTCGAGCGTTGTCTCGGTTCTCTGATCGGAGAGATTGTGTGCAGAATGAGGAGAGTCCGTTCCGAATAATCATTCATAATCCGCAGCATTCCGAGGCGCCTGTCCTCCGATTACGCAATTAAAAAAGGACGGCGGAACAATAACAAAACAAGGAGAATTGCTCTAGCAAGGCAAGGCCCTGAGGAAGTAGTGTCATATTCACAAGGACGATATCAATTCTTCGTAGTATTACAAATATCAGTTCTACATATCCTGCTTTATCATTCGGCAATTGAGATTACACGGATAATAAGGTGTATGTGAGTGATGGCGACCGAATACTGCTCTCTCCATTCTGCACACTCCCTAGACATTTAGAGGAACGAGAGAATGTGGAGATTGGAAAGAGTAATTATTCGATTCGACATCCCTAGTGCATGTGATTGAGGCTGAACATGGATCACAGAATCGTAAGAGAAAGGGCATTTTAAAAATATCGTCTTGTCATATTAGCGTGTCTGGCTTCAAACACCTTTCCATTTCGTGTTTTTTTTCACTTCGAGGACTTTATTATTTGGTCCATAGAGCGCCTTGATTTGGTTTTCGTGTGTCCCGGCCGCCAGATAGACTTGTTTGCCGGGATTTTGTCCGAATATCTCCTGAATTTTACAATGAGTCAAATTCAACTTACAATTACATTTGTTTTATGACTTTGTCCTAGAAGCTATTATGCTAAAAAATCAAGGTGTGGAAACATTTTAAAACGCATTCTCTGTTATACTGCAGTGATTTGAGACTGATAGTGCACAACTCCTTCAAAATGATCGCCCGAAGCTCATATTTGGGGAATTGATCCATCAGGGAAGATAAAACTTTTTTTGGAAAAAAAATTCAGTTTTGACATACTTTATCGATTTTTTTGAAAGTTGAGATTTCGGTACCATGTGACATATCATTCGAAAGAGTATGAACAGTTATGTTTAAATCTGAAAGGAAATTGAATTTGACCAAAGTGTGCCTGAGTAATGCCTCATGATATGAAATAATAGTGCGTTTTTGACAAAAAATGAGCCATTTCGACGCAAAGGAAGAGGCTCCCGGTCACCAATTTTAGATATTATATGACTGCTGTCATGCAAACCGCTATGAAATTTTCTCCGGGGCACATTTTCGGTGCCGTGGTATCGAGCTGATCGGTCAAATGATGTGGTGTTAGTTCTCAGGAAATGGTGCTGGAAAAAGGAGAAGGGGTGTTAGTTTTATCGGAAAATGCTCTTGGAAAAAGCAAAATATTTGAATTCCCGCACTTTTGTATCTCGGTTCACAGTGGAGATAGAGACTTGAAATTTTGGCTACGATGTTCAGAGGGTCCATAAACATCATAAAATAATTTTCAAGTCTCTATCTCCACTGTGGACCGATATACAAAAGTGCGGGAATTCAAATGTTTTGCTTTTTCCAAAACCATTTTCCGATAAAACTAACACCCCTTTTCCTTTTTCCAGCACCATTTCCTGAGAACTAACACCACATCATTTGACCGATCAGCTCGATACCACGGCACCGAAAATGTGCCCCGGAGAAAATTTCATAACGGTTTGCAAGACAGCAGTCATATAATAGCTAAAATTGGTGACCGGGAGCCTCTTCCTTTGCGTCGAAATGGCTCATTTTTTTGTCAAAAACGCACTATTATTTCATATCATGAGGCATTACTCAGGCTCACTTTGGTCAAATTCAATTTCCTTTCAGATTTAAACATAACTGTTCATACTCTTTCGAATGATATGTCACATGGTACCGAAATCTCAACTTTCAAAAAAATCGATAAAGTAGGTCAAAACTGAAATTTTTTTCCAAAAAAAGTTTTATCTTCCCTGATGGATCAATTCCCCAAATATGAGCTTCGGGCGATCATTTTGAAGGAGTTGTGCACCCCCTCCTGCAGAATTACAGAGAACGCGTTTTAAAAACATACCATTAATATAACAGCTCCGTCGATAAAACGCATGCCATCATAGGCTTGAGTCAAGTCGAGATACGAACAACGACTCAAAATCTCCTAATCTCGATAATTATCGTTTCGGAGAGACTCAAAATAGACGTGGATTCTTCAAGAGATTTCAAAATATCAGAAATCCAAAAATCATTTGCAGATGAAATCGAAATTGCGTCAACTTTTCCAGCCAATTGAACGAGGAAGTCCCCTGTAAATTCTAGAATAAGAGAAGATGCTAGCAATTTCTATATATTTAGATATTGAAAAATAATAATTACCAGGAACCGAATCAACTATGGTTAGTCGAATAGTCTCCGCATTCAGCTGATCGGCAAGCGTTTGAAGATATTCTCTGAAGAAAAAAATGAGATACTTTCGTCCCAAACCGTCTTTTGACCTATTCTGAAGAGAAGTAATACCTGGATTGTACTGTGAGAACGAAAATGAGCGCAGGTACCACTTTATCTCCGAAAACTCGGATAGGGGCAAGAACATTTCTTTTGATAACGGTTGTATCTCGAGAGCAATGAATTTGGCACCACACATCAGAGGAGCCAAACGTTCTAAAAACGAAATAGCCTCAGTGGAAGTCATCGTCTTGAGCATTCTCTGTAAAAAATAATAAATTTATGTTTGTAAGTTTAGTATATTTTGAAATATAGTATTTTATTTACATCGGAATCTTGTTCAAATCCAGGAATTTGAAGGTAATTTACGGCAGAAACAAAGAAAAGTTTGGATGATCTGCCATTGCCGATATCCACTCTGTTGAATAGGAATTGGACTGTAACCTCGTCCATCTGAATGTGATATCACGTTGAAAAATGGTATTAAATTACGCTCAAACCTTTTCAAATCCAGATATTTTGAGACAATCAATAACTGTGTTCTTAGTGTGATTGAGTGAAGATATCTCCGCCAGCACTTTCGTGTCTTTGCAAACCTGATTGTTCTATTTTAGATCTCCAAAATCATTAATTAGTGGCTTCGCACCTGTCTCAGCTCAAGCAGCGAATGGGTGTCTAATGACAGAAAAATCTGGTCCAGTAACTCGATCGGAAGTTCCAGAAGAGTTGTCATTGGGCTGGAAATGATAAATAATAAATTTAAAAAAGAAAAGGACGCTCTGAAAAAAAGAAAATATTTCAAGTTCAATGAACCACGATTTCAATCAAACAATGCGTAACTCGAACCAGCTTAGATTTTCAATGTGACCCGATTAAGTGAAAAAATATCAATAAATGAAGCAAATTACATTAACGAAATGGAAGAACGGTATTCGAAATTATGAGGAAAGGATATAGAATGACTAATATTAACTATTCATGGGGGGTAGGGGCGTACGAATTTCGAGAACGGTAGCGTCATTACTATCGACTCCTCTATTCTGGACACTATATCGATCTCTGATTGGTTTCACGCTCAAGCTATGCCAGAGGGGATGCCAAACGTTGAAATAAATGAATATTAGGCGAGATTTAATCCTTCTTCGCATCCTTGGAATAGCCTATCTAGATATCCGGATTCCTCCAGAGTACCCGGAAAATTACTTAAAATAATATGTACATTAGTTGCAACTTTTTGGATTTTCCCCACGCTAATTCCAAGTTGGTTTCCAACTAGAGTGGACTTCATTGATTGCTTTATTCGCTGATGAAAAACAAGAGTAAATAAATGCATCGTCAAATTCGCTCTCAAGAGCACCGCGTTTCACGCTTCTTTTGAAGTTTCGACACCACGCAACGCGGTCACGCGCCGCGATTGTACGCTGTGATGACGTTTTCGAGCTTTGAATTATTATTCTAAGTTTGAAGAAGAAAACCTTTAACTTTTTATAAATTTAAATTGTCTTTGTTTGGTTTATTCATACTTCCAGTTGATGCATGCCTTACAAGTTTCTACTCAAATCTTAGATCCGATCTATTTCACATATATGGAACACAGTGTAAAACACTATTTTGAACAGTTTATATGGTTTTATTTCGTTGATTTTATTCGCAGTTGTCGACGAAATGGTGTATTTACAGGCGATGACAGCATCATCTGAAAATGCCGCCGTCCTTACTCAAAACACAGAACCATCAGCTTGCGGAATATGCGGGACAGGTCTAATAAGAAAAGTTTGTTAACAGAAACCCCTGTGATATGCATGACTAAATTCTGATGAGAAAAATGTCCTTTCAACAAGTAGAATGTTTAGATGCACCATCGAATAGCAGCTCCTTCCATTCTGCACACTCTCTCGCTCTCTCTCTCTCTCTCTCTCTCCTGATGGTCAGAGTAGAGTGTGCAGATTGGATAGAGTGTGATCCGGAAACACTACTATCGTTGAATAGTCTTCAAATAATGGGTTTTGCAGCGTACGCTGACGATCGGATGCAACCATAAAGTGCACCGATCTTGTCTACTTGACATTTGCGAATCTTTGAGCAGCAATAACAGAAGTGTACGTTACCTTAATGAATTAAATATATCGAGCGAATCAGATCAGGGTATACCATTTCAACATTTTCCTTGCCTAGATGTTCCAGCTTCTCCAACATGGCCTAAAAATTCATATATAGAGAAGCAACAAATGAACACCCAAATAATATTAATGCAAGACTTGCTAGCAAACTGCTTGCAGGAGCCTTGTCCAATCTGCAACGTCCCTTTCACTCTCGACAGCCTCAAGGACGAGAGTGGCAAGGAACTCCCGGAGCTCATTCAATTCGGTCCCAGAGGACAGGTAGTGTGGGAATGGAGTATATAACAAGTGGTGTATAAGGAAATCACAGACAACAGGCGAACATCGTTACGAGTGGAACTTTCCCTGCGCTTAAAAATACCCATCCTATTCCCCGACAACTTTGAATGATGCGCGGTAGTGATGAAAAATCGGGCAACGAATATCAACAATTGCTGTAATCTCTGCCAGAGAAAAAGAGAGCGCACGAAATTAAGAGAGTCAGGTTCCGATTTAGCATCCGAATCGGTTGATAATTGATAGTTCGCCATTGTTCAGCCAACCGACTTCATTATCATGCAAATTGTCAAGTTTCCTAGCAAGATCTACTACATGGATCGATTGCTCGCGGTTACGGCGTGAGTCTTCCCTGATTTAAGTGACCAGAGTAATCATATCTGAAAATGTAGGGACAATTCTTTATGGAACAAGAGTTGTCATGCGATAAGGTTTTGGACTGGAGTTTGGAATGTCTTAACCGTCTTATCGCATGGAAACTCGTGTTCCATAAGGATGTTTATTTTCATTTTTTTTAGAAAAAATGTTCCATGTTCAGATATGATTATTCGGGTCACTCATTTGAATGACTCTTTGTGCAGTAGTTTATGCCGATTCGAGACCCACCGTTCCTCGATTTGCATGCCCTCTCTCGTTTCTCTAACCGGCGAGAGAGTGTGCGCATCAAGGAGTCTCGAATTAAGCGAGACATGAATCCTAGATCCCCGTCATGGTCAGACGGTCGATAGACTGTTACACGAACGCCGAATCGGAGTCGCGATGCGCCTATCATCCTCTTTATTCCAGGGAGTGGCTGCAGCGCGGGTCGGAGCAGCTCAGCGAGGCTCGCAGCAGCAACGACAAATCGGACGAATTCCTCCAAGATATGCTCGATGAGAACGAAACTGCTGAAGCGAATCGAGATCGTTGTGAAGATGCAAGACGATCATGCCGCCATAGTTTTTAGTAGTGAATGTTGTTTCGGTTCTTTGCTCTCCCTGTTCAGGACATTTTCTGGCCGGACCGAGCTACCAAAATATTTAGGAATAGGGATACGGGAAAATAATGATAGAGAGAGAGAAAGATCGACAACGTTTGCCCATACCTATTGTAGAATGGCGAGAGAGAGAGAGAGACAGATACTATTCCATACTAGGGGTGTGCAAAAATATTACGACCTCCTCATTTCACATGCTCTCTCGCCGGTTAAAGAAGACGAGAAATATTGCATAAAGAGGAGATTGTAAAAAATTTTGCACGCTCCTGTTCCATACAGTAATACTATTTCAGAAGCGCATTCGAGCCGCTCGTGAAGGAGAACCAACCGAGCAATCGATGACCTTGGAAGTGGAACCAAGTTCGGGCACTTCAGTGACACAAAACAGCGATTCGTTTGCGGCAGCTGACACGTCCCCGGATGAAACTGAAGAGCCTTCGTGCGGAATATGCTTCGAGCCACTTTCCATAATGGTACCTACACGCAAAAAGGCTTCATTGAGTCATATTGGTTACGAATATTAGACTGAACTACGAATATCTGGCTTCGTGCTATTAGTCCACTCCTCACGAAGTATTTATTGATGCTAAAGGAATCAGACTCTCCTCAATTCGCGTGCTCTCTAGTTTCTCTGACCGGCGAGATAGCACGCAGAATGAGGAGAGTCGGTCCTGATTTGCCATCATTGATTAAGATGCTGATGCTTATTTCAGCGGTCAGTCAAGATGGATCCTTGTTCCCATCGGTTCCATCGGTCCTGCTCACTACGCTGGTTCGAAGCTAACGACGTATGGCATTTATTATATATATATTTATATTTTATTTATTATCTTTACAATCGCAAATGTATGATGCCAGTCCGCATATTGTTAAAAAGTAAGAGGCCTGATCTGGCATCACTCATGCTTATTTCAGCGGGTCAGCGTCTTTTATAGCATTTGCCGTTCAAAAGTATCGCAGAATATGGGCGAGGACGGAAAGGCCATTCCCGGCACGTATCCATTCGAAGAGAAAGCAGTAAGTTGTAGTGAGGCCCGATCGAGACTCACTCTCTCCAATTCGCGTGCACTATTGCCGGTCAGAGACATGAGAGAGTGTGCAAATTGAGGAGGCGTTGGTCTTGAATGCTCTGGTATTGTTTCACTATTAGTCTACTAACAAGCCCTGCTAATAGTGCTGAAAATTCACTATTAGCCGTGCTAATAATGAAAGTCGAGAGAGCATGGGAATTGAGAAGAGTATTTTACTATTAGCAGAGCTAGTTAGTAGACTAATAGTAGAATAATACATGAGTGGGCAGCTCTAGTATAAGTTGCCTCTAACGCATTAGAAACAGGAGCATGTATAGTAGCCAGCATCAATTTCTTTCGCAATTAGCAATTTAAATTTCGCAATTAGCAATCCCCGTGAAAAAAAGATAAAACATTGACCGCGAATAATTGAATTAACATGTTTTGAACCTGTTTCAGCAAGCTCTTTTTTTGCCCTTTTATCCCTGCTTTACGCACTCAAAAGAAGAGAAAGCAATCGTGATTCATCGATCACAGCAATTCAGAGAGTACAATAAGCGGAGATCCGGGCCGTAAATTGATCAGGCACACCACGCACACAATAAACTACAACTGACTTTTTAAAAAGACTGTTCAGTTATTTTTCACTCTCATTTATGGCAAAGCGTGTTGTTGGTGCATCGTAATAGACTAATAAAACTAGGAAACCATGCAAAACATGCAAAGATCGCAAGAAAAATAGACCAAAATTTGATTGAAAAGATTTTTAAAAATCTACAGTAATCCTTTCGGGTTCATTTCACGCTCAATGGTGTGAGGAGTGCTGTTTCCCGTTATTGCTCATTTTTGTTCATGTCTGAATTGCCGTGCGATGTGTAATTACATTAATTGTTGAGTGGTAATATATATATAATAGCGAATATAATATATTATATTCGCTATATTCGCATATTTTCGAATATATTCGCAGGTCGAATTACTAGCAGATCGAGATATCGCCACTGATGAGGACATGAGGAAGAACAGGAACAGAAAAAAAAAATTATGTCTGTCTCTCCATTCTGCATACTCTATCGTTTCTCTAACCGGCGATAGAGTGTGCAGAATGGAGAGAGTCATAGCATTGAAGTCGAATCATGGAGAATATTCATGTGCAGAAGAGACTGGCACTGATAGAGGGCAAAGGAGAGATATGGATCAGTGACATCTGCAGCAACTCGAACTCTGCAGCAAACCGAGCAGTAGCCGCTGCAGCTGCTGCAGATTCTACTGAACGCGGGACGAGCTGGGGGTTGCGACGAGGATTTCTGTTGAATTGATCGCTAACTTTTGGAGGGAGATGCTTCAGCAGCAGTACATATTTGTAACTGTTTCTGTTTCGAAATTAATCATATTCGAAAACGACAATATCATCGACTGATCTCCGGTTCATCCTGTTTTTTCATCATGATTATTTATCATGCGATCATCCCATGCGACTACGTGTTCAATTTTTTTATCTGTTCACATACAGTATGATATGCTCCGTGTATCTGAGGAATAAATGGATTTAAAGAAGGGGAGACACGAACAAGCATGGAAATCTCGGAGACGAGAGGATCGCGACGATTTGCATGCGCACTCTCTCCATTATTTTTTTCTCTCCATTTCGCATTCTCTCCATTTCTTGACCAAAACAATCTTTTTGATCCCCATCAGACCGGTTTTCGTAATTGTCGATCTACCTCCACCAATCTTGCGGAGACTTACTCTCATTACCTTCGTATATTTAAGAAAGGCTCTCCTTTCGACACTGTTTACATAGATTTCCGCAAAGCTTTCGATTCCATTGATCACAGATTACTATTGCATAAATTGACTAATCTAGGGCTTTCTGATCACCTTGTGACTTGGATCCATTCTTATCTTTCGAACAGGACTCAGTCCGTATTTATTGATTCGTCTTTTTCTCCCCCTTCATTCGTTAGATCAGGCGTGCCACAAGGCAGTTGTATCGGCCCACTCCTTTTCATCCTTTTCATTAATGATCTTTGCTCTCAATTCCCTAAATCTATTTATTACTCTGTATATGCCGATGACCTCAAATTGTTTGCTGAAGCCCCGTTACACTCCGATGTTTTACAATCTGCTTTAGACACTGTTGCTGACTGGTCTTCGCAATGGAATTTAGGCATTTCTGAAACTAAATGTTACATTATGCATTATGGTTGCCACAATCCCCGTAGGCTATTTACTATCAATAATGTTGTCCTTACTGAGCCTAGCAATTGCATCATCAAAGATCTAGGTGTGCAGTTTTCCCCTTCCCTTTCTTTCTCAGCTCATATCTCTAAAATTATTGCTAGTGCTCGTTCTAAATGTAACCTCCTTTTTAAATCCTTTCGTAGTAACTGCCCAAACCTGTATCTGAAGTCTTTTACTACTTTTATTCTTCCCAATATTGAATATTGTTCCATTATCTGGAACCCCGTACACAGTGTAGATATGACTAGAGAGCTTGAAAAAGTTCAGAGAGACTTCACACGTAGACTTTATTACCGCTGTTCTCTACCGCCTGTTCCATATAGAACCAGGCTTCGTGATTTGAATCTATATACATTAGAACGCCGTAGATTCATTATGGATGTCACATTTCTCCAATCCGTTGTCAATAATCGATATTCTATGGATGCATCCTCCCTGCTTACTTGTACACCTCTCACTCGCACTCTCCGCAATTGTCATAATCTTCGTATCTCATTGCCATTTATTCCTCATAACTCTTTTTCCACCCTTGCCTCTAGAACCATTCTTATCTGGAATTCCCTCCCACCCGAAATTGTTAATTCTTCACAAAACGCTTTTCGTTACTACATTCGCTCTCAACCCCCCTCATTCAACCCCGACTCAATTATTTGCAATTGGCTTGATCTTTAATTTAATCCTCGCCCCCTCCCCAACCCTTGCTGCCCAGCAAATAACCGATTCGACTCCATCGACGGACCTCCGTTTATTGCACTCTCACTATACTTTCTTGTCCAATTCCCCCGTTACGGAATAAATGAATGAATGAATGAATGAATGAATTATCCCCTCTCTTTCCCCCTCTGGGATTAGTACCTGAGCGATCAGGCCCGCTTTCACATAGCCAAACGCTCATAGCTCTGTTTAAACGACAACATGGAAGTTTCACAAGTGTGCTCTGATAACGAATCCCCACCACCTTCCCAATAGGACTCATCAAGCCGGATATCCGTGCCACACCTCCTTTAAAATAACGCATACATTAATAACGCATACATTTTTTTTTTGTTTTGGATTATTTTCGTGATAGTTTTTGTGCATCTCCATTCGTTTATTTTTGGAATTCCTGATATAAACGATGATAACGATAATAACGATCTCAGAAGATCGTTATTATCGTTTTTAGCCAGTCATTTTGTCTAAAACTTTCGTTTAATACAGCGAATACTCGGGGATTGGGATGCAAATATTATCTTATTCATAGAAATGTTGCACGAAAACATGTTTGTTCAATCTCGCAATTGTGATGTTTTCAACACATCCGATTGTCTATATTTTGCTTTTTTTCACGTTAACGAGTTAGCATCATCCTTTCTCTGTCTTTACACATTTTGTGATTATTTTCCTTTTTTTCTGTGGATTCAACGTCTGCTAATCAGAACACATTTCTTTATCTCTCCTTTCTACAGTCTCGCAGAAAGGCGAAGTCTCTACTTACAGTAACCCGTATCGATCGGATCAAACATACAACAGTCGGTCGGGAGGGGTATACGATAGCACCTGGTTGGGGGCGTGCGTGGAACCGGAGTCCGAACACAGGATACGGTAACGCATTCCGTAACCAGGCGCCCTTGGTTCACCGAGGTAGGGTCCGGAGGGGGCTAGGCGGATGGACTAAGTTGATTCTACTTGGAGAGCACTATGTAAAGCGTAGGACAAGCCCGTTTCGAATAGAAAAGAAGAAATACGTTACATAATTAAAAAGAAAGAAACACTGGCATACAGTAGTCTACCACGGAGGGAGGATCGGCAGGAGGGAACACGTAATAGTGAGCGAGAATAGGGACGGGATACGGTGGGATACGGTAGATATGGAGTCCTGAGTGAAGGAGGGTGAGCAAGATCAATAATGGGAGGGGTACGGTAGCCTATGGTAGGTCACAAATCAAGCAAGTTGCCGCTTGAAGCGCAGCGAGAATCGCGCAGTTCGTCCGTTGGGATGGTAAAGGATGAAGATCTGATTGGACTCGGAGATCGTGTCCTCCTTAGGGCGATAGCAGCAACTGCAACATCGCATGATCATTAAAAAATTCATGTTCAAATCTTCACATTCTACGGTAACAAAAGACACATGATTTGAAAATCCGAGAAATTAAAAATTCTGGACGGATCTTCAGATGAAAAATTGGATGCGTTTCAGACATGCGCCAAAAAATAACGGGGACAATGGTGAAGTGATTTTGCGTAAAGTGACAGGAGAAAGAAAAGAAACATCATACTAATGCAATGCAAAAAAAGGGATGTCAAATCAATTCCAATCCATTATCTTTATCAACCCAAGTTCTTGATCTTGAACACAATGCTGAAGGAATCGGACCCAAGTTCTTGAGTTTTCAGAAAAGAATTCGGTGCTGTTTTGGCACCCCTGGGAATGCTTTCTCACCTTCTGAATCCCGTCAATCGAATGTCCAGTTTGTGCTTGATCTCCACATAACTCTGGCAGCCGTACGAGCAGGGGAATTCACCGTCGGACAAACGGAAACGAACGCGGGATCCCTCGGGAACCTGGGAAGGAGGATTGCGTCATTATTGGGGAACACTACATCGATCCTTATTGTACGATGCATAGTCGCGTTAGAAATTCAAGCAATCGTACACTAACTCTATCACAAAGAAAATCACCACGAGTATCCGAATGTTTGTGTATTTCTCTTGCTAGTGATGAAGGAGTGTTTTGATCGAAATTTGATCTAAAACTCGCTTCGCTCTGCCCTCTCTTTCGTGCGAAGTATAGGCAGTGCAATAGTCGAACAGGTAGAATGACTTCATCACTCACCGATATTCTCCAGTAGCAGACTACATTCTTCCCCGGGGGCGACGAGAGGGTCTGCCATGTGTCCGTCGCGTGCAGTTCGCCGCCGCATGCTACAAATATTTGAATTTTCTAATTTCGCGCGCCTAATTTGAAAATAATAATAATAAAATGGGCAAGATTTGTGTACGAGTGGGCGCGAGGATCGAGCAGTCGGCGCCTCCGAGACCTTCGGGGCATCTGAAGACAAATTACAGACTTATTTTTTGATGGAACATTCAAAAATTCATAACAAAATTAGCTAATTTCGGAAGACGGAGATGAGAAGAATGAAATGATTGAATTAAAATGTCGGATTGTCCATTCGGCTTTCCTCTTTATCAGCCCTGGTATAAACGTGATGCACAAAATATTCTTGATCTGGTCAAGCCCTTTTGAATAGCTACACTAGTTTCTGATGCAGTAGATTTTCAGCTAAATCCTTTCTCCCAACTTACCTGCACACTCCGCAATTGTTGGGGTCGGGATATCCGCCGCCCAGGCAGTTGAGGTTGTTGCGGCCGAGACACGCGTCTGGAGAGGATTGCATCAGCATTATGTAAGTATTTCGTCCAATGCATGTTACTAGTGATGACAAACCGGCATTGACCCTCCTCATTTTGCCTGCTCTCTCGTCGGTTAGAGAAAGAATACACGAATTGGTGAGAGTTGGATGCCGATTTGTCATTAATACGTGTTACAGAATCGCCTATCTATAAGTAATCTGCGCTAAAATGCACTTCTGCAAAGTTCAATTTAATTGATTCATCAACAGGCATCGTGTAGCACAGAATAGGAAAAAGCTCTGACAGCTCTGCTGAGCATTGAGCTATCATCAGGTTATTTTTGCACTCACATTGATCGCAAGATTGCTCTTGACGAATTCTAGAGATGATAAATGCATCTTGAAACCTATTCGTGTTCAGAAGTTCTCAGAGTGACATTGGTGAAATAAATTTGACTTTCAGCCATTACTGAACTATTGATGGCAGAAACTGTCTTGCTTTGTTGAGATTTTCGAGCAATAAAAATAAACAATCTGAGTCCAGAGCAAAACTAAGTAAACAAGGAAAAGAGTGTCATCTGCAGTCGTTCCAAAACACTCAAACATTAGATAGATTTTAAGGCGATAGATTCAGTAGACATCTAGCTAGAAGATTAGTTTATGTTTGGGTTGGCAGTTGGGTCGCGCATTGCGGTACCGCATTCCCCCCCTCGCATATTGCGAAATTAGTGGAGAGGAGGGCTACCGAACTATCAACCCTAGTTTCTTTTACAAGTCGAAACAAGTATCGAATCACTCACTTGGGCAGTATATGTCGTTGATGACCTTCGCGTCGAGGAAGGCCATCTTCTCCGTTCCCATCGTCGTCACGTACTTGAGCTCCTTCGGCACGATCGTGAAGTCCGTGACCTACCGAATTATTGATTTTTTTAAAGTTTTGAGACTGGAACATTATTGGACATTGGAAACCATAGATGGTAAGTATCTCGCGTGAAACTTATCCCGTCAGCATCTTGAAACACTAATGTTTGAAGAGGAGAAACAAAAGATCAAATTCTTTCCCGAATCGATCCGAACTATCTAAATTTTATCTATCTATCTAAATCTGTTTTAAATTTTCCACATTCCAACTATCATCTTTTTGAATGGATAAAATGGAATAAAATGGAAGACAATTAACCTTGACAGCATGAGCCACGGCATGATAGTGCATGAGTGAGCCGTAGTCGTAGGGGATGCGACGGGGCGAAACCTGGAAATATTAAAATAATTATTTTCAATGTATTCCATGATTGTTTCTCTCAGTAAAAGTAGAGAAGAAATTCATTCTCGAATGCAGGTGAAGAGTCCGCAGGTATTTACATGACGTTTGACTTCGGATCTAATAGTACTCTCTCCATTTTGCACACTGGGCAATGTAAGTTAACAGTGAATTTTAAAATATTAATTTTCTGCCTTTGGTGAGACCAAAATTAAATTTTCTTTTCGGTCCAACATCAAAATCATGGGTAGAGAGAGGCAATGCATGCGAGTATCAACGAAAACTCGTAGGTAAGCGAGAGAACAAAGTAAAAAAGTTAAGAATACGATGAGTTTCATCTATTCTATGAAGGGAGCACAATACATTCGTCCACTGTGTAGTGGAAAAAATAAAATATCAAGATATTTAAGTTTTCCCTACCTGTCTAATACCGAATGCCTGGAGCATGCTTCGGAAGGGCATGAATGAGGCTGTCGCTTCGTCCTGCACGTTCTTCCAGTTGATGCTGGAATGCATCGGATAAAAAGTAGGAATCGAAGGGGAAAAGCTTATTTGAGTTATTTTTATTGATTTTAATAATTATTTAGCCTGAATTATACAGTAATTTTCAGATCCGTTAAGATTGCATTGGTTGTAATGAATGTTTCGAATAGAGTTCTCAGCGTCACGAATGGCGGAAAGTGTGAAGATGGTAAGATTAAGTAGTTTCGGCGTTCTTTTTTTAATTGAAGCTGCGACTACCTGATGAACTTCTCCCTATCAGGTCGTTGATGAGTGTGCCAGAAGCCGAGAGCGTGGCCCGTTTCGTGAGCGACTACGTACTCCTGAAATAATTTTTAAAATATATTTGATCAATAAAAAATATAGTTTTTATAGGAGGCGATACTCAGTACAATTGAAGATCAGAATAAAAGCCTGGGTTCTTTTACCGGTGAAACATATCAGATAGGCTGAATTTTGTAGAGCGTTTCGAGTCTTCACTAAATCTACATAGGCATAATCGTTGATTCATAGCGTTGTTAGTGCTGTTTCGTATCATTTCTACAACTGCTGATCTGAAAATTAGAATCGGGTTCGTGCACTAACAAGGGAAGGTCGGACCATCGATATGGACTTTCAGAATGAGACCCATTGTAGTCGATAGGCACCCAAAATCTAAGAACTTTTGTGTTTCTCAAATCTGCAGAATGCCCCCAGGGCGCGAGAAAAATCGAAGTATCGACCATGGTGAGCAAAAACATTTCTCACAATCCTCATTTTGTTTGCTCTCTCGCCGGTCAAAGAGACGCGAGAGCATGGGAAATAAGAAACGCGGGAAGCGACAGTCGCTATTTCTACTTGTGCAATAATTTTGAAGCAATAATAAATTAATTTCTGCTGCGTCGGATGAAAATGCCGTCGTTGATATTTGCAAAGACAGCTCATAGTGTGACCTCCGTGTGACCTACAGTACCCCCTCCCTCTCACCTCAGCGCATTCGCTGCCGATGATGATGTCCTGGTGGCCGCCATTCCTTCCGATGTATTCAGTGAAGCAGGAGTCGCCCTTCTCCAGCACGTATCGAATCGCGTCGCGGGACTGGAATAAATGAGAAATAATTTACGAGAAGTTTGCAAAACCAGTAGATATGCATAGACTTTTTTCTCAACATTAGACACATGATAAATTACTGTATCCTTAGAGGGGTATTGTCCCATTTATGTTACCAGAATTTTTTTCCGGAGCCGTGAAAATTGCATGTTCTGGATCTTTTCCGAGTTTCACTTTCTAAGCTCGATCCCTCTGTATCAGTGCGTGTCACGAAGAAGCGCCTCTAATAATTTCCCTCCCTCTTTCTGATAACGATGACCCCCCACGAGATAGCACGCGAAAACGAGAGAGCACGACGAATATACTGATAGCTTATCAGAGCGGATCTCCCTCTTATTTGTGGGCTCACACTCACGCATTTCAAAGTGCACCGAGGCAACAATTCATCTTTTTTTCACATTTATTGTTTTCCATCACCATCCACACTATGGATGCTGGTCCCTACATAGAAAGTGTGAAACTCATCGTATTTTCATCTCGCGATTCTGCTGTTTTTGTTTACCTGCATGTTTTCCCTGAATCGCAAGCACGTAGATTCCTCCCACATGCGAATTCCGCGTCGGATCAGATTTTGGAAGTTGTCTGAAACGATAATTGCATCATCACTATGCCATCTTCCTGTTTCCGACTCTTTCTCCCCTGATCTTTCGTTCTCCCTCTCTCCTCCTTGACTCTGATCCGTTATTGTTATTCATTGCTAATCAAAGGGAAGGGAGACAGTGGCGAGAGATCGCGCAGAATGGAGAGAGACAGAGAAAAACGTGCGCAAAAAGTAATAGAGAGTCATTGAAGGGGGTCAGGGCAGGGATAGACAGGACCGGTTGTGCCAATGTTCATGCCAATAGACAAAAGTAGATCATACGCGATTAGAGGGCGATTTCCGGTAGGGAAACGCGATGCGAACCCTTGATATCAATGGAAAAAGTTTGCGGTATTGTTGTACTAAAAGCGGAGAGGTACATCCCTACTTCGAGTATTCACACGCACAAATCCCAGAAAGACTGACAATGTTCTAGTAGATAGTCTCAAATTTCTAGCTATTGTTTTATGAGAATATCCAGCGCTTCTGATTAGCAATCCCTGGCTTGAGGAACGCTTCCTGTTTCATAGCTATCCCCCTGTTCTCTCCCTTCGCCGCTGATTCGCCAAGGTGTTAGGAGAAAACAACTAAGGTGAGAGAAAATACTAGTTTCGCTTGGTGATTTACTGCTCAGCTGACAGCGGCATCTCTGCAGGGGATTTATCACAGATTTATCGCCCTGATTGTGAACACTAGCCAATGGCGGCGTTTATGCACATGATTGTGAACGCGACAGCTGAACCAGGAACATTCCCTGGGGGGCTGAAGAGTGAAACCGACAGAACTATTCCTGGTTGAGGTGATCTCTGATTGAACGTGCTAGATACTTAGAAAACGAGAATCGAAGTGATATAAAAGATTAAACAAACATCTTCCGGTTATGTTTCATCGGTACCATAAACATGGCTCAGAGATTTCTCTTGGATTTTTGCCAGCAAAGGTTCCAAAAAAACATTATGAACTTGCGAATGTGTTCATGTCAAACAATCGAACTTCTCTACAAGTGAAAGTTCTGTTCGTTTTTGTCATCACTAGGTAATCGCTCGATCCGGTTCAGCCGCGCTCTCTTGAGTTATTTTCCTCACAAAAAAACGCGACAATCATCGGGATTCCTCTTGATTGGCTACTATGTGCTACTCACATCCTTTCTCTCTCCAATCTCTCTAAATCCCCCTCTTCTCTCGCTCCAAATCCGTTCCACACTCTCTCTGTGGGCTTAGTGCCATCATCATTGCCACATTCATCAACACACGATGCTAACCAGCACAAGTCCGGAAATGGGCGAAGGGTCGTAGCAGGCAATGACCCCTGACGGCTTAGAATGGATGTTTTGACCCACGCAATCGCGTCCATACATCAGTTCTCTTTAGAGATCTACAAAAAGGGAGTGGGACTCTCTCCATTCAGCCCGCTATCTCGTTCCTCTGACTACAGAGAGAGGAAACTCTCTATTGATGATGATGATAATCCCTTCTGCCTACTTGAAATCGCTCTCCTCTCCTTTTTGCTACAAGCCTTGACCCCGAACAGCCAATCGAACTGCCGCATAAAAGTTTCTCCCAACATTCTCCCGTTCCAGAGCCGCAACTTGTTTTAACGAGGTACTAGCATACGGTAGACTACGGTACGCTGACATGATCTACTGGTTGCCAATGATGACCCTGTTACTGCTTGATCAAACGGCTGTAAGTGAATCAAATGTGACTCAGAGGAGAAGGAAGGGGGGATTGAATCAGGATTTGCCTCGGGCAGTCTTTTCCTTGAGGGAGTGAAGAGTGCACTCTCCCCATTCGGCATTCTATCTCGTTTCTCTGATTTCTCCCGAACATTACCAGATGAGAGACGACATTTCTAGTGGTGCCTCGGGGATGAAATCTAATCGGGAAAGAAACACTGCTTGTCCGACTTTCGCACTTTGATCTATCATGACGCTTTCCCTCACAACGCAAGAAGTTGCCCATCAGGCCAGAGATCAGAGTGAATGAGGAACAGTGGGATCATTTGATGCTTCCATAGATATTTCATTTCCCGGACAGTTGATATTTAGCGGCTAACAGATCTAACTGCTCGAGAAGGGATACTTTGCTCGATGATCGTATCAGCTATTACAGCTTTTCGGCGAACGTCGCTCTATCTCTCTCGAGTTGGTGTGAGGGGACGATCAAGGACAGTCTAAAGACAATGGGAGTGCCCATGGGGTTAATCGCCTTGAGGTGCATCGAGCTGTCTCGACAGTTCAATACCTAAAAAATGCGAGTCTGAACGATTGGCCGATAAGAGAACGCTGAACTAGGGCCATTGCCTAGGAAATCTAGGGAACCTAGGGGTATATCCTAGGGACAGAGCTCGAGCTGAAACTCTTGTCTGCTATCTCTAGTAAGACTCGGCAAAAACAACGATACACGATTTGCCTTGATCCAACTTCATCCGATAATAGTTCTAGACTAGAGACAAGGATAGCTTGAGGCAGCCCCCCCCCTCCTTCTAACTCTTCTTAGCTCAGTAGGTGGGTGAGGTTGAAGCAACCCAGTCTGTACGATATAGTCATTAGATTAACGAGTCGGCAATGTCCCAAAACCCCAGACAATGGGTGTATACACTGCTCAGACTCTCTGAGCATTGCTTAGAGATAATGAAAGAACAAAACTAGTCGATTGTCTCAGGAAAACGTTGCATAGTAGGATCACTGTTATATTTGACTAGAATATGGTTTCCAGGGTGGTTTCCAAGGGATTCCTAGGTTTTCGAGTTTTCCTCATTTACAATATCTATGCAGGTTTCTCTTTCAGAAAATACATTGAAATGAAACTAGTAAACTTTTTTCTTGGACTAGTGAATGATAGCTTTCGTTTTCACCCTGCGGGAGTACCCTACTCTGAATGGCGGCTACTACTTAGCAAGGAATTAGTCCGGATAAGCCGCCGATTACGTATGGATGACGCAACTTCTGGTCTCGATTACTCTTTTCCCCGCACACTTCTCAAGATCCACCCATGTGTCTCCACAAGGATCGCGCAAAAACAGGTTCATCCTCCCCTCTCTCTTCCTTCCCCTCCTCTGCCTCGCTCTCCCCCTAGAGACCGCTTACAATGGCAGAGAGTAGTAGTAATACATACACACGCGAAGGGTGAGAAGGAACTAAGAAATCCATGCCAAATCCGTCATTTAGTAGATCGTTAGTATGGCTTTGGCACCTCGACACAACAAACAGACCGGAAGTTGATTGTTTCGTTCATCGAACACTTATCTCTTGAGAGATATCTTGACTCGAAGCGAACACCTAAGCATAAGGAGTACTGTAAGGGTACTGTAAGCGCGTTGTTCTAGCGGAAAATGGAGTAAAAAGCGATATCCCATGGCAGAAGAGAGAACCAGAGGCAATGGTGCATGACTCGCGCGAGGTTTTAGGAGGAGGGATCTCTTGGGCATCTCAGGCCACGTTTTAGGCAATCGATCGATCGGCCTGTTACATCGGCTTGATACTATGCTGGTGTACTGAGAACCCTCGTTTACCCTTGGAGGGGTGAAAGCGAGACGAAAAGAGGGGTGAAAGTGAAGAAAGTTCAGCTGTTTCGCTATCGAGCTTGAGGATCTCGGGAAAGGGAGGGGCTATAGACGAATAGAGAGCGAGGGAAAAGAGGAGGGCACAGAGACAATGTCGGTCAAAGGGTGGAACAATTGAGGAGGGGTTGCATCCCGAGAAACGAGGATCTCATCATGATCAGCTGAATGCTAATGAGGGTCAAGGTAAAGCGCATTTCTCGGATAATGGAGGATCCTAGGGGAGATTTTGAGAGAAATCGCACCGTTTCATGCAGGAAAATGATGAAGAAGTGTAGAAGATTGAAAAAGCGAATCTATAAACTCACAGTCGCCTCCCCAGATCTGGTACGGTATCTCGAAGGAGTTCCACTCGTAGATGGGCCCGGCGATCACCTGGGATACGGTATTATGGTGCGGTATCATTTCCGGAAATCGATCGATCCCCGCTGCCAATACACTCATTACCTACTGGTTTGCCACACACGCGCGCAGTCCTCTTTCTCCCCCTCCTCTCACTCATTCCCTCTGGCACGGGCAACTCTGCTACTTCTTCTACACTGTATATAATCGGCTCAAACCAGATCCCCTCGGCCAACGCTATGATGTGCCATTGTATCATAGGGGGCGAAGGCAAGGGTCAGGAAAAGATAAAAGGATCAAAGATCAAAGACCAACTCACCTCTCGCTTGAAGCGCTGCCCGATGGCGTGAAAGTGACTGGAGCCCCGAGTCCGAGAGACACTCTCGATAATGGTGAAATGAGTGGGCCCGCCATCCGTGCTCATCAGCTCCAGGCCGTGCTCCGCAAGCGTGCTGGCGTTTATGGTGAGCCGCTCTCCGGATACGGTAGCCACCGTACCCCACCACACCACCAGCATAAGGGCGGTGCACCACGGCATGCCTGGATGATACGGTAGGACAAGGTACGGTAGGGGGGTTACGGTAACAACAACACGAGAGCAAAAGGGCGAGCAACACCACAAACGCGCGAGCGAGCGAGGAGCGAAACCCCACCTCCGTACTTCCGAGTAGGAAGGGGAGGAGAGGGAGGGAGGGGAGGAGAGAGGGAAGGAGGAGGAGAGAGAGGGAGCGACTATCCTTGAGGCTATGGTGCATACTTACAGCAGGAGAGGCTCTGTTTCTCTCGGATCTCTCACTTTCTTGTGATATCTAGCCCTTTGTCTACTTGTCTAGACTCTCCTCGGCTCTCGCCTCCGCTTGATATCAAGTAGTAAGTTGCCTGATTCGATGATGAGTATGCTTGAGAAGGGGTGGGGCTTGAATCGCGGGAATCCCAACATGATATGGGATGATTTAGGGGCGGTTTTGATCGTTTGATCAGATGAAGGTAGAATATGGATAGAGAAAGAAACATGCGATTTAACACTTTTTTCGAACGCTATCATTATGGATGCCAAAATAGTCCCTGAAAACTCACATCATTTGTTACTAAACCTTCACTCAATGACTTATGTAGGGATGTACAATAGAAAGTGAGTGGGTAGAAATCTCTAGTTCCCATTATCTCGATTTTTTAGCAGCAATTTTGGTACGAAAATAACAACCCGAATATGTCAGATCCGAATACATCCACGTTGTTTTCTTGGGCTAAAGGTAACAATTTAAAAGCTGAAAGTCTTATCTTTAGGATCTTTTGCGCCCTAATGATCAAGGAAATGAACAAGAACACTAAATGATGAGAGTTTCCATAAACTGCCGGGGCGAAATCAGAGCGGTAGATCAACAGTAATTGCCACCGGGGACACTGTGGAACCAATCGTAAACTGGAACGGGGATGCGATCGAGCAATGCCATGGTATCTATGTATTGCCAATGGAGTAGCGACTGTAAGTGAGAGTGTTATTCTAAGTGAGATTGAGGTAGGAAGGAGGGTATACCGGAAGTATTCAAGCAGAAACATAGCTGTCCCTGGTGGGAGAAAGTTACAGTAATAATACCCTGGCAATTCAGTCTCTAGTCAGAAAATAATATGATGAGGATCGGGATTGATAGTTGGTAGTGGAGAATAGTTGTCCTCTCCATTCAGCACACTCTGTGTGACATGCTAGAGACTGGCAGAATGGTGAGAACACTAGTCCGGCAACACTAGTGGGAAGGCTTTAGTACAGTATTATTTAGTATTATCTATTATGGTTACAAAAAACATCTCGTCAATGGCGAAAGTGTGTGATATGTTCTCACGCGGTGCGAAAGGGAGAGTGTGTTATAGATCAGTGGCCGAGATAATTACATCCCGTCGCGGTATTTTGTGCGCCCTTTTCAGCTGTTTTTGCTGTTCTCTCTCTCTCTCTCGGGAATTTTTACCTCTAAACGCTCAGTTATGGGCGCTACCCCGTTTACTACGGATACAAATTGCGATGATGGGATGATAATTTATGAAACCTACCATTTGAGGAAACGTCTAATCTTCTGAATCTGTACATGCCCAACAACGAATTAGCCGAATGTCCCCTTCTAGCGCACGCGCTACTAGGAAACGAAGTTTTCCGGAAATGTCCGAGAATTGGAGCATACAACGGTGATCTTGATCTGATCTTGGGAAGGGTTTGTTAATCAAGGGTAGACTCTCCTTATTTCGCCCGATCAATCGCCAATCAGAGATACGAGAGACTGAGCGAATCGAGGAGAGTCACCTAATCTTAAGACACGGCGCGCGCATACTTGTGATTCGAGGAGACAGTGACTGGGTAGTAAAAACCGGTAAGGCGAGAGGAGGAGGGAGGGGAAGAAACTCTTCCCCAAAGGTTAGCTGTAGCCCGAAGGTCGGGAAGAGAAGTGGGCGAAGACCTTGCTTTGTCTATTCTCACTCAAGAGTATATTACTACCCGGAGAAGAGTGCTTGAGATGGTGGGTCATACGGTAGGTCATACTTGTTACAGCGAGCGGGAAGTAGGGAGAGGTAACTCAAACGTTCGCAGTGGTTTGTGGTGATGACTGGGGACTAGTGGTGCGAGTTCGGTTTTGACTCTCTCCATTTTGCATACTATCTCGCAAGAAGACAATGTTCAATTATCGCAAAAGGGCAAAACAACGGGAATTATAATCTATCGGAACGAGCGGAAAATGGAATGTTTTGAAGCAATAGATAGATTGAACCCGAACCCGCATAAACAATGATGGGGGTGCAAGCAAAGATATTTTAGAAGTTAAAAAATCGCTTCTATAAACAAAATATGAGTTCAAAATACGGGTCACGATCTCTCCATTCTGCACACTCTTTTGTTCGATAGGTTTTTTCGACCGACGAAAGAGTGTGCAGACTGGAGATAGCAGTACACAAGTACGTTAGGGAAACATTGTGATGGAAAGGAAGTAACGAGGAATTGAAGAAAAAAAAACAACTGATGGGAGATATGGAATATTTCTAAGCAACAAAATACCATCTACTAGTGACGTAATTGACTCTCTCCATTCTACACACTCTAATCTGTTAGAAAAACGAGAGAGTGTGCAAAATGGAGAGAGCAGAATACCGAAACGACATCACTACCGTCTAGGATTGATCGTTCAAATCAGTAGCTCGAAGAAAAATTCCTTGCAGATGGCGCGGTCCATTCTCCGTATTTCTTGCTGAGTGTATAGGTGATCGCGAGGAACCAGAGAAGTACTACCGCGATACTGTAAGTAAGACATTTGAGGATTACGGTAGTCTCTCCAATCTGCACAATGTTTCGGTTTTCTACCTAATTCGACAGTAATTATGGAATGTTTCCTTCGAAAATCAATATATTTTACGGTCGGATCCAGAGCAGGAAAATCTGCGAGTTCGAGGGAGGCTCGTAGAGAATAGGCGCGGCGAGTCTCTGGAATCTTTTTTTTTAAATTTCGAAATTCGGCGCTTCTGCAGTTTAGTGGGCCCCTTCTCCCTACCCTGTCCCCAGTGCACAGTATGCCTGTGGTTCCATATGAAACATATATGAACTCCATTTATTGTCTAGCAAGAGGCTAATTTATAACATAAGATTTTTTAAAATCTCACGTAATCGCCCATATACGGCGTGTTCTCGCCTGCGAGTCTCTGAAATTATTTAAAAATCAATTAAATGATGTTATTGAATAGTATCTATATGTCTCCATTCTGCACACTCTCTAATTTCGCCCGCCGGCGAGACAGTGTGCAGATTGGAGAGAGCTACCATCACAGCTCTCTCCATTCTGCACACTCTCCAGTATCTCTGTCCGGCAAGACAGTGTGCAGATGAGAGAGAGATTTACTATTTGATCCGTCAATCATGGCGGACATTAGATACTTGCCGCCTTTTGTCTCATGGATCTCATCTGAAACTCGGTGGCGGCGACGGGTCCCAGCTGGAAAGTTACGGTGGAAAATCGATAACTACCAAATAATAACCGTAAACTTACCGCAATTGTAGGCATTGCCAAGAAGAGGGAGTGGGCGGATGAGGACATTGTGCTTTTTCTCGGACGCTTGCTAGGAATTCGGCAGAAATCGCCAGACTAGGGTTACTTTCCACTGACCGCTTCGATTTCCGTACTAACTCGCTGGATGGGGACGGGTTAAGTGAACGAGTGAGAGCAGACTATCTCGCGGCCTCGAGATAATCATAGCCTTCAGATGCTCCCCCGAGAGATTTCCCAGCGCGAAATTGGTACGAGATTATGCTCAGTGCTTATTTACAGAAATATCGGCCATACACGCGTATAGACACAAACATCTCTGCACGTCTAAGAGTGACTCGTCCTCTCGACTTGTCTGACCCCTCCTCCGTGTACTCCGTGAATTTTCTTTTAAAAAATCAAGGGCCGGAGCCGGCGGAGAGCCTCATTTCAGTTTACGATAAACGCTTGAAACGACAGAAGGGCCGGCGCACGTGACGCACGCGCCTCTTACGTGCGCTATTCGATTTCTCTCTTCTTCGCTCATTCTTCGCTTATTTTCTTGTTCTTGCGGGCTCGTTTGCGGACGGATCGGTGTTCTTGGAGGCGCCGCCACGTGTAACTCACTAGGTGAACGCTATTTCGCCTCTTTTCACCCAGATTTTGAGTGATTCTTGCCAGTTTTCTCAAATCAGACAAGAATCTTATCATTTCGCGTTCGAAACCACATGACTCATAGTGCAGACTTGCACTTTGCCCGTTCATCTCATCCTTTCCCTCCTGTTCACGTCACTGCTCTGTTTAGCTCAATATCGATGATATCAGTTTACGTTAGACGCTAGACGCTCACTCTCCCCCCACTTCAAGCATCTCTCGCGAATCGATGCATAGACGGGACCTCTTCTTTCCCTTCATCTAGCCAGAAGCGGAGGCCTGAGCTTGGTTTTCGGTCTTGGCTCGCTGCCAACTAGCTGTTTCTGGCCTAACTCGCGCCGTTTTCCGCGTTCTCTGCGATTTCCGGGTGTAAAAACTCCTTAATTTCACTGTTTAAAGGGACGATGTCGTCGTCTCCAGACGGAACGTCATCGGATTCCACGCCGGGCATATTCCGGAGGTTTGTCGACCCTTTTTCTGCCTAGAATTATGGCTGTAGCGCCGACTATTTTGCCAGCTGCTCTGTGTGAATCATCGGTTGTGAAAGCTTTTGAAAAGCCATCAGGCGATTTGAAAGGAAACCCGACGATGTTACTATGGATAAAAGGCGTCCGATCAATAAATGTTAGCTTATTGTGCTCCTAATTGGTGTATTGAAAACAACATTCACCTGCTATTATTTTGAAATATTTAAAATGGTTTTTGTAATTATCATAATTTAAGTGAGGAGGTGTGTCTGGCGCAGCTCTTCCTGCAGTCCGAGGCAGCGTACACTTGCGTCGCCGAGTTGGGAGAGCTGGGACTCGTCCAGTTCAGAGATGTGAGTTTTAAAAATATATATATATATTTAATTACTATAATTCTATGTTAGGTTAAAGATGTATCTTTGGATCTAGGAGGATGTTGTTGATAGGGATATAGTTTCGGCATTCAGTTTTCTCCATAGTACATGTTCTCTCGCTAGTAATGCCGACGAAAGGGTGTACATATTGGAGAGAGCTGAAAACAAAATCAACGTGCCTAGTTGGTATCATCCTTCTCCTTTTCTGTTTAAATTTGTTTTGAAATTCGCCCAATCGTCGTCAATGAGAATAACAAACCCATCGTCTAGATCGGGTGATACTCGTAATTTCAGTGAGTTGAAACCAAAATTTAACTGGAAGGAAAACATGTCCGTGATATGGTATTCACCTACATTGTATTCCAGTTGAAATAGTTTTAAATTTTAATATTATTAATAATATTAAATATCTTTGCAGCTCAACCCGGACACCTCCAGCTTCCAGCGCAAGTTCGTGTCGGAGGTGCGAAGATGCGACGAGATGGAGAGGAAACTTCGTGAGTTTCAATCTTGCTCTGACATGAGTGATCGAGGGGCACTACTGCAGAAGCCCAGATTAGATTTAGAGAGGTGGATCCATAAGACTTACTTAGAGCCCATAGACAGTACTTAGTGCACAAGACCTGCTTTAGGCCCCACCAAAGAGCCAGGTGTAATGAGGTTCCGGTTTAGGACAGTAGTTCTTAGAAGTTTTATTAACTTGTTTTTTTGTAACCACTAAGTATCTAATCTGGGCTTCTGCAGTAGTGCCGATCGAGGTTTCACCCAGTGCTCTTCATAGGAATAGAACATTCCCTTTAATGGTGGCTTCTTGAGTAACCTAAAATAGTATTTTACGAAACCAGGGTAGTCCTGGTTTCGTATAGGGGTGATCCGAAAGTATCTTCCGCGTTTTGAAAACTTTTATTTCTTGCAAACTATAAGTCGAATTCCCAAATTCTATTTAGTATTTATTGAAGGTACAGATGATCTAAAATGTTCCATCATAAGATTGCGAAACTATTGCGTAATGATGACGAAATAGGGTCAAATGTGTGTTTTCGGGCTACATGTTTGAAATTTTCTATCTCAGTGGAGGATTTCGTTGGGAACACCGGATTGGAAACAAAGATAAAGAGGGATCTGTAGTATCAAATAAAAATTATTAATAGAAAATACCTTAAACGATGGTTGAACTAGGACGAAATCTTTCGTTTTTATGCCTCTTTTGATGGTCGATTTTTCGAATTTTACCCTTCTCGGCAGTGAATTTCCTTCAAATTCTGATAAGTCTCAGTTAAGATTTATGTGTAATATTTTCAAAATGTTGTTGCTAAGAAATTCGCATATTTTCAGAAAAATGTGTGGGGAATTTCGAGTTTCGTTGTGATGATGCAATCGATAATGAAAAGATTAGGTAGCGCGCAATTTGAGCGTTGTCCATACCAAACTCCCTTGAGACGATAACATGATTTTTATCTATACGCTAAACAGAGAACGGATTTTTATATGAAAATTGAGACTCGATAATTTTGATGAGGGTTGGTCTAATTAGCGCCGTTTGTCAATAACATAAGGACATAAAGTGCTCAAGTGCTGAAGTATTAGAGTAATGGTTGCTAGAGCTAGCGCACTCTAGTATGACTTGATAAGTTTCCTAGAACCTGGGAAAAATATTTCTCAAAAACGCGGAAGATACTTTCGGATCACCCCTATATATCATGTAGTGAGAAAAATCTGAGTTTTGATTCTGATGAGACTGGGTGTTCGATGTTTCATCAGGTTCAGAACATAGGAAGGAAATCCGCTGTTCAATTGATGTTTCTCGCGTGATCTAAATAAAATTTTCTAAATCATGACGATTATGATTTTGCGTGACTATTAGTAAAGAGGCGAAATCACTGTTTCTCTAGATTCTCCTTCAATTTTATTGGAACAAAAAATTTATGCCAAGGTGATCATGGTTTCACTTGGTGTATAGTAGGTGGAAGAATTAAGTGTTTCGATGGGTGCCAATTTTCGCAGAGAAATAAAATCGTATTATTCAACAATAACTAGCTGATAACCAGTTTTTTTAGTATTAAAAAAATTAAAGCTAATTAAATTGAAGGTTTCCTCGAGCGCGAGATCAAGAAGGACCAGATCCCGATGCTGGACACGGGCGAGAATCCCGACGCGCCCCAGCCGAGGGAGATGATTGATCTGGAGGTACTGTAGCATGTTTGCCTGATTACGGTAGCTGGGTTACGGTAGGCGCGAGGTTCAATGAATGGGTTGTGATAGGAGTGTCTGTAACTGGTTGAAATATATCTAGATTGTTTAAATTTTTGTCTGACTGAAGGGGTCATATCGGTAAAAGATGTGTGTTCCTTTTTTAAAGGGAATACGTAAGACGAATTCACCTAGTGGTTGAATTGTTCTAGTTTCGCTTTTCAGTAGTATTTTTATATCTCAATAGACATCATATATCGGCTATGTATTTGTTAACTCCTTTTCAATACATCGCGTAAGTTACATCGCGCACCTAGTGACTGACTTGTTCTAGTTGCGCTTGTTTAGAGTCTGACTGTGTTCCATGTGTGTTATCAAACAGAACCACTTATTCGGGATGTCTGATCTCTTGCATCTTTGAGTGTTCCAACACGCTCTTACTCTCGCTACGTAACGTGAGCAAACATTTCCATTGCGTGGCGTGATGAATCATAGGGTAATTGCACAAAAAGGTTACTCTACATGATTGGAAATGATGAGTTAAATGACGCTTTGCAGATTCCGATACGTCATTACAATTCTTTGAATGTAATAAAATTTAGAAATTTAAATAAATATTTAATTAATTAAATTGCAGGCCACCTTCGAGAAGCTTGAGAATGAGCTTCGCGAGGTCAACCAGAACGAGGAAACCCTCAAGAAGAACTTCTCGGAGCTCACCGAGCTCAAGCACATTCTGCGCAAGACCCAGACTTTCTTCGAGGAGGTACGGTAGTCAGGGAATCAGGCCCCACCCCCTTTTAATACCGTACCCCGATCCCTGCAAGTCACCGCGGGTTCGCATGGCTTTGTGCCTCTCAAGCTTGTAGATACTAACCAGCGAGACCAGAGCATGTGCTGACTAATACTGTATCTCGGTTGGTGTGTAGTTCGTGGTGTGGTGTAGTAGTAGTACGGTAGAAGACGACGGGTTGTTTGGGTGCGAAGCTCACGGTGTTGACGTGTCGTGGTGGAGCAACGGAAGCCGAAAGCGAGTAGCTCATGTAGTGCGGTGTGTAAGTTTCGCATAGTGTAATCTGATTTGGGAAACGTCGCCCCCGACTGGCACATCACGACCTACACGCACGCAGATTCACCGACGACCGGAAGGCGCGATGGCATCCGCCTCGACGTCATCGGCCACCGACCGGGAGCCGTTGATACACGTCGACGATGAGGCTCACGCTCCCGGCGAGCTGTTCCGCCAGATCTTCGGGTACGGTAGGCACACCAGAAGGATGGATCGATAGCTGATTCTTTTCTCCGGAGACTTTCTTACTGTAGTAAAACTGTTGTGAGAGCGCAACGAGAAATATCCACCACGACACTTCTGTGAATAAAAAAACAATCCAAGCGTTTGTCCGTCGTCTTACCGTAATAACAAACCGTGCTCGTACTAGCTGTCCTATTTTCTAACCCACCTGTTTTGTGTTTCACCCCTTCCCTATCAGTTTTATTTCAATAGCAAGCGCAATACGAGCCTCCTCTAGAAAGTGGTGCCCCGGTTACCATAACCCCATTCCAGCAGGTCTTCGGTTTCTCAATAACGCTAATTCTGATCAGTTCATTCCATATATTTTTATTAATTTCTCACAGAAACCAGAAACCGAAGACGTTCCGCCCTACTCCCTCTTATCTGGGCTATCGTAACCTCTAATACCTCTATCCTACCCCACAGACGGGCGGCGGGGACAGCATGCAGGGCGGGGGCGGGCCGGACGATGTCATCATTGCGGATCCGGCGGGCGAGTCGGAGACTATGGAGCTGACGGGGCAAGCGGCGGGCCACGGCGCCTCCATGTTCGCCAACTTTGGGTGAGACCAGAAGACGTCGACGTCGTGGTGTGAAGTCGACGAATGTGCTTGTGTGTGTGCTTGATGGTAATCGTCGCTCGTGCACGCACCACCCTCCCCTACCGTAACCCTCCCCCGAGTCCCATGGTGTACTAGTCGGATGGTGTGATTTATGAAACGTCGCCATGCTCATGGTGTAGTGTGCCTATATCTGTGCAGCACGAGGAGTTGCACGCTGAGGCGGTGATTGCGAGCGCGGAGGATGTGGAGGAGGAGACGCACCATCACCGAGGAGGCAATCCCCGACTGGCAGACCACGCCCCCCTACAGCTGCAGCTACGGTATACCCTCCTAGGCCACGCCTCCTTTTAGACTCCGCCCCTCATTGGTGGCTAAATGGTAGGAACCGGAAGTGTCGTGGTGCAGCCTTCAGTGGAGTATTGTGAGAGATGCAGAAAGGATTGTCGGATTGCTTCTCAATTCAGCACACTCTCGCTCTCCATTCTGCACACTTGCTTGAAAGAGTGTGCAGAATGGAGCGAGTCAGATTAGATCCGGCGGCACTAGTGGTGAACCATAGTTCAGTATTGTGAGAGATGATTAGGTGTTGTGAGCGAGTATCGATCGATAAATCGGCTACAGTACCCCTACCGTAACCCGATGGTTGCAGTTTCGTGGCGGGAGTCATTCAGCGCGAGCGCATCCCGGCGTTCGAGCGGCTGCTGTGGCGTGCCTGCAGGGGCAACGTCTTCTTGCGGCACTCGGAGATCGATGACGTCCTCAACGACACGGCTACGGTAGGTATACGGCGAGGGGTGATCGAGGAATGATTGTATTGGGTTACGGAAGAATAAGTTTATCGATGATTGATTTTATTCGCTTACCGTTAATTAAACGAGGATTTTTTTGGGTTACTGAAGATGGATGTTATTGAGAACTAACTGATGAATTACGGTAGTCTAATTCGATTACGGTATACGGTAATCGATCGATCGATTGCAGGGCGAGCCGATCAACAAGTCGGTGTTCATCATCTTCTTCCAAGGCGACCAGCTGAAGACGAAGGTCAAGAAGATTTGCGAGGGGTGAGTGGAGAAAGCATTAAATCGGCGAGTTGGACTAGGAGGATTGGAGTTGCGGTTCTAGGATAAAATATTAGTGAAATTACTTCACTTGTTGGTTGTCTGCACGCGATTTGAACAATAAACAATGTTTTATTCGAGTGGTGAAAAAATAATTTTATAAATCTTGAAGGTCTGTAATATTGGCTAGGGGTTTGAGGGGAAAGTATGAAATTTGGGTGTTAATTTAACTAGGGAAGTTGCGGTAATATGATTAATTCTTGAGAAACGTGAGCTCATTTGATTTGTGCATTATTCATGGTGGAAAATTAACAAAACACAACGTTCGGCATAGTAAAAAAATCTTCTCACATATTTGATTATGTGTAATTGAAGTGTTCATGCTGCATTTAGAATGGAGTGAGGACCCTTCCTTCAGTTCGAACAGCTTTAGACGAAGAAGATTACTTTTGAAAATATTTATTTGGCAGTATGGAAAAGTTCGATATGCACTAGGTGGGTTGGAGACGCGTCTATTATAGATAAATTGTTCGATGAGGTTTATTTAATTTCTTATAGCGATTGACGACACACAACAAAAGCTATTATTTTCGTGTATACTAGGCAGGTTGAAGTTGCGCCGCCAGGATATAATATTAACAGTTTGAATCAAAAAATATTATAGCCCGTGGTAGCTTGATATAAAATGTATTGTAATAAGCGACGAGTCATTTACTTCTTGTTTTCTGTTAAACTCGATTAACCATCAAATTTGCAGTTTCCGTGCCACCCTCTATCCCTGCCCGGACACTCCCTCTGAGAGACGCGAGATGTCGATCGGAGTGATGACCAGGATCGAGGATCTCAAGACCGTACTCGGCCAGACCCAGGACCATCGTCATCGTGTACTGGTAAGTTGGAGGAGGGTTACGGTAGTCGAGATGTAGTTGTTGTTACGGTAGTTCGTAGTGGTGTGATGGGATACGGTAGCTCTTATTATTTGTATATCATATGGGCTGACTGTGCGATACTGTATTCTTATTTATTTGGATTACGGTAGTATCGATTTATCGATTATTATGTATTCCTATAGGTTGCCGCTGCGAAGAACGTGCGCATGTGGCTGACGAAGGTGCGCAAGATCAAGTCGATCTACCACACGCTCAATCTCTTCAACATCGACGTCACCCAGAAGGTACGGTAGTCGAGATGGGTCTCACCAATATTGGTGGGTTACTGTAATTATCGATCGGCTTGCAGTGCCTGATCGCGGAGTGCTGGTGCCCGGTGGACGCGTTGGACAGGATACGCATGGCTCTCAAGAGGGGAACGGTGAGTGATGGGAGAGGAGGGTACGGTAGGATTGGGTTGGTTAAGGCATCACTGACATCGAGTAATTACTCAAAGGAAATCGGGAGAAAATAGGTAGTTGAGGTGAAGCTATAATCGAGTGGGTTTGCAATCTCCGAATCCCTAGATCGATGTGAATGCGCTTGTTTCGAAGCCCAGATCAACCGAAAATGGCCAATCAATCTCTCTTTCATTTATGTTCTTCCGTGTCATGTTGAACGGTTTGAGTGAGAGAGTGAGAGAGCGAATAGAGAGAGAACAAGAATTGATTTTAATTGGGATTCGATTAGACTAGATTTGATTTGGATTTACCTCTCTCTTCACTCCATACTCCCTCACCCTGACCATTTTGACCACTGACCATGACCATTTTGTTCCGATCTGGGCTTCGAAACAAACGCCGACAATTGTGCTAGTGTTCAAAATAATTAATTTTAAAAATATATGAGGCCGTTTGCGATAGAATCAACAATGTTCGACGGGGGTCTGGAACAGGCCAAAAATCGGATATGCTCAAAACTCGGTCCTGGGGGTAACTTTTGATTCTGAATCGACTGACGTTTTCAGTTTTTCGATCTGAGCCTTCTGAATGCCGCTACGGCACGACGTCAGTTAGGTTATAATCTTATTCTACGATGAAAACTGGCCCGAAAGGGGTGAAAATGGCCACAAATCTTGCGTACCCGACCAAAATTTGATGCTCTTTCGGATGAGCTTTTGGGCGAAATTCTATCTTTTTTCGTTTTCGAGAAAATGCAACTTTTTGAATCCTTCATGTGTGCGAGTAGTGGAATATACTATTCGAACCGCCTTGTGACGTAGATTCTAACGGTATATACATGCATGGGGTTTCGAGGACTGCAAACATGAGTTATACCCATTTTTGAGATAAAAACTTTATTTTTCGTAGGAAAAAAAGTAATATGATCATAAAGAATAGTGCAAAAACATATTTGCTGAACCTACGGATAACTTGGTAATGATATCTCATGAAACATGCACCTCAGGTTCGACTCCCCACCGATGCATGATTTTTTGCAAAAATTATTTTCCACGGAAACTGTCAGAAACGATCAATGTGCTTCTAAAAAGTAGTTATTAACTATTCTTTATGATCATATCACTTATTTTCTAGCGAAAAATAAAGTTTTTATCTTAAAAATGGGTATAACTCATGTTTGCACTCCTCGAAACCCCATGCATGTATATACCGTTAGAATCTACGTCACAAGGCGGTTCGAATAGTATATTTCACTAATCGCACACATGAAGGATTCAAAAAGTTGCATTTTCTCGAAAACGAAAAAAATAGAATTTCGCCCAAAAGCTCATCCGAAAGAGCATCAAATTTTGGTCGGGCACGCAAGATTTGTGGCCATTTTCACCCCTTTCGGGTCAGTTTTCATCGTAGAATAAGATTTTGACCAAACTGACGTCGTGCCGTAGCGGCATTCAGAAGGCTCAGATCGAAAAACTGAAAACGTCAGTCGATTCAGAATCAAAAGTTACCCCTAGGACGTAGTTTTGAGCATATCCGATTTTTTGCCTGTTCCCGGCACTTGTTGACCCTATCGCAAACGGCCTCATATATATCTTATTTTCAGGAGGAGAGCGGCAGTACTGTGCCCTCGATCCTCAACCGAATGGAGACGACTGAGGATCCGCCCACCTACAACAAGAGCAACAAGTATACTGTAGGCTTCCAGGTACGGTGGATTTGAGCTTTACGTTTAGTTTTGTGAACATGGTAGGTTGGGGCTGCGATGGGGGCATGAAAGGGAATTTTTGTGGGGTTTTGGGGAGATAGGTTTATGCCTCGATTGCATGGAGCGAGATTATCTCACCAATAGAAACTTATTATTTGTTCAATATTATAGAAATCGTAAATCAATACTTACTTAATATTTTCCAGAACATTGTGGACGCATACGGTATCGCCACGTACAGAGAGATCAATCCGGGTGGGTATTTCAAATGTGGGCCTAGCTTGTCTCGCAGGATGGAACTAACCTGTTTCACGTTTGTCTCTTAGCATTACTGCTAATATTCCGACGATATCTGGAGATTTCACAGTGCATAAAAATTCATATCTAGCCAGAGGAACATTCCCGCTTCACTGGCTCGTCTTGTTGTGGCTGACTGTTAGGGTATGATAAATGAAGAACTGCTTGAATTTTTTCTCCATAACTCACCATTCCTATTTAAACACATCAAATAACACAATTGTGTCACTTGCGATAATAGCGAATTTAATTATGTTTAATTAATTAATTTCAGCGATCTACACAATGGTCTCATTCCCTTTCCTCTTCGCCGTCATGTTCGGTGACATGGGTCACGGCACCATCATGATGCTTGCCGCCCTCTTCCTCATCCTCAGAGAGAAGCAATTGGAGGCAGCTCGGATCAAGGACGAGGTATTTATTTAAAATATTAAATTACAGTGTCAAAGATGTAAAGGTTGACCCGGTGGTTTGCGGTTGTGGGCTCGGCATGTAATTTGGGGATTTTCAAAACATCAATCGCTGTATGCCTTCCATCTCAATAAAAAATATTATGATGCACGGGGTTACTGTAACAAATATTGCGGTATCTCAGATCTTTCAAATGTTCTTCGGTGGTCGCTACGTCATCTTCCTCATGGGCGCCTTCTCCATCTACACTGGATTCCTTTACAACGACGTCTTCAGGTACGGTAGGAGGAATACGGTAGACTGGCGAGAGTGTGAAATCGACGACTGATTTTATTCCATGGAAATTATGTTTGATAGTAGGTGGATTAGAGCTGCATTACGATAATACATTTTGAATCTTCCGCTTCTGTTAGTGGTACCCCAGTCAATTTCAATAAATTTATAGTGTTGGTCAACTATCGAAACTGTATTGCGATAGTTGATTCGGAGTCATGGGTGTAATATTTGTTCAATTCGAAACGCAATTCCTTTAGTCTGCGATCCACCGTAATTTTTATAATAAATTTATTTGTATTTACTCGGTTAATCAAATAACAATAATAGAGAGGTCAAGCTGTTGTTCGGCCTGCTATAAAACGATCCATGATCCTTCCATTTCAGCAAGTCCCTGAACATCTTCGGTTCCGCGTGGATCAACTCGTTCAATCGAACAGAAATGGCCGATTTCACGCACGTCGACCAACCAGTGATGCTCATTCCTGAGAAGGCTTATGTGGTGAGTCGAGGGATATAGTAGATGGTACGGTAGTAGGAAAAGTGGATAGTGTTACCGGATCGAATAATGCATTCTCCATTCTGCACACTCTGGGCTGTCTGAGAAACGAAATAGTTTGCAGAACGAAGAGTGAGTAACTATTCGATCCGGCAACGCTAGTTGATACGGTAGATGTGAGCGGGCATTGCTTGGTGATTACGGGCCGCGTGGTTGTTATGAAACGCGAATGAACCGTGTTTATATAGTGCTGAGGGTTTCCAGGCGGAAAATGAATATTCAATTTCCATTGGTATTATATGAGACCGTTCGCCTTATTTTCGAGCAAAGTCTGGCACAGCTCAAAAAGGTCGATTCCCTGAAACCGTGTGATTTGGGGTTATCGAGGGTGCTGAAGACGATGGGCATATCCATTTTGCCCCTAGATGCTCCGTTAGCTCCAGACGACGTCACGTCGAAATCACGTTTTGACGCTCTATTCGACTCCCGAGAGGGCTAATTTTAGGAGAAAATTAATTCTGGGGCAGAATTGCTTGGCGAACACGCCTGTCTAGTTAATTTTTCATGATTTTTAAAAATTCGATTTTTCGGAGAGTGATTTTAGCGCTGTGCGACCTACAGAGATCGATCGGGCGTGTCGAGAGGATTTCAATCTTATATTTTGAGCCAAATCTATCATCAAAAACTAATTTGAGCTAACAAAAAGTGATCCGAATCGGCCAGGAAACAAGAGTCTCTCCCTTCCCCTCCCCCTCTCCAACCCTCTTCCCGGGTCAAATGGGCGAGAGAGTGTGGGGAATCGAGAGAGCGCGCGTGTAAGGAAGGGGAGGGAAGAGGAGAGGCCCTTGTTTCCTGGCCGATTCGGATCACTTTTTGTTAGCTCAAATTAGTTTTTGATGATAGATTTGGCTCAAAATATACGATTGGAATCCTCTCCACACGCCCGATCGATCTCTGTAGGTCGCACAGCGCTAAAAGCACTCTCCGAAATATCGAATTTTTAAAAATTATTTTTAAAAATCGCCATGCAATTCTGCCCCAGAATTAATTTTCTCCTAAAATTAGCCCTCTCAGGAGTCGAATAGAACGTAAAAACGTCATTTCGACGTGACGTCGTCTCGAGGCAACGGGGCATCTAGGAGCAAAATGGATATGCCCATCGTCTTCAGCACCCTCGATAACCCCAAAGCACACAGTTTCAGGGAATCGACCTTTTTGAGCTGTGCCAGACCTAATCGGATTTGCTCGAAAATAAGGCAAACGCTCTCATATTGTGTTGTGAATGAGAAAATATAGGTCGGTTAAAAAAATCTATTATAGAAATAAGTTTAATCATTTCTTCAGACCTCGCCCTACCCGATCGGTGTGGACCCCATCTGGAATCTGGCCGAGGCTAACAAGTTGTCCTTCCTCAATTCACTGAAGATGAAGTCATCGGTGATTCTTGGAATCGGGCAGATGACATTTGGACTCATCCTATCCTACCACAACCACAAGTGAGGACGATTCCACACTTTTTTCGGATGATAGGTGTTTCGTAAATAGGCCTCGTTGTCTTTGAAATTTTGTTTCTGTTTGAGAAAAAACTATCAACTGGTGGTTAGACGGTTCTTATTTACTAGTGAATTATGGGCTTCAAACTTCAAATTCATAGAAGAATTTTCTTTTTTGATGTTATTATAAATTTACAAAATGCCGGCCCTGGGGAATAAATCGTTCCGGTGATAACAAATTACAGATCACACGCCAAACTTTATTATAAATTATGTTTTCTATGTTCCGTGAGCGTGAAACCTCACTGGAAGCTAATTCTGAAAGGAAAAAAATAAATAAAAAATAAGTAAATGAACTAAAACCCAGAAAGTGGCAGAGCCGGGGAATAGATAACTACAAAAAATGCGCGGAGATGGCGATCTCGGCATGAAAAATGGTCGTATGGTTTTAAAACTGTAATATCACTCTCGCCTCTTTTAAAAAAAAAATACCTTCTGAATGTTGAGGCAATATGCATCTTAGTGTTTATTTATTTTATATTCATCACTGTTCGTTACCGTATCTCTCTTCAGGTATTTCCACTCCGACCTCGATATCAAGTTCATGTTCATCCCTCAGATGCTCTTCATGAGTTGCATCTTCATCTATCTCTGCCTCCAGATCATCGCCAAGTGGCTCGCCTACGGAGCTATGGTCAGTGGGGGCAATCGACGTTGCAGTAGGAAAGAAGAATCGGAAGTACGGTAGAAGGGATCGCAAAATGGCGCGTATATCTAGAGACCGCGGAATGCGGGCGTTGAGGGATTTTGTGCTGCGTATTCTAAAAAGTCGCCCAACCACACCACCTCAAAAACGCATTTCAGTTTTATCGATTTTTCGCAACTTTATTTAGTTTTAAAATATTTTCCAATGATTGCAATGCATACTTCAGATCTCTGTTAGCACGGCGCGATACGTTGTTTGATTCAGATGCGCTCGCAGTGCTCGCAAATGCGGCTCAAAATTGGAAGCTGCATTTTGACCTACCAGTTGCTTATATGGAATGTCACCGCTTATGTTTATATTCACAATTATTCTGAATACACGCGCGATACTTTCTATACTATGCACGGCTCTAGAAGTTGAGTCGGAACTGATTTACTGGGCAAAAATGGTCGAAAACGCGTTATTTTTATCTACTTTGACCGAGATTCCTTTATATCGAATGTCACCGCTTAAGTTTATTTATCCTATTATTCTAGAGAATCTTACGGTTGTTTTGATGCTAAACACGATTCTGGATATTTAGTCGGAAGAAAGCTTCGAAGTCAGTGAACCTTAAATTTCTTAATTCATCATTTTCTGGAATATGCAGTGAGTATTTCGGCAAACTTCTCTCATGCCTACTCCCTTATACATAATAGTATAACTTACTAAACGAATAATTGAAATCAAACCTTGTAAAATGCTGAAAATAATTTTCAAAACAAAGGAAACGTTGTTGGTAATAAGTTGGACACGACTCTACACAAGAAAGTATTACTGTGGGTCCGTTCAAGCCGCAATTTTTATTAATTGATTTTGTTTGTTTATTTAATAATTTTGAAATATATTTTTGTTCGTATTCGATTCAGCAGAAACGGATCCATAGGGGAAATTGGACGGAATGATCCTAGTATTTTTCTGAAGATACCCCTCTGCGGTCTCTACGTATATCACACCGGGTGATTTTGGGTTTAGCGAGGGGTGTAAGAAGATGATGTTTCAAGGGGCATCAATTGAAGCATAACTTCTCGGAAATTAATAAATTAATTCGGTAATCTGAATATGTTCTTGATTTGCAAAGGTCGTAAAAAAAGCCATTGATTTTTTTAATGATTGCTTAGTGATGGCGTACTCTTTTATTCATTTCGATTTCCAGGCCGGCACAGTTTTCGGCTACGAGTATCCTGGATCGAACTGCGCTCCCTCGCTTCTCATCGGACTCATCAATATGTTCATGATGAAGGTGAGCAGGTTGTGATGAAGAAAGACAGTGATTAACAAGGTGGATTGGAAAACGAGCGGGTATCATAAGACAGCGAACCCTGAAATCAGGAGGGAATTTGAAACATTGATTGGGTGCGGTGATCAGTAGTTGTGAAGTAGACATGGGGAATCTGAAGGGGTTTCTTCGTTCTAGCACCAGGCAAACTAGTGCTATGAGTGCGCTTAATATTTATGTTGAAAATCGGATGTGTCAATTTTTCTTGTCTCATGTCTTCCAAAAATACCAATAACTTGCACATATTTGAGTGAAATTTCTAAGAAACTAATTGATGCAACCAGGCGCATTGAAATTACGGAGTCGGTACATGGTCAAGGAGAAACGCAGTTTTCAATGTCGCTTCGTCCGACGATTAATAATTCCCACCCATTACAGTCTCGCGACGCTGGTTTCGTTGGTGCCGATGGCAAACCCGCCTGGGGCTGCTCCAACAACCTCTGGTATCCCGGACAGGTATACAACATTGCGGTAGCCACGCCTCCCCACTCCCATCGATAGTAGATAAGTACGGTAGGAGCGGTCGGTCGTCGTTTTCTTGTTTTTCATGTGTGAACCTTCATCCATCCTTTAGACTCAGTGTTCGAGTGTTTCAAGTAGGATTAGCAGATTGGCTCTATCAATTTTCGCGATTCCCGGTATATCTAGGTCACGTCCCTAGTTCATATTGCACTGGTCCCTTGGCACACAGGCATGTCTTAGAAGTTGGTTAGACGTTTTTAATCATCCTCCTTCAACGTAGAAATAACTGGGCTGACTGAATGACTGGGCCCCTTCCCTTTGCTTTCCTCCCCTAATCACCCCTCCCTTCATTCCAGTCATTCTTGTTAGGCGATTGCAACAATTTCTCCGCATTCAATCTCATTTTTACATACCTTATACTCTACAGTAATGCTGATAGTATGCACTTCAGCAGGACTACTTTTATCTCCAGAAATGGCCTCATTTCCTACCTCCTTTCCGTGCCCAACAACCCTCAGAATCCCCTCCCTCCCCCCTAATCCGCCCATTCCAGTCCCCTCCCCTCCCCCCTAATCCCCCTATTCCAGTCCTTCTTCGAAACAGTCTTCGTGCTGATCGCACTCGCTTGCGTTCCCGTCATGCTCTTTGCCAAGCCCTACTTCGTGTGGAAGGCGGACAAGGAGCGCCAGGCCGGCTCGCAGCACATCCAGCTGGTGCGACCCAATCCTTCCTTGCTGCAGCAGCAGACTCCGCCCCCTTTTTGTCGGTGCTGCAGCTGCGAAATCTGGGCTGCAAAATGAGAATGTCGCCGCCGTATTTCGAACCACCATGCTCCACCTCACCCTTCCCTTCCCTTGCACGTTGAAACCATGCTGGATTGTGCGCGGCTTTTCCCTCCTCTAATTGTTGAGTTTGATCTTCTTCCATTCACCCACACTTCACATGCACATACGTCGGCTACAGTACTACACCAGGCTCGGAGAGGCAAACCACTACTGATCGAGAACTGACGTGATTACGGTATGAGTGCGCTGGAAGAAACATCTGTGGTGGTCGTGATTGGTGGCATACTGTATCCTCGTATTATTGATTGACTTCGAGACATGAAATGGTGATTGTGACCTATGGACCGACTGCTCTACCGTACTACCTACCGTAGCCCTCCCCCTCATATACCGTAATCCCGTGTACTGTACTCATTGGCGGTTGTTTACAGGCGACGGCAGAGATGGTGCTGGTCATCGTGGCCCTCATTCAAGTCCCCATCATGCTGGGAGTCAAGCCATTCTTCGTCTGGAGACGAGAAAAGGCCGCAGCCGCGACGCGTGAGGTGCGCGACCGCGACGCGCGCGATTACTGTAGTTACAGTGCCGTAGCAATGCCGTATAGCCTCCCCAGCTTTCATCACTAATAGCAAATGGCATGGACTGATATTTTGTTGTTTTGGTTGCCTGGTGTGGTGTGCACGTGGTGGGAGATGGTGGTGTGATTTCGAATGAAATACGGCGGCGGACATTTTATTTGGGAAAAGGCGCATCTGATTCTGCACTCTCGATTGAAAAGCGGGTGGATTGAGCCGGAACTTTTCGTTGCAATCCTTCAATTCAGTCCAGCTCGATCCACATCCTCGGGTAGTAATGTTGCTGGATGGAATAGTAGCTCTCTCCATTTTGCACACTCACTCGTTCTCGTTTATATGATTGACATGAGTGTGTGAAATGAAGAGATTTTCAATCCGGCGACATTATCGGGTAGGATACGGTAGCTTGTTCGGGTCGATGGATCGATAATTGATTGTATTTATTTATTTAATCATTAATTTTGTAGTCTGTGCGTGCTGACATGAACGGAGGCGATTCGGAGGCCGAGGTGGTGCACCATGAGCCGAAGAGCAATGGAGGAGGAGGACACGGACATGGAGATGGACCGGTGAGGGAACGAGGGAGGGGCTACGGTAGTCAATGATCGAGGACTGACTATTCATGAAATGCCCTTTCCAGTCTGACGGTTCCGACAAGAGTGGAAAAAAATCGGTGACTGTTGGTTGTGTTAAAATATTGCGTTACGGTAGTTGGTCCTTATTGATGCGTATCGCAAACTGAGCGATTACTGTAGGAAGGAGATACGGTATTGGATTACGGTAGACGATTATCGATCGATTTTGCAGCTGGACATGGCGGACATGATGGTGTACCAGGCGATTCACACGATCGAATTCGTGCTCGGATGCATCTCCCATACCGCCTCCTATCTGAGATTGTGGGCTCTCTCGCTGGCACACGCACGTGAGTGGATACGGTATTAATTACGGTAGTCGTGCAGTACAGTATTTATTAATCGCAGGAGAACATCGCGTACAATTAGTCTGGACCCGCTGCAGATAAACATGTTGTGTGTGTGAAGCAATAATATTACTGGCACAGGCACATAAGAATATTGATCTACTGAATAAGAGATGCGGTGGGATAAGGACAAAATCAGTAGATTGTATAAAAAAAAACGCAGAGTGCACTCGAACAGGCCCGGAAATATATCTAGTGATGGAAAATGGGATTCTGATTGAACTGAACTTCAGACAGGTTTGTCCAGTTAGTGAAACAACTCGATCGTTTCTCAAAATATGCTATCGGCCTTTACTGTTCTTTGAAGCGGAAATTTGTGGGTTTTAATTTAATTTTTAATTAAAGTTACAATTTTGCAGACCCGGTGAATAGCCGTTCCAGCCTGTCTAGATACCATTAGCGGCTTTGAGTCGTAGATTGTGTTGCGGGATCACGTTGATAACAAAACAATCAATAGTAAATATATAATTGGATAATATTTTTCTAATATTTTAAGTAATTCGCCTGGGTGCTAGTGAGATTAAGGCGAGTGCGATGTTTTTTTGTTGTTGAGAAAATTATTTACAAGGAAACCGCATCTCGAGCAATTTTGTCGACTCGAGAGATCGGCCTACTTTTGCGGTTCCCTTGTTACACCAGAAATTCTTGGTCGATGCCTGAAGCGTGCCATGCCCGGGTCTTTGCCAGATACTGGGAATTCGAATCCGCAATGGTGCCAATACACTCAGAAATACTAGTAACCTGCGTGATACTAGATACTTATGGGTTTTTTTTCTTCGGATACCTCGGACTCATTAGCGCTAGGTCATGACAGACACGATTGAGGTGTGCGTGAAGCAAGAAGTGAGCGGGAAACATTTTCCCTACAAATCAAGCAAATGCGTTTATGGTTGCGATTTTTGTTTTTGACCACTGAGATCACGCCTATTAGTGCCAATGCACTGCAGGAATAATTGTAGTATTCGTTAAGCAAGGGGTGCGCAGGTTTTTTTAGATACGTTTTTCTAGCATAAGATACGGTATTGGGGTACGGAAAATGTATCCAACACTGCTTCCTATCTGAGATTGGGGCACTCTCGCTGGCACACGTGAGTGGATACGGAAGTCTTACGTGTTAGAGTACGGTATTGATTGATAGGGAAACTGTAAGAGAGAAAATGTGAAAGGTTTTGATAGATTGCTTTCGAAAGCTGCGTACTATTACCCTGCATAAACTAAAGAAACACATTGGGTGTGTAAAGCGGAAAATTCCCGGGCATTTTCTTTATAAGATGAATGAGGACAACTGTAGGCGCAACTGGACTACAGAATCACTTGTGTTATGCGTTAAGCGAGAATGCACGGATTTCTTCCTCTAGCATTAAATGTTGAAACGGCACTTAATGGATTTTTTAAATTCAAATTTCACAATTTTGCCGACCCGGTGATTTGCCGTTCCAGCCTGTCTTGATACCATCAGCCGCCTTGAATCGCAGGTTGTGTTGCGGGATCACGTTGAAAAAAATCAATCAATAGCAAACAGATAATTGGATGATGTATCTCTAATATTAAACAATCCACCTGTGATTAGTGAGATTAATGCGAGGGCGATATGGATCAAAGAAGTATCGAAAATGCTTGACACCAGAAATTCTTAGTTGATGCGCGAAGTCTGATATTCCCGGGTCTTTGCGAGATACTTGTTCGGTACTGGGAATTCGAAACCGAAATGGTGCCAATGAACGCCACAAATACTATTATACTGCGCGAAGGTAGATACTTATGAGTGACTTTCTGAGTCAGTGAACATATTTGTGCAGATGCTTGGCAAAGTGAAAAAATGGATTTCTCCCAAAATGTGTGTGGTTGTAGTACTCGACGATTGTAGCTCAGGCGCCACTGGTTTAGTGTTCCAGATCATACTCCTCTAAATGGCGGAAGTTTCAAAAAACTACCGTAACCCAACCGACTTTGCTCTTTTGCGATCATTCCAATCGAGTGATATCTCCAAAATTACACAATATTTACGTGATAACACATACCAAGTTTTATCCCGATCGGATTGATACTCATCAAATAAGAACGATTTTTCGAAAATATTTTCAAACTTTACCTTGTCGCTCCTTTGGCAGGTTCCCGAGGTACTGTTTTTATTTGATCATTTAGAAGAGCAAACATACAGCTCTCCATAGAGTACAAACAAAGCAAAACAAAAAATAAGTTTTAGAGAACTTCATCAATGAATGCTGACAACTCGTTGAAAAGTCAGTTCGTGATAGGCCACCTACCGAAGTCAATAAACAACCAAGTCAAAATTAACAAGTTTACTTCTTAAATTAAAATGTTTTTTTCACTGTCATTGATTGCATTTTGATATTCCAATCTGAATAATACATGAACTATAATTTTAGAATGCAAAATTAGGAAGTTCATTTTTACTGGTGAAGGATACTGTATGTATGCCCATCATGATTATACATTCTAAAATTATAGTTCATGTATTATTCAGATTGGAATATCAAAATGCAATCAATGACAGTGAAAAAATATTTTAATTTGATAATTAAACTTGCTAATTTTGACTTGGTTGTTTATTGACTTCGGTAGGTGGCCTATCATGAACTGACTTTTCAACGAGTTGTCAGCATTCATTGATGAAGTTCTCTAAAACTTATTTTTTGTATTGCTTTGTTTGTACTCTATGGAGAGCTGTATGTTTGCTCTTCTAAATGATCAAATAAAAACAGTACCTCGGGAACCTGCCAAAGGAGCGACAAGGTAAAGTTTGAAAATATTTTCGAAAAATCGTTCTTAGTTGATGAGTATCAATCCGATCGGGATAAAACTTGGTATGTGTTATCACGTAAATATTGTGTAATTTTGGAGATATCACTCGATTGGAATGATCGCAAAAGAGCAAAGTCTGTTGGGTTACGGTAGTTTTTTGAAACTTCCGCTATTTAGCGGAGAATGATCTGGAACACTAAACCAGTGGCGACTGAGCTACAATCGTCGAGTACTACCACCACACACATTTTGGGAGAAACCCATTTTTTTCACTTTGCCAAGGCAATCTTCACTAGGTCAGAAAGTCACTCTTATGGGTTTAATTTTTTATCGGCTTACCACGATATTATTAGCGCTAGGTCATGATAGATACGATTGAGGTGTGCGTGAAGCACGAAGTGAGCAGGAAACATTTTCCCTAAAAAATAAGCAAATGTGTTTTCTCGGATTATTGTTTGCGATTTTTGTTTTTGACCTACTAAGAACACATCCATTAGTACCAACGCACTGCAGGAACAATAGTAGTATTCGTGAAGCAAGGAGTGCGCGGGTTTCTTTTTCCTCGAAAATCTAAACATACCTTGCTTTCCGGGCTTTATGATTCTGATTTAAGTTTCCACTGCGCATTATGAAGTGATTGTTGATTATGGATTACAGAAACACTTGTTAGATGCGAGAAGCAAGGAGTGAACGGGTTTCCTTTCCCTGAATATAAAAAAAAGGGTTCTCGCTATCCGGGTTTTATGATTGTCAATTTTATTCCGACAGGACAGTTGGAAACTATTGGTGATAATGGAATCCAAGAAAAGCTAATGGTATGCGTGAAGCGAGGATTGCGCGGCTTCATTTTTCCTCAAAAAATTAAATTTTTCTTGCTATCGGGGCTATGATTCTGATTTATGTTTCGACAAGGAAGGCAGTAGCTTCTTATTGGTTGCTATGGAATACAGGAACACTTGTGGTATGCATGAAGCAAGGATGTAACGGCTGTTCTTTTCTTGGAAAATCAAAGAAAACTCTTACATTTTAAGCAATTATCCGGGCCTACTATTTATTTTTGTGAATCGAGGTGCACGAAAGTATTGAGAAATAAATGTGATCTTGATATCCGGGTTTTATGATTGCTATTTTTGTTTCGTCCAGTGAGCTGAAAACTATTGGTGATTATGGAATCCAAGAAAGGTTAATTGTATGCGTGAAGCGAGGAGTGTGCGGGTTTATTTTTTTTTGAAAATCATTGAAAAATATTGTATTTTGCGCAATGTCTCGACAGATACGCTGTAGGTAGCGCAAAGTAGATTTTTTAGTAAAATAGGGGGTTGAATTTTTTAGTGGAGGTTGTGGTAAATAATGTTGTAAATTCATTTCGGAATCACTTTTAGTATCCGTGAAGCGGGGAGTTCGCGGGTTTCTTTTTTCTTATCAAAAACTCACAACTCTCTCCATTCTGCACACTCTCCAAAAAAACAAGCAAACCAATTTCTTTGTAGAGCTCTCTGATGTTCTCTGGACGATGGTGTTCCGCCAGGCGTTCGCCAAGGACGGATACGTTGGAGCCATCGTGACGTGAGTGTGATTACGGTAGTATACGGTAGCCTGGACTGTTTTCTGCTCTCTCCATTTTGCACACTCTATCGTCTGTCTGGTAAACAAGATAGTGTGCAAAGTGGAGAGGGCATATAACCGAAACTATATTGAAATGAGACGCGTTCCGGTTAAGTAAATCAATAATCGATTGATTGTGCAGATACCTGCTGTTCTTCGCCTTCTTCTTCCTCTCCATCTCCATTCTCGTGCTGATGGAGGGACTGTCCGCCTTCCTCCACGCCCTCCGTCTCCACTGGTACGGTAGGGGAATGGAGGGATAGGTTACGGTAGTATTGGTTGAGGAGGAGGGTACGGTAGTATTGATGGAGGGATGGGCTACGGTAGTATTGATGGAGGGATGGGTTATGGTAGTATTGATCGAATAGGTATAAGAAAGCTGGTGGCGATGTAGTTTCATCTCTCAGGTCTCTCCTTTTTGCACACTAACTGTAATTCAGACAAATAGAAAGTGTGCAGAATGGAGAGAGCTGAGTAAGGGAGCAGTATCACTAGTAACTTGAAGAGGGTTGATTGTAAACTGCTTAAAGGATTACCGTATCTTACCTCTCTCTAAATCTAATCGATATTCCGTTCAGGGTCGAGTTCCAATCCAAGTTCTACGGTGGTCATGGATACGCATTCGCTCCCTTCTCCTTCGAGAAGATTCTGGAAGCCGAGAGAGCTGCCGAAGAGACGGCATAATCGATCGATACTCCCAAGCCCCGCCCCTTTTGCTTACCGTAACCCCCCCCCAGTTGCCATCCCCAGATTTCTGTCCATTTCGTAACCTTCCTCTACTTCCGAGAGAGATAAACCAATCAATTTTCTGCACTTTTCGATAGTCTATCGTTTGTATGTTTGATAACGTTCGCTTTTTACTGTTCATGGAGCTACAAGGTAGAGTTGTGCATTGTCCTTTCCTTTCTTTTTAATTGCTAAGAATAACCCCCATCTTCTCTCCTTTTCTTCCTAATTCCCGGCCCTGAGAATGCATAGTATTTATAATATGAATCAAGTTGAAGAACCGTCTTCCCTCTTCTAATCTGTGCACTTTTAACCGTTTATTTATGAGTTTATCCGGCCATCTTTCGCTCTCTTAGATGAAGTGGTTAGAGCCATTGTAAGAGTAAGTAACTTATTTTGCACTTTGAATTTTTATGAATCAACCGCCACGATTCGTCTTTGTAAGATATGACGTCGCGAGTTGAATAAAGAACATGTTGAGCAGATTTGGAAATTATTCGCAAAAGTACACTTTAGACAGTCAAAAGGTTGTGATTACCTGAGATTATGAGAATTGCGGTTATCGAGCGTGAGGGAGTACAGCAAAAATAATTTAATGATCTTTAACAATTAATGTCAGTACAATGCCGGAATATGCCAGTTGTAAATCGAATTGTTTGAACGCACTTATTTATTTCGCGGAACATACAGTAACTTCAGTAATATTGATCTGCACCTTACTGACTTCGAAACGATTTTCCATTTGATTTGCTCTTGTTGCAAAATTTTCGATTCTTGTCTATTCAATGCAACCCCTTGCCGTTAATGTCAATATTATTTTTAAAAACATCTTGCGCCTCTTGACTATTGACTTTCTTTTTTTCTACGATTGTCTTTATCTCTCGTTCCCGTGGTCGCGTTTGCAACTATCCTACGTTTATGCGGCTATATTTATATTTTAATTCGAGTACAATTTCGCTGTGCTCAGTAGGGATGACATTTCGGTTTTCCACCCATCTCCAATCATCACACTCTCTCTTCTGTCTGACCTGGGAGAGAGTGTGCAGAGTGGAGAGCGCCAAAATCGAAATGAAACCTCTAGTGCTCAGATGTGAATTTCAGATTGTGGGTCGTGTCACCGTTAGACTCGGGCATCCGCGCAATGTGATGTGCGGTCGAGTGCTAGAAGCTTGGCTAGAGGTAGAGTTGAGGGCTTTCCGCATTTTTTTTCGATTTTCCTTATCCTTATGCCCCGATCATGTAAGCTTTGCATTCGTTTCGGGTTTCAGTTCTCTCTCCATTATGCACACTCTCGTCGGTCCTACCTGCGAGTGTGCAGAATGGAGAGAGCCATGCATCAAACAAGGTAGATTAAAAATGAAGACTCGGAATCAGCGGGTATATCTGTTTATGAGACAGGACCTGTGCTACGGACGGCTTTTTTGGAACCCATCCCAATATTCTGTGGGTGACGTCCCCATACCGAATGCTGATATTTGGCCCATTATGAGCGGTTATGGTGCACTCCCCAAAAAATGCCAGCTCGAGCCCAAAAAAAGTCGAAAAATTTATCCATGAAATAAGTACGTACTTATAAGTGTACCGGGCGTAATTTGCGATGAAAATAACGAAAAAGATGGTTTGGAGAACCAGGGGCAATGAGAAAAGGTCGAAAACCGCGATTTTCGTCGTTTTCAAATCACCGTGAAAAATATTTTCGCAGAGAACATTGTTATTATTCCATTTTCGAAATCTACGTGAAAAACTACCTCTAGAATATATCTGCACACATCTCTAAGTGTTCCCAGCCTAAGACACATAAAAGCTGAAGAATTTAAAAATCAATTTTAGAAAATCTAAAAATTTCAAAAAATTATAAGTCTTGTTTCTGAGATTCAAATAGCGCATTTTCAACATAAAATCACTTGAATATGAGTTATGAACAATATCCATGATTTTGGGACGGATTCTAGAGAAAAAAGTTTGTTCGGAAAATTTCTCTATCATTTGCCCATCAAAAAATCACAATTTCAAAAAAGATTTGCATTTCGGCTATAACTTTCAGAAATTGTTGCAATAACTCAGTTAAGTGATTTTCTGTTGAAAATGCACTTTGAATCTCAGAAACAAGACTTATAATTTTTTTGAAATTTTGACATTTCGATTACAAGATACAGCATGCGCCTTAATTGCTGCCCATTTGGACAGCTGAAAAGATCCGTGGAATACTTTTTTTTAACTTAATTGCTTTTTAAGCAGCATTTCTTCAGAGTTTCTGAAGAGCTCTCTGGAGGAAACCCAATCACCATTATTATTTTCCGAATCCTCATGAGCCGCTTCACATTTTGTAGCATTTATATTTTGAATTTTTTCGTTGTCTTCGAGAAAATCGAAAAAAAAAACATTATATTTTTGTCAGTGTTTTACGAATATTTCGAAAACAAAGACTATATTCAAAAATCTAAATGATACAAAATGTGGAGCCGCTCATGAGGATTCAGAAAATAATAATGGTGATGAAGTTCCCTCCAATGAGCTCTTCAGAAACTCTGAAGAAAGGCGGTTTAAAAAGCAAGTAACTCGAGAAAGTGTTCCAGAGATCTTTTCAGCTGTCGAAATGGGCAGAAAATATGGCTGATGCTTCTTTGCTAATCACATAACAGTTTCATAATAGATTTACTATCATAAATCGAGTATTCCGTTCATGGCCTCACTTTTGCTCTCTCCAATTCCTCTCCATTCCGACCGACACTCTCGCGGAGAATGAGGGGAATTGAATGAGTTTCACAATCGCGCAGCGCCAGAAACAGAAGAATCGTCAACTTTTTCACGCTGTGTACGGTTGATTGAATAGTGAGGAGGATACGGTAGATGAGAGGAGTACGGTATATAGTGAAGGAAGGAGTTCTGTAGTTATTGAAGATTATGGAACTTTATTTCTCGTTAGGATAGAACCCATCAAACTAGGCGCGTGTGACGAGTGAAGTTGACCAGGTGATTCCGGATTGCGCGAGTATTGTGGGAGGCGATCAATTCAGCAACGGGACACAGCTCGGAGGGGAGTTGACCCAGCTCAATGAAAGTTGTCTTATGTTAACCACAGTAGCCGACTAATATACCTAGCCAGGCCCATTGGGGCGAAACGCTTAAAAAGTTTCATTCGAAAACCATGATAAGGGGGTCATGGTGAAAAAAAAATTGAAATTTTAAAAAAATCCTCAGAACTTTCAGAGGACATATGTTTCTGGTGTATCTTTGCGCGCTGATTTCGAATATCGATATGAGAGCTCATAAAAAAATGAACAAAGTTAAAATTTAAAAATAGTCAAAATCTTCACTTTTTCTGTCGATTGTCGACCAATTATTTTCTCCCAAAACAGATTTTTCTGGTGGTGAGACGTTTGGGAAATTCAAAATGGGAAAATACTATCAGGTCGGTCAGAAAGTTTCTTTCTTTTTTACGCTCATCGATTCTGACCTATATTATTCTTGTTGTTTGATCGATCAGCATATGGCTTTACATAATCAATGAGGGCATTGTTGCTCTTTTTAGCGCACATTATATCAGGGCTGAACAATCAGTATGAGGGACACAAAGTAAAGTTAAATTCACAGTGGTTGACCATGAATCGCATCTGTATCTCAACCCAGTGCAGAGTGGAAAGAAGTAATAGGGCCCAACCAGTGTCACATTTATAAAGTACGATGATTGATGATTACCATTAAGTTATTGCGAGAAAATTATCGCAGCATGCTTAATAGAAAAGCGCTTGTGAAAATGGACACGGATAATTCTAGCAAATGTATTACGGATAGTATTAGAATATCCGTTTCTCGTACGTCGATTACCATCGCGTAACTACAGTGAGCCGAGTATAATTGTTGGTATTTTAAGAAGGACACAACGACGGAAATATCGAACTCATTCGTCCTGGATCACGTTCTATCTCTGCAACTACAGTATTTATGGACGGTAGGTTGAATGGAGGAGGATACAGTAGATTGAGGGAAGAAGCGCTATAGTTATGGGAGAATAGGGAATTTGTGATTCAGTAGGGGGGGGGGGAAGCCAACAGACGCGTGAAGAGTGAAGATGACCCGGCGATTTCGGGTCGCGCGGGTTTTGCGAAAGAAGAACTACGCGAGATGATGTGATAGAGCGTCCATGTTTTTGCAGTATTAAATACACAATTAACCCGAATCACTTTTCAATTTCTGAAAGATCAATAATCCGAGTCGGTCATTATTGTTGAAATCTCGCAGATATGGTTTGAGGGCGTTCCAGCATACATCAACACCAGTGATGCCATTTTGGCTCTCTCTATTCTGCACACACTCTCGCCGGTCAGAGAAAGAGAGTGTGCAGAATGAAGAGAGCTAACCAAAATGGCATCACTAATCAGCACATCGACTGCGAGTTTCGTAAATTATTGAATCCAGACCGGCCTTATGATTTGACAAACAACCATAATTCTCGCGGGTAAATGTTTCGGAGTGACTAGGGAGGTCTGTGATTCAGACTTTGATCACATCCACCTATGAGCTTGCGTTTTTGATCAGACGACGGCTGAGTGTTGAAAATATTTCTGCCATTTGATCTCTATTGGCCACCGTACTCGAATTCCATCGTAATCCCTCCTCTCTTTTATTTCCTCTCCGAGCACGATATCAAGTTCATGTTCATCCCTCAGATGCTCTTCACGGGCTGCATCTTCATCTATCTCTGCCTCCAGATCATCGCCAAGTGGACTTTCTTCCTGGGTGCTTCAAAATATTAATGTTTTGCATATATTTCGCGTTTCTTGTAGACTAATTGATGTAACCAGGCGCACTGTAGTAGCACAGTTGGTACAACACCAATGGCAAACATATTTTTCGATGTGACCCATCTGGGCAGTGCAAAAGATCAATAATGCATGCTCATTTCAATCTCGCGACGCTGGATGCCTAAGCGCCTCCGGTAAACCCGCGTGGGCTGCTCGAACATCCTTTGATACTCCCTAACAGGTATACCGAGATATATTACGGTAGCTTCTTACGATATCTTTGTTATTGTGGTATTTTCCTCTGTAGATATATTAATAGAACGGTAGGAGCGGATCATCACATTATGAATACATTTTCTGGTTTCACTTATGTGAACTTTTGAGGGTTGAATAGCGCTCTCTCTTTATTCTGCACACTCTGTCGAAGGGATGGGAAAGAGTACCGAACAGAGGGAGCTTCTATTTGTCCCGGAAATAGACGCAGTAGGATCAGCGGTTTGCCTGTCAGTAGCGAATCTAAATCACGATTTCGCTGTGTTCTCCGTCTCAATTTGTTTTAAAAGAAGTTGCAACAGAGTGATCATAGTTCCAGCTAATGTTTAGCAAGTGTATTGATTTTTATTTGAATTAATCTATTGATTTTATTTTTCAAAAAAAATACGATCGTTACAAAAAAAAGAAAACAATTCAAGGTTTCCTCGAGCGCGAGATCAAGAAGGGCCTGATCCCGAGTATCCCAACGTGTCCCAGCCAAGGGAGATGATAGATCTGGAGGTACTGTAATTTGGTTTCTTGGCTACTGTGGCGTAGTTAAGGTATGCGCTTGATCCTTTAGTTTGAATGGTGTGTTACAGTAGGCGTTTCTGCTGATTGTTTAAATTAATCTTAAATAAATTGTGGAACTCACATATCAGTCGAAGATATTGCTTTATCATATGAGATGAATCCGAAGGGTAAAACCACCTAGTGGTCTTCTTTCTACGAACGCGCGTGTCTGGGATCTAATATACAATCACACTTATCTAGTCGGGTTTTCCCGGGTCTTGTAAGTCGACGCTAGGTGTGTTACCAGTGCGCGTATGTGTACAGTGGTTAGTCGGAAAGTACAGCTGTTTCTCTTTAGTCAGGCCCCTCGTTGGTGTCAAACCTATAGTGGAATATAGTGAGGGATGCCGTAGATCTTATGCGTAGCGATTAGTGTTGCCAGATCGAATTGTGGTCTCTCCATTTGGAAATACTATAGGATAGTGAATTGCACTCCTAACTCGTTGATATTCCGACCCGGTGATTTTGAGCGTTGCGAAGGATTCAAGGGGAGAAAGATTCGGTAGGGGTTGATTGTACCTCGTGCCTTATTAAAATAATGAATCAAACAGGATTAAGTTCAATTGTTTTTTCCATTGTGATTGGCTAGTTCGGTGATTGTAATATTATGACGTTTACGAGAACTCGGATCGAACTGCGTACCATAGCTTAGAACCCATTGGTTTCATAGGAATATGAATCACAAAGTCGCTAGGAGGATTCAAAGAATGATTGGTGCGGTGATCAGTTGATGAAGTTGACATGGGTAAGAGGAACGTGTTTCTGCTTTCTATCACCAGGCACAATAGTGCTATCGGTGTGCCTAATATTCAGAGAGAATCGGTTGTGTCAATAATTTCAGGAAGCCCTTTTCCCCAAAACACCAATAATTGTGCACCCATTTGAATCAGATTTCTAATAGGCTAATTGATTTTGCTCAAATGCATACAATTCGACCAGAAGCATTGTTGTTACAGAGATTGTACAAGTCAAGCTAGAAACGTAATAGTCCCGGTGATTTTGGGTGGTGTGAGGAGAGGTTGAGTAATTCATGGGGCAACAATTGTGTGACGATCAGTCAGAGAGAAAAGAATATATATTCCGAAAAATTTCATGATTTTCAAAGATCAACACTGCTGTGTGCAGAATGGAGAGAGTCATCACTCAGTCCTCAGAAGTAGAGTCGATAAAGGAAGAGGGAAGAATGCGCCAAATTCGATTATCTCTTCCGGAAGAGTGGGCGCGCAATGGGAAAAACGTTTTAGGGCTTTGGGCAAATAGTTCCTCATGTATGTGATTTTGGGCTCTTCCATGTTTAATGAGAGAGTTTTCGACCGTTCGCAATTAGAGATCCATTGGGGGCAGAGAAGAACGAAGAATTATAGTGGAAAAGCGAATCATGAAATCACCGAAAAATTTACATTGATTGAGTGAGTGCGATGGACCGATCTTGTGAAGTGTACTTGGTGCAAAAAGAAGAACTCGTACTGTGAGAACAAAAACTCTAGCTTTTTGGTGTGTGCCTCAAATCGAAGAATTACATTCGCATTAGGTTGTTATTATAAACGCAAGTCTCAATGTCCTACACTAGGAATAAAACGTTCCGTTCCGCGACAGAGATGAGTGCTCCGCGAGCGCGCACATGCACTTTCAATATGTTTTCTACTAGTTAATATTATTTATTTATTATTTTAAAGTTGATAACATGGCATAGAATCATCAGGAGAAATTAATAAAACAATGTGCGAAGAGTGAAATGCAATTTTGCGCGCCGCCGCGTATTTTTCACTGCCGCACGGCGCTCGTCACAGTGCTGTATTATGCCCGGAACGTTTTGTTTATGTAATACAAAAAGAAGAACTCGTACCTTTTTGTGATAAAATTAGAGATGCACTACAACCAGTCAAACGGGTGTTATCGAGTCCAAGTAGGGAAATGAAGATCGAATTTATCAATTCTGTCTTCTCAGTTGTCTCAAAAACACCATTAATTGGCACCCATAGCAGTTGCATTTCTAATATGCTAATTGCTGTGACCAGGCGCATTAGCGTTGCACAGATAATACAAGATGCTCATGATTCAAATTTTCCAATCAGTTCCTCTTTCATTATGAATCAATAATCCGTATTCCATTTCAGTCTTGCGACGCTGGTTTACTAGGCGTAAAGCACGTGGGGCTGCTTTAAAACGGCAAAACGCCTTGGTTTCATAGGAATACTAATCACAAAGTCGCCAGGAGGATCCAAAGAATGATTGGTGCAGTGTTCAGTTGACGAAGTTGACATGGGTGAGAGTAACGGGTTTCTGCTTTCTAGCACCAGGCATATTAGTGTTACCGGTATGCCTAATATTCAGAGAGAATAGGTTGTGTCTATAATTTCATGTCGCCTTGTTCCCAAAACGCCCATAATTCTGCACCCATTTGAGTCGAGATTATAATATATGTATTAAATATATGTACATTGATTATATATATATATATATATATATATATATATATATATATATGTTAATTGTTGCAAGCAAGCTCACTGTAGTTGCAGAGTTGGTACAAGATAATTTGGAAACGATTTTGTTTATGGATTTTTCTCAAATGCCAAAAATTCGACCAGAAACCTTGTTGTTACAGAGATTGTACAAGTCAAGCTAGAAACATATTAGTCCCGGTGATTTTGAGTGGTGTGAGGCGGGTTGAGAAATTCATAAGGCATCAATTGTGTGACGATCATTGCAAGAGAAAAAAATTATTTATTCTGAAAATGTTTATGATTTGCACAGATCAACACTGCTGTTACAGCGATCATAGAAAACTAACATAAAAATATTTTTTCTGATTCCATTGTTTCTTTTCAATGAAAAATCAATAATCCGTGCCATTGTAAATTCGTGGCGTTGGTTTCTTGGGCGCCGATGGCAAACCCGCGCGGGACTGCTCAAAAAACCTCGATAGGGCTGATTAACGCACAGGTAAACGATGAGAGATTACGGTACCCTCTCCTCTATTACGGTAGCTTCCTTCTGTAGATAGAAGTTGAGTACGGTAGGAACGCTCGGTAATCATATATTCCATGCATTCTCTGGTTCCACCTGTTTTAACTTGTATTTGCGGGTCGAATAGTGCTCTCTCCATTCTGCACACTCTCGAATGTCAGGCACGAGAAAGTGTGCAGAATAGAGAGAGGACAGTTATTTTTTCCGGTAACAATAGTTCGATCCATCATTTACCAGTTAGACACAAGTCTTGGCCTTCCTGGTTTGATTATTTTCTACTGGAGCTTTGCAGAATTCTCTCAGATAAAAATCCTTCTCTAGATGGTACTTTCCTGCTGCACAACCACTTCTTGTAATGGTTGAAAACTAGTGATTGATTAATCTGGTACACCGGGTTCTCACAATAATTATGATAAATAAACTATGATATTCTTTCCTTACAGTGATCTACACGATGATCTCATTCCCTTTCCTCTTCGCTGTCATGTTCGGTGACATGGTTCACGGCACCATCATGATGCTCGCCGCTCTCTTCCTCATCCTCAGAGAGAAGCAGTTGGAGGCAGCCCAGATCAAGGACGAGGTATGACGGCGTGACTGTGTCACGGTGACCGCGTGATCGATCTCAAATTGATGGCTTACGACTAGCACAATTTTGCAATTTCAAATGGTTAGTTGCCTTAGCACTTTGCGGTTTCGGAATGCCCATGTAGTTTGAGATTTCACAAGTAATTGATTCGTTCTTGGGATTTGGTTTTAATATTCAATACTAAATAAAAATGGTACCCTTTCGTAGATTCGGGGCTACTGTAACCTTGATCACGATATCTCTGTATTACTGTATTATGGTATCACGGTATCCCTTCCTTGTTACAATCCGATATGCATTTAAAGATATGCTTTTTAAAGATCACGAAATGAATACATTCCTAATTTTTGTGGTTATTGAATGATGACGTAATCCTTCATTCCAATTCACAGGACGGCAAGGTATTCGGCTACGAGTATCCTGGATCGAACTGCGCACCCTCGCTTCTCATTGGATTGATCAATGTGGTCATGATGACGGTGAGAAGATTTTGATGATTTGAAAGGAAGATGAATGAAATGATGCCATCAGACGATGAATGGGAGGAATCACGATAGAGAGAGATAATGTTTTTTTTTATGAGAGAAGGGGAAGAAAAGCATCCCATTGGAGGGGAAGGAAACCGAATGAATATGATATTATGGTGGATCATAAAGTAGCCGGGACTGGAAAGTCTTCAGCCGTGCAAGAGTGAATGCAGAGGAGAATTGTTTTTTGAATCATCTTTTTGTAAACCAAAAGAATTTCGATCATTGAGCGTAGAACGGAAGTAATGAATATAATATAAAAGCTAATCTTGAAATCATAGGGATATCATGTTTGAAAGAATCCCGATTTCATCTTTTTATCGTTTCCATGCATGTCTGGGCGTTGAAATGTATTACGTCGATAAAAGCAATTCTGGAGGGAAAATAAAATACATCTTTGTTATAGGAGAGCGAACTCTATGATCACCAGGAATCTGAGACATTGATTGCTTGCGGTAAACAGTAATTGTAAAGTAGTGATGCCCGATCGAATAGCAATACTCTCCATTCTGCACACTCTTGGCCCTCTTTAACCGTCGAGAGAGTGTGCAAAATGGAGAGCAACATTGTCCCTCTATCGTAAAGATTAAATGAAGGAGACGAAAGAGGGTTTCAGCTTTCAAGCACCAGGCGCTCTAGTGTTATCGGACTGCTTAATATTCATTGAGAATCGGACGTGCCAATATTTCGGTGTTACTCAATTTCCCAAAATACCACTAAGTGGCTGATTGTTGCAACCAGGCTCATTGTAGTTGCGGAGTTGGTACGAAATAGAATAGATACGATTTCGACTATTACTTCATGAGTTTTGATCAAATGCCACCAATTCGACCACCAGAAAATCTGTAGTGTCAGAGATTGCACAGGTCAAGATAGAAACATAATAGTCCCGGTGATTTTGGGTTTAGTGAGGCATGTAAGAGGCTGAGTAATTCATGCGCATCAATGGATGTGTGTCAATCCCAAAATGTTATAATCCTAATATGTTCATGATTTTCAGAGATCACGAATTTAATCCATTCCAAATATTTGTGGTTTCTCAATGATTGCATAACTCTTCATTCATTCCAATTTCCAAGTCGGCATGTTATTCGAGTGCGAGTAGCTATCCGGGATATATGTACAAGAAAGAAAAGAATGGGCGTGATTTATTGGAGCTGGCTGGGGAGAGAGGTGCATGATAGAATTGTCAATCATTAAGACGACGACTCTGTTATTTTCGACCATTTTCGACCACCTCCCGGACACGTGCCCCCCGGAATGAAACCAACAGGCCCATACTCGAGTATGTTGGGTACATTAATTCCATATTTTACAAAACTCAATTTATTTCGCGATGCTGGCAGTTGCTCTGAAGTTGCTCTACTGAGGGGTCCGAACATGAATTTGTTCACAAATGCTTAATTTTCGCGCAAACCAGTATGATTTCAACATCAACCAACGTTTTTGAAACAATAGAGTCGATTGACGTTGAAAACACCGCATTTCGAAAGCATCTGGAAAAAAATATTTTGGAGATAGAAAAACGATCTACAATTTTTGCTGTAGATAGAAAAAAACGATCTACAAAATGTTCACTTTTTCAAAGTTGTAAAACTCAAGTTTGCAGGGCTTATTCTTAACAATAAATAGCTAATTATTTTTACTCTATTGAACAGAGGTACATTCGCATCATTCCAATAGGTTTGCAAGTATTTCCTTACAAACTTGAAAACTTTTTTTGCAATTAATTTCTCACTCGCTATGCGTAACGTCAATGCGCTTGAGATCGGTAGCAAATTTTTTTTAGCAATTCTTCAACGACAATATACCTTGCAAACTTGAGTTTTGCAACTTTGAAAAAATGGAAATTTTGTAGATCGTTTTTCTATCTCCAAAATATTTTTTTCAGATACGTTCGAAATGCGGTGTTTTCAACGTCAATCGACTCTATTGTTTCAAAAACGTTGGTTGATGTTTAAATCATACTGGTTTGCGCGAAAATTAAGCATTTGCGAACAAATTCATGTTCGGACCCCTCAGTCGAGCAACTTCATTTGAACATATTTCAATTTTCGACGTCTATGATCAGTCCATCTTTGTATTATTTCGATGCATGCCCATGAGGTTTACAATATGCTCATGGTGAGCGCGTGCTGTTTTTAAATACAGTTAATTTTGATCGACAAAAACTAAAAATAAATTCAAAATATTGATTTTAGCACTATGCAAAATCCAATCATAACACTAGATTTAGTGCCTCAGGGCACCACTTGAATAACGCAATTAATATATCTAACAAATCTAATTCGGTTGAGAAGATATGAGTTTTCGAACATTTTACATGTATTTTAACTTTTACGCCAGCGGCCAGCCAGCATCGTGAAATAAATTGAGTTTTGTAAAATATGGAATTAATGTACCCAACATACTCGAGTATGGGCCTGCTGTTTTCATTCTGGGGGGCACGTGACCGGAGGGTGGTCGAAAATAACAGAGTTGAGATCGTATTGTTATTGTGAGACATCAGGGATTAGACGCGCTCCGAACACGTCGATTCAGCCCCGTGCAAAAATTGCATTATGCAGAAAAAGGTTTTGCCAAGTTTTCTGCAGAGGTTCCCTCTAGCGTGAAAGCTGAATGAAGGGGCCGAAAGAGCTCCTTCAAGGCCGCGGCGCTCTCTACACGAGACGGGATCGAAACTGCGAGCGAGAGGGAGACGGGAGGTAGGGAGAGGAGAGAGAGAGGCCTCTTTGTAACCCGTCTCGCGTAGAGAGCGCCTCATTTACAAGGTTTAATTAGTAAACGTCGACATCGACTCCGTGGTGTGGGTTTTTCAAATCGACAGATCCGGCTCTCCCTCTAATGTTGCTCTTGAACCGACGTGCGAACAGTCACACTGGTGCTATAGGAGTATGATAAAGATAAGGAGGACCGAAACTGTTAGTTCGTAGCTGTATCTTGAGGAAAATATCAATAATCTACATCCATGCCGCATTTCTTATATTACCGATTGATCCAACCAGGCGCATTGTTGTTACAGCGATTGTACGAGCCAAGCTAAAAACGACGATGGTTTGATGGCGTCCAAGGCTTAGGGTGAGTACGTTGTCTATCCGAGTATCTTTCCATTCTGCACATTTTATAATTGTTTAGACAGAATAGCAAATATCGATTTATTTTCAATGTCTGATCGTGGTGCGCCGAGTGGCGTCGTTGGAGAGGATACACATGGCTCGCAAAAGGGAAACGGTGAGTTAGAAAAAAGACGGCACGCTAGGCTTAGGCTGAAGGACGTGCCAATAAATGATTACTGAAAGGACCTCGGGAAAGATTAGATATTGTTGGTGAAGAAGTAATTGAGTTGGTTTGTATTCTGTGAATTTCTTTTTTCAACAATTGCATTGAGAAAGAGGGATGCTGCTTAGGCGTGGATGATAAACGGAAGTCTATGGAGATATCTTCGTTTTCGCATTATTGAACTTTTGTCCATTCTTTGAACGCTATGAGTGTCTAAATTATGATAGAAAACTGGTTGTCATCGAATCCCGGTGGTTCTGAGTTTCTGGAATGGTGTTTGAGGCGAATGAAGCATTTGCAAAGTAATGATACCGGGATTTTCTTTCAGAAGAAAAAAAACAATTGGGAGTGGAAATCGAGATCTTGCAGTTAATCGTGCATCAAATGGCTGTGAATGCGTAGTGATCACGTAACAAGCTCATTCCGAATTATGTGATGTTATGTTTAATTCAATAAAATTTACAGGGCTGTACAGTATTCTGCCACAAGTACCCTGGATCAAATAGCGCTCCCTCGCTTCTCATCGGTCTAATCCATATGTTTATGATGAAGGTGAGATATTAATACGATTCTGGTTATTCCATCGATGCGACCAAGCACATTAGCGCTGCAGAGATGATCAAGGCGCCCATGATTTAAATTTTCCAATGTGAAGCTGGCTGCTCTTGCGAAAATAAATAATTCATTTCAGTCTCACGGCGGTCTTTTCATGAGCGCCGACGGTATTTTCGCGCGGAGCTGCTCTAGTACCCCGGACAGGTATACCGACGAGTAGAGTGGAGAAAGGAAGACTCTTACGCTCTAGCGCGGCGAGAAATGAAAATGAAGGAAGAGCAGAGAGAAAGGTATTAACTCTTCCGAAAGAGTAAAAGTAAATAGTATCTACGAAAAGTGAAGCGCATTTTGTGGCTTTTGATGCCACATACTTTTGCTTTATTTAGTTCGATAGTCCTATGTTTTCTGCAGCTTGCACAAGTTTTTTTCTATTTTCGCCCAAAATCGAAATTTGAAATAAACATTGGCAGTTTTTGAAAGTAGTTCCTATATAGATTTTTTTCTGAATGTTCTGTGATTTTTTTCAGAACTTTCGGGATATGTGAGTTCCGGTCATTCCCTTATGAGTGAACAAGTGGAGCTCCGGATGGAATAGTGCTCTCTCCATTCTGCACACTCTCGCCTGTCACGCTTGAGAAAGTTTGCAGAATAAAGAGAGTGCTATATATTTTTTTGTTCTATTGATGACAGAAAGGAGAGGGTCACGGTAGTCTTGATTGAGTGTTGGATTATTCTAAAATCCACTAGGAATGGGTATACGATACGGAGATAAATTAACTATGATACATAGACACACTTAATGTCGACCAGGATATACCGTGGTACCGATTATCGGATTGATTTCAGGTTTCCGCAGCGAAAAACGTGCTTATGTGGCTGACGAAGGTGCGCAAGATCAAGTCGATCTACCACACCGTCAATCTCTTCAACATCGACGTCACTCAGAAGGTACGGTAGACGATATGGGTCTCAGCACGATTTGTGGGTGTACGGTAGTTATCGATTGATTCTCAGAAGGTATTATAGTCTTGTAGGCCATGACCAGTACATTACTATTTTGAAATCGGTAGCTCGTAAATAACATCTGTGAAGCACCAATTCACTGGGGGCTTTAAAACAAATAAAATGACTCTCGACACGATTATGAGATTTCTGTAGGGTACTGTAATTATCATTTTAATTTCAGTGCCTGATCGTGGGTGCCCAGTGGTGGCGTTGGACAGGATACGGATGGCTCTCAAGAAGAGAACGGTGAGTCAGGGGAGAGGGAGTACGGTATGGGGCCATGTTGAGAGAGAGAACCAAGATGACGATTACTGATGAGGAAAATTCCGAAACGACTAAGCGGTTGGCGGAGATAATGAATTAGTTTCTGCGAAATGGATATGGTTGATGTTTTTACAAAGAAATCAAGGCCGTATTTATGGGCAAGGAGAAAAATGGGAGATGATACAAAAATGGGAGATGATACATTTGTGCAGTTATCTCGTAAGTGAAAAGTCGAACCTGTTTCAAACCTTGGATTCTTACATAACTTTTGATGCTTGCTCTTTCGAATGATATGTCACATGGTGCCGAAATATCAAGTTTGAAAATTCATGAAAAATCGATAAAGTAGGTCAAAACTGAAATTTTTTTCTAGAAAAAGTTTTCATGTTCCGTGATGGTTCGACACTCAAAGTATGAACTTCGGATGTTCATTTTGAAGGAGTTGTGCCACTACTTGCCCCGTTTCCTGCAGAATAACAGAGAACGTGTTTTAAAACGCGTTCTCTGTACTCTGTACACTCTCTGTCGGAGGATGAGAGATTCTTTCCGGTAACAATAGTTTGATCCATCATTTACCAGTTAGACACAAGTCTTGGCCTTTCTGGTTTGATTATTTTCTACTGGAGCTTTGCAGAATTCTCTCAGCTAAAAATCCTTCCCTCGTCAATACTTTCCTGCTTCACAATCACTTCTTGTAATGGTTGACAACTAGCGCTTAATTGATCTGCGATTGGCTTTGCGAAATGATGATAAGTAATATTAATTATGTCTTTGTAGCGATCTACACGATGATCTCATTCCCTTTCCAAATTAAAACGCGGATTGAGTGCAGCGATCAGTTTTGTGATGTGGAGTCGGTGAAGAGGGATGATCTCTATTTTTATTTTTATTTTTGTGGGATAATTTAGGGGTGTGCAACAACCGGTCACACTTGTGCTATAGGTGTAGGATAAAAACACTGAGGCTTAAATCAATCCGTTCGTATCAGCCTCTTATTCTCAAAATGCCAATAATCTGCAGCAATGACTGTCTTATTTCTGATAGGGGTAATTTCTGCAACAAGGCATTCTGTAGTTGCAGAGATAGAACATGGTCAAGGAGGAACGAGTACGATAATTCCGTAGTGGGGTCCCTGCTTTTAAGCTTTTTTATTATTTTAAATATTTTTTTTAAATACCAACAATTCTACTCGGCTCACTATAGTTGAAAAGATGGTAATCGGTGAACGAGAAACGGATATTCTAATACTATCCGCATTCCCATTGCTAGAATTATCTGTGTCCATTTAAATGCGGAATATTGAAGGGAGGATGATACGGAATTTTGAGGGAAGGAATATTATAGTTATGGCATAATATGCAATTTATGATTCAGTAGGGTGAAAGCCAGCAGACGCGTGAAGAGTGAAGATGACCCGGCGATTTCGGGTCGCGCGGGTTTTGTGAAAGAAGAACGATGCGAGATGATGTGATAGAGCGTCCATGTTTTTGCCGTATTAAATACACAACAAACCCGAAAAAATTATGTTCGGTAGATTTAAGGGAGGGATTATGGTATCACTTATTCCTCTCTCCAGATCTTCCAAATGTTCTTCGGTGATCTTCCTCATGAGCACCTTCTCCATCTACACTGGATTCCTCTACAACGACGTCTTCAGGTACGGTAGGAAGAGTACGGTAGCCTGGTTAAAAGGGGCGATCGAGTACTGAATTTATTCGAGGGAATTTGATAGAGTTGCCGGGTCAAAACGGGTCAAAGGGTCAAACTCTTTCCATTTTGCACACTCTCTAGTCCGGTGAGATAGTGTGCAGTATGGAGAGAGAACTATTGGATCCGGCAGCACTAGAATTGATATCTGAAAGTAGGCGAAATTGGGTTGCAAGCAGGGAATATTATGTAGACCTCATCCTTCATTCAGTGTTTCCTTCGAACGTCGTTTTCAATTATTATAAATTAACGAGCATACACTCTTTTATGGAAGGCGGGATAGTAGATGGATTGGAAGTGTAGATTGGAAGATTCGACATTCGAACCTCACACTTGCTTCTTAGCCTTTGCAAAGAATTAGATGATTAAATAGCGAAACTGTATTGCGGTAGTTGATAAGTGATTCGGAGCTACGGGTTTAAGATGTAAAAATGCGAAATACGCTTTCTTTAGTTATTGACCTTTCTGTTGAGAACAAAATTAGGAATTTCACTGGGAAACACGCCTTTAGCATATCTTGATTGAAAAAAAAAAGTTTCCAATTTCACGGTCGTCGATCAGACAATGATGCTCATTTCCGAGAAGTATTATGGGGTGAATACGGTAGAATCAGGGGAGATGAATACGGTAGCTTGCGGGGCTGACGAAGTGGAAGAATGGTGGTTACGATTATATAATAATTTATGATTAGGTTGCATACAAGGCATCAAACCAGATGCGTGACAAGTGCCCCGGTGATTCCGTGACGCGCGAGTTTTGTGAAAGACGAATGACACAAGTGGATGTGATTTTCAGAACATTTCTCGTCAAAAAATACCCAACAAACTCGAAATAGAAGGATGACATAGACTAGGGAATGTGTATTCTTCATAGAATCGATATCTCTCTTTCAGTCGTTACTCTATCCGAATCAGTGATGCCGGATCGAATAGTGCTCTCTCCATTCTGCACACTCTCTGTCGGAGGATGCGAAAGTGTACAGAATAAGCGATAGAGAGAGAGAGAGCTTTTATTCGTTCCGGTAACAATAATCTGATCCCATTTACCAGTAAGACACAAACCTTGGCATTTCTGATTTTTTCTACAATAGCTTCGTAGAATTCTCTCAGCTAAAAATCCTTCTCTAGATGGTACTTTCCTGCTTCATAATCACTTCTTGTAATGGTTGACAAGTAGTGGCTAATTCATCTTGGTTGGCATTGAGAAATCACGAAAAATGTTAATAATTTCGCTTTGCAGCGATCTACACGATGATCTCATTCCCATTCCTTTTCGCCGTCATGTTCGGTGACATGGGTCACGGCACCATCATGATGCTCGCCGCCCTCTTCCTCATCCTCTGAGAGAAGCAGTTTTTAGGCAGCTCGGATAAAGGACGAGGTATGATGGCGTGACTGTGTCACGGTGGTGGCATGACGCTCAATTCAAAATTGATTCTTTCAAAAATATTGGGGTGTCTCATAAGTCTTGATATTTTAGCATTTATATTTTTTTTCTGTGAACTACAGCGCATAATCGTAAACAATTTTTCGTATTTATGGGAAGTACTGCTGAACTAATTAATTCACTATTCGGATGGCAAAACTGTTATCTTCTGGTGATGAAATAGCCTCAAGAAGACGAGGCGCTGATAGGGGGTCGGAAAATGTTTTGGTATGTGTCTGCGTCTCTGACCCGAGTGAACTAACAGACACTTAGTTCACTCGCAGTGAACCATTTTTTTTAAAAAAAGTGTTTTAAAAATTAAAAATACACCAGCGTTTGCGATGGCTATAAGACGACATCCCAAATGCTGGTGTATTTTTTTGTATTTTTAACACTTTAATAAAAAAAAAGGTTCACTGCGAGTGAAATAAGTGTCTGTTTGTTCACTCGGGTCAGAGACGCAGACACAGACCAAAATATTTTCCGACCCCCTATCAGCGCCTCGTCTTCAAGTCCGAGTTTTTCAGACCCACATCCGATATTTTCTAGCTCAGTTGAAAGTTACGATGGGACCCTCAGATTGAAAACAAAGTAGGAGAGGGTGTTGTAGTGCAAGCTAAAAATTGTAAACAGAAAATATCTCAAGTGGTGGAAAACTAGGTTTAAAAAATGGATTTCTGACATGCATTGAGGGTTGCTTTAAAAAAATTTCGTTGTTGAAAATTTCCGCATAATTCAATTAGGCTCAAACAATGATTTTTCTTTGTTTCTTTTGATCCGGCCATATCCATAGTTTTTCTACACAGCGTCGCTAAGTCAATCTGGTTTGGATTCATACAGACGGAGAAAAAAACCAAAGTATCAAGACTTATGGGACACCCCAATAATATAATAAAAAAATAATAATCAAAATAATCTCTTTTACAATCTCAAAGAGACTTGGCAGTTTACGGTTGCGGGATCACCATTTAATTGGAAGATTTTCGAGTAATTTGATAGGTAGATGGAATCTGCGGGGTAAAAATGAACAATATTTCAATGAACATTTAAAAAAAAATTTCGTAGATTCGGAGTTATTGTAATCGAGATTATGAGATTTCTGCGTTACTGTATTCTGGATTACGGTATCCCCCCCCTCCTCATCTCCTCAGATCTTCCAAATGTTCTTCGCCGGTCGCTACGTCATCTTCCTCATGGGCGCCTGCTCCATCTACACTGGATTCCTCTACAACCACGTCTTCAGGTACGATAGGAGGAGTACGGTAGCCTGGTTAAAAGGGGAAATCGAGGATTGAATTTATTCGAAATAAGCTGATAGTCTAGTCGGGTAGAATAGTAGCGCTCTCCGTTCTGCACACTCTCGAGTCCGGTGATATAGTGTGCAGAATGGAGAGAGCTACTATTCGATTCGTCAACACTCGATCCGATATCTGATAGTAGGCGAGATTCTGCTGCAGGCATAAAATAGTATGTGGGCGTCACGCTTCCTTTAGAGTGCACTCGCGTAGTGACATAAAAACAATTGAACACTTTATTGTCGTTATTTTTCGTTCTTTATGTTTATTGCAGGTATTAGCGATATAAATACGGTTTTAGCTCTCTCAATTCTGCACATTCTCTCGTCTGTCTGACAAGCGAGTGAGTGAGCAGAACGGAGAGAACCGAAACCGAAACGATTAGGTAGTACTGGAAGTAGGAGATTTGAAGCTACAGTGGTAGGATAAGAAATTTACTACACATTTTCTTTCGATAGCTTTCTCTTTTCTAACGATCTCAATAAATATATTTTCAACTACTGATCCATGGGTATTCAACTTTTATCGTGATGTAGAAAACGGTCACTTGTTTAGCAAATTCCTCTACATCTTCGGTTTCGCGTGGATCAACTCGTTCACTCCTGGTCGGATGGCCAATTTCACGATGGACCAACAGATGGTGATGCTTATCCCCTGGAAGGATTATGTGGTGAATACGGTAGTTTGAGGGGAGGAAGATACGGTAGAAAGTGAAGGAAGGAATAATGTAGTTAATGAAGGAAGAGGGTGATTTATGAATCGGTTTGATAGAAGATAGAAAGTTAGGCGCGTTATGTGTAGGGAGGGCATCGTGTGTTCCAAGACGAATTTTCTTACAGAAATGCTCTTCAAAGCTTTCGCGAGTATCGAGAACTGATTTTTCAATGTCTTGTCTTTGAAAATTAATTCCGACTTTAATTGCATTAAATTAGCTATTTATTTTGTGAATTGAGGTGCTTCGTAGATCCGTTTACTCTATAGTACACATACTTTAATCAAATATTTCTAAGAAACGCTTAAATCTTCCAGTGAATGGTGCACTATTTTGAGCAACTTCCTTGACCTACAAGTTCCATAAATGCTCGTTACACCGAATAGCCTTATCATGGAAAATTCGTTAGGTCATAGATCAATGTACGATCACAAGCATATGCCTCAACTGTCAGTCGGAACTATAGATTTGCAGCTTTAAAGCTCCAAAAACACGCATTTTCGCTATTTTCTGCAGTTTCTTCTCTATAGCGTCGTTGTCTGTTCGTTGCACTTAATAAGCCTTTCACATCTTGTTCTGTGGATGCTGGAGACTCTTTTAGTAGTAAAGTTGATTAGCTACTTTTAGTCGGAAGTATCTTTTAGCGGCCTCGAAGACAGCACATCTTTTTTTTCGAATATCACTGAATTTTCGTTCGAATATGAATGTTTGCTCACAAATTTGCCTGTGTTCTACTAATATTCATAAGTTCTCAAACTTGCATACTTAAAAATAAATAAAACCAATGCTTAAATATGTTTTAAAAATAATTATACATTTAGAGAAAGAATAGTGGGTTCTAGCGTGCAAAACGCGATACCAGTTTCTGTGTTTTCGGGAATGACAGAATCCCAGACCACACCACGCAGCGGATCGACAACTGAAACTGAAATCAAATTTTTCATTCTCGTTGTATTGCTTGTACTTTTGATAAAATGTTTATTTTTTTTATTCAATCACTTGTTAAATCGCGTATCTACCCCCTAAGTATGGTTCAATTAAGTGGCATCGTAGAATTCGTTGATTTTAGCTCTCTTTAAAAAGTGACACGTGATCAAACATTTGATTGATCGAGTATCTCTACCAATGGTCGTTACACCTTACTAAACCACATTGATTTTGTCGCCAATGATCTTAGCTCCACGCGAAGTGCTTGGAATAGCCTTGATTGTCAGTCGGAAATATCGTAATTATCGGTTGAATCGCTTGAACTCAACGAAATCGCGCATTTTGCCGGATTTCTCTTTGCCATTGGTTTTGTTGGTCATTACACCTTACCAAACCACTCGGATAATTTAGAAAATGTCCTTAGCTACACGCTGCATACCTGGAATAGTCCTGGATATCAGTCGGAAATAATGAAATCCTCGTTTGAATGGTCTCAACTCACTCACTGCCATTACTCTCGATTCAATCACTGCCATCACTCTCAATCTTTCTCAATATTACCTCAAACTGCCAATAATCTGCAGCAATGCCTTTCATATCCCTGCTAGGGCTAATTGCTGCGACCCGGCGCTCTGTTGTTACAGAGATGGTACTAGATCAAGGAGGAATCATTTTGATAATCTGCGATGGTTAGGCATCAAATAGCAATAATTCGACCAGGAACTCTGTAGTTGCAGAGTTGGCACAAGACCAATGACAAACATAGTTGGTAATACGATTCCAATTGTTTGTTTTAAATCAATATACCGTGCCCAATGCAGAATCGCAAAGCTCGTTTCTTGAGCGCCGACGGCAAACCCGCGTGAGGCTGCTCAAGCAATCTCTGGTACCCCGTACTATTCTCACAGTATCAACCTGAGCAATGTTGATTAAGAACTTTCAGGTTTCACACGCCCTTAGTTGTCGATCCCTCCCCCTCCCCCTCCGCGTTTTCAAGTTTAGCACCGTTCTCTAATCTGATAGTTCTTTTAATTCTTTCGACCTTCCCTGGCAGTGCGGAAGAATCAGCGGGTGTGCCAGATTACTTTCGCCAGGTCGTTATTAGTGTTGCAGGATCGAATAGTGCTCTCTCCATTCTGCACACTATCTGTGGGAGGGATGAGAAAGTGTACAGAATTGTGGGAGAGGGCTGTTATTCGTTCCGGTTACACTAGTTTGATCCAGCATTTTCCAGTTAAACTTAAGTCTGGACCTTTCTGATTTGTTTTTTACTCGAGCTTCGTAGAATTTTCTCAGCTAAAAATCCTTCTCTATATGGTGCTTTCCTGCTTCACGACCACCTCTTCTTAGGGTTGACAACTAGCGATAGATTGTTCTCGTCTTAGCATTGAGAAATCACGATAAATGTTAATAATTTCGCTTTGCAGCGATCTACACGATGATCTCATTCCCATTCCTTTTCGCCGTCATGTTCGGTGACATGGGTCACGGCACCATCATGATGCTCACCGCCCTCTTCCTTATCATGAGAGAGAAGCAGTTGGAGGCAGCCCGGATCAAGGACTAGGTATGACGGTGTGCCTGTGTCACGGTGACCGCGTGACGCTTGATCGAAAACTTACCTTTTAGAAATAGTCAATTTTGCAATTTTAAAGTTACGTTGACTAGGCACTTCGCGGTTGCTGAATTACCATGTAGTTTGCCACTTAACTAGTAAATGATTGGATTGGTTTTACTATTTAATTTTTAAAAATAACAATGATTCCTTGCGGGGTTACTGTATCCTAGACTTCTCCGTGTTACTGTATTCTGGATTACGATATCCCCTCTTCTCTTTCCAGATCTTCCAAATGTTCTTCGGCGGTCGCTACCTCATCATCCTCATGGGCGCCTTCTCCATCTACACTGGATTCCTCTACAACGACATATTCAGGTTCGGTAGGAAGAGTACAGTAGCCTGGTTAAAAGGGGCGATCGAGGAATCCATACTATATAATAAACCGCAAACGTCTGTCTGTTGGTTTGTCCGGATTGCGAAATTGGAAACATGTAAACAACGACTCCCCTCCCTCTCCCTCTCTCTTTGCAATTGCGAAATAGGGCGTACCGCGTAGCGGTGAGCCCCGCCAGTGGTATCCCCCGACGTAGTCGGGGGGATACCGCTGGTTATTTATATAAGGGAAACTGATAATGTTGCCGGATCGAATAGTAGCTCTCTATTGTGCACACTCTCTAGACCGGTGAGATAGTGTGCAGTATGGAGAGGGCTACTATTTGATCAGAAAATACTAGAATCGATATCCGAGGGTAGTTGAGATTGCAATGCAGTTATAAAATACATTATCTTCTGACAGGAATGAGAAAAATGTATTGATAGACATGGAGAACAATGGGGTATTATACAAGGGTGAATCATCGAATCGCCAGGAAATTGAAACACGGATTGAGTGCAACGATCACCTTTGTGAAGTGGAGTCGGTGAAAAGGGAGGAAAAGGGATCTCATTTTTATTTTATTTTTGTGGGATAAATTAGGAGTGTGCAACAACCAGTCACACTTGTGCTATAGGTGTAGTATAAAAACACTGAAGATTGAATCAATCCGTTAGTAGTAGTCTTTTGTTTTCAAAATACCTATAATATGTTGCCATGAACGTCTTATTTCTGATAGTGCTAATTACTGCAACCAGGCGCTCTATAGTTTCAGAGATAGCACATGATCAAGGAGGAACGAGTTTGATAATCCCATATTTATGCTAGGGATGGCTTTGTGGGAAGGACAATGGGATCCCAATGGGACAATTTATCATTCTGCATACAGTATCGTGCATAAATCATGACTCACTTGTTCATTCTTTCATAACTTTTGACTCGTATGAGAATTCTTGCTCATACTTGGTCATGACATAGCACACCCACCGAGTGTTAGGGATATGCCATTGGGATATCACAGAACGCCCTGGTTGTTGCGTAGTGATGTCGCAATCAAGCAATACTTTTTCAAACAATCAAAATTCTTACATGGATTTTTCCTCAACCTTCCTACTCGGTGTGATAATAGAAGACATCGATACCTTTTCGATGAAAATATGTACTCATGTGAGGATGACGTACAGTGGCTTTACACTGTCTCAAAGTAGGGTCCCGAAAAAATGGATTTTCGTTCATAGACATGCTAGAGACTCGTTCGAAAGCTCAAAATGATCCTTACCGCGATTGCTGATGTTCCCAAAGTTTAGTAACAATAGCTCTAAATTTGACCTCAGGGCACGAAAAAAAATTTTTTTAAAACTTTTTCACATAACAGTGTTTTGGATGTTTACAGTTCTGAGGGTGATTTTCGTTCAGAGGTCATTCCAAGATACGATGGTAGCAAATCCATGGAATATACGATTCCCAACTTTTTAGAGCATTTGGATAACTTTCCCGCCCGCGGCAACCGAAAATCCGAGGTCAATCGATTTTCAACCAAAAAAATGACCATGATACCCCCATCATTAGTCGAATTTTTTTGTCGCTCAGAACTTCCTGACTAATTTTTTTCTGGTATATCTTTGTGTGCTGAATCCGAATTTCGATATGAGAGGCCATTATATCAATGATGAAAAAAGTTAAAATTCGTTATGTCGAAAAATAGCCGATTTTGAAAATCGATTGACCTAGGATTTTCGGTTGCCGCGGGCGGGAATGTTATCCAAATGCTCTAAAAAGGTGGGAATCGTATATTCCATGGATTTTCTACGATTGTGTCTTGGCATGACCTTTGAACGAAAATCACCCTCAGAACTGTAAACATCCAAATTAGTGTTATGTGAAAGAGTGAAAAATTCGTTTTTTTCGTGCCCTTAGGTCCTATTAAGAGCTATTGTTACTAAACTTTGGGGATCATCAGGAATCGCGGTAAGGATCATTTTGAGCTTTTGAACGAGTCTCTAGCATGTCTATGAACGAAAATCCATTTTTTCGGGGCCCTACTTTGAGGCAGTGAAAAGCCACTGTACGTCATCCTCCCATGAGTACATATTTTCACCGAAAAGGTATCGATGCCTTCTATTATCACACCAAGTAGGAAGGTTGAAGAATGTGCAAGAAATCTCATATGAGTGTATGAGCAAGAAATCTCATACGAGTCAAAAGTTATGAAAGAATGGAAAAGGTGAGCCATGACTTATGCACGATACTGTAGTTCCCAGGAACCCTTGTGTGCGAGATGGGATTCCCACTCCACTCCAGTAATCCCAGTCCCCTCTCATTCACTCTCATTCTGAATGACTCGCGCGGTTTACGCTCATCGAATGCGAGAGTGAACGATTGGGAAAAAATGAGTGAGAGAGTGAAATCGAGTGAAAGAATCCCAAACGAAAGAAAGAATCCTGTCAAACTTGGGAATCCCAACTTCCCAACGATCGCCCCACTCATTTGTCATCGTGGGCCAGGAATGAGTGGGAATCATTCCGAGCTTTCGCGGGAAATGAATCTGTCATTTTTCCCACGAAGCCATCCCTAATTTAACGGTTTTAACGGTATCCATCCGTTAAACTTACTTTTAACGGATTCCGTTAAATTTCATCCTTTAAATCTGGTAAAAAAATGTTAGCTACGAAATGAAATGAACCGGAAACGGTATATTTTGATCGCATTTTTGAGTTTCAAACAAATTTGACTGAAAGTTTGAAAGATTTAGGTGTGGAAAAATTATGTTGTTCCGTCCGAAAACATCATCTTAGAAGTAGAATTCATTTACCCACGAACCCACAAAAGTGCAGCGAAAGAACGTCCATTTTCAAGCAATTTACTAACACCGAAAAGTTCCAATGCGCTCATATACAAAAAAAAAAATTTGGGACATGCAGATTAGATCTCACAAAAATCACTCATCTCAATTTCTCGACTACAAGAAGGTTTTTTTTAAAAAAAAAACCATTCTATCATCTCTAACAAGTTGTGGACTTACCACAAATGAAATGCGCGTCGTGCAAACTCCCATATCGTAACTGGGGTCTTCTAGACCCGGTGATTTCGTACAGAGCTTTGGATTTGAAAGGAGAACCATGCATTAAAAAGGAATGACGTTGAGGGCTCATATTCAGATAGTAATTGAGAGTAGAATTTGGAAACTGATGTTTAACGTGCATCTTATTGATGTGATTGGGTAGTGATGACATAAAAAGTCCATTCCAAATTCTGTGATTTTATATCTATGACGTATCTAATAGTGTTGGCTATACGATAACGATATAGCGCATGCGCTATATCTTAGTGCAGTCGCTACGTTTCTCGCATGCAAACGCCTATACCGTATCGCTCCCCCTCCATGCCAAACCGTCTAGCGCGCGTCCTCTCCTAATGAAAAATTGATCACGGCGAGGAAGCGACTGCATTATTTTGTAGCGCAGTCGCTACCTCTCCTCTCCTCTCGGCCAACGGTAGCGAGAGCGTTAAGACCGAATTGCCAACCCTAGTATCTAATCCATTCCAAATTTCTAGAGCGGTACAGTATTCGCCTACGAATTCCTTTGATCGAACTGCATGCCCTCGAATCTTATCGGACAGACCAATATCCGTATTAAATATGAAGGTGAGAGATAGTGAATTAGAGATTATGCCATGGAAGCGTGGCTGTTATTGGATGGAGGTGAGAAATAAGCGAGGTCGTGGGAGCGTGAAACATCACGGACGGGACAGAGGCGATTCTGTTTGATTTGCGCGCGCTAGCAACGATACACGCAACGCTACACGGCAACCGGGCCTCCGACATCAGGCATTTTGAACCGCGCGATCGTGATTATCAGGCATTTTGCACCGCGCGATCGTGATTCAGGCAACGGTGCTTGTCTAATTTTGTAGTTTATAGCTCTGAACGTTTTATTTCTTCCTATGTCTGCGCTCCGGTTGCCGTGACGCTAAGCAAATTCCCTGAATCAAGGCAACGGAGTACTTATTTTTGCTGCGCGCCAGCCGCTATAGTCAGCAAGTTGAGTATCTTTCACAGGCGTACTTGAAAATAGTTTTCCGACATCCATTTTGCCTGCTCGCCCCCTAAAATTCCAATATTTCCGTAATAATGTGTGATTATAATCGCTCCAATAATAGTGGGTATTGGAAATTGCAAGAAATAAAATGAAAAATGAAAGCAAGCTTCGAAATATTCAGACTTTCTGTATTTAGTGGACTTTCGTGGTGTTGCGTGTGAGTTGGATCCCTCGACGGTTTTTCGCTTGAACATCTTTTCGCGATTCGTCCTTTTACACTGACTGACCCGTCCGTGAAAGTCACTAGGAAATTGAAACTTCGATTAAGAGTGCTGTGCAGATTTGTTAAGTGGAGTCGGTGTAGAGAGAGGAGACCAGTGAATCGTATTGCTATTGTGAATATCTGTTAGAAAAAATAGGTAGTAAGTGCGCCCCAACCAGTGGAACTCGTTTTATAGGTGTACGAGAGGACAATGAGGATTGAATCTGTCACTGCGAAGTAGTCTTTCTTCTCAAACTTCCATTATAGGGGTGTCCCACAAGTCTTGAGAATTGCTCCGTAAATCATTGTTGCGCAATCGAATGCCCCGATTTCGAAATGCAAATTGTAAACAAACTATTGCATCATGCTGACGTCGAAGGGGTATTGGCATTGCATCAGTTTAGAATTTGCCACAGTCATTCTAGTGATGGAGACTTATCACGATAAACGTGCTGTCTTACTTCATTCCTTTTATCCAAAGAAGCTCATGCGGACCTGGTGCTTACGGATGGAGAGGATGCCCCTTCCCTTGCTACATGCCATCGTTGGTACACCCGCTTCAAGAAAGGAGATTATAACCTCGATGACCAACCCCGATCCGGTCGCCCAATTTCTCGCAAACCCACTCGAGTTCTCACTGCGCTGAAGAAGGATCCGAAGAAGAGTGTGCGCATGTTGGCGGCAGAGACTAGCACTCCCAAGATCACCGTGTGTCGGACCCTCCATCGGGCGGGAAAGACAGCGAAGCTCTCCCAAGTCATTCCCCATCACCTCTCCCAGGCACAACTCAAAAAGCGAGTTGAGGTGTGTCGGGAATTGTTCTCTCGTAAATCGAATCTGCGATGGGTAAATTCCATCATCGCAGCAGTAGAGAAGTGGATCACCTATGATATTCCGGAGAGGAGACTGCAGTGGTGCGACGTGGATGAAAAGCCCGAGCCCACCCCGAAGAAGGAACAGCACAAAAAGAAGGAAATGCTGTTTTTCTTCTTCTCCTCCCTCGGTCCCATCTATTGGGTGATTCTCGCCCCTAACACCTCGGTCACGGCCGACCTCTACACTCAACAACTGGAAGAGGTCGCCATCAGGGTCCCTCCCGAACTCAAGAGCGAGGGGAAACTCCTGTTGTTGATGGATAATGCCCGGCCCCATCTCGCGAAAATCACCAAGACCAAACTGGACGAGCTTAATATGGAATGGCTTCCCCATCCACCATATTCCCCTGACATTAGCCCTTGCGACTACCATTGTTTCCGCTCACTGTCTGACTTCTGCAGGGGAAGGAAGTTCAAGGACCGAGACTTACTCGTTCGGGCATTCACCGAAATGATCATCTCTAAGCCTCCCGAGTTTTGGAAGAGAGGTGTTAACACCCTGCCCGAAAGATGGAGACAGGTCGAGGGTTCGAAGGGGGCATACATTGATTATTGATTATTGTAAACTGTATAAGAAATTTTAAAAAACAAAAAAATTTTTAAAAAATTATCAAGACTTCTGGGACACCCCTATAATTGGCGACGGCATTTATAATTTTGCTAATTGCTGCAACCAGGCACTTGGTAGTTTCAGAGATGGTACAAGGCGAATGAGAATCGAGGTTTTCCAATGTCTTGCCTCTATCCTCGTAAAAAAATTCTCGTATTATTTTTTTGCTATATGTAGATATGTTTTGCGTCGTTGGGCGGCGTATCCAATATCAGGGCCCATCGAAAAATACTCAACAATTAGTGCAACCAGCCATTTTGAAAAAAAACATAATTATTGTAATTTTTTAGTCCGGACACTTCCACGTTCCCTCGCAAGTGTCGGAGGTGCGAAGATGCGGCGAGATGGAGCGGAAGGTTCGTGAATTTTTTATTTATTCTGATGGAGCTGGGTGAACGATGCTTCACCAGGTGCTTAAGAGAGAAGGGATTTCATCTGCTCAATGAATAATCCTTGCGTTCATCAAAATAACATTTTATGAAATCAATGATCCCGGTTTCGCGTATCTTGTAGTTATAAGTATATTGGATAAAGGTAGAGTGGTCGCGACGCTGGTTTCTTGGGCGCCGACGGACTACACTCGTGGGGCTGCTAAAGATGCTAAAGATACAATGAGAGATTACGGTAGCCTCTCCCCTTACGGATGCTTCATTTTGTAAATTGAAGAAGAGTACGGTTGGAACGCTCGGTAGTCATATATTGCATGCATTTTCTCGTTCCACCTGTTCGAACCAGTGATGCCGGATCGAATCTCCATTCCATTCTCCATTCTCTGTCCATTCTGCACACTCTTTGCCGGAACGTGAGAAAGTGTGCAGAATGGATGAGAGAGGGCTGTTATTCGTTCCGGTAACAATAGTGTGATCCTTCATTTATCAGTTAGACACAAGTATGGGCTTTTCTGATTTTTTCCTACTATATCTTCGTAGAATTTTCTCAGATAACAAGCCTTCTCTAGATGGTACTTTCCTGCTTCACAACCACTTCTTGTTATGGTTGACAGCTAGCGGTCATTAAATTTACGATAAATATCTATACATCTATATAAAGCGCAAACGTGTGTCTGTCTGGTTTGGACGTCCTGCCAACGCTTGGTATGGGCATCCTGCCAACACATAATCTAATCTTAGGCGAACTACGCTTATGTGAGGTGCGAAGCGCCGAACACCGGCAGTCACAGAAGAAAAGGTACCGTCAAACATACGGTCTAATAACTACTACCATGTGCTTTTCTGATGAAAAAATGATTTACCATGTAATATTCGACGGAAAAAATTGTCAAATGTCTCCTACCATGTTATTTTTGTTAGTATTTTCGTGAAATCATGTACTTTTTCGTGCTTTGGGATATGTATTTTAACTGTGCCGGCAGTAGTTTTCCCACCGACGTAGTCGGGGGAAAACCGCTGGTTCAATAATATTTCCGCTTTGCAGCGATCTACACGATGATCTCATTCCCATTCCTCTTCTCCGTCATGTTCGGTGACATGGGTCACGGCACCATCATGATGCTCGCCGCCCTCTTCCTCATCCTCAGAGAGAAGCAGTTGGAGGCAGCCCGGATTAAGGGTTAGGTATGACGGCGTGACCGTGTCACGGTGACCACGTGACGCTTGAACACAAACTGATGGTTTACGATTAGCATGATCTTCCAATTCCAAATGAGTAGTTGGCTTGGCACTTTGCGGTTGCAGGGTGGTCATGTAATTTGGGGAAGCATGAATTATTTATAGTAGTGGGGGAATCGTATTTTGTATTCAATAATATTAATGAACAATTGTACTCATTCATAGATTCAGGGCTACTGTTGATAGTATCTCTGTGTTACTGTATTCTCGATTACAGTATTCCTCCCCTCCTCAGATCTTCCAAATGTTTTTCGGCTGTCGCTACGTCATCTTCCTCATGGGCGCCTTCTCCATCTACACTGGATTCCTCTACAACGACGTCTTCAGGTACGGTAGGGGGAGTACGGTAGCCTGGTTTGAAGGGGCGGATGAGGAATGATTTTATTCGAGAGAATCTGATAGTGTAATCGGGTAGAATAGTAGCGCTCTCCATTCTGCACACTCTCAAGACCGGTGAAATAGTGTGCAGAACGGAGAGAGCTACTATTCGACAATAAAACCGATATCTGAATATTTATGATTAAAATAAAATAATTGTATTGCGGAGTACAGGGTGGGTGGTTCGATGCTGCGGTGATAGAATATGATCAAATACAATACAGCACGCTTTTAATTAATTCGTTTGAGAAATCATATTTGTAAAAACAATTTTATCGAGGAGTACAGTATCGGACATGTCACCGTCCAAAATTTCAAAGTGTTGTAACTTTTGAACCAGATAAGCAATCGGTTTGATGTTTTGGCAGGACACATTAGACCTATTGATGCATTGCCACCGATAGTGACGTCATGCTACGATTTCGCAATATTGCATAGTGATGATGCAATCATATATATGTTCTTCACTTGTGATTTTAAGGTCATTGGGATTTTTTTAAAGTCTTCTCTCTTTTTGTGATGATAGAAGGCCTCAGCATCTACTGATTAAAAAATAGTACTCATGGGGCGTTGTCGTACAGAAGCAGAACACAGGTTCAAAATAGGGTCCCGAAAAAAATAATTTCCTTCATTGACATGCTAGAGACTCGTTCAAAGGCTCAAAATGACCCTTACAATAATTCCTGATTACCCACAAAGTTCGATATTGATATCTCTTAATTTGACCTCAGGGCACGAATTTTTCACTTTTTCAAATAATTGTTTTCTTCCTATTTTGGATGATAATAGTTCCAAGGCCGATTTTTGTTCAAATGTATTTTCTAGACAGGGTAGTTGCAAATCCATGGAATATACGATTCCCAACTTTTTAGAGCATTTGGATAACTTTCCCGCCCGCGGCAACCGAAAATCAGAGGTCAATCGATTTCAACCCAAAAAATGACCATGATACCCCCATCATTAGTCGAAAAAAGTTTCTCTCAAAACTTCCTGACTAAATTTTTTTCTGGGATATTTTTGTGTGCTGAGTACGAATTTCGGTATAAGAGTCCATGATATCATTAATGAAAAAAGTTAAAATTTATTATGTCGAAACATAGCCGATTTTTAAAATCTTTTGACCTCTGATTTTCGGTTGCCGCGTTTGAGAAAGTTGCTCTAAAAAGTTGGGAATCGTATATTCCATGGATTTGCAACTACCCTGTCTAGAAAATACATTTGAACAAAAATCGGCCTTGGAACTATGATCATCCAAAATAGGAAGTAAACAATTATTTGAAAAAGTGAAAAATTCGTGCCCTGATGTCAAATTAAGAGATATCAATATCGAACTTTGTGGGTAATCAGGAATTATTGTAAGGGTCATTTTGAGCCTTTGAACGAGTCTCTAGCACGTTAATGAATGGAAATTATTTTTTTCGGGACCCTATTTTGAACCTGTTTTCTGCTTCTGTACGACAACGCCGCATGAGTACTATTTTTTAATCGGTAGATGCTGAGGCCTTCTATCATCACAAAAAGAGAGAAGACTTAGAAAAAAATCCCAATGACCTTAAAATCACAAGTGAAGAACATATATATGATTGCATCATCACTATGCAATATTGCGAAATCGTAGCATAACGTCACTATCGGTGGCAATGCATCAATAGGTCTAATGCATCCTGCCAAAACATCAAACCGATTGCTTATCTGGTTCAAAAGTTACAACACTTTGAAATTTTGGACGGTGACTTATGTCCGATACTGTACTTCGTAGTATCCGGATCTGGGGAGTCATTGAAACCATATTGTTTGAACTTCACGCTTGCTTCATAATATGAAATAATGCTTCATAATATGAAAGACTCAGCAGAATTTGATATTATCAACTAACGCGCATTCACTATTTTGTTGAGTATAGCAGAATAAGCAGAATGGTGGTATGGTTTTATCTGGTAATATTGTGGTTCTGATTCGGGGCTTCAGAGTTTGATCACTTTGATCGATGAACTACCGATTTTAATAAGACGACGGCGCTTACCGCAAACATATCTCTGATATTGAAGGAATCGGAGTTAATGGTTATTTCCGCTAGATCGTCACAAAATTGCTTGCCGACGGAGCTGCGGAGTCGGAGCGATCGATAATGTAGGGGTTACGGTAGGGAAGGAGATTCGGTGGCTAATATGGGGAATCGAGCAAGGAGTTATATCGAGACCCGGTGATTTTTGGAATGCAGAGAGATGAGATCGAATTTTCAAAGAATGAATGGAGTGGCATTGAATGTAGAGCGGAAGTAATGAATATAATACAAAAGTTAATCTTGAAATCATAGGGATCTCATGTTTGAAAGAATCCCGATTTCATTTTTTTATCGTTTTCATCTATGCTGGGCGTTGAAATGTATGACGTTGACGAGAAACACATTGGTTTTAAAGGATAGCGATCCCTGAAAACACCAGAAAACGGAGACATCGATTGAATGCGGTGATCAGTTGTTCTGGAGCAATGATGACTGATCGATTAATAGCGCTCTCCATTCTGCTCACACTTTCTTCTCTATAAAAAGCGAGAGAGTGTGCAAAATGGAGAGCGATTCGGCCACTATGTTATAAAAAAAACAAATGGAGGAGAAGAAGTAGAGTTTCCGTTTTCAAGCACTAGGCACATCAGTGTTATCGATGTGTCTTATCGTCGTGGAGGATGGGATGTTTCAATTCGGTTGAGCCATATAACGAACACATTTATCTTTGTGATCAATAATCTGATTCGTGCCCATTACAGTCTCGCGACGCTGGTTTCTTGCGCGCCGCCGGTAAACCCGCGTGGGACTGCTCCAACAACCTCTGGTACCCCGGACAGGTATACGATGAGAGATTACGGTATCCTTTCCGCCCTTTGCGGTAGCTTCCTTTTGCATAGAGTGAAGAGTGCGTTCTAAGCGTGCAATCATCACATGTAGGTAGAGAAGGACGAGTGAATACGGTAGTCATGTGGATCATGAAGTAAAAGGGGACATTGAGTTTCTTCTGTGAAGTTGAGGCGGTTGTTTGAGATGATGAGAGCTTCATTGAATGGGAACAATGGAGGATGATACAAGTGTGAATCATCGAATCACCAGGAAATTCAAACGTCGATTGAGCTCAACGACCAGTTTTGTGATGGGGAGTGGGTGAAGAGGAAGGAGTTTTATTTTTTTTATTTGTATGAGAGAAATTTATGGATGCGCTACAACCAATCAATCTTGTGCTGTACGTGCAGGATAAAAACAGCGAGGTTCAAATCTATCCGTTCCTATCAGCATTTTTTCCCTCAAAAAGCCAATAATCTGCAGCCATGAACGTCCTATTTCTGATAGGGCTAATTGCTGCAACCAGGCGTTCTGTAGTTGCAGAGATATAACAAGATCTATGATGAACGTGTTTGATAATTCGCGAGTGAATGCCTGTTTGGAATACCAACAATTCTACTCGTCTCACTGTAGTTGTTAATCGACGTACGAGAAATGTGTCTTCCAACTCCCTTTGCAATAATTATCCCGGATCTTAAATATACCGTACATAAATGGACACGGATAATTTATCCGTGTCCATTTATGTACGGTATATTTAAGAGAGGAGGATACGGTAGATTAAGGGGGAAAATGCCATAGTTATGGGAAAATTGGGAATTTAGGATTCAGTAGGGTGGAAGCGAGCAGATGCGTGAAGAGTGAAGAAGACCCGGCGATTAAGGGTTGCGCGAGTTCTGTGGAAGGCAAATGACACGAGTGAATGTGATGAGTTCTCTTATTTTGGGAGGATTAAATACACAATAAACCCGACTCATTCTTTGATTTCTGAAAGATCAATAATCCGTACCAGTGATCATTGTTGAAGTCTCGCGACTATGGTTTGATGACGCCCCAGCATACCTTATATCAACATTAGTGATGCCATTTTGCTCTCTCTATTCTGCACACTCTCTTGTCGGTCAGAGAAAGAGTGTGTGCACAATGGAGAGAGCTAATTAAAATTGCATCATTTATCAGCACGCCGGCTGGGAGTTTCGTATGTTCTTGAGCGCAGGCCCGCCTTCAGATTTGTCAAGAAAAGTTAATTCTAGCTGTTAAATGTCTCGGAGTGACTAGGGAGCTGTGGGTTTCATGATTAGCACATCCATCGATGTACTTGCGTTTTTTATCAGACGATGGCTGAGTGTATGAAATATTTATGCCTATAGGATCCCTCCGTAATTACAAATTTAATTAAGATCTATTACTTGCTCTAAGTAAGTATAGTAACAAGTTGAGTGTTTCGGGGTGACTAGTGAATTCGGGGCTTCAGTCTTTGATCACATCCTCCGATGGGTTTCGAATTTTGACTAAAAGTCGGGTTAATACTGAAAAAATGTTTATGAATATTTAATCGATATTACTGCGGTATTTCAATCCTTCCCTTATCCCTCCTCCTCTTCAGGTACTTCTTCTCCGACCTCGACATCAAGTTCATATTCATCCCTCAGATGTTCATCATGAGTTGCATCTTCATCTATCTCTGCCTCCAGATCATTGCCAAGTTTCTCGCCTACGGAGCTATGGTTAGTGCTGTAGGGTCAATCGATATGTAATTGATTGCGGTATGGAAGGAGATAATATAGTGAAGGAGGCGGAATGAAAAAAGAAGTTCATAGAGATGGCATGGTGTCTGACTGGCATGCCGACGCAGGCAGGTTCGACTCCCGCCCGCAGGTGATGTTTTGCACCCTGGCCTAATGGGCATGGTGTCTGACTGGCATGCCGGCGCAGGCAGGTTCGACTCCCGCCCGCAGGTGATGTTTTGCACCCCGGCCTAATGGGCATGGTGTCTGACTGGCATAATGGGCATGGTGTCTGACTGGCATGCCGACGCAGGCAGGCTCGACTCCCGCCCGCAGGTGATGTTTTGCAAGAGGTAGAGAAAGGCGCGCGCCCCAACCACTAGTCTCCGTCAAGATGGCCTCCGGAAAATGGCCATACATCGTTTCGAAAAAAAATACAAGATATATCCAGAATCTGTAATTCTAATCAGGAGACAGAGAGGAATATTTCGTATGTTGATGATATCATCCCATGTGGATAGATCGATCGGGCATGACGAGAGGATTCTAAATCTATATTTTCATACAATAAAAGGGTGCGGTGTCCGAGATAAGCGATTTACAGTGTTCAGAAAGTGCAAGGAATTGACGCTTTCCTCCCCTCCCTCTCCCTCCTCTCTCGTGCGCTCTCTCCATTCCCCACGCTCTCTCGTCGCGCGGGGTCAGGGAAGCGATCGAGGGGAGAAATATAGATTTAGAATCCTCTCGTCATGCCCGATCGATCTATCCACATGGGATCACTTGGATAGGCCTATACGAAAAGTTCACTTTTTAAAAATTATTTTTGAAAATCATGAAAAATGAATTAGACAGGCGTGTTCGCCATGCAATTCTACCCCAGAAACATTTTTCACCTAAAATTAGCTCTCTCGGGAGCCGAGTAGCACGTAAAAACGTGATTTCGACGTGACGTCGTCTGGAGCCAACGAGAGGTCTGTGAACAAAATGGATATGCCCATCGTCTTCACCACCTTCGATAACCACAAAGCAGACAGTTTCAGAAAATTTAACTTTTTGAGCTGTGCCAACCCTTGCTCGAATAAGGCGAACGGCGTCATATGTGTATATTAGGGATGACGTTTCGGTTTTTTCACACTCTCTCGCTGGTCAGACAGACGAGAGAGAGTGCAGAATGAAGAAAGTCGAAAACCGAAACGACATCACTAGGGAATAAGTGTCAACTGTGTAGAACGAAAAAAAAAATGTTTAGAGGTCCAGATTGGTCAAACCATAGAAGCGTCCCATATTGTTGTAGGATATGGGGAGCGCTGGTTATAATAGGAAGTCGAATCACAAAGTCACCAGGGTCGAGTGCGGTGATTAATTTCTGGCGAAAGAGAGTAAAAAAACAAAAGAAAAAAAGAAAAGCGCCCCAACCAGTCAAACTGGTGCTATAGGGTTCAAGTAAGATGAAGGAGGAATCATTTTGATAATAATTTTGGGATTGTTAGTCTACAAATACCAATAATTCGACCAGGAACACTGTAGTTGCAGAGTTGGCACAAGGCCAATGACGAACATAACTGGCAATATGATGCGGATTGTTTGTATTAAATCAATATACCGTGCCCATTGCAGAATTGCAACGCTCGTTTCTTGAGCGCCGACGACAAACCCGCGTGGGGCTGCTCAAGCAATCTCTGGTATCCCGTACTATTCTCACAGTATCAACCTGAGCAATGTTGACTAAGAACTTTCATGTTTCGCACGCCCTTAGTTGTCACTCCCTACCCCTTTCCCTCCACGTTTTCGAGTTGAGCCCCGTTCGCTAATCTGATAGTTCTCTGAATTCTTTCGACCTGCCCTCCAGGCAGTGGGAAAGAATCAGCGGGCGCACCAAGTCACTTTCGACAGATCTTTCGTCTTGCCGGGTTGAATAGTAGCCCTCTCCATTCAGCACACTCCTTCGTTTCTCTTACTGGAGAGAGAGTGTGCAGAATGGAGAGAGCTATATTCGTTCTGGCATCCATTGATGGTATCGATGCGAGATATTGTTGGAGAGCGAGAGGGACTCTCTTCCTTTTCCACACTACCTCGCTTATAGAGCGTCGAGAGCGATCCCAATTGGTACGCAGTCAGTGAGGATTGCTATTTGTAACGCTCCGATCAATTGATTATGTTATCGTTCAATGTTCCGAGAAGGCAGAGTGGTTACACTAAGAAGGAAGGGGGAGAGTTACAGTACTCCTACCGTATTCGGATGAGTAGTTTCCACCTCTTTAATCGATCGATATCCCTCCTCTCCACGCGGGGTAGATCAAGGGAGCCGACGCCGACTCTTGTTTTGCTGATCTCACTGACCTCATGAACGAGAATCGTTTCAGATTTGACTGGCCCGCCACAGTTGAAGCTGCCGCCACTCGGACTACGGTAGCGACGAGGACCGATCAGCGAATCGATCGATTGAAGGAGTACGGTGGGTTAGCGTGCGGGGATACGGTAGTGAAGCGGACTGGTAGCATGATTACTGTAGACTATCGCTGCCGATTCGAATAGTAGCTCTCTCCATTCTGCACACTCAATTTGCGGTCTGTTAGACGAGAAAGTGTGCACAATGGAGAGAGTTGTCATTCGATTCGGCACCACTACTGTAGAATTAGGCTTTAGATACATCAGACTTGATGATTCAGGTGCGCTTGGTCCTGACTCGACTTCATCGAGCGGGTACGGTGGTCGAGGAGTACGGTAGGCCTCGTTGTCGATTGGAGGCATCGCGACGACAGCAAAACGTGAGTATACTCGCGTACCAGATCCTTCCCGCTCCTCTTTCAAGGTCCGGCTGCCCGAATACCGTATCCCCCGATGTTGCTACCGTAATCAGAACTATCTCTGGTATGGAGGTTGGTTGCTATGTTGTTGTTCCGGTGTTTAACCACTTGTTTCCTTGCCTTATCTTTGCATTTTTGCAGATTCGTGAGATGACCTGGAATATCTATCGAGACCGCCTACAGTATCCATCGACCGACTACCTTGCTACCTTCGCTCCTCGTCATCCATCCTACCATATACCCCTCTCCCTATGACCACTATTCTACCGTTATCTATCCATGTATACAGTCTCCCTTCCCTCTGATCCATCGAGCTCTTACCGTGTCCATTTGGCCCCACCACTCTACCGTATACCCCACTCGCCCTATACACCTACCGTAATCGATCGACGACTCTTTCCGTTCCCGGTTTCGTGATCTCACTTGCATTTAATGGCCAAGTGAATCGCACAGGTTCGATCGGACCCCTCTTCTACCGTATCATACCTGGCCTATCGTAGCCAGCTCATTCATTGTATTGATTAAGGGCGGAAATGGGCGCGGTTAAAGGAAGGAGAATGGGGAGGAGCTAAGAAGGGGCGGGGCTAATGGTGGGCGGGCTAATGATCGCTCGTCTAATTATTAATTAATTAGCAATTTATTAATGATCGGGCTACTAACTTACGGATCAGCTAATCATGAATCGCGCCCGGAATTCGAAAGCAGGCCCGAACAGTCAGATCAATAATTTGGCGCGATTTGCGGCTCGAACGTGGCGCGCATCTGGCCGAGCCTCAAAAAGAGTAGAAATCGCCCCTTTTCAGCCAATCCGCCAGATGCGCGCCACGTAAAGTGGGCGGAGTCAACGATCCGCACAGTGCGCGCGATGTTAGCTTCTGAAAATTCGGATTTCGAGCGATTTAATGGGCTTTGGATTGAGATTTGTCTTGGTTTCGGCCTATTTCTTGCAATTCACTTTCTCGTTGGTCGCTCGATCGAAATTCACAGATCAAAATAGGATCAGAATGGTCTCCTCCATTCGCTCTGATTTTTGAGAAAGTACGCGAAATGATGAGTTATCGGTTTTCAGCTCTCTCCATTTTGCACACTCATTCATCTTTCTGACTGGCAAGAGAGTTCCTAATGGAGAGAAACACCGTTTCTTCTGCATGAACCGCTACTTGCCACGCGAGCAATCCGAGCAGTAGTGTAGCAGGATCGAACAATAGTTCTCTCTATTCTGCACACTCTTTTTAGTCCCTCCGAAATACGGGAGTGTGCTGAATGGAGAGAGCTACTATGCGATGCGGAAACACTACTGGTGAGGGCGACAGTGGAATTCGAGTGGGTTACGGTAGCCGTACGGTTGGTTGCCTGCGTGGATCAGGAACGGATGTGGTTGGGCATGGTGTCTCGAGACTCGCCACTACCTTATTTCATTATTCATATTCAACATCATGAACAACGAATAGAAGATAGGGGAGAGAGTACACGCAGAGTTACGATACTAGGGCCACGTAGATTAGAAATAATTCGCACTAAAATGCACTCACCCGACAAGACAAGACAAGATTTGCGGATATGAGGCGAGGTGGGGTGGAAAGGAATGGGCAAGGGTCTCGACTCTAGATCATTGCTAGTAGACCCAATACAAAGAAGTGTTGCCCATCGAATGTTACCTCTCTCCATTCTGCACGCTTCCTTGTCGGTCAGCGCGACTAGTGTGTGCAGAATGGAGAGCTGCCATTCAACCGGGCACCATTGGTACCTATGCATAGCCATAGTCAAAGTGCCCAAAATAGGAAGTGACTACAGTATACTTGATCATGATCAAAGACGGCAAAAAAGATTGACATGACCTGAGAAACCACCTAATCATTTCGTGGAAGAACAACCCACAATTGACCTACTCTTCCAATACCGTAGCCAATACTATCGTCCACCTCAATACACTTCCAGAGTACGTTCCGGGAGGACTAACTATTAGTGATGCCTAATCTAGACCGGCGCGATCTCTTGTTTCTCTGACCGGTCTAAATGGGCATCACTACCACCTATCTTTCCCGATGACACTCACCTCCTAGTCTGCTTGTCCAATCGATTTGGTAGATGGAGGAAGGAAGAGACGACTTGCAATTGAAGAAGGGAAGGGGACGAAAGGTATGACGACTGGGGGAAGGGCTTGATAGGGAAAGGAGGGCGACTAAGGAAGGGACTGCTGATGTGTCAGTCGAACTGCAAGAAGGGAAGGGGGTAGGTCACTGGCGAGAGAGACGACTAGGGAAGAGGGGACGACTGGAGAGGGAAGGAGTAGACTGACTGGGATGGGGAGGGAGAGTGAGGAGGGAAGGGTAGATCAAGGGAGGGAGGCGTGGGCCGAGAGGTCAGAGAACGATCAGACTAGAGACGGGTCAAATCGCACGTAAACACGGAGGGAGCGACATCAAAGGGCGTTCGAAACGCAGAAGATCCTTGGAAAGGATACCTGTTCACTAGGAATTCCCGATCGAACAGTTGCACTCTCCATTCTGCACACTCTCTCACCAGTCAGAAAACTTGTAGGGTGTGCAAGGTGGAGAGAGCCGATTTTGAATCTCAACAATGGTAACGAATAGAAAGATCTCATATTTATTCAACTGTTAGATTTTGGTTGTTTCTTCGTCGATCTAAGATCAGTCCAAACTAGGTCAGATCTGTCCATACTTCCGGTCGAGTTGCGGCGTGAGCGCCGTCAGATTCAGGCACGAGTTGAACATCTTAGGCTGACACGTCGTCGGATGCTCCACCAGAATTCCTCAAATTACATTTTAATTAATTAATTAATTAATTTAAATGATGAAACCTGCGACCGACGCCGTGAGAAAGCACGAGATGCAGCCGCCGAGCAGGCCGCGCACCGCCAACTGAAACAAACGCGGACGGTTACGGTAGCGTCGGGGTTAGTGTAAGTTCCGGAAAGAGAGTTTCCACTTGTTCTCCATTGCAACATGTGGTAAAGAGTGCCTTTTACTTTTCAGCGCTCTCCAATCAGCACACTATGGCCAGCAAGAAAGTGTGCAGAATGGAGAGACTTTACTTCAGGCCTCAATCAATACTACCATAATCCATTCATTCTCCTACCGTATCCTACCGTGGTGTGGCTACCGTATACCTTGGAGAAGACGCGCATGCGGCGCGGGCACATGGCGGACATAATGCCGAGCACGGCGCCGATCGACGAGATGTTCGAGAAGCCGCACAGCGCGTACGTGGCCACCATCTGGGCGCGCGCCTGTAGCGAAGGAGAGGACACGGTAGTCGGGACACACGAAAAATCAGAAACTGAGCTAGTTTAAGGTTTCCGTACCCCATACCTCCTCTCATGATACAGTAACCCCTCTAGGCAACACCACCGATCGATAACTGGCATAACTACAAGGAGCTTCCCCTTGGAGCTACCATACCTCCTCTGAATATACCGTACCCATAGAAGCTACAGTACCCCCTTGAGTGTTCCCGTCGCGATCATCTCCGCCAGCGCCGAGTACGCGACAAACTCGTTCACCGTCGTCTTGATGCCCATCAGCTCGGCCACCTTCAGGGTCTCGTCGCGATTCACCTGATCGAGGATTACGGTAGTTATCGATTTCCTAAGGATGCTGTAGGTACCCCGATTTCCCCTCCGAGAACTCTCTCATTCTCACACAGTCACTGGTATGTATGATGGTATGTAACGAAAGTTTACAGAATGAAGAGAACTTCATGATACGGTAGAAATCGATTTCCGGGTTACGGTAGCCACCAATCGTACCTGAGGGTCCGCCGCGTCCGAGGCGCCCATGATGTAGGCGAGCGGGTAGAAGGTGAGACCGACCAGCGTCTGAGAGAGATCAAATATCAAAGATTAGAGTTCAAAGATCAAAGATCAACAACCCACATTGAACGAGGCGTTCTCATATCCGAGCCTCGAGGTGAGCCAGATGGTCGAGTGGTTGACGAGACTCAGAATGGAGAGATACACGACCAGTGACATGCCTGATCAGAGGTCAGAGGTCAGAGATCAGAGGTCAAAGATCAAAGATCATAAAAGTTCGGTTACGGCCTCTCTCTGAAGCATTGTCTCTTCGACAATTCTAAAGAGTGTGCAAAATGGAGAGGCGGGATTGTATTTCTAACTCAAAACATCAAAGATGAAAGATCAGAAGAGAGAGAGAAGGTCAATAGTGGTGTCGTTTCTGTTCCGACTCTCTCCATTTTGCACACTTCTTCGCCGGCTAGAGCCATGAAAGAGTGTGCAGAATGGAGAGAGCTGGCACTCGATCGCGATTCACTTATTACTAACCGATAGCGCCGACGACTTTGGCCGCTCCGATCGCGCCCTGCGAGATGGCATCGAAGAAGGAGTGGTACTCGCTGAAGATCAAAGATCAAAGATCAGTCTCGAAAGACCAAAGATCAACTCACTGCTTCGCCAGCTGCATGTCCTCGACGTTCTTCTGCGAGGAGATCTCAAAGCGATGACATTAATCGATAACTGATCTACCCGACTACAGTATACCTGGACCTCCGGGTACAGTATCTTGGCGATGCCGAGCGACACGCTCGCCGTCATTACCGTAGCCGACAGCAGGTATTCGGGGCAGGCCTGCGAATATCGATTAACTACCGTACTCTCATAAGCTACAGTATACCCCGAACGAGATGTAGGCGGAGAAGAGGGCGCCGGCGATGCACGCGAAGCCTGCGCGATATCGATTGATTTGAGGGGCTAATTCAGAAAGTCGTGGCGGGACCCGCCCACTCACCCGAGCACATGACGGTGGTTATCTCGCTGCTGGTCATCGTCTCGAAGGCCGGCCCGATAAGCACCGCGGACTCCGTCTGCGATGGGACAGAGAGATCAAAGTTCAGTTGCCCAAGATCAAAGATCAGTTGTCGGATCGCTCTACATCCACACATTCTATGGAGGCTCTGATAGAGTGTTCAGAAAGGACTCGATGAGCCAACACTATTACCAATGCAGTTATATTTTTGACAGGCGATATAGTGTGCCCAATGGAGAGAGTCGACACTAGACTTCGATCAATACCAAAATAACTAGATGCAAAAGAGGGAAAAGAACCTCTCGGGCGACGAGAAAGCGAGAGGAATGAATCGAGTGAGCTTTTTTTCCCTCGTGCACGCAGTTGTTTTGGTATTTATCCAAGTCTAGTCGGCACCAAAACAACAACAACGTATCCACAGATGAAATACCCATCCTGTGAGCAAAAAAAAACGTGATTTCGCGAAAAGCCATACCATGGTACGAGGTATTTGGCAGTTCTCCCATCGATACATGGTAACCCGCTTTTCGCTTCATAAACCCACCTGGTATGAGTTCTAGGACCGTAGAGAGTCGAGAGAGAGCGCGCAAATCGAGGAGGGTCTTGTCACCTGTCCCAGGAAGATGCAGGCGACCGCGTTCAGCGACTCGATTACGGTAGTCCCAAGCGTGTACTGCATCACGATCGCGAACTGAACACGTGGGTACGGTAATTATGGATAGATCAGAGAGATCAAAGATCAACCTTGGCCAGCACCGCCTGGATGATGCCGTAGTAGTAGAGGAGGGAGACGATCCCACCAAAATAGATGATGATTTGCATCGCCTGGCAAGATATCAAAGATCAATCTAGCCCCTCGGAAGAATTATGGCCGCTCATTACTACAGAATGGAGTCGGATAGAAGCTATCTTCATTCCACGCATTTTCTCGTATATTTTTTCGGGTGCGAGATAGTGTGCAAAATGGAGAGAGCAACTATTCGATCGGTATTCCAGTTGCGTTGCTCGCCCTGCTCAATGAGCGACAAAGAGAGGAATACCCCCATCGATCAGAGATCAGAGATCAAAGATCATACCGTATAGAGGAAGACGAATCCGAATCCGCAGATGTTCGGGGGGAAGGCGATGAACTCGTAGACGACGCGCGTCCCGTTAGAGGTGTAGTCCAGGAAGACCACCACCTGGATGGAGACAGAGATCATATATTTTACCTACCGAACGCATATCTGACGCACCGTACCCTTCTGTCTAGCATACCGTAATCCCTATATGTCGCATCGTCATCTATCATCCACCAATCCTAAACATTTCCTGGCCAATAGAGTTTGACACATGGGTTGCCGTCTCTTCATTTCGCACATTCACTAGATCGATCGACTGAAGAGAAAAATAGTGTGCAAAATGGAGAGACAGTAATTCATATTTAAAACTATACTCGCCAGCAGAACGTGCTCGTCTTCCATCCTCGCCTAACCCCCTATGTTCTGACCTACCGTACTATTACCGTATACCTGATTGGCGACGGCAACCAGCTTCTCCCGTCCGGTGCTCCATCGCAGCAGGCAGATGCCCAGCCCCAGCTGCAGCGTGAAGGCGCCGAACACCGGCTTCCACTTGATCTGCAGAGAAAAGTCAGTTGTAGATTGCGGATGATGGTGCTACCGTACCCTGGGCAAAGAATCTAGTCAGTTGTCGATAAACCCAGAGGGTTCTACCGTATCCTGGGGAAAGAAAGAAGGCAGTTATCGATAGGCTGTCTAACATACTGTACTTCTACAGTAATGCCAAATCACTCCAACTGTAACACTCTCATCCTCCAGCATACATAGTGCTCCTAATATAGAAATATCTGTATGAGTGCATCTCTGATCAACCACACCACGTCTGGAGCGGGTCAAAATAGTCAGCCATTGATTGCGCATAGTGTTACCGTACCCTGGCGGGGTGCGCCGAGCACACGACGGCGAGGGCGACGTATGCGACGACGGCGCCGATCGAGCGGAGACGGATGGCCGAGGACCAGGCGTCGTAGACGATCCAGCCACAGATGGGCAGGAGTAGCAGACGGAACAGGCTGGAGAGAGATCAGAGATTATAGATCAAAGATCAAAGATCAAACTGGTTATCATCAAGATTTCCGATCAAGTGAATAGTGGTCCGTGGGGTGTAATCTTATCAGTGAGTCAACGAAAAACACAGCTAGTGCAGCCGTCGCGAGAGGCCCTACATTTCCTTATCGGTTCTGGCTCTCTCTCCATTCTGCACACTCCCTCGTCGGCTACGAAAGAGTGTGCGTAATAGAGTGAGCTACTGCTCGATTCGGCAACACTAGTTTCCATGAAAATATTAGAGAAAGATCAAAGATCAAGGATCATCGCAACTCACAAGTCCAGTCCAAGGCGCAGGTACCGGCGGACATCGTCGAAGCGCTCCAGTCGGTGTCTGAAGAGATCAAAGATCAATGCCTTCCATCGCGCATTACCTACCGTACCCAGGCCTCAATTACCTTAGCAGGATCACTGCCGTAACCTGCCCACTAGCGATGCTGGATCAAATAGTATCTCTCCCTCTCTAATATGCACACCCTCGAGAAGCTCTGATCGGTGAAAAAGTGTGCAGATTGGAGAGAGCGCTATTCGATCGGGCAACACTAGTATCTAAGACAGTCCCAAGTTTAAAGAGGATCCACACGAGGTTGTGCACGATGACTACCGTAATCGACAGTATCCCCTCCTTACAGTACCTCTGGGAGAAGTCGTGCAGCCGGTTCGACAGATGCAGCGCTCGCCAGGCCACGCCCCCTCCGAAGTAGATGATAACCAGACAGTCGAGCACTAGCCACGGCAGCGCACCTGGGTACGGTAACTGTGCCAATCGATAACTTACTGCAGGTGGTACAGTAAACGATTACCACTCTCCATTCAGCACACTCACTCGCTTGTCTGACCCAGTGTGCATAATAGAGCCCGAACCTACATCCCTAGTAGACGATCGATCGATATTCGGCTACAGTACTTACAGAAAAAATCGATAACGGACTGCATGTAGTACGGTAGTCAATCGATACAATAACCACTCACGGGAAAAGTCGCGCAAGGACGCCACCACCACCCAGCCGGTGAACACGATCAGCGCGTAGCACTTGAGGAGGAACCTGAGCGAGCGAAAGGAGTACTGTAGTCTACCGTAACCCTTTGATGATCTACCGTAATCCACTCATCATTACCGTACCTGCTGGCGACCAGCCCCTCCTCCTCCTCCGGTCCGCTACTGTCCACCTCCGGACTCCTGAGAGGGCCATCTCTTGACGAAGACGTCGTCTTCTTCTCCCTCGAAGATGACGTCGTCTTCGGCGATGAGGACGGCGTGCGCCTGAAAACTCGGGGCTGCAGTAATCGCGGCAAGTCGCGCTGGGACCTTGGCTACCCTACCTGATTACGGTAACTCACCCAGACGAGGAGTAGGCCGCCCAATCATCGGTGATGTCCGAGATATGGGCGATCCTGCCCAGATCCTCCTTCTTCGCCCCTCCCTCATCCACCTCTTCAGATGAGGCACTGCTGCGCATCGGATGAGCTGGAAAATAGTGATGTCGTTTGGGTTTTCGGCTCTCTCCATTCTGCACACTCTCTCGCTTGTTTTTCTGACCTGCGAGATGATTGTGCAGAATGGAGAGACCCATAATCGAATTTACATCCCTACTGAGAAATAATCGAGTTGCAATCGATAACTGACTTTGATCTACTACCGTAATCCCGCGCATATCGTGAGCATTATTGTTTCAAGATCGAGTAATGCTCTCTCCATTGATCATACTCTGATGGTTAGTGTGTGCAGAATGGAGAGAGGGCTACTATTCGATACAGCAACACTAGTGGACACCGAACAAGCGGGGTTGATGAAGAAGAAATTGGAACAAATTAGAGGGAGACACTCATTAACGGTGTAATGCGCCACTTCCAATCGCGGTTTGTCTAACTAAATGCGATCGAAATTCCATCTATCTTCTCAAGTTCTCTACCCAAGCCCACACAAAATCGCCCCACGAGCTACCGTACCCCGCACCACCAACCTAACCTACAGTACTCACTGGTCTCCTCCTTATCATCAACATCGTCCGGCCTCCAGATTCCCTCCGAACTCTCCTCCTCCATTATCGATCGACCGACCAACCTCGATTCTCCCCGATAGAATGGTTTCTCTCTCTCTCTCCCAATGTGTTATCCCACGAGGCGATTTGCATTTCGGAGTGAGAACAGTCAACGTGAACAAGAGAATGTTCACTTGAAACACATCTGATAACTCCATGTGTGCATCCCATGCGTAAATTATTATCATCGCTTTTTTCTTGGATAATCGCTTTATCAACGTGAACAATGTTCAAACTATAAAGGGGTAACTGCATCAACAACGTACAGATAACAAAAACCGGTGTTGAGATCAAAATCGGGGAGTATCGGGTGGGGTGATGGTGTGCCAAGAGGGGGATGGATTCTCGCACATTTGGACTTAGTTGGCGGCGGCGGCGGCGGCGGCCAAGGGGCGATTGGGAGAGGCCAGGAGGAGCGCCTCTTGCGCCACTTTCTCCAGCTTCTCCTCCTCAGAGATGCGCGCACTGCGCTTCGCATCGATCAGCAGCTCGCTCGCCTGAAATCGATCAGGGCTTACAGTAATCCGGGCACACCACACAACTGCACCGGATCGATAACTTATCGGGGCTACCGTACCCCTGCACTAATTGTCCGTTTCGGTACTCCCTCGCTTCTATCATCGGCGAGGGTGTGCAGAATAGAGAGAACCGGACCCTACTGTGCCCCTGCACTACCAATCGACAACTGAACTAGCACACGCTACCGTACCTCCTCCACATCCTGCTTGATCACGGTGTCTCTGCCGTTCATCTGGGCGAGCAGCTTCGAGGGCGTCAGCAGCTGGGAGACGTAACTGAAAGGGGGAACAAATTAATCAGTTATCGATTGAAAAAAAACTCGCTTGTCAAATCGAAGAGAGAGAGAACTACTATTCGATCCATATTATAGATTCTATAACCAAGGGCTGGTAGCGTTTCGGGGGGAAACTATTAGTTAATGATTAGTGATGTCGTTTCGATTTGCGATTCTCTCCAATTTGCACACTCTCTCATTTCTCTAACCGACTGGAGTGTGCAAAATGGAGAGAGCCGAAATTATATCCCTAATCTGGGGCTGCTACCGGGCAGACTATTGCAAAGAAGCTAGGCAGTGTGCAGAATGGAGAGAATTACTAATCAATAACCAAGTGTTTGGGGTGGAAAACTACTAGTCCTTGGTTATCGATTAGCGATGAGATACGGTAATCTGGGAAGGGCTACCGTACCGGAGTGATGATTCGGCGCCCAGATCGGCCAGATGGGAGAGCGCGGCCTCGTCCAGCTTCACCGACTCCGCCTCCGCGCGCACCTTCACGATCTGCAAATAATTAAATAATTAATAAATTATTAATTTAATTCTTAAATATGTGCATTACTTCTCCTCAAAATATGCGATACCCCTTGCATCGCAGACATAATGCGAAAAATATCGATAAAATGGAGTGGGCAGGCCTATATCGCAACCCGGAGGCTAAAAATCGATAAATCAAACAAAAAAATCAATGGTTCACCGAATGGATGGCCTCTCGGTCATACTTCTTCGTGGGGATGATGATCAGTCGATCGAGCAGGTCACTCGGGATTCCATGTGCAGAGACTTCCTCCGTTCCTCTGCAATTTAATTAATAATTAATTAATTGGTCTAAAAAAATAAATTTCGAAAGTTGCGCAAAATATTCAACCCGTGGACCCATGCTTCTTCACGCATCGATGGCCTCTCGATCATCTTAGCCGGGATAATAATCAGTAAATGGAGATCAATGAAACAAGCAATAAAATAGTTTAAAATAATACATAAATAAATCTCACCGGATCTTGCTCAATCCTCTGTTGCTTGCGAAGATGACGAGAGGAGCGAAAGAGCATTCGAGTATTCTGAAAATTAATATATTTAATTATTTTGTTTATTGTAAGATTCAAAAACTCAGTAAGAGTCATGGACTGTTTAGCATACAGTAGGCATTAGGGTTGCCCGATCGAGACCGAGACTCGAGGTCTCGACCCAAAAGGGGGGAGAGTGCGCCCTTGCGCTTTCCTCGACTTTCGAAGGCGAGCTCTTCTTCCTCTCTCCCGCCTTGCCAACCCGTCTGGTCTAGCGCGCGCCCTCTCGTTATCTAAAAGCTCGGTTCCACAGGCGAAAGCTGAGCTAGAGGCGCGGGAAAAAGTCGAGAGTCTCGACTTTTTCCGAGAGTCTCGACTCTCTCCCTCGCAAGTCGAGAAATTAGCGAGAGCGCGCGCTATCTCTTCTATTTCTCGACACGGGGCCGAATCGCGCGCAGTAAATTAGAGTTCTCGAGTCTCGATCCGGCAACACAAGTAGGCATGATGAGCGGAACAAAATATTCGCTAATTATTTATTTAGTTTTCCAATATTCCCGATCTTTCTCCTATGTGATCCTGAGCGCAAAATGCACTGATTAAATACAAACACTGAAGCTTATAATCCCTTATTAATGATTGCTAAACACAGTAGATTGGACCGTTCGTAATAACAAGTGAAACGGTTTATTTTCTTGCAATAATTGTGCTCTTTTTTAATTCGCCTACGAATTCTTCACAATCCCACGATAAAAGTAGCAGTATTGCATTAGGGATGATTTCGACAAATTTCTGGAGCAATGAGAGAGTATGGTTGGTGACACGAGTTATTATTTATTACTGAGCCATCTCAACACTTATTCCAAGCTAGCCATGAAACCGTATACTGCCGGCTACCGTGCATACTAGTGATGGCAAATCGGAACTTGACACTCCTCATTTCACCTGCTCCCTCGTTTCACTGATCGACGAGAGAGCATGCAAATATAGGAGAGTATATGCATACCTGTGAAGGTACGTGAAGCTCTCGATGTCGAGCATGTTGCACTCGTCTATGAAGAGAACTCCTGGCAAGAGCTCCGCGATGCCCTGCCAACCAATCGATAAGTCAATCAATATCAGCACACCATCCATTCCCCTAGGGTGTCGTTTCTGTTTTCAGCTCTCTCCATTCTGCACACTCTCTCGTTTCTCTGACCAGTGAGATAGTGTGCAGAATGGAGAGAGCTGAAAACCGGAAACAGCATCCCTATTCTCCGCTCACCTGCGAGATATGCTCGTTGACAGAAGCGTCCACCTCGCTGCGCAGTCGATCTGCAGTGCAGCTCATTTATTTCACTGGTAATATATTTTAATAACACCGATGGGTAGGCGAGGAATGCCTTTGGTGAACAGGAGTGGCTGCGCCTACGGCAATAACGGCCTTTCGTCTTCATTATTCTAATTAGCTCGTTCTCTAATTAGCCTAATTACCGGTGATCTCCGTCTTCTTCGACTTAATCAGCTGGCTGACGAGGCTGGTGACGTCGCCGCGCGTGCTCTGTCAATGGATCAATCAATTCCAGTACCGTACCTCCTCCTGGCAATCGATAATCCAGCTACCGTACTCCCAATCAATCGATAACTGATCCTCACCTGGGGACGCGCGTTCGCCACGTCCAGGTCGTGCAGCGTGACATCTTGCACGATCTGATGAAGAGGGGGTATGTTCACCCGTTAGACCACTGTTTCCCACACACTGATCGTATTCCATCAGTGATGACAATTCGGAAAACGACTCTCCCAATTTCGAATGATTTTTCGCTGGTCATGAGGGGGTTCAATGCCGATTTCTCATCACTCACAAGTACAGTACCCGCCCCCTTACGCTCCCACAAGCTACAGTATCCCCTCCCTCACAACCGTACCTCCTTCTGCTTGTGCACTTCTCCCTTGGGCATGGGCACGAACTCATCCGCCTCCAGATCGAACTCGCTCGCGTACCTTCAAGAGGCAGCATTAGTATTTTTTTTTAATTAATTAATTCATTAATTAACAACTATGAAAATGAAATTAAATAAAGAGGCGTACGCGTCCGATCGTCCCACGCGCTTTACCGCACCCGAGTTAGCCTCGATGTAGATCACGTCGCCGACCTGGCATGGTTATTAATAGTAATGCCAAATAGGAACCCGACTCTCCTCAATTCGCGTGCTCTCTCGTCGGTAAGAGTAGCGAGAGAGCAAGCGAAATGAGGAGTCGAGTTCCGATTAGTCATCATTAGTGACGTCGCTTCGGCTTTCAACTCTCTCCATTCTGCACACTCCCTTGTCTAACAGATCGGCATGTGAGTGTTCAAAATGGAGAGCGAAAACTACTACCATGTGCTTTTATGGTGCAAAAATTTATTACCATGTAATTTGCGCCGGAGAAAGCTATCAAATATCTCCTACCGTGTTACCTCTGCTAAGCATTTTCGCGAAACCATGTACTTTTTCCCCCATAATATCTGAGTAAGCATTTCATGTTTGAAAAAAATTGTGGAAATCTCGGGTGCATAAATGGCCGTTGTAGCGAGGAAGGCGCGGGTGAGATTGGTTGCATGCGAGAGACACGATTCGTGTAACCCGAATCAACCGAAATGTGTCACAACGATTGAAACCTATCTGAAGTTCGTGATTGAACATCATAGCTCGAGGATGCGCCCATCTCTCCCACAGCCGGTGGATCCACCATGGAACCAGGCACACCTACTTCTCCGTTCAAAACCCGTGCCAGAACCAGGAACCAGGTTCCGGGGTACCAACATGCCCGACGGGTCCCCGTGTACCCACCTCGATGCGCTGCTTGATGATGGAGTCGTAGATGGAGGGGTCGAGCTTGAGCTGCTTGGCGCCCTTCGCCGTCTTCAGAGAGAGCCGCACCGAATCGATCGCCTTGCCGTACCTGTTTAAGGAATAAAATTAATAATGTAATATAGTCTTCAACATGGAGATATATCCAGATACCCTGGTGCAAGAATGACAAAAAAATACGGAAAATAGTTCACCAATGTTGCAATCGCTCTTGCAAGTTTTGTGTTTCGCGGCGTCGTCTTGATAATAAAATGCCTTGCCAGCACAACTAGACAAAAGTCCATGATGGAACGAACCGGAACCACATCCATTCCGGGTTCACAAACCAGGATCGATTATGTACGTACATCTTCATCGGATTCATGACCAATCAGCCCAAAACAGGATCCATGACGAAACATGGCTCCGGAACCCGATACCATCATAACATGACCTACCCAGTCGGGTTGTCGCACTCGATGGGGGTGAGCTCGGTGACCTCTCCCTCGAAGACCTCCTTCTTCTCGCGCACTCGCAGACCTTAACCGACCATTCATTAAATTTTTAATTTAAATAAATATTTAATTTGCTTGAAAGTTCTAGTGAGGTAATCTCGGGTTCGACTCCCTTCTTTCAACAAGAGAGCTGAAACGCGTAATCGCATCTATACTCTGCTCTAGATTTAAAAAATATATATAAAACTACTTGCTCATCTATAGCGCACGGTGAAACACTAGACTGCGGGGTGTTAGCCGGAATTAAAGTTAGCGATTGGGGAGATTCTAGAGGAAATTAATTAATCTAAAATAATTAATTCATTCATTTAAATGAAACCGCACCGATGGCGCGTCGGAAGTTCTCCATGAGCACCTCCGTTTTCTTGACCTCCGACGAGTACACTTCAGAGGCGACCATCGGACAGAACGGAACCTGCGAACATACATTTTGGTACCGAAAACGGTCGACGATCGAGTCACTGCCAATTTCTTTCTCCCCACTGCCCAGTCACTAAATATTTCGCTCCCGCTTTGTCCTGTCAATACATATTTTTGGTTCACCGAGGATGCTGAAAATGAATGACCTGCGAACCAGTGATGAAGACAAATCAGAACCCCCGACTCTCCTCATTTCCCGTTCTCTCTCTCTCGGTTCTCTGATCAGCGGGATATCATGCAAATATAAGAGTCGGTTCCGATTCGTCATCAATTTTTAATGACTCATTTTTTTGTAATGTAATGACTCATGTGAAACAACAAACGACAATGTTATGTCAAGGAAGGCGTCCGGAAGCAAACCCGTCCTAACGTCCTCGTAGGCAAGGGCTAGCTGACGGGATTTCGGGGAAGCCCGGACCATTCACCATTCCATCAATGGATCGGATCCATACGTTTTGATACCGTAAATGCTCGACGTTCGAGTCACTACGTATTTAGTTCACTCCGCTGTTCTCTCACTATATATTTCATACAAACTCTGTTTAGTTACTTAATTTTACGCTCCCTCCTCTGTCCGGTCACTACATATTTTTGGTCCATCAAGGATAGTGCAAATGTATGATCGGAACCGTACCTTGTTCCCCAGCTCCTGTGCGATGGCGAGCGCTATGGCGGTCTTGCCGGTGCCGGGAGGGCCCGCCAGGAGCACGGCACGACCTGAAGAGCGATCAATTACATTGTTTTACAAAAAATAAAACCAGTTATCGATCGGCGATCCACCGACTGGAAACTAGTGATGACAAAACGGACTAGACATGCCGGCTTCAGCTAGGGTTCATGTCGGCTTCACCGTTGAAAACTCCGGGTTGAAGCCGGCATACAATGCCGTTTTGTCATCACTACTGGCAACCTACCCGCCATATGCTGCTGCTTGATCAGGTCGACCACGACTCCTGCCGCTTCGCGCGCCTCGCTCTGCCCGAAGAAGCCCGCAGCCTGCAATTCGTTTATTTTTTTAAATAAATATTTATAATAATAAATAAATAAAGCGACCATAAACCCAAATTAAATAAGGAATAGTTAAAATCGTTGGTTTCTAGCCCAATCACCAAGCCACCACGCACATCCATGCGTGGAATGTAGAACCTGTGTCAGGAACAAAGAGATAGAACGCGAAATACCCAAACTCTCGTAAAGCATCTAATCACGAGCATTACGTCAACTAACCGCTAACTCATAAGATCATAAGAACAGAAAGTTGTTCCTGGTTCCAGTCCCAAGCACATTAAAACAGATCAATTAGTACAGAACGGATTGAAATGTGGCTCGTGCATGTCTCACTGATGACTATCGCGTAATTGGTTACGCCTCGCAAATCTTGGAAAGGGAAATAACGAATACTAGAACGCTGGCCGGAACCGGAGCGTATATCCCAGTGAAGTATTCAAGGGCAGGAAAGACATGCCCATTTTGTCTGGTCAAGTTGAGGCAATGCGTACCTTGGGCAGCGCCTCTCGCGTGTCCGGGTGTAGGCCGAGTCCCTTGAGATGTGAATGCGCTGCCACACGCGTCGATCTAGCCGTAGACTGCACCTGCAGCGACAACAATTAATATAATTAAGCAAATTAAAGAAGCAAACGAGAAAAAACTACAGAAAAACTCACTTTTTCGATGCTAACTAAGTGAGAATTCGATTCGGGGACGGCAAATTCGGCTTCCATCTTCGCGTCTGCAATGGGCGCGTTAGATAACGCTCAGAGAAAGACGAAATTCGATAAAATAATTACGTAAAACACTTTTTAAGATTTAATTTGAAAAAGTCACAGCACGACAATGGAAACGTAATTCTTAACTAACGTAGCAGGAAACACATACCGTAATCCTATCGTAAAATTTTAAACTAAGCCTAAAAATCCGGTTTTCATTGCTTTGAGGAAGTCAGGTCTGCCAAATCATAATATCATAATCAAATTAACATAAACTATCAATTTCATAGAGTATCGGCCTATTATTCGTAGCCCCGCCCATCGTGGTTCGCTGGGTCAGACGCATGACGTGAGCGAGCATCGAACGACCGTTGTTGAAAAGATGAAAGTGGGTCAAAAGAGATACATGGACGAGATATAATCGCGCCTTTATCCCAGTATATACTGGGTTACTGTAATCGACTTCCTCCGAACTAATGGTTTCTTTCTCTTCTCTCCCATGTGTTATTCCAACGACGATTTTTTCACTTTTCTCCATGTGTTTCCCATCCCATGCGTCCACAATTCTACAGATTATTTTTCGATCTTTATTCAGCTATCAATAGAAAACGCACACAAAATAGTCAAGAGAAAGGGTTGGTTGTTGAGAACTCTGAGATAGAGGGGATAGCGGTGGTAATCGATAATTGTCAGTCGTGTGTGTGTTTGTTCCCTAGGTGATCTACTTGATACCGTCTATCTACCCAAGAAGGAGAGTGAGAGTGGGGTGGGATGGGTTGCTGTTAGCTCTAGAGAGGAAAGAAGCTTGAGATAGAAGGGGGGGGGGGGAGATGATCTGTGACATGTTCGAAATACACAATGTAACCTTGGGCGCTGGAAGGAGTGGGGAGCGAGTATCGAGAGAGGGGAGCGAGTCGAGGCATTGTTTGACATAGCAATTACGAAGATGGTGTGTAATTACGTCATCACAAACCAATCAGAGGAGCGAACCCCGCCTCGCTGCCCCCTACTGATACCCGACCCGGCGGCCCCCATTGGAACCAGGCACACCAAGGACACACAACGGACCAGAGACAAGAGGTGGGCGGAGCTTACGGGTCCGAATTCATACCAAAAAGTGGTTGAAATGCGATAGGGGATAGTCAGCTAAGGAAAGGAAACACGAAATCTGTGATACAGAGTACACACTCAATGTACAAAAACAACAGAAAACTGGCCGGGATCGAGGACTCAGGTTAGGATATCCTATGCATCCACAGTGGTATCTCATAGGGAGACGGTGTACGGTAGGTAGGTCATAGAGGGCTCTAGCACAATACGCGATACGATCAATAATAGAAGGGTGTTAGCTATGAGAGTGGGTCTTTCTCTAGTCGAGATTAGGCTACAATACATACCAACAGCGGGTTACGGTAGCCAACCTGGGTAGATCAGACTGGGATGTGCGGAGGGACATACAGTAAGCTTCGGGTGAACGGAAGGAGGTTGAAAGAGTGGATGGGATGAATGTGTGTGTGGGGGCATGTGCCACATCTAATCAGACTTAGAAGTTCGAAATTTATTGAAATAGAAATATAGAAATAAAGGAGAATATGGAAAGAAGTGTGTCTGAGAGAAAAGTGGAAGCTGAGAGAAGAACGAAGATAGGAAAACAAAGTCAACAATTTTTAGTAGTTTTGTGCTATGATTGATGATGAGGAAGGGTCTACCGAGACTGTGGAGAAAGGACGATAGACGGAGGCTTCTAATGCAGGGAAAACAGCGAGGCTACGTTTAGCAAATCGCACCACGCAAGTACACCACGAGTGAGAGGGGACGGGGGAAGGGGGAATACGGTACGCGAGAGGTCGGCAAAGGTGAGTGTGAGGAGGAGTTGTTGCTGGTATACATCGTCAGAGTGGGAGGGGGCTAAGGCAACTGGGGGGGGGGGGGATACGGTATTGAAGTGGTGTGGTTCATGGTGTCGTCAGTGAGTGTGTGGATGAGGGCGACGGATACTACGTAAGCTACTGTAATCGATTGGAGGGAGGAGGAATCTCTCAGAGAGCTGTGCGAGTGGTGGGATCCTACGGTGAGAGAGAGGAGAGGGAGGGATACTGTAGCCGGTGCTCTCTCGGGTGAAAACAATAGCAGAGGAAAAGGTGAAAAACAGAAGAGGAAAAACAACCAACCATAAACAGAAAAGAGTTGGAGAAGGGAGAAAAAAGCAGGGGGATTAGGTTGATGAACTTAACTTGAGAGATAAGAGATAGGGCGACTTATTGGCAATATAAAATTATCAACCAGCTTACAACACTGTGTATAATAATAACCAAAACGAGATAGGGAGGAGCTACTACGGTAGGTCAGGTAGGGGAGAGAAGCACTAACAGAAAAGAGGCTATAACAAAGAAAGGGGTCGATCGATAATATTCTGAAAACTCTGAAGGGAACAACAGAAAGGGAAAAAAGAGGGAGAAACTATGGAGACAGCGGTGTCGATATGTCGAATTCGCTTGGGACACAAAAATTGAATAATCGATCGATGGGAGACGGGGGTTGTGTGGATACGGTAAGCAATATGAATACAGTAGTAGATACTACGGTAGGGAGGGAGGGGATACGGTAGAGGGGGTCGATGAGATCATTGGGCGTGATTATCGATCCATCTTCGACGTCGTTGTCGTCGTCGACGCGAGTCGCTTTAGAAGGCCATGATCGTCGAGCCGCTGGTCTGCAATCGATTATCGATTACCATATGCTACAGTATGTCCACAGTTAGTTGTCAATCGATTACTGACTAAATAAAGCCAGTTCTCGATCGGCTATCGTGGTGCGGCTACCGTACACTCACCGTGTACGACGACTGCTGGCTCAGGACGGGCTTCTTGTCGGCGGCGAGTCGCTGGATGCGCGCCACCTTCGACGGATCGGCGGCCTTGGCGAAGCCGGCGTTGATCATCAGTCGGTCCACGCGCTGTCTCTGCAAATATTGATTCTGATTAATTGGGTTTGGCGCCAAAAGCAGATTCAAATCTGGACACCTTGCAAACCACACTAGCTCTCTCCATTCTGCACACTCTTTCGTCGATCTGACCGACGAGAGTGTGCAGAATGGAGAGAGCTGGAAAGTAATCTACTACTCACCGTGCCCTCCGTCTCATCGATGACGTCGATCTCGACGACGGGGATGCGCTCGTCGACCGAGTAACCGATGAGCGTCACGTCAACGACCTGTAATACGATGAATTATTTAAGAAAATATTTTAAAAAATAGTTATCGACAATCCCCGACTACCGTACCTTGCCAGAGACGAGGTCGCGCAGGTACTCCGTCGCCTGGGACGACCACTGAGAGGTGCCTGCAGAGGGAGGGTCAATCAATAAGTTCTTTTCTCCAGCTACGGTAGTCCATTTCAAGCAATCAATAGTTGATCCCAAATCAATCGATAATCGCGATCTACCGTACCATCGACGGGCTGGACGTGGGCGAGGAAGCACTCGGTGGCTTGGAACGGCAGCGTCATCAGATCAGTTCTGCAACCAATCGATAAACTATCGTAATCTAGCAATCAGTTCGCGATCGTTAGTATCCTTCATTTAGACCAACTCTTGTCTGTCGCAAAAAACGAAAAGATCCCGGTGTTCTGGGGCTTCATCACTAGTAGATATTTTCCAGCAAAAACTTATCGGCAGTATCGATCGGGATCGCTTTTCCACCAATTTCTATTTTTCTGATCTATAAACAACCGTACCTGATCTGTCTCAGCTGCGCTCTGGCGATCCTCGCGTATCCTCCGTAGTCGACGAATCGCACGAGCGCCTCATCCTCCTGTGAAACAAATATCGATTAACACAAATTCGGGAGCACCGATCAACGGCTCAAAGCCCAGATTATGGCCCATGTGAACAGGCCAGTCAGATGATTCGTTTCCTATAGACTCGTTAGCACATTTCTTCTGTCACTCCTATCAGGGGGAATGATTCGGGTCCTCAAAGGAAGAGCTACCGTACCTCCGCAAAGTACATCACGATCACGGCACGGAACCACGCCTGCATCACGGGAGCCGCGCACAGCAGACCTGCTGCAATGTAATCGATAATTAGGAACCAGATACCATAATCCCAACGCCACAATTATCGATTTATGGATCCCGCACCCAGCCAACCAATCAATAACTCACTCTCGCAAGGATGCGGCACCTCGGGAATACCCTCCGACTTGGAGTAGAGTCTGCAACATCGGGGTTTAATATCTTGCGCTAATCGATATCCAATCAACACTACCGTACCCATCCCGTTGATCTACCCGTCTACCGTACCTGATCATGTACTGGTCGAGCAGGGCGAGCGAGGAGTACGACGGATGAGTCGGCTGCAAGAATACAAATTAATATCCAAATATTCTAATACCGTGATCAATCGATATCCGTCAGCTACAGTAGCCAATCGATAATCGACCGTACCTGCTGGATGAAGAGATGGCCGGCGTCGATCAGATGGGCCACAGCCGCCTCACAGGCAACGCTCTCGGGCAGCGTCAGCTGCAAGAGGTCACGGTTAGGACTACGGTAGATAGAACACTCAGTTATCGATTGACACAATCACGACGCTGCTACAGTAATCTACACCGTACCCAGCTGGGCTGCGCGTTCAGCAGGTCGGCGAGGTTGGTGGGGAGCGCGGGCGGCAGCACCGGCTGCAGGTTCAGCTCGGGGAATCTGCAAAAATATTCGCATTTAATATTATTTACTAAATTTATAAAATCAGTTCTCGCTTCACTGATGCGGTGCGACCACCGTACCTCGCGGGCGGGAATCTCTTGCGCAGCATCTGCAGGCAGCGGTTGATCTTGTCGCGCTTGCCGCGAACCTGCAGAGGGACCGAGATTAGGTTGTTTAAAGCCAGTCCTCGATCGGTGCTCGTCGTGGTGCCACCGTATCCAACTGTGGCCGGCCATCTTCCACTTACCTGGCAGATCTGGTGCGTGTCCACCTTGCCCGTCTCGTGGTGCGCGCGTATCAGCATGCGGACGTCGGTGCGCATGCTCAGCTCCTGAGAGAAAATCGATAATTAATCGACCTTATCGTACCAATTAGGCTCTCTCTCCTTTCTGCACACTTTCCCCTGTCGGTCAGACACAGACGATAGAGGAGTGGTGTGCAGATTAAGGATATCGTAGTCGATAAATCAGTAAATAAATCGATAATCCACCATAATCAGCTACCGTACCTTGATGGTCTTGCCCTTGACGCCGATTATGAGGCCAACGAGCGAGTTGGGAATCTCGAACTCGTACATGGGGTTCGCGTCGAACATCGTGCCTGCAGGAAAATAAGTTATTATTAATAATAAAATATTTAAAATAAGATATTATTCTCGAAACACAATCGAATCTCGGCTCATCATATTGACAACGCCCCCTTCACCCCGTGGGGGCATTACGTCACTTGTTGACAACAACTAGTGATCGCGTAAACAAGTGGCCTGTAGCAGTCATCCAGCCAGTTCGACTACCGTATCCCCTCTAATCAATCGATAATCCCCCTCCTCGCTACCGTACCATTGGGCGTGGTCGTGGCCGAGTTGTCCATGGGCGACAGGGAGGAGGCGAGGCCGCCGGTGGCGCGTCCAGAATCCTGCAACGAATACCGTAATGAATCATCAATAAAATCGATACCGAAACCCATTTTTTCACCCCTCAGTCAGTCAGTCAGTGTCACCCCGTCACCATTCCCCTCAATCAAACTCACGGCCGTCGCTGCGTCGCTCTGGTCCCCTCCGACCGAGCTGCAGCCGCTGCTCTCCTCCGAGTACGGCGTCATCGTCGAGGAGGCTGCTGCAGATGCTTCAGACGCCGTCGACGTCGAGGCCGCCGAGTCGCGCCGGCTGCCGGCTAGTAGTGCTGCAGACGCCGTCGCCTTTCCCTCTCCTCCTAGTGGCGCCTTGACGATGCAATTGAGCGTCCACTCGGCGCCCTCCGCGCCGAACATGCTGTCCACCGGCTGCACCTCCAGACACTCCACGTCGTCGAGGACGCAGCAGTCGACGTCATCGATGGCGAGCGTCAGAAGGGAAGGGGGCGGGGAGGAGGTGTCCGAGGACCGGCCCTCGCCCATCCCGGCGTCAGCCAGCGCGTCCTCCGCGCAAAACGACCCGAACCCGAACCGCGCTCGTCGAGGGGTACCAGCCGTGCCCCAGGGTCCGGCGCCTCCAGAGGGGTGGTACCGGAAGTTGGACAGGGAAGAGGCGGACGAGTCGCCGTCGGACGACGTGTACGTGTAGTAAGCCGATGACGTCATCTGGTCCTTCTGGTTCCGGCTGCATGACCGGGTCGGCGAGTCGGGCGTGAAGAAGCCAGAGGACGAGGAGGCGATCGACGAAGGATACGTGATCGATACCGTAATCGGGGCCGTGTTGGGCGCGTACGCAAAGTAGGCAATGTGTGGGACGGGAGGAGGGGGAGGGATGGAGGTCGTGCGGTAGAGCGGCGCGCCGGCCAGCGCCGACACGTCTCGCAGCAGGTACCCCGAGGCGGGCACCGCCTCGCACGCGTACGCCGTTCCGGGCGCGGACGCGCTAGCCGCATCCACCGCGGACGCAGCCGCAAAGAACTGCGCCGCTGCGGCTGCAGCCGCGCTGCCGCCGCAGCCACTGCTGCTGCCGACGGGCGTGTGGTAGTACATGGGGAGGCGGGTTACTGTAGTAGAGGTGAGTATACGGTAGTTGGTGAGTGAGTAGTAGTAGTACAGTCCTATGCTCCGGCTCCCGTGTGTAGTCGAGACTCGTCAGAGATTCCCCGTCGATTTGAGCCTCCTCTGGAACGAAAAGACACTTGGTGGAGGGAAGGGAAGGGAGGGGAGGGGAACAGTTGCACTCGCAAACAAATCCAACCACACGTGAAACTAAACACCCCGCGAATCGCACGTATCGTAAAACACAACTGGGGGCTCACTGCATCTAGAATCAATCGCGGAAGGCCAATTATCGGGTGGAGAAGAGAAAAAAATCGAGTTCTGTTCGATACACCCATCTAATGATTATCATTGCTCTCTACTACTACTATCAGTCCAGTGCGTGGTGGAAGTTCGTGTTAACGATAAGAGGGACGGCCGATCATAAAATGTGCGTGGTGCCTTCGACAGGCGAGGCGGGTTGGAGTTCAAGTGTCACGCTAAAGGTCAAATACCCCCTCCAGTTTCAGAACGAAGAGGAAGAAGAACGAGGAATGAATGGAGAGGAGCAAGCGAGCAATTTCCCGAGCCCATAAAATAAATGGCATACACACATACACATACAGGGCTTGCATGTACAATAGCAATGTCGTTTCGGTCATCAGCTCTCTCCATTCTGCACACTCTCTCGTCTGTCTGACCGGCGAGACAGTGTGCAAAATGTAGAGAGTCGAAGCCCGAAATAACGATCACTAATGTGCAAGGGCAAGAGCAGGAGGAGGAGGTGATCATCAGATCAGAAAGAACAAGGGGAGGAAGGAGTCGAAAGTCGAAAAAAGGGGGGACGGAAGGGAAGGAAAGGGGGCGGAGTCGTCGCCCAGTGGTGGTAGGACGAAGAGTGCAAGAGTTGCCCGTCGGATGATGGGGAGGAGAGGAGAGGGGAGGAAGGGAGGGAGGAGGAAGAAAAATGAGTGTGAAGAGAGAGCGGCGAGAGAGTGCACTAATCAGAGAGCGCGGCGGCAGACGACGAGAGCACGTGTGAGAAAATCGCGAGAGACGGAGGGGGAGAGATCGCGCCGCGCTCCCCCTCTTGCCCTTCTCTACACAGTTTTTACTTGATAGAGAGAGGGTCGGTCAGTTGGCAGAGCAAAAAGAGAGGGGGGGGAGGAGAAGAAACAGTTGAGAACTCGAGAACCTGGGTGAGAGAATGGCAGGGGAGAGGGGGAACTCTCCCTGACAGAAGGGTGTAAGAACGATCCCGCTCCAATCTTGATCGCGAAAGCAGAGAGGGGAGGGGGGAGGGGGAGGGAGAAACGATACCGAGATTCGAGCCAATTAAAAGTGCAACTACAAGCGCGTAACGGGAGGAGGGGCTGATCAAGCGAGCCTCGGCTCTCTCGAGTCTCCTATTTCATCATAGTGCCGAAATGCCAGCGACCCGCCTTATCTTCTGCCACTAAGCGATCGGAAAGCGAGCGAGTGATGCGATTATCAGTGGGCACCGGAAGGAGGCAGCCCTACTGCCTTGATTGGGGGGGGGGGGGCGGAACACGGCTCAAAAGGCTCAATGATCAACGAAAAAACGCCGAATATTAGCATAACACCGCTGTCAACAGGGAAGTGTGGAACACGGCGGATCACTAGTAGGAGCAGTCAGCAATAATATTAATCAATAATAAATCAAAAAAATCAATAAAAACAGAAGATAAGCAGAGAGAGCGCAAGTGCAAGCCCGGCCGACCAAAGTGCAACCCCAATCAATAGCGCGCGCTGATCGTAATTTTGTAGCTACGAGCGGACCATTTAATTCGATCGACAACTGATTTTATTTCTTAAAATTATTGTTTTTGCCAAATAAAATATTTTCTCCACTTTATTGCCTCTATTCGACCATTCCCTCTCGTCCCTACCCTCTCGTTCTACGTGTTGAAAACGAGCGACAGAAAGAGTCACATTCATGGATGGCCTGCCCTTTAACGATGGCCTAAAGGGAGGAGAAGAGAAGAGCAGGAGAATGAGAAGGAGGAGGAGGAGATGGTAGAGCAATAGAGTGGGGGGGGGGGAATCCGATAGAGCAGCTCGGCCCACTAACATTTGAACATGCGCTATTCACGTCGATAGAGACGATCAATGCGACGGAAAAGGTGTCTCCCGCCCCTAACATTAGCAGCGCAGTAGTAGTACAGTATGTTCAGCCCATTTCGACTCTCTCCATTCTGCACACTGGCTCGCCGATCAGACCGACGATAGAGTGTGCAGAATGGAGAGCGTTGAAACCCGAAACCACATCCCTAGTCAGCGATTTTCGGCATAAATCTAGCGAGGAAGCAGCCGTTAAAATGGAAGGTGGCGGAGGTTAACGGGGTCTCCTCTCACGATCTCTCTGCCATGAACAAAGAAAGTTGGAGACAGGGGGGAAAGGGAGGAGGAGGAAGAGGTGCGCGCATGTGCATTAACAAGGCGAGGAGGAGGAAACTGATGGGAAGCTAGCTGCCAGACAGGAGGAGGGGAGAGCGGAATAGATCTCTAGCGACTCTCCCCCCCCCCCCCCCTCAGTTTCCAACCCCCTCAGAGATAGCGCTCTAATACCGGCGTCTCCGCTGGAAAAAGGCAGAATCGAAAGGAGCCAAGCTGTCATAGCCTTCCCATCTTGTCCAATCAAACACAGCAGATTCACTGGGCTATTAGGCAATTCCCCTTCCTACTCTGATGGGGGTGCATTTCGCTGCTCTCCCCAATGGGGTCCCGCCAGTCCACCAGCTCCGCCTCTACCGGAATGCTGCCGTCTCTCGAATCGGGGATCAACGCCTCTCTACATCGATCACCGCTCAGGGAAGCCGAACTTCCAATAAAAAAAAACCTCTCGCAATAAATCCCCCAATAGCTAGACAGAGCCTTATCGAGAGGGGGTGCAGGCGGGGGACAATTTTGGGGGCGCCCAAATAATAAAGCCCCGTCGGCTTAGCCTCATGAAAAAAGTGCGCCGATGCCGCTATCAGACGCCCTTATCAGCCTTATCAGTTCTCGAAAGCTCTAATTGACAGCGCCAATAATCCGGACACCTGCCAATCATCGTACTGTGGTGAAGCCTTATCGAATAGTTACTCTCTCCATTCTGCACACTCTCTCATTTCTCTAACCGAATAGAGTGTGCAGAATGGAGAGAGCACTATCCGTTACGGCATTCCTATCGTACTGTCAATCGGGGAAATCTTCCTAGAATCTCATCTCTCCTCGGATTCAAAAATGTAGACGGCCCTACAGGCACTAAAGTGGCCACAATCAATGGCGGCGGTTTCTCGACCCGAGGGTCTGGCAAGAGTTCCTGGTATTCAAACCAGCTACCGTATCCCCTCTATCCCTCTAGCTACAGTACTCACATAACTTCCTCCCCTAGCGAGCGCGCTCCCATTCAGTTACAAATGAGCGCCGAGTGGCCTTTCCATAGCGTGCACGCTCTCTACTGCTCTCCGCCTTCCCAGTACTCTCTCCTCCCTCCCCATAACGCGCGCTTTCTCTCCTCCTCCCAGCAAACCCCTGCGATCGTGCCATCGCTTCTCTTCACTGCGCGCTTGGCAAAAGGCGAGGGACAGAGAAGAGTGAGAAGAATAAGGGACACAATAAAGCATGCGAAATGAAGAGCCCAAGGGCAAAATGGCGGCCAATTGCGTCAACTATCGCACCTCGCAGCTTCACTTGCAACATACACGAAAATCAGGGAAAGTGCATGCGAAGCGCAATGCTCTAGCCCCTCCCCGTTTCCTCCCATATCTGCCTCATCTGATCAAACATGTTCGCAACTCGATCGAACAGTTGCTCTCTCCATTCTGCACACTCCCTCGCCAGTCAGAGAAATGAGAGTGTGCAAAATGGAGAGAGCTACTCTTCGATTCGGGAACGCAATCTCACGAACCATCAACGCTCCCCAGACACGCAGAGGAGCGATGAGGGATTGCCTGACCTTTCGATATCTTATCATTCGGTCGATCTCTCCCTCCCTGCCTCATTCCCCAGAATAACAGAATCATAGCGCACAGACCGTTTTAGCTCTCTCCAATCTGCACACTCTCTCGTCCGTCTGACCAGCACGATCGGAGAGCTTTTATTCGTTCTAGGGACACCAGAAACTGTGCACTCCGCCCCCACATTCAGCGCACAAACCGTCCAATCCAGCCCAATCCCATCCCCTCCATATGCACTCTGTAATTGATCTCCGTCTCTCTCCTCTCCCAATACAAACTGTGCCAGGTGAATCACCCGAAACCTGGCGTGCCCTTTCATTACTCGGGCTCATCATCGGGGCAGAACCCATTAACCCAATGGGTCCCATCCTTCCATATTCCCTCTCTGCTGCTCTCCCCTCATCGCCCCGTGGTCCCACCATAACATCAATCTCATTGGCTCTCTTTGGGTTCGGATAGTACGTGAGAAACTCGATCAAAAGAGCGGCATAGGGAGGGGAGGGAGAGGAGGAGAGGGGGAGAGAGGGTATGGAGGGGGGTTCTTCTTGCACTTTCCTCCCCACCGATAGCCATCAATCAGCAACCTCAGTGGTGTTGCTGGTGCAGCAAAAAGGTTAGTGAGACGGGACGAGACACAATCGCATTTGCTAATCAAGATAACCTTCGACCAGCAGCAAACTGCTCTCCATCACTCTCTTTCCCTGATTTCTTGGCCCCCTCCAATCGCTCCTCCCTCTCCCCTGGTCAGAGCAGGCGAGAGAGCGTGTGAATCTCGGAGAGTCTAGATCCAGCCACTGTTCTCCCCCACTACCACTTCCCATGTAAACACTCCACTGTTGCTGGAAGTAGAGTCGATCGGAAAACACAGTAGCAGCTCACACACACTCCAGATAGGCCCAATCGATTGACCCTGGATACTGTATTCGGAATAAGGTTACAGAAATCGCCTCGACCCTGATCAGGGACGATCGATTGACCTCATCTCACCATCACACACTCGCACTCAATCAGACGCCCCTATCAATTCATTCTCCACTCGTCACTTCATATCGGGGGATGGGGCAGCCGGCACCCATAGAGTGTGCAGAATGGAGAGAGCACAGAGCGGAGCGCGCACGCTTCATTAACATCAGGCTTATCGCGCCGCTCGTCGCTCAAATGTTGCGAGTGGATGGGTCGGTGATAAGTAATGTGGCCATTTCCAATAGTGCTCTCTCCATTTCGCACACTCTCTCGTCTGTCTGACCGGCAAGAGAGTGAGCTCAAATGTTGCGAGTAGATGGGATGGTGATAAGCCCCTATCACCCTCTCTCTCTCTCTCTCCACCAGCTGTCAGGATAGAAGAGCAGCGAAAGAAATATCTATAGAGACTCTAAGAAGACAAAGAAAAGTCAGAGGGACGGCGAGAGAGCGTGGGATCGTGGAGAGTCCCTTCCCCCTTCGTCTCTCTCGTTCTCAGGTTGAAAAATGTTGCGACTTTTAGCGCGCTGAGAGAAGGTATAGAGAAAAGGCGCAAGTGTCTCCAGGAGGAGGAGGGGGTTAGACAACCCGGCCTAGATAGCGTGCAGACATCAGAGACGAGGCCAGTCTGGAGGCTACGTGACAGCTCTCTCCATTTTGCACACTCCCTCGTCCGTCTGACCAGCGAGATAGTGTGCAGAATGGAGAGAGAGCTGAACAGGGGTGCTAGACAGCGCGATGAGATCAAGTGGTTAGGAAGGAAGCGAGAGGGAATGAGAGGAGCGAAGAGCGACACACGCCGGAAAAAAAAGAGGAAAGAAAACTTTAGCGATGGGGATCACCCCGCAAAAAAGCCGCGAATCGCTCGCAGATGGAATTTCATTCCGTGATCAACCCGATTCGCTACCGTAATCACAACTCTCTCCTTAACGCTTCACTAATCCCGTCCAGATTCGGGACCGTTCTAATCTCAGCACTAAATCGCTGGAACATTGCTACGTTCGCCCTACGGCCATCTCGGATCGGACACCATTGTTGCCTCTAAATCTACAATTTCCGCTCAGTCCTCGATCCTCGTGACTACCATACTCCCACGCGCGCTGCTGAAGTGATCGCTGTCCCGTGTCTGCTGCTTGAATCACATGCTCCATCATGAGATCTGGGGGGGGGGGAGTCTCGGGGGTTGCCCGCCTACAGTAATCCTCCATCGGCCAGCAAACAACATGCGACTTGAGGGGGTGCAAAACAGGCTGTTTCGACTGCTGACGAAACTCGAGGAGCGATAGAGCGATAAGATCGAGAGACACCAGGGGTCAGTGGGGAGGCGAGCAGAGAAAACACAGCGATACATAAAGACACGCACTCCCTCTGACCGGCGAGGGAGTGTGCAGAATGGAGAGAGCGGAACCGCAAAACGACTCGGTGATAGTTACCACTAACTGCCTCCTGCTTGTGGAGGAGAGATGAAGAGAGGACAGACACTTTACTCTCTCAATTCTGCGTGATCTCTCGTCACACTCTCACCAGCTGGAGATCACGTTAAACGAAGAGACATGGAGCCCCTATCGGGGCACAAAGGCTCATCATTACCGTTGGTCTTTTCGTACTCATGCTAAGAGACGAGGGAGACACTAGTTCTCTTCTATCCACAAAGAGTTCTTGAATGAGGAGCGAGGGGTTAACGAGAAAAGTTGTAGACAGCTCGCAACGTTTGGCAAGAGAGGGAGAACCATTTCTCTCCTCCCTCCCCTTTAACTCAACATGCGCAACATAGTGCACGAACAGTTTGTCTAGCACTTTTTCCCAGTTCAATCGCCAACTGGGGGTGGGATTGGCATTGGAGTTGATCTCCAATCGGCCAAAGCTACCGTAATCATCACCACGCAAGAACACTGTGTAAAGTAGCATAAATGGTGCGAGAAAAACTGAAAATGGCTCGATCGCGCGAGAGTCATTGCTCCCCCGTTACCAGTTCGCGATGGCTATGATCGGTTCTACAGATATGCGCCGAGGGTCGGAGATGAGAGAGGGAAGGCGAGAGATGGAGAGACACTAGTGATACCACTCTCTCCATTCTGCACACTATCTCGCTGGTTAGACAGACGAGAGAGTGTGCAGAATAGAGAGAGAGAGCTGAACACCGAAAGGACATAACTAAAGGCGAGAGACACTGTGCCCCAGCTAGAGAGAACGAGAAAGTTCTCGCGATATGCGGAGATGGTTTGGTGGTTCAAGAGAGAGAAAAAAACTGCCCTTTCTGATCCCTACCGTAACCCATGCGCACCTTACTCGGGACTACCGTACCCTTGATCTACCTACATTCCGAGAGGGGGAAGGGGGGGGGGGAGGGCGTTCCATCTACTTTGGGGGATCGCGCGCCCTGCCATCAGCAGCTGATCTAACAATGAGCAATCGCGGGTGAATCTCCCCTCTCCGATCAACTCTCTCAATTCTACTCAAATATAAGCGACATCGAGACATCTGGAGACAAATCTCCTCGATCTCCGCACTATTTCATCATCACAGCCTGAGCTATCAAAATCAAATTCGGTGAGGAACAGTGCAAACCAAAAATGGCAACATTTTGTGCACAAGCACTTACACCGATATGGCATGCTCTCTCCTTTCTGCACACGTTCTCGCTGATATGAAGCAGTGTGCAGAATGGAGAAAGCTGAAAAGCGAGATGGCATCCCTGACTTACACGACTCCTCTGGCCATTCAGCGCGTCAAACGATTGAAAGAGGCGAAAAAGAGACGCGCTTTTTTCCTCCACCAGAAACCCTAGCGCATCAATCAGTGCAGATCAGAGGGTGGAAACTGCTAGAGATCACGCTGATAGGAGAGAGGTCAGGCGGTTAGAGCGAGCGAGAGTGTGCAGAATCGAGAGAGCGGGGCAGCATGCTCTCGCCCCTCGCCACGCTTTCAAAGTGCACAACTGATACACGTTACACGCTCTTCCTCCCCCTTCTCTTCTATCTCTCTGATGCTATTCGCCCATTTATTTTTCCACTAAACTGCACTGCTCTATTCAATCGAACGAGGGGAAAACGACGAGAGAATAGCTCGAAACGCGATTCGAACTGCATGATTCGGATGGAAATCATTGCTCGATTCCATTAGTATGCAGTACCTCTACAAATCACTTTTCATCCAATCACCCCGAAGTTGCAAGCGACTTTTAAAGAGGGACAAAGAAGTAAACCCCCTAGTGTGAGCAAGAGGAAACCCCTCCAGACCAGACAGCCCCTTAGCCTCCTTCTCCCGTATCAAAGCACAATACCCTCGACTATCGCAGAAGAGAGATCGAAAGTAATACCATGTGTTCCTCTCGAACAAAGGCGCGGTTTGGGATTTAATAGTTGCTCTCTCCATTCTGCACACTCTCTCATCGGTCAGAGATACGAGATAGTGTGCAAAATGGAGAGAGCTGCTGATCGCCGCGCGATGGCTATAAACTCGCACGCACCTAGTCTAGACGAGGGTCATTTGATAGAGCACGCGCAACCTGATATGGCTCTTTTGTGAGACAGCAACGTGATTCGGGGGTCCAATACAACACGATACAATATGGCGGGGCTAAAGGGTCAATGGGGGGTGAATGGTGCAGGGTGGGGAGGGGAATCCGATGAGTGAAGTTTCCGAAGAGAAGTTGACCATCCTTCCATCTGTGGACATTCAAGCATCCTATTTCTTGAATATTTCGAACAAGTCAACATGCAATGGACGAGTACATACAATACAACTTGAATGACACAACAAATAGTACATGAATTGCCTTAAATAGTACATTAATTAGCAATAATATAGGAAGCTGCACCTACCTGGAGCCTGCAAGTAAGATTAACCTGCCCTACGACTAGTCCCTATCCCACTACCGTATCCTACCGTAACCAACTCGCTACCGTACCTCTGATCCCTGGGAATCGAGTCCGGGCGACTCGGCGCCCTCGTAGCCTGCCTCGAGACGCGCGCGCTCCTCTTCCTGCTCGTTAGCCATCGCCCTGGAGGGAGGAAGGATTACGGTAAGATAGACGAGAAAGGAATACGATTGATTAGAGGAATTAGAGTGGTTCCGCTAGGACACACTAACAAGCTTGTGAGCTAACACTAATGTTAAAATATTTTTTTCTTAAATTGGAACATTGATGTTTCAGTAACAGCTCAAGGTTAATTTTGATTTTAACAATTCGGTTCGTCATCGGAGCATTCGAAACCTAACTGCAGAATAAAATTAAACGGACAAACGATTCAGTTTCGCAGTGGTTCATCTTCTAATAATGCCTCTAAACACCATCAGAAACCAAGCGATTTTTTGTTTCTGCGCCAGCTCTAGAGACCACTCATTATGTACGATTCTATTGCAACGAAATTCCGTATTGAAAACCCCACATAATTCGTAGTTTCAGTACCAGCGCTAAAGCCCAACAGGGAAGAATGATTCGCACGTGCTTATAGTGCTCAATCCTAACCATCCTATAGCACACACTCCGAATACCATCGTGACTTTAAGTTTCTGGCATCGCACTAAACAACAAACTAGAAGTAAAATTCGATTCCAGCAGCCTTGCCACCTCCACACACGCCGAGCGATTCTTTGTTTCGGTGATAGGTGTAGAAACCAACAGATCCGAATTAAACCATATTATTCCTAGTTCCAGCTCCAGCCGTAACGCATAACGGGCACGACGGATTCGATACTACCAGGGCGCATTTCTTGAACCAAATCAGTCCGTAGCAAATTCTGACATCGTACTAAACATTAACCTATTCGTGAAATTTGATACGACGAGCGAGTAGGAAAACCACGTGATTCTTAGTTTCAGTAGTAGCTCAACTAAATTAAATTCAAGCAAGTCACTCACTCCGAGTAGCTCCTCTCCACGTCCTCGGCCCACGAGAAGTTCTCGCACACCTCCAACTTCAGCACGCCGCCCGTCTCCAGGGTCGCCTTTAAATATTAATTAATTAATATTTAAATTAATTAGTAACATATATTTCATCTACACCCGAGACCTAATGAGATGAGATCATTACGTCCGCATTTACTACTAAACCTATCAATTCAATGCATAAACTAGTCCAGCAAACCAAGTGATTAGTTGTTTCTGCACTAGCATTTATTCACCACAACGTTACCAGAATTGCTAGCACTGGGAAGGCATGTCTAAAAAAAATCGTTCTATTGTAACCTACAGACGTCCTACTGTAACCTACAGTATTCTTCCCCCCCCCCACTCACGGGTTCAATCTCAAAGTCGGCGTCGCTTCTGCCGCTGCTCTTCGAGTGCGAGTCGGTGTCGGACAGGTCGTCCGAGGCGTTTGAGGATGTCTGTGAAAATCAATATTTATTTTTTGATTAAATAATAAATCGCCCCAACCTCAAAATTCGGTTTTGAGAAACCCGCTCATCTCACGTTTCAGAGATAGTTTACCTACCTGCGGTGTCCAAAATTAATAATGCTTGTTCCGCTTGTCGAATAAAACTACCCAATCAAATCGCAAAATATCACTATATGTCGACAATTTTCATACCACAGTCACGACAGGTTCACAATATCGATAGATGCCCTCCTCGCTACCGTATACCTCATCGCGCTCCACCACGACGCTCTCCTTCTTCTGCTGCGCCTCCGGCTCCTCGGGCTTAGCGGCGGCGGCTGCGACCGCTGCAGCAGGGGCGGGGGCGGGAGCGACTACGGTAGCTGCAGCTAGGAGCACGGGGGCGCCCGTCTTCACCATCACCTGCAGGAGAGAGGGGTACAACGAGAGACACGACACTCACACCATTTGCTACTTTGTGGTTTTACGTCACTTACAATTACTCTGGCTATCTACGTTTACAATTTTCTCTTCAATATTAAAAAAAAAAAGGAAAATCGTAATGATTGCACTAATAACAGTACCGTTTCACACCACTTTCAACTACCATGAGATTTTTTTTAGACAAAAATAAAATTACGGAATAATATTTAAGTTGCACGCCACTTACAAACACACAGCCATCTTGTTTTTACAATTCTTCGTATGAATCCGATCTAATAAAAAAATGAACCAACGACAATACGCCTCTTACAACTACCAAGAGAAACCCCCAACACAATGATCAAGGCATCTTCTTTAAAACAAACACAACCACTATTAGAATCTGCCACAATTCTCGCGATTCAACGAATTCAAATAATTGTTCCAATTACATCGCTGCTTCAAGACGCGCACTACTATCAGTTGAAACCTCCTACACAATCACACTTGCTGGTTGAAGATAAACATAATACTTATAGCCATCACATTGCTGCTTCACTCTATTTACTACTACCATGGAAATTTTTAATCACAATCACTCGATTCCTTTGAGATCTCCTAATCAATCAGAATAAATACACCGAAAACATTTTTTGCTTTACGCCACTCACAATAGCTTTACTACTACACCGCTCATTTCAGATTTCAGGTACCAATCACAGTTATGTTTCACACCAGCCACAACCATTTCACTATTCAGATTATATCGCTCATCTCCAGATTCCCGATACGAAAAAAATCAATAATCGATCGTACCTCCTCCACCTTGGCTTTCTCCTTCTCCTCTCCTTCCTCCTCCTTCTCCTCTGCTCTCTTCACCACCACCTCTTCCTGCTGCTGCTGCTGATGATGATGCTCCTCCTGTGCTCGCTCCTCTACCTCCTCAACTCGCTGCAGGGGCTGCTGCGACTGCTCCGACTCCTCCTGCAATGATAAATGCGTTCAATTTGTGATTATGAAAAGTATTAAAAGAACGAGTGTTTGAGAGATCCCAATACGATCACAGTCACTTTATTTTTATTCATATACTTATCGAAACATAATCAGCCAGACAGAAGTGGAAGAAGTAAAAGAATCTAGTGCGACGCGTATTCAACAGGCTTCTTTCATTGAAGCCTGTTGAATAGCTTCAATTCAATACCCTTATTGAAGCATATTTTCAATGTTCGTATTTGGCGACAGTTAGCCTGAATGACATCGTCCAAAGAAAACCATTGCAATGAGCGTGAAAAAATTAGCCTCAATAGCCTCAATGAAGCACATTTTAATTTTTTTGTATTTAAAAACCGTTGTTTCTGTTACATCGTCTAGAATAAGCACAGTCAATGAAATGCGCCTAGTGCATCACTAAATCAACAGGGAATATAATTTCTCTGGAAAATCTTTTGATTCTAATTTTGAAGTAATAAAATACATAATAAATCCTAAATAGACGAATAAACTATTCCCCACCTTGGCTGCGGCTGCAGTGGTCGCGGCAGCCTGCTGCTGCTGCGCGGAACGAGCCATCTGCAAGGAATATTTTAATTATTAATATAATTAATTCTAAAAATTAATAAGGATCATTTCCTTATCACCGAACACCTCCTCCCTGATCTCTCGCACTCCAAATGACCTCAGTGTTCCGGAATGATAAGAGCGATAAGGATATCGATATTGGTTGGTCTGGCATCTGTGGATCCGATTATCCATGCTCCTCCCCTACTTTTCTATATCCTGCATAAAACGCGGAAGTTCCTAGTACTCGCGCTCGAAACTGCATACAGAATAGGATGGTGAAAATAGAGAAACTCCACTAACTAGAGAGCACGCAGAAACGAGAGAGGTGACAGAGAAACAGAGCGATTTCCCTGCTGTGCTAGAGAGCGTGCGGAATCGAGAGAGACAAGGACGGAGGGGTATAGTATCACCTAGTTACACGCATAACGGTTAGGAAACGGGAGAAAAGAGATGGAAGAGGAGGGGAAGAAAGCAAACTCCAAACATCTACCGAAATGCACGTAGACAATCAGAAACCTTGTTTAACGAAACCGAGAGAACTCTAGCTTATCCTCAAAACACCCAACTTTCCTGTTTCAGACATTCATCCCTATCCTGTGCCAGACTTATTCATGCTGCTCCTTCCCATTCAGTTGCGACCTTCCCATTCAACTAGATATTATCTACGCTCTAAGAAAACTTTTTCCTAAGATTAACGTCACACCTGATCATATTCCGAGTATTGTTCTTTCTAAATGTCGATCATCCATCATTTCTCCTCTCCTTATAATTTTCAATAAGTCTCTCCTCACATCACAAGTCCCCCCTCTCTGGAAACACGCACTTGTTAAACCGATCCCAAAGAAATCTAGCAACTCTATTTCCGACTTTCGTCCAATATCCCTTACGTCTTCTGTTTGTAAAGTCTTTGAGAAAATTCTCATCGACAAAATCACCACTTTTCTTGACCAAAACAATCTTTTTGATCCCCATTAGACCGGTTTTCGTAATTGTCGATCTACCTTCACCAATCTTGCGGAGACTTACTCTCATTACCTTCGTATATTTAAGAGTCTCTCCTTTCGACACTGTTTACATAGATTTCCGCAAAGCTTTCGATTCCATTGATCACAGATTACTATTGCATAAATTGACTAATCTAGGGCTTTCTGATCACCTTGTGTCTTGGATCCATTCTTATCTTTCGAACAGGACTCAGTCCGTATTTATTGATTCGTCTTTTTCTCCCCCTTCATTCGTTAGATCAGGCGTGCCCCAAGGCAGTTGTATCGGTCCAATCCTTTTCATCCTTTTCATTAATGATCTTTGCTCTCAATTCCCTAAATCTATTTATTACTCTGTATATGCCGATGACCTCAAATTGTTTGCTGAAGCCCCGTTACATTCCGATGTTTTACAATCTGCTTTAGACACTGTTGCTGACTGGTCTTCGCAATGGAATTTAGGAATTTCTGAAACTAAATGTCACATTATGCATTATGGTTGCCACAATCCCCGCAGGCTATTTACTATCAATAATGTTGTCCTTACTGAGCCTAGCAATTGCATTTTCAAAGATCTAGGTGTGCAGTTTTCCCCTTCCCTTTCTTTCTCAGCTCATATCTCTAAAATTATTGCTAGTGCTCGTTCTAAATCTAACCTCCTCTTTAAATCCTTTCGTAGTAACTGCCCAAACCTGTATCTGAAGTCTTTTACAACTTTTATTCTTCCCAATATTGAATATTGTTCTATTATCTGGAACCCCGTACACAGTGTAGATATGACTAGAGAGCTTGAAAGAGTTCAGAGAGACTTTACACGTAGGCTTTATTACCGCTGTTCTCTACCGCCTGTTCCATATAGAACCAGGCTTCGTGATTTGAATCTATATACATTAGAACGCCGTAGATTCATTATGGATATCTCATTTCTCCAATCCGTTGTCAATAATCGATATTCTATGGATGCATCCTCCCTGCTTACTTGTACACCTCTCGCTCGCACTCTCCGCAATTGTCATAATCTTCGTATCTCATTGCCATTTATTCCTCATAACTCTTTTTCCACCATTGCCTCTAGAACCATTCTTATCTGGAATTCCCTCCCACCCGAAATTGTTAATTCTTCACAAAACGCTTTTCGTTACTACATTCGCTCTCAACCCCCCTCATTCTACCCTGACTCAATTATTTGCAATTGGCTTGATCTTTAATCTTTCCTCGCCCCCCCCCCCCAACCCTTGCTGCCCAGCAAATAACCGATTCGACTCCATCGACGGACCTCCGTTTATTAAACTCTCATGATACTTTCTTGTCCAATTCCCACGTTAACGGAATAAATAAATGAATGACTTGCTCCGACGGGCATGGCCTTTTTAGAAAGCACCAAAGTCCCTTCGTGACCTACGATCATCATCCGACTTCCTCCCTCCAACAAGGACATTCCATGCTTCAGTCGCCCCTGTTCTATTCCCTAAATGTGAGCGCAATTAAAGCCGCCGCCGCCGGCCGCTTAATGACCCGTTCTTGTGACTCGGAAAAACAGCTGCTACATCTCCATAGCGCCCTAAAGATAAACCCTCCAAACAACAAAATTAATTGCAAAAAATCAGCACAAAAATACGAGGCGAGCGAAAGAGTGTGCTGATTGGAGAGAGCCGAAACCGCACATCTATAGTGACCGTGCACTCAAATCCGATGCGAACCAGCTCGAAAAGTGAAGCGATTGGTACAAAATGCGATCAGAGCCGATGGAAACAAGCTGAACCAGATGCGAAATCCCTTCCTCGTGTATCATTATGAACAGTAGGGATCTCTGCATTTCGCACACTCTCTCGTCTGTCTGACCAGCGAGAGTGTGCAGAATGGAGAGAGCAGAGCACCGAAACGACATCATTATGAATACTGCGACAAAAAGCGCATCTCAAGCGCCCCCGGGGGATCATCATGTGGGTCTGGTTCCCAATCAACTATTAGGAACCGCTGCAAAAAGACAGACAGGCAAAACGGGGTCAACCACTCATCCCTCGGCCACTCGCTGTTTCAAACCCGCATATTATCCTAAGAGCGCATCACTTACAGAACAGACAGACCTTGAACACACTAGGCATATCAACTTGGCTCTGTATCTCTCCATTCTGCACACTAGTTTTTGTGCAGAATGGAACGAGAGCTAAACACTGAAATAGCATCCGTTTTGAACATCCCTCTGCTAGCAACTGTGCGCACATTTGCTGTGCAAAATAGCCGTTTCGGTCCTCCAAACACCTAATCTCGATAGTATATGCGGGACTGTTTTTTTTAGCCAGTTCTCCTCTAGAAAAGACCGAATAATAATCCGCCCCGTCCTACTCCACGGCTTGCTTTCAAAAGGACCACTATGCATAATATAATATCATTCCCCCTCGAAGGGAGTGTGCGCAGTTATCGATGAAAACAGGGCAGAATTAATAAGTGTATTGAGCGCAACCACAGACGAAGACGATCGAATCGCACCAGACCCTTGGCACTTGAAATCATTACAAATCCTACAATCACCTGGTACCTCAAACACCGAAGCAATAAATAAATAAAAAAAGCGCTAGCTGACGAAAACGGGGCAGAATTAATCAATTCAATTCCGAATCAACGACGGTGAATTGAATCTCGCCAGACCACTGACAGTTGAAATCATTACAAACCCCGGAATCACCTGGTGCCCGAATCAACAAAGTTCGCGCTTTTATGCTCCCTTATTCCACTTTTTGATCTCGCATGCGAAACAAACAGCTACTAAACCCCAAAAAGCGCGCGAGCATTCCACGTATTTTCGTGCGAAAATCATGAGCAATCGGGGGGAAATTCCCGAACTACAGAGTAACCGCTGGTGATGTCGGATCGAATAGTGGCTCTCTCCAATCTGCACACTCTGTCATTTCTCTGATCGGCGAGTAAGTGTGCAGATTGGAGAGGCTACACTATTCGATCCTGCGACAACCACGAGATATCGTCAGAGACAGAGGAGCGAGAGAGCGATTCCAACAGAGAGAGAGAGAAAGGGGAATCGACCGCTGGTCTATGACTCATGGGCGAACGAACGGCGATCAAGCGTAAACTCCGGGAAAACTACTACGAATGAAATCAGTCCTCGATACTCGATCGGCGACTGGCTACCGTACCCCTAATGAAATCTGATATCGATATTCAGTCAACGTGCGACTACCGTACCTTCTTCGCCTTGTCCTGCTTCTTCTGGTACCACACGTAGAGGGCGACGAGCGAGACGGAGCCAAGAGCGGCGAGAACGGCCAGCTGCTGGTTCCTGCGAGGAAGGGATTGGGTTACGGTAGGTCACGGTAGCTCGGTAGATTAATTCGATAACTGCCCCCGAATCTACAGTAACCTGCTAGCTGCGCCTCTCATCCGACAGTCGTGGGGACTATCGATTCGCTGCTCCCTCACAGATGGTTGGAGCTAACCCTTTTTTTCCACTTCTTTTCCTCCTACTCTAACAATCTATCGTCGTCGCAACTAACAGAACCCTTCGTGTGTTTGAACAGCCATTGTTGGCGCGCCCTCGGTATTCTACTTTCCCCAGGCCAAAATAGTATTCAAAAGGGGATGGGGATGAACATCAGTGAGTAGCTTGGTGAAAATATGCTTCACGGTGACAATAAATATCTCTATTTCCATGTCCGTCACAATTTTTTCTTTGAAAGCTTTTTTCGTCAAGTCCCTCACGTCTCCTTCCTCTACGTAGAAACAGCGGTGCCTAGAGACCCCGGGCGCACTCCCCCCCCCCCCCCCCCCCCCCATACCCCCACTTCTCAATTCAGCGACCATGCTGTCAATGAGCATATTTTCCTCTCTCAGAGGCAGTAAATATGAATAAATAAATAAATAAATAATATTTTTAATTTTAATTTATATATAATCTCACCTGGACACTCCAGAAAGCAGTGGCGATGTGCGCGGAAACGATGACATTCCTGGAACTGAAATTAATTATAGCTTTGCTAATTAATAAATTGACAATTTCTATTTTTTTATTTCAACCCTAGAATTCGCGTTTCTCCCGTCATATTTGAAGCCCCTCCCCGAGGGTTGAGGCTACACTCATCTTCCCTTCCCATCTTTCATCAACGTTTGTGTGCGTGGGACATGCAGTACTGGCAATGAGAGCAGTATTGGTGCAGATTTTGAAAGTTGCTCTCTCCATTCTGCACACTCTCACCGGTCAGAGTGAGGAGAGAGAGAGAGAGAGAGAGAGAGAGAGAGAGAGAGAGTGCCTAATGCAGAGGGCGGAGAACCGAAATGAGCAGTATTTGCAGCGCAGTATTATTACTGGAATCCGGACATTTCTCACAAGAGCACCCTCAATCTGATTTCATTTGAGCATCCCAGATTGTTCGTAGAAAATCTCCGATTCTTTCCACTTTCTCCTCATTAACAAATCCTCAAAAACGTCTGGCCTTCAGCCTTTTCCGCACAAAAGCTTCCCACTCCCTCCCTTCTCTTTCCAGAGCTTTCAATTCAGCGCCGCACAAAATGGGTGAATGACGGGAGAAGAGGAGGAGGCGGATAAAAGATGGATGGAATCGATTCCCCGAACAGGCCCTCCACTAGCGATAATGTGATGCGTATAAATGCAGTTTTTCCTCAATTTCAAACGTGCAAAAATCCACAGATTGGACAAAGCAGCGAGAAAATACCTCGAGATGCTTGCAAAAATAGCGCGTTACAGAAGGCTACAAAAACAGCAACGACGACTACGAGGAACAGCGGGTGAAAAACACGCGAAACCCCCGCATCGACGGTGACGTCAGTCTTCTAGGCGCACTAGATTGTAGGCCTCTCATCTCTCTCCATTCTGCACACTCTCTCGTCACTCTGACAGAAGAGACAGTTTGTGCTCTCACATCCTACTTCTCGGATACTTCCCAGAAAGAAAAAGAAAACAACAACAACAACAACAACAACAAACGATTCCAATACCGAGCCAATCGCAATAAGGAAAGGGTCAAATGAAACGCGCAATCACCAAGCCATCACTACCGTACCCCGCCAATCGATAATCGACTCCCGCTATCGTACCTGATGCGATGATTAGCACAACGAGCGATACTGCGACGGTGTGGACGCCTCTGCAAATTATATATATTATTATAATTATGATTATTTAAATATTTGCATTTTACACCCATCTTTGGTTTCTCCATACCGTATCCTTTCAAACAATAATCAACATCCCTTGTGAGCCTCCTGATAGCTCCAGAAACTCCAGATTTAACCCAGAAACGTGCAAGGAACTTCTTCTCTAATTGAGATATTCAGACTTCTATGCCGTCACGTTCACTTATAGTTGACCACCTCTGAATTGGCTTCATTTGCCCCCTCAATACATATAATGTCAAGCATGCTCCTGTCTACTGCTCAAACATCCCTCACACTAGAGATGCGCTATTTCTGTTTACGGCTCTCTCCATTCTGCACACTATCTCGCTGGTCAGAGAGACGAGAAAGTGTGTGAAAAAAAGAGCATAAAGCATCCCTCGCACCCTCCACCTCATCTGCTATTTCTGCCTCATCAACTTTATTGCGAGACTCGCCTCTCCTCATTTCGTATGCTCTCTCGTTCCTCTAACCGACGAGAGAGCACGCAAATTGATGAGTCGCTCTCGAATGGGCATCACTAGTGTATACTTTTCGCAGTCTCTCCTCTCCTGGTAATTGACTCGACTTCCCCGGCAATGCATCATCTCCTCTCTCTTTCTTTAACGAAAGAGAGACAAGGCAAAAACGAGAGCGTAGTCACCACCCCTCACTACATGTCAAGTACACTGCGTCCCTCGACAGCTACAGCGACTGCGTCTGACGTCACCTTCGGGCGTTCAAAATAGCCCCAGGCATCGGCACAACACCCCCCTCCCTGCCCACTCTCCCGGGGGGCGATTATCCAATTAGATTCAGCTATGCTGCGCTTTCCCCGCGCCGCTCTGCCACTTGTTAGAGATGTCGTTTCGGTTTTCCACTCTCTCCATTCTGCACACTCTAGCGTCGCTCTGACCTGCGAGAGATCATGCGAATTGAGGAGAGTCGATTCCGATTTGCCATCAATAGCTGCCACCTGTCCATTGTAGGCGACGTCATCGTCGTGGAAAGACAAAATAAGGTCACCCTCCCCTCCCTCCCACGCTTCCCCTTTCATGGAATAATGCTTCCTTCACTCATTCAGTAGTCTCTGTGGGGGGGGGGGGGGGGGGGGGGGGGTGATGAGGGGACGAGGAACGGACAACACACTAGCGATGTCGCAAATCGGGCAACTACTCTCCTCAATTCGCGCGCTCTCGCGCCGATCTGAGAAACGACGAGATAGCCGAGCGAAACGAGGAGAGGCACACACGAACGGCCGGCAGTATCATGGCACTTAGTAGGCGATAATTCAATCGGAGCTGGCTGGCTTACAGCTCCTCTCGAGCCTGCTTTATCCGACCGACTAAAAACCGGCTTCACCCCCGATCCCTTTTCTTGCCTTCTCAACAACATGCCCTTCTCTGTGCGAGAGAGCCAACCGAGGACCATCCATCGTTCACACTATCGTCCCCCTTCTCGATGACAATAACACGCCCATTCCGCGCAGGACCTAGGGGCCTACAGTAATCCCTGCGAACTCTTCCGCGTGAGACCCATCTCGGCTACCGTAATCCATCCATCAGATGGCTCTCTCGCTACGGATCACGTCATCTGGAGCGCAGTCAGCTGAGCAGTCTCCCTTCCTTCCCCTTCTCTGCATCTCTTCCCTCTGCTCCCTTCCCCCATTTGAGAGTGGGGGCGGGGGAGCGTGGAGGCAGCAAAGGGGAAAAAGAGAGGGCATGCTAGATAGCCTCAACACACGCCAGAATGCCAAATTCCGACGAATGCAGAACCGGGCGCATTCCGACACAGCGCCGTTCTAATTGCCGGCCTCCCGGTACCCGCTCAGAAATCGAGGCACCCGAACGAGTGTGATGAGAAGGAATTCTCTTCTAGCGATGCCGGATCGGCAAGCACTCTCTCCATTCAGCACACTATCTCGCAGATCAGTGAAACTTGGGAGTGTAGTGGAGATAGCTCTCCTCATCTCCCCTGCTCCTCCCTCAACGCAACGTCGTCGCAGCGCCACTTCCGGCCAAACATCCCCCAGCAGGGGCAGTCGTTGAGGGAGGAATTCCGGGTTGAGCGAAGGGGGAAATTAGAGGAAGTCGACGTCGAGGCTTCTCTGTTCATCAAATTAGCCCCGTGTTCCCGCCTCAGGGCATACACCCTCGAGCCTCCCATCATCACCAGAGCAAAAAAACCCTCTTCCATGCCCACTCTATCTTTAGCCATTCGCATTGCTCTAATAGGAAAAGGGCACGCGCCCCTTCGATTCAACAATTGCCCTCTTCTTCTGGATGGAGGAGAGGCCTACACCACTAATGACGCCCCGCCGAAGCCCTTTCAGTCAATGAGCGAATAAAGCTGGGACAAGGCTATAAAAAAGAGGCTAGTACGAGAAACACTCCAGCTCCTACGCTCGCCCCCTCACATAAATCAGCTGTGTGGAATAGTGTCGCCCCGTTTCCATCTCTAGCTTCGCTAATCTCTAGCTTCGCTAACCGACAAGAGTGTGCAGAATGGAGAGAGCTACCGTGGAATAGCCCCCTGTGCGAGTTGCCTACTAGGAATGTCAGAATGTAGACTGACTCTCTCCATTCTGCACACTCTCTAACCCGATCGGATGACGAGAGAATGGAGAAACGGATTCTGGCATCCCGCTTTCCTACGGGCAATAAGCTCTCGTGAGTGGTGACAGACAGGGTCAGAGCAGCCGAGAATAGTGTGCCGAATAGAGAGACACTTGTTCAAATTACCAACTCCTGACTCACAATAGTCGCCCCCACATCATCATCATCATCTGACATGCCCCCGTACTTGCAACTGCTTTTCTGGATATGCAATGCTCTCTCTTCCACTCATTATTGCTCATAGAGGGAATGCTCGAATTGGCGTGAAGTGTTGCAGGATCGAGCACTAACTCTCTCCATTTTGCACACTTTTTAGTCACTCGACAAATGAAAGTGTGCAGAATGGAGAACGCACTGTTCGACCCAGCAACACTAAGCCCCCTCTTCCAAAAAAGCGAGCCCAACTCAAGCATTCGCTAAAGGTGGAAACGGGGAGAAACTGAGCATCCCTCATGATTAATGCGGCGTGTAAATGAGGAGAGGGAGCGATGAGAGATATCTATTTCATGTGATCTTCAATACCCACTCAAGGCTAAGCAACTACTCTCGAAAACAACACTTCAAGTGCGGGGCACTTCATTCGGCTGTCAGGCTGTGTGCCGAAAAGAGGAAGAGTAAGATGGGATGAAGCTGATTGGCGGTAGTGTTGCAATATCGTAAAGAACTATTCATTTTTGCAAACCCTCCCTCCGGCAAGATAGAACAACGAGTGTGCATAATGAAGAGAGCTTCCTTCCGAATCAAGCCACGGCCCATTCAATCCAGTTTCTCCTTCTCGCATCCACCACTTTCTGGGGAGGGCCTCTCTGCTCATTCCATCCTTCTCTTTCAGGGGGCCATCCTGTCCCCTCTCATCCTCTCAATCCCACTCCACCCCCAAAAACAAGGATACGCAGAATAAATAACACCAAATGCATCAGTGTATCATGTCTGAAGGCAAGTCAGTAGACTGGAATGGCTCTAGACGCACGAAAAAAAAAGCATCGAGAGCGCAAAAATTACATGGTTTCAGAGGCAACCAGGAACAAGAAGGCACAAGGATATTTGAGCATTTCCCATCGAAAACCAAGTGATAATCCCTTTTTTTTCTTCTACAGAAAGCCGCTTTATAAGTGTTTTTAAAACGAGATGATGCCAGATCTGCCAAACTCAATGGCTTCCCGTTCCGAATCTGCCCAATTTCTGGCAGATTAGTTCGCTATCAAGAGACGACATCATTCACTAGTGATCTCTTCGCTCGTTTATCTGACCGTCGAGAGAGCAAGATATTAAAAAAAAGTGTCCATTCTATTTTGGGCCGAGGCTGATGCCAAATCATTTGGCATAAATGCATCATCCATTCCCATTCTCCTCCTCTTTTCAGAACCAACGAGTCCCTACGCGAGACAATGGGCTCGGGAATGGGGGAGGGGGGGGAGAAGAAAGCGCACACGGCGCATTTTCGGCGCGCCGCGTCATGCGAGAAATTGCTCGTGCCGTTCTTACGCCGCTCCAATCCCCTCATGGCGATTCCTCATTCAGAGAACGACGCTATCGATCTACACCCCTCGTCGACCGAGAATTCTAAATCAATCCAGAATCTCATCCCTTGCGCTTCAGTTCACTCTAGTGTTGTTCGCTCGAGCGTTTCTCGCGAGCGCTCGTCGCTCGAGCGGTCCCTCTCATTTCGCTCTCGAACGCCGCGCGCTCGCGAGCGATAAACGAAGAATCGCTCGAGAGCGAAGAGGAGACCAGCGCTCGCGAGCGCTCGAAGGCAGAATGAGTGCAGACAACGAGGCGTGCTTCGATTTAATTCCAACCAATTGATTACCCATTGTCTGAACTCATTCTGCGTTAGAGCGCTCGCGAGCGCTGGTCTCCTCTTCGCTCTCGAGCGATTCTTCGTTTATCGCTCGCGAGCGCGCGGCGTTCGAGAGCGAAATGAGAGTGACCGCTCGCGAGCGACGAGCGCTCGAAATAACATCACTAGTTCACTCTATTTCTCCACGCCCAAGATATTGGGTGTTCAGGGAGGAAATGAGTTCTGACAACACTTCTCCACACAACAGCCCCATGATATGACGTCCAAATAGGCATCATTCAACCCCTGCAATTTGCTGCTGACAGAAAAGTTGTCAACACCTCTTGAAACTCCCACTTTATTCGCACGCAAGCTACGAAACCGCAGCCTTGACGTAAGAATATAATTGCCGGCAGGGTGATACTACTCCCGGAAGCCTGTCATCGCCGTCGATCGGGGCTGCCTGCTTCTAGCAAGTCACTGCCTCGTCGAAATTCTACATCACTCCGGAATGCCAGATCTCGATGCGCAATCAGTGCGACTACAGTGTACCGGCAAGACGATCGATTCCCCCAAATCAAGACAATATTGCCCCTATTCGGATGCCCCTCTATGACCATATTCAAGCCATCCCCGACTCTTCAGCCTATCCCTTCTCCACGTCTATCTATACACGTTTCTTGTCGTCTCATCTGCCCAATTAGGCAGGCCTCTCCCTCCCTCCGTCCGACACTATCGACTGCCCTTTCCGACGAGGGCACTTGTCGTTTCGCGTCTTCGGCTCTCTCCATTTTGCACACTCTCTCGTCCGTCTGACCGGCGATAGAGTGTGACGAACGGAGAGAGAGCTGACATCTCTACGAGGCACTTGTCGTGTCAGATGGAAGGGAGCGGGGGCAGCCATCCGCTCCTCGCCAATTTCTCAACGACGCTTACACACACGTCTCCCGCTCTCCTTCTCGTTTCCTCTTTTTCCATCCATCTACACACTATATACTCATTGAGGGGCAATATTGTCTGTCTATTCTGGATGGATAGATGAACGAGTGGAAAAGAGGAGAGGAGGGCCTCCCTGCCTCTCAAACGAGAGGGAATGGATACAGGGCCTAATATCCGGCAAACGATGCTACATTCAAAGTAGAGCCACAATCTACAGACCCTCTTGGCCTCTCGATTCCCCTCCATCACTCGCTTCTCCCTCCCCTTTCTTGGAATACGCGATTGCTAATTGGCCACTAGAAAGGGACGGCGCTGCTGCCAGAAGAAAACAGACAAACACACAGCTCCACTACTCAACAAGAGACAAGAAGCTCTAGATGCATCAAGCATCCTACACTGATTGGTCAAAGTGACGTGATCCTTGTATTCATCTTCTGAAACTCTAGCCTTCCTACTTCGGTTACTCCTCTTTCCGCGCTTCATTGCCAAACACGGCTATTCACACGGAAAATGCACAGCCAACGTGCCTCGTCGTATTCTATATTCAGCTAATCTCTACCATATCTGTTCGCATTCTCCATCCTCCCTTTTAAATAGTCGTCGTCATTTTCATCTCCCCCCTGTGGAATAGCCTGTCGATTTCCTCCCCTTTCTCTTCTCCCTCTTTTCGATTCAGAGGCCTGTATTTCTCTCTGCTTCACTTCCCCCTCTCCTCCGCTGCCCCACTCTCTCTCTCTCTCTCTCTGCCTCCCTCCTCCTCCTCCGTTCTCGTCGACAACACTTCGAGTAGGCGAGTGAAAGCGCGCGCGTTCTAGAGGGGACTCACGTCATCTTCCCCACTCCTCCCTCTAGTTCATCTCTCAACAAGAGAACTCAGACCAGTGAAGCCAAGCCGACTCTCCTAAATTTTGCGTGATCTCTCGCCGATCAGATAAACTAGATATCTCTCTCTCTCCATTCTGCACACTCTCTCGCCTGCCAGAGAACGACAGAGAAGAAGAACCTCGTGAATGGGCGTTCACGCCATGGATAGAGTGTGCAAAAACAGCTAAACCTAATTTCCGGCCTACGGAGAAAGCCGTTAATCGAGATTGGACTCAGTCTTGGACTGGACGACTGAAAATAGCTGAATTCCCCAACGTCAGGCTTCCTCTCTAATCGCCCTCGGGCGCCCCCTAATGAGGCCGCCCTTCTCGGGGCTTGTTCAAACACTGCGCTCCTTCCACACATAGGCGTCGCCCGCCAATTCCGGCGCTCCAGGCATTCCATCCATTCCTCCATAAAATAAAGGAGGACGGGGGAGAAAAGGGGGGGGGGGGGGCTTGGAATGGAAATTCGGATGGATGGGGGAAAAGGCCTAGGATGAGGGGGTTCCATAAAACTGGAAGAGGCGAACATGCCTATTGGCAGCCCTCCCCCCGGAATAATGGAGAATATAATATAGCCGGGGCCGGCAAATGCTGTCATGGCAATGCAGAGCCGTCGCGGCAATATGGAATACGATGCCGAGAACGAAGGAACGGGGATGATGGATAGATTGTTCCGCCTCACCCAAGAGCAAGAGAGACATGAGAAATCGGCGCCGCAGAAACAAGCCCGCAAAGAGCCAGTCAACATTCCCGGGTGAGTTCTAGTTTCAGGCATAAGTCATCTACCCGAATGCGTTGACATCCGGGATCAACACCAGACATATAAAGAAAAAATCATCGTTTCTGGACCGAGGCAAGCGGGAGAAACACATTCGCACCGCAAAAGGGAAAATGGAAATCCGCGTAAAAGCGTGGGAACAACAACACTCGAGGCGTGGAAAGGCGGCAGCAAAAACAGGAAGAGCATAAGGGATGCCGGATCGAATAGGTATTCTCTCCATTCGGCACACTATCTCTTTAGACAGAGATACGAGAGTGTGCAGAATGGAGAGAGCGCTGTTCTACCTGATATCACTACCGAACATAGCCTAAATCGAAATCGGAAACAAATCTTTCCAAACCGACGAGTAGGAGGCACAACCAATCCCGGATGCAACCCTTAACGCTTCGCTAATCCGCCAGACTCGGAAACACATACTAATCTCGGCACGAAATCGTTGGAACACCGCTATTTTTGCCCCCGCGGATATCTCGGTTCTGGCACGATTGTAGCCGTCCAGTCTGCCCTTTTCCGCCGCTCAGTTCTCGATCCACGCCCCTACCGTAACACTGGACTTTTCAGTGCATCTGCTCAATTCGCCGTCGTCATCGGTACTAAATCAGCTGCGCCTACGGCTCCCACTTAGTATCGATGCCCATATTTCGTAAGCCGCTGTTCGTTCCTACCTCAGCTCTGTGCCATTTCCTAACCACTCGCTTTGGCGATGGAATACGAATACAACCTAGCGATGTCAATACAATACATAATACTTCGCTGAGCCTCCATTGCATTAAGTACAATACCACCCGATAAGACTTCGAAAAGGTAGTGGGTTGACACCAAAACTAGTAGTGTTTGCCGGATTGAATATTGCTCTCTCCATTCTGCACACTCCATCACCGATCAGACGAGCGAGAAAGTGTGCAAAATGGAGAGAGCTGGTATGCAGTAACTCACATCCTCACGCCTCGCACGATGATCCTCCACAGGATCCTTGCCACCTTTCTCCACCGTCGCTCCTTCTCCTCGCTTTTCATAGGCATCTTCTCCACCACATCATCGACGACGACCGTCTTCTGAATCCTCTTCAGGCTGACGTCATCGTCGAGGCTGGCTCCTCTCGTCCCTCTCCTCCTTCTCGTCCTTCGGATCTCCCCACAGTCGCAGCCGCTGCCCCGGGAGGAGGCGCCCAGGCGCTCCCCCCGGGCCCGCGACCCGTTCGACTGCTGCAGCGCGGCTTGTTGGTTCCGGCACGATGACGGCCGGGATTCAGACGGACGTCCACGTCGAGGGTGGAAGATTCAGACGACGTTGGCGTCGAAGACGAGGTCAGCGACAGGCGGATTACTAGAAGAGCGTTCTCGTCGAAGCGGAAGACCGAAGGAGTGTGGGGGTAGGCAGAAGGACCGAATAGGGAGAGTGGAAACTGGGCGGAGCTTGCTCGCTCGCTCGCTCCCCTTCCCGTGAAGGGGCTGTCGAGGAAAACGGAGAGAGTGTAGAAAAGGGAAAGAGAAAAAAAGAAGAAAACTAGAAAAGGCTCGAGGCGAGGGGAGCCGAGGGGACTGAATGCGATATATGTGCCTCTTTTCTTCCTCCTCCTCCTCTCCTTTTACCCACTACTCTTTTCGTCGTAGTGTTCCCGCATTCGCTAACCGATTCAGGGGACCCCGCAAGAGGGCGAGAGTCGATGACCTTTCGAAGCGAGGAAAAGGGTGAGTCAACTTTCGCGCGGCGCGTTCCTTTTTCAGATGGGCATTGTGTCTGACTGGCATGCCGACGCAGCCAGGCTCGACTCCCGCCCGCAGGTGATGTTTTGCAAGAGGTAGAGAAAGGCGCGCGCCCCAACCACAACCACTAGTCTCCTGACAAAGGTCGGCAAAAGGGTTTGCCGACCTTTGTCGACAAACCCTTTTGCCGGACACCTTCTCGTAAATGTTGAAATCTGAGATTGTCCCGAGACATCCTACGAAAAAAAAATCACAAACCATCTCATCCTGGTCAGCAAGTGGCATGATATTAGTTACTCGCAGTGCGCACAATTTAGCAACTCCGCAAAGAGCGAATAAATGTTCCCGGGCGAGTTCCAGTTTCAGACAACATTCACCTTCCAGCCTGAATGACATCAAGGATCGTCTGTCAGTGCGAGAAAAAAATTATCCATCTCATCCTGATCAGTAAATAGGCATCATGGTATGTCTACTAGTTGCTTTCGATCCACAGAAGTAAGCGTAACCGCAAAGAGCCAGTCAACTTTCCCGGCGCTTTTCAGTTTCAGACATCATTTACCCTCCAGTGAGGACGACATCTGGGATAATAAGCAGACAAGCGATATCAAATACAACAAAAATAATCGCGAAACCATCCCATTCCTGATTAGTGAATAGGCGCATGCATATTAGTTACCCGCAGTACGTAAGAGTTAGCTAGTTCGGGCGAGTTCCCGTTTCAAACAACATTCACCTTCCACCCTGGCGAAATACTGGGCTCTGCTGCATGCTCAATTGCCAACAACAAACATAGTGAATCAAGGAAGGTATCATGCTACGTCCGTGAAACTTCCTTACTCCACCATTCACACGCCTTTCCATCTCAACCACCCTTCGGGGGTATGTACCAAGTCAACTTTCCGAGTGTTTTCCCGTTTCAGGTATTCCTCATCTTCTAGCATGCTGGATATCCGAGTTCTGAACGCATTTCTAACGCCCAAACCCGACTGGCTCCTCCATCCACTCATTCCTCTACAAACAGTAGGCAAGGAAGGGAGGGAATGAGATTATTGCAACGAGCCGCGCCGCTCATTCATGCAATTAGCCGAATCGACACCGAGTATCTTCAATTCGCACGCACTCTCGTCGGTCAGAGACGCGAGAGAGTGTGAGAAGTGAGGAGACGGCGACGACCCGTATTTCGAACTCTGCCATTTATGCAATTAGATCGAGGACGGGTCTCCATCGGAGTAACCGACATGTGACGAGAAACCGACTGGACGGAAGCTATACGGAGAACAGAGGCTATGTAATCTAGTTTCCACCACTATCCAAACCCAAATAACAACATTGTATCAAATCGAGAATTTGTGAAGGTTGTTAAAACTAGATCCCTTGTCTGTCTTATCCCAGCACCAGCATCCTTGATTACACAGAGAAACACCTAACCACCGGGTCGTAAAATTTCGAGACACCAGGAAAAAGTGATGAACACACTTCATTCTTTTCCCTTATTGAATAAATAAATATTTTTGCACTAACCTGAATTTTAGTCGAGAGGACGGGGACTATTGATTAGGCGACCCTCTCGGAGACGACGACGCACGACAAATACGCCTGAAATTAATTTAAATTAATATATTAAATTGATTGATTAATTAAAATATAAACGAACGACATGAACATATTCTCCTTGCGTTTGATAGAACAATAATTAAACAATATATTCAAACAATCGAACCAATCGATCGATCTCACATGTCGCAATTTCTCCAAACTCGCTATCCTTATCACAATTTGACACTATCTCTCACGTATCGAAGTGACCTCCACACCCACTGAACTAACCTGCCCTCCTCGCGACCAAGTACTGATCACATTAAATTAAATGAATTTAAATAAAGAACTATATTCTAAGAAACTCGTCCGGGACACTTTCAGTAAGGCTAAATCCTTGCAAATATCAAACTAAACGTTCACTGATTGGCTATTAAGTGATTTTTGTTTGCAACGAGCCCACGTGCTCAAACCGTTTGTTGTAATAGTACATAGCTTCTGATGCAAGCAAGTTGAAGAACGATCACACAAATCTACCGATCAATGATTGCTTCCCATCGGTAGATCACCTTTCCTGCCACTAATCGATTCAAAGCCCACACGAGCGTGCGTTATCTCGATTTGATTAGAATCCTTACCTTGATTGACGGGGCTGCGATGACTCTTGCACTTGGAGTTTAGCTTGACGATGGCCGAAATTGACGATTTCTTGTGGCGCTAACGCCCGGTTAACAGACAAATCAACAACTGGAAAATGAGTTAGTCCAATAATAGCTTCACGAAAACAGCTATCCTTGCGAAATCGCGGAGTCGCGCAACGCTAAGTAACATTGTGCAATCGGAAAACCAACGATCACTAATATTATTACAGGTTGATATGATGATCGGTGACAGATTTATCGAGAGAAAGTTGCCCACGGGCGAGAGAGAAGACGAGTAGACAGATAAAGGGAGCGGAGAATACGTGGAAATGATCACTTGATACCGATAGGACGCCTGGAGGCAGAGAGAAACATAAAAACACCGGAGAAAATACGCTCAATAAGTCGGGCGAGTGTGTGTAGTTGTCCTTCAGCAAGCAAGATCACACCGACTAGCCCTGTGGGAGGGAAGAGGCGTTCGACCCGTTCGAGAATAGTCAATTGTGAGTCAAGGTCAAGGGTAATGGTATAGGGGGGAGCTATATAATCCAGTATACGAAATACCAAACAAACTCGAGAAGCACAGACGAGCACTAATTTGACAAAGTGCAAAGGGAGAACAATTTAGGGGTGATCTGAAGTGATTTTGCGCGATTTTAGGAAGAAAAAAGATGATAGGCTTGCGGAAACATGACAGAGAGTGGCCTATCATGGAAGGCCACCTAGAACCGTCAATAAACTTACCAAATTTCTAAGATGAAACATGTAAATCGGGCTTTGAAAACGGAAACATTCAGGAATTTAGCGGCAGCGGCGAGAGTGACAGGCGGACGAGAACACTCTGCGTCTCTCTCACACCCTCGTCACACACAACTTTTATTACTTACAGTAACCCATTTCGCGATGAAGCATCGTTCTGCCCGGTTTTTGCTGTGTTATTCTTTAAATTTAATTATTTTATTTACTGAAATGGATGTAACAAAAATACTAGATTAAAATATCAATAAACCAAACTGTCGTTCTTATCGCAGTGGCTGAATACAACGCAAAGTATCAAAAGTTCTGTAAACAGTCGATCTCTGTAACGTAACTACAATGGAAATGCTATTCAGAACACAATGGATCATTCATTTCGTCCTTTGCCTCGCATACTGACCGGTTGCACCGTCCCACTCGCTCTCCTCTCCTTTCCAAACAAGCATGCTCAACACCACTGACACTCGTGAGTGGATACCGAATCGGGTTACTGTAGCTGATTACTGTATCAATCAATGACCTACCGTACCTCTGCTCAGATGAGAAGGTGATCTGCCTGCTGCCGGTCAATGGTCCCAACGAGATCTACGGGTACATCGGGATCGTGATAATCGCGCTGGTGAGATCTACCGTATCCTTGGGATCTACCGTGCCCAGTCCACTTACCGTATCCCATCCCAACTCCGTCTGAGTGGTGAGGGTATTTGAGATATCATCACGGCCACAGCTCTCTCCATTTGGTACACTATCTCGCCAGTTAGATAGACGAGGAAGAGTGCAGAATGGAGAGAGAGAGAGCGTCAATTCGAAACCTAATCCGAACCTGCAACCCTACCGTACCCTATTACCGTATCGCATCTCAGTTCTTTCTTAGTCGCGTGGTGAGAATAAGATCATTACGGCGTGAAGCTCTGTCTATTTCGCACACTCCCTCGAAAGTTAAGTTGACGAGGGAGTGTGCAGAATGGAGAGAGCTTCAATATGTATAGACTACAGTATGCCATCAACTTATCGTATCACTTCTCAGCTTTTTCTGATACGCGTAGTGAACATACCAGAGAAGCCTTTACGGCTCGCAGCTCTCCATTCTGCACACTCCCTAGCCAGTGATCAAGAGAACATAGTGTGCAGAATGGAGAGAGCTGCAGTCCGAAACAACGAATCCCATTACTGCTCTGTTCTATTGGCGAGAGTTGTAGAGATGCCATTCGTCTTGCTGCTCTCTCATTCAGCATACTCTCTCGTCAGTCAGAAAGATGCGATAGTGTGAAGAAAGGAGAGAGCAGCGGTACTACCATATCCATCCATCTACCGTATCCCATCTCAGCTCGCCGTCTACTCACTGACCATCACCGTCTGCTTCTGCGTGATGAGAAAGGTACGGTAATTGCGTCATCGCTAGGCAATAGTGATGTAGTCTCGGGTTTTCAGCACTCTCCATTCTGCACACTTTCTTGTCTGTCTGACCGGCGAAATAGCGTTCGGAATGGAGAGACTGGAAATCGATGGATTTCCTACTAGGCAATCTCGTAGTGATCGACTCTCCTCAATTCGCCTGCTCTCGTAGGTCAGAGAAACGAGAGTGTAGGCAAAATGAGGAGAGTCGATTACACTTTCAGTTGCGTCATCACAACGCAATTTCTTTGCAGAAGTCAAATCCCGCAAAGCCGGAGAGTGCCGTCAAACCCAGTGAGGTAATCCATCAAATCCCTATCAAAATTTGAGTAGGCGACGAATAGGAAACGACAGAATCACGACTAAGGTCTCTCCAGTATGCACACTCGTTGCTCTGTCAATGCGCACAATGGATAGAAGAACTAGTGATTCCGGCGTCATTACCATGCGCCAACTTATAAATTTCCACGAACCTATTGTCAAAATTTGAATAGGCGACGAATAGGAAACGACAGAATCGCGATACACCACACTTTCAGCTGACCCGGCTCTCGAATGGCTCGGGATCGAGCAGGACTGACAAGGAGGAGAAGAAGAAGAGGCGATCCAGCAAGTACGAAAAGGTATACGGTAGTCAGCCATCTCTCTCCATTCTGCACACTCCATCATCGCTCTGACCGGTGATAGAGTGTGCTGAATGGAGAGCGCCACTATTGCATCCAACCAACTAGCAGATTGTTGACAGCGTATCATAACTTCAATCATCCATTTTTTTTAAATAAAATATGTTACGTCGGCAGTATTTTTGCCGTATTCGATCGCAGTTCTCTCCAATCTGCACACTCTTTTGTGTACGCAGAGAAAGTGTGCAGAATGGAGAGGGCTACTATTAGACACTGCTATATTAGCGTGAAGAAAGATGCATGTGTAATAAGCAATGTACAATGAAGTTCATAATTGCGTTCGTGTATCTATGAAAATTGCAGCTTTATTGTTTATTAAACTATTCACTTTCAGAAGAAGTGCCGTGTCTCAGAAAGCAAGAACGTGCGCACGGAGACGGTTGATGTCAGTTCTCCTATCCATTCCAATTTCTTTTCGAAAGCCATTCCAAATCCATTTTCGAACCATTCCAAACTACAGGACGTCCACTCGAATTGGGGACCAGTGCAGCCGGAAGTCATGTGATCTACCATCATGCCAAGCCATTCCAACCAATCAATACTCACCCCTCCTACCGTACCCCCGAATTACGATAAAGCTGCCGAACTATGATTGCATGTGAAGTCTCGCCTACCAGCCGGCCTGTTCAGTCTCTGACGCAGGCTAACCGTAGTGTTGGCCATTCGGGATTAACGGGCCCGAAACGTTTCTAGAACAACTTTGCGTTGAGATGAGGCGGTGGGGCGGAGTCTGCACGCGAGAAACATAACGAGGCGTAACCATACGTAGCTGGCAAATGCGCTATTCGCAACGATTGCAAGTTGAAAACACCGCCTCCTCTCCCTCTGACTCCAAACCCGCCTCGCCTAGCGCACGCTCTTTCCTTGTTAGAAAGCGCTCAACAGTGCATGGAGATTTTGCAAAGTCATCGCAATTCGCAACGCCCCTTATCTCTATCCAAACTCGTAATGTCAACATTATTATGGTCGGATGTGCTTGGAACAGGGATGGTAAATCGGAAACGACGCTCTTCAATATACATGCACTCTCGCCGGTCAGAGAAATGAAATAGAACTCGAATTGAGGAGTTCCACCCTCTCTCCATTTTGCACACTGTCTTGCAGGTCAGACAGGGGGAGAGTGTACAGATAGGAGAGAGGCGAGAGAATTGCATGTTCTGTCTGATACTTCCCCCTCTCCATTTTGCACACTGTCTCGCAAATCAGAGAGTAGGATAGAGTGTGCAGAAAAGAGAGGTTCGCATTTTTTTCTCTGAAACTTTCTCCTCTCCACTTTACACACTGTCTTGCAAGTCAGACAGAGGGGAGAGTGGGAGAGAAATGTTCTCCCCACTGTCTATTCATCGTCCTTTTTCTATCGTTTCAGATTAGTTACGGCTTCCCTGGCATGGGCTTACACAAGTGAGATATTCGGGGAGAGAGATCGCATACGATTGACTCGTGTCTGCAGTAATATTAGTGACAGCCGACACTTGTGATTGGACGGGAAAGAATGGGTCAATACGGTAATTGTCTCGCTCTCTTTCTGGCAGGGCTTTTGCGGGCCGATAGATTTCTGTGAGGTAGGGAAGAGACGAATAAATTGAAACTAATAATGACCAAATCGGAATCGACTTTCCACCAATCGTGAGCTTTCTCGCGGGTCAGAGAAACGAGAGAACACACAAAAAGAAGAGAGACGAGTTTCTTTTGGCCTAGTAAAGACGATGGCCGTATTGATGTCTCCATTCAGAAATAGTTCACTAGTCTGAACGACTTGACATACATGCGAGCTGAAATTTCGCAGCTCCACCGAATAAGGCAGCATGGGAATTTAGCACCCGCAATATCCGATTTAAAACGATATCCACAGCTAACAACAATAGCGGAGAAATACAAGAAATTTAAAAGTCAGTGCTCATTCGTAAATAATTATGATGTATACAATTGTAACGTGTACAATACAATTTGAAAGTGCATTGTGAAAATATCAAAAAGTTCATTTCGAAAATTTTGTTTTCTTTGTTTTGATCCAATAATTGTCAGCATTGTATCGATAGACGCCGTAAACAGAGCCCACGACGCTCATCGTACACGTCTTCTCGACGATTCCCGTATTCTCGCTCCCATATTTTCGTGATGAACAAACAATGAAAAAAAGAGGAACTTTGGCTTTTAAATATATTTTGAAACTGAAATGGTCTGGCTCATGAACCACCATGCTCTTTCAGTCTGATGGAGCAGCATCCGTACCTGGCGAGCAAGGAGACATCGAGCAGGTGGAACAAGTGAACGTATGTTGTTTACGGAAACAGTATGATAGTGCGGCTTCGGCAAAGTGACACCTTCAAATTTTTTTCGAAAAGAGCTGGCAAATTTACACGATTCAGAACGGTGTTTTGATGTTTAACCGTCGCGTTGTTCTCGTTACTATGTTGCTAATTAGGGATGCCGGTTCGTTTGTGGCTCTCTCAATTATGCAAACTCTCTCACCGATCATACAGACGAAAGAGTGTGCTAAATGGAGAGAGTCGAAAGCCGAAATGACATCCTAATTGCTATAACAATATACCGTGATATTTTCATTTACAGTGCCCTGCTGATCAAGAAGCTACAACTGAAGAAATCATTCAATCGTACATCGCGAACCGCAACTATGTGCCGCCGGGTGGTGTCACTCTGCTGACCTGTCCCACTGTCTTCCCCCCTCATATCAGAGTCACTGAACACATCGAGGTATGGTAGCAATTGGATACTCTTGTTTCTAATTTAAGTGATTAAATCACTGAACGGACTGGTCAGCTTATTGGCGCTGTGCTCAATCAACGGAACACTTGCTTCCTTTAATATTAAAAAAGACAGTTGGCAATTTCCCACTAGATTATGGTTTTTTTGCGATATCATAACGGTTATGTTGCGGAAGGGTGCCCGACACCCCTACGCAACACATTTGACTGAAGTGAAATTTCGAGTGCTGATAGTAGGATACTGCTTATTATTTATTTTATTTGTTGCAGTCGGAACAACGCATGTTCCTCTTGAGTCCGAATGCTCTCAACTCCTCCGTACGCGGTTTGATGACTTCTTTCTTCCACGAGATGGTGATCGGCCAAGTCCGTCTTCGACAGACGGGATTGACGCAGTCTCGTGCAGTGGAGATCGATCAGGCAGTGTCTACCATCTACAGGAATCCTCCAGGTGAGGAACAACATTTATTCGTTAAACAATTCAGACAAAGCTGCCCTAATTTTGCGAATTTAATTGTTTTGATTCTTTTGTAAAACATTTGAGAGATTCGTCGCTCGGTCATTACCTGGTTGAATCGTTTGGACTCGTCTTCCATCGTTTGGACTCGTCTTCCATCGTTTGGACTCGTCTTCCATCGTTTGGACTCGTCTTCCATCGTTTGAACTCGTCTTCCATCGTTTGGACTCGTCTACCATCGTTTGGACTCGTCTTCCATCGTTTGGACTCGTCTTCCATCGTTTGGACTCGTCTTCCATCGTTTGGACTCGTCTTCCATCGTTTGGACTCGTCTTCCATTCAGGTATTGTAAATATTAACAGCCGTTTTCCAAAAGTGACACGAACACCTCACGATTGAGAAGGGCTCAAGAGGTTGAGTTTGATGTGAGCCGCACGATTTCCGCTAAATTCCTTTTGCGATACCTTATTGGAACATTGCTGGCCAACTCTAATTTCACCGCTTAAGTTATACTCAAAACATCTGTTTAATCGATTTTTCGTTTAAAACTATTACTTAACTGGAACAGATTACGGATTATTAAGAAAGATGTCATCGCATTGAAAAATCTTTTTCTGAAACTAAAAAGAGACTTTCTGAAACTCAAATTCATCGGTCGTACGTTTGAAATTTAAAAAAAAAATGATCCAGCTCTTTACAGTATATCATGCGCTACGCAAATGCGTTGCCTGTAGGGCTGCCGGAGTTGCTGCAGCTGCTGAGTATCTCCAACGTGGATAGTTATTTTGATTTTCTCTATATATTAGGATTCCCGGAACACATAGTTGATATCTGAATTGTGCACAGATTCGTTTCTTTGACAAATGTGCAGAATGGAGAGAGCGCTAATCGATTCGGAACAACAACGGTTTATTGTAGTATGCTGTAATAGCGCTCTCTCCATTGTGCACACTCTCTTGTCGGTCAGCTAAACGAGAGTGTGCAGAATGGAGAGAGCGCTAATCGATTCGGAACAACAACGGTTTATTGTAGTATGCTGTAATAGCGCTCTCTCCATTGTGCACACTCTCTTGTCGGTCAGCTAAACGAGTGTGCAGAATGGAGAGAGCGCTAATCGATTCGGAACAACAACGGTTTATTGTAGTACGCTGTAATAGCGCTCTCTCCATGTACGTACTCTAGCATATGCTCACCAGGCTGGACCATGGTACGATTTCGTAATGTTGCATAGTGATGACGCAAACATGACATGGTTTTTCATGGTAGATTATTTGCTCGATAAATTTTTCCTCAGCCTTCCTACTCGGTGTGATAATAGAAGTCCTCAATACCTTTTCGATAAAAATATGTACTCATGGGAGGATGACGTACAGTGGCTTTAGAATGTTTCAAACTAGGGTCCCGAAAAATGGATTTTCGTTCATAGACATGCTAGAGACTCGTTCAAAAGCTCGAAATGATCCTTACCACAATTCCAAATGATCCCCAAAATTTGATAACCCTAGCTCTTAATTTGACCTTATGGCACGAATTTTTCACTTTTTCACTTGATTTTTTTCTCCCTATTTTGGATGTTCACAGTTCCAAGGCCGATATTTGTTCAAAGGTCTTTCCTGGACAGGTTAGTTGAAAATCCATGGAATATACGATTCCCAACTTTTTAGAGCATTTTGAACTTTCCCGTCCGCGGCAACCGAAAATCCGAGGTCCATCGATTATCAACCCAAAAAATGACCATGATATCAGTAGTCGAAAAAAATTCTCTCTCAGAACTTCCTGACTAAATTGTTTCTGGTATATATTTGTGTGCTGAATCCGAATTTTGATATGAGAGCCCATGATATCATTAATGAAAAAAGTTTAAATTCAACAACTTTCAAAGTCGGTTATTTTTTCGACCTAGTGACCTCGGATTTTCGGTTGCCGCGGACGGGAAAGTTATCCAAATACTCTAAAAAGTTGGGAATCGTATATTCCATGGATTTTCAACTAACCTGTCCAGGAAAGACCTTTGAACAAACATCGGCCTTGGAACTGTGATCATCCAAAATAGCGAGAAAAAAATAATGTGAAAAAGTGAAAAATTCGCCCTGAGGTCACATTAAAAGCTATCGTTATCTAACTCAGGAGATCATCAGGAATTGTGGTTAGGATCATTTTGAGCTTTTGAACGACTCTCTATCATGTCTATGAAGCAAAATCCATTTTTTCGGGATCCTACTTTGAGACACGGTACGTCATCCTCCCATGAGTACATATTTTTATCGAAAAGGTATTGAGGCCTTCTATCATCACACCAAGCAGGAAGGCTGAGGAAAAATTTGTCGAGCAAATAATCTACCATGAAAAACCATGTCATGTTTGCGTCATCACTATGCAACATTACGAAATCGTACCATGGTCCAGCCTGGTGAGCATATGCTAGAGTACGTACAGTACCACCTGCCAAAATATGAAAAAGAAATCTCATCTGGTTCAAAAGTTACAGAACATTGAAATTTCGGACGTAAACTTTTTATCGATACTGTATTTGATTCGGGAAAAAAACGTTCACCAAATTCATAATGAGCAAAGTCAAGTTAAGAAACAAAACTCACAATTGTTCCTTCGATAGGGCTTTCCATCCGATGGAGAATGATGGAAACGGAAGGAACCCGGTTTCCCGTTGGTTCTACCAGTAATCTTGATCGACTTGGAAGAAGAGCTCCCGAGAGTGGAGTTGGAAGGATAGTATATGCTGGCACCGAAAGTGCCGGAGGCTCCGGAGCTGCCAGGATTGGAGCAAGTTGAGGGAGTGAATCGCATGCTGATAAGACAGTAGGAGTACTGAATGAGATGGAGAAGGAGAAGGTGTTTATAGAACAGAACGGATTACGGAGAATGGATGTCATATAATAATCAACTCGACGCTGTGAGGTTGCCAGAGGGTCTGAAAGCATGGCCCACATCCTTGAGATCGGAAGGGTCACCACTCAAAAATGGAAGGAGAGAGTGTGGGAACTGCCGGAGGGCATGGCAAGTTTGGAATGATCCTATGCATAGTAGGCGTTAGAATGATGTCAAGGATTAAACAACTAATCTCATTAGAAATTTACTAAACAAAATCGCTATCGATTCGAAACTCGCATTCATCATTTTTATGCTTCCAGATCGAAAGGTAAGCTCTCTCCATTCTGCACACTCGGTCACGGCTTTTCCATAATTTGATAGAATTCATCGATTACCCTACCGTTCATCCGAAAAAGTGCATTCGATAAAGTGGTCAATCTTGGTCAACATCCGAAAGTAAATCTTAAGTCCAAAGATCAAAATCCAAAACCATCGAAGTAATCCCTAGTCATCTTCCATCCTCCTTTCAATGCGTATTTCACATTCGGAAAGCCAACCGACAATATTTCGAGAAGAATAAATGTCGGATGATATCTGTGAGATGGAAGACTGTACTGACGGGTTACTGTAGTGAGAGAATACTGTATTGTGATTCTGCGGATACTGTATGTCAGCAAGAACTTTTAGCAACGCAAAACATCTTTATCACCGTTGCACAAAAACGTCAGAACGGGCGTTTTCTAATCTTCAATTAGTCTCCACTACGAGTCTCCATTATTGACACAGCGGTACGTTCCTGCAGTGGGAGGATGGGGTTATTCGGTGCCAGGAACCAGGTGTATGGTTCCGGATCGTTACCATGGTCCCAGTCTTGAACCTTCGCGAATAAATCTTCGGAAGAACCACAGTACCAGTCATGAATTCTATGGTACCCGGCCCGGTACAATGGTTCCAGTATTGAACCTTCACGATCTTTGGAACCATGGCACTAGCCCCGAAACCATGGTACCAGCCACGGTACCATGATACCAGCCTCGGAACCAACCCGTACCATTGATGATGGCGAGCTGAACCAGCTGTCTCCTCTTGTGCTCGTCATTCGAGGGCGTCAGCAGTTTGGTCACCGCCACGCCGCCGCGACGCAGCTTCGTCTCGGCGGACGCCTGAGAAAATCGATTTTTGGTACCGGAACCAGGTTTGGTACCACATCTTGGTACCATGGATCCATGCATCTCGATACCATGGTACGATAGCACCATGATACCAGGGTGTCATGGATCCATGAATCTTGGTACCACGGTACCAGGCCGCGGAACCAGCCCCTCCCCGATACCTGGGACACGTCGGTGGCCTTGATGAGCACGTGCAGCGGCTCGGCGAGATGCTCCCAGCCGGGGTGCGAGAGCAGACGCGCCTCCCGAACCGGGTCCTGAAATGATATCGTGGTTACGGTAGTCTTACCAGGTCTGGTGCAATCTAATACGGTACCAGACCTGGCAAAGTTCCTGAAATCGAGAATGTGGTAGTCCGGCACCGATCCTGGTACCCGGCCCCGGAACCAGGTATGTCACCATGTTATAATTTCGGTACCAGACCAGGCTCCGGGACCTGCAATGGGACCAGGGTTTCGGTAGTCTGACACCGTCCAGAGCCACATCTACCGTATACCTCGACTGTACCATGGCACCATCTCAGTACAACAGACATACTACCGTATGCTTTTATACCATGGTACCAGACAAAGGTACCATAATACCTTGACGGATCCGCGGCCGCGCACGAGGATACGGCAGCCCGTCTCGCTCTCGATCTGCTTCACGCTGATGCCGCGCGGACCCAGGATGCGCCCGATGAAGTTGCATCTGGAATGAGCGGAGCTGATGTAGTGATCGGTACCAGGGCTACGGTAGGGGCACGGTAGTCTTGGACCCGAGATGGAACCCAAGCGGTGCCAGGTGGTTAAGTTGTCTTGGTCCCGAACAGGTTACGGTAGGGGGGCATGATAGTCATGGGGGTATGGTATCAGTACGGTAGTCATTTAGTACGGTAGGATTACGGCACTCTTGGGTCCGAGCCGGGGTCGGTAAGGGTACGGTAGTCACAGGGTACGGTCGGGACTACCGTATACCTTGGCGAGTAGGGGATGGGGATCTTCTCCTGGACGGTGACGCCACCCTCGAAGGGGTCGAAGTGCGCGCCGACGAGTGCCTCGTACGCCCTGAAAATCAAGCAATTAGGGTGGGATTCAGGGATACGGTAGGCGGTACCGTACCCCGTGGTTACAGTATCCGGCTACTGTAGCCACGGAGATACTGTAGTCCAGAGTACGGTATCCCTGGGGGATACTGTAGTTCCAGGTACTGTATCCTTGAGGGTACTGTACTCCCTGAGGTACGGTAGTCGACGGGGTACGGTACCTCTGGATGGCGAGCATATCCTCGTGCTGGCTGCTGTGCGCGGTGCGCGCCGGCGGCGGCGTCGTGGGCGTGAACGTGTCGCGCTGAAGGAGTACGGTAGGTCACGACATCGATTGATTGATTGACTGGGTTACGGTAGCTCCCCTTAGTACTACGATAGGTTACGGTAACCCTCCCGTTCCTCACCAGATTGGCGCCCAGATGGGCGGCGCTGTACAGCGAGGCGGCTAGTGACGAGTGATGGTGGTGCGAGGAGGAGGAGGGCTGGAGGGGTACGGTAGACGAGGAGGAAGGGGGCGGAGCGGCCAGAGACGGCAGCAGCTGCTGCAGCAGCGGCAGGGGTACGGTAGCGGCGGCTGCGGGCACGGCCGCCGACACCCCGCCCGGGTACAGCACGCACCTGAGAAGAATTACTGTAGCTTATGGAAGGTTGGGTACGGTAGGGGTACGGTAGGCCACCGTACCAGACGCGATCGATCTCCTCGTTGAGCAGGCGGAGCGCGTGCGGGTAGGTGCCGGGCAGCGCGTTCAGCTCGCGCATATCCTGCGTTATTTGTGGTTTAACCTTTGATCTTTGATCTTTGTAGTCTGTAGTCTGATCTACCGTACCTTGACCAGCTCGTCCAGGTACTTGGCACTGTCCTCGGTGGCGTCGCCGCCGCAGGAGGAGGTGTCCTGGAGAGATCAGAGGTCAGAGATCAGAGGTCAGAGATCAGAGATCAGAGATCAAAGATCATCCTACAGTATACCTGCTCGGCTCTGCGCGTGGGGGTCATCATGGCTGTGTGTGCTGTAGGTGGTTAGTCGCGCTGTGGCTATGTGAAAGTTCGGCACACGTTTTGAAGAGCGGAGTGGCTACTGTAGCGAGGCACCGAGACTGCAAAGGTTACTGTAGGTTACGGTAGGTGGATACTGTAGGTGGCGGGAGGGGGTAGGGCACCCCCTGCCCCAGCTACGAACTACAGTATACCACCTCCTCTCCAGAACCGAGAGGGAAGGGGATCGGTAGGGGTACTGTAGCTCCGAGCTGAGGGGGTCGGTGGTGGGTCCGAGAGGTCCGAGAGGTCCGGAAGATCCGGTGAGGGGGGGGGGAGGAGGAGGAGAGAGAAGAGCAACCAACCGGCGCCGACGCGAAAAATGTGAAGAATGAAGAGAGGAAGAGGAGAGAGTGAAAAGAGAGAATCGATGACTAGTACTTACAAGATTATCGATTGACCATTGTTCGCCGCAAACTCAATCGTACTGTAGGATAATCGATCGATTTGATCGAATTTGGGATTGATTGGCCTATCGTGTGGAAAATACTGTAGGATAATGAATTGAGTTGATCGAAATACGGAATAACAATGTGTTGTTTGTGAAGTATTTGCATCAAATAAAATAACATTTGAGTTTATATTAATTTATCAGACCATCAGTTTGCATATTTATAGACAGTATGGATTTCGTTTCGGGTGTGGATCTCTCTATTCTGCACACCCTCTCGCCGGTCAGACAGACGAGAAAGTGTGCAGAATGGAGAGAGCCGAAAACAGAAACGAGAGGATAACTGGATATCTCACTGCATTGCGAGTGGTGCAGTGGGGAAGTGACCTTCGGTGAAAGGATCCACCATTCTCTCAGTGACTAGTGAGCGCTGAGTGGGATCATGGTGAGGGAGGGTCACGACGTCACGCGTGATGCTCTCTGCTGCATCACGGGAATCGAGGGTGACAGCCCCATCGAAAGTCACGCCGTCATTGTCCATCGTGACCCTATCAGCATCTCGGGTGAAACACCCACCGGGAGTCGCACAATCTTTCATTCCGAGAGTGACGCTCTGTTCTGCGTGACGAGTGACAGACTCATCGGAAGTTACGTCATCGTTCATTCCGAATGTGACTCGGGCAGATCTATGAGTGACTCCATCATCTCCGAACGTGACGTCAGCCGAGTGAGATGGAGGCAGAGTGACGGGAATGTTGGGATGATTGTGATGCTTATTAGGAGGAAGCGTCACTTGGATGTTGGGACGGTCTAAAAGATCAATGATTAGAGAACACTAGTGATGCAGGATCAAATGGTAGCTCTCTCCATTTTGCACACTATCTCACAAGTCAGAGATACGAGAGAATGTGCGGAAGGGAGAGAACGGTGGGGATGTCAAACCAATCCCTCTTTATTGTTCGACTCAAGTACTTGGATCTACGGTAGGTATTGAACTATTATTACGTGAGTTTGTGGGCGGAAGTGAGATTTGATTTGAAATTAACTAGAGGGCAGTATTCGATCCGGATAACGATAGAAATACTCACTCTGAGGAAGAAGGAAGGATGTGATGAGCGGAGAAAAGGTGACAAAGAGAAGGAAGTGGATGAAGGAAAGGGAATTCATGCCGAATGAGCTGTAATATACCCTCCATCTCCTTCTCTTTTATACTCAATTCATCTCAAGTAGTGTCTCCTCATTTGCACACTCTCTCAACAGGTCATCTTACGAGAGAGTGTGCAGACTGGGGAGACGGCAGCCCGTATTTCGGACTAATCTCTCGGGCGCCAAACATGTTGCTGTTATTTTTGTGACTCACAATAGCATCAGCTTGTTTGATTGTGTTTTGTTCCTTGGGGGCAGGAGATAAGAAGAAGGAAACAATTGAGGGGGTGACGTGAACTGGATGGGTATGTCTTTTCGGTTTCTGCTCTCCCTTTTTCGCACACTCTCTCGCTGATCATACAGATGAGAGAGTGTGCAGAATGAAGAGAGTCAAAAATCGAAAAGACATCACTAATGTAAACGTCTGGATCTGCATTAGTAATACCAAATCGGAACTCGACTCTCCTCAATTCGTGTGCTCTCTCGTTTCTCTGAACGGCAAGATAGTGTGTAGACTGTCGAGAATAGTTTTCGATTTCGCATCACTAGTAAATATTTCCTTCCCCTGTTCTGGTAAATCGTATCGAAGTGAAGATCATAATACATATGAGGCCGTTTGTGGTAGAATCAAGAAGGACTCAACAGAGGCAGAGAACAGGTAAAAAATCGGATATGCTCAAAATTTGGCCCTAGGGGTAACTTTCGATGCTGAATCGACTGACGGTTTCCGTTTTTCGATCTGAGCCTTCTGAATCCCAGTACGGCACGACGTAAAAATGGCCAAAATTTGTTTCTGCAACAAAAACTGGTCCGGGAGAAGCAAAATTGGCCGAATTCTCGCGCACCCGACCAGAATTAAATTCTCTACAAACTGAAAAAAAGAACGAGACTCTATCTTCATCCGTTATCGAGATGTGATCGTTTTTTGATAGAGGCCTATCCCCTGGGAAAGCCGTAACCAAAAGATAGAGCAGACTTCCCTGATCATTTTAGTATATAAGGTTAAGGAATAAGTTTAAAGGGATCCAGTGCCCAAAAATGAAGTATGCCTCAATTTGCTCGTTGATGCTCCTTTATTTCAATGGCATAAATACAAAAAATTAAATTAAATTATTAAACACAAAAAAGAAGTAAAACCGTATTATAGTTCACTTTGACAGGGTGGTGTGCTCTTCCTATGAATCCCAAAAAGTACGGTAGTCAAGGCATTTCAATTTTGGAAGTGGCCCGGAATGTCGTGCTGTTACTTCACTTTCACTTTTCGCCGTTCTTCGGGCATTTTCGGAAGTGTTTGCTAGGTTTCCTTTTATTATTTTCAATTTATTGTGTTGTATTTCGCTTGATACTGCTTTGAATTGTATTTCTAGGCAGTCCTTACAAGCTAAAAGGCGTGGGACCGGTCGATAATGCGCTTTGATTGCCTCACGAACCTTGACAGTTTGCAATTATCGCTTATTTTTTCTCCCAGTTGGATGGCGACTAAACCGTGCGTCGTCTGCAAGCTTTATGCCACGCAACTGCGTTCGCTCCCGATGGATGCCACGCTGAGGAGGGAATGGCTGGTTCGCCTTAACCTTCTCGATGAAGAAATGAAGGAGGTGGACGAGCGAAGCGCGCGAATTCAACGAGGCAGCGGCCGGGAACGTCTCTGCTTCCGCCACTTCAAAGAATACAAGACGGATGCCCTGCCCGTCGACGTGAGTCACTATTCATTGATACATACTATTTGATCTAACAATTTATCGTATAACTACACGTCGTTCGAAGCACTGGCCATTATTGCTAGACTTCTTAGTTCTAGTTTTTCTCCTTATTCCGCGGTTTTTAGCTTCGTGTCCCTCCTGATCCACTTTCACCCCAAATCAGGAGACAAGCAGCCACTCGCCAAGAAGTAGGCACCACTTTCATAGACAACACAATCTTACTGTAGAATGCACTGAGGAGGTGGATTGCAAAGCCCTTGCGCCCTGAGGAGGCCACGAAAGAGACAAAAGAGCATAGCATATTACTAGGTTGATCTATCTCTTACAGCAACAGCCATCAGTGGAATGGGCAATTAGACGAGATGGATGGCCTACTAATCGATGATAGGCCGCGTGACGAGCAACATGATCTACGAATGCCACTCCCTACCACGAGCTGTTCTCGGGTTAGTTGTATTATTGATACTTCAGTCGGGAATGTATAATTATATTTATTCTCACGAGACTACTAACGGGCAATAATACTTAAAAACGTGAAAACTATTGAAATAATGGATAGAACAACCGAATTTTAAATACGCGAAACAATATGAAGATACAACAAAAACATTCTTCTTCTTCTTGTCTCATCAGAAGTTATACCACTTCTTCTTCTCCAATTTCTCTACTAATTTGGCTGATCGAGATGCCATATTCATCGCTCAATTCTTCTTATTCTCAGTCGCATCCACAGCCGCAACCTTCTCCGATCGCTCGTTCATATTCTGAATTCACTTTCTAATCACTACTGTATTCCTTCGATCGATTACTTCCGTATCCATTTGATCCAAGACTACCGTAAATCGATCGATGATATGGTGTGACAGGGTGGAGGGGGAAGGGTACTGTACCTGGGATGGTCCTTCGCACAGTCCGCATGGCCACTGATCCACTCGTGCCAGAGGGACCTGGCTTGTCTGCCACTGAAACGAGTGATAGTCATGATAGTCATGGTCTACTGTATTCCCTCTCCCTCCCTTCCCTTCCCCCTTCTCTCAACTCACAAATGGCATCGTGTCCCCTCTAGGAGTCGATCCACCGTCAGCGAGAAGTCCTTGAGGAACGACCCTGCCCCTCCTCAAATGTCATCATCATTAGGCCCCTCCCTCCCTGTTCACCTCCATTTCCTCCATTGGCTGCTCCATTGGGATCAGTCACTTCCGCCGGCGCGAATAGTTCACCTGCAGAGGAAAGGGTGACCTCAAGGGAAGAATCAATCAATAAAGCACCGTACCCATGGATTCGGATGCCTGCTCGGCCAGCACACACCGTGTACTTCTCCAGCTGGAATGGAGAGATGTTGGTTAAGAAGAATCAAACACTTTCGAAAAGAGGGCTTAGAGAGGGTCGAGGAGGACATGCAATTTTGTTAGCATTGATTTTCTTGTAATTTTATAAATTGACTCACAATTGTTTATGTCGTTCCTTCCTTCCGTCAGTCTTCATCAGATCTGTAATTATAGTATTGTGATATCGGAAGCTATGATTATTAAATCAATTGTATAACGGCACATCCAATCTATATTTGTAAAGATATTAAAATGGTATTTAGATAAATATATTTGCAGAGATCGCCGCCGCTCGCCCGCCCGCAACGAGCGCGGAGATGGATACGATCTGTAGAGGTACGGTAACTTTTATATTCCATGAACGTCCTTGTCGTTTCCTCTGACTATAGCGAGAATGATGCTGTTAATTTCCGCTATCGCACAATACCAGGGGGTTTACACTGCACCTTTCTTCCGACCTGTGCAGTTCAAGACATGTGTGTACTTCTCGGAATAGATAACTACCGTAATCCGAAGATGCATTGGGGTTATTTATTGCTTCTCAGAAGTCAAGCGCGAAGTGAAGGAGCAACCCGGCTCGCCGCAGCAATCGCAGCTGATGAGAGCGAGAGACGCGAGGAGGTATGGTATATCAACAGGTATCGATTGAGATAGTATTGTTAGAAAAAAATGCATTTGTATGAGGTTACGGTAGCTACTAGTTTATCTATTGATAATTGTTTGCATGCTTATACCAAACTAGATTCTTTCGAGTTTCTTTCACTTGCTAAAGTCTGATGTTTCAGATAGCAAATCGTTGTCAATCATTATTTGTTACCGACTCATAGCTTCCGATATCACAATACTATAATTACAGATCTGATGAAGACTGACGGAAGGAAGGAACGACATAAACAATTGTGAGTCAATTTATAAAATTACAAGAAAATCAATGCTAACAAAATTGCATGTCCTCCTCGACCCTCTCTAAGCCCTCTTTTCGAAAGTGTTTGATTCTTCTTAACCAACATCTCTCCATTCCAGCTGGAGAAGTACACGGTGTGTGCTGGCCGAGCAGGCATCCGAATCCATGGGTACGGTGCTTTATTGATTGATTCTTCCCTTGAGGTCACCCTTTCCTCTGCAGGTGAACTATTCGCGCCGGCGGAAGTGACTGATCCCAATGGAGCAGCCAATGGAGGAAATGGAGGTGAACAGGGAGGGAGGGGCCTAATGATGATGACATTTGAGGAGGGGCAGGGTCGTTCCTCAAGGACTTCTCGCTGACGGTGGATCGACTCCTAGAGGGGACACGATGCCATTTGTGAGTTGAGAGAAGGGGGAAGGGAAGGGAGGGAGAGGGAATACAGTAGACCATGACTATCATGACTATCACTCGTTTCAGTGGCAGACAAGCCAGGTCCCTCTGGCACGAGTGGATCAGTGGCCATGCGGACTGTGCGAAGGACCATCCCAGGTACAGTACCCTTCCCCCTCCACCCTGTCACACCATATCATCGATCGATTTACGGTAGTCTTGGATCAAATGGATACGGAAGTAATCGATCGAAGGAATACAGTAGTGATTAGAAAGTGAATTCAGAATATGAACGAGCGATCGGAGAAGGTTGCGGCTGTGGATGCGACTGAGAATAAGAAGAATTGAGCGATGAATATGGCATCTCGATCAGCCAAATTAGTAGAGAAATTGGAGAAGAAGAAGTGGTATAACTTCTGATGAGACAAGAAGAAGAAGAATGTTTTTGTTGTATCTTCATATTGTTTCGCGTATTTAAAATTCGGTTGTTCTATCCATTATTTCAATAGTTTTCACGTTTTTAAGTATTATTGCCCGTTAGTAGTCTCGTGAGAATAAATATAATTATACATTCCCGACTGAAGTATCAATAATACAAATAACCCGAGAACAGCTCGTGGTAGGGAGTGGCATTCGTAGATCATGTTGCTCGTCACGCGGCCTATCATCGATTAGTAGGCCATCCATCTCGTCTAATTGCCCATTCCACTGATGGCTGTTGCTGTAAGAGATAGATCAACCTAGTAATATGCTATGCTCTTTTGTCTCTTTCGTGGCCTCCTCAGGGCGCAAGGGCTTTGCAATCCACCTCCTCAGTGCATTCTACAGTAAGATTGTGTTGTCTATGAAAGTGGTGCCTACTTCTTGGCGAGTGGCTGCTTGTCTCCTGATTTGGGGTGAAAGTGGATCAGGAGGGACACGAAGCTAAAAACCGCGGAATAAGGAGAAAAACTAGAACTAAGAAGTCTAGCAATAATGGCCAGTGCTTCGAACGACGTGTAGTTATACGATAAATTGTTAGATCAAATAGTATGTATCAATGAATAGTGACTCACGTCGACGGGCAGGGCATCCGTCTTGTATTCTTTGAAGTGGCGGAAGCAGAGACGTTCCCGGCCGCTGCCTCGTTGAATTCGCGCGCTTCGCTCGTCCACCTCCTTCATTTCTTCATCGAGAAGGTTAAGGCGAACCAGCCATTCCCTCCTCAGCGTGGCATCCATCGGGAGCGAACGCAGTTGCGTGGCATAAAGCTTGCAGACGACGCACGGTTTAGTCGCCATCCAACTGGGAGAAAAAATAAGCGATAATTGCAAACTGTCAAGGTTCGTGAGGCAATCAAAGCGCATTATCGACCGGTCCCACGCCTTTTAGCTTGTAAGGACTGCCTAGAAATACAATTCAAAGCAGTATCAAGCGAAATACAACACAATAAATTGAAAATAATAAAAGGAAACCTAGCAAACACTTCCGAAAATGCCCGAAGAACGGCGAAAAGTGAAAGTGAAGTAACAGCACGACATTCCGGGCCACTTCCAAAATTGAAATGCCTTGACTACCGTACTTTTTGGGATTCATAGGAAGAGCACACCACCCTGTCAAAGTGAACTATAATACGGTTTTACTTCTTTTTTGTGTTTAATAATTTAATTTAATTTTTTGTATTTATGCCATTGAAATAAAGGAGCATCAACGAGCAAATTGAGCCATACTTCATTTTTGGGCACTGGATCCCTTTAAACTTATTCCTTAACCTTATATACTAAAATGATCAGGGAAGTCTGCTCTATCTTTTGGTTACGGCTTTCCCAGGGGATAGGCCTCTATCAAAAAACGATCACATCTCGATAACGGATGAAGATAGAGTCTCGTTCTTTTTTTCAGTTTGTAGAGAATTTAATTCTGGTCGGGTGCGCGAGAATTCGGCCAATTTTGCTTCTCCCGGACCAGTTTTTGTTGCAGAAACAAATTTTGGCCATTTTTACGTCGTGCCGTACTGGGATTCAGAAGGCTCAGATCGAAAAACGGAAACCGTCAGTCGATTCAGCATCGAAAGTTACCCCTAGGGCCAAATTTTGAGCATATCCGATTTTTTACCTGTTCTCGGCACTTGTTGATCCTACCGCAAACGGCCTCATATTTATCTTCATAATAACAATATTAAACATACAATATCGGTAGCATTAAAACATTTTTGATAGATTAATGATTAATAGTATTACATAATTAATAAATACGAGTTAAAATAAAATTATATTTCGATATGGATGATGCGAATAATCAGAAGATCTGAGGAATGATGTACATGAGGATGAAGCCCTTGACTTTGAGGGGCCTGCAATTATGAAATGATTATCATCATTAAAAATATACAGGCAACAAAAATGAACTGGAACCATACATACACTGCAATGGTACTATTGTTTGCAAAGCGAATGTTTGAACTCATTAGGGATCTAATTTCGCTTTTGGATCTCTCCAATAAGTACACTATCTCATCTGTCTAACCAGCGAGATAGTGTGCAGATTGGAGAGAGCAGAAAACCGAAACGACATCGGAAGAACTCACTGATAACACATGCGCACAGCCATCGCCATAATACTCTCGTGAACTCTGGAGATTCCCTGATCCTCGGAACGCTTTCCCACGCCTGTAACAATTATTGGGTTGAGGAATAAGTAACGCTCGTTTTTTCTCTCTGACTTTAGAACCCCCGTGCTCGCTCTTTTGTTGTTGCCGTCTGCCACCCTGTTTACACTGGAGAGAGGGCCCCTCGGGCATTCCACACATGTTTTCGATTCAGTTCTCCCTAGTCTCCCAGGCGAGAATGCCGCACAATTTCGTCCCCGACCGAATTCACATTCGGAACGTGATGCTCTTTCTCTTTCTATCTGGCTTGAAACCGCCCGCCATTCATGAACAACTGGGGCAGGTTTACCCCACACATACCCCGCATGTATCCACCGTGAGAAAGTGGGTAGTCAAATTCGAGAAACACGACTTTTCCCTCGAAGATGAAGACCGACCCGGTCGCCCCACGGAGTTGGACCTCGATCGATTGCGTTCTGAGGTGGAGGCTGACCCGCATCTCACTACGCGCGATCTTGCTGACTTCCTTGGGGTCGACCAAAAAACTGCCGTGAATGGACTTCACGCGATTGGAAAGAAGTGGAAACTCGGGAGATGGATCCCCCATGACCTGACCGACTATGACAAGGATCGCCGAGTGGACATGGCTTCGACTCTTCTCACTCTGCATCGCCGGTTTGATTGGCTGGACAATGTCATCACAGGTGATGAAAAGTGGGTGCTCTACGACAACCATGAGCGCATGAGACAGTGGGTCGGAGAGGACCAAAAGCCAGCAGATGTCCCCAAACCCGATTTGCACCCCAAAAAAGTGATGTTGTGCATCTGGTGGTCAGTGCGGGGAGTGGAGTTCTGGGAACTCCTACCCGAGGGGACGACTATCACGGCAGAGGTCTACACTCTTCAGCTACGGAAGCTGAGACTCGCTGTCGAACAAACACGCGGGAAGGACGCTCGAATCTACTTTCAGCACGACAACGCCCGCCCGCATGTCGCAAGAAAGACCAAGGCTGAGCTGGCGGGCTATGGCTGGACTGTCCTCCCCCACCCTCCCTACTCACCCGACCTTGCCCCCTCCGATTACAACCTCTTCTCAGACCTCCAGCGTTTCCTCAAGGGACAGAGGTTCAAAGACCGAGCCACTATCCAGACCGTACTGACCAACTATTTCAAGAATCAGCCCCAGTCCTTCTATCACGAGGGCATCCACAAGCTGCCTGGTAGATGGCAGAAGGTCATCGATGCGCATGGAGAATATTTTTAGATTCTATCGTGCTTTGTAAAGTTTTTATGATAAAGTGAAAAAAAATTCAAAAACGAGCGTATTCCTCAACCCGATATATCAACCCAACGATTTAAAAAAAATTGTAGCTCAAGTAGCCTTTTTTCCCACATATATTCTCGGGTGCTAGCCCATTTTTGGGTAAAAAATTATCTGCATTAGGAATGACAAATCGGCAATATACCCTACTCAATTTACTCTCTCGCCAGTTAGAGAAACGAGAGAACGCGCGAAATGGGGGAGTCGGATGCCGATTTGTCATCACTAATCTGCATGAACTCACCAGTGCAGACGATGAGAATGCCTCGACGTTCTCCTCCTGGAAATGAATAGTTTACATATCATTTCAAAATTTTTGAATTTTATTGTTTCTAGAGAAAATTTAATAAACGTGGGAGATATTCATCTCAAGATCTCTAATATTTAATATATTCTATAATCTCTAATCTTTGATCTTTGATCTTTTATCGTCTTTTCCGAAAAAAAAAACGAACTCATGATTCCTTGAATTCTCTCCTGCAGTCTCAGAAGTGCCAGTCTCTCCGTCATGTAGTGCAGGTCTAGCACGTCATAGTTGAGGAAGCAGTTCCACCTGGAATGAAATATTTTTCGTATTGCACTGCAGCAATGACGCAAATTCGGCCTGTCGTACCGACGCCGATATGACATGCTGAATTATCAACCCTAGTGTCGATCTACCAAAGTTAGAGATACTGGTTAAAGTGCTAGATTCTACACACTATTTGCAAAATAATGCGTTCTCCATGCGCTCTAGTGTTTGAACGATGGGGTGACATTCTATTCACAGTAGTGATGCCGAATCGAATAGTTGCTCTCTCCATTTTGCACACTCTGTCGTTTCTCTAACCGACTATAGATAGGGGCCACAACGTGGGTTTCCGACTTTGCGGAATCTGGTCATAAATAGGCTCAATATGACCGTCAGGGTCTCAATAGCATTTTTGCTTTTGAACGTATGTCGATAGCTCTTCTCTGAAGCCCGGGAGAGCGTTAGAAGCGCGCGCGACTCCCCCAGCCAGAGAGGGGAGAGAGGCGAGACGAGAGAGAAAGGGGCGGATCCTCTCTCGCGTTTGTCTCTCTCCCTCCTCAAGCTCTCTCGTCGCTCTCCTCTCGCGCTCACATTTAATTCGAGCACAAATTCAGGGAAATTATTAAAAATGCAATTTTGTGCTTAAAATTACTCTAAAATACTGACTAATCGAAAAATCGGCACTAGGTCGGATGATCACCGTTGGATGATAACCGACTGGATGAGAACCGGACCCTACCGGATGAGAACTGAGCGTATGATAACTCACTGAATGAGAACTGAGCGTATGATAACCCACTGGATGAGAACCAACCGGATGAGAACCAACCGGATGAGAACACACCGAATGAGAACCAACCGGATGAGAACCCACCGAATGAGAACACACCGAATGAGAACCAACTGGATGAGAACCAACCGGATGAGAACCAACCGGATGAGAACCAACCGGATGAGAACCAACCAGATGAGAACCAACCGGATGAGAACCCACCGGAGTAGAACCGACCGGAGTAGAACCGACCGGATGAGAACTTATTTGCTAAATATCAGAGGTGTTGAAAAAAATGTCGGATGAGAACTTTGCGGCCATTCCGCATTTTGAGGAGACCAAGGGAAGATCAATCCGATATTTCAAAAAGTGTCGGATGAGAACTTTGCGGCCGTTCCGCATGCAATTTTGAGGAGATCTCGGTTTAGCCGGTCGCATCTTTTGCTCCAAAAAATAAAAATAATAAAAATATGTTTTATTGATAATCGTTTTTACCATGTTAATAAAAAAAACAGTTTGCGATTATTTTCGAAATTTTGAAAATAAGTATATCCCACGCGGAATACCGTACTTCACGAACGAGTGAAAGAATTTTAGAATGAACGAATGTTTCAGCGATTTCGTTTTTCTTATTATTAGACTTTTTTTATTTTATTTTTCGCGTTCCTGATGTATATACTTTATTGTCATTATTGAACCGCTGCGCAGCAGCGAAATGACTCAATCAAGACTGCATTAGGCAGTAGTAACACTCTTCTCAAGATTTTAGACGATATTATCATTGCCACTCGTAACTGAATTATTTATCACATTTTCTCTTAGAAAAAAATTATGTCCCTAGATGTCGTATCTAATGTTCGTTGTTAATCAAATCCTACATTTTTTTTGTTCCCCCCCACTGTGATCTGATGTTTACGTTGTTTTCAATAATATTTAATCAAGAAGATATTCCCTATTCGTTGTTGATACCATTATGCTATATTGCTTCACTCAATATTTTCCAGTTTACGTATTGATAAGCCAGAAGATACATAAATCACTCATAAACTCAGTGTTATATCTCATCCGACACTTTTTTTAAAAATATGGGACTGACATACCCGAGATCTCCTCAAAATTTCATACGAAATGGCCGCAAAGTTCTCATCTGACACTTTTTGAAATATCGGAGTGACCTAGCCGAGATCTCCTCAAAATTTCATGCGGAACGGCCGCAAAGTTCTCATCTGACACTTTTTGAAATATCGGACTGATCTTCCCTTGGTCTCCTCAAAATTTCATGCGGAACGGCCGCAAAGTTCTCATCCGACACTTTTTTTCAACATCTCTGATATTTAGCAGATAAGTTTTCATCCGGTCGGTTCTCATCCGGTTGGTTCTCATTCGGTGGGTTATCATACGCTCAGTTCTCATTCAGTGAGTTCTCATCCCGGTAGTTCTCATTCAGTGAGTTATCATACGCTCAGTTCTCATCCAGTCGGTAGGGCCCGGTTCTCATCCAGTCGGTTATCATCCGACGGTGATCATCCGACCTAGTGCCGAAAAATCTTCCCGCAAACATCGTGACTTTATTGGAAAGCCCATAAATTGCCATTTCTCGACCAATTTATTGCTTTTAGACCGATTAAAACTAGTTTGATCTTGCATGCGGGTTACTCAATGCATAGAGGAGGTCAATAGCTGCCGATCAAGCTTTTGGGCGAGTGATTTGGTTGCGCAGTTAAGTTGTGCTCCCTCGATCTCGCTTTCGAGGGAAATCGGGTGGACAAAAAGTGGGCGGGGCTTGTGGCCCCTAACTATAGAGTGTGCCGAATAGAGAGAACAACGTCAATCTTCACGTCTTCCTCTCTCTTCTGTACAAGTTCAATAGCGTCATTGGTGCAGATTTCCTGAAAAAAAGGAGATACATACGGTTTCGACTCCCTTCTTTCTGCACACTCTCTCGTTTCTCTGACCGGCGAGATAGTGTGCAGAATGGAGAGAGCCAAGGCCGAAATTTCAACTCTAATAGGCAATCAAAGCGAAATGTGTTTGCGAAGTCGTGAGTCATACCTGTCTCTTATCGTGGAGGTCCTTCATTTCGAAATAGTAGTCGTCCATGGGCTGCAATCAAATTCACAATTATGATCGCAATTCATGACTCAAGCCCGACACACCCCATAAGAAATTTCAAGTCCAGTAGAGATGCCAAAACAATACCGAATATCTTTCCAAAAACCTAAAACCAAACGCGTTGGGTACAATGCTAATAGGTATCGGGGCACGTTTTGGGATAGATAATGGCATTGGCTTGACATCCCTAATGTCAAATCATTATTGCTTTAACGAATTGAAAATAAATTAAGCCCCACCTTGCTTCCGATATTGTTTCTCGATCCATTCAGTGTGGCCATGATGTTCAAGTCCGGAACCCAGTCTATCGTTAGGACAGAGTCTGCAATGAACTACAATAATCTTCGGAACTTTATCTCCGTTTCTCCCCCAACTCATTATTAATATGTTTGTTTCAGCATAGTTATTAGCTAAATTAGTATTTCAATCGTCAGCTATTTGAATTGGAAGTTTGCTTACGGGCTGGAGGTCCGAATCGCCATCTGAGAACGGCAAGGGTAGCGTGGAGGTCGAATCTAAAATTGAAGACTCTTCCCTAATATTCATACTATGAAAATCGGAATGTTTTCTGGTTTTCATAATTCGTTAGTATGACCGACGAGATAGAATGATTATTAGGAGCCTAGATGGAATGCCAAATAGTGATGACAACTCGGCATCGACTGTCCTCATTTGCGTGATCTTTCGTCGGTTAGAGAGGCGATAGAGCACGTAAATTGAGGAGAGACGGATGCCGATTCGCCATCACGAATGCCTAACACTCACCCCTTGGATGCGAAGAGACAGGCGAGCACACCGGGATGGGCGCACGGATACATGCTCTGCAGCTGCTTCTCCTTCCTCTCAATCGCCGTCAGGGGGGTGTTCTGAAATGAGGGAGCACAATGACTGAGCTCTTAGGCTCTCAAAATCCGCCGAAAACCATAAAAAAACATGGTGATCATAAATATCTAGTCTTGTCAAGCTTCAGAATCACCCAATATGCAGCCATTCTTTCAACAGAAAAGCAACCAAAGCCCTATGTTCAGGATCATAACTTTTAAGATCGGCAGAGATCAGATAGAAAAGCGATAACGTGGAGGGTATGAAAGTGGTTCCCGAGAATGCCATAAAGCTAGGCCCTTGCGAAATGTTTTGCGAAATTGTTACCCTATCTGCGGGCAATGACCTGGATTCTCTGATTTAAAAAGTCCTAGATACGCTCTTCGTTGTTGACTAACCAATCTGTATTTGGAATATCGAAATACTGTTTTTTTACTACAATGGACGAACCTCAGTGAATCGAATGATGTTCAATATATTGTAGAATAGGTTGACGGTAGATGACGACATCATGGATTGGGAATATAGTGACTTGAGACAGCGAGATAAGACTAGCCGTCTTTTATATTCCTCTTCCTTTTGAAGTTCCTCTTATCAATCCACTGACTCAGCTTCGTGACACTTTCATCGCTTTTAGTTTCAAAACGAGGCCAATGTTGTGAAAACACACGAGACCCGCCCTCGTTTCCCGCCCTCGTAAGAATGCAAGGAATGCTCCCTTGCACAATTTGACACGATCTGGACCATGTAAAACTGTTGGAAGTTGATCGGATTAATGAAGATTGCTAAATCTCTCCTCTGGTGGCTCTGTGACGGGGAAATCGTTATTACTGAGGGCAACGTCATTCATTCAATAATTTATGTAAAACAAATGTACGATCACAGTTTAGATCAATTCTGGTTCCTCAAGTGATCGGCGAGCGGTTGAGTGCGCCTTTGCTCTCCGTCTTTCCCTCCGCCCAGGCCTAGTCTCCCTCTACCAGAAGCGGTCGGCACGCAGTAGTTGTAAGCCCTCCCGATGGATAGCCACTTCTACATCGGCTCCATCAATGCCCGGACGCTCGCCTCGAGAGACAAGCAGATCGAGTTCGAACTGGCCCTCAGCAAGATCAAGTGGGATGTGATCGCTATGCAAGAGTCAAGGATTGTGAGTGTAGGCTCTTTCTTGCTCACCTCCTCAGCCATAGTGATCTACCACTCGGGTAGTACCACTGCGTCTCACGGTGTTGCGTTTCTCCTCCGAGCGCAGTTAGCGCGAGGAGCGGTGTTTCGAGCACTCTCTCCCCGATTAGCCACTCTTCAACTGCCACAGGAAAGCATCTTTTTGGTCAACGCTTATGCCCCAACGTCCTCCACAGTATTCCAAAGCAATAGAAAATGGAATTCAAGAAAATGCACCCATAGTGTGCGCTTACACCACGCTTCCTCGAAGTCCAGCAGACAAACGGCATAGGCCGGGGATCGAACCCCCGACCTCCGGAAACCAACTTAGAAACTTACCTTTGCGCCATCAAGGCCATGTTGCTCAACCATAGATAGCGCCTACCCATTCCCAGGGCACCGCTCGTGCTCACCAGACTTCTGGGGATGGTGAAACTACCGTAATCTCCGTCTAACAATCATGCGTTTTCGTTTCAAGACCTAAGAACTCAGCACGATTAGGAAAAGGCAGAAAATTCCATTTTCTCCTTACACGCCACTGAAAGGAATGCTGTGCCTCCTATGACGATAGGGACTACGATTTGTTCCTTGACCAAGTCGATGCCGCCCTGCAGAGTGCGCCTAGATGGTACACACCAGTGTTATCGGGTGACTTCAACTGGAGAATATCGAGAGAGCCGGGGAATGAATTTCATATCGGTGATTTCGCCTCACAGTCCCCGAACGCACGCGGCCGCACCTTCACCGAGGCCTGTGTGCGTAACAACCTGCGTGTTTGGAACAGCTTCCTAAAGAAGAAATCTGGACTTGGTAGAATCTGGACTTGGCGGTCACCGAACGGCTCCACACTCTCCCAGATAGACTTCATCGCCGCCCCTCCTTCTGCGCGTGTTGTCAACTGTGGAGTAGTTGGACGTTTCGAATTCGACTCCGACGACCGTCTTGTCCGGATGTGTCTTTATCTTCCCCGTAAGGCAAAGCAGAAAAGATACAGAGAGCGTTACGATTTCGATCGGCGCGCATACTCCGCCAACTCGAATCTACTCGGGTCCCTGCCCCTTGCGCGACCCACGTCTGCTCCGGAAGCCTACTCGACCAGCCTACTCGACCGCTTTCACCCAGACCGCTGCAGCCAACTGCTGGAGAAAGCGTCAAGTGTTATCGCCCGCCACTCGCTCTCGCCTAAGATCTCTTGAAAGATCTCGCCCGCTACTCGCCGCCTCATCGCAACTCGTCATCTTCTGCGTGCAACTACTCGTGATGCTGTTTCTTTCTCGATCGCCTGCAAGAATGCCCGTGCCTCACTCTGCGATGCCATCCGCCGACGGAAAGAAAAGCAAGCAAATGAAGCAGCAATCATGGGGAGAAGCATCGTCAGCGCTAAGAGAGATACACTCAACTAAGACGCGCCTTCTCGTTCCCGACCCCGTTACTGGAGCGCTATCTCAAGATGCGACGAAGAAGGAAGTCCAGAGTTTCTACAACAATCTCTACTCGCCCGCAGTCGCGCTCCCGCTAGCCGTGCCTCCCTCCACCGAGCCTCTTCCACCCTTCCTGGCTGATGAGTGTCGCGATGCGATTTCTCACCTCAAGTGTGGCCATTCCCCTGGCTCTGTCAAGGTTCTCCCAGATATGCTCAGTCTATCTCGGAATTACCTTGCTCAACCACTGGCTGATCTACTCAACCACCTTGTGGCCGGAGATCCTGTCCCAGGAGGCCTAGTAGAAGCCATTGTCTCCCTACTGTACAAGAAAGGCGATACGATCAACATCAGCAACTACAGGCCAATCTCACTCCTCTCTGTCACCCTGAAGAGTATAACGCGAGTGATCATGAAGCGAATGGAAGTATGTCTCGATGAGTCGGAGTCCCTCACCCAATCCGGATTCCGAAAAGGGCATTCCACTCTCGACAACTTGCACGCAATCAAGCAACTCGCTGAAAGGTGTCACGAGTACAAGATTCCCCTGTACATTGGATTCGTCGACTTCACCAAGGCATTTGACACAGTGGAGTGGAGCGCTGTCTGGCAGGCACTCTGGAAGTCTGGAGTTCACCCAACACTCGTCAATCTCCTTCGTCGAATCTACGAGAACTCATCCACCCTCATCCGAGTGAACGACGAAGTTGTCTCTGTGCAAGTGAGAAGAGGAGTTCGCCAAGGAGACACTCTGTCTCCTCGCCTCTTCAACGCTGTCCTTCGTCTCGCGATGGACGACATCGACTGGGAGAACTGCGGACTCCATATTGACGGCCGTCATCTCCGTCATCTGGAGTACGCCGATGACATCGCGATCGTCGCCAAGTCTCGTCCGGAGATCAAGAAAATGCTTCAGAAGCTAGTGGAGGCCTGCGCGCGAGTCGGCTTAGAGGTCAACGCTTCCAAGACCGTCCTCCTCACGTCATGCACGACCACCCGAGCTCCCATCACTATCGTCAACCAAGTTTTCCACTTCGCCGACACTGCAACATATCTTGGTGGAAAAATCTCTCTTCACCTTGATCCTTCGGCTGAATTGGAACATCGGATACGCTTGGGTTGGGCTGCATGGAGCAAGCTACATCATCTGCTCGCTTCACGGATTCTTCCTATGAAGACAAAGAGACGTCTTTTCGACAGCTGCATCCGAACCACCGTACTCTACGGGAGCGAAACCTGGTCACTAAGATCAAGCGATAAGGAGCGTCTGGATGTTACACTAAGAAAGATGGAGCGAAGAATGGTCGGAGTGACCATCAGAGATCGAATGAGAAACGAGAGAATAAGAGAGATCACCAGAGGTCGCGACTGGAACAAGGAGGTCCTCAGAGGCAAAGCAAAATGGGCAATGAAAATCCGGGAAATGCCGACCAATCACTGGACACGCGCGACAACTCTGTGGACGCCCTACAACCGTGCGCGCCCAATTGGCCACCCCAAGACTCGATGGCGCGATGACCTCAGACGTACGATCGGACTCCATTGGTGGAACGCGCCCTATGGAGAATATGGCCCCATCCTCACCTGAGCATTACTGCCTGATGTGATAAATAATTGAATTGAAAAATTGAATCATCAATTGTCTCCTTTATTATTCAAAGGTATATCATAAAAGGCGCTTTCAGCGACGTCCTCCTCTCCCTCCTCTCCATCCTCCCCGTCCTCCGTTGCTCATGTATGCGTATGTGAGTTTCCTGCAATCGACGGCCCAGTGCCTCCAGCTGCCGCACTCTGAGCAGGGCCGTTCGCGTGGTGCCTCCCCTATCGATGCCCGGCATGCGGTGAGAAGAGCCTCCTGTAGGGATGTAAGTTCGGTTTTTGACTCTCTCCATTCTGCACACTATTCCGTGTGTCTGACCGGCGAGAGAGTGTGCAGAGTGAACATGGTCGATAATCGAAATTGCATTCCGACAGTGAAGGGGGGGGGGGAACAGTTAGCACAACATTCGGGATTAACCATGGATTGAGACCATGATACATTACTTACACTTGTCAAAGATGAGTATATTCAAGAAGATCGTATAGCAGAGACTCACTGCGAACCGGGGAATGTTCTTAATCTTCATATTCTGCTTCGGGAGGTTGAACTGGCTCCTGACATCGAGGCGGAAGAAAATCTCACGGGAAGTGATAAAGGCAGTCGAGATGAAGGCGAACACTGAGAGTAGTCATCATGAAAAATCGGCATTCGACTCTCCTCGTTTCCCATGCTCCCTCGTTTCTCTGACCGACTAGAGATCATGCGAATTGAGCAGAGGCGGATATCGATTTGTCATCACCTGATTTAGTCAGGACGAGAGAAAAACCGTTCAACCAAGCAATAGGATACATGAACTAGATGATTCGGCACTTTCACGGATCACAACCAAGCCCCACTTCGGAGGACTGGGTGGAGTCTTGGGGGCGGGGCTTGGTTGTGATCGTGAAAAGCGATTCAACACGACTCACTCCGATCGGTGATGGCTGAGCCGAGGTTGCGATTCAGATCGAATGGATCTTCGATGCACATCTGCATATATTTATTTAATTTTGCCAATAAAAACGTAAAGCGAGTATAATTAAATTAGATACATTATAGAATTTACCTTATTCCTCCACCCTCGCTCAATCTTGGTTAGACTCTTCGTTCGACGGATCTGCACCACCTTATAAAAGAATTCGTTTCGGTTTTGGCTCTCTCCATGCTGCACATCTCGAAGGAATGAGAAAGGAGATAGTGTGAAGAATGGAGAAAGCCAAACCCGAAACGACATCACTACAATACATCCAATCGATTAACAGAACATACTGTAGAACTAATATATTCCATCGATCGTTTTCATCGCTTTTGCTTGCCCTTTGACAAACGAATAATGCATAAACTGGGATTTCACACGCATTCCAAGTCCATCACCAACCTCCTTCTGCCAGTCATACTTGGCATAGTAGTCGAGGAATCGCTGGAAGAGTTCGCTGACGGAGAGCGTGCACTTGGACCAGTCAAGCTGCGATGCAACGATCAAAATATGTCCTGTAGCGATTACAAATCGGCATCGACTCTCTTCAAATCGCGTGCTATCTTGCCGTTCAGAGAACATAAAGATAGAGAGAGCTCGTGAATTGAGGATAGTCGGATGCCGAATTGTCATCACTAATCGTTATCGTCTTTGCATATACTACGATGCAAATAGAGAGAAATCAGAAATGTATGCAGCCGAAACAACACCGATCTGTCCCCCACCGGGGGTCAAAGTATGTTTTAACATATACACGATAAAATTAGAGGGTAATCGGATGGGAAATCTCGGCAACCCAAAACATCAAAGATAAGTCCTCACTTGGGGTGCATCATCACAAAAGTATACATCCCATCCATCGACGAGGATCTCCTTCTTCTTGCCCATCTGAAGAAAATCGGCCGGTCAGAGAAACTAGAGAGCCTGGGAAATGAGGGAAGTCGATGCCGATTCCGCCATCACTACCTCTTGCAGCACGGGCAGCAGTGGATGGGGCTGCATGCGCTGCAGGAAATGGATGAGCAGGATAATGTAGGCGTACGAGGAGAGAGATCGCTTGGTCGCATCGCCAATATCGCACTGCTTCGCCCATCGCTTGATGAAGACCCCTACAATGAGATTTCCTAACCCAATGTCGCCCTGTGGCGACTTTCATGCTTCTTCTAACCTTCCCTTCTATCTATCAATCAATTATTTTTTTAATGTGTAACAGGAATTTATTTAATATTGCCCTCAAAATCTGCAGTTTAGGTCAAAAAATCGGCGCGAATGTTGAATTACCCAGCTTGGCGAGTAGATCGTCTTTCGTCCACAAGCAGTATCTCGCCAGCAGACGAGTATTATGCAGTGCCAACTCGTTGTAGTAGGAGATGCTGAAAAGAGCGTTAGTGATGACAAATCGACATCCGACTCCTGGTTTCCCATGCTCTCTCATTTCTCTGACCGACCAGAGATGATGCGAATTGAGGAGAGTCGGTTGGGCATCACTAATGCTCGAATGTAATGGGTAGAAGAAAGGCTAAAACGGGTGAGGCACAAAGACTAGTGATGACAAATCGGCATCCCACTCTCCTCAATTCGCTTGATCTCTAGTCGGTCAGAGAAACTACAGAACATGACAAACGAGGAGAGGCTAATGCGGATTTGTCATTACTATCCACTCACTCTCCCTCGATTTCTCCACTGGGCACCCACGTTGCGAACTCCACAATCGGAACCTGAACGTGTTACAGTCATCTATCGAGTAATCGAATTTATTCATAATAATAAAAATGGCATCAATTGAAACGTACTTTAGCCGTTGGTAACGTGAAGACCCGATAGAAACCAAATCGCGGATTGCGCATTAGGGCAATCTGGATGGCAGCAAGCGTCTGATCCTGCCTTTCCGTGCACTGAAATCGACATGATGAGCTTATTTGATGAGCATGATCAGTTTCATATGTAGACATAAATTGAAGAGCGAAAAGAATATGTGAACAATGGGCCAGGCACATATTCCTATATCGGAATGGTATGGTGCAAAATCGGAAGGGTGGGGAGTGTAAAGGTGCTTTGAAAATACGCGCTGTTTTTTCTGTACTGATATAGTTTTAAGATGGTGGTCTTGAAGTCAGTAAAGGCTGAGTCTTGTTGATAAAGTCCAGTTCAGTCACATTCCCCCCTGAACATGGGCCCGGGTCGCCATGTTCAGGAGGGATTTTTTTTCCTAATTTTTTTCAAACCCGTTTTAAAAATCCAATATTATTATTGGAGCATGTCCTTTGCAAGAGTTTTCGAACGATCCAGGTCACGAGTCTCAGAACCGGCTTTTAGGAATTATCAAGTCGCAGGTCAGGCTCTAATTTATCTCATCTCCTAGTTGAGCTTAGATGATGGTGGAAGGCTCAAAAAACGCAGAAACATCAGACAAACAACTTTCCTGAAGAAAGTGAAAAGTTTGGAGCCGAACTGAAAAAGTTGTGACTGAAAACAAATCTCAGATGTAAAAAAAAAATATTGTCACTGTGACGCAAACGCAGTGAATTTTATTGTCGAATGTTGAAGAGCAAGTTACCATGGATGAAAAAAAAATATAAAAAGAAGAAAGTTTTATGGGCTTTTTTGAGAAAATCAAATGTGAAAAAATGAGATTTTCAGTAGTTTTTCGAGTACAACTTCTTTCAGTCTGGATTTTATGAGCTCTAACTCTTCGGATTCTAAAAATTCGGATACTTATAGTCTGAATATTCTGAGATTAGAAAAACTTATAGTCTGAATATTCTGAGATTAAAAAATTTCAACTTTTTCATGACCCCGGGTTCATGGTCATTTTAGGGTTAAAAAGTATAAATCCCAGAACTACATGACTATAGGTGTTTCCGCCGTATTTTTACTCATAGAACCCGAATTTCCATACTAGAGCTCACCAAAACACGAAAGATAAAAGTTATGCTATAAAAATCCGAAATAAATCACTTTTTCGAGCATAACTTTTTCCTTTCGCATTTTGGTGAGCTCTAGTATGAACATTCGATTTCTACGGGTGAAAATACGTCGGAAACACTTATGAGAGGAATCACGAGATTTTCGAGAGCCCTACGGCGGTAGGAATTTGTATCACCGATCTTGCTGAAAAGTGTAACTTAAGTACTTTGGATAATACTCTTTCAAACTGCGTTTGCCGATTTTCGATATCGTGTCTCATTTGCGACTATTGGTAGGTCAAAAACACAATAAAATTTCATGCCAAACTCGACACACGAAAACGATCATAACTCGCTTCAAAATTATGCTAGAGACAATTACAAAAAAGCGTTCGAATGAGGAGGGATAGGGCAACATCTAGTATGTTGGAGATGCTATTCCACGTTCATGCGCTAGATCGGGGCGGTCGGTTTTTAAATAAAGTGATGTAACTTTCCAAATATTGATTTCACCAACAAGCGCCTATATACGTTTTGAAGTCACTACTGGTGCCTATAAACCCCCCCAAAAATCAGAGGAATAGGAGGTGGTAAAAAAATTTAGCTCAACATTATGTCCGAAAAAGTGCCGATTTCGACTGTTTTTCGGTCATAACTTTTTTCTTTCAAATTCTTGTGAGCTCTCATGTCGAAATTCGGACTCAGCACGCAAAAATACGCCAGAAACTTCTGTAGTGACATGATTCTGAGACAAAAAGTTTTTCGACTCTGACCACTGTTTCACCATGTGGTCCCCCCTTTGGTCCGATTTTGGTCGAAAAATGTTTGTCTCAGAATCATGTCCTTATTGGATTTCCTGGTTTATTTTCGAGCGTAGAAAACGAATTTGCTAACAAATTTTTTTTTGGCCTAATGGGCATGGTGTCTGACTGGCATGCCGACGCAGGCAGGTTCGACTCCCGCCCGCAGGTGATGTTTTGCAAGAAGTAGAGAAAGGCGCGCGCCCCAACCACTAGTCTCCGTCAAGCGTTCCCTGCGGTAGGCCTCCCTGGCCTAATGGGTATGGTGTCTGACTGGCATGCCGACGCAGGCAGGTTCGACTCCCGTTTTAGTTTTCGAATTTGCTAACCTCGAAAGAAAAAAGTTATGGCCGAAATTCATAGCATTTTTTTGCGATTTTCTTTATAGCATAACTTTTTTCTTTCGAGTTTTCATGAGCTCTAGTTAGCAAATTCGTTTTCTACGCTCGAAAATAAGCCAGGAAATCCAATAAGTACATGATTCTGAGACAAACATTTTTTGACCAAAATCGGACCAAAGGGGGGACCACATGGTGAAAAAGTGGTCAGTCGAAAAACTTTTTGTCTCAGAATCATGTCACTATAGAAGTTTCTGGCGTATTTTTGCGTGCTGAGTCCGAAAAAAAAAAGAGCTAAATTTTTTTACCACCTCCGATTCCTCTGATTTTTGGGGGGTTTATAGGCACCAGCAGTGACTTCAAAACGTATATAGGCGCTTGTTGGAGAAAACGGTATTTGGAAAGTTACATCACTTTATTTAAAAACCGACCGCCCGATCTAGCGCAGGGAAGTGGAATGGCATCTCCAACATTCGAAATGTTGCCCTAAGCCTCCTCATTCGAACGCTTTTTGGAATTGTCTCTAGCATAATTTTGAAACGAGTTATGGTCGTTTTCGTGAGTCGAGTTTGGCATGAAATTTTATTGTGTACCTAATTTGACCTACCAATAGTCGCAAATGAGACACGATATCGAAAATCGGCAAACGCAGTTTGAAAGAGTATTATCCAAAGTACTTAAGTTACACTTTTCAGCAAGATCGGTGATACAAATTCCTACCGCCGCGAGGTGGTCATTTCTCTCGAAAATCTCGCGATTCCTCTCTTATAGTCAGATAATTCTGAGATTTCGACTTTTTGACCCAAAAATGACCATGAACGAAAAAGTTGAAATTTTTTTATCTCAGAATAATCAGACTATAAGTTTTTCTGGCGTAATTTGGCGTAGAATCCGAATTTTTGGGTTAGAGCTCATAAAATCCAGACTGAAAGAAGTTGTACTCGAAAAACTACTGAAAATCTCATTTTTTCACATTTGACCAAAAAAGCCCATAAAACTTTCTTCTTTTATATATTTTTCTTTCATCCATGGTAACTTGCTCTTCAACATTCGACAATAAAATTCACTGCGTTTGGGCTGCGTCACAGTGAAAATTTTTTTTTCTTACATCTGAGATTTGTTTTCAGTCACAACTTTTTCAGTTCGGCTCCAAACTTTTCACTTTCTTCAGGAAAGTTGTTTGTCTGATGTTTCTGCGTTTTTTGAGCCTTCCACCATCATCTAAGCTCAACTAGGAGATGAGATAAATTAGAGCCTGACCTGCGACTTGATAATTCCTAAAAGCCGGTTCTGAGACTCGTGACCTGGATCGTTCGAAAACTCTTGCAAAGGACATGCTCCAATAATAATATTGGATTTTTAAAACGAGCTGAAAAAAAATTTTCCCGGCTTTCTCCAATCTCTCGTGATTCCTGTTTTAGGCGACACTCACTCCCCACTCCTCTCTTGTCGTATCAAACTCTTCCGCGAATCGAAAGCACAGGTCCAAGTCGGAAGTGTTCATGCCGAATCCACTCTCCGAAGAGCCATACGCCTTGAATGGAGCTTTTTTTGGAAATCTAATTTAATATATAATTTTTTTATCAAAACAGACAAACACACATCCAATCGTATCGTTCCTCGGATTCCCATTGTCGCGAAATGGCTCCGAATCGCGGCATGGAGTCGTTCCAGCACATTCCACAGTTCCCTTCTCCGTTCGGGAGTGATCCTCCCAGTCTCTGTCAATATTTTTTGTGTAAATTTGTTTCTGTCACTCCGACTCTGTCAGCAGAGACAAATTCCTAAAATATTTGCTGAAATAGTTGAATAGAAATAGTGATATAGTTGAGTGCTCCGTAAGTGGAATGTTCTTAGTGATGATTACAAGTGAATTGTCGCAATTGAAATGTTACTTTCAACCAGATCCCTTATACGGGCCACACCCGCATGTATGGGCAGTGTTCGTTGCGATACTGTGAATAAAAAAAATCAAAGAACAAATATGTTAAATTGACAAGATTGAAGAGCCAACAAATAAGTTCACTCACCGAATACCGAGCACATGACGTCATCCAACTCGCACTTCCAGTGTGGTGGCCGGTCATCGAGGGAAATCTCCTCTATCGGGGGCACGGCGAGCTGGAAAAATATTTTTGAGATTTTTTCACGGGTTATGGAATGGTCAAACATTCGTTATGCTCATACTGTTTTCCTGAAGCCCGAGTGATGATCGACACTAGCTAAGGTCTCAGATCGACTTTAGGGACACCCACGGTCACTACCCATTATGGGAGTCGAAAAGTCGATTTACCATGCCTATGTGTTTCTGTTTCTGCAGAGTTCTACAGATAGATCACCGTTTTCCAGCGCTACTTTCCCCCCACGTCCTCATGACCTGTGATAGTTTATTTTTAAAAAAGATACCTGAGGACACTTGTCCACTTTGTGATTGGTACTGTCGCACTGGGTGCACTGCTCTTCGCATTTCTGCAAGGGATGAAGAGATTTCACGCACACCAGCATCCACTCCAAGGTTTAACCATTATTGCAACGATGTGCTCTTCCTTACACCAACATACCGCCCCCTATCAGTAATTCATATTTAATCCTCCTCACTGCTTGGCCTCCCATTAATTGCCATGAAGCCACGTTACAAGATCTACACCTATCTTATCGATCCCTCTATTATAATGGATGGAAAATATCTGTATTTGTATCAAACTCACGTATCCGCCAGTGAGTGCGACTCTATCGAACGAGTAGTTGTAATCGACCGCGCTCAGACCATCCACTTTGCTTGAGATCTGAAATGAGAGAGCTGAACTATCATGTAAATAACAAATCGACAATCCACTTCCCGTGGGGAAGTGTGATTTTCAGTTTGTGACAAACTCAAACCATGAGTGAATTTGGGTCCTCCAATCATCCTCTCTCGAGATTTCTCTCGCTTAATATAACAATCCCGTTCTCAATAAAAGATGATGAATCACTCTTTGATTTGATTTCAATAAAAGTATGGGAATCACATCTTGACCCAAATCCGCGCCCGGGGCTCCTCGCATTTGTACTCCGGTGGTCATTTCAATGCCAGTATGTGATGGTTATTCAATGTTACAATGGTATGAATATTAGAAAAATCAAACCATTCTGTAAGATGTTAACTCGAAAATGTGTAATTTTAACTCAATTTAAAATGATGAATCGTAGAGTATAACGAGGATGTTCGTATTCAGCAGTAATATGCAAAAAAAGCTACACAATGTACTTTAATTTTTATCAGAGAAAAAAGTTACTTGCGTACTCGCTCGAATTTCGCTCGAAAAGTTACTTGCGTACTCGAAGTATTTGCGTACTCGCTCGAAACCCTAGGCGCGAATTTGGGTCAAGATGTAATTCCCATACTTTTATTGAAATCAAATCAAAGAGTGATTCATCATCTTTTATTGAGAACGGGATTGTTATATTAAGCGAGAGAAATCTCGAGAGAGGATGATTGGAGGACCAAAATTCACTCAGGGTTTGAGTTTGTCACAAACTGAAAATCACACTTCCCCACGGGAAGTGGATTCATTTACTTTTATTGATGCGTAGCATTAATTCTCGCGCAAAACGATTTAGATATCGTGAAAAGTGACCAAACTACAGTACCGCCCAAAAGTATGGCCCCACATTTCAAATCGCTGTAACTTTTTTTTTCGGAATTGAGATAGAGACCCACGGTTTAAAGTATTCGATAGCTTAAACATTCAGGAATAACGTGATGCTCTTGAACTGGATCCTGATTTTTATCTCATTTTTCAGCATTCATAATTCGGAGGAAATTAAGCTAAATGTGACCATAGCTCACCAACATTTTTTGAAGCGTCTCAACTGTACTGTGTAGAAAGTACAACCATAGAGATATTGAAGGATATGTCGCTACAAACTAAGACATCTCTGGTCGGAATTTAGGCCCGGTCGGACACTTGAGGCGAAAAATCGTTTTTCGAAAAGTTCAGTTTTGGGACCCTTGACACTCCCCAGCCACTGTCGGTAAAAATCAACCAATTTAACATTTGTTTTCCTAGTTCATCAGGGAACATTCTCTGAAAATTTCATGTTAAATGAACACCTTTAAGAAAGTCATATATCGAGAACTTCGGTAAAAAAAACTTGAAGGAAAACCCTACTTCGAAATCGAAATCTGCATAATAATTGTTCTAGTAATGCCAATGCGCTCAAAATATGCAAGGAGTGTCAGGAAGAGGTGGCACTTGCCTACTTACAATTAGAGCACTGTGGTAAACGTTCTACGAATTTTTGTTTTTTGAAGGTCGGGTTTCCTACAAGGTTTTCTACCAAAGTTCTTGATCGATACTTTACTCAAAGGTGTTCATTTAACATGAAATTTTCAGAGTACGTTCCCTGATGAACTAGGACAAGAAATGTTACTGTAAGAAAATTTTCCGTTTCAAGCGTTAATTTTTGTTCACAGACGGCTGAAACAGTCAAAAGCGTGCGGCCGCGCGCAGTCACGTGCGCACCCTTTCTTGCGTTTTGCCAAGAGGTGATTTTCGGACATGTGTGATCGCCCCGCGCATTTTCGAAACTCCTTGCTCGTGTTTACTTAGTTTTTTGTTTATTTTGGCCAATTATTTCTTGTGCCTTGCATAGCTAGTTTGCGCATAATGATGTTGACAATGATTTATTCACTTCTGATATCGTAAAGGGTTCAATTTGATATATTTACATAATTTATACAATTACGCGATGCTTCTCCATTTCCCCTAATCATCTTCCTCCGATTCGATATCACTCATAAAGTATAGGTCATCCATATCCGGAATCTCTTCTTGTTCTTCAGGGTCGAGGACCGCTTCTGCCGATTCGACGACTTCATCAGTTGTGAGAGAAGGAGAGGAAGAAGAGAATGTGAGTCCACCTTCTTCGATTCTTCTCTATAATGGGATGAAATATCACTGTGTTTACTGGTGTTTCACTTGCCTCTTCGACCCCTTTGCAATGATTCATGAATTTCTTGGCTTTATGGGCGGGGAAATTCTCCATGAACTCTTGCAGTTTATTGCGAATGGCCTTGCCATCATCCGTTCTAGTGATGAAGTCGTGTTGAGCGCGTTTCATTGCACTCCACCCGAATTCGATTGGTGCAAATTCTGCCATATACGGGGGCGTGCGAACCAACGTCACCCCGTATTTCCTGGGTAGCAGTACTTTATTCAAGTTTTACACGGTAGATTGAGGTTTCAGTAGTTTTTTATTTATTAAATTTACTGACTCACCCATCGTGTCAACCACGTATACATTGAAGTCCCTCCGATCAAACTTCTTTAGAAGCTGCACCATTTCGTACTGGAAAACGGGATGTTTGTTTTTATTGATTTCCTCCGCTAAACCTTGCGCATCCTGGGTGGGCACTGCTCGCCGTGATTTGCCAGCCATGCTTTGATCACATCTCTCTTATCATTGCTCGTGGGCATCTTGTACAATACACTTTAGTGACCACTGATTAATTACGAAAATAGGCCTATCACAAACCGGCTATGATATTTGGCATTATCCATTAAGAGACCGGCTCCGTTATTTTGAAACATTTTGGACCACCCCCCGGAACCGGTGCGCTAGCAATGAGAACCAGGGGCTCATGCTTGAGTGTCAAGAGGGTCTTGGTCCCGTATTTCACAAACCGTCACTTATCTGTGGTTACTGCCTCTACGAGGGGAGAAATGATAATTTCAATGAAAAATGGTCGAAAAAAATTATTTTCTCAACCATTCGGAATAGACCCAATTACTCTTTTGCGTTGATTTAGAGGTGCCCTCAGGCTCTGAAATATCTGTTCAGATTGATTACAACTCATTGCGAAAGTCACTTTTTTGCCTCCTCATTTCGGATTTTTGGGTCAAGTGGCACATTTTTGGCGAAACTTCCAGACCGCACTATATACATTTCGTGGTCCTTACATCCATGCATCGATATTTTTTATCGTCGCGCTCATTCATTCTCTCCGAATACACTCCGAGATAAATTAAGTCCGAAAAAGGTAGTTTTAGAACAACAAAAAAATCTAACTTTTTTCTTTCTCTGTTTCATAAGCTCTAATGCCGAAATTCAAATTCTACGCGCCAAACTACGTAAGAAAATACTATATTCAGATTTTTCTGAGATGAACATTTTTATACTTTTTTCATGACCATGGTGTCTGTGGGCATGGTGTCTGACTGGCATGCCGACGCAGGCAGGCTCGACTCCCGCCCGCAGGTGATGTTTTGCAAGAGGTAGAGAAAGGCGCGCGCCCCAACCACTAGTCTCCGTCAAGCGTTCCCTGCGGTAGGTCACGGTCGTTTTCGGGTCAAAAAGTCGAAATCTCAGAACTATATGACTATAGGTGTTTCCTGCGTATTTTTGCCCGTAGAAATCTAATTTTCATACTAGAGCTCGCCAAATTGTCAAAGAAAAAAGGTATGCTCTAATAAATGATTTTTCTCTAGAATTCGAAAATAACTATTTTCTTTGACAATTTGGCGAGCTCTAGTATGAAAATTCGTTTTCTACGGGCGAAAATACGCTGGAAACACCTATAGTCATATAGTTCTGAGATTTCGACTTTTTGACCCGAAAACGACCATGACCCTGGGGTCATGAAAAAAGTATAAAAATGTTCATCTCAGAAAAATCTGAATATAGTATTTTCTTACGTAGTTTGGCGCGTAGAATTTGAATTTCGGCATTAGAGCTTATGAAACAGAGAAAGAAAAAAGTTATATTTTTTTTGTTGTTCTAAAACGACCTTTTTCGGACTTAATTTATCTCGGAGTGTATTCGGAGAGAATGAATGAGCGCGACGATAAAAAATATCGATGCATGGATGTAAGGACCACGAAATGTATATAGTGCGGTCTGGAAGTTTCGCCAAAAATGTGCCACTTGACCCAAAAATCCGAAATGAGGAGGCAAAAAAGTGACTTTCGCAATGAGTTGTAATCAATCTGAACAGATATTTCAGAGCCTGAGGGAACCTCTAAATCAACGCAAAAGAGTAATTGGGTCTATTCCGAATGGTTGAGAAAATAATTTTTTTCGACCATTTTTCATTGAAATTATCATTTCTTCCCTCGTAGAGGCAGTAACCACAGATGTGACGGTTTGTGAAATACGGGACCAAGACCCTCTTGACACTCAAGCATGAGCCCCTGGTTCTCATTGCTAGCGCACCGGTTCCGGGGGGTGGTCCAAAATATCCGAGACGGTCTCTTAAAAGCACTGGCTTCAGATTTTTCTCTTACGCCTCAGCAACCAGTGCCTTGAATACGCTCTCGATATATTTCTCGAATTCCTGAAAACAAAATAGGCAAAATATTCGGATAGACGAAGAGTCTGCTTTTCTTTGGATCCCTATTAGTGAAGCATCTTAGTGAACTCACTTCACTATTCATCTCTTTATGGTAATCGCCTCCATCATCTGTCTTTCCAGTCAACCAAATCAAAGGGCAACGGAAACCGTCCTCACTCAGGCACGCCACAATCACCAGTCGCTCGCCTTTCGTCCACTGCGCGCTGTTTCCAGCCTAGAATATTTAAATGCCTATCGATTATTTCCAGGAAGTTTCTCACAGTAAGACCGTTTCGAATGAAGGTGAGAGGGTTCTTTGTCGCTTCCAGATCTTGCCAGCCGATGTTCGGTCTCATTCCTTTATGAACCCAAGTCTCATCGGTGCTCCATATCAGGAAGTTCCCTTCCTTTCGAATCTCGGCCATTTTTCTAGAAATAGCCAATAGGACATTGTAGTGATGTAATTTCGGTTTTGCCTTTCTCCTCTCACACTATCTCGACAGTCAGAGAAACGAGATAGTGTGCAGAATGAGAGTCGACAACCGAATCGATATGACCATTATGTGGCTAGCGCACCTCAGGAAATTCGATTGAAGGCGACACAAGTATTCATTCATGTAGATGTTAGTCCTTCCAGTGAGTTTCACCCATGCGAAGTTCAGTGAATGCAAAAGCAGTCGGACAGTAGGGACAAAAAAATGCATTTCCCAGTCCGTTTTGGTATTTGCACCTTTTCAAGTGTCTCCTCGCTGAATTTTTGCTTCACTCTCTCCTCAATTGCCTTCTTAGTCTTCTTGGGAGGAGGTGCGCAGGGAGGGAATCGATTAGGGGGGAAGAGATTGGTGGAGTCGTGGAGTTTTCTCCTCACCGTTTCAGGGTGAATAGAGAAAAGAGCGGAGAGAAGGGAAGGGGAGAGATCTCCGATTGCGTTATCTTCCATGACAGAATGGGGATTAGAGCACGAGTTTTAGAACAATGAACAATGTGACTACCAGATAGAGAAGGAGGAGCAGATTGAACACATTTCAGGAATGATGAAATATGGAAACGAGCACTAGCATTCAATGAATCAATCGATGTATGATCATTACTTGACATTGCAGGAATCGAATGAGAAGAGGGACGGAAGGAAGAAACGGGAGGAGGAAGAGGAATAGAGAGAGGAGAAGAGGAATGGGAAGTGAAGAGAGGAGGGCCAATTGGCTGAGCAGAGGTGAAGGACGAGGAAGGAAGATCACAGGTAAGAGGAGGAGTGGAGGAGATAGGAGAAGTGATAGGGGGATATGAATAGATAGAAGTGGTAGACTGAAGAGGGACGGATGAGGAATGGATAAGTGGGGATGGAGGGGGAGAAGTAGACGTGAAAGGGTCGAAATCAGAAAGAGAGAAGGGCGCAGAACTAGGGACAATATGTGATTGGTGAGAGCAAGATGAGATGGAGGAGGTGGAATGGCTAGGGGGGAACAATGAATACGTTGAGTGAAGTCAGCTGGGGAAGATGAGGTGGCAAGTGAGGAGTTTTGAAGTGCTTAAAGATGGTTGAAGTTTCACTCCTTCTGTGAGTGAGGGGAATAGAGGAGGGGGAGGGATAGCATAGGTGTGATCAGACTGGGGTGGAGGGAGGGCTCTTTTCCGTAGTGATGACGGTGATGGAGTGATCTATGAGAACTCTATGGATAGAAGATAATATAAATCGCGTACCTTGGGTGAATCACTTTCCTCCACTCCTCTCAAACATGCATCCTCTCCTTCACTCTCCTCTTCTCCTTCTCCGGCCTCTCCCCATTCACCATATTCGCTCATCTATTGTATTTATTGCTTACTGTTCACAGAAACTGTCAGGTATTTAGTATTGATTCACGATTTTAGACCATTCGTTTAAAGGAGGGGTGGCACGAATATCTGGCTTACTGACTTCTATAGGGGAGATTGTGGGGATTCGTTACCCAATCACACTTGCGAAACTCCCATGTAACCAATTTTCGTTTAAACCTAGCTATGAGCGTTTGGCTGTGTGCCAAGCGGGCCTGATCGCTCAGGCAACGAGAGAGGGATAAGGGGACAATGAAGAGACCGCGCATGCAAATCGGCGCGCGCCTCTCGGCTCTGCGATTAGCATACGCGTTCGTGCCTCCCCTTCTTTAATAAATTAAGCTTGCTACATATTTATCAAAGATTTGCAAATTACAATTCACGAATATAGCGATGTATGCAACGATAAATTTTATTGATGTATTATGGTCGCATTCTTTGTTGATCATGTAATAAACATTCTTGATGATGATTCATTAGCCGCCTTGAGTTTAACGATCTGGAATTTGAATCCGGGGCAGATTAGTGGATCATTTACGCACCTGATTCATAGAGAATGTGAGCATCATCGTCGACGATTCACCTGAAATTTTACTCTCAACGGCTTATTATCTAGTCTAATCTATGTACCTCATAGCATGTTCACCTTTCGAGTCCCTTTCCTGAGACTGACGACTGTGACGACTCGTTCTTGATGCGTCGGGTTAGAAGCAGAGATGCCTGAACAATCAATCGTGATGCTTGTGGATAGATTATGATTATTTATACCAACTAGAGTACTTGAAACATAATAACGAAAGGTGTGAACAGAAGAACTGTGAACATTATCGAATGTCAAATCGATGAAACCGGGCCGTTTTCGGAGAAAATAGCCAAAGATTGAGTCGGTGGTTGATCAATGAACAGTTAAGAGTTCTGTGAAAGAAAAATAATAATGGAAATGAATAGCAATCGGCCGATATAGCGAATTTAAATGGAAATTAGATCAAAAACTGGAAAATCGTTAATCTGACCCACGGATAAACCGTTCCGCGAGTGCCTGATTTGTCCCGATGGCACCGCCCCTTGCTAAACAGCGTAGAACACTTACTGAGTTTTTGAATCTTACAATAAATTGGTTGATTTTTACCGACAGTGGCTGGGGAGTGTCAAGGGTCCCAAAACTGAACTTTTCGAAAAACGATTTTTCGCCTCAAGTGTCCGACCGGGCCTAAATTCCGACCAGAGATGTCTTAGTATGTAGCGACATATCCTTCAATATTCAAGAACTGTAGCTCACCCGGAACGAAAATTATGCTAAATACTCTGAATTTCGGAGTTGTAGGGAAATCCAGCTGGGGGGTTCATTCGATGTGCGCTCAACGGGGCGTAATTTTCATTGTGCATCTCTATGGTTGTACTTTCTACACAGTACAGTTGAGACGCTTCAAAAAATGTTGGTGAGCTATGGTCACATTTTGCTTAATTGCCTCCGAAATATGAGTGCTGAAAAATGAGATAAAAAGCAGGATCCAGTTCAAGAGCATCACGTTATTTCTGAATGTTTTAGCTATCGAATGCTTCAAACCGTGGGTCTATATCTTAATTCCGAAAAAAAGTTACAGCGATTTGAAATGTGGGGCCATACTTTTGGGCGGTATTGTATATAATAAGCAAGGGGGGGGGGGGGGCAAGAGCCCCTTGAACCCCCCTGGATGCATGACCGCCTAGGGCCCATTAATCTGAAAATCATTAAAAATGTTCAGAGGAACATGCAAATTCTGGCGAAGGTTCGCTGAACTAAAAGTCGCTTCTATATTTTGAGGAGTTTCCGTATGATCATCAAACAAGCAAGGGGGAATCCCCCCTTGAACCCCCCCCTATCCTGAGCAGAAAAGATCCTGAGCAGAAAAGATCCATGCCGAATCAACTCCGAAACAACCTGTGAAAATTATCGCCGAACATGGTTCCAACATGGAACCGGACTGGTACTGGCCTATTACCATCTTGGTAGTATCCTGATGCTTGCATCAGACACCGCGAGAACGGTGTAATTTGCACAATAGCACACATCAGACACATTTTATATCATTTTATATTAGAGGAAATTGCGTTGACTATTCGGAAAATGTAATGCAAGGACTTGCGAGCGCGCTAACATACACATTCGCTAGTCCTATATCGCATCAAGAGAATCTCACCATATCACCCCTGTGGCCTTGTGGATATTGCAATAGGCCAACACTCATCTGACCCGGGTTTTTCCCCCCCTTATACGTCTATTTTGCAAATTTTTGATTTTTTTTTCGATCGCAATATTTCAGAAACCACTTCATAAATTTTGCTGAAACTCGTTATCAAGGGGTATCTTGACCTGCTGAATACAATGGCGGGGGTTTGACATCGAAGGACAGACTTTCAGACCCGATTGGGCCGGAAATCAGCCTTTTTCACGCTTTGTTGACACTAAGTGCCGACAACTCGGCTCAAAGTGGTGACAAGCGGTTCATTTGAAGAAGTGAACCTTACATAAAGCCAGAAAGCTTAACCTCCAGAATTGAATACCCAGGCTCAACTCCCCCTATGACATGGAAAATAGGTCCACGGGGTTGTTTGTCACACCCAGGGGTACCCGCCATTTGGCTCCCCGATGAGTTTTCGGGCTGAAATTTTTTTTGGTGCATCCCCAGACCATGGGCACAAAGTTTGCCAAGTTTGATGAGCTTGCATGCACTTTGAAAATTTCGTGTTGGCTGACCCCATTCAGAGCCGAAAATATCGAAGGAAAAAAATATGTCTAAATCCAAACGTCAATTGGTCAGATTACTGCATCCTTACCTCGCTCAAATCGCAATCTTTCACGTTGATTTTTAACATTCCGAAGGTAGATAGTAGCTTCGACTCTTCGTCCTCTTTGTCCGGCATCTCTATTTCCTTCTTCTCATCGTCTTTTCGAGAAACCTGAGAAGCGCAAAGGTCTTCACAGAGTATGGGCGAAATCATATAATATTTACATAGAGTACTAACAATTTTAATATTGAAATAAAATATACAATCAAATTACCCCAAAGAACAGATCCACATCCACAAGTGCCTCTGACACGCTCCCATCCTTGCCTCTGAGTCGTGGCGTTTTGAAGTACACACATCTGGAATGTTTCATTCACGAGAACGTTTGCGACGATGAGTTCGTGTGATCAATTGGGATACGGTATATCCGCGTGTCAGATACCATACGAGGTGAGGAAGCAATTGATGAAGTAGAACTGGAAATTCTTCTTGAATAAGACGATCGGATGGTCTCTGAATGGATCTGCAACAACAAATTTGACACACCCATGAACGGATTATGATACATTATCCATTAACTTTAAATGCTTACGATAAATGTGAAATTTTTAAATCTAATCGCTCCTTGAAAACTTGAAACATGAAAAAAGCCATGAAAAATCATCTCCCGACTCTGCTCATTGTATAATATCGAGAACGTAAAAAGATGACTATTTACCTAGTGAAAACGCTATTCAGATATCATTGAAAATCCCACCCATGACATGCAGGTACTGATCGTTGAATTTGCTGTCTGTCTTCGATGCTCTTCCCGGAGTGATCTGCAAAAGGAGCGAGCATTCGAGTTAGCGAACTGCACACTAGGCACTCCTCAATAGGTTAACGGGTTGTCACTTCAAAATGATTTACCATTAGAGCGGGTTAAGTATTGAACATACTCACCCGGATAAAATGCTTTCTGGCATCTTTCACTGAGAAACATTTGAGGAATTCGAGGAACACCGTTGCCAGATTCCATGGAGTAGAGAGGACCATTGGCAACTGCAATGAACACAATGAAACGAGATTTTTGAGCTGCAAAAAAGAAAATGACAATGCACTCGTAGTGTCTGAACTCTTGTCTGAACGCTAGTTATCTCGTACGCTTGATCGAGCGACATGATGTGGACAATTGAGAGAAGGAGTGCATTGAGCATACACTCACAATATCATCCAAATTCTCATCGAGAACATCCTTGCCCGAAGCATCGCGAACCTAAAAATAGAGGTGATTTTGAACTAGCGATGGCAAATCGGCATCCAACTCTTGCTTCTCTAACCGGCAAGAGATCATGCGTATTGAGGACCTTTTTACGTATGACCTAAGCTCACCTCGTGTAAGCTCGGCAGCCGTCCAGACTGCTGCAGCGAGTGGATCAGCATCACATCCAACATCACGGGAGGCACGGCGTGATGAGTGGCCAGCTTCGCCTCGTTGGTCAGGTCGCACTTCTGAAATAAATACAAGTGATAAGAAAATTGTATCCGACTCTACTAATTTCACGTACACTCAAGTTTCTCCGAAGAACAATAGATCATGCGAAATAATCAGAATTTTATGCCGATTTCTCATATCTAAACAACTTGCAGAACACTGGAATGTGTTGATGTATCGAAATCGTTTCTTCCGATTTGCGGGCACATGTTCTAACCACTCCACTACTCGAGCATTCGTTTTATAGATCGAACGGGAACTAAGTTACCTCTGCCCAGCTGCGGACAATTGCACGCAACGGCAGGACGTCCTTGTGCAGTTTGTTGTACAAAGACAGCAACTGAAATACCGAATTAAATAATGTACTAGGAAACATACAGTACTTTCTGAACTCCTGGAGCTGTAACTCTCTTCAAAGAATTCCGATTAAGCTAAAATTGATAGGGCAAGGTCACCAACAAGTTCCTAAGCTACCACCAAAATTTGGGACTGATATGTTCAATTTTTAAAGAAAATCGTCATTTTTAGTGTACGTTCCGAGAAGAGCTGTCGCTTCTGAGCGGAATTTTTCAGAACTTCGGAATTCCTGGCAGATACTCTACAATGCTAGTGTAAACACTGTGCGAAGTTTGGTGATTATTCCATTGCAATAGACATAATTATGATACGTTGAATATGAAAAATTTCAGACAATTTCGACGTTTTTTGGTCAAAGTGACTACTTTTTGCGGGTTTATCGCCCTTTCAATCGCTTGTTGATCAACTGCCTATCAAGCAATCTTCACCAAACTTCGCACAGTGTTTACACTAACATTGTAGAGTATCCCCAGGAATTCCGGCGTTCTGAAAAATTCAGCTCAGAAGCGACAGCTCTTCTCGGAACGTACACTGTAAATGACGATTTTTTTCAAAATTTAACATATGAGTCCCAAATTTTGGTGGTAGCTTAGGGACTTGTAGGTGACACTACCCTATCAATTTTAGCTTGATCGAACTAATTTGAAGAGAGTTACAGCTTCAGGAGTTCGGGAAGTTTGATCTACCGAAGCGACGCCGAATATCAACGTTGGAATGATTGAATAAGTGGTTTCGAAACCTCAAAGGATGGTATTTCAACTCCGTATTGTGAAAATTTGATTCAATTAGGTCTAAAATTTTTCCATTCATTATTTCGAAAATCCCAGTTTTGAGAGAAATATCGGATTCTGAGTGCATATCTTTGATTTTGAACCTGGTCCAAAAATCTTACATATAGTACTCGGAAACGTAAAATATTAGTGCAGCCTAAAAATCATGAAGATTGGTTGAGTTTGAAAGAAGTTATGACTGAAAAACACGATGTTATATAATTTTGCTCGCAACTGTATTATTAGACGCAGGCAGCACTCTCTTGGAACTTTCGGAATGGCATGTGTCAGACAGGGCACATGCAGTTACTTTTTGTAGTTACCTTTCGTAAATCCAGAAACATTTTATTCCCCGGTACAACTTTTTGCAAATTTGTTATTGCATACCTTCGACAATTTGACTCCGTCCTCATTCTGCCAGTCAATGGCCACTTTCTCGCCCATGAACAGTGCATCGATTCGCGCCAGACGTAGCGGAGACTCGCACACTCGAACGTCCGACCAGTCAGAGGCTAGAACAAGATGCATGATAAATCTATACGTCTGTGACATATGCCAGGAGATTTGTTCTGGCCCGGCTTCCCAAACCAGTGGTAGACGATTATATTCCTTGCAGGAATAAATGAGGAATGGACAGAAACAGTCTGGGCTCCGGCAGAACCCACAAATTGGGGAAAGCTCTCTTACCTTTCTCAACTGCAGGCAGCACTTCATCCACAAAGTACTTCCTGCCCTCTTCCCCATCGACACTCAACGAGATATTGATGTTGGGATGATCTGAGAATATTCCCGAGACGAGAGATAGATGAATATCTGGAAGTGACTAAATAAAAACTATTTCAGCTCTAGCCATTTTCATTATCGTCCATTCGCAGTTGATTGATTTGCACCAATGTCTATCTAGTAGAGTGGAAAATCCAACATTACCCGACATCTCGGGTACCCGACAACGCGGAATGAGAGGCAGGAGAATGTCGGATAATCGAGGGGAAATGATCCATTACCCGACATCCGAGTGTCAAAATAGAGAGAGGACAATTGGTAATTAGCCGCGAATTGAAATTCTGATCATTTTTACCATTTTCCTCGCTCATGACTGTTCTCTCATGATAATGTGAGTCATGTAAACCATATATCGTTGCGAAAGTAGTACTTTTTTACTTCGAAAAGGATGTCATCGAGCCGGAAATAATCTGTAAGAGAAGATTCATGGTTCGTTTACAGTTTTAAACCGTTTTTTTAATGAAACATTAGACTTGGGCTGTATTTTAGCCTATCCATGCTCGAGTTTCCGTCTTATGAGCTTTAGAATGCCATATTTCGACTGATATCGACAACTTTTCACCTAAATTCTTCTAAAACCACCAAATAACATTATTTCAGAAATCCATAGAGGTTAGAAGGCGATCAAGATCTTATTTAGGGCAATGCCGTTTCAATGCGAAGATGCATAGTCAACAGTCCGATAGTGAAGTGAAATTGGTTAAAACGGTTGAAAATGCGTTGTCATTAATTGTTTCATCATTTAACACACAATTGGATTCTTTCAATCTGTTTTGCAATCGTTTTCTCAGCGAAATGACGGGCAAGATGTCGGGTAATGGATCATTCCGAGGGGAGGATGTCGGGTTTCTCATTTCTCATTTCTCACTCGCGCGACCCGGCGCGGGTCGGAATTACCCGCCCCGAATTGCGAACTCTACTATCTACCACTACGAGGCGATCTGTCCAACAGTCAATTCTACTACCCACGGATGTGGCACTTTTCTTTAATCCGGTGAGATAGTTCTCATAAATGTTATCAACCAATTCTCCACACCTTTTGCTTCTATGGAGCGTTCGCACATCGCCCTCACTGAATCCATAGCGGCATTTGCGAGTACGAGACTTTTAGATCCTGAAACGAATCCACATCAAGAGGGTAAAGATGATTCGCATGTTTAATGACTCACATCAACATGGATGTTCAAAGCATTTGGCTACTCGATATATAATATAGAGTTGGGTAGATCGGGAGCGAATAATATATAGAGTTGGGTAGATCGGGAGCGAATAATATCAAGCTACGAACCTTGAGGGCGACAGTTCGCCACTGCGTCCACGATAACCGTCTCAATGGCATCCAATTGGGCGGCCGTCGGAATGGGCAGGCGATCAGTCCATCGTCCACGATTGCAAGACATCTGATGCTGAATTTGGCATCCATTAAATGAATTGAAGTGCATTATCTGTACTGGAAACACGAGAAAAGGCCACTCAGAAAGAGAAATGCAGACTAATGTACATATGATCAAATTTCGAAACCATTCCACCCTCGAAGCTTTACACACTCAACGCTCATACAACACGCCAAGATCTTGAACAGACGGCGAAGGGATTCGAAAATTGTGATCGGGATCGAAACTTAGAACCCAATCGCCACCTTTCCATTTTGAAATTGCGCGTTAAAGATGGGAAGAGGTAGAAAAGGGCAAATATTGTGATTTCTAACTGGTAGCCTTAATTGTCTGCATCCATTTGCGAAAGGATGGATGCGAGTTGTAAAAATGAATCTCCGCAAAGTCAACACATGCATCGATGATAAATATGCCCATATAAGCCGCCACAACTACAGGACGTTGAGCTCACTGCATACCGCTATATCCTTAGTCAGACCCATGTTGTTTACACCATGTTTCTCGTTTCTCCTATCTTCCATTCAGGAGAGGGAGTGTTATGGTCACCCTCTATTGATGGTTAGCACCAGTCTCTAGTTCCTTCTCTCTCAGGGTCAGAGTATGGATGCCACGCCTATTATCGGCATACCCAGTGGCCTCAGACGAATAGTTTTGAAGGACACAGGATATTGATTATTGAGAAGAACTGAGTGCATTCGATCATACTCGATTGAACATATTAGAATGAAGCAGATATCAGGCATGTCACGAGTAATTCGACCGCGCAAAAAAGTGATCGACAGCAGCTGCAAGGAAGATATCCAGCAGAGTCGAGATGTAAATAAACTGAGGATTTGCGAGTGGGTGACTCCATGAGTACGGCGTTATCATAAAGCGTCTCCTCTCGGCCAAAGGTACAGGCGATAAAGGCATCGGGGAAATGTGGCGCCATTCAGATTCTTGGTCGCACTTTGTCGTCTGATAAGAGAATGGACGGCAATCCGAAGAGTGATGAGTAGAAAAAGGGGTTCGTCCAACGAGTCAGTAGTGATGAGAGAACTTCGGAGCAAGTTCTGATTAGCCTCACAAACAGATCAAGTTCGAGAGCCTTATTCTGGGGTGGTAGACGGGTTTGTGGACCGCTACGCACACAAGCATGGGAGACGAGAAGGAAAACAGTTCTCAGTTGGATCGAAAACTCCGCCATCTCCTTCTAGAACCTCCATCTCCTGAGCGATAACACCACTAAATTCGCTAGTGTAGAAAGTCGAAATGTCCTCGTCATTTGTTTCAGCGGGGATTAATTATATCGAGAGGACTCCGAAAATGGATTTTTCCTCGGATGTTCATCGAAATAAACACTCAAAAATAAAGAGGTCAAACAAAACGGTGATTGAAAGGCTCGACAGTGGTGATGTAAAAAATAAGATAATTCCCTGAATCACCAAAAAATGTGATCAGTTCACGCACGTTATCAAAAGACTACTGTTATCAACAGTGTACGAATCTTAGTTCAGGTGAAGTTAAAAAGACTTGTAATTGTATTTTAAATTTATTAACAGGATACTTATAAAAACTAAATAGAGTACTTGTTAAACGAGGAGAGGTTGGGTTGGTGTGTGAATAGTTGGGCATACAATTGAAAGTGAGTATTGAATTAGGCGTATGGAAGACGAGCATCGAATGTGATTTCGTCCTGGTGGAATGTAATGTCATGAGCAGACATCCGTAAATCACAATCAATAACACGTGGTTAACGAGGGAACCGGAAAACTGAGGATCTCACAGGGTCATGGCTGGGGATATGATAGTGGAATTGGAGTGGAAAGTAAGGGCGATCACATGATACATGAGTTGGGAACGGGCAGGGAACTGAGGACAGGGGTAGCAAATGTGAGTTAGTGGGTTGGGTTGTGAGCTAATTAATGGCGTGGAAAAAGTCAAAGGAGAAGAGAAAACATTTGAATTTCCACCATTGCGTATCTCAGTTCCCAGTGAAGCTAGCGACTTTAAAATTCGTTTTTAGGGTGGAAAGAGGATTTCCACCCCATATTTCAAGTTTCAAGTCACTAGCTTTACTGGGAGATGAGATACGCAATTTCGGGAATTCAGATGTTTTCTCTTCTCCTTTGACTTTTTCCACGCGATAAGAAAAAGAGAATTTGGAATTTTTAGATGTTTGTCGTCGTTAGCGAACAAAAAAACTGTTAATAATGAGAAATATAGCGCACTTATAAAAATAAAAGGGCCTGTGTGCAAAAATAGAATATAAAGAAATATTATAACAAAGAGATCTCATAATCTAATAATAAACAATTTGCTTTTGAATGTGAGCATCTTAGCATATGAATCACGACTAAATATATTTTTTATTTAGCAGTGTCTATGATATTCCAAAATCTTTAATTTATATTTTTAAATCAAGAGTATTTTTAAAAATTATATTTTTTTTTAGACTTTTTATATACTTTTTTTATTTAGCAGTGTCTATGATATTCCAAAATCTCTAATTTATATTTTTAAATCAAGTTCTGAGATGTACCTAGCAATTAATCTTAATTTAAAAATGGAAATTTGGGACTCTGGAATATGATAGACACTGCTAAATAAATAAAAAGTATGGGGGGTGTACCTAACAATTATTCATTTAAAATATATATAATTGGAAATAAGTGAATTAGGGATTTAGGGGTTATGAGATTTGATATAAATGTAGGTTTGAGGAATGTGTTCGGAGTGAGGAGTGCAGAGAATCAGCGAATCGGAGAAAGTCGTTCCACGTTTTACCCGTATCTCCTGGCATGGTTCCTTCCCATCACCGTGCACGTTGCTGGAGATCTGAAATAATTTTGGTTGTTCAAATGATCGTTATCAGAGAGGAGGAAGAGGGTGTTCACCCAATCCCGCTCGTGCATGAAAATAATTACGTTTCTCGTCTCACCTGTTCGTGGGAGCTGGAGATGACCGGTGGTTTAAGTTCGGATACAGTCCAACCGCATTTCTCGACATCGAGTCGACCCACTCATTCCGCTCGTCCCCGCAGAGTGCGAAGTTAATGCGAGTTCCGTACGGGAATCTGCAACGATATAAAATTTGTTCGTGCCCAATTGTCTAGGGTACACCGAGGAATGACTGTATCAGAGCCAGTTAATGGTCACTATGTGGGCTTAAATTTCTCTCATACAACTCACCTTTGGCAGACTCGGTGAAGTATCCCGTAGTCCGGATTGAGAGAATAGCCAGCGGGTCCGATTCCGGTTTCGATCGCTCTCATAGCCAGAATGATTTGAATGTAATCCACTCGCACGGTAACATCTTGTCCCCTGAAATCTCAAAAATAGACGCCGCGATACACCAGGATTATTTTGGTAAGTGGGTTCTCTACACGCAAGGTTTTGTATAACCTGTATTCCGACCAAATCAGAAGCCTCTCCAGACCAGCGCACGTAGCACAGACCTCGGTTGTTCCGGGTGGAAGCGCCTCTGGAAATTCTAGATTTGTTAGATATAGTCTACAGGGTGCGCCATAATTATAGCTACTTTTTTCAAAGCCAATTTATTTGGCTGAAATCAACAGCCATGTTCCGATGTTTGTATTAGTTTCTAGTGAAGGTAAGTACATACGAAAAAATAACATGGATTGGCTATCCATCGATTGCGTCATTTCTAGTAGCGATCGGAAGTGTACTGAGATGAAGGTGTGAAGTCCATAGCAGAATTACTAGTTTGGACCAGAGCTACTACAAAACTAGTAATGTTTCAACTCTCAAACTAGTAACATTGGAAGGTCGTCCATACAGCTATAGAATTGCATCGACAAAGCGATAATTGATTTCATATGTGCTGACCACCAATTAATTATCCGAAGCCCTTCGGAGAGGCTGTACACGAGGAATTCGCTATTCAAATGGAATACTTGTCCATTCTCTCACAGACATGCATGAAGATGATCCATGCCAACACATTACTAATAGGACATGATAACCTCACTATATGTGTTATTGGATGGAATCAAATAGCGCTCGGTTTCTTTCACGATTTTAAATTTTAATTTTTTTTCGATTATCTGTATTTCGTGATTTATCTTTTACGCGTAGAGTCTAGCCGTTAAAATAACTTGTCTAATTAGAGAAGAGATTATCAAGGCTGATAACCATGACTTTCAATACTGAAGATATGCGGCCTGATCAAGCGAATATTTTTTCGATAAAAAAAATTAAAGTCGCGGACTTGCGAATCTGCTCACAACTTTGAGGAGCCATTTTTCTTCAATTCTTGGTCTAACCACCTTCTAATTTTTTGTGCATGAAATATTCCTAGTAAACTTTGCTTCTACCAGGTTTCAAAGATCTGATGTTTTTTTAAGCTAGAATAATAGTCTCCGATTATCACTAAAATGCGTGTGTGTATGGTCTTCTTTCTGGTTTCCTCACGTTCTGTGGGAGTGAAGCTCGACATTGAAATTTCTACCTTCAATTACATATGACCTCATTAATATAATAGTATGGCCTATAGTATGCGACATGTCTGTATTTTTCCTCCTCTACTTGACTGTTCGAGCCCAATGCCCTTATCTCTTCAGAATCACGAAAAAATATTTCGAAATATAAATATATACATAAATTCTAGCAACCGATCGTATTGACGACCGATGGAAGCTATCGCCCGCGTAGTAATATTGCTTTTAATCGATAAAACCTAACACTAACGGAAGATATCATTAATGAAACATCGTTGGTGGCTAACAACACGGTGCGTTTTAACTAATGATGACAAATCGGCATAGACCCTCTTCTTTTCGCATGAACTCTCGCCGGTCAGAGAAACGAGAAAATATGGGAAACATTTCAGATTTGACATCACTAGTTTTAACGCAAATAGAGCCACGCCTTTGACTATAAGCTCAGACAATTATGCAGCACTTTGTGAGGAGGAAAAGCTGATGACAAAGTGATAGGGTCTGTCGATAAAGTGCCACACCTTGTAGATAGAGAGAGAAATGGCTACTGACAGGCCCCGGACGCGTCAATCAGTGAGATGGGAAATGCTAACATTGCCATGATAAGTGTACCTGAGTGTCCTGCAGCTGATGGGACTCCATGCTTTCAATATATAGGGTAGAATTATGGTTTGGTACAGTAGTAGTAGAGTAGAATCAAGTCCTCTAGAGAAGAGCAGTCGATCCCACCGATGCTTGCGAATGACTGAATCACTTTTCATCTCGATACTTGGCATCTCCTTTTTCCCATTCTTATCGTAAGTTCACCATTGGTCTTAGATAAGGAGCCGAGAGAGGGGGAGAAGGGAGTAAGGGTTCTGACTCAACTTCGCAATTCAACCGCAATTCCATCGAAGCTCGGTATAGGCTAAATGAGTTGCTAAAACTGTGTTAAACTAACGGAAGGATGATCTCATTGAGGGTCATCTCGGATGAATATATCATATATGATATCTGAAAGAAGGGAATTTCGAGCGCATCTCCGAATTGATAAATTTTCACCGGGTCTGTATTAGGGAGAGTGGCTTGGGAAATTGTCAATTTTTGCCGCACGGTCTCATATCATTGGAGGTATTTCTTGCACGAAAGAACGGATTTCAGAGATTTTACAAAAGTGATAGATCTAGTTGTTGGTTGTTAATCAGATCTCAAAACAAATGGATAATAGAGAACGTTGAAAGGAAATTATCTTTAAGACCGCTCAGCGTTAAGCATTGATGAAGACGTTTGTTTCTGCTCAACGAGCGTTAATCAAGAGTTATTTCCAAATTTTGAAGAAATGCTTAATGAATGTATGCCTCTTTTGAGTTTTTCTTTTGCAGGAGAGATTGTGCGAAAGAGGACGGAACAAGGCCGTCTCGAACTCCATACCTATTAGTGTTTCTGAATCGAAACTGTCCCCTTTCTCAATTTGTGTGGTCTCTACGTTTCGCTGACCGGCTATTGACCACGCGATTGGAATACAATCAGTCTCGATCCGGCATCAATAGTGCCTATCTCGATCTCCTCCGTTGCAGGGGGTCCAGACGGTAGTCGCGTGGCTCCATTGCCCCCGTCCATGTTTTTTGTCTATTATTATTTTTTGTTCCAATTTCGCTCAAATTCGCTTAAAGTTTCTCTGTCAATATGAGCCTCTCGATCATCTGCCTTTCATGAACTTGTCTCGATTACCGATCGGTATTCAAACATTCTGAAAGAAGATACATAATTATCAGGCATTGATGAGTCAGTTTGGACAGTTGCGATAAAAAAATAACTTAAAAAGGCTATTGTAGGTCATGAGTCATGCTTTTCTCTCCCTCTTCCCCCTTTCTTTTCCCCTCTCTTCCCTTCCTACCCCCCCCCCCCCATTTCTACTTCACTTCCCCCAACGTTCCCTCCCCTCGACCACGCCCTTTAGCTTACTGTACACGGTCAATCTGTTTGAGCAATACGGTCAAAGACAAGGGTAGAACCGGATGTTTTAGTGACGTAGTGCGTTCAATATGCAACTGACACGAGCTCAAATTGCATCTGGTAATATCATAACGTTATCTGTCTTTGCACTCGCTTTCTGGTTATTGATCTGGGTGTTTCCTGAGCATTGCGCCTGTTTTGTCTGCAATAAAGGCCGGGGATCGCCGGGCATTATTGCTGTACCAGTTATCGACCAGCACATTTGCAAAGGACATGGATGAGACAAGATTTCATCCGAACGCGTTCTGAACTCATTTCTTGTTACCCTCTCATTTTCTCTCGTCCCCCTTCTTTTTCTTTTTTACGAGTTCCCTTTCCTTCTCGGTCACGTCAGCACATGTCTTAGAGAATCATTCTTCTGTTTTTCACGATATTTTGAAAATAGGACAGCAATTCATTTATCATTACTAATATTGAATTTAAAAAGTATCGGAAGTATGGGATTCTCGAACATGTACAATAATTGTGAATTCATGGAGCAAGAATAATAAAGCATTGTATTCATTGGGACCACCAGCCCCGCCCCTTTTCCCTCGACACCATTCCCCTCAAAAGCGAGATCGAGGGAGCACACCTCGGAGACGCAACCAAATCGCACGCTCAAAAGCTTGATATGTAGCTCTTGCCCTCTTCTATCAGTGACCTGATGCGCACCTTGCACCTTCATGTTTGAATAGGTCAAAACTCGATATTAACGTTGGGAATAGGGTGATTAGGGCACTTCCTGTGCACGCTCAATGTTGCGCATCTCGAAATAGGTTAATTCGTATTTTAGAGGAATTTTAAGCACAAAATTGTATTTTAAACAATTTTCCCTGAATTGTGCTCGATCGCGGAAGGAGAGCGGGAGGAGCGAGGCGAGAGAGCGGGGGGTGAGAGAGACGCGTGCGAGAGAGGCTCCGCCCCCTGTCTCTCTCGTCTCGCCTCTCCCCTCTCTGGCTGGGGGAGTCGCGCGCGCTTCGAGAGCTCTCCCGAGCTTGAGAGAAGAGCTATCGACATACGCCCAAAAGCAAAAATTATATTGAGACACTGACGGTCACAATGAGCATACTTCGGACCAGATTCCGCAAAGTCGGCCCTCAGGCTGGTGGTCCCTATGTATTCATCGAGAAAATGAAAGGAATCAACCGGAGAAAGGAACATTGATGATGTGTCGGGTGATTGCGTTATCGGTTGAAAGGTCTATTGCAAACATCAGAATCTAGGAATGAAAATGGAGAGATGTCGTGCAAATTCAGTGTAAACTGGTGGTAGATTATCGAATGATGATTTGCCGTGGAGACCTCTGCAATTTCAGATTCTGTTTGCCTTTCCAATGCCCTCACACCTCTCCCCCTCAATATCAATGCGATAGAGCGCGTGATTATCAATGGCTATTTGTCTCATCATTGTTGAGTGCAACTCTCCTCCCTCCTCTCCCGAGTCTGCCCCCGGCTCGAGTACCGCACCGAATACAGTATACCGATGGTTACGGTAGCCGATCGAGGAGCGTCGTGCGTATGGATGGAATGCGGTTGCACGAGATCTGGGCGAGCGATTAGTCGTGATTGGACCAGGCTCGGCAAGATGAGTCGAAAAGGAGGGGTAGTCATCGAGAAGGAAGTTCTGCACATCTTCACCGGCTTCCCATGGCATCACCGAAGCCTGCAAAGCGTGTTTGTAAGATACCGTAACCTGATGAATACGGTAGGCATCAATCCATTCTAAAAAAACCGACCTGAATATCCTGCGGCTCCGGTGGAAGGGCATCATCGTCGTGTGCCGCTGCGTTGCTTCCGCACTGAAATGAGAATTTTTACCGGCCTTGGTTGTATTTTCCGACACTCATTCAAAATTCCCTCGCGACTTTGCGTGTCACGTGATACAGGGATTGAGCAATTGCATTCAAATGGATTCGGTCACGTATCATGCATGCTTTAAAATAATTCTGGCTTTCAAAGAGTGATTGAACTTGAAACATAAAAGATTCAGCAACAAACCTCCGTTCCCGCGTCAGCCTCCTCCTCCTCCTCTTCGGGGACTGAAATCACACGTGGCACCGTATCAGGGCTCCTTTGGATCGTGACTGTACCATCATGGTTGATGTCCACTCTTCATCTGCGAAAGCAGTCTGCTCGGCGAAATCAGCCTTCAACGAAATAATTTATGTTTAGAGCAGTAGGTCGGGACTTGTTCCCATGCCGAGACAAACAAGTGATTCAAAAACAAGAAAAGATGGGGCGAAAATAGCGAGTTCGAGCCTGCAATCGATACGCGCGCTAGCAACTAAACAGATGGAGAGTGACAAGCGGTGTCAAGATTTAGTGATAACGTGTCACACCTTCTCTAAAGGAAAGCCGATCATACTACATTTTGGTGATTGAAAGAAGCAAGATAGCCTCTCTAACTTTGCGAGCAAGCATGCACACTATATTCGAAAATATCACACTTACCATGGCGATGATACGACGGAGGTACTCTTCACGGAGGTGGTCTTCGACCATGGAATGGGCTGAGTTATGGTAGAAGGGGTACGGTAGGCCAGAGGAGACTGGACAAAACCTCTCCCGACGCTTACTCCGATAGTGACTGGCCGATCCCTGTTGTTCCTCCTCGCTCTTATCTTTCCATGCGATGGGACAGCCACCCCTTTTCCTCGCCACTCTCTCGTCGGTCAGAGAGTCGAGATAGTGTGCGAAACAGAGAGAGCGACTGTTCGATTGACTACTCCACGTCTCCCTCTTTTCCTACCCACATACCACACCGCTTATCACGTTGCATCGTGATCGCGATTCACCCATGTTTTGACTGTCGCGGACTTGACGAAATACGACGAACTACGACGGACCAACATGCACTTGCACCGTGAATAGCTGCATAAAATGATAGTGACATAGAAGAGCACAGATTATTCATTGTTTTCTTGGAGACTTGAGTAAAGGTGCTGCAAATCTTCATACAAAAAATTTTCTCCTGGCATTGGGCGCATTTGTTAGTATTTTTTTTCCAACAATGTCATCGAAAACTATGGGTTGTTCTTTGACAATTCTCCTATTATAGTAAGATAGCAGTTCTTCAAAAGGTAGGCTGATCACTGATAAGAGCAGGCGCCTCTATGACTGTGCCTTGTATGGTCGCATTGCATCACTGTAGAAGGTACCAGGTGGTGTTGACTACAACTGCTCTCTAGGGATGTAATTTCGGTTCTGACTTTCCTCATTCCGCGCACTATCTCGCCGGTTAGAGAAACGGGTTGAACTTCACTATTAACTACAATCAGGAATGACATCCATCCTATTGTTACAGTCTGACAATGGTTACTGTAGATATCAGCTCACGACATTTTTTCGGCACCGAATTCCGTTCGGAAATAAAATGCATCATTAAATTATGTGAAGTAATCAAGAAAAAAACATACTGAAATCCGTTACGTGCTATTGAGTATTTCTGATTGATAATACTGAGTTTATCGAGGATTAGTGTGAGTAAAGTACCGGAGGATGGGGTCTCACAAAGACTCAACCAGTGAATGAGATTAATGAAGCATTGTATTCATTGAAAATACAACTGGAATTGTTAATCGGGTGTTAGGCAGAAGCTCGATCGGGCATAAGTATGAGCGATGAGTGATAATAAGTTTGAGTATCAATGGAGCGAAGTGACGGGTGTGGGGAAGTCATCGGTGTGAAGGAGAAACAAGAGGATGATAAGTGAAAGCACCACCGAGTTTGGTGCTCGACGATGGAATGGCTGTGGTCAAAGGCCATGGGGATAAAGGAGAAGGGAAGACATCATTCTCTCTGATCGATAATACCGACTTTACCGAGGATTAGTGACAGTAAAGTACCGGAAGATGAGGATCTCACGACGACTCCATAATTGAATGAAATTAATGAAGCATTGCATTAATCGAAAATAGGGCATGAGTTGTTAATCGGGTATTGCGTGGAAGCTTGATCGGACATAAGTATGAGTGAATGAGTATCAATGAATGGAAGTAACGGATATGGGGACGTCATTTGTGTGAAGGATAAATAAGAGGCTGATCAGAGAGTTTGTTGTTCGTAAAGGGAGATCAGTGAATGATTGGGGTGTGAGTTGGGGAAGTGATCGGTGTGAACTTGTGAGTGTGTGGGAAAAGCGGCTGTCAATGGTCATGGAAATACAGGAGACGAGGTGGTAGAACAGCGGAGACATCATTGTTTTGCACAAGAGGGCTCTGCAATATTAGAATTATTTGCTTGTCAATTGCCATTTGTATCTAACTATCAGTGTGATAAGGAGAGATGGAGGCCCGCGTGAGTTTTCAGTGTTATTTGTCTTGTTTATGAGTGCAACTGACCTCCCTCCTCTCCTGAGTGTGCACCTGGCTCGAGTACCGCACCGAATACAGTATCCTGATGGTTACGGTAGCCGATCGAGGAGCGTCGTGCGTAGGGATGGAAAGCGGTGGCATGAGCTCTCGGCGAGCGAGAAGTGGTGATTAGGCCCGGCTCGACAAGATGAGTGGAGGAGGAGGCATTGCCATCGTGAAGGAGGATCTCCACATCTTCACCGGCTTCCAAATGTACCACTGATGCCTGCAAAGCGTGTTTGAAAGATACCGTACCTGGCGGAGTACCATAGCCTTGATAAATCCAATAATAACCCGTGACCTGGATATTCTGCAGTCCCGTTGGCAGAGCATTCTCGCCCCAAGACGATGAATTACTTCCACACTGAAATTCGAATTTCCCGGTTCTGGTTGTATTATCTGTCTCTGATTGAATTGCTTCTTGGCTTCGTGGACCACATGATACTGTCGTTGAACAACCGCGAATTGATGATTTTGGTTACGTTTCAGACATGTTTTAAACACAACACGCGGGTAAAGATCAGTAACACGCACTTCTCTTTGCTTTAAAAAAATCAGCAACGAACCTCCATTCCTTCTTCATTCGCAGCTGCTTCCTCCTGGTCCTCCTCCTCTGGCACCGGAATTACTCTTGGAACCGCATCAGGGGTCTCTTGGATTGTAACCGTTCCATTAGCATTGAATGACCACTCCTGATCCGCGAATGCGTCTTGCTCGGCGAAGTCAGCCTTCAATGAAAAGATTTACGGTTAGAGTAGTGAGCCGATAGTTGTGTTCCATAAAGTGACAAAAAAGGCTCGCGCCCCAACCACTAGTGGTGGTGGTTCAATAATTCGCTGAATCTCCATGGTGTAACCACCGTAATTTTCCGTTTTTTTTTTCGCGCACCGCGTTCGTTTTGGGTGGTGCGCGCTTTATCCACTGTTTATCGATTTCTCTCTCTGCTTGTGAGGGGTAATATTATAGTAATGTTTACACTATTCAACCGTATCCCAGCAGACACCATGGCCAAGGACCAGCTCCGGGAAGACTATCTCCGTCGTATCATCGCCATGGGAAGCGCTAGTGATGATAAATCGGAACTCGACCCTCCTCATTTTGCGTACTTTCTTCTGACCGAAGAAAGATCACGCGAATTGAGGAGAGTCATTTCCGATTTGCCATCACTAGAAATGACATTTTTTTCACAAATTGAAAAAAATTGCGCACTAAGTAAGAAAGTAGTAGATGTAGTTGAGTCGCCAAAATGAATTGCATCGCTCAAATGTAGTCTGATCCACAGTCTTCAGAGAAGGGGTGTGCGCATTGTTATCACTAAGCTTGACACAGCGTGTCACTCTCCAATACCATGCAAACTTCTGACAAAATCAATGGTGATATTTACCGCAAAGCTGTCCAGACGCTCGGAAGGATTGGTATCTTCATTGCTCGCAGCTGAGTTGCTTCCACACTAAAATGTGATTTTCCCGGTCCTGGTTTTATTTCCCGGCTCTCATTCAATTCCCTCGTGACATCGCGAATCACGTGACACAGTCATTGAGCTATCACTATTCGATCGATTCGGTTATGTTTCAGATATGACTCAAAAATAAAGCTGTGGCTGGTGAACATTAGTATTCTGACGATGTCTTTAGAAAATAAAACAATCTCCATCAAACCTCTATTCCGGCTTCATTTCCATCATTATCAGACTCCTCATCATCATCGGGAACCGAGACTACTCGTGGCGGCCCGCCGGGAGTCTCGATGGTCCAAGCCCCATCTCCATTGTTCCTCCATACTTGCTCCGCAAATGCGTCCTGCTCGGCAAACTCTGCCTTAAAACAGACATCTTCTCGCGTAAATATCAGACATATTCACCTTAAATTTCAATTCCAAAACAAGAAAACAAAGGGGAAAAGTAAAGGTGAGTTGGAGCGATCGATACGAGCCCTCGCAACAAAACAGATGGAGAGTGACAAGCAGTGACAAGCGTAGTGATAACGAGTCACTCCCTTGAAGGGAAGATGATCATACTACATTTGAGCGATTCAATTCCTTTTTGTTAACGTTTTTCTCTCAACATTGTCAACAGTGCAGCGAAAATGTCTACGTTTTCGAAAACATTGTCCGTACCATGGCGACGATTCGGCGGAGATTCTCTTCACGGAGGTGTTCCTCTTCCATAGTGAGTGATGAGTACGGTAGAATGGATCGGATAGACGGGATACGGTAGATCAGAGGATATCGGACACAACCTCTCGCTACTCCTATTGCGAGGGTGACTGATAGTGGATCCCTATTACTCCTCCTGCCTCTTATCTTTCCATACGATGGGACAGTGACACCTATTCCGCAATACTCTCTCACCGGTCAGAGCGACGAGAGAGTGTGCAGAATGGAGAGGATTGTTCTTCCACGCCTCACTCAGATTCCATTTGGCTCGTGATTGTGTCTCACTCCCATGTTTTGACTGCGGACCTTGACGAAATCCGACGAACTCGTGGAACAACTGTCATGCACCGAAAAATAAATTTATTAATGAAGGGGTAAGAAAAGCAAATCAAGAATTCGTTGAGCACAAAGCACCACGGGCCAACGTCGTTGTCGAGCCCGAGCCATGAGATTCGCCGCGCACCAACACAGATGCGAGAGGACAATTCACGATCTAACGACGCGTCACGCACCGTTCCCGTGATAATCAGGGCGCGGTTCGGTCCGAATCAGATGCAGATATAGGGCTGTACTACTGAATATCGTACGGAGTTGCACACAACTAGTGATGTCGTTTCGATTCGCCATCTGCTAATTTCGCAACGTCCCTCGGTGGTTAGGCAGACGAGAGAGGATGCTGAAGGGAGAGAGCAGAGAACCGAAAAGACATCACTACAAAAAATCTTGGAGAAGTGCGCGCCCTCTAGTCTTATCATACTGAGAATGAATGAGGCAAACGTTGAACAAACACTCTCTTGTTGCGGAAGCATAATCGATATGCTGCCATCGAGCCCTATTCATAACCACTCTCTTCCCTCACTCGGCATCACGCGTGCTCTACTGGCAAACTATCTGATGGAACATCATTTCTCTAAACCATGTCTGATAAATCGTTTTCATGTGATTTATGGTCGTTCGTAATGTTTTCATTCGAGTGAATTCTTGAATCACGACTCATGAATTCTTATAACCTTTGTCTTAATCGATCCAGATTTGTTTTTTTTTAAATACGAGAATCATATCGTGGCTTATCTGCTCCACACATGATTCGCTGTCGGCCTTTTGACGTAAGCGCATACAGCAAGGAAGGCGTAGCCATCATTTGGAAAAGCATATTTTATGAGCAGATCGGGGAACAAGGGGTATCAACTAGGGTTTCCAAAACGGATCAAAAGTCTTGCTAGTGCATGTCTTATCATTGATATTGCTGTAATTTTCAAGCAAAGTTGTCGAATTCGCAAGCAACCTACCGATAAAATTAATTTAATCTTTGATCAATTTCCATATAGAAATTGGCGATTCCGTTCAAATATGGAGAGAGATGAGCATCGGAAATCGCGATGAAACGCTTCATGAAGTGAAAATTTACAGCACCACTACATAAATCATTCTTTATGGATGAATTATGAATGAATTAAACTAAAAGACATCTGTCTGATAGATTTGTTGAGATAAAGGAAAAAGTGCTTTGATTATTTTGGCTACATTCTGATAGGCGCAGCGCAAATATTAACGGGCCTTATCGCCTTTTGAAAGAAAGATCGCTAACAACAGCCTTAAAAGGTTGAGATTAGATTCACGAATTGAGTGTCTATTTAAGTTTGAAATGGAGGAACGACGAAATACCATGACGACATGAGTCACGATGAGACACGATCTGCGGTATGGATAGAAGAGATAAGAAGACCCATGGTAGGAAAAGAGAGTTAAAAATGGGCGAAAGACGATAAGAAATGGGCTCATTCTTCTCTTGTTGGTGTAGCGAGTGCGCCGACCACAATGTTCTACAACATGCTATCGAACTCTACTCTTCATTTACTCGCAACCCTGAACATCGCCGGATTTGTTGAGGTACGCTCCACTAAGTTGTTCGTCAAACAGACGAAATATCAGGGCGTTCGCCTAATAATTTCATGCCCAACGGTACCGTCAAAACACAGTCTGTGTTTTTCATGAATTCTGAAAGGCCTTGGTGTGCAGCATCGATTTATGTTGTTGTTTTGTTCCCGTGAATTTCATTTGCAATTACATGCACCGGAAGTGGGTCTGTTTTGATCATTTAGCCTTTCTGGACATCGATTTTGATGTGTTGAACTTATCAGTATTGATCGGATTAGCGTTGAACTGATTCTGACCAAGGTCCCAAGTTCAATCATTTATATAGTTGAAACTTGCCACTAGACCCAAATTTCGCTTGAAAAATCAGTTAGTCTGATCCAACCATGGAAGAACAGCTAGCATAGACAGGAAACAACTTAGTATGATATTTGATTCTTCAAGCGGTTGATCTATATCACTGGCCTTTTCCACCACACTAAGAGTTATCTACCTATGCTTCCCCCTTATCTACCTATGGTTCGTTTTACCCACTCGTCATACATTTCTCCTCTCTTCCTCCACTATATCGTTTCTCTGCCACTAGAGACCCGGATTCTCTGTTGTATGTCCCCCAGTTGGAATTAAGTATAATCAGGGGCCCCCAAGTTTCCCCTAAGCAGGGGAAACTTGGGAACCCGATTCAGCCGATTCCAACTTGGGGGCGCACATCAGAGTTGAAACTCCTGATGCAAACTCCTCTTCTTGCTTTAGAGGCCAAGGATTTCGAACCCGCAATGATCGAATAGCCAACACCAATAGAGACTGCTGTGCAATTAGCGAAAGAAGTAGTGCGCCCACCAGAGGAATTGGGTGCCCGATGCCCGTTCCTGATCGGTCATCCCTATTGTGCGCGACCAGTAAAACTCTTAAAGTTGTTCTTCAGAAACTTCTTTTTGTAGATGTTTACCTCCTTAAGACGGCATCTCGGTAATTTGCAAGCATTTTGGCCCCTGCCCGGACACGTTTCTCTAGCAATGAGAATCAGAAGCCCATGCTTGGGTGCTGGAAGAGTCTTGGTACCATAGTGCACAAACCATGACATATTTGTTGTTACAGCCGTGGCACAGGGAGAAACATGATTTTCAAGGTAAAATGGTCGAAAAATCAAATTTTCACAACCGATCGAGATAGACCCATTTTCTTTTCTGCGTTAATTTAGGGGTGCCATGGGGGTCTGAAATAACTGTTCTGATCGATTACTGCTCATTGAGAAATTCACTTTTTTGAAATCATGTTTTGCTTTTTTCGACCAAGTTGCCGATTTTCGCCAAAACTACCAGCGATCACTATATACGTTTTGTAGCCCGTGAAATTCTGCATCGAAAAATCCTAAAGTGGGATTCAGCGATCGATGATAAATTTGTCATTTATTAGATTAACGCCAAAAAATGCTCGATTTCGACCGTTTTTCGATCGTAACTTTTTTCTTTAATGATCTAATGAGCTTTAACACCCAAATTCGAATTCTACACAAAAAGTTACGTCGGAATAAAATATGATCAGATTTTTCCGAGATGCAAAATTTTCCATGGTCATTTTTTGGTCAAAAAGTCGATATCTCAGAACTATTTGACTATAGATGTTTCCGACGTATTTTTACCCGTAGATGTCGAAATTTCATACTAGAGCTCACCAAAATGCAAAAGAAAAAAGTTATGTTCTAAAATTCAAAAACTTTAAGTTTTTGGAGTGTCGGAAAAATCTGATCATATTTTATTCCGACGTAACGTTTTGTGTAGAATTCGAATTTGGGTGTTAGAGCTCATTAGATCATTAAAGAAAAAAGTTACGATCGAAAAACGGTCGAAATCGAGCATTTTTTGGCGTTAATCTAATAAATGACAAATTTATCATCGATCGCTGAATCCCACTTTAGGATTTTTTCGATGCAGAATTGCTCGGGCTACAAAACGTATATAGTGATCGCTGGTAGTTTTGGCGAAAATCGGCAACTTGGTCGAAAAAAGCGAAACATGATGTCAAAAAAGTGAATTTCTCAATGAGCAGTAATCGATCAGAACAGTTATTTCAGACCCCCATGGCACCCCTAAATTAACGCAGAAAAGAAAATGGGTCTATCTCGATCGGTTGTGAAAATTTGATTTTTCGACCATTTTACCTTGAAAATTATGTTTCTCCCTGTGCCACGGCTGTAACAACAAATAAGTCATGGTTTGCGCGCTATGGTACCAAGATCCTTCCAGCACCCAAGCATGGGCATCTGATTCTCATTGCTAGAGAAACGTGTCCGGGGGGTGATCTCAAATTACCGAGATGCCGTCTTAATAGCAATCACTCCTGCTCCGCCATTCGTAATGTGTAACGAAAGACCTGCTAAATCGATTTTCATCACCCTGTCGATGAGAATATGGAGGTGTTGTCGCTCTGACCGTTTTTGAACCGTTTTTTTTTGGCGGACCCTGATATCACTCTTTCTCGCCATGCGAGCAAGAAAGTATGTCACTAGTGATTATAAGGAAGAATCCGACTCTGATCAATTCGGCGCACTCTCGTTTCTGTTGCCGGCGAGATAAACAAAAATTGTGACGATTATCTACATGCCGCGACCCAAGCAATTGATCGAAATCGGTCCACGTTCCCTACAGATCACAGCGTTTCAGAACAACAGCGAGAGAGGACATTGGGCAAATTGACAAGAAAGAAAGATTGCGCATCAAAGAATTACAGTATACAAGTCCTGACGCGAGAACGCTCCCTCCTCTTCCTTCTCCTCTGCATCTCTAGTAGTCTGCGCTCTCTGCACTCTCGCCTACTCTGTCCGTCTGTGCGCTCTAACCGTGTCGGCTCTAGAAACGCTGTGCAGATCGCCTTTTCAGTGCAATCCCGAGATCATTGTACTCTTTAAAAAAAAAATTTATTTATGGTTTTGAGTATTCCATTCAACAAACTTGGATAAAAATTGATTTAAAACAAATTAAATACTAGGCTGATGCATAAGTTTTGGACTTTTTTCATTGGTGAATTTGATAGACTGGCATTCAGCCGAGTGAGATCATTTGGCCATCTTACCAATACATAATTTAGGGATGGACTTTGAGTTATTAATCATCAACTCAGATGGTTTGCTTTAGCATGGGTACTTGAGATATTTTTATAAGTCGACATCACAAAAATACTCAAATTTTACAAACTTTTCCGAACCTCCCGCTCTCATCGGGAAAATTTTCGCGGGGTATCTATCATACATAAATGGGTACCTAGTATCATTGTCTTTCGAATTCGCTTGAGATCTGGGGTCCACGATACATATTTGAGTAGTGACGACTCGAAAACCGACGTGAATTTCATAGTATTGATGCTTTCAACAATTGATCTCAATTGTGTATATAAAGAGTGGCAAGGGTCTAGTGTGGGGCGCTGTATTTTCACATGTTACGTCCACAATATCATAAAAAAGAATTGACTCAGCGTTGGCCACAGGTCAAATAAATTGAAAATCTGAAAACCATAAAATAATCAAAAAATCGCATAAAAATCCCTGGATAGTGGTCTGAAAGAATTTGTGCTAGATAGATGTCGTCGAGAATTGTACTCTAATCTTACTGTGAGTTGTGCCAAAAGGGTCAATCTTCAAAATGAGTACTGAAATTGATCCATTAGCTTAACCCCATAGGCAAGGGTAATGATGGAAACCCGATCCTGACCTTGATGAATCGACCGCATTTGAAGACTCATAATGTCCATGTCCAGAGTGCCGTCAGAATATCAAAGTGCGCGATCGAAAGCACATTAGATGCGCTTCAAAACACCCCTATATTCACTTGATAATTCCCTTTTATAAAGAATTTGTAAACACTTGAAGAAAAAAGTCCAAAACTTATGCATCACCATGATAATAAATTTTTTATATCATTTTTATTCTCATGATCTTTTCGCTATCTTTCTCTTATCACTGATTATGTGGCGGAATGGCCCCTTCGCGCCGCTGTCAAGTGATTCACGGCGCGAAGCATGTCCCAAGATAGAGACCGTAAGCCCCGCTTTGAGGTGAAGCGAATCTCTCAAAACCTGCGCATGAGACGCACAATTTTAGTTATCGATGGAATTGCATAAAAAACTTAGGATCAGTGAGCCATCAATATGATCTTTAACTGATCTTAGGCGGAACAGGAATGGACACCTTGAAGTATTCGCACTTGAAGTACTTGAAATACATGGACGATTTATTTTCCAAATTTGCGATTGAAGGGTTTCTAGTGATCGCACACAGTTCCGCCGAAAGCGTTCCATTGATATTTCCCTGAATTTTGCGCATGCGCGGGGAGAGGCAAGCGATGGAGACATGAAAGAAAGGCCCGGCCACTTTACTTAGAGACCACAGGGTGATCTACCAAATTGAATGCACATACTCAATTTTATGCTCATTGTGTTGGTCTCGTTATGAATATCATTTTTGCTTTTTAGAGTTTGTCTCTATTTCATCTCTCAGCCGAGTTCTCCTCCGAAAACCACGCGCGCGCGGACAAGGGAAAGGAGAGAGAAATGAGACGAGAAAAAAGGGGCGGAGCCTCTCTCGCGTGTGTCTCTCTCCCTCCCCCCGCTCTCTCGCCCCGCTCCTCCCGCGCTCGACCGGCAATTCGGAGAAAAATATTAAAATTCCAAAAAAAATATTTAAATTCCTCTAAAATACAAATCAAGTAAAGGGCATGTGCGCAGCTGGGTACGATCACTAAAAACCCTTCAAATCGACACTCTGGACCATAAATCGTCAATTTTGACCTACTTAAAATTGACCGATCAAGCTGCGCATCACGTCGTTTGTGCAGGACCCTTAGACCTACAGAAAACGCTTTTGATCTTTTGACCCGACTTGCCGGACCTCTCGCCATTTTGGGCAACTCTCTATTCCTTCCAAGTGGGCGGAGCCTGTGGTCTCTAACTTTACTCACACGTCCAATTTCTCTCTCCACTCTATTGAACACGCGCGCGTGGTTTTCATGGAATAACTCGGAGATGAGATAGAGACAAACTATAAAAATCAGAAATCGTATTCAGACCCATACCAACACATTGAGCACAAATTAATACCCACAATCAGATGACCATGCGGTCTCCATCTGAAGACCACAGTCCCCGCCTAATTGAGAGGGATAGTGAGAGACTGACCTAAAAAAACTAGCGCGAGGTTGTACACAACCTAATCGACCGATCTAAGGGCGTGCCAAACCGTCCAGAACTACAAACTACAAAATCAACGATCAAGTTGATTGTGATCACGCGGCTCAAAATGAATGATTTGCACGTTTTGAATTATTGTAATAAAGCAAGGACGAATCACAAAGTGACCTCAGTGACATCGGTTGGAACAGAATGGACATAATTGATAATAGTTTTTTAATGGGTTAGGTCATTTCGAGAGGCGCGAAGTGGCGCTTGAATGCCGTGTCAAGAGTTGGTGAAATACAATGAAACAACAGCAGCTACAATCAATTAGGGATGTACAAACGATAAAGATATTTAACTTAATCATTCTTCGATGCGATATATCGCATCACCGGTTTATCTGAATCACTTGAAACTGATTTCAACGAGCGAGCAAACAGCTACACAATGGCCGGCAGACAAGAAATGAGACGATTATCGTTTCGAACGCGATATATCGCATCGAGAGAGAAATACCGCTTTCGTAATTGATTTTCGTTCTTTGTTTGAACGATAAACGATATATCGATTGCGATATATCGTTTATCGTTTGCACATCCCTACAATCAATCGTAGCAATTATCGATAGGAGTTGATATTAGATAATAGGCTGAGTAAAGACACATAATTTCACGCGATTAAAGAGATTATGAAGTGAATGAATATTCATTGCAACTTTTAACACAATCCGAGCAAAAAAAGATATAGAGCAGAATTTGGGAAAATGCGCTTGGAAAGTGCTACGAATACGAATGCATGGGTATAGCTGCTGTCGCTTTCGTACAGCCAGCACTAAAATGCTAACGGCCAAAGGCGCTGATAAGAGTATCGATAATCGCGTGATTCTCTGGAACACGAATAAGACTAAGATAAATCGATGAGTAGAAAAATATCAGTCCGTAGATGAAAATAATAATTAAATGATCGCAAATTCCAGAGGAACCCGGAAGCAGAGGAGAAGAAGAAGATGGTGAGGCTGCTGTATTCGTTGTACCCACTCGAGGACAAAGATCGATTCAGAGCGAGAAGAGAGGAGATCGCTGCTCTCTTCTCTTTCAGAAGGTGAGTTGGACTAACACAACTTTGTTGAGAAAAAAAAGATATCGCTCGGGTGGTTTGACGAAGATCATACAATTACTCTAAAAATTTCCATTTTGAGGTTTGATTTCAAGACTACACTACTCGATCTAAAGAAAATATTCGGAAATCGGGCAGGTAAGAAAAGCTAAAAATGTGTGATCTGATCGCTTCTTTGCAGAGATTCACATCGATGAGTTCTCTGTTGAGGATTTGAACTCTATGGTGGTACGCAACGGATTCATAATGTACGATGACGGAACGGTAGCGGTTATCGCAATTGAAATTATGAAAGCCGCTGCTTTTAGACGCCTGAGAACGAATACTTTGGAGTGATGAAAGCCCTGCACAGTGAAAGACAGGTGAGCACAAGAATCGATTGTGGGCACTAGGGATGACTGAACGGGTACGGGTAACGGGTACCCGCATTCTTTCAAGGGAGGCGCGCGCTTGCTCTAATTACCCGACTTTTGCGAGAGAGGCGTGCGGGTACCCGCATTTTCCCGCGTCTCTAAGCGGCAAAGACTCTCGAGTTGCGCACTCAAATGGCGCTGGCGGGGTTCTTTTTTAAGCTACAAGGATCCCGTTTCTTGAGAAAGCACTGGAAAACATCGCTGATAATGATGCCATTTTGACCTAAGACCGTCCCCTCTCACGGAATTAGCCCTCCTCTCGATTGTCTCTCCAACTGCCCGTTTTTGGCGCTTTTTAACCGATTGCGCACTAAAATGGAATAGCTCGGTTCTTTTTGAAGCTACAAGGTTCCCCTTTTTAGTAAAAGCACCGGAAAACATCGCTAATTATGATGTCGTTTTGACCTAAGACCGTCCCCTCTCACGGAATTAGCCCTCCTCTCGATTGTCTGTCCAAGAATGCACCAACAAGGTCAGTTGGAGAGACAATCGAGAGGAGGGCTAATTCTGTGAGAGGGGACGGTCTTAGGTCAAAACGGCATCATAATCAGCGATGTTTTCCGGTGCTTTCTCAAAAAGCGGAATCGGCTCTGTTCCAATAATGGGGGCCTTTGAAAAAAATTGGGTTCGAAAAAAAGATTAGAGTCCGAAAAAATAGATTAAGGTCCGGAAAAAAGATTAGGGTCCGAAAAAAAGATTAGGGTCCGAAAAATAAAGTTAGGGTCCGAAATTCTCTGGACTCCATTTTTTTCAAGGACCTATTTTTTTCAAAACGTGAAAAATATTAGGGTCCCAGCTTCAAATCACTGTCAACGTTATCTTCATTTTTTTTTCGGAAATGGTTTCATTGTTGGCGATCACATGATAGATCGATTGGAAGAGACAGACGGGGATGTATATATAATCCCGTCTGAGGTCCGACAGGAACAAAACTACCCCGGAAACGACGGATTGTAGACAAATATCGCGTACCCGAAGAAAAGACAACTTTATTTCCGTTATCGAAAAAGTTTTTGGAACAAGTGGTGCAAATGGACAAATGGAGAGTTGCAAAAATATTACAACAACATTTTCCAATCTCACATCACATTATGTATCAGAAAACAAAAACAAAAACAGGTTTTTTTTAATTGGAAAAAAGGGTTCTGTTCAAAAGTCTCCGAACTGTTTTCACATTGCCATATCTTTTAAAATTGAGATAAAGACCCAAGGTTTGAATCATTAGGTAGCAAATACGATGAACAATGGCCAACTGATATTGCATCGTACGCTTTCCTAGGTACATATGATATTTCAGCTCAAGTAATATGGATAAGAAATATCAAAAAATCACAAAGCTATTATGGAATTTTTGTAAAATTGAATTTACGCTGTACTGTTAGTACTACCTTCGATGTGCAGAAACTTTGTCCCACATTTAGTGCATTTCAAATAAGGTCAGCAGATCCATTCTCCACAACCTCCTAAAAAATATTTAAAATGGTTCAATTTTAGTTGTAGTTGTGCAACCGCTCAAATGGTTTTAATGTATGCTCGGAAACATCCTCTCGAAATTACCTATGAAATTTCTTTTTACCTTGATAGAAATTCCCATGTAAATTTTCGAGCAAACAACAACGTTCCTCCCCGTCTGTCTCTTCCGATCTATGAATTGATCGCCAAGAATGAAAAAAAATTAAAGAAAAAATGAAAACGTTGACAGTGATTTGAAGCTGGGACCCTAATATTTTTCACGTTTTGAAAAAAAATAGGGTCCTTTGAAAAAAATGGAGTCCAGAGAATTTCGGACACTAACTTTATTTTTCGGACCCTATCTTTTTTATCGGACCCTAATCTTTTTTTTCGGACCCTAATCTTTTTTTCGGACCCTAATCTTTTTTTTCGGACCTTATTCTTTTTTTCGGACCCTAATTTTTTCAAAGGCCCCCATTATTGGAACAGAGCCGCGGAATCCTTGTAGCTTCAAAAAGAACCCCGCTAGCGCCATTTGAGTGCGCAACTCGAGTCTTTGCCGCTGAGAGACGCCCGAAACGGCAACACTAGTGAGCACTGATGTTCTAATAAATTATTTTTTAGTTTTGAATCGACAAATTCTAAACATTACTAGTTTATATTTGCACTAATCAATTAATTTCAGAGGATCTGGGATGAAGAGCCTGAGCTATCTAAATATGAGAAGCACAAGGTGAGACTAGAATAAAAGGACTAAATTAATTAAATAATCTTTGCAGAGAACCAATATCATCAACACCGCTCATCTAGAAGTCAACGAATTGTAAGCAAGCGGGCAATTTTCTTAGCGATAAGAATGCCGTAGATATCAGCTTACGCTTGTAATTATCTTACGATCGTCATTTCTTCAGCTGGAATTCTTATCTCGACTACAATTACCTCGACCTTCATTATCTCACTGAGGATCAGGCGATGGTTGTTCTAAAGAAAAGAGCGTACGAGATTGGAGGTCAGCTGCGTTTTAAAATCTATCTGTTCAATTAATTAGTGCAATAAACAATTATTTCAGAGGGCGGACGAGCAGATATTCTAATCGTCAGTTGTGGTGAGTGAATGCTGTTACGATTTAGCTAAATCGCCCTCAAGGGAATGACCAGAAAATTTCTTCACATTTTTTTTTCGGAATTCGTGAGTTCTGATCATTCCCTCGTCAGAGCTAGTGATAAATAGGCTGCTCGAGAACTTATGGCCAATATTTGTTTTATAATTGAGATTTAAAAAATTACAGGTGTCGGCAAACGCTCACTGGATGAGAATGGAGAGCCAACAGGCTACTCGAAGATCCATAAGAGCGCCTGGGCGCATGCAGTAAAAGAGGCATATCGGTGAGTCTTATTTTGTTGAAGTATCACATAATCTAAAGTTATTTACAGTTTCTGTTCAAAATATCGTAAACGTCTCCTATAATTGCAATCTGAATTATTTTTAGGCCTCGCGCTATCAAGGACTCGGGCTTCATTGTGATGACGATTCGTCCTAATTGAGAATCGACAATCATTGCTGAGTGATTGATAAGATACGTTAATAGGATGTCGTTTCGAATATCGTTCGTAATCCTTAATTCTACCGATTGTATTGTGATCATCTGTCAAATTTAATTTGAATTATTTCTAGATGTTGTATAGGTATTGTTGTAGAGTTTTCGTATTCCTCAATGTTCGAGGGGATACTGAGACTTTGCAAACTTTCGGCTTCATCTAGGTATCTACACTATTAATAATGGAGTAAAAGTTACTGGTGAACTCAAAATTATACCCTCTGTTTTAATTTTTTTGTTCTACATATAACAGGGTTCACCAATAACGTCAGTATTCATGTATGTTCAATTCAATTCGATGTAACAAGGTAAAAATTATTCAAACATAATTCGAACGATATACATTTCTTCTCATCTACTTTCAATGATCCAATTGTTCAATGAGCTGTTCAATCTCTAGTCTCTCCTCAGCGTCTTATCATAATGATAGTTAGAGACAGATGGCAATTGAAAGGCAAACAATAGAAAAAGGAAATGATGTGACTGCGGCATCACTAATCACTATTCTCCATTTTCACCTTGTCATGTTCCGCTTCACTCTTTTTCCTTACAGTTACGGTTCACATAATTAATTATCATTCATGGGTATATCCACTAGAAAGCAAGTGCCGGAATAGTCGACATCTCACTACTACACAATCATTGAGCACAGGAGAATAAAGAAAATGACATGAATTGTAAGGGTCCAAAAATTGACCCCTCTTCCTACCGCCCAATATCACTCACGTGTTCCTCCTCGGAAGTCTTTGAGCGAGTTATCATTAAAGCGCTATTAGCACATCTCGATTCGAATGGTCTGATGTGTCCTTTTCAACACGGTTTCCGTGCTAAGCGATCGTGCATCTCCTCTCTCCTCTCCTCGTTCTTCCACTGGCACAAGGCACTTGATGCAAATCAATTCGTCTCTGTAGCCTTCATTGATTTCAGTAAAGCGTTTGATTCTATTCCGATTAACCTGCTACTTCATAAGTGCGCTAAGATCGGTATCACTGGTAGTCTTCTCAAATGGATTGAGTCATTCCTGAAGAACCGCACCCAATCCGTTATGGTTGACAACAGTTTCTCAACTCCTTACCCAGTAGAGTCAGGCGTGCCCCAGGGATCATGTCTCGGTCCCATCCTATTCAATATCTATGTGTCTGATATCTCACGTATTCTTCCCCCTGGTGTTCACTGCAATCTCTATGCAGATGATATCAAGTTGTACTCCATAGGTGAACCTTCCCTCCTCCAGCTTGCTCTAGACGCGCTCTCATCCTGGTCCATAACATGGGGATTATCGATTTCAGTCACTAAGACTATCATAATGCAAATTGGCCCTAGACATCCCGACTTTGACTTCAAAATTGGCCAAATATCTCTCCCCACTAAGACGGTATTCAAGGATCTCGGCATTGCTTACGACAACAAACTTTCTTTATCTAGTCACATCCAATCAATAGTCTCTCGCGCTAAGGCACGTTGTGCCTATATCACCCGCACGTTCTCCTCCCGCAGTCTCAAATTATACGCGCGTCTTTTCTCATCATACGTTAGGCCCATCCTAGAATACGGTAGCGAACTTTGGTCTCCAACAGACAGAGAGAACATCAAGTTAATTGAATCAGTTCAGCGAAAGTTCAGTGAACGAGTGTTCAACAAGTGCAGAGAGCCCCTCACAAACTACACCAATCGACTACGTGCCCTTGGTCTAACAACGCTCGAGAGTCGACGAGCGAATATCGATTTATGTTGTGCTTACAAGATTGTACATAGAGAGTTAGAGGTCACAGTAGATAACTTCTTCCTTCGCCCATCCATCATTAGAAATTCCCGTCGTAACTGTATTCAACTAAAGAAGCACCGTTTCAATAGAGTCTCCTTAGATCATTTTCTTAGTAATCGTATTGTAAATAGATGGAACATTCTCCCCAACAGTGTCATCATGTCTAGGAATCCTAAGGCATTCTCCAAATTGCTTTAACTGTAACTTTATTTATACTTTCTGTGTAGTTTTCCTAGCTCATTCCTTTGCCGCCATGTTGCGACATCGTATCTCATGCTCAGCCAAAACTCCACTTTCGTTTTTCGATTACTTCCTATTAAAACGCATGATAAATATTATTTTGAATGGATCAATAAGTAAACGGGTGTTAGACGGAAGCTCGATCGGACATAAGTATGAGTATTAATGAATCGAAGTCACGGGTGTGGGGTGGGTTTGGGGAAGTGATTGGTGTGAAAAAAGGCTGATCAGTGAAAACACCATTGAGTTTGGTATTCGACGATGGGGATGGGGGAATGGTAGAAATTTCATGGGGGAGAAGGTTGGAGAGGCGGTAGGTCAGCGAAGACATCATTATTTTGCACCCGACGGCTCTGCAATGTTAGATTTATTTGCTTTTCGATTGTCATCTGTCTCTAACTATCAATCTCTGATAAGGAGAGAGGGAGGCTTGCATGATCTTCTTTGAGGGTTGTTTGTCATATTATTGAGTGCAACTGACCTCCGACCTCTCCCGAGTCGACACCAGTTTGTGGAGATACCGTAGCCGGATGGATACGGTAAGCCATTGACTGATGTGTGTAGCGGTGGTGGGGTGCTACGTGAGATCTGCGGGGTAAGGTAGTTAGTCGGTGGTGCTGTAGGTCCGCGTCATCGGCGGACGCGAAGGCGGACGCGGCGGCGGACGTCCGTGTGCGACGCGGAAGTAGATGGGAAATCATGCGCATTGTCATCAGCGGGTGTGAGTGAACACTGAATAAATATTTCAATTTCGTGAATATCATCAAATGTTCTGACAAATTTACTCATTATACATGAAAGATGTCGTGAAGCTCAAAAGGATTGTGATCTTCGTTTTGCGCAGCTGAGTTGTTCCTGCACTGAAATGCGAACTTCCCGGCTCGGATTCAATTGTCTCGTGTCATCTCGTTTCACGTAATAAAAGCGTTCTAACTATCATGTTCCTAGTGATTCGGTTGAGTTTCAGACATCATTGAAAAGGGAACTGGAAATTGAAGGTCAGTGTTTGTATTTCCTCTATGCAATCTCAAAAAAATCGTGGCAGCAAACCAATGTTCCTCCATCATTGTAAGTCTCCTCTTCTTCCTCTAGAACAGAGACTACTTGTGCTGGTTCGCCAGGAGTTTTCGATGATCCACGTCCCATCTTCATTGTTTCTCCAGACCTGCTCAGCAAAATCTTCTTGCTCGGCGAAGTCGGACTTCAACGAAATTAATTATGTTTAGATTAGTCGGAAATTGTTCCCATGGCGTGACAAACAATTGATTGAAAAAAGAGAAAGGTAAAGAGAAAGTATGAGAAAGGGATGCGTTTGAGCCATTTAGCGATCGATGCGCGCGTTTGAAACAAAACAGATGGAGAGTATTAAGCAGTGACAAGATTTAGAGATAACGAGTCACTCCCTTCATTGAAGAAAAGCCGATCATATTACATTTTAACATTTCAATTGACATTATTAACTTGAGAACATTGTCTACTTTATGCTCAAATTTATCTCAATTTTCGAAAAAAATGCATGCATATCTGGGCGCAGATTCTGCAGCGATTCTCTTCATGATCCATGGTCTGGGTTGGGATGGAATACGGTAGAAGGGTGCGGTAGAGGAAACTGCTCACAACCTCTCCCGGCTCTTAGTCTGATAGTGACTGCCCGATCCCTGTTGTTCCTCCTTGTTCTTATCTTTCCAAATGAAGAGAATCAACGTCTCTCTTCCCTCGTTTCCTACCCACATACCACATCGCTTATCAGGTTGCATCGTGATCGCGATTCACTCATGTTTTGACTGTCGTGGACTTGACGAAATACAACGAATTCGTGGAACAACATACACTTGCACTGAGAATACCTGCTTGAAATCATAGTGTCATTTTCTTGGGAACTAGAGTAAATATGCTGCAAGTAGCCTTCAGTAGAATTCACACTTCCAGCTGAAATGGGTTGATTAGTATTTTACTCACCGAATGCAGAACCAAGGAGGAAAGAGGGAAACTATTCGGGACATCGGTGATGGCTTTTTTCCTACTCGTAACAGAATGGAGCTCTCCAAAAAGATTACACTGCTGACTGATAAGAGCAAGCGCCGTAGTGACTGTGCCTTGCTTCGTCTCATTGCATCGCTGTGCGTGTACCAGATGGTGCCAGATCGAATGGTTGCTCTCTCCATTTTGCACACTCTCTCGTCTGACTAAGCATAAGGGTAGTGTGTAGGATGGAGAGATTACTATTCGATCCGGCAACACTAGGTGGTACTGACCACAATTTGGGAGGTTATTTTCTCGGAAGCATTTCAGTCTTACAGTAGGTGAGACGGTGTATGCTTACGTCATAGTTACTAAATCGTACTCGATACAGTCCAGTCACATCCCTCTCAAAATGAGCTGACAATATGTCACGTTTTCTATGAATTGAAATTTAAAATTTAAAAAAAAAGAAAATCTAGAGATGTTGATAGCATGTGCTGAATTACTCGGGTTACAGATACGAAAATAATGAGTTTATCGAGGATAAGTGGGAGGAAGATGAAGCAAGTACCGGATGATTAGAACCTCACATCGACTCAATCTTTGATTAAAGATTTACATTCATCTCAAATATGGCATAAAACTCGATCAGATATATGAAAAACGGGTGGGAAGAGTGATTGGGGAGTTGCGTGGAAGCTCGTTCGGACATGAGTATCAGTGAATTCAAGTGACGGAGTGGGGGCTGGGGAAGTCATCGCTGGGATGGAGGAACAATAGGCTGATCAACGAGGACATCATTGGGACTCTGTAAACATTGTTCTTGTTTATTTTGTTTGCTTTTCAAATATCATCTGTCTCCAACTATCAGTTTATGATAGGGAGAGAGGGAGCCTCGCGGGTTATTTGTCATCATTTTTGAGTGCAACTGACCTCCGCCCTCTCCCGAGCCTGCACCCGACTGGTGCGATACCGTACCCGGATGAGCACGGTAGACGTGCGGGAATGGACGAGCATAGGGGTGATAGGCAGCCGAGCGTGTTGTTTGGGATATGTGAGTCGGTCGGCGATACGGATAGGCGTGAGGCGGATGGGCGGTCGCCCGCGTTGGGAGCGGATGCGGATGGGAAAACAGCCTCTTCATACGCATGGTCATCAGCGGGCGTGAGTGGACCCTGAATATTCTGATTACTTTTTATCATAATATCATAGTATTTAAGCCATGATTTACCTGGGAAAAGTCCTGAAGCTCGATAGAACCAACATCTACGTTGTGTGTCGCTGCACTGCTTCCGCACTGAAATAAGAAATTCTTGGCCGTGGTTTTATTTTCCGGCTCCGGCTCTGATTAAATTTCCTCGTGACTTTGAGTATCACGTGATACTGTCGTTGAACAATCGCGTTTTGATAAATTCAATTACGTTTCATACATGTTTTTTAAGCACAACAGGCGTTTAAAGATCAGTAACCCTCACCGTCATTAAAATAATTCATAAAGAAACTTCGGTTTCTGCTGCAGTCTCAGTCTCATCCTCCTCTGGTACAGTAATCACACTTGGTGCCGAATCTGGAGTTACTTGAATGGTAACTGTCCCGTCCGGGTTGATGGTCCATACTTGCTCCGCGAATGCCTCTTGTTCGGCGAAATCAGCCTTCAGAATACGTCTCTTTATCAAATAATCGTTGAATTTAATGAAGACGACATTTGCCATGGATTTGAAACCATGAAAACAAAGGTAGAGACCGCAAGGTGATCTTCCAAATTGTTTGCACCGGTCCAAATGTGTGCTCAATACCTTGGTCTCGGTCTGAATAACATTTTTGCTTTTTAGAGTTTGTCTCTAACTCATCTCCGAACCGAGTTATTCAATGAAAACCACGCGAGCGGGGGCAAAGGAGGAGAGAGGGAAATCAGCGAAAGAGAAAGTAGGCGGAGCCTCTCTCGCGTGTGTCTCTCTCGCTCCCCCCGCTCTCTCGTCGCTCTCCTCTCGCGCTCGAGCGACAATTCAGAGAAAATTATTAAAAATCTAGTAAAATGCTTAAAAATCCTCTAAAATGCAAATTAAACGATGGCGAGTGGCGGAGCTGCGTATGACCACTAGAAGCCCATGAAACCCCATTTTTCAAACTAAAATTGCTATTTTGACCTACTTATAATCGAGATTGCAAGCTCCGCCTTACATATTTTGTAGAGGCTACTTTTAGCTACAGAAAATGCTTCAGAACGCCCGGATTGATTGCGAACTATAATTGTCGCCTCGATGCGCAGGTTTTGAATGAGTTTTGTTCCCCTCAAAGTGGGCGGAGCCTGCGGTCTCTAAACAAAGGGAAATATGGTGAGAATGGTGACTTGGAACTTGCAAATCGATAAGCGCGCTCGCAACAAAACAGCTGGAGAGTGACAAGCAGTGACAAGCTTATTGATAACGAGTCACTCCCTTCCACTGAAGACTGCCGATCACACTACAGTTGAGCGATTCAATTATTTTTTGGATAACTTCTTTGGTGTCAAAATTGTCAACTGTGTCGCCAAACTTTTCTATATTTTCGGAAATATTGTTCGTACCATGGCGACGATTCGACGGAGATTCTCGTCGCAGAGGTGTTCCTCTTCCATGGTGTGTTGGGTACGGTAGGTGTTCGGTGGTAGGGTTACGGTAGGCCAGAGAAGATCGGACACAACCTCTCTCGTCTCTTGCTTTTAGAGTGACTGAGAGTGGATCCCTGTTGTTCCTCCTCGTCCTTATCTCTCCTAATGATGAGACTGAGACCATCCGCACCTTCTTTCCACTACTTCCAAACGTAATCAATGACCGTTTCGCTTATCAAATCCCGAGATCATGTGACTGGGTGTCTCTCTCTCGTGTTTTGACTGTCGAACTTGATGAAATCCGACGAACTTGTGGAACGTCACGCGTATGCATCGAAAAAATACCTTCTGAGTGGAGGGCAGGGAAGCCAATAAATATCTTTCAGATTCAGTCTTATATGGTTAGTAAAGCACATCAGAAAGCACGAAGTGTTCTCAGTATGCCGGGTCGTTTAATTGCTCTCTTCATTCTGCACACTCTTTAGTCGGTCAGAGACACGAAATAGTGTGCAGAATGGAGAGAGCCACTATTCAATCCCGTTTCGCTAGTTCAGACCTCCGACGCTTATGTACTGGGATGTTATTGTGCGGAAATTGTGAGAGAGAAAAACGCCATTAAATCCACCGAAATAGGTCGTGAAATGTGTCCTCAGAACATGCCCTTGCTAGTTTCAGGGATAATCTCATGATGATATCGGTGGCGGGCGCGCGATTTGCAGTGATTGCTTATCACATCCAAGCATCGATCTGGGAGAGGTGAAACTCAGTCGAGGAATGATTTTCGAATATCCCCATTCTGATCCATGCATTCTGCACATTCAGATGTCTATGAGAGTGACGAGATAGCGTGTAAAATTGAGAGAATTTATTTTCAACCCGGCAACACCAGTGGCCACCTCATCCCCTCGGCAGCGCTAATCAGTGCCTGGTACACTCACAGCGACGTAGAGAGACGATGCAGGGCACAGTCAGAGCGGCACCTGTTCTTATCAGTGCCTAGTCTCCTCTTTTTTGTAATTGGCTTCAATCTATTTTGCAATTGAATGAGCATGAATCAGAGATCATCAGTAGAAATGGTCGAACGGAAAACTGCTGTGTTCAAAACGCGTTTCAGACAAAGAAACGTCTCAGACTTTTCCGGATCGATCCGGAGAGCACTGATCATTTTCGACTTTCCGAACAGTCAACTCTAGTCTTCAGTTGACTGGGCTCATGAATCAGTACGTGGACAGGGTTGGCAAAAGGAATCTCAACATTGAATCCCGAATCATTCCTCGCGAATCGCGCTGTCGTTTTTTGGCTAGTTATTCACAAAGCGGTAGTACTCCTATCACATCAATGACAAAGCGATACACTTATTTTGAAATTTTTCGATCATTCTGATCTTTCGGTTTACTGCAAATCAAAGCTCATCCGATTTATAATATTTTTTAATAGCTGAAATATCAACTTAGATTCCCCCTTTTGGGAAAAAGCATTTTTCCTTCCCATTTCAACAACGACGGATAAACTCGGATTAGAATTGTTTGTTAGGTTTCAGACAAGTTTCAAAAAAGAACAATGGAATTCTTTGTCGAATTCCGGCACAATTCGTGTCGCTCAAATGATTTTCAGAGCTTGGGATTCAAACAGCCAACCCTATTCGTGGAGTAGTCGCAGAGGCTCGAATATTATTTTATTATTATTTTATATTGAAAATGTACAATCAGTGAACTAGCGATTGAGATCATCGAAACAAAGAACACGGATAAGATCAGAAGAGTAAATAAACATGGACTTCGAAATGTTGCGAAAGCAAAATATTCTTTGATGAAATCTTCGGTCAGGAATCTACGAGGAATGAACCAGACGACAATTCAAATTAAGCGATGATGAGGCGTTGGCACTACCTTCCGCTCATTCAACGACTCTCTACTCCTGAAATCAGAATGCATTCTATATTCAATCTTTGTCGTAATTCTCTCCGTTTACTGTTCTCTGTTCTGTGTAAGTCCGTCAAACTGTACCTGAGACTTTAGTTAGTGGTGGCGGCGATCAGCACTCGGGACACTTACTTCAAGAATAAAAGTAATGAGAGAATCTGATTTTCAGCCATCTTTGGGCCACTGCAAAGATGGACCACTATACCGCGGACGGTGTCTTAAATATTTTCCATTGGGCCAGGCCAGGGCGGCCTACCGCCGGGAACGCATGGCGGAGACTAGTGGTTGGGGCGCGAGCCTTCTTCTGCCATCTTGCAAAGCATGGTCGATCGTGGGGCTCGAAACGGGGAGTCGAGACTGGATTGAGTTCTTCAGTCAGACACCATAACCACTAATGGGCATGGTGTCTGACTGGCATGCCGACGCAGGCAGGTTCGACTCCCGCCCGCAGGTGATGTTTTGCAAGAGGTAGAGAAACGCGCGCGCCCCAACCACTAGTCTCCGTCAAGCTTTCCTCATTTCGCCCACTCTCTCACTGGTCAGAGAAACGAGAGAAAAAGCCAGTCCACGATAGCTTGAGTCAACTCCAAAAGCCACTCCGCGATCCACTCTCTCACTGGTCAGAGAAACGAGAGAAAATTTCACTTGCAAAACATCACCTGCGGGCGGGAGTCGAACCTGCCTGCGTCGGCATGCCAGTCAGACACCATGTCAGACACCATGCCCACTGAACTTGAAAATAGAGAGAAAGAGGTGTGCGAGATGTAGTTATGACACGAAATGTAGGGAAATTCGAGCAGAAGGAGAGGCGCAGACCATAGTCGCCTCAGAAACTGTGAAGAAGAAAAGAAGGGATTTTTTTTCGGTTTCGACTGTCTCCATTCCGCACACTATCTCGCCGGTCAGAGAAATGAGAGAGTGTGTGGAATGAGGAGAGTCGAAAACCGAAGCGACATATGACAAGTTATGTATACTAATGAGGGATGGAAGAGAGACGTGAGATCATACGTCAAATGGGTCTCGAAAATGCGAAAGGGCACGTCGGCATGACCCATATCGGCAAATCGATGAAAACTAATGAACTTTATGGTAAAAAATTGATAATATACTGTTGACCATGTCGGCAAACCCGATTAGGCACATCGGCAGAAATCTTAACGCGAGACTTCATTTTACGTATGCGTGAGGTAGATATCAGAGACGAGCGACCCGTATAATCTGTCAGAAATCTGCGAGAAAAGTTGCGAAAGAAGTTGCGGAACTTATCTCGCAACTTTTCTCTGCTTCTCTCAGTTTTGCGTGCTCTCTTGCATGTCTCTAACCACCTGGTGGAAAAGTTCCGAAACTTTTCTCGGAGAAAATCCAGGAGCTGAACTGCTGGAAAAGCTAGAGAAAAGCGAGAGGGCGTGTGTTTGAGGAGAGGGAGTAGGGTGCGGGCTAGTTTTACTGCGCTCTCTCACTTTCGCGTGCTCTCTCGTTCTTCTCTGACAGCTGCGGGATTTTCTCGCAGGTGCTGTTTTATTCGTTTATTATTCTTGATGAGCGTTATATTTGTTGACTTGATCATTGACTAGCCGATCGTTGAAGCAGTGAGGATGCGGGAGGCGGTCAAAAGCACAACGGGGTATAGTCCGGAGGCGAGTTGGTCTAGCTCAATGAAAGTTGTCACATTGTAACTACAGTAGCCCAGTGAGTACGGTAGTGGGTCAGATTGAGTTCCTTGGGTCAGATTTTTTTTCGAAAATTCACCGTATGGGGGATCATGGCAATTTTGGATTTTTGGTGATGGTAGTAAAACAACAAGTACCGTACTCAACTGATACTACAGTAAACCAGTGATTACAGTAACCCATTCCGATGGGTCAGATTTAGTTCATTGGGTCAGAAATTTTCAAAATCTCTCCAATCGTTCTCAAAATAATTGTACCGATGCCAAAAGTACGGTAGATTACTTTTTTCGAGTCAATTCGAAATAACAAAAATTCCTAAACCATGATACGGGGGTCATGGGCAAAAAAAAAATTTGAAAAATTTCTTTCAGAACTTTCTGATCATAAGTGTTTCTGGGGGTATCTTTGCGCGCTGATTTCGAATATCGATATGAGATCTCATCAAAAAATAATTTTAAAAAGTTAAAATTTAAAAATAGTTGAAATCGGCATGTTTTCAGACATAATATCGAGCTTCTCTTTTCTCCCTACACAGATGATTCTGATATTTTGGGTGATGTTAGGTACTAGTACGTACACAAATCTGGGATTCTCGAAGAAGTGCCGTTTTCGAAAGTTACATGTCATTTGGGAAATTTTTTTTTAAAGTTTTGGAAAAGCGACCACCCAGCACCAGCGCAAATTCATGGAATGATATCATCAACATAAAAAATGTTTCACATTGTCTCTTGATTTGAATTGTGAACAGTGAATATTTCTAGCGTTTTTTCGAAACAAGTTATGACCAATTTCCTCAAGCAAGCTTGATAAAAAAAATTACATTCCGACGCTCAATGTAAATAGCTGTGAATTCGGGATGAATCGATTACATCCCAAATCGGAAATATACTGACAATATAATTATAAATAGCGCAAACACATGACCGTATCCTACTGTACTTCGCTGTAGTATTTTTTTTACTCTACACAACAATTACTTCATTTATATTTATTTATTATACTCAAAACAACAACGAAAACAGGAAGATCATTGGAATTATAAAAAAAAACAAATCACTGTTGAATGTGAATATGAACACACAAATCTGTTAGGTGTTTGAAGGGTGTCTTGCCCATTGCACCATTAGATACTGCATCAAAACGTCCGATCTGCATGTTTGCAGTTTGGTGTTTCTGGGGATAGGCTTGCTGGAGCATTTTCTGCTGACCGCTGGCAAAGTCGTGCTTGTTCTGAAAGATCCGATCGTGCTCTGCCAGGATACTTGCGACTTTCTGCGCAGTGGAATGCGGCGGGACAGCCTGAATTGAAAAAAAACTTTCATCTATCTTCAATTAGTTTTAGACTTCACTTTTTTATTATTTGTTTATTTGTTGTGTGGTTGTGTTACTCATTTCTTGCATTTATATGTTTATCACCTTTTATGATCTGTCCATTACACATGTTCCGATCTCTCTTTCTGCTGCCGGTTCATAACACGTTCCGCGATAGTTCGGAAGCCACTCAGAATGGAACACATCGTAAGATCAACTAGGAACCCTTCGTAAAAGCTGTTCGGAAGCCAGTTCGGAAGCCACTCAGAATGGAACACATCGTAAGATCAACTAGGAATCCTTCGTAAAAGCTGTTCGGATGCCTATGAGCTCGGATGCCTCCGATGCCAAGTGTTCATATATAAGAGACAAGACGTGTGTGCTTCTCAATCACACTGTGAATCTCTTCCAACTAAAGTTATATCCGCTGCTGCTCAAGGTGCCGTGAGCAATAAGGGTGTACGTGTTGAGTACGATGCTGATGGTTACGCGTATCATCATTATCATGTTGACGCGAATGGAGACGATCTTTTCCGGTTAGTTATTCATGTCTCATACATTCGTTAGTGAGTGATGTTTCAGTTGCTATGCGGTTAAAGGCTGCAAGGGAAAAGCGAAGTTTATGCATGGTAGATTCGTCAACTATCAAGATCACTTCCCTTTTCATTTTCCGAAAGATCATGACAAGACGGTATAATATTTTCTCTAATTAATAAACTTTTAAGTAGTCAACTTTTGAGTAGCGTTATACATATTTTCTCTCAATTGTTAAATTTTAAATGATTCTAATAATTTGCTAACTTCAGCTTCGCCTAATGAAGCAGAAAGCGATCGAAGAACGCCATGCTGGCGCTTCGACCGAGAGAGTCGTTGATGACGCAATGCAAAATGTTCATCCCAATGTGCTACCTTATATGAATCCTTCCGCTCTCTCACGAGTTGTTCGAAGAAGCGTCCAAGTCCAAGGAATGCAACACTGGCCAGCAACTATTAATCCGAGTGAATTCAGTAAGTCGTATTTTTGTGAGACTGTGAAATGTAAAAATTCAAATGTAAAAAAAAAGAGTGTCAAACGCATACAATATCCACTTGTTTCCAGGTTTCACTTTTCTCCGTCAAGACGATTGCGATCGCCATCTCAGAGGGGATCCGCAAGCTTTCAAGTTACTGTGCAGTGATTTCGGTAAGTTTTTTTATTCATTGTTCTTTCAATAAATTGAATAATTTATTGCACGATTAGAATTGCTCAAAAACAACCCGCTCTGGTCGGTGGATGGCACTTTCTATGCCGCACCGATTGATTTCGAACAGATCCTCATAATCGGCGTCCAGGTTCGTTATTTAAAATAGTGTCTTATTTACTGCTCAATATTCAGGAGGGACATCTCTTCACTCCTTGCGCGTACGCATTCTTGACTTCGAAAAGAACAGCTGCTTACACACACGTGTTTCGCGCGCTGAAAGCTCTTGGAATAGTCAATGAGCCGACTACTTTATCCACTGGTGAGTTGGGTTATTCAATCATTTCTCTTTTTTTTTTTTTACAGATTTCGAAATCGCTCTTTCCAATGGATTTCTCGCCGTTTTTCCGACGACCAAGATTTCTCGCTGTGCATTCCATCTTTATCAAGCTGTGCTTAGGAAAATTCAGGAAAGTATTTGTTTTCAATCTTTTAAAAAAAATATCTTTATGTTTTGCAGAATCGCCATCTCACACAACTTTATGATAACGCGAACACGAAACATTTCTTCAAAGGATTAATGGCTCTTAGTCTCATCCCTTCTGCGGATGTCCCCGCATATTTCGATGCACTCAAGCATGAAGCTACCCAGATCAAATTACTCGTTCCCGGCAATAACGTTGAAGGTAATATTCATTCGTATAATTTTTTAAATCATTTTTTTCAGTTCTTTACGATTATTTCGAGAGAACCAATATCGGGGTCAAAGACGCTCATAGCATCCGTGTTTGTCCGATGCATCCGGTGGACACGTGGTCAATCTATGACCGAATCATTTCGCATTCGCAGATCGGAAACTCCACAACTGAGGCTTTCAATGCGACACTGCAGGTTTGAAGCAAAATGTAATTGCTCTACAAAATTCAATTCAGGCTGTCCCGCCGCATTCCACTGCGCAGAAAGTCGCAAGTATCCTGGCAGAGCACGATCGGATCTTTCAGAAGAAGCACGACTTTGCCAGCGGTGAGCAGAAAATGCTCCAGCAAGCCTATCCCCAGAAACACCAAACTGCAAACATGCAGATCGGACGTTTTGATGCAGTATCTAATGGTGCAATGGGCAAGACACCCTTCAAACAACTAACAGATTTGTGTGTTCATATTCACATTCAACAGTGATTTTTAAAATTTTTATAATTCCAATGATCTTCCTGTTTTCGTTATTGTTTTGAGTATAATAAATAAATATAAATGAAGTTATTGTTGTGAAGAGTATAAAAAAAACCCTACAGCGAAGTACAGTAGGATACGGTCATGTGTTTGCGCTATTTATAATTATATTGTCAGTATATTTCCGATTTGGGATGTAATCGATTCATCCCGAATTCACAGCTTTTACATTGAGCGTCGGAATGTAATTTTTTTTATCAAGCTTGCTTGAGGAAATTGGCCATAACTTGTTTCGAAAAAACGCTAGAAATATTCACTGTTCACAATTCAAATCAAGAGACAATGTGAAACATTTTTTATGTTGATGATATCATTCCATGAATTTGCGCTGGTGCTGGGTGGTCGCTTTTCTAAAACTTAAAAAAAAAATTTCCCAAATGACATGTAACTTTCGAAAACGGCACTTCTTCGAGAATCCCAGAAAAGTGATTTGTGTACGTACTAGTACCTAACATCACCCAAAATATCAGAATCATCTGTGTAGGGAGAAAAGAGAAGCTCGATATTATGTCTGAAAACATGCCGATTTCAACTATTTTTAAATTTTAACTTTTTAAATTTATTTTTTGATGAGATCTCATATCGATATTCGAAATCAGCGCGCAAAGATACCCCCAGAAACACTTATGATCAGAAAGTTCTGAAAGAAATTTTTCAAATTTTTTTTTCTTTGACTATGACCCCCGTATCATGGTTTTGGAATTTTTGTTATTTCGAATTGACTCGAAAAAAGTAATCTACCGTACTTTTGGCATCGGTACAATTATTTTGAGAACGATTGGAGAGATTTTGAAAATTTCTGACCCAATGAACTAAATCTGACCCATCGGAATGGGTTACTGTAATCACTGGTTTACTGTAGTATCAGTTGAGTACGTTACTTGTTGTTTTACTACCATCACCAAAAATCCAAAATTGCCATGATCCCCCATACGGTGAATTTTCGAAAAAAATCTGACCCAAGGAACTCAATCTGACCCACTACCGTACTCACTGGGCTACTGTAGTTACAATGTGACAACTTTCATTGAGCTAGACCAACTCGCCTCCGGACTATACCCCGTTGTGCTTTTGACCGTTGTGCTTTTGACCGCCTCCCTGAAAACCAAAGTTACAGTAATCCTCGTGACGTCACTATGCTTTTTTGAGTCCGATTGTCAACTCTTTGCAGCCTCTTGCTAACGTCAGAAAAAAATCTTTTTTTGTGAATTCTTTATTTTAATCGATCTGTTTCGCACCTTTATGTTGAATTGTCTACAGGGAAATTGATGTAGCGACTTACTTTCATTGCACACTCCATGTGACATTGTCTAGCGCGCGATTGCTCCAAACCAAGCCCGTCAACTTTGCCCAATTTGTCTGGTGTTCTGTCGCTATTCGTGTTCTTCCTCGTATCGATCTTGTTAATAACTGATATGATCATTTCCAGGGGATCAATCAAGGATGGCGTCTCGAACTCTGGCGAAGGTCGGTCGCCAGGCTACGGCCCGTATTCTTCAGTCGTGCAGCGTCCCTGTAAGTTTCGAGTTCGCTATCCAAATTAGATTCGTTACTTTACTTTGCTGATTCGAAACCTTTGATTATTGCGCCGCGCTATTCTGACTGACATGATGTCCTTATTTCTTACTACTTGCATCGCTTCGGAAATTCTTTTGCCTTCTTTTGGCTTCGCTTCTTTTGGCTCTGTTAGGCTCTTCGTTGTTTCTTCTTTCGTTGTTTGCTCGAGAATCCACGAAAAATCGCTCTTTCAGAAGAAACGCTCACGTCATCGTCATCGCAAAACGACGTCGCGGGCTCAGAATGGTCGCAGGACGGATCTACATCGGGCGCCAAACCAAGTTCGTCGAGTTTACTGTTCGAGTATGTACGCATAATTCTTGCAAAGTTGATCAGTCGTGGCTTACGCTCGATTGTACCGAAGTATCGATTGTACACCGAGCCACAACTGAGTGGCTCCTTTTGTAGACTACTGCTATGACTGAGCAACAGCAGTGCATGGACCCGTAGCGTGCAAACTTGCCCTCGTTACAACCGTTGAATCACTATCACCGGACTCAATGATGACTTGACGTGTCTTTACCTCTTTGTTTCGTAGGGACGTCGAAGAAACGCAACTACTCCCTTCCCGACGGCACCTTCTCCCGAACGGTGACGCTGACGCCCAGCCAGAGCGATCCCGACGTCAACGCCATCTTCCAGACTGTCGTCAGCACGGTGATCTTTTGGCAATTCTACAGCTGAAGGAAAACCCCCTCTTCCTTTTCATAGAATGTGTTGTGTTAGCCAAAATTTTGTAATTGTCATATCTTTCCTACCTAGTGTATATATACGTATATACTAATTGGGTGCGGTGCTTACCCCGCATCTGCAGACGTCTGTATCGTTTTGTTGTCGCTATGTTATCGGAGGCACGTTTTGGGTCGTAAATGTTGTTGGATGGTTCCTTCCATCTTACCCAATTCACCATCCCTTCCCCACCCCATACCTGCACGTAAAATTGTTTGTTAGAAAACTAATTTCGTTCGTCAGAGGGCCACAAAACAGTTGGATATTGTGTCGAAGGGTCGAATAAAAATAAAATAAAATAAAACGGATCTTTCTCAGGTCGACAGGCAACGCGTCTTCAGGTGCACGAAATGCGGGAGTGTCAGTTGTTTTTGTTGTTGTTATTTGTTCTTTAAATCTATTTTAATAAATATTTTTGCTAATTGCAGGAATACACGCGGCCGTACTCCGCCAGGCGCCACGCGAACGTGCACCTGAAGGCTGCCAATGTCAGCTGCGGAATCTGCCAAACTAGGTCAGCTTCACCGATGAGCTCAAAAGAGTGAATGGTCCGGGTTGCGACGAAATTTTCGAGAAAAAGAGGGTCGGGCTGCCCCGAAATCCGTCGGCTAACCCTTCCTTAGCCGGGGCTAGCCGCAAAACTAGACTTCCAAACGTCCGGGCTCCCCCGAAGTCGAAACGTTGACCTTTCCAAGCTCACCAGTGGTCAGCTTGTTAGGCGTTTCGCCAGTGGTTTTCCCATAACACTTAATCTCCTCTAAAATTGAAATACTTTTTCATTCGAAGTGCTTGGCAATAGATAGAATTGTCTCGGAATTGTTAATAGACATTATACGACCTTCTCCAACTGACACTTGTTCAGACTAGGATTCCCGAAACGAGTCATTCCTGCTCATTTTGGGCACGAAAAGCGGTCGCAACTTGGCCTGCCTCTCATTTTCGCATACTATTTCTTCAATCTGGACCAGGCCCAAATCGGGAACCCTACTTCAGACTGGCCGGTCCACTCGCTGGCTGAACATCTCAAGGATAAGCACAAGGGATAGAAGCCGCCTCCGCTCCAAATCGTCAAGAATATCACCAAGTCCAAATCGTCGACTGAAACATCCAGGTACTATAGAATATAGCTCAAAAAATGGACTACGGTCTCTCCATTTGGCACACGCTAGAAAGTGTATGAAATTCTGTAACCGCTATTTCGAACTCCATTGTATTTCTAATGCTCATATTCTCTCGATTACGCATTACTTCACAGGACTAGACATCAGAGTGGTTTTAATCACCCACGCTGTCTTGGTGAATTAGTGTCTCTTGATTGTGCTGTGCATTACTGCTTAACATTATTTTCCACCTGAGAAACCTATTTCAGAGCAGGAAACAGCTCGGTCAGGGATAAACCAAACACGAGGTCTTCCCACGAAAGTGTGATTGCACTCGACCCACCAGGTAATGTGTTAGTATCTTGAAGCGCTTTTCATCCTGGTTTAAAAAATATGTTGTCCCTTCAGCTTCGAAGAAGTCCAGCAACCTCGATAGAAACGGCAACATGAAGAGGAAGATAGTCGATAATGTGAGTTATTCTTGAATACTTACAGTAGTCTTTTATTTCCTTTTGTTTGCTGTTAATGATATGACTTGCCTAATTCAAGGTGGCGACAAAGGAGGTAGCAGAGACCGTGATCGACCTTCCGGCAACGAAGGAGCCGAAAGCAGAGCCAAGCGATCCTCCAGCGACGGTGAGTCCCGCGGCGAATGTCTGACTACGGTACAATCGATCGATTGGCAGCAGGAGCGTCGCAGCACGCGCATCCAGATGCGAATGGCGATGGAGGCGAGTGCCATCGAGGAAGAGAGGAAGAGCACCCGCCCGAGGAAGGATACGGTAAGTGTCGGGCCGGAGGATTACGGTGGAATCGATTGGTAGTAGGAACATCTACGCGAAATCGCTCATTTCTAAGTCATGCTTCACATTTTTAATACTACGGAACTGACAGTGATAATGACATTTTTTTGAAACCTGAACTGTGCGAGTTCTAATAACATGGCAGGAACAGGCTAATAGACTGATAATATAGCGGCGATGGGGATGGACAACTTACTAAAGATGGATTTCAGCCCCCGCCGATCTAACCGTCCAACTTCGTGAAGATGAAGGAGATAAAGGAGTCGAGAGCGGTGAGTGGGTTACTGTATTTTTATTGAATAACGTATGTTTTTAATTATTACTTTTTCCAGCGTCGTGCTCAGTCGGCGCATCGGCACGTGCAGAAGTCGGAGAAGTTGGATCAGGAGCACAAGCTGCAGTGGGCGAATCTGCAGCAGCTGCAGCAGTCACCAGGCATCAGCAGCAAGCCGCAGAAGCAACCCGATATCATAATCGAGAAAGTGGTCGCCGGAAGGGCCGACTGCCAGTCGAGGTGAGCAGCGCTCTTGTTTCTCCAGAATTGATAATTTGATCTGTTAGGGTCAATTGCAGTTCATTATATTATTTCATTTTTTCCTTGAAATCCTTTTATGATTCTTTTTGTTTTTTTTGACAACGCCGCTCGTGGCTCTTCCTCTCGCGAGAGTCTGGTCGCGAAGAGGGATGCGGCAGCTGCAGCTGGGGCAAGAATGCTGCGGCCCGTGTGCCCGGCGCCTGCAACAGTAAGTCACCGCGCCTCCCATTGGTGAATCGTGTAGCAGGCTAAACGGTGGCAAGTATTGCTTCTTTTGACATGAAAAGTAGAAGAAACCGAAGTCACTTTACTTGCTTTCTAAATCAACCCCGGTGAGTTGGTGCTTCTGCTGCGTGACATGACATGAACAGTGCCGATCAGGTGATATTTTGAGCATCAAATAGGATAAAAAAAACAAGAACAATCCAAATGTGTTTGTAGTTTGCGCACGCTCTAGGGTCATTCCCTTTGTGGTTCCTTCTGCTAGTGCTTTCTATGACAACTAGTGTTTGAAATACGAGGCACGGTATCGTCATTCCGCTCACGGTCTCCCAGTCTAAAGAGGAGTGTGGCAAGGGAGAGAGGGGTTTACCCGTATGGTGATAAGACATTTCGGGAAAAAAAAATCGGAAAATCCATTTGGGAGAAAACTAAATGGGAAAAATCAAGTGGGAAAATCCACTTGGGAAAATCCATTTCGGAAATTTTTAGCCGCGCCGCAGGAGCGCTCACACTCCTTCTATTACTATTTGCGTATGATTAAACGATTTTTTTACTGCTCTTTATTTATCAAAAGCAGTTCAACTCAACCAGGACACGATGTTAGTGATAACAAAATTTGAAGAAAATGAATATAAAATACTTCCGGAGAAAAATTTCCGAAATGTCCTTTTCCGAAAAAAACAATTCCGAAATGGGTTTTCCGGAAATTTTTTTCCGAAATGTCCTTTTCCGAGAAATATTTTCTCAAGTGGAATTTCCGAATTTTTTTCTCCGAGATGTCTTATCACCACCCGTATTTGAGAGAGAGAGAGTGAACCCCGAAATCACCAGGAAGTTTAGACATTGGGTGACAAGAGGAAGCAGAAGGGGTTTCTGCGTTCTTGCACCAGGCAAACTAGTGCTATTGGTGTGCTTAATCGGATGCGTACATTTTCTGTTTCCTGTCTCCCAAAAATATCAACAATTTGCACCCATTTGTGTGGCATTTGAGTCTAACAGGCTGATTGCTGCATCCAGGCGCAATAAAGTTACAGAGTTGGTACATGCTCAAGGGGAAAAAAAGTTTTGAGCCCTGAATTTTATTCTGCATCTGCCTTCCTTCAAAAAAGTTGTTTATAATCCGCTTCAATGTCATCTTTATTTTACGGTAGTGGTGTGATGGACACTCATAAGGCGCATAGGGTACTGTAGGCAAGTAGGGTCTCAATGCGATTTGTATGTTACTGCTATTATCGATTCGAAAGAATCGGTCGAGGACGATGAGGAGACGTCATATATAGCCGTAGGACCATTCCCGTTTCACTCATTCCTCTTGTTGTGATTGACTGCTAGGCAGTGGTTATTTCGAGCGCCGATTGCTCACGAGCGAAGAGGAGACCAGCGCTCGCGAGCGTTCGAACGCACAATGACAGGGGACAACGAGGCGTACGTGGTTCGATCGATCTTTCTCCAAAATGATTGCCCATTATCACCACTCATTCTGCGTTCGAGCGCTCGCGAGCGCCTGTCTTCTCCTCGCTCTCGAGCTCCATAATTGTATTTTTTTTTTTAAATATTTTTTATATTCATAATTTCAAATTTAAATCTGCAGGCGCGACGGTGCGGCCATCTGATTCCACCGGCGAGGATCCATCGGACGAGTACGATGGTGGCTGAAGGCATGAAAGGTGAGGAGGAAGAGGGGGAGGGGCGAAAAAGCTCTCTCCATTCTGCACACTCTCAGGTCAGCCGGATGAAAGAGTGTGCAGAATGGAGAGCGCGCTTATAGATGCGACAGCGCCTAGCTGGTTTAGGTTTCAATTGGTGTCGGAAAGGATGGGCGATTGCTAGTCATACCGAAACGAGTAGTAGCTCTCTCCATTCTGCACACTCACCCGTCAGGCTAGAGTGTGCTGAATAGAGAGAGTCCTTGACTACCCGGGATTACTACTGGGGATCATAGAGGCACTGAAACTGTCGGGGAACTTAGTTAGCTTCCACGTATGAAAAACAAATATAAAATTTTTTTTAAAAATCAATTAAAATAATTTTTGATAAATAAATTGAACTAGGCTATCTTATACAGTTATGATATATGCTGCGATACTATGCTGCGATACTATACTGAGATACTATATGCGATACTGAGATGCTATCTTATACAGTTATGATATATGCTGCGATACTATGCTGCGATACTATACTGAGATATATACTGAGATATATACTGAGATACTATGCTGCGCTTCCAGGAAACATCGATGCGCCTGCCGCCCGCGCCCTGTCGGCTGCTGCAGCACGAGAGCTGCGACCCGCTCATCGATGTGCTGGCGAGGTAGTTGTATTTATTTAATTTATTAATTAATTGATTTTAAAAAATATATTTATCATTTTGTGAAAGTGAAGAACTGATTTGACTATTTTGCACCTCGCGACTCGCGGTTACACGGTTATTACAATAACCAACAAGTGTCAAACATTCAATACTAGTTCGATATTGAGCTTAAACTAATTGCTCCTTTCTCAGTGTGCCCCAGATCTCGGCCGACCACTTCCCTTTCCGATCTCATCGAGTGGCGCAGTCGACGCAGCCGACGTATTCGGTAAGACTACAGTTGTCTTAAAATAATATTATACATAGTGGATATTCACTTCAATTTCCACGTATGTGCATTGGAGATGCAGTGGTTTTATTGATGATCAAACTTCTTTCATGTTTTGTAGTGATGAGATTGGGGCCGTAAATTACTTTATTTGAAATATCTAAATTTGATATTTCATTTAAAAATAAAACTCGGGGTATCACAGATTCTATGAATGCTTCAGTGCGCTTCTTTGTTTTACGCTTGCTTTGATGTGCGCGTTGAAAATTAAATGAACTAAATCATGTCTGAATTCGGGATGACTCAACTGGGTTAATTAGAGATTCAATGTCTTTATGGATGCATTATTGTCCTCCTTTAGTTGTAGTGCTTTGTGACCGGTTGATATAGGGATGACTCAATTTGGTTGATTAGAGATTCAGTGTATCTACAGAAGCTTCAGTGGTTTAAAAAAGTTTCAATGTAATTTAAATTTTTTTTAAAAACACATTGCAGATGGCGAATGAGGGCCTGCGCCACCACATGATGATGACGCAGCATCTGGCAGTGGAGAACGAGGACTGGAACAAGAAGTGGTGGGAGGTACGGTAGCCGCTTTCTCTCCCTCGCTTACCGAATACCAACCAACGTTATTGATTTAGCGATGTTAAACTGAAGTACAGTACCACGTCTTAAAAATATATATAACAACTATGCTTTATGACGGTATCTCAGATCTTCCAAATGTTCTTCGGCGGTCGCTACGCCATCTTCCTAACGGGCGCCTTCTCTATCTACACTGGATTCCTCTACAACGACGTCTTCAGGTACGGTAGTCTGTAGAAATGGGTTCACAGGTGAACGATAACTGATTGTTGTCGCGTAAAACTGGCGTTTCAGAGTAGGCGAGTTTGTCTTGCGTGCGCGAATATTATTTGGAGTTCGTATTTATTTTATTTATTTGTACAGACATTTGGGAAAAAAATTAAAATCAACTTGAGGAACTTTATTATTGCGCGCGGATGAGTAGGCGATTTTAAATTGCAGTGTTGGATATCCAATTTTTCTGCGCGTTTTCCTCATGAGAGCTTAGAAGAAGAAAAACTGGCATGTTTGATGTTTCAAGATCGCTTCAGATATAAAAAAAAATAGGCTTCCTGATTCTTTCAGGTTTCATAATTTATTCTTTATTCTTCTCAAACTATTATTCGTTCAGGGTGCTGCCCAGTCCCTGATTGGATCGAAGGGACGCATCACCGCCGTTATCGGTGCCGTCGTCGACGTTCAGTTCGACGAGAACCTCCCTTCCGTCCTCAACGGTCTTGAGGTCACTGGACGCTCTCTCCGTCTCATTCTTGAGGTCTCCCAGCATCTCGGTTAGTGTTTATAAATATAAATAAATATGTTTAATATAAAATTATTAATTTGCGGGTTCGAAACGAATAATTATGTGGCAATTTTCGCATTGATAATTAATTTTATAAATTTATCTGATGCGTTTTGTGATAAGTTATTGGTTGAACTCGCTGCCTGTTGGTGTGATATTAAGGGGGCTTATACTCGAAGTGCGTCTCTAAATTTAGTGATTAATTTTATTTTTTGTAAATTACAATAAATATATAATTCCAGGTGACAATGTCGCCCGTACCATTGCTATGGACGGTACCGAGGGTCTCGTCCGCGGGCAGGAGGTCATCGACACCGGAGATCCGATCAGAATCCCCGTCGGACCCGAGACTCTCGGCCGTATCATGAACGTCATTGGAGAGCCCATCGCCGAAAGAGGCCCCATTATCTCACCTTGTTGATTTTGTGTTTTTTGTTCTAGTATAAATAAATTTGAAAAAAAGAAAGACTATGCTGTGTTGCGAATGGTAGAGGTTCGAGACCTTTTAATACCTTGTTGTTCTGCATGTTTGTTTCTATTATACAACATGCGTGCAGAGTATGTCATCCAACGAGGATGACCCGTCAAGAGAACACACCGGTCAGGTATGTCAAACTTTCGTGAATTTGAATAGTTTGTATCCTTTATTAAAATAATATTCAAAAACCTCTTTCGACCTTAGTGAACGACCCTTTATTTTGTGTTTACCTTTGATCAAGCTCTGCAAATTTCGGTAATTTGTCTTAGTAATATAATATGCAGTTCGTAGCTTCTACAGGTCGGAATGTTTCTCTTTCCAGTAAGATTGTTGAGAAGCTTCTTATCATAGTCTTATCATTCTTATCATTCTTAATAAATATTTCTAGCCGGACGCGAAGCGAGTCAAATGGACTGATGAAGGAGAGGATGCGACAGTGAAGGAGGAGGTGAGAAGAGTTTTTATTTGCTAGGTAATTGAAAACTGTGTTTATTTTTAACGTTAAAAATTACACTTTGATGTATGCTGTTTTGTGTTTCCGACACGAGATTTCTCTAGTAATCATTGATCCATGGAAACCCAATAATCTCTATATTTGTGCAGGAGGAGGCAGACGAAGCTGATCCCCCTCCACAGCAGCAAATTGCAGCAGCAGCAGAAGTTCCTCGGCTGCAAGACGTCGCAGCAGCTGCAGTACCGCAGCAACAAGCAGCTACTATAATTCGACAGATCAATCTGGTGTGGCAACAGTCACGCATAGTCAACTACCTGCGTCAGCTGATGCAGCCTGATAATTTCGCGGAATTTGTTAGAGCTGTATACCCTGGAGTTCAGTTTCAAATCATGCAACATAGAATCGCACACTCAGATTCTGATGATTCGGAATGACTCTTCTATCTCTCACTTTCTTTCCCTCACTTTGTTTCCTTTCTTTCTTCTTTCCCTCACTTTCTTCCTTTCTTTCTTCTTTTCCTCACTCTTTATTTCTTTCCTTATCCTTCTCAGATACCGTAATTCCTACTCACTACCGTACTAGTTCATTCAATTGTATCTTGATTTTAATGTGAGACTGAGCACGCGACGCGAGATTCGGAAACAGTTCACCGTAGTCGACTAATTGAGATTGTTGAGATGCCAATTGAGATGTTGAGATTGTTGATTGTTGATAAACGTGGTTGCCCAAGGAATCCAGGCAGTATAATATCCAACTGTCTTATTCGTATCACATCCAAAATACAGTATTAGAAGCTCCCCAGAGGGAGTTTCTTCATGGTGCATACTGGGTGCTAGGTCGGATGAGAACCTAGCCGCGAAAAAGTGTAAAAACATATACATGAAAAGTGTCGGAGAGAACTTTGCGGCCATTCTGCACCAAATTTTGAGGAGATCTCGGGTAGATCACTACCGTATTTCAAAAAGTGTCGAATGAGAACTTTGCGGCCATTCTGCACCAAATTTTGAGGAGATCTCTGGTAGACCATTACCGTATTTCAAAAAGTGTCGGATAAGAACTTTGCGGCCATTCCGCACCAAATTTTGAGGAGATCTCTGGTAGATCACTACCGTATTTCAAAAAGTGTCGGATGAGAACTTTGCGGCCATTCTGCACCAAAATTTTGAGATCTCAGGTAGACCATTACCGTATTTCAAAAAGTGTCGGATAAGAACTTTGCGGCCATTCCGCACCAAATTTTGAGGAGATCTCGGGTAGATCACTACTGTATTTCAAAAAATTGTCGGATGAGAACTTTGCGGCCATTCTGCACCAAATTTTGAGGAGATCTCTGGTAGACCATTACCGTATTTCAAAAAGTGTCGGATAAGAACTTTGCGGCCATTCCGCACCAAATTTTGAGGAGATCTCGGGTAGATCACTACTGTATTTCAAAAAATTGTCGGATGAGAACTTTGCGGCCATTCTGCACCAAATTTTGAGGAGATCTCGGGTAGATCACTACCGTATTTCAAAAAGTGTCGGATGAGAACTTTGCGGCCATTCTGCACCAAAATTTTGAGATCTCAGGTAGACCATTACCGTATTTCAAAAAGTGTCGGATAAGAACTTTGCGGCCATTCCGCACCAAATTTTGAGGAGATCTCGGGTAGATCACTACTGTATTTCAAAAAATTGTCGGATGAGAACTTTGCGGCCATTCTGCACCAAATTTTGAGGAGATCTCTGGTAGACCATTACCGTATTTCAAAAAGTGTCGGATAAGAACTTTGCGGCCATTCCGCACCAAATTTTGAGGAGATCTCGGGTAGATCACTACTGTATTTCAAAAAATTGTCGGATGAGAACTTTGCGGCCATTCTGCACCAAATTTTGAGGAGATCTCGGGTAGATCACTACCGTATTTCAAAAAGTGTCGGATGAGAACTTTGCGGCCATTCTGCACCAAATTTTGAGGAGATCTCTGGTAGACCATTACCGTATTTCAAAAAGTGTCGGATAAGAACTTTGCGGCCATTCCGCACCAAATTTTGAGGAGATCTCGGGTAGATCACTACTGTATTTCAAATAATTGTCGGATGAGAACTTTGCGGCCATTCTGCACCAAATTTTGAGGAGATCTCGGGTAGATCACTACCGTATTTCAAAAAGTGTCGGATGAGAACTTTGCGGCCATTCTGCACCAAATTTTGAGGAGATCTCGGGTAGATCACTACCACATTTCAAAAAGTGTCGGATGAGAACTTTGCGGCCATTCTGCACCAAATTTTGAGGAGATCTCGGGTAGATCACTACCGTATTTCAAAAAGTGTCGGATGAGAACTTTGTGGCCATTCTGCACCAAATTTTGAGGAGATCTCTGGTAGATCACTACCGTATTTCAAAAAGTGTCGGATGAGAACTTTGCGGCCATTCTGCACCAAATTTTGAGATCTCAGGTAGACCATTACCGTAGTTCAAAAAGTGTCGGATAAGAACTTTGCGGCCATTCCGCACCAAATTTTGAGGAGATCTCGGGTAGATCACTACTGTATTTCAAAAAGTGTCGGATGAGAACTTTGCGGCCATTCTGCACCAAATTTTGAGGAGATCTCGGGTAGACCATTACCGTATTTCAAAAAGTGTCGGATAAGAACTTTGCGGCCATTCCGCACCAAATTTTGAGGAGATCTCGGGTAGATCACTACTGTATTTCAAAAAATTGTCGGATGAGAACTTTGCGGCCATTCTGCACCAAATTTTGAGGAGATCTCTGGTAGACCATTACCGTATTTCAAAAAGTGTCGGATAAGAACTTTGCGGCCATTCCGCACCAAATTTTGAGGAGATCTCGGGTAGATCACTACTGTATTTCAAAAAATTGTCGGATGAGAACTTTGCGGCCATTCTGCACCAAATTTTGAGGAGATCTCGGGTAGATCACTACCGTATTTCAAAAAGTGTCGGATGAGAACTTTGCGGCCATTCTGCACCAAATTTTGAGGAGATCTCGGGTAGATCACTACCACATTTCAAAAAGTGTCGGATGAGAACTTTGCGGCCATTCTGCACCAAATTTTGAGGAGATCTCGGGTAGATCACTACTGTATTTCAAATAATTGTCGGATGAGAACTTTGCGGCCATTCTGCACCAAATTTTGAGGAGATCTCGGGTAGATCACTACCGTATTTCAAAAAGTGTCGGATGAGAACTTTGCGGCCATTCTGCACCAAATTTTGAGGAGATCTCGGGTAGATCACTACCACATTTCAAAAAGTGTCGGATGAGAACTTTGCGGCCATTCTGCACCAAATTTTGAGGAGATCTCGGGTAGATCACTACCGTATTTCAAAAAGTGTCGGATGAGAACTTTGTGGCCATTCTGCACCAAATTTTGAGGAGATCTCTGGTAGATCACTACCGTATTTCAAAAAGTGTCGGATGAGAACTTTGCGGCCATTCTGCACCAAATTTTGAGATCTCAGGTAGACCATTACCGTAGTTCAAAAAGTGTCGGATAAGAACTTTGCGGCCATTCCGCACCAAATTTTGAGGAGATCTCGGGTAGATCACTACTGTATTTCAAAAAGTGTCGGATGAGAACTTTGCGGCCATTCTGCACCAAATTTTGAGGAGATCTCGGGTAGACCATTACCGTATTTCAAAAAGTGTCGGATAAGAACTTTGCGGCCATTCCGCACCAAATTTTGAGGAGATCTCGGGTAGATCACTACTGTATTTCAAAAAATTGTCGGATGAGAACTTTGCGGCCATTCTGCACCAAATTTTGAGGAGATCTCTGGTAGACCATTACCGTATTTCAAAAAGTGTCGGATAAGAACTTTGCGGCCATTCCGCACCAAATTTTGAGGAGATCTCGGGTAGATCACTACTGTATTTCAAAAAATTGTCGGATGAGAACTTTGCGGCCATTCTGCACCAAATTTTGAGGAGATCTCGGGTAGATCACTACCGTATTTCAAAAAGTGTCGGATGAGAACTTTGCGGCCATTCTGCACCAAATTTTGAGGAGATCTCGGGTAGATCACTACCACATTTCAAAAAGTGTCGGATGAGAACTTTGCGGCCATTCTGCACCAAATTTTGAGGAGATCTCGGGTAGATCACTACCGTATTTCAAAAAGTGTCGGATGAGAACTTTGTGGCCATTCTGCACCAAATTTTGAGGAGATCTCTGGTAGATCACTACCGTATTTCAAAAAGTGTCGGATGAGAACTTTGCGGCCATTCTGCACCAAATTTTGAGATCTCAGGTAGACCATTACCGTAGTTCAAAAAGTGTCGGAGAAGAACTTTGCGGCCATTCCGCACCAAATTTTGAGGAGATCTCGGGTAGATCACTACTGTATTTCAAAAAGTGTCGGATGAGAACTTTGCGGCCATTCTGCACCAAATTTTGAGGAGATCTCGGGTAGACCATTACCGTATTTCAAAAAGTGTCGGATAAGAACTTTGCGGCCATTCCGCACCAAATTTTGAGGAGATCTCGGGTAGATCACTACTGTATTTCAAAAAGTGTCGGATGAGAACTTTGCGGCCATTCTGCACCAAATTTTGAGGAGATCTCTGGTAGATCACTACCGTATTTCAAAAAGTGTCGGATGAGAACTTTGCGGCCATTCCGCACCAAATTTTGAGGAGATCTCTGGTAGACCATTACCGTATTTCAAAAAGTGTCGGATAAGAACTTTGCGGCCATTCCGCACCAAATTTTGAGGAGATCTCGGGTAGATCACTACCGTATTTCAAAAAGTGTCGAATGAGAACTTTGCGGCCATTCTGCACCAAATTTTGAGGAGATCTCTGGTAGACCATTACCGTATTTCAAAAAGTGTCGGATAAGAACTTTGCGGCCATTCCGCACCAAATTTTGAGGAGATCTCGGGTAGATCACTACTGTATTTCAAAAAGTGTCGGATGAGAACTTTGCGGCCATTCTGCACCAAATTTTGAGGAGATCTCTGGTAGATCACTACCGTATTTCAAAAAGTGTCGGATAAGAACTTTGCGGCCATTCCGCACCAAATTTTGAGGAGATCTCGGGTAGATCACTACTGTATTTCAAAAAGTGTCGGATGAGAACTTTGCGGTCATTCTGCACCAAATTTTGAGGAGATCTCTGGTAGATCACTACCGTATTTCAAAAAGTGTCGGATGAGAACTTTGCGGCCATTCCGCACCAAATTTTGAGGAGATCTCGGGTAGATCACTACTGTATTTCAAAAAGTGTCGGATGAGAACTTTGCGGCCATTCTGCACCAAATTTTGAGGAGATCTCGGGTAGATCACTACCGTATTTCAAAAAGTGTCGAATGAGAACTTTGCGGCCATTCTGCACCAAATTTTGAGGAGATCTCTGGTAGACCATTACCGTATTTCAAAAAGTGTCGGATAAGAACTTTGCGGCCATTCCGCACCAAATTCTGAGGAGATCTCGGGTAGATCACTACTGTATTTCAAAAAGTGTCGGATGAGAACTTTGCGGTCATTCCGCACCAAATTTTGAGGAGATCTCGGGTAGATCACTACTGTATTTCAAAAAGTGTCGGATGAGAACTTTGCGGCCATTCTGCACCAAATTTTGAGGAGATCTCTGGTAGATCACTACCGTATTTCAAAAAGTGTCGGATGAGAACTTTGCGGCCATTCTGCACCAAATTTTGAGGAGATCTCTGGTAGATCACTACCGTATTTCAAAAAGTGTCGGATGAGAACTTTGCGGCCATTCTGCACCAAATTTTGAGATCTCAGGTAGACCATTACCGTATTTCAAAAAGTGTCGGATAAGAACTTTGCGGCCATTCCGCACCAAATTTTGAGGAGATCTCGGGTAGATCACTACTGTATTTCAAAAAGTGTCGGATGAGAACTATGCGGCCATTCTGCACCAACTTTTGAGGAGATCTCGGGTAGATCACTACCGTATTTCAAAAAGTGTCGGATGAGAACTTTGCGGCCATTCTGCACCAAATTTTGAGGGGATCTCGGGTAGATCACTACCGTATTTCAAAAAGTGTCGGATGAGAACTTTGTGGCCATTCTGCACCAAATTTTGAGGAGATCTCTGGTAGATCACTACCGTATTTCAAAAAGTGTCGGATGAGAACTTTGCGGCCATTCTGCACCAAATTTTGAGATCTCAGGTGGACCATTACCGTAGTTCAAAAAGTGTCGGATAAGAACTTTGCGGCCTTTCCGCACCAAATTTTGAGGAGATCTCGGGTAGATCACTACTGTATTTCAAAAAGTGTCGGATGAGAACTTTGCGGCCATTCTGCACCAAATTTTGAGATCTCAGGTGGACCATTACCGTAGTTCAAAAAGTGTCGGATAAGAACTTTGCGGCCATTCCGCACCAAATTTTGAGGAGATCTCGGGTAGATCACTACTGTATTTCAAAAAGTGTCGGATGAGAACTTTGCGGCCATTCTGCACCAAATTTTGAGGAGATCTCGGGTAGACCATTACCGTATTTCAAAAAGTGTCGGATAAGAACTTTGCGGCCATTCCGCACCAAATTTTGAGGAGATCTCGGGTAGATCACTACCGTATTTCAAAAAGTGTCGGATGAGAACTTTGCGGCCATTCTGCACCAAATTTTGAGGAGATCTCTGGTAGATCACTACCGTATTTCAAAAAGTGTCGGATGAGAACTTTGCGGCCATTCTGTACCAAATTTTGAGGAGATCTCTGGTAGATCACTACCGTATTTCAAAAAGTGTCGGATGAGAACTTTGCGGCCATTCTGCACCAAATTTTGAGGAGATCTCTGGTAGATCACTACCGTATTTCAAAAAGTGTCGGATGAGAACTTTGCGGCCATTCTGCACCAAATTTTGAGGAGATCTCGGGTAGATCACTACCGTATTTCAAAAAGTGTCGGATGAGAACTTTGTGGCCATTCTGCACCAAATTTTGAGGAGATCTCTGGTAGATCACTACCGTATTTCAAAAAGTGTCGGATGAGAACTTTGCGGCCATTCTGCACCAAATTTTGAGATCTCAGGTGGACCATTACCGTAGTTCAAAAAGTGTCGGATAAGAACTTTGCGGCCATTCCGCACCAAATTTTGAGGAGATCTCGGGTAGATCACTACCGTATTTCAAAAAGTGTCGGATGAGAACTTTGTGGCCATTCTGCACCAAATTTTGAGGAGATCTCTGGTAGATCACTACCGTATTTCAAAAAGTGTCGGATGAGAACTTTGCGGCCATTCTGCACCAAATTTTGAGATCTCAGGTGGACCATTACCGTAGTTCAAAAAGTGTCGGTTAAGAACTTTGCGGCCATTCCGCACCAAATTTTGAGGAGATCTCGGGTAGATCACTACTGTATTTCAAAAAGTGTCGGATGAGAACTTTGCGGCCATTCTGCACCAAATTTTGAGGAGATCTCTGGTAGATCACTACCGTATTTCAAAAAGTGTCGGATGAGAACTTTGCGGCCATTCTGCACCAAATTTTGAGATCTCAGGTGGACCATTACCGTAGTTCAAAAAGTGTCGGATAAGAACTTTGCGGCCATTCCGCACCAAATTTTGAGGAGATCTCGGGTAGATCACTACCGTATTTCAAAAAGTGTCGGATGAGAACTTTGCGGCCATTCTGCACCAAATTTTGAGATCTCAGGTGGACCATTACCGTAGTTCAAAAAGTGTCGGATAAGAACTTTGCGGCCATTCCGCACCAAATTTTGAGGAGATCTCGGGTAGATCACTACTGTATTTCAAAAAATTGTCGGATGAGAACTTTGCGGCCATTCTGCACCAAATTTTGAGGAGATCTCGGGTAGATCACTACCGTATTTCAAAAAGTGTCGGATGAGAACTTTGCGGCCATTCTGCACCAAATTTTGAGGAGATCTCGGGTAGATCACTACCACATTTCAAAAAGTGTCGGATGAGAACTTTGCGGCCATTCTGCACCAAATTTTGAGGAGATCTCGGGTAGATCACTACCGTATTTCAAAAAGTGTCGGATGAGAACTTTGTGGCCATTCTGCACCAAATTTTGAGGAGATCTCTGGTAGATCACTACCGTATTTCAAAAAGTGTCGGATGAGAACTTTGCGGCCATTCTGCACCAAATTTTGAGATCTCAGGTAGACCATTACCGTAGTTCAAAAAGTGTCGGAGAAGAACTTTGCGGCCATTCCGCACCAAATTTTGAGGAGATCTCGGGTAGATCACTACTGTATTTCAAAAAGTGTCGGATGAGAACTTTGCGGCCATTCTGCACCAAATTTTGAGGAGATCTCGGGTAGACCATTACCGTATTTCAAAAAGTGTCGGATAAGAACTTTGCGGCCATTCCGCACCAAATTTTGAGGAGATCTCGGGTAGATCACTACTGTATTTCAAAAAGTGTCGGATGAGAACTTTGCGGCCATTCTGCACCAAATTTTGAGGAGATCTCTGGTAGATCACTACCGTATTTCAAAAAGTGTCGGATGAGAACTTTGCGGCCATTCCGCACCAAATTTTGAGGAGATCTCTGGTAGACCATTACCGTATTTCAAAAAGTGTCGGATAAGAACTTTGCGGCCATTCCGCACCAAATTTTGAGGAGATCTCGGGTAGATCACTACCGTATTTCAAAAAGTGTCGAATGAGAACTTTGCGGCCATTCTGCACCAAATTTTGAGGAGATCTCTGGTAGACCATTACCGTATTTCAAAAAGTGTCGGATAAGAACTTTGCGGCCATTCCGCACCAAATTTTGAGGAGATCTCGGGTAGATCACTACTGTATTTCAAAAAGTGTCGGATGAGAACTTTGCGGCCATTCTGCACCAAATTTTGAGGAGATCTCTGGTAGATCACTACCGTATTTCAAAAAGTGTCGGATAAGAACTTTGCGGCCATTCCGCACCAAATTTTGAGGAGATCTCGGGTAGATCACTACTGTATTTCAAAAAGTGTCGGATGAGAACTTTGCGGTCATTCTGCACCAAATTTTGAGGAGATCTCTGGTAGATCACTACCGTATTTCAAAAAGTGTCGGATGAGAACTTTGCGGCCATTCCGCACCAAATTTTGAGGAGATCTCGGGTAGATCACTACTGTATTTCAAAAAGTGTCGGATGAGAACTTTGCGGCCATTCTGCACCAAATTTTGAGGAGATCTCGGGTAGATCACTACCGTATTTCAAAAAGTGTCGAATGAGAACTTTGCGGCCATTCTGCACCAAATTTTGAGGAGATCTCTGGTAGACCATTACCGTATTTCAAAAAGTGTCGGATAAGAACTTTGCGGCCATTCCGCACCAAATTCTGAGGAGATCTCGGGTAGATCACTACTGTATTTCAAAAAGTGTCGGATGAGAACTTTGCGGTCATTCCGCACCAAATTTTGAGGAGATCTCGGGTAGATCACTACTGTATTTCAAAAAGTGTCGGATGAGAACTTTGCGGCCATTCTGCACCAAATTTTGAGGAGATCTCTGGTAGATCACTACCGTATTTCAAAAAGTGTCGGATGAGAACTTTGCGGCCATTCTGCACCAAATTTTGAGGAGATCTCTGGTAGATCACTACCGTATTTCAAAAAGTGTCGGATGAGAACTTTGCGGCCATTCTGCACCAAATTTTGAGATCTCAGGTAGACCATTACCGTATTTCAAAAAGTGTCGGATAAGAACTTTGCGGCCATTCCGCACCAAATTTTGAGGAGATCTCGGGTAGATCACTACTGTATTTCAAAAAGTGTCGGATGAGAACTATGCGGCCATTCTGCACCAACTTTTGAGGAGATCTCGGGTAGATCACTACCGTATTTCAAAAAGTGTCGGATGAGAACTTTGCGGCCATTCTGCACCAAATTTTGAGGGGATCTCGGGTAGATCACTACCGTATTTCAAAAAGTGTCGGATGAGAACTTTGTGGCCATTCTGCACCAAATTTTGAGGAGATCTCTGGTAGATCACTACCGTATTTCAAAAAGTGTCGGATGAGAACTTTGCGGCCATTCTGCACCAAATTTTGAGATCTCAGGTGGACCATTACCGTAGTTCAAAAAGTGTCGGATAAGAACTTTGCGGCCATTCCGCACCAAATTTTGAGGAGATCTCGGGTAGATCACTACTGTATTTCAAAAAGTGTCGGATGAGAACTTTGCGGCCATTCTGCACCAAATTTTGAGATCTCAGGTGGACCATTACCGTAGTTCAAAAAGTGTCGGATAAGAACTTTGCGGCCATTCCGCACCAAATTTTGAGGAGATCTCGGGTAGATCACTACTGTATTTCAAAAAGTGTCGGATGAGAACTTTGCGGCCATTCTGCACCAAATTTTGAGGAGATCTCGGGTAGACCATTACCGTATTTCAAAAAGTGTCGGATAAGAACTTTGCGGCCATTCCGCACCAAATTTTGAGGAGATCTCGGGTAGATCACTACCGTATTTCAAAAAGTGTCGGATGAGAACTTTGCGGCCATTCTGCACCAAATTTTGAGGAGATCTCTGGTAGATCACTACCGTATTTCAAAAAGTGTCGGATGAGAACTTTGCGGCCATTCTGTACCAAATTTTGAGGAGATCTCTGGTAGATCACTACCGTATTTCAAAAAGTGTCGGATGAGAACTTTGCGGCCATTCTGCACCAAATTTTGAGGAGATCTCTGGTAGATCACTACCGTATTTCAAAAAGTGTCGGATGAGAACTTTGCGGCCATTCTGCACCAAATTTTGAGGAGATCTCGGGTAGATCACTACCGTATTTCAAAAAGTGTCGGATGAGAACTTTGTGGCCATTCTGCACCAAATTTTGAGGAGATCTCTGGTAGATCACTACCGTATTTCAAAAAGTGTCGGATGAGAACTTTGCGGCCATTCTGCACCAAATTTTGAGATCTCAGGTGGACCATTACCGTAGTTCAAAAAGTGTCGGATAAGAACTTTGCGGCCATTCCGCACCAAATTTTGAGGAGATCTCGGGTAGATCACTACCGTATTTCAAAAAGTGTCGGATGAGAACTTTGTGGCCATTCTGCACCAAATTTTGAGGAGATCTCTGGTAGATCACTACCGTATTTCAAAAAGTGTCGGATGAGAACTTTGCGGCCATTCTGCACCAAATTTTGAGATCTCAGGTGGACCATTACCGTAGTTCAAAAAGTGTCGGTTAAGAACTTTGCGGCCATTCCGCACCAAATTTTGAGGAGATCTCGGGTAGATCACTACTGTATTTCAAAAAGTGTCGGATGAGAACTTTGCGGCCATTCTGCACCAAATTTTGAGGAGATCTCTGGTAGATCACTACCGTATTTCAAAAAGTGTCGGATGAGAACTTTGCGGCCATTCTGCACCAAATTTTGAGATCTCAGGTGGACCATTACCGTAGTTCAAAAAGTGTCGGATAAGAACTTTGCGGCCATTCCGCACCAAATTTTGAGGAGATCTCGGGTAGATCACTACCGTATTTCAAAAAGTGTCGGATGAGAACTTTGTGGCCATTCTGCACCAAATTTTGAGGAGATCTCTGGTAGATCACTACCGTATTTCAAAAAGTGTCGGATGAGAACTTTGCGGCCATTCTGCACCAAATTTTGAGATCTCAGGTGGACCATTACCGTAGTTCAAAAAGTGTCGGATAAGAACTTTGCGGCCATTCCGCACCAAATTTTGAGGAGATCTCGGGTAGATCACTACTGTATTTCAAAAAGTGTCGGATGAGAACTTTGCGGCCATTCTGCACCAAATTTTGAGGAGATCTCGGGTAGACCATTACCGTATTTCAAAAAGTGTCGGATGAGAACTTTGTGGCCATTCTGCACCAAATTTTGAGGAGATCTCTGGTAGATCACTACCGTATTTCAAAAAGTGTCGGATGAGAACTTTGCGGCCATTCTGCACCAAATTTTGAGATCTCAGGTGGACCATTACCGTAGTTCAAAAAGTGTCGGTTAAGAACTTTGCGGCCATTCCGCACCAAATTTTGAGGAGATCTCGGGTAGATCACTACTGTATTTCAAAAAGTGTCGGATGAGAACTTTGCGGCCATTCTGCACCAAATTTTGAGGAGATCTCTGGTAGATCACTACCGTATTTCAAAAAGTGTCGGATGAGAACTTTGCGGCCATTCCGCACCAAATTTTGAGGAGATCTCGGGTAGATCACTACTGTATTTCAAAAAGTGTCGGATGAGAACTTTGCGGCCATTCTGCACCAAATTTTGAGGAGATCTCGGGTAGACCATTACCGTATTTCAAAAAGTGTCGGATAAGAACTTTGCGGCCATTCCGCACCAAATTTTGAGGAGATCTCGGGTAGATCACTACTGTATTTCAAAAAGTGTCGGATGAGAACTTTGCGGCCATTCTGCACCAAATTTTGAGATCTCAGGTGGACCATTACCGTAGTTCAAAAAGTGTCGGATAAGAACTTTGCGGCCATTCCGCACCAAATTTTGAGGAGATCTCGGGTAGATCACTACTGTATTTCAAAAAGTGTCGGATGAGAACTTTGCGGCCATTCTGCACCAAATTTTGAGGAGATCTCGGGTAGACCATTACCGTATTTCAAAAAGTGTCGGATAAGAACTTTGCGGCCATTCCGCACCAAATTTTGAGGAGATCTCGGGTAGATCACTACCGTATTTCAAAAAGTGTCGGATGAGAACTTTGCGGCCATTCTGCACCAAATTTTGAGGAGATCTCTGGTAGATCACTACCGTATTTCAAAAAGTGTCGGATGAGAACTTTGCGGCCATTCTGTACCAAATTTTGAGGAGATCTCTGGTAGATCACTACCGTATTTCAAAAAGTGTCGGATGAGAACTTTGCGGCCATTCTGCACCAAATTTTGAGGAGATCTCTGGTAGATCACTACCGTATTTCAAAAAGTGTCGGATGAGAACTTTGCGGCCATTCTGCACCAAATTTTGAGGAGATCTCGGGTAGATCACTACCGTATTTCAAAAAGTGTCGGATGAGAACTTTGTGGCCATTCTGCACCAAATTTTGAGGAGATCTCTGGTAGATCACTACCGTATTTCAAAAAGTGTCGGATGAGAACTTTGCGGCCATTCTGCACCAAATTTTGAGATCTCAGGTGGACCATTACCGTAGTTCAAAAAGTGTCGGATAAGAACTTTGCGGCCATTCCGCACCAAATTTTGAGGAGATCTCGGGTAGATCACTACCGTATTTCAAAAAGTGTCGGATGAGAACTTTGTGGCCATTCTGCACCAAATTTTGAGGAGATCTCTGGTAGATCACTACCGTATTTCAAAAAGTGTCGGATGAGAACTTTGCGGCCATTCTGCACCAAATTTTGAGATCTCAGGTGGACCATTACCGTAGTTCAAAAAGTGTCGGTTAAGAACTTTGCGGCCATTCCGCACCAAATTTTGAGGAGATCTCGGGTAGATCACTACTGTATTTCAAAAAGTGTCGGATGAGAACTTTGCGGCCATTCTGCACCAAATTTTGAGGAGATCTCTGGTAGATCACTACCGTATTTCAAAAAGTGTCGGATGAGAACTTTGCGGCCATTCTGCACCAAATTTTGAGATCTCAGGTGGACCATTACCGTAGTTCAAAAAGTGTCGGATAAGAACTTTGCGGCCATTCCGCACCAAATTTTGAGGAGATCTCGGGTAGATCACTACCGTATTTCAAAAAGTGTCGGATGAGAACTTTGTGGCCATTCTGCACCAAATTTTGAGGAGATCTCTGGTAGATCACTACCGTATTTCAAAAAGTGTCGGATGAGAACTTTGCGGCCATTCTGCACCAAATTTTGAGATCTCAGGTGGACCATTACCGTAGTTCAAAAAGTGTCGGATAAGAACTTTGCGGCCATTCCGCACCAAATTTTGAGGAGATCTCGGGTAGATCACTACTGTATTTCAAAAAGTGTCGGATGAGAACTTTGCGGCCATTCTGCACCAAATTTTGAGGAGATCTCGGGTAGACCATTACCGTATTTCAAAAAGTGTCGGATGAGAACTTTGTGGCCATTCTGCACCAAATTTTGAGGAGATCTCTGGTAGATCACTACCGTATTTCAAAAAGTGTCGGATGAGAACTTTGCGGCCATTCTGCACCAAATTTTGAGATCTCAGGTGGACCATTACCGTAGTTCAAAAAGTGTCGGTTAAGAACTTTGCGGCCATTCCGCACCAAATTTTGAGGAGATCTCGGGTAGATCACTACTGTATTTCAAAAAGTGTCGGATGAGAACTTTGCGGCCATTCTGCACCAAATTTTGAGGAGATCTCTGGTAGATCACTACCGTATTTCAAAAAGTGTCGGATGAGAACTTTGCGGCCATTCTGCACCAAATTTTGAGATCTCAGGTGGACCATTACCGTAGTTCAAAAAGTGTCGGATAAGAACTTTGCGGCCATTCCGCACCAAATTTTGAGGAGATCTCGGGTAGATCACTACCGTATTTCAAAAAGTGTCGGATGAGAACTTTGTGGCCATTCTGCACCAAATTTTGAGGAGATCTCTGGTAGATCACTACCGTATTTCAAAAAGTGTCGGATGAGAACTTTGCGGCCATTCTGCACCAAATTTTGAGATCTCAGGTGGACCATTACCGTAGTTCAAAAAGTGTCGGATAAGAACTTTGCGGCCATTCCGCACCAAATTTTGAGGAGATCTCGGGTAGATCACTACTGTATTTCAAAAAGTGTCGGATGAGAACTTTGCGGCCATTCTGCACCAAATTTTGAGGAGATCTCGGGTAGACCATTACCGTATTTCAAAAAGTGTCGGATGAGAACTTTGCGGCCATTCTGCACCAAATTTTGAGGAGATCTCGGGTAGACCATTACCGTATTTCAAAAAGTGTCGGATAAGAACTTTGCGGCCATTCCGCACCAAATTTTGAGGAGATCTCGGGTAGATCACTACTGTATTTCAAAAAGTGTCGGATGAGAACTTTGCGGCCATTCTGCACCAAATTTTGAGGAGATCTCTGGTAGATCACTACCGTATTTCAAAAAGTGTCGGATGAGAACTTTGCGGCCATTCTGCACCAAATATTGAGGAGATCTCGGGTAGACCATTACCGTATTTTAAAAAGTGTCGGATAAGAACTTTGCGGCCATTCCACACCAAATTTTGAGGAGATCTCGGGTAGATCACTACCACATTTCAAAAAGTGTCGGATAAGAACTTTGCGGCCATTCCACACCAAATTTTGAGGAGATCTCGGGTAGATCACTACCACATTTCAAAAAGTGTCGGATAAGAACTTTGCGGCCATTCCACACCAAATTTTGAGGAGATCTCGGGTAGATCACTACTGTATTTCAAAAAGTGTCGGATGAGAACTTTGCGGCCATTCTGCACCAAATTTTGAGGAGATCTCTGGTAGATCACTACCGTATTTCAAAAAGTGTCGGATGAGAACTTTGCGGCCATTCTGCACCAAATATTGAGGAGATCTCGGGTAGACCATTACCGTATTTTAAAAAGTGTCGGATAAGAACTTTGCGGCCATTCCACACCAAATTTTGAGGAGATCTCGGGTAGATCACTACCACATTTCAAAAAGTGTCGGATGAGAACTTTGCGGCCATTCTGCACCAAATTTTGAGATCTCAGGTGGACCATTACCGTAGTTCAAAAAGTGTCGGATAAGAACTTTGCGGCCATTCCGCACCAAATTTTGAGGAGATCTCGGGTAGATCACTACCGTATTTCAAAAAGTGTCGGATGAGAACTTTGTGGCCATTCTGCACCAAATTTTGAGGAGATCTCTGGTAGATCACTACCGTATTTCAAAAAGTGTCGGATGAGAACTTTGCGGCCATTCTGCACCAAATTTTGAGATCTCAGGTGGACCATTACCGTAGTTCAAAAAGTGTCGGATAAGAACTTTGCGGCCATTCCGCACCAAATTTTGAGGAGATCTCGGGTAGATCACTACTGTATTTCAAAAAGTGTCGGATGAGAACTTTGCGGCCATTCTGCACCAAATTTTGAGGAGATCTCGGGTAGACCATTACCGTATTTCGAAAAGTGTCGGATGAGAACTTTGCGGCCATTCTGCACCAAATTTTGAGGAGATCTCGGGTAGACCATTACCGTATTTCAAAAAGTGTCGGATAAGAACTTTGCGGCCATTCCGCACCAAATTTTGAGGAGATCTCGGGTAGATCACTACTGTATTTCAAAAAGTGTCGGATGAGAACTTTGCGGCCATTCTGCACCAAATTTTGAGGAGATCTCTGGTAGATCACTACCGTATTTCAAAAAGTGTCGGATGAGAACTTTGCGGCCATTCTGCACCAAATATTGAGGAGATCTCGGGTAGACCATTACCGTATTTTAAAAAGTGTCGGATAAGAACTTTGCGGCCATTCCACACCAAATTTTGAGGAGATCTCGGGTAGATCACTACCACATTTCAAAAAGTGTCGGATAAGAACTTTGCGGCCATTCCACACCAAATTTTGAGGAGATCTCGGGTAGATCACTACCACATTTCAAAAAGTGTCGGATAAGAACTTTGCGGCCATTCCGCACCAAATTTTGAGGAGATCTCGGGTAGATCACTACTGTATTTCAAAAAGTGTCGGATGAGAACTTTGCGGCCATTCTGCACCAAATTTTGAGGAGATCTCGGGTAGACCATTACCGTATTTCAAAAAGTGTCGGATGAGAACTTTGTGGCCATTCTGCACCAAATTTTGAGGAGATCTCTGGTAGATCACTACCGTATTTCAAAAAGTGTCGGATGAGAACTTTGCGGCCATTCTGCACCAAATTTTGAGATCTCAGGTGGACCATTACCGTAGTTCAAAAAGTGTCGGTTAAGAACTTTGCGGCCATTCCGCACCAAATTTTGAGGAGATCTCGGGTAGATCACTACTGTATTTCAAAAAGTGTCGGATGAGAACTTTGCGGCCATTCTGCACCAAATTTTGAGGAGATCTCTGGTAGATCACTACCGTATTTCAAAAAGTGTCGGATGAGAACTTTGCGGCCATTCCGCACCAAATTTTGAGGAGATCTCGGGTAGATCACTACTGTATTTCAAAAAGTGTCGGATGAGAACTTTGCGGCCATTCTGCACCAAATTTTGAGGAGATCTCGGGTAGACCATTACCGTATTTCAAAAAGTGTCGGATAAGAACTTTGCGGCCATTCCGCACCAAATTTTGAGGAGATCTCGGGTAGATCACTACTGTATTTCAAAAAGTGTCGGATGAGAACTTTGCGGCCATTCTGCACCAAATTTTGAGATCTCAGGTGGACCATTACCGTAGTTCAAAAAGTGTCGGATAAGAACTTTGCGGCCATTCCGCACCAAATTTTGAGGAGATCTCGGGTAGATCACTACTGTATTTCAAAAAGTGTCGGATGAGAACTTTGCGGCCATTCTGCACCAAATTTTGAGGAGATCTCGGGTAGACCATTACCGTATTTCAAAAAGTGTCGGATAAGAACTTTGCGGCCATTCCGCACCAAATTTTGAGGAGATCTCGGGTAGATCACTACCGTATTTCAAAAAGTGTCGGATGAGAACTTTGCGGCCATTCTGCACCAAATTTTGAGGAGATCTCTGGTAGATCACTACCGTATTTCAAAAAGTGTCGGATGAGAACTTTGCGGCCATTCTGTACCAAATTTTGAGGAGATCTCTGGTAGATCACTACCGTATTTCAAAAAGTGTCGGATGAGAACTTTGCGGCCATTCTGCACCAAATTTTGAGGAGATCTCTGGTAGATCACTACCGTATTTCAAAAAGTGTCGGATGAGAACTTTGCGGCCATTCTGCACCAAATTTTGAGGAGATCTCGGGTAGATCACTACCGTATTTCAAAAAGTGTCGGATGAGAACTTTGTGGCCATTCTGCACCAAATTTTGAGGAGATCTCTGGTAGATCACTACCGTATTTCAAAAAGTGTCGGATGAGAACTTTGCGGCCATTCTGCACCAAATTTTGAGATCTCAGGTGGACCATTACCGTAGTTCAAAAAGTGTCGGATAAGAACTTTGCGGCCATTCCGCACCAAATTTTGAGGAGATCTCGGGTAGATCACTACCGTATTTCAAAAAGTGTCGGATGAGAACTTTGCGGCCATTCTGCACCAAATTTTGAGGAGATCTCTGGTAGATCACTACCGTATTTCAAAAAGTGTCGGATGAGAACTTTGCGGCCATTCTGTACCAAATTTTGAGGAGATCTCTGGTAGATCACTACCGTATTTCAAAAAGTGTCGGATGAGAACTTTGCGGCCATTCTGCACCAAATTTTGAGGAGATCTCTGGTAGATCACTACCGTATTTCAAAAAGTGTCGGATGAGAACTTTGCGGCCATTCTGCACCAAATTTTGAGGAGATCTCGGGTAGATCACTACCGTATTTCAAAAAGTGTCGGATGAGAACTTTGTGGCCATTCTGCACCAAATTTTGAGGAGATCTCTGGTAGATCACTACCGTATTTCAAAAAGTGTCGGATGAGAACTTTGCGGCCATTCTGCACCAAATTTTGAGATCTCAGGTGGACCATTACCGTAGTTCAAAAAGTGTCGGATAAGAACTTTGCGGCCATTCCGCACCAAATTTTGAGGAGATCTCGGGTAGATCACTACCGTATTTCAAAAAGTGTCGGATGAGAACTTTGTGGCCATTCTGCACCAAATTTTGAGGAGATCTCTGGTAGATCACTACCGTATTTCAAAAAGTGTCGGATGAGAACTTTGCGGCCATTCTGCACCAAATTTTGAGATCTCAGGTGGACCATTACCGTAGTTCAAAAAGTGTCGGTTAAGAACTTTGCGGCCATTCCACACCAAATTTTGAGGAGATCTCGGGTAGATCACTACCACATTTCAAAAAGTGTCGGATAAGAACTTTGCGGCCATTCCGCACCAAATTTTGAGGAGATCTCGGGTAGACCATTACCGTATTTCAAAAAGTGTCGGATGAGAACTTTGTGGCCATTCTGCACCAAATTTTGAGGAGATCTCTGGTAGATCACTACCGTATTTCAAAAAGTGTCGGATGAGAACTTTGCGGCCATTCTGCACCAAATTTTGAGGAGATCTCGGGTAGACCATTACCGTATTTCAAAAAGTGTCGGATGAGAACTTTGTGGCCATTCTGCACCAAATTTTGAGGAGATCTCTGGTAGATCACTACCGTATTTCAAAAAGTGTCGGATGAGAACTTTGCGGCCATTCTGCACCAAATTTTGAGATCTCAGGTGGACCATTACCGTAGTTCAAAAAGTGTCGGTTAAGAACTTTGCGGCCATTCCGCACCAAATTTTGAGGAGATCTCGGGTAGATCACTACTGTATTTCAAAAAGTGTCGGATGAGAACTTTGCGGCCATTCTGCACCAAATTTTGAGGAGATCTCTGGTAGATCACTACCGTATTTCAAAAAGTGTCGGATGAGAACTTTGCGGCCATTCTGCACCAAATTTTGAGATCTCAGGTGGACCATTACCGTAGTTCAAAAAGTGTCGGTTAAGAACTTTGCGGCCATTCCGCACCAAATTTTGAGGAGATCTCGGGTAGATCACTACTGTATTTCAAAAAGTGTCGGATGAGAACTTTGCGGCCATTCTGCACCAAATTTTGAGGAGATCTCTGGTAGATCACTACCGTATTTCAAAAAGTGTCGGATGAGAACTTTGCGGCCATTCCGCACCAAATTTTGAGGAGATCTCGGGTAGATCACTACTGTATTTCAAAAAGTGTCGGATGAGAACTTTGCGGCCATTCTGCACCAAATTTTGAGGAGATCTCGGGTAGACCATTACCGTATTTCAAAAAGTGTCGGATAAGAACTTTGCGGCCATTCCGCACCAAATTTTGAGGAGATCTCGGGTAGATCACTACTGTATTTCAAAAAGTGTCGGATGAGAACTTTGCGGCCATTCTGCACCAAATTTTGAGATCTCAGGTGGACCATTACCGTAGTTCAAAAAGTGTCGGATAAGAACTTTGCGGCCATTCCGCACCAAATTTTGAGGAGATCTCGGGTAGATCACTACTGTATTTCAAAAAGTGTCGGATGAGAACTTTGCGGCCATTCTGCACCAAATTTTGAGGAGATCTCGGGTAGACCATTACCGTATTTCAAAAAGTGTCGGATAAGAACTTTGCGGCCATTCCGCACCAAATTTTGAGGAGATCTCGGGTAGATCACTACCGTATTTCAAAAAGTGTCGGATGAGAACTTTGCGGCCATTCTGCACCAAATTTTGAGGAGATCTCTGGTAGATCACTACCGTATTTCAAAAAGTGTCGGATGAGAACTTTGCGGCCATTCTGTACCAAATTTTGAGGAGATCTCTGGTAGATCACTACCGTATTTCAAAAAGTGTCGGATGAGAACTTTGCGGCCATTCTGCACCAAATTTTGAGGAGATCTCTGGTAGATCACTACCGTATTTCAAAAAGTGTCGGATGAGAACTTTGCGGCCATTCTGCACCAAATTTTGAGGAGATCTCGGGTAGATCACTACCGTATTTCAAAAAGTGTCGGATGAGAACTTTGTGGCCATTCTGCACCAAATTTTGAGGAGATCTCTGGTAGATCACTACCGTATTTCAAAAAGTGTCGGATGAGAACTTTGCGGCCATTCTGCACCAAATTTTGAGATCTCAGGTGGACCATTACCGTAGTTCAAAAAGTGTCGGATAAGAACTTTGCGGCCATTCCGCACCAAATTTTGAGGAGATCTCGGGTAGATCACTACCGTATTTCAAAAAGTGTCGGATGAGAACTTTGTGGCCATTCTGCACCAAATTTTGAGGAGATCTCTGGTAGATCACTACCGTATTTCAAAAAGTGTCGGATGAGAACTTTGCGGCCATTCTGCACCAAATTTTGAGATCTCAGGTGGACCATTACCGTAGTTCAAAAAGTGTCGGTTAAGAACTTTGCGGCCATTCCGCACCAAATTTTGAGGAGATCTCGGGTAGATCACTACTGTATTTCAAAAAGTGTCGGATGAGAACTTTGCGGCCATTCTGCACCAAATTTTGAGGAGATCTCTGGTAGATCACTACCGTATTTCAAAAAGTGTCGGATGAGAACTTTGCGGCCATTCTGCACCAAATTTTGAGATCTCAGGTGGACCATTACCGTAGTTCAAAAAGTGTCGGATAAGAACTTTGCGGCCATTCCGCACCAAATTTTGAGGAGATCTCGGGTAGATCACTACCGTATTTCAAAAAGTGTCGGATGAGAACTTTGTGGCCATTCTGCACCAAATTTTGAGGAGATCTCTGGTAGATCACTACCGTATTTCAAAAAGTGTCGGATGAGAACTTTGCGGCCATTCTGCACCAAATTTTGAGATCTCAGGTGGACCATTACCGTAGTTCAAAAAGTGTCGGATAAGAACTTTGCGGCCATTCCGCACCAAATTTTGAGGAGATCTCGGGTAGATCACTACTGTATTTCAAAAAGTGTCGGATGAGAACTTTGCGGCCATTCTGCACCAAATTTTGAGGAGATCTCGGGTAGACCATTACCGTATTTCAAAAAGTGTCGGATGAGAACTTTGTGGCCATTCTGCACCAAATTTTGAGGAGATCTCTGGTAGATCACTACCGTATTTCAAAAAGTGTCGGATGAGAACTTTGCGGCCATTCTGCACCAAATTTTGAGATCTCAGGTGGACCATTACCGTAGTTCAAAAAGTGTCGGTTAAGAACTTTGCGGCCATTCCGCACCAAATTTTGAGGAGATCTCGGGTAGATCACTACTGTATTTCAAAAAGTGTCGGATGAGAACTTTGCGGCCATTCTGCACCAAATTTTGAGGAGATCTCTGGTAGATCACTACCGTATTTCAAAAAGTGTCGGATGAGAACTTTGCGGCCATTCTGCACCAAATTTTGAGATCTCAGGTGGACCATTACCGTAGTTCAAAAAGTGTCGGTTAAGAACTTTGCGGCCATTCCGCACCAAATTTTGAGGAGATCTCGGGTAGATCACTACTGTATTTCAAAAAGTGTCGGATGAGAACTTTGCGGCCATTCTGCACCAAATTTTGAGGAGATCTCTGGTAGATCACTACCGTATTTCAAAAAGTGTCGGATGAGAACTTTGCGGCCATTCTGCACCAAATTTTGAGATCTCAGGTGGACCATTACCGTAGTTCAAAAAGTGTCGGATAAGAACTTTGCGGCCATTCCGCACCAAATTTTGAGGAGATCTCGGGTAGATCACTACCGTATTTCAAAAAGTGTCGGATGAGAACTTTGTGGCCATTCTGCACCAAATTTTGAGGAGATCTCTGGTAGATCACTACCGTATTTCAAAAAGTGTCGGATGAGAACTTTGCGGCCATTCTGCACCAAATTTTGAGATCTCAGGTGGACCATTACCGTAGTTCAAAAAGTGTCGGATAAGAACTTTGCGGCCATTCCGCACCAAATTTTGAGGAGATCTCGGGTAGATCACTACTGTATTTCAAAAAGTGTCGGATGAGAACTTTGCGGCCATTCTGCACCAAATTTTGAGGAGATCTCGGGTAGACCATTACCGTATTTCAAAAAGTGTCGGATGAGAACTTTGTGGCCATTCTGCACCAAATTTTGAGGAGATCTCTGGTAGATCACTACCGTATTTCAAAAAGTGTCGGATGAGAACTTTGCGGCCATTCTGCACCAAATTTTGAGATCTCAGGTGGACCATTACCGTAGTTCAAAAAGTGTCGGTTAAGAACTTTGCGGCCATTCCGCACCAAATTTTGAGGAGATCTCGGGTAGATCACTACTGTATTTCAAAAAGTGTCGGATGAGAACTTTGCGGCCATTCTGCACCAAATTTTGAGGAGATCTCTGGTAGATCACTACCGTATTTCAAAAAGTGTCGGATGAGAACTTTGCGGCCATTCTGCACCAAATTTTGAGATCTCAGGTGGACCATTACCGTAGTTCAAAAAGTGTCGGATAAGAACTTTGCGGCCATTCCGCACCAAATTTTGAGGAGATCTCGGGTAGATCACTACCGTATTTCAAAAAGTGTCGGATGAGAACTTTGTGGCCATTCTGCACCAAATTTTGAGGAGATCTCTGGTAGATCACTACCGTATTTCAAAAAGTGTCGGATGAGAACTTTGCGGCCATTCTGCACCAAATTTTGAGATCTCAGGTGGACCATTACCGTAGTTCAAAAAGTGTCGGATAAGAACTTTGCGGCCATTCCGCACCAAATTTTGAGGAGATCTCGGGTAGATCACTACTGTATTTCAAAAAGTGTCGGATGAGAACTTTGCGGCCATTCTGCACCAAATTTTGAGGAGATCTCGGGTAGACCATTACCGTATTTCAAAAAGTGTCGGATGAGAACTTTGCGGCCATTCTGCACCAAATTTTGAGGAGATCTCGGGTAGACCATTACCGTATTTCAAAAAGTGTCGGATAAGAACTTTGCGGCCATTCCGCACCAAATTTTGAGGAGATCTCGGGTAGATCACTACTGTATTTCAAAAAGTGTCGGATGAGAACTTTGCGGCCATTCTGCACCAAATTTTGAGGAGATCTCTGGTAGATCACTACCGTATTTCAAAAAGTGTCGGATGAGAACTTTGCGGCCATTCTGCACCAAATATTGAGGAGATCTCGGGTAGACCATTACCGTATTTTAAAAAGTGTCGGATAAGAACTTTGCGGCCATTCCACACCAAATTTTGAGGAGATCTCGGGTAGATCACTACCACATTTCAAAAAGTGTCGGATAAGAACTTTGCGGCCATTCCACACCAAATTTTGAGGAGATCTCGGGTAGATCACTACCACATTTCAAAAAGTGTCGGATAAGAACTTTGCGGCCATTCCACACCAAATTTTGAGGAGATCTCGGGTAGATCACTACTGTATTTCAAAAAGTGTCGGATGAGAACTTTGCGGCCATTCTGCACCAAATTTTGAGGAGATCTCTGGTAGATCACTACCGTATTTCAAAAAGTGTCGGATGAGAACTTTGCGGCCATTCTGCACCAAATATTGAGGAGATCTCGGGTAGACCATTACCGTATTTTAAAAAGTGTCGGATAAGAACTTTGCGGCCATTCCACACCAAATTTTGAGGAGATCTCGGGTAGATCACTACCACATTTCAAAAAGTGTCGGATGAGAACTTTGCGGCCATTCTGCACCAAATTTTGAGATCTCAGGTGGACCATTACCGTAGTTCAAAAAGTGTCGGATAAGAACTTTGCGGCCATTCCGCACCAAATTTTGAGGAGATCTCGGGTAGATCACTACCGTATTTCAAAAAGTGTCGGATGAGAACTTTGTGGCCATTCTGCACCAAATTTTGAGGAGATCTCTGGTAGATCACTACCGTATTTCAAAAAGTGTCGGATGAGAACTTTGCGGCCATTCTGCACCAAATTTTGAGATCTCAGGTGGACCATTACCGTAGTTCAAAAAGTGTCGGATAAGAACTTTGCGGCCATTCCGCACCAAATTTTGAGGAGATCTCGGGTAGATCCCTACTGTATTTCAAAAAGTGTCGGATGAGAACTTTGCGGCCATTCTGCACCAAATTTTGAGGAGATCTCGGGTAGACCATTACCGTATTTCAAAAAGTGTCGGATGAGAACTTTGCGGCCATTCTGCACCAAATTTTGAGGAGATCTCGGGTAGACCATTACCGTATTTCAAAAAGTGTCGGATGAGAACTTTGCGGCCATTCTGCACCAAATTTTGAGGAGATCTCGGGTAGACCATTACCGTATTTCAAAAAGTGTCGGATAAGAACTTTGCGGCCATTCCGCACCAAATTTTGAGGAGATCTCGGGTAGATCACTACTGTATTTCAAAAAGTGTCGGATGAGAACTTTGCGGCCATTCTGCACCAAATTTTGAGGAGATCTCTGGTAGATCACTACCGTATTTCAAAAAGTGTCGGATGAGAACTTTGCGGCCATTCTGCACCAAATATTGAGGAGATCTCGGGTAGACCATTACCGTATTTTAAAAAGTGTCGGATAAGAACTTTGCGGCCATTCCACACCAAATTTTGAGGAGATCTCGGGTAGATCACTACCACATTTCAAAAAGTGTCGGATAAGAACTTTGCGGCCATTCCACACCAAATTTTGAGGAGATCTCGGGTAGATCACTACCACATTTCAAAAAGTGTCGGATAAGAACTTTGCGGCCATTCCACACCAAATTTTGAGGAGATCTCGGGTAGATCACTACCGTATTTCAAAAAGTGTCGGATGAGAACTTTGCGGCCATTCTGCACCAAATATTGAGGAGATCTCGGGTAGACCATTACCGTATTTTAAAAAGTGTCGGATAAGAACTTTGCGGCCATTCCACACCAAATTTTGAGGAGATCTCGGGTAGATCACTACCACATTTCAAAAAGTGTCGGATAAGAACTTTGCGGCCATTCCACACCAAATTTTGAGGAGATCTCGGGTAGATCACTACCACATTTCAAAAAGTGTCGGATAAGAACTTTGCGGCCATTCCACACCAAATTTTGAGGAGATCTCGGGTAGATCACTACTGTATTTCAAAAAGTGTCGGATAAGAACTTTGCGGCCATTCCACACCAAATTTTGAGGAGATCTCGGGTAGATCACTACCACATTTCAAAAAGTGTCGGATAAGAACTTTGCGGCCATTCCACACCAAATTTTGAGGAGATCTCGGGTAGATCACTACCACATTTCAAAAAGTGTCGGATAAGAACTTTGCGGCCATTCCGCACCAAATTTTGAGGAGATCTCGGGTAGATCACTACTGTATTTCAAAAAGTGTCGGATGAGAACTTTGCGGCCATTCTGCACCAAATTTTGAGGAGATCTCTGGTAGATCACTACCGTATTTCAAAAAGTGTCGGATGAGAACTTTGCGGCCATTCTGCACCAAATATTGAGGAGATCTCGGGTAGACCATTACCGTATTTTAAAAAGTGTCGGATAAGAACTTTGCGGCCATTCCACACCAAATTTTGAGGAGATCTCGGGTAGATCACTACCACATTTCAAAAAGTGTCGGATAAGAACTTTGCGGCCATTCCACACCAAATTTTGAGGAGATCTCGGGTAGATCACTACCACATTTCAAAAAGTGTCGGATAAGAACTTTGCGGCCATTCCACACCAAATTTTGAGGAGATCTCGGGTAGATCACTACTGTATTTCAAAAAGTGTCGGATGAGAACTTTGCGGCCATTCTGCACCAAATTTTGAGGAGATCTCTGGTAGATCACTACCGTATTTCAAAAAGTGTCGGATGAGAACTTTGCGGCCATTCTGCACCAAATTTTGAGGAGATCTCGGGTAGATCACTACTGTATTTCAAAAAGTGTCGGATGAGAACTTTGTGGCCATTCTGCACCAAATTTTGAGGAGATCTCTGGTAGATCACTACCGTATTTCAAAAAGTGTCGGATGAGAACTTTGCGGCCATTCTGCACCAAATTTTGAGATCTCAGGTGGACCATTACCGTAGTTCAAAAAGTGTCGGATAAGAACTTTGCGGCCATTCCGCACCAAATTTTGAGGAGATCTCGGGTAGATCACTACCGTATTTCAAAAAGTGTCGGATGAGAACTTTGTGGCCATTCTGCACCAAATTTTGAGGAGATCTCTGGTAGATCACTACCGTATTTCAAAAAGTGTCGGATGAGAACTTTGCGGCCATTCTGCACCAAATTTTGAGATCTCAGGTGGACCATTACCGTAGTTCAAAAAGTGTCGGATAAGAACTTTGCGGCCATTCCGCACCAAATTTTGAGGAGATCTCGGGTAGACCACTACTGTATTTCAAAAAGTGTCGGATGAGAACTTTGCGGCCATTCTGCACCAAATTTTGAGGAGATCTCGGGTAGACCATTACCGTATTTCAAAAAGTGTCGGATGAGAACTTTGCGGCCATTCTGCACCAAATTTTGAGGAGATCTCGGGTAGATCACTACTGTATTTCAAAAAGTGTCGGATGAGAACTTTGTGGCCATTCTGCACCAAATTTTGAGGAGATCTCGGGTAGACCATTACCGTATTTCAAAAAGTGTCGGATAAGAACTTTGCGGCCATTCCGCACCAAATTTTGAGGAGATCTCGGGTAGATCACTACTGTATTTCAAAAAGTGTCGGATGAGAACTTTGCGGCCATTCTGCACCAAATTTTGAGGAGATCTCTGGTAGATCACTACCGTATTTCAAAAAGTGTCGGATGAGAACTTTGCGGCCATTCTGCACCAAATATTGAGGAGATCTCGGGTAGACCATTACCGTATTTTAAAAAGTGTCGGATAAGAACTTTGCGGCCATTCCACACCAAATTTTGAGGAGATCTCGGGTAGATCACTACCACATTTCAAAAAGTGTCGGATGAGAACTTTGCGGCCATTCTGCACCAAATTTTGAGGAGATCTCGGGTAGATCACTACCGTATTTCAAAAAGTGTCGGATGAGAACTTTGCGGCCATTCTGCACCAAATTTCGAGGAGATCTCGGGTAGATCGCTACCACATTTCAAAAAGTGTCGGATGAGAACTTTGCGGCCATTCCGCACCAAATTTTGAGGAGATCTCGGGTAGATCACTACTGTATTTCAAAAAGTGTCGGATGAGAACTTTGCGGCCATTCTGCACCAAATTTTGAGGAGATCTCGGGTAGACCATTACCGTATTTCAAAAAGTGTCGGATGAGAACTTTGTGGCCATTCTGCACCAAATTTTGAGGAGATCTCTGGTAGATCACTACCGTATTTCAAAAAGTGTCGGATGAGAACTTTGCGGCCATTCTGCACCAAATTTTGAGATCTCAGGTGGACCATTACCGTAGTTCAAAAAGTGTCGGATAAGAACTTTGCGGCCATTCCGCACCAAATTTTGAGGAGATCTCGGGTAGATCACTACTGTATTTCAAAAAGTGTCGGATGAGAACTTTGCGGCCATTCTGCACCAAATTTTGAGGAGATCTCGGGTAGACCATTACCGTATTTCAAAAAGTGTCGGATGAGAACTTTGCGGCCATTCTGCACCAAATTTTGAGGAGATCTCGGGTAGACCATTACCGTATTTCAAAAAGTGTCGGATAAGAACTTTGCGGCCATTCCGCACCAAATTTTGAGGAGATCTCGGGTAGATCACTACTGTATTTCAAAAAGTGTCGGATGAGAACTTTGCGGCCATTCTGCACCAAATTTTGAGGAGATCTCTGGTAGATCACTACCGTATTTCAAAAAGTGTCGGATGAGAACTTTGCGGCCATTCTGCACCAAATATTGAGGAGATCTCGGGTAGACCATTACCGTATTTTAAAAAGTGTCGGATAAGAACTTTGCGGCCATTCCACACCAAATTTTGAGGAGATCTCGGGTAGATCACTACCACATTTCAAAAAGTGTCGGATAAGAACTTTGCGGCCATTCCACACCAAATTTTGAGGAGATCTCGGGTAGATCACTACCACATTTCAAAAAGTGTCGGATAAGAACTTTGCGGCCATTCCACACCAAATTTTGAGGAGATCTCGGGTAGATCACTACTGTATTTCAAAAAGTGTCGGATGAGAACTTTGCGGCCATTCTGCACCAAATTTTGAGGAGATCTCTGGTAGATCACTACCGTATTTCAAAAAGTGTCGGATGAGAACTTTGCGGCCATTCTGCACCAAATTTTGAGGAGATCTCGGGTAGATCACTACTGTATTTCAAAAAGTGTCGGATGAGAACTTTGCGGCCATTCTGCACCAAATTTTGAGGAGATCTCTGGTAGATCACTACCGTATTTCAAAAAGTGTCGGATGAGAACTTTGCGGCCATTCTGCACCAAATTTTGAGATCTCAGGTGGACCATTACCGTAGTTCAAAAAGTGTCGGATAAGAACTTTGCGGCCATTCCGCACCAAATTTTGAGGAGATCTCGGGTAGATCACTACCGTATTTCAAAAAGTGTCGGATGAGAACTTTGTGGCCATTCTGCACCAAATTTTGAGGAGATCTCTGGTAGATCACTACCGTATTTCAAAAAGTGTCGGATGAGAACTTTGCGGCCATTCTGCACCAAATTTTGAGATCTCAGGTGGACCATTACCGTAGTTCAAAAAGTGTCGGATAAGAACTTTGCGGCCATTCCGCACCAAATTTTGAGGAGATCTCGGGTAGACCACTACTGTATTTCAAAAAGTGTCGGATGAGAACTTTGCGGCCATTCTGCACCAAATTTTGAGGAGATCTCGGGTAGACCATTACCGTATTTCAAAAAGTGTCGGATGAGAACTTTGCGGCCATTCTGCACCAAATTTTGAGGAGATCTCGGGTAGATCACTACCGTATTTCAAAAAGTGTCGGATGAGAACTTTGTGGCCATTCTGCACCAAATTTTGAGGAGATCTCGGGTAGACCATTACCGTATTTCAAAAAGTGTCGGATAAGAACTTTGCGGCCATTCCGCACCAAATTTTGAGGAGATCTCGGGTAGATCACTACTGTATTTCAAAAAGTGTCGGATGAGAACTTTGCGGCCATTCTGCACCAAATTTTGAGGAGATCTCTGGTAGATCACTACCGTATTTCAAAAAGTGTCGGATGAGAACTTTGCGGCCATTCTGCACCAAATATTGAGGAGATCTCGGGTAGACCATTACCGTATTTTAAAAAGTGTCGGATAAGAACTTTGCGGCCATTCCACACCAAATTTTGAGGAGATCTCGGGTAGATCACTACCACATTTCAAAAAGTGTCGGATGAGAACTTTGCGGCCATTCTGCACCAAATTTTGAGGAGATCTCGGGTAGATCACTACCGTATTTCAAAAAGTGTCGGATGAGAACTTTGCGGCCATTCTGCACCAAATTTCGAGGAGATCTCGGGTAGATCGCTACCACATTTCAAAAAGTGTCGGATGAGAACTTTGCGGCCATTCTGCACCAAATTTTGAGGAGATCTCGGGTAGATCACTACCGTATTTCAAAAAGTGTCGGATGAGAACTTTGCGGCCATTCTGCACCAAATTTTGAGGAGATCTCGGGTAGATCACTACCGTATTTCAAAAAGTGTCGGATGAGAACTTTGTGGCCATTCTGCACCAAATTTTGAGGAGATCTCTGGTAGATCACTACCGTATTTCAAAAAGTGTCGGATGAGAACTTTGCGGCCATTCTGCACCAAATTTTGAGATCTCAGGTGGACCATTACCGTAGTTCAAAAAGTGTCGGATAAGAACTTTGCGGCCATTCCGCACCAAATTTTGAGGAGATCTCGGGTAGATCACTACCGTATTTCAAAAAGTGTCGGATGAGAACTTTGTGGCCATTCTGCACCAAATTTTGAGGAGATCTCTGGTAGATCACTACCGTATTTCAAAAAGTGTCGGATGAGAACTTTGCGGCCATTCTGCACCAAATTTTGAGATCTCAGGTGGACCATTACCGTAGTTCAAAAAGTGTCGGATAAGAACTTTGCGGCCATTCCGCACCAAATTTTGAGGAGATCTCGGGTAGACCACTACTGTATTTCAAAAAGTGTCGGATGAGAACTTTGCGGCCATTCTGCACCAAATTTTGAGGAGATCTCGGGTAGACCATTACCGTATTTCAAAAAGTGTCGGATGAGAACTTTGCGGCCATTCTGCACCAAATTTTGAGGAGATCTCGGGTAGATCACTACCGTATTTCAAAAAGTGTCGGATGAGAACTTTGTGGCCATTCTGCACCAAATTTTGAGGAGATCTCGGGTAGACCATTACCGTATTTCAAAAAGTGTCGGATAAGAACTTTGCGGCCATTCCGCACCAAATTTTGAGGAGATCTCGGGTAGATCACTACTGTATTTCAAAAAGTGTCGGATGAGAACTTTGCGGCCATTCTGCACCAAATTTTGAGGAGATCTCTGGTAGATCACTACCGTATTTCAAAAAGTGTCGGATGAGAACTTTGCGGCCATTCTGCACCAAATATTGAGGAGATCTCGGGTAGACCATTACCGTATTTTAAAAAGTGTCGGATAAGAACTTTGCGGCCATTCCACACCAAATTTTGAGGAGATCTCGGGTAGATCACTACCACATTTCAAAAAGTGTCGGATGAGAACTTTGCGGCCATTCTGCACCAAATTTTGAGGAGATCTCGGGTAGATCACTACCGTATTTCAAAAAGTGTCGGATGAGAACTTTGCGGCCATTCTGCACCAAATTTCGAGGAGATCTCGGGTAGATCGCTACCACATTTCAAAAAGTGTCGGATGAGAACTTTGCGGCCATTCTGCACCAAATTTTGAGGAGATCTCGGGTAGATCACTACCGTATTTCAAAAAGTGTCGGATGAGAACTTTGCGGCCATTCTGCACCAAATTTTGAGGAGATCTCGGGTAGATCCCTACCACATTTCAAAAAGTGTCGGATGAGAACTTTGCGGCCATTCTGCACCAAATTTTGAGGAGATCTCTGGTAGATCACTACCGTATTTCAAAAAGTGTCGGATGAGAACTTTGCGGCCATTCTGCACCAAATTTTGAGGATATCTCGGGTAGATCACTACCACATTTCAAAAAGTGTCGGATGAAAACTTTGCGGCCATTCTGCACCAAATTTTGAGGAGATCTCGGGTAGATCACTACCGTATTTCAAAAAGTGTCGGATGAGAACTTTGCGGCCATTCTGCACCAAATTTTGAGGAGATCTCGGGTAGATCACTACCGTATTTCAAAAAGTGTCGGATGAGAACTTTGCGGCCATTCTGCACCAAATTTTGAGGAGATCTCGGGTAGATCCCTACCACATTTCAAAAAGTGTCGGATGAGAACTTTGCGGCCATTCTGCACCAAATTTTGAGGAGATCTCTGGTAGATCACTACCGTATTTCAAAAAGTGTCGGATGAGAACTTTGCGGCCATTCTGCACCAAATTTTGAGGATATCTCGGGTAGATCACTACCACATTTCAAAAAGTGTCGGATGAAAACTTTGCGGCCATTCTGCACCAAATTTTGAGGAGATCTCGGGTAGATCACTACCGTATTTCAAAAAGTGTCGGATGAGAACTTTGCGGCCATTCTGCACCAAATTTTGAGGAGATCTCGGGTAGATCACTACCGTATTTCAAAAAGTGTCGGATGAGAACTTTGCGGCCATTCTGCACCAAATTTTGAGGAGATCTCGGGTAGATCCCTACCACATTTCAAAAAGTGTCGGATGAGAACTTTGCGGCCATTCTGCACCAAATTTTGAGGAGATCTCTGGTAGATCACTACCGTATTTCAAAAAGTGTCGGATGAGAACTTTGCGGCCATTCTGCACCAAATTTTGAGGATATCTCGGGTAGATCACTACCACATTTCAAAAAGTGTCGGATGAAAACTTTGCGGCCATTCTGCACCAAATTTTGAGGAGATCTCGGGTAGATCACTACCGTATTTCAAAAAGTGTCGGATGAGAACTTTGCGGCCATTCTGCACCAAATTTAGAGGAGATCTCGGGTAGATCACTACCGTATTTTAATAAGTGTCGGATGAGAACTTTGCGGCCATTCTGCACCAAATTTTCTCCGCAATCGAAAGACAAATAAATCTTGTTTATACCAAATCTCCGGGTGACTGATGTGAATACTTCGGATTTATTACTTATTATTACCGGATCGTATAGTAGCAATCTCCATTCAGCACTTTAAAAAATAGATATAGACCAGTTTTGAAATGGGAAATCGCCTCCGGCTGACTCTCAGCTGATTTTGCAGTATTGGCTATTCGGTATCGCATCGCGGTACCGTATTCCCATCACCCTCGCTTTTTGAGAGATAAGGCAAGGAGGAAGAATAGCGTTGTTGCTATACATCGTCTCACTCTCACACTTTCTCGTCAACTCTGGATCTTCTCCCCCTCGCATTTCCATTTTTACATACTTTCTGCGTGTGATAAACAGATATTTATATCCGAACATATCTCAATAGGTGACTGGGAAACTTCGGAGGACCCTTTTTGGTACACCGATTGGAATACATCTACAATTTATCTCAAATACAATGCCAGAATGGTAATGTCAAGCGACAGAAGAAACGACCAGATATTTTGCGTATAGATTACACATCTACCATGCAATGTGTTTCCTAAGACTGAGACGACAGTACGAATTTTTGGAGGGCCACTTATAAAGAGAGGTGCGTGTTTGCTTATCGTGCATGACATAATGTGCATGCTCAATTGCTACTAGTGTCTGAATGGGCATCGAAATGAGGTCAGCAATATCGGACTCCTTGCACGCGAAAAACATTTCCTTCTCCTTCTGAGGTTGTGACTAACGGAACATCTGACATGATAATTTTGTTATCAGTAGTATTTCCAAGTGATCTTCACATGAAACAATCTGTTATCGCTGACTTCATTTCCTTGCCCATTCGGAAACTGCTAGCTATGAAGAATGCCGATTATATTATGACCGATGAGCGCGCGCACACCTCACTTTATCGGTTTCCCTCCGAGAAAATGTACTGCCACGTCGAACTCAGGAAACATACGAGACCGTTTTCCTAACTGTTGAGCATATTTTATTTTCTGCCTGTTCCAGTCACTTTTTTGACCCTAACGCAAACGGCCTTATAAGGTCGTACATCTACAATATAAACATTGTAGATGTACGATCTTTAAAATATCCTGTCGTGACCTCTGTCAATTGAAGTACCCTTTTATGCAATTGCAATTGAAATAAATTGTAGCGTGTTCAATCACCTGTTGAACAATCGATGGTCGGATATGACAGTTTATTACACGCAGGTAGTATGTGAAAAAAAATTTTCCACATTGTAATGGTTGACGCGTAGAAATATTTCTGATGTAGGATAAAATAATGCTCAGTTTCTGCGAGATCAGAAAAGACGGTAATGTCAACACACTGACACAGAGTATGATGCGAAGCGTCACGCACTTGGTAACCAGTGTGATTTGCATTTCAATTGCTTGTGTCAACTTAACATTTCCAGACCGGCGTGATACCTTCTTTTCTAGGTACCTTCTTTTCTAGCTTAGGATGGGTCAAAATTCTCAAGTCGTTCCAGAAGACAAGTTTGCTCCAATTGATCAAGTCATCACGCCATGACCCTGGGAGCGCTTGGTGTTGTAGGAAATCAACACGGTAGTGGTTATGCTCCTTTTTTACTATCTATTTCTGTCTTCCTTATATTGAGCGCCCAGTGAGCCTTCGTTTGGACCGCTAACTGATTCCAATCTCGTACTTACGTACGTTCTCATTCCTCCATCGATCAAGTAATGTAATTACCAGCATTTTACGCTCCATCTGCTAATCTGAGACAGTCAATAATAATAATAAAGTAGATTTTATTGGAACTCTAAAGTTTTGTGAGTTTTCATCAATATGCTTAAAATTTTCGCTCTGACTTTTGCATCTTAATTCGTTTATCTATATGTTGGAAGAGGAGTTGTATAGCATATGCGCTTTTACATTCATATTCTTCAAATTGAATATACTCTGTGGCTGCGCTGAATTATGGTTGGAGGGAAACAACGCCACTTCTAGCATAGAGTGCGCGCCATTCATGTTTGACTTGTAACAATATTCCACTTGCATTGAAGTATTTATTGTCATAAAATGAACGCTCAATTATTTATGTAAAGTATTCGTTTATGTTCACTTCAATTTGTGCTAGTAAACTACTTGCAGAGCATGTCCGCCGTTGTCAGCACTTCGAAATCAGATTTCAAAGCGTCTAAAAATTGCGAAATATGTTTCCGACCTTCGAATTTAAAGGTAATCTCGCTCAGGAAACATCATTGTTTAAACCCATACATTGTGATATCTGGGGGGGGGGGGTCAAAGACCCCACTATATGGGGAGTCATAGAGATAACTTTAATATAAATTCATTTTCCAGCGTACGTTAACCCTTGGCTGTGGTGACGAGATGCATCAGAGTTGTTTGTTGAGGATTTGCGAATCGCTCACCACCCCTAACGGCGAAGTGAGATAAACATGCAGCATTTGATTTGAGATAATACTTACATAATAGGATACAATTTTACGCATAAATGTCATGTTCAGTGGCCTTGTCCAATCTGTGGCGTTCCGTTTCAATTTAAAGACGTCAAAGACGATAACGGACAATCACTGCCGCGAGTCATTGGTTTCGGACCCACGGCTCAAGTGAGTTATAGTTAATTTGATCCGTGGATATCAAAAAATAACATCATCATTCTGTAAATACAACTTTCAGCCAAATGCAAATATACTCGTCAAAATTCTGAAAGAAGACGAAAATCGGTCATACTTGGACTACTACTTCAGTGTTACATCGCGAGTTTATCAATTAAAAAAAAAAATTTTTACTGTTAGGGACCGCCAGCCAGCCACTTTCCATCGACACGATTCCCCTCGAAAACGAGATTGAGCAAGCACAAAGCTCAGACGCAATCAAATCACGCGTCCAAATGATTGACCAGTAGCTAATACCGCCCTCTATACAGAGGTCCAGGGGCAAACTGTATAAGACTTCTTAGAGTAGGTCAAAATTCAAGAATTCAGTCGAGACATAGCCGTTTCAAGCATTTCCAAAGAGAGTACACACTTTGGCCCTGGATTTATCTATTCCTAGAGTTCAAACAAGTCCACTCAATCAAGAAAAACAAATATTTATTATTTCATGATTTTGTTCTTGCTCTCGAAAGAAAATAGCTTAATAAAGTCAATTCATGATCATCATGAGAAGGAAATTACGGTAGGCTGGTGCAAAATATCAGGCTGTTGACCGGCTTTGTAGTTTGTATTCCCGGCTCTGCCAATCCATTTTCACTGAACTGCGCCTTTTTAACGTTATTTGTTGCAATTTGTCATGTCGTTTCTTCATATTTTGCTGTCCAATCGTCGAGTCTTCCATCCCGCATCATCTTATCTTGTCCGTTTCGCTCAAATCCTTGTTCCCAGGTTCTGAAGTAGGCCCGACACCGTTCGGGATCATTCGAGGCTGTTTAAAATGGTTAGTTCAGTATTTCCTTATTAATCGCACTTATAAATAAGAATAGAATCTTTTGGCAATGCTTATCACATGATTTTCGATATTTTGGAGATAGGTCAGTACAACGATTTTGCAACCTATGCTCAAAATTTGGCGCTAGGGTCAACTTTGGACGTAGAGTTCGAAAATCGACCTTAGAAAGCCGTATCTTCAAAACCCCATTCCCTGTGGCACACTTTTCGCTGCGTGGTCGGTTTTTATATCTCATGAACGGCGCTTCGTAGATCCACAAAATTATTCAAATTCTGGAAGATCTCGACGATGGGCATGGTGTCTGACTGGCATGCCGACGCAGGCAGGTTCGACTCCCGCCCGCACGTGATGTTTTGCAAGAGGTAGAGAAAGGCGCGCGCCCCAAAAACCAGCCTCCGTCAAGCGTTCCCTGCGGTAGGCCGCCCTGGCCTAATGGGCATGGTGTCTGACTGGCATGCCGACGCAGGCAGGTTCGACTCCCGCCCGCAGGTGATGTTTTGCAAGAGGTAGACAAAAAACATCACTCGAGGTTTGAGGTCATTTGTGTGTACCTCTTGCAAATCATCACCTACGGGCGGGAGTCGAACCTGCCTGCGTCGGCGTGCCAGTCAGACACCATGCCCATTACACCATGCCGCTTGACGGAGGCTAGTGGTTGGGGCGCGCGCCTTTCTCAACCTCTTGCAAAACATCACCTGCGCTTGACGGAGACTAGTGGTTGGGGCGCGCGCCTTTCTCAACCTCTTGCAAAACATCACCTGCGGGCGGGAGTCGAACCTGCCTGCGTCGGCATGCCGGTCAGACACCATGCCCATTACCATGTCAGAATCGAAGTGAAAACAGAAATGATGCATCCCAATCTGGTCATCAGGAGAAAATACAAAAATTACTTTTTCGGGTATAAAAAAGTATACAAAAAGTTCATACAATGCAGATATTGGAATGTAAGTAGTATGAATCGTTCTTCACAATCTTAGAGATTCTTAAGAGAATAATAAATTTACTTAGGATTAATTGAGTTTGCATGACCTGCGGGCGGGAGTCGAGCCTGCCTGCGTCGGCATGCCAGTCAGACACCATGCCCATTATGGGCATGGTGTCTGACTGGCATGCCGACGCAGGCAGGTTCGACTCCCGCCCGCAGGTGATGTTTTCAGTCAGACACCATGCCCGACGATATAATACTTTTTCTAATTGGAAGTGAAGAGCTAGCTCATCTGGGTAAAAATTTGAGCCCACCCAAATTTTTCAAATTGTCACATTGAATTTGTTTTGGTCAGAGGGGGCAAAATAAACTTTTTCAAAAGATTCGCCGTGCAATTTTACCCCTGCTCTTGTATCTGTGATAACGCTATAGGGTCGGGAACCGAGCCGTTTTGGCTGCCGAAAGCGTTCAAGTCGTTGATTTTGGCCAAAAAATATAGTTTTTCGAGCTAAACTTTTTTCTTTCGCATTTTCATGAGCTCTAGAGACGATTTTCGTTTTCTACGAATAAAAATACGTCAGAAAAAGCTAAAGACAGGTATTTTTAAGAACATGACTTTTTCACCCTCTAGTGGTTATGGTGTCTGATTGAAGTCCGCTATATCAGTGGTTCGAGCCACACGATCGACCATGTTTTGCAAGATGGTAGAAGAATTGAGGGAAATGTCAAGATAATTAATCACAATGCTCGAACCGGCGATATAGCGGACTTCAGTCAGACACCATAACCACTTCGTCATTTCGTGCCCATTTTTTGCTCAAAAATGTCTTTAGCTTTTTCTGGCGTATTTTTACTCGTAGAAAACGAAAATCGCTACTTGAGCTCATGAAAATGTGAAAGAAAAAAGTTTAGCTCTAAAAACTAAATTTTTGGCCAAAATTAACGAATTGAACGCTTTCGGCAGCCACAACGGCTCGGTTCCCGACCCTATAGCGTTATAACAAATACATGCGTAGTAGTAAAATTGAACGGCGAATCTTTTGAAAAAGTTTTTTTGCCCCTCTAACCAAAAAATTTTCAAGGTGACAATTTGAATATTTTGGGTAGGCTCAACTTTTTACCCTGATGAATTAGCTCTTTACTTGCAATTAGAAAAAAAGTCTTATCTCGTCGAGATCTTTCAGAATTTATATAATTTTGTGGATCGCCGAAGCGCCGTTCATGAGATATAAAAACTGACCGCACAGCTAATAGTGTGCCACAGGGAATGGGGTGTTGAAGATACGGCTTTCTAAAGTCGATTTTCGAACTCTACGTCCAAAGTTGACTCTAGGGCCAAATTTTGAGCATAGGTTGCAAAATCGTTGTACGGTCCCTGTTGGCAGAATCTCAATTATATCAAAAATCCTGTGTTATGTGGGTCCAATTGGCCGTTAAAAAGTGTGTTTTAGCGAGGAATATGACGCAAGCTGCGCACACTCAGTGCTTTTGATTCCATTCATGTATTTTAACGTCAAGACGATCCAAATCTTGCACTAGGTTGAAAGGGAGCAAGCTCGCGGCAACTTTGAGCTATTGATGAGTAGAACTGAGTATTAAGAGACGTTCCGTGAGATATTTTGCACCTAATCCACGGATGACTTTTTGACAACCCCTGCCAATAAGTTCAGGGTGAAGTCCTCATACAAAGAGCTGATAGCTGGCCCAATATGAGTGGTTGGGGTGCACTTTCCGAAAAGGTGTCCTAAAAAAGTCCGAAATTTCGTCCCTGAAAAAAATACGTTCTTATAGGTGTTTCCGACGTATTTTTTCATGAAAACTTTGGAAGCGACTGGATATCGATAAAATGTCGAAAAATGTGAATTTCTTCATTTTTCGGTCACCGTGAAATTTTTTCAATGTCATATGCATTTTTTATTCCAGATTCTGAATCTACGTGCAAAACTACCCTATGCCTTAAATTTTCACGTCATAATCGGTGCTGCCCCGGATTTTGCAGCTTCCGGCGCGAGGGTGTCTCGGGGGTTGATGAGAAAACGATGCCCAGAGATTTCGCTATTTCGAATCGGTACTGTCACTTTTTCATTAGATTTATATCCCATTTATCGTTATTGAGCGTTTGTGTTGATCTTATGGGGTTGTGATATCGATAAAACACGAAAAAAGTGAGAAGCCGAAAAATCACTTTTTCGAAATTTAAAAAAATCATAAGTAATGTATCTGAGCTCCGAATACGGCATTTTCAAATCAGAATCACTTAAAGGAATTATGACAACGATTTCCGAGAGTTCTAGCCGATTTGCGAAAATTTTTTGAAATTGTCATTTTTCGGTGGACAAATTATCGAGAAATTTTTCAACCAAAATGTTTTCTCTAGAATCCGTCCCAAAAGCTTGGATATTGTTCATAATTCATATTTCAGTGCTTTTCCGTTGAAAATTCACAATTTGAAGCTCAGATACATGACTTATGATTTTTTGAAATTTTGAGATTTCGTAAAAGTGATTTTTCGACTTCTCACTTTTTCGTGTTTTATCGATATCACAACCCTATAAGATCAACAAAACGCTCAATAACGATAATTAGGATATAAATCTAATGAAAAAGTGACAGTATCGATTCGAAATAGCGAAATCTCTGGGCATCGTTTTCTCATCAACCTCCGAGACACCCTCGGGCCGGAAGATGCAAAATCAAAAAAATAATTATAGGGTAGTTTTAAACGTAGATTCAGAATCTGGAATTAAAAAATGCATATGACATTTAAAAAAATTTCACGGTGACTGAAAAATGAAGAAGTTCACATTTTTCGACATTTTATCGATATCCAGTCGCTTCCAAATTATGTTTTTCGTTATTTTCATGAAAAAAATACGTCGGAAACACCTATGAGAGCGTATTTTTTTCAGGGACGAAATTTTGGACTTTTTGGACTTTTTGACCCAAAAATGGCCATGACCCGGGGGTCATAGAAAAGTTGAAATTGTTTTATCTCGTAACATTCTTACTATACGTGTTTCTGGTGTATTATTACCCGTAGATTCCGAATTTCAGAATTAGAGTTCATGTTATCTTGAAAGAAAAAAGTTATTCTCAAAAAACTGTGGAAATCGAACATTTAAAAAAAAAAATCTTAACTTTTTTCACAGATGAGCTAGCACTCCACTACCAATTGTAAAAGTGCTTATCTCGACGAGATCTGCGAGAATTACTATGGTTTTGTGGGTCTACGAAGCGCGGTTCGCGAGATAATATTTTTCCTCTGGCACGAGAAGTGTGCCATTGGGAATTCGGTTTTGGAGATACGGCTTCCTAAGTTCGATTTTCGAACTGTACGTGAAATGTTGATCCTAGAGCATAATTTTGGTGGTTATCTATTTTTCTTTGTGCAGCTGTATGTGAACTGGTTCAGATAGTGTCTCTTATAGTTTGAATAGGAGAGTTTATTGTGAAGATAGTTAGTTCATCCCAATTATAGTCACTAACTATGGTTACTTTTCTTATTGGATATTTCTGTTATAAGTTACATCTTCAGCTGTGTCAAGTTACTCCCCCATTTTCCCCCATACTCCACCTTGTGTCATGTACCATCTCTGTTGTATTGCTATTTCTCTATGAATTGGCTCGATTTCTTCTGTTTGTACGTCATGTGATTATTCGCATTGAAAGCTGCCGTTCGTAGTTCATTTTGATTGTTATATTTGTGTTGGCGCACTGAAAAGTAATCGTATCTGATAAATATTTGTTATTCCCCGGTCGAAAACATACAAAAGACACGTCAAAGAGTGAATTGGGAGTCGAAACATCGATTATAACAGTATTTGATCGAGATCCGAAGTGCATTTGACTAGAGAAGGAGAAGGAAAGGGAGAGGAGGGAGAGGGGAGATAGGCTCCGCCCCTTTCTCTCTCGTCTCGCCTCTCCCCCCAGTTTTGCTTGGAGAGGCGCTCACTTTGGAAGCTCTCACGGGCCTTGGAGAAGAGCAATCGACATACATCCAAAAGCAAAAATGTTATTGAGACCCTGACGGTCATGTTGAGCCTACTTTAGACTCGATTCTGAGAATTCAGCTGTCAGCCTGGTGGTCCCTATTTACAGTCCCAATATTTGGCGGAATGTGTCAGATTATTTGAATTAAAATCTATACATCTAATTTATGACAGACTAAACAATCGTCAACATTTTGGTTTTACAGAAATTGGTTGCTTCGTCTCTCTCTTCAACTTGAGGTTGATCGCATTTCCAATAAACCCATTGAGCACATCGAAGATATTCTTGATGAAAGGAATAAGTTGCTGAAAAGGTTGTACATCGTAGTTCAAATGCAGGAGGAATACGCTAGCATAAAGGTGTGTTCGGGTTAAAAACATAATAATATCATAATATCATAATAACAATTTCACTTCAATCATTTTCTTTTGATTAATTCAGGTAATAATAACATACATAATTATATGTATTACATCTTCATATGTGCTTATTCGATATGACTAATCGAACGATGAGCATAATGTCAATTTAGAAGCGTCTCAAGGTCGCTGAAGGAATTGAAAATTCGGAAACCACTTCAAACGATCATAACCCAACAACAACTGCTGTTGAAATTATTGAAAACAACATCGCAAACGAGCCCATCTGTCATTTTTGTTCTGCAGTTTTCACGAGCGAGGTATTTATTTCAAACTATTTGAACAACCACACTTTCTTTACGTTCAAGCCCACTGAGCATATTCTGATGAAAATATTGGAGGAGCCTGTTCATATTTCCCACATGGATCAATGTCTTTCTCTGTCAGCGTAAGCGTTAATAAATTATTTGGTTAAATGTAATCATATGCAACTTTACAAAAATAATTAAAGTGAAAGGCAATTGCAGAGAGTTCATGCATAGAATCTCAATGCGGATCGAAGAAGCGTTTAAAACCGGGACATCCGATATGTTCATCAAAAGTGCAAGCGATAAGCGTGATGAACAGCTTCAAAAATATCAAAAGATTGCTAATGTCCAAAGTTTTCTCACAGCGTTAAAGGTTAGTATCTAGGTTCCTCATTAACAAGCATATCTGACACTCATAGCAATATGACTTTATTTTGTGGTTTTGTAGGCTATCATAATTGACCCATTTGCGAAATTTATTGTGCATAGTGAAACAATTAGTTCAGGAACGCATCAGTTGTGCTACTGAAGAGTGTCCAGAGAGTCCGAAGCTTCGAAACACTCTACTTGACGTTATCGTCCCTCAAGAATCTCTAAATACGGTTATCGATTCGATGCTGCAGCCCATGCAGCAACCGGCCGCTGCAGCACCCAAGAAGTCGACCGAGTACTACGAGGCGCTTTCGGAATCCGACGAGGACGACGACATGATGGGCGGCGATGGAGATTCTAAAAACTCAACGGATGCTGCATGTGGAATTTGCTTAGAATCAATGAATTGCTTGGTGAGTATATTTTTTAACAGAGTGCATACATCATGCCGCATACTCTTCGATATTTTCGAAACAGTTTGAGTGATAATAAAACAGTCATCTTCTAACAATAATTAAACGTGCTGATCGGAAATTTGAGACCATCACCGGACGACCCCCCAGAAATTCAAAATAGTTAATAACTATTTCGTTGACGGTGTATTAGTAGAATAAATTCAGAGATCTGTGGCGCTCGTCCCTTGCGATCATCACTACCACAGAACGTGCTACCTCTCTTGGGCCGACGAAAAATATGTACTGTTTCATGAATTAACAACATGATAATCAATGTTTAATTGGCACAGTGTAATGAAAATACAGAAACAACACGTCATGATTATTTTTGGAACATTTAAGGTTCAAGGCGTGTCGTGTTGTCTCTGTCGAGGAAAGGTGCAGCAAATAATGGATTCTTATGGAGAGATTGTTGTGAGCACCTACCCTTTCGAATTAAGAAAGGTGAGTATTTTTAGTTACGTAACAGCTTAACTTTTGAGTCGACAAAGAGTCCATTGATCTCTGAATCCTCTGAAACACATCCACTCCTAGAGAAACGAATGCTCACCGTTTTATTTTTTAGGATAAACTTCTGCAAAATCGAATTTATAAAAGCTGTGATTCCATCACGTGGGAAAAGATCGATAACATGTAAGATTGACTGGGATTGCAAATAAGCAGCTGGCGAATTTTTAAACCTCCGAATAATGTAGAATCTTGTATTCTCTATAACGTCTTCTCGAAAACTTTCAAGAGACTTTCAGCGCAATCACACGGAAACTGCACATTCAAAAGATTCAAGGTCTAAAGGATGGAAGAAGCGGAGAGTGGATTGCAGATATTGACAGAGAGATGGAAAAAATGCGAAAGCGTGAACAAGCACTCTACGATTATCAAATCATTGTCTTCGAGATAAAGGTAAACGAGACAAATCATTGTCTACGAGAAAATCATATGATTTGTTCAAGGAAATATGTTCAACAGAAGATAATAAATTTCTTCTCAGGAAACAGCAAGAATCAAGAAGGAATTAGAAGCAGCAAGCGCTAAAAATGCAACCGAGTCGAATGTAGTAGTACCTGCTCCGACTGATGTGGTTGCTGCTATATCGGAAAACAATATTGAAATGGCAGTTGAGGAAATTGCTGCAGCGCCAATCCCAGAAGCAGCCACCAATGCTGCAGGAGCTGTAGCTCTGTTTGATAATAGTGGCTCTGAAGAACTAGCTGATACAGCGGTAGTGGTCGCTGATCCCAATTCTGCTGAATTCGAAGACTCCCCAAGTCCGAGCGCTGCTGACGATAGAACAACTTCGAGAAGAAGACGAGCAGCAGGTAAATACACCACAATTCGGCTATCAGTTTAACTTGCGAGCTTATGACTTGGCAACGACTGTGTAACTAATGAAATGTTTTTATTTTCAGATGTTTATGTCTCAGCGTTCGAATCGGTGCAGCAGAAGAGAGAACGAAGATAACATCGCGATCATTCAATTATTATTATAACTTCAGTCGTGCCAATAAGTCACCGGGCACTTTTTATTTATTTCATAAACGTTTCCACTGTTAACTACGCGTAATTCATTTTCACATTCTAACTTAAATAGTGCTCTCTCAAAACGATTTTTCAATTTCTTTGCGTTAGCACTGTGAGGTGCGATATCGAAATATCGATAGCACCTGCTGTGCAAAATTTTGAGATGCTTAGGATTCTTGGAATGATCTTTTTCTTTAGCGCGCGGGACAAATTGGTTAAGGACCTCTTTACACCAGTTGATCGATGCAATAGCGAGATTAATGGAGTCCCAGTCAGCATATTGGTAAAGTCGAGATATGTGGAGGTGCGACAGGGGGAGAAATTTTTAGCTTGAAAATTATGCTGAGATGAGATGATCATGAGATATCATTTGTATTGCACAATACCAGATCTATATGAGACGAATCACCAGATTTTCGAGAGCCCCGCGGCGGTAGGAATTTGTATCACCGATCTTGCTGAGAAGTGAAACGTAAGTACTTTCGATGATGCTCTTTCAAACTACGTTTGAGAAATTCTCCTCTCCGAGTATAGGTACGAAAAAGACCATAACTCGCTTCTGAATTATGCTAGAGACAATTCCAACGAAGCATGCGAATGAGGAGGTATAGGGGAACATTTCTTATGTTGATGATGTCATTCCCCGTTCATGAGCTGGATCGGGGCTGTCGGTTTTTCAAAAAAGTTATGTAACTTTGTAAATAGCGATTTCCCCAATAAGCGCCGAAAAGTGATTTGAGAAAAAACTAGTACCAAAACCACCTCTTGAATCAGAAAGATCGGAGGTGGTGAAAAAAAATGCCCGGCTTTTTGTCCGAATTTTTTTTTGCAGTTTTTCGATGTTTTTCAAGCATAACTTTTTTCATTCATGTTTTCATGAGCTCTCATATCGAAATTCGGAATCAGCGCGCAAAAAAACGCCAGAAACTCCTCGGTCATATATTTTGGAGATAACAAATTTTTCGACTCTGACCACTTTTTCACCATGTGGTCCGATTTTGGTCGAATTTCTTTTGTCTCAGAATCATGTCCCTATAGGATTTTCTGACTTAATTTTGAGCGTAGAAAACGAATTTGCTAACTAGAGCTCATGAAACCTCGAAAGAAAAAAGTTATGACCAAAATCCCGTACAATTTTTTAATGGGATTTTCTTTATTGCATAACTTCTTTCTTTCGAGGTTTCATGAGCTCTAGAAATCAAATTCGTTTTCTACGGTCAAAATAAGAAAGAAAATCCTATAGTGACATGATTCTGAGACAAAAATTTTTCGATCAAATTCGGACCAAAGGCGAAAAAGTGGTCAGTCGAAAAACTTTTTATCTCGAAAATATATTTCCATTGGAGTTTCTGGGGTATTTTGACGCACTGATTCCGAATTTCGATTTGAGAACTCATGAAAGCATGAATGTAAAAAGTTATGCGTGAAAAACCTCGAAAATTCGTAGAAATCGCAGGAATACTTGAGGAAGGGATGTTTATAGTCAGATAGACGGACGAGTGTACAAAATGGAGAAGGTGGAAGGTGATACTATTCAATTCCTGCTTTCCTTTTCCTTGGCGCTTTCCTTGCCGGATGGGACTTTCACCAATGAGGTAAAAGCGGGAATATTCGGTACAAATAGTGTATGCCAGAACTGTTCGCATTTTACATTTAAGAACATTTATTTCTATTACTACTGAATCACTCATTTCTAGTCCTCTGAGGAGTCTGAAGATGAGCCGGCGTATTCGGGAGTATCTGATGAATTATCCAATTCAATTCTACTAGGTTGATGCATAAGTCTTTACCGATTTTGGCATTTGGAGTATCATACCCACCACGTCTGTAGTAATTGTCCAATCAATACATGGTTTTTCGTAATTGATTAGTGCATGGATACACTCTTTAGCGCTCACTGGTGTAGTGCTATCCGATCGTAGAGACGGACATAGTGGTAGGTCAAAGTCACAGTATCTGAACTCGAATCCGACATTTTATCCTATCAGCGCGATCTGGGGAATAGTGCTATTTATTTATTTATTTATTTATTTATCGTACACCACTAAAGGTGCTTCAACAAGTGCAAGATGTACGAGAAAAGGAGAAAGAGAGTGAGAGTACAAATACGGGAAGGATGCGTGATGAAGGGGGGAGGGATGGGGTCAGATGGGGAAAGGGGGAGGGATCGATCTTCTCAGTTTGGTCGCACATTGGATTGTCGAGGGAGGAGTCTCAATAGCGATGGAGCTGGCCGCTGATCCAATATATGTATGTCTGATTGGATAGATGTGCTTGACTTGGTGAGGTAGATCGATAGTTGGAAAGGAGGGGGGGGGTGATTGGAACATCCAGAGCATGTACGTTCGAAATGAATTGGACAAACTAAAGATCCACCTACGCGCTTTGCTACTATATTTTTTCCGGTTTCATGCAAAAGCTATAAAATAATACATATTTAATGAGTAAACTATCATAAATCACCTTGGCAGTCGTCTGCGGCATTTTCTTTAGGCTGCATCCGGGGTCCAAATCACGATTTTCACATATCTCAGGTTCCAGTGATCCAATGGTTTTGAAATTTTCACAGCACATGGAATCGACTATGGTGAATCCAACCATCATATTCACGATTTTCCCATATGTTATATTTTTCATTTTTATCTATACTTTTCGAATATGAAGGCGTAGTGGAAGCCGAGACTTGTATCAGAAGATCCGCCTCATCACGAGGATCATTTTTCGCATAAATAGTGTGTGGTTTGAAGTTGACTAAATTAGCGCAATCTTCTATTTTGTGACGTATTTTCAATTTCTCACCGCGAAAATTACGCGCGAAATGAAGAATGAGTTGAGTTCCATCACTATTTCTATCCTTCTCCTTTGTTTCCTGGAATAAAACTCAAGTCATTCCTCGCCGAACTTCGCGATGTGAAACAGCAATGTCGATACAAAATTGAAGATTGCGCTAATTTAGTCAACTTCAAACCCCACACTATTTATACGAAAAATGATCCTCGTGATGAGGCGGATCTTCTGATACAAGTTTCGGCTTCCACTACGCCTTCATATTCAAAAAATATAGATAAAAATGAAAAATATAACATATGGGAAAATCGTGAATATGATTGTTGGATTCACCATAGTCGATTCCATGTGCTGTGAAAATTTCAAAACCATTGGATCACTGGAACCTGAGATATGTAAAAATCGTTATTTGGACCCGGATGCAGCCTGGTTCAACCGATCGAGATTGTGCAAAATGAAGCATACCACCACGATCAGCACCTTCGAGAACCCCTTTGCACAACTTTTTGAAAAATCACTGTTCCACACCTGTTCGACTATTACGCATAGAAGGTGAACCGATTAGTCAAGTGAAGGAGTTCTGTTATTTGGGATCGATGGTACATGACGAAGGAGGATCAGAAAGGGATGTAAACAACAGAATACGGTGGGGATGGGCTAAGTTCAGTGCGTGTTCGGGAATGCTGCATGATAAGAGAGTGAGAATGAAGCTCAAAGGAAAAGTATATAAATCGATTATCCGTCCAGCTATGCTATTCGGTAGTGAGAATTGGACGCTTACCGAGAAGATGGAAGAGAGACTGAGTGTGGCCGAGTTGAAGATGGCCTGATGGATTATCGGAGTGCGATTGAGAGATAAAGTGCGGAATGATAGAATAAGAGGAACTCTCGGAATAGCACCAATTATGGATAAAATAAGGGAGAAGAGACTCGGATGGTATGGACATATCAAGAGAAGGGAGAGAGATCATCCATGTAGAGAGATCCTCCGATATGAGCCGCAGGGCAGAAGGCCCACGGGCAGACCCAAGATGAGTTGGGAGAAAGTCATTAAGAAGGGCTTTGCCATAAAGAGACTAACCGAGCGACACACCCTCAACCGGCAACTGTGGAAGGAGAGAATCGCTCATCCAGACCCGGCCTAGCAAGGAGAGAACGACGTGCCAATCAGACAACGAAGATTATGAAATACCCTTTCGTTCCTCTTTGTTTTTCTTGTAAGACCCTGATTGTAAACTAGTTCGCCCTGGATAAATATGATGTGATGTGATGTGTGATGTGATTTGGTTGCGAATGCCGGTTTTGCTCCCTCGATCTCGCTTTTGAGGAAAATTGTGTCGAAGGAAAAGAGGCGGGGCTGGTGGTCCCTAAATATACAAGTACCGAACACTTACAGTACTCAGACGCTACCGTAATTTTTAGCGCTGGGTCAACTATTGTTCGCTGGGTCTGGATCATTATTTCATCTGCTAATCAAAAAAAAAATGAAAATACCAAAAAACAATGTGATCTATACTCCGGCCATGTTGTTGTGAAAATATCGTGTTGCTGAGAGCGTGTAGGAAAAGTGGCGATGTAGCCTCCGAGCTAAGCGAAGTGGCTACTTCGACAATTTCGCGCTCTAAGCCTCACGAGCTTTTTGCAAAGGTATAGGTAGGGACCACCAGCCCCGCCCCTTTTCCCACGATACCATTCCCCTTAAAAGCGAGATCGAGGAAGCACAAAGCTAATTCGCGATGAAATCGCTCGCCCAAAAGCGCGATAGATAGCTCTCGATGTCCTCTATCAATGACGGGCTGGCAAGCCGGATCTGACAAGTCTGAGTAGGTCAATAATCGATATTTAGGATGGGAATAGGGTGATTAGGGCACTTCCCGTGCATGTACACTGCTCGCCAGTTTATATAGAATAGAATAGATTTATCATGTGTGGTCACATGGAATATGGGGGTAAGTAAATAAGGAAATGTGGCCGAAGTTTCTTCATTGGTTCATTTCTTCTCGTCAAGCATTGCCATCATGAATTCTGAATGAGACGTAGGAAGATTACCTTTCTGCAAAATTGATATTAGACGGTTAGTAATTCTATGTGCAAATGAATTTTCTCTCAGTTTTAAACGCGCAGAATCTACGATAACTTTATAACCAGCACTCGATCTATTATGATAGGTGTGGTTCAGCGCTCTGTAAAAAATCCGCCGAGTCATTGAATTTTCAACTTTTTCAATATTATCACGATCAGTTGAGTTGATCGGGCGTGAAACACTAGAACTGAACTCAAGAGTGGGGCGCACGTAAACACAATATGCATTTACAAGCGTCTTAACATCGTTTGTGTGTAAAACTCGAAAAACAAGGTTAGCTTTAGTTTCAGCAATTTTACAAATTGTTTTTGTGTGTTCTCTCATTGAGAGGTTCTCATCAACCATTATCCGAAGGTCCCTAACACAATTTTCGTGATCCAACTGTTGGTTGCCCACGAAATATATTTTCTTTGGATTTTTCTTACCTAGATGGATAACACTGCATTTCTGATTTGCAATGTTTAACTGCCACGTTTTACTCCATTCCAATATTTCATCAATACTTTTTTGCAAACTCAATGTGTCTATCTCTGCTGAGAAGCATTTAAATATTTTTAAATCATCAGCAAATGAGTAATTGTGACAATTATTTTCAATCAATATCCGAGGGAGATCAGATATGTACAGATTGAAAAGAATTGGTCCCAACACAGACCCCTGAGGAACACCACTCCTCACATTTTTGCATTCAGAAAGAATATTCTCAACGCGTACTTGAAACGTTCGTCCAGTTAGATATTCTTTTATCCATTTTATAGTCTTATCTGGAAAGCCCATATTGGAGATTTTATGTATCAGTTTTGGGTGACTGACAGTGTCAAATGCTTTAGCATAGTCGAAATAAATGACATATATTTTCACCTCTGTCAATTGATTTAGTCCAACAGTTGAAAACTTCGAGCATTTGAGTTTCAACACTTCTATTTTCCCTAAATCCATATTGGGATTGTGGGAAAATATCAAACATCTCGCAGTCTTCTTGTATTCTCTTGGAGAGGCATTTTTCAAAAACTCTGCAGAAAAAGCTTGTAATCGAAACGGGTCGGTAGTTCAGTGGGTTACTATACGGTGGTTTCTTCCGTAAAGGAGTTATAATTGAATGCTTCCATCGTTTAGGAACCTCACTGTTATCATAAGCCTTATTGAAAATCATTTCAAGAGGTATCGATAGAGGGACCGCGATTTTCTTTATGAAGTAAATGTTTATGTTATCTGGTGTTCTACACGATGAATTTTTCCACTTTTCGATCATATTACATATTTCGTATCTATTGAAAAGTTCATCGTATTCTCGCCCCGTAATCAACTCTCTCTTGTGACTGAAATGAGGAATAGTTCCATTATCCTTTGTGAAGACACTCGAAAATGCTTCGGCAAGTGCATTTGACTTTCCAGGATCAGAATCACACAAAGCACCCTGAGTGTCGATCAAGGGATTGATCTTATTTCCCTTGGTGTCATGCAACTTTGACTTTATGTATCGATAAAAACCCTTTTTGTCAGCACTCGCTAGTAATTCTTTCTCCCAATTTAGTGCGTATTTTTGGAGACTTTTCGTACACATTTTATGAGCCCTTTCAAATTCAAACTTGTACATTGGATCATTTGAGTTTATTCATTTTTGCCAATAGAGGAACCTAAATTTCATCCTTTTCTCTATATAGGATGGAATAGGGATTCCGTTCAAGTTTACTCGTGTGATCGGAACATGAAACTCTATCATTTGTTCTAAAATGATAAGAAGCTTCTCGTACATAATATTCACACTGTCATCTGGATGAAATATTGAAAGCCAGTTAACTCTAGCAAGAGCTGAATTTATGAGCTCGTAATTTTCCTTTGAGAAGTTTTTCCTGGACTGAAATTTTGGAGGTTTGTGATCGATCAGTAGTTCAAACGTCAACGTTAGATGATCAGAGTTCCCTAGCGCAGGTGTAACTTGAATATTGTCTATTAGTTTATCATCGTTTGTTAGAACTAAGTCGAGAAAGTTTGCATCGCGTGTTGGAAATGAAACAACCTGTTGCAGGTTACAAGCTTCAATTAGATCTTTAAAATCTCCATCAATTCCTTTGTATTTAACTTGGTCATCTAATGGCCACTTCAAAGAAGGTATATTAAAGTCTCCCATTATCACACTCGAATGCTGGCAAACCATGAAATCTTTCATTGTTTGCCATAGTTTTTCACTTTCACCTTGTGAAAGAGCAGGGATTCGATAGACCACAAAAATACGCTTTAGGATTGAACTTATGTTTGCATCAAAAATAAGCAATTCATATGAGCCTTTTACAGATTCTTCAAAAACAAGTTTAGTTTCCATACTGCAATGAACTATAGCGCGTACACCTCCACCTCTTTTTCTTTTCCTATCGCATCGAAGTATTTGGTATGTTTTCGCATTATCACCTAGGGTGATACCATCAGGAATGTTTGTTTTCAACCATGTTTCAGAAAAGGAAAGAATCGAGTATTTTTGTTCATCGAGTAATAGTTTAATGTGGTTTTGGTTGTTTACATTTAAAATAGAACGAATATTTGCATATAAAACGTGCATTTTAGGGGATTCCTTGCCCCATTTCCTTTTTTCATCCCTTTTTAAAAAGAGTAGAAGTAAGTGTTAAGCTGATTGGGTGTCCATTGGGCACTGGTCTGAAGAGAGGAATAGGGTGGATGCGACTGTTGGGAACGTGAATTATGGAATTGAGGAGAGAGAGGATAGTTTGGCGAATGGTAATGGGGCGAAGGCGGGCGACTGTATTGAGAGATGGGAGAGCATGCCTGGGTCTCATCTAGGGGATAGTTGTAATCACTCGAGGTACCACTAGGCTTCGCCTCAGTCAAAGTGCGAACTGATCTTTGAGTGTTTCTACCGTAGTACTGCTTCCGATAGAAACGGGAGGGTGGAGGACCGTAAGTGAATGGTCTCTCTTTGCTTACTTGTCTCTCCTCCTTAGTCAGCGATGCTCGCAGCCAAACGCGTACACCCACACCGAGTTCATCTTTGATCGTCGATAGCTGGTGTCTTCTAGCTAGGACCTGACCCTGGATTCTAGAACTTGGAAGTATGACCTTCAACAGCCTTCCATTTCTAGGTCCATCCTTAATTGCATTACCCATTCTGAATACATGCGTCGGTTTTCCGGAAATATTGATATGATTCATAATTTTTGCCACTGCTGCCCAATCACTAGCATCTCTCTGAGCTGCTTTCAATTGGGGAAACTCAGGGATACAGTACATGACGATTGCCCTATTTCTCTCAACTTTCTCCACTAGATCGAGCACTCTTTCATCCGTCATCTCCACCACAGACGAATTCTCCCTCTTATTCTCACCTCGCGACACGGCATGAGTCGGTGGGTGCGCACAATCACGAGTGGAGTTGTGAGAGCGATTCTTGCCAGGATCATTGATCGAGTCAATATCGATCTTTTTGCTCGAGAGAGCATTATGATTAGGGCTGAGAGCATTCAAATCACGATTAAGTCGTGCTACTGTACTACAAAGATCTTGGTTATCTTGTTCAAGAGAAATGGACTTAGCCTTAAGTAATTGGATCTTCATAGAGTTCTGTTTGTCCTTTGCTTGAAGCGTCTTAACTGCATTCCATAGCTCAGTCACTTCTGCCGCTGATCCACTAATGCAATCTTCAATCAGCTGAATGCACTTGTTAATACGAGGAGTGGCTAACGTGCAAGAATGACGAGATGGTGTTGAATCGATAGAATTCATTGTGGAACAGGTCACATAAAGACGGGACTCAAGACAGTGTTAGCTGTTGAGTAACAGTGGGTAAATCGATCTATCTCTCACTGGGCAGGTCACAAAAAGACGGGACTCAAGGCAGTGTTAGCTGCTGAGTGATAAAGGATTAAAGGGATCAAAAAGACAGCACGGACCTCCTTTTTCAAAGAGCGGCAACAGGGGGAAACCAGTGAGAGAGAAAGAACGAGAGAAACGACGCAAAAAAAACAAAAGAAATCGGAGTGAAATTCAAACCGACCGCCAGTCAACCGAGCGGCGCACTCGAAAAAAAAAGCGGCGCAATATTATATTAATTTGTATTTTAGATGAATTTTAAGCACAAAATTGGAATTTTACTAATTTTCCCCGAATTGTGCTCGAATTAAAAATGAGCGCGGGAGGAGAGCAGCGAGAAAGCGGGGGGAGGGAAAGAGACACGTGCGAGCGCTCCGCCCCTTTATCACTCGTCTCGCCTCTCCCTCCTCTCTGGATGGGGGAGTCGCGCGCACTTCGAAAGCTCTCCCGGCCTTGAGAGAAGAGCTATCGACATACGTCCAAAAGCAAATACGATATTAAGACCCAGACGGTCACTTTGAGTTTACTTGCGACAAGATTCCAATAAATCGGCTCTCAGCCTGGTGGTCACTAGGTATACGCGAAACGTTCACATAGGCATTTGCTTAACTTACACGCAGCCTAACGTTGCAAGAGCGGGGCGTACTCCTGCTAGTTCATTATACAAAATGAAAGTACCGACCTTATATTCTCTTAGAGTATATATATTCTGTTGGAACCCATCAACTCCGGCAGAGCCTAAACTCACACACAGTTGGGATAAAACCAAAGAGTAATTAAAACTATTTTACAGCGCACTTTCACCCTTGGCTGTTTCCACGAGCTTCATCAAAATTGTTTGCTTCAGATTTGCAGACTTCAGATTTGACCCGCTGGGGCGAAGTGAGATGCACTTACATGCTTGTATCTTACTTTACACAAACGACTATACGAATATACTGACAACGCATACTTAAATATCATGCGAGATTTGTGGCCATTTTCCCCCTTTTCAGGGTAGTTATCATGGTAGAATAAGATTTTGACCAAACTGACTTCGTGCCATAGCGGGATTCAGAAGGCTCAGATCGAAAAACTGAAAACGTCAGTCGATTCAGTTTCAAAAGTTACCCCTAGGACCGAGTTTTGAGAAAGCCAATATACTAGCTTATGAAAAAATAAAGAGAACACAGAGAAAAAACAGAGAAGTAAGAAAACCCTAGGGAACAACTAACCGTCACTTTCATGTCATCCGCCTGGTGATTATGATTCCCATGCGGACTCACGTCACGATTGGGGCGGAGATAACCAACTACCGTACAGCTCAGTCTCTTTTTCTCGCTGCAATACAAGTAGCGAGTGCCATCGGTGAGCATTTTCTTCGCGTGGTAACTGTACCTAGGGACCGCCAGCCCCGCCCCTTTTCCCTCCACTCGATTTCCCTCAAAAGCGAGATCGAGCAAGCACAAAGCGCACACGTAACCAAATTACGCGTCCAAATGCTTGATCAGTAGCTATGACCGCCCTCCATAGGATGGTACAGGGCCAAACTTTATCAGACTTGTTTGAGTAGGCCAAAACTCAAGAATTCGGTCGAGACATAGCCGATTCAAGCATTTCCAAAGAAAGTTCACACTTTGACCCTCGATTTATCTATTCCTAGTGCTCAAACAAGACCACGCAATCAATTAAAACAAAGATTTATCTTTTCATAATTTTGTGCTTGCCTTTGAAAGAAAATTGATTAATAAAGTCAATTTATGATCGTCAATCGAACGAAGGCTCTTTGGGCTCAGTCTTCCGGCTCTGCCCATCGATTTTCAGCTGAATTTAACTAATTGCTTTTATTATTAATGTGTATCTTGTTATTTATTGCCTATCCCCAACTAGACTACCCATACATTTACCACACAACGTTTGACTCGATTCGCACGTGTTTATAGTGCTCAAAGGAGCATAGTTGTCACCCAGATGGTTCTTTCTCCTCTTACTCCTTCGATTTCACGCTGATTATTCTTGTTTTGGTTCTTGTCTCTTCACAATTTGCTACTTTGTGGCTTATTACTTGATCGCTCAACGTTTGGCTCTGTTATTTTAAATCCATAGTGCTAAGATCTCTTGTTCCACTGTGTTTAGCGATGGAAACACGGGAACTCTCGTTGCCATTCGTTTCACAAAGTATATGCCCTTCCCACCTTACAAGAGAGACTCTTTCTTGATCTACCCCCCTTGCCGTGTGTTCCTCCTCTTTCACGCTAATTGTCCTAGTTTTGCTAGTTGTTACTTCACTATTTGCATCTTCCCTTGTCATTCGACGATCGCACAGCCTATTTCTCGGTTCATTCACTTCCCTTGTGCTAACCTCCCCGATGTTTAGCCTTCGCCCTCGATGAGCGACGGCGTTCGCGACCGCGACTCACTTATGGCCGGTTGCGGGCGCTCAAAGAGGAGAAGAAGACGGTTACTGCAGTGGCGGCGGAGTGCCTCAAGCTCCTCGATCGGACTTCTCGGCCAGGTGAGCTAATGCAGTTTCTAAAGCGACTTCATTGGTTTACTTTTGTGTTATTATTCTAAAACAACCTTGTTTGTACTAAACTTTCTGCCAAAATTATGATTTGCTCTGTTGCTATATGTCAATTATGATATCAGGACTGTTAGAATGCCGTTTTCTCTTCCCATTTTGTGCTATTTATCCTCGGTCAGACAGTCGTTTAAGTGATTGCTTAACTATTAGATTCGGCATCAATAGATTGATTTCTCTGTTATTTATCTGATTTATTGCAGGCGAAGTGAAGCTCGTCACCACCTTCATCACGCGCGCTCTCTCGCTGGTCGCGGAGACACTGAAGAGGATTCGACTTGGAAGGGACAACCAATTTTTCTTCAGTCCCATTTTTTGAATACTTACTGTGGACTAGCCACCATCTTCAAGTCCACTGTTGTCCTCCCCCTCTTCCGGTGGCTCTCCCTGTGTCCCCCCTCCGAAGTCCTCACATGTGCGCGCTTTTTCGAAAGCTTCCCCGGTCAAGTGTGGACGCTGTGTTGCCCGCTCTCGCCTATACAAAAACTTGGCGGCACAGCTATGTCGAGCACGGAGAAACTTGGGACCAAAAGAGTTGCAGTCTGATTCGAGCATTCAAACCATTGTTGACAACCTCAACAATCGAATCAATACTCTAACTGCCTCGAATCGGACATTCTCTTTTCAGAACAAGTATCCCCGTAACAGGGTGACTGCCTTATCTGAAAGTAGTTCTCGTTCTAAAACAGAGTTGCAATTCTCGGAGAATGCTCGGTGTGAGGCTGAAGAGTCTCTATCTGAGCTTCAATCGAGGGTTGTGACTCTGCACGATGGCGTGAAGTACTCTTCGGATACGGTAGTTGCCGTGCTTGAACTCCTTGACCAAGGGGTTGCAGACGAGAAAGTGGGTCTCGTGATGAAGTCGATGGGGAGACTAATGGGGGTGAAACTGGATAGAGTGTCTAGTGCCAGGTCGGTTCGCAGATTCGCAGTAGCTATATTGTCAGTAGCTAAAGCACACGCTTACGAACGCCTCGATCAAGCAATTGAGAGAGGTGAGCAGTTGTGCCTTTACTCTGATGAAACTAACAAGCTCGGTTCGAAAATGCAACTGTTCGTGATCTACTGTATTGGGTTACTGTAATTACCGTATTCCAGGAACTCTTCTGATTTCTTCCACCGACCATCCCTTCACTGGACGCACCATCCGTCGATGGACTGAAGAGGCCAATGAAGATGGAATCGTCTCTTCCATCAAGACCAGAGGTGAGACCAGCCTGGTCACCCTATCCTTTCCCTCTGGCTCAGTCTCCTAACCAATCCCCCAGTTAGAGACTCTTTTAGACGAGGGACCTTTCGAATTCGAATTCCTCGATGATCTCCTCTGATTCCTGCTAGTCCATCCCCCTAGTTATTTTCCGTTACTGGTAGTAAATAGTAGTAGATCATTCCTTTTATTGTTCTTTGATCTTTGATATTTCTAAAGTTTATATCAGAGTTAGATTATCACAGAGTATCATTGAATGTACAAGTTGTTTGTTCGCTTGTTGTAGTTTATTGTATCCATCAAAGTTATCTCCGTAATGTTCACCCAGTGAATGATCTTTGATCTGTTGTAGATGTTCCTAGAGTATTTATTGCATCATTGCTTATTCGTAGTTGTATCTGTTTTGCGCCTCCTCATTTTAAACGTTATTTATGTATTCGTAGCTGTAATTGTTCTTTCTTCTATTCCCCTCTTTTTCTGGATCTTCTAAGATCACTTACAGTAATCCCTACCGTAACTCTGTTACAAGATTCTCTCCCAGTTTTCTGTTCCATCTTCTGTAAATTAAAAAAAAACGGTTCGCTTGACTGCTCACCTCCTCGTGGTGCGAATTGGACACCCCTCACTTGTTTTTGTATTGTGTTACTTGTGAATGGTGACTGAGAAGCAGTCTGTCGATAAAACTGATTATTCCAAAAGGAGTATCAGATACACATCAAAGAGTGAATTGCGAGTCGAAACATCGATTAGAACAGTATTTGATCGAAATCCGAAGTGAATTTGACTAGAGAAGGAGCAGGGAAGGGAGGGAAGGGAGAGGAGAGATAGGTTCCGCCCACTTTATCTCTCGTCTCGCCTCTCCCCCCCCCCTCGTTTTGCTTGGAGAGGCGCGCGCGCTTCGGAAGCTCTCACGGGCTTCGGAGAAGAGCAATCGACATACATCTAAAAGCAAATTGATATTGAGACCCTGACGGTCATATTGAGCCTACTTAGGACCCGATTCTGAAAATTCGGCCGTCAGCCTTGTGGTCCCTAACTGTACCCTTGATGGGAGATAGGAGGATTTATCTGTCCTCTTCCCATTCTGAAAAAAATCGCAATAATGACAATAAAGTATATACATCAGGAACGCGAAAAATGAAATAAAAAAGTCTAATAATAAGAAAAACGAAATCGCTGAAAAATTCGTTCACTCGTTCGTGAAGTACGGTATTCCGCGTGGGATATACTCATTTTCAAAATTTCGAAAATAATCGCAAACTGTTTTTTTTATTAACGGTAAAAACGATTATCAATAAAACATATTTTTATTTTTTGGAGCAAAAGATGCGACCGGCTAAACCGAGATCTCCTCAAAATTTCATGCTGAACGGCCGCAAAGTTCTCATCCGAGACTTTTTGAAATATCGGAGTGACCTAGCCGAGATCTCCTCAAAATTTCATGCGGAACGGCCGCAAAGTTCTCATCCGACACTTTTTGAAATATCGGACTGATCTTCCCTTGGTCTCCTCAAAATTTCATGCGGAATGGCCGCAAAGTTCTCATCCGACATTTTTTTCAACACCTCTGATATTTAGCAAATAAGTTCTCATCCGGTCGGTTCTACTCCGGTTGGTTCTCATCCGGTTGGTTCTCATCCGGTTGGTTCTCATCCGGTTGGTTCACATTCGGTGGGTTCTCATCCGGTTGGTTCTCATCCGGTTGGTTCTCATCCGGTTGGTTCTCATCCAGTTGGTTCTCATCCGGTTGGTTCTCATCCGGTTGGTTCTCATTCGGTGGGTTCTCATCCGGTTGGTTCTCATTCGGTGGGTTCTCATCCGGTTGGTTCTCATTCGGTGGGGTATCATCCGGTTGGTTCTCATCCAGTGGGTTATCATACGCTCAGTTCTCATCCCGTAGGGTCCGGTTCTCATCCAGTCGGTTATCATCCGACGGTGATCATCCGACCTAGTGCCATAATTCCTATCAGGCGTACCTTCTGGAGAAGTTTCCAATAATAAATAGCCCTTGCATCTTGCCAAGAAGAATCAACTTGTTTGGTGTCGAGTCCTCATCCTATCCTCAGTCCGTAACCACAGATCACCTGCCTGTCTCGGGCCTCATTTTCGGCCTCTCGAGGGCTTTGTTGGCTTATTATTGGCTTGATAATTATTCCTCCACATTACTTAATTGACTCATTTCCCTCTTTATTCAGTGCACTCTTTTCTCTCTCTCTCGATATTTTTGCTTTACTCTTCCCGGCGACAAAATGTGCAGAATGGAGAGTGCTACTAATTTAACAGGCAACACTATTCGTTCACTATGTATGACCTGTCATATTCACCGCTCTCCACTCTGCACACTCCTTCGTTTCTCTGCTTTGCGAGATTGTGCAGTAAGCAGAGAGGCAATATTATCGTTTACATGCCTATGTTGTACGCGCGGTTAGATCGTATCAGATTCTAGCTAGAAATTTATCTGAATCATTAATCCCTACCCAAAAATACGCCAAGCGTACGAGATCATCAGCGAAAAGAAACAGAACTGCATTCATTTTCATAAATGCAATGAGGTGCAGATCGAAGAGTGACTCTCTCCATTTTGCACACTCTCGCATCTAATTTACTCTCGAGAAAATGTGCAGAATAGAGAAGCAAAAATCGGTCATTTATTATAGAAAGAGGAGAGCATTGCGAGCAGTGGAGGTATTGGGTTGAGGAATAAGTAACGCTCGTTTTTGAGCATCGTGTTTGGGCTCATATATCTCCCGCCAATCAAATCTAAACGAGCTGACTTTATAGCATTTTTTCAGGGTATGCTCGAGTATCATAGCCGTTATTATTAGAAATATCACGCTTCCTGTGTAGGAGAGAAATTTAGATTTCAATGTACCTGATATTTTTCGAAAATTTTAGATTTTTTTCGAAATTGTGTAATTTAACGTGGAAACTGTTCGGTAAATTCACACATTCTCAGGTGAGCAGCCCGATACTACACCTCTTTCATGGTGAAGTGAGAATGGTGCTAGATTCATTGTTGTATTTTTATAGACGTTTCAAGGGGAACGTTCGTGAAAAATTGCAGTTCACTTAACTTATTTGTCTACCTTGAGGATCGAAGGTGCTGGCCTATACACTAGTGCGCTCCAGTCACTCACTATGGAGCTATATTATCACTATAACATTTGGTGCTACTTATGCTCCTATTTGAAAAATAACAGTTTTCCAAAAATATTATTTTGTGACGGAATCAAAAGAAATGCGTGTTTTGAGGACTTTGGATTAAACCATACCCAAGACATAGTAGAAATTCTATAATTGTGGCCACTTGGTGGATGATAGTGCAAAAGTTGCTCGTCCATTTAACCATCTAAGGCCTTACATTCAATTAGTACGGTTTACAGGAAATAGCAATAAATGTCGATTTCGAGGCTTGTTTTTCTATATCGGACTTACGATCAATTTAACTCATAAAGAGAATGCTCCACACTTAGCAAAATTCGTCCATATTTTCAACAGGAAAGGTATTCCACATTCAAGCATAATTGAGGTCTTTAGATCTATTGCCAAGAAAACGCGGCTAGCAAAACTTCTTTCGGTCAGTAACTGAAAATCCTACACTCTCGTTAGGCGCATATCTCACACAGGCCTTTACTTGGATATTCCTCTGAATATCATCAGTGTAATGTTTAACCATGATACTTTACTACTGCAGCTTAATTGTGGCTCAATAATTCTTCTTCCCTCAGTGCTGACCTGTCAAAATCTCAGGGTGAGGTGCGACAACTTTGAATTGAGCCAGCCATTGTGATCGCCTAAATGATCGGAGATATATGATATGGTGTGCGCTAAAGAGAGTATCCAAGCCCTTATCGATCATCAAAAACCGGAATATAATTGCACAATTTAGAAAGACGGGAGAGGTCATAATCTGAAATTGGAAAAACGAGCGTTACTTATTCCTCAACCCGATACTTCCGTCATGAAACATCGATTCGTCAAGATTTTTTTTTTCGACGAAATTCGCTGGCATCGAGCCAAAACGAATACCCGTCGAGACTTCTTTCATGCCCTCTCATTTTCGCTACTATATCGCCTTTCCCCTGACCGCTCTCTCTTCTCTCGCGCACCCCGCGTAAAACGCCGTGTTTTATGGGCAAGGGTGCCTCCCGAAATACTCGAAAATCAACGTTAATCGGACACTCTAGTAATCAATAAAATAAAATGAGACACAGAAGCGTAGACATAGCTCGGCTTCATAAATGACTTCAGTGCAAATTTGATTTAAAAAAATTGTTTACATCAAATCCCAGGGGTGGTTCCCAACCAAGATGTATAAAATATGAAACGCAAAATAATCAGATCAGAAAATCGGAAAAATCAAATCAAACGTTTAAGAGTGCAACTCTGATTTTTTTTATCATTTCGTCAGATTTCCGGACATGCCGCGAGGATTCAGACCTCCATATGCATACCATGGGGGCATGTTGGGTACTTGTTTACAAAAGTGGCCAAATTTGAGCGCCGAGTCAACAAAGCGGCGCGCCAGGTGCGCGCCAAGTTTGAAAATCGTTTTTTCAGAATTTCTCAGCCGGACAAGCTAGACTCAAAATTTCTTTTGCATAATCGTAGACATGTCGAGAGTGCATGGAAACACTATTGAGATCTGATTCAGGTCGATTCCAAATCAGTTTTCGTGACTTCAAAAATCGGGTTTTCGCTATAACGACCCACTTTTCGCGAGGGGGGGGATTAGCCACCTATCACACAATGAAGCCCATGCAGGTCTACGCCCAATGGTATATAGTACAGAAAATTTCATTAAACCTCCACCTCTAAAAAATGGACATGAAACCTAAAAATCCTCGATTTCGGAGGAAAAAAATTTATATATTTTTTCTTTCTTGTTTTCATGAGCTCTAATATCGATTTTCGAACTTTGCGCACACAACTAAGTCAGAAACACCTATAGTCAGAATTTTCTGAAAAATATTTTTTTTCGACTTTTCATGACCGACGGTCATTTTCGAAAACGGTCATGGTAAATTTGGATCTATAGGTCGAAATCTGAGTATGTCGGATTTTAATTTTACCTTATCTGACTTAGTGCGTAGAGTTCGAATTTGCAAACTAGAGTTCTCGAAAGCTCGTAAGAAAAAAGATATCCTCGAATTACTGTGTTTTCTCTGATATTATTGAAGTTTTCGCCTTACCGATCCACTTTGTTCGCGAACGGGGAAATAGTCACTCACCATAAAATGAAGCACATGCAATTCTGCGTCGAACGTTATACGATTCAAAACATTTTTTTAAAAAAAACCTCGCATGAATAAAACTTGGCTCGAATATAGAGAAATTGAATTTTCAAAATTTTAATTTATCTTATTTTCTCCGCTGATTGAGTTGTAAGTAACTTGTCTTGTGTATTTTAGTAGGTTTGCTGAATGTGCATTATAAAGTTTGCAAGTTCGTTTCCAAGTCGACTCTAAACCACTTATTTTTAATTTCCACAAAACTTGATTTATAATATTCTAATCAGCGAATCGCTATTGCTCTGGAATCGAAGCACTTTGGGGAAACTTTTACCTATCAGACGTTGTCGCCCATATAGTCATGCGTCCAACGAGATTCAATGTGAATAATTTCACTAAACCAGACACGGTGAAAACTTAACCTGAATACTGAAAAAAGCAATTTTCAGAAATTCGATTTGTAATATTTTCTCGAAAATCGCTATTAGAGAAAATATATAATTTTTTTTCCTCCGAAATCGAGGATTTTTAGGTTTCATGTCCATTTTTTAGAAGTGGAGGTTTAATGAAATTTTCTGTACTATATACCATTGGGCGTTGAATTGCATGGGCTTCATTGTGTGATAGGTGGCTAATTCCCCCCCCCCCTCGCGAAAAGTGGGTCTTTTTAGTGCGAAAAACCGATTTTTGAAGTCACGAAAACTGATTTGGAATCGACCTGAATCAGATCTCAATAGTGTTTCCATGCACTCTCGGCATGTCTATGATTATGCAAAAGAAATTTTGAGTCTAGCTTGTCCGGCTGAGAAATTCTGAAAAATCGATTTTCAAACTTGGCGCGCACCTGGCGCGCCGCTTTGTTGACTCGGCGCTCAAATTTGGCCACTTTGGTAAACAAGTACCCAACATGCCCCCATGGTATGCGTATGGAGGTCTGAATCGAAAATCCTCGCGGCATGTCCGGGCAGAGGCAATAAAAATCAGAGTTGCTCCGTTATTTTGGAGCATTTTGGCCCCTGCCCGGAACCGTTGCGCTATCAATGAGAACTACAAGCTCATTCTCGGGTACTAGGAGGGTCTTGGTCCCGTATTTAACAAACGGTCACTTATTTGTGGTTACTGCCTTGCCGGAGGGAGAATAGTGAATTACAAGGTAAAATGGTCGAAAAATCATATTTTCTCAACCATTCGGGATAGACACAATTTATCTTTTGCGTTATTCTAGGGGTGCCCTGGGACTCTGGAAAACCCGTTCTGCTTGATTTCTAGTTGTTTCCAAAATGGGTTTTTCTACTTTCAATTTCAGTTTTTCGGATAAAGTTGTAACTTTTTGGCCGAACTACAAGTAGTCACTATGTGCGTTTTGTAGCTATTGCATGTATGCATCGGAATCACTGTTCGAATTGTTCCGCCAGGGACGCCGAATCCTAATATTTTTTAACAAAGCCAAAAAAGTCGTAAATTTGAAGGTTTTTAGATCATAACTTTTTTAGTTCTTGTTTTTATGTGCTCTAATGGCAAAATTCGGATTCTACGCGCAAAAATACGTCAGAAATACCTATAATCAGATTGTTTTGAGAATACAATTTTTTTACTTTTTCATGACCATGGTCATTTTTGGGTCAAAAAGTCGAAATCTCAGAAATATCTGACTATAGGTGTTTCTGACGTATTTTCACCCGTAGCTGTCGAATTTTGATACTAGAGCTCACCAAAATGCGAAAGGAAAAAGTTACGGTCTCAAACTCAAAATGTTTTAGTTTTTCGTTTTGACCCAAAAATGACCATGACCCGGCGTCCCTGGCGGAACAATTCGAACAGTGATTCCGATGCATACATGCAATAGCTACAAAACGCACATAGTGACTACTTGTAGTTCGGCCAAAAAGTTACAACTTTATCCGAAAAACTGAAATTGAAAGTAGAAAAACCCATTTTGGAAACAACTAGAAATCAAGCAGAACGGGTTTTCCAGAGTCCCAGGGCACCCCTAGAATAACGCAAAAGATAAATTGTGTCTATCCCGAATGGTTGAGAAAATAGATTTTTCGACCATTTTACCTTGTAATTCACTATTCTCCCTCCGGCAAGGCAGTAACCACAAATAAGTGACCGTTTGTTAAATACGGGACCAAGACCCTCCTAGTACCCGAGAATGAGCTTGTAGTTCTCATTGATAGCGCAACGGTTCCGGGGGGTCGTCCAAAATAACCGATCTGCTCTCTTAAATGCTAGGAGAAAAATGATACAATACCGAATCGGGTACTACCGATAGAATACGGTAGTGAATAGTAAATATCCTCTTACCGTATCAACCGATACCTGCCATCAATTCACAGCGAGATAGTGATGATCTGTAAATAATAATCAAGTGGCTTCCGTATTTTCACTGGGTTTGAAGGGTCGAATGGGGTGGCAATTCTATCGGATTACCCTCCTGTGATATCAAGGGAAATCGAGTAGGGTAGGGAAGGGGGAGACTCTGACCAACTCCGGCCAGCCGTGTTGCATCATTCGTACGCAATCTTACAAATGAAAACGAGAAGGCGAGTGAGGTTAGTGGCAGAGAAGGCGAAGAACGGAAGAGGTTCAACGAACAAATAATCCGCTATCCTCTTCACTATTGTATATTTCTAACTATAGGTGTCCACGCCACTGACCTGTGCACTATCTGGGATGTGCGCAGAAAGGACCTCGCGATCAGTGTTTCACACGTAGGTACTTTTCGTTTTCTGGACACCTATGCTCCTAACAAACCGCCTAACGCATCAAACTACAGAGGTTTCATGGCCGGAAGTTGGGGGAAGAAGATATGGGAATTGGAATACGCTCATCCGATGAGAATCCCAAGCTTGTCGCGAATCAGCCACCACGAGTCGATAACGAGCATCCTGCAAATAAACACATTGTCAGGAATATTTTAATTTTGCATTATTTATATTCTATCTCAAAAAACGAGAGGCGTAAAGTTGCAAAATATCGCAAGAACATTCCGAATAAGTTACCATAACTTGTATAGCTAAAACTAGAACACACGCATTTCAAAAGTCCACGGTTAGCCTTATAATAAATAAAAAAAAATGTATCCCATGTAATAAAAAAAGATATATATTTCAACTTTCAATCATCCTAAAATAGTTTCTTAGATATTGATTTTATCAAAATAGATAATGATTTTATCATTTTATGAACATATCAAACAGCATCGATTCACGAGCTCAAAACTGTTCTTGTAAAATTCGCGCTTCGCATTGCCCTACAATAGATTTGTCTAATTTCACTGGTATACTCAATATTGATTGTGCCGGATCGAATAGTGGCTCTCTCCTTTACGCACACTCGCTTATTACTCAGTCCAGTGAGTAAGTGTGCAGAATAGAGAGAGAAAACTACAAAAGGATGCGGCATCGGGATTAGAATTGTATGTAGTTCGAATGTTCACTTCTCTCCACTCTGCACACTCCTTCAACTGTCTACCAACAGTGTGCAGAATGGAGAGAGCCAAAACATGAAACGATCGTTTGTGGAACCGTTCAATACTACACTATGCATCAAGTGACTCCTTCTCTGTCTTCGCAAATGTAAATCATCGCAGAACTGATAATTAATCAATAATTTCCGTAATCATAATATAAACTCTGATTAATCTACCTTAACCCAATCACTACCGGTTGCACGAGATGACCGACAGTATCTTCTTGACTCCTTTTTTTATTACTGAGGCTTAGTTTATACAGGGTAATGCAGTACCACGCAAGTGGTGGGATTCATTTCACACATACTTAATAGCCAAAACGTACTTAGATGAATCAAAGAGACAGTTATGTATTTTGTCGTTTTTAAATTCTGGAAATTTAAATATAAAATTTGCATTTCAAATTATTCGAATCCTTCCAGAATCAGGTTTCAGCGCTAATACTAAATTTGAGCAAAGGGCAAAGTGTGTCCATCTATTTCCGAATAGAATCAGACAATTTTTTCTAAACCCATCATGTTCATGTTTTAGCGCTCACATAATAGTGTACAGCAGAGAGAACAACAACGCGAGACTTCTTTGTATTCGAAAACGAAACCACTAAACACCAATTCTATTACGGCCCCTTCCCTTTCCCTCCCTTGACCTACTTGGATCGATAAGCGGCTCTTGGTTCGACTGCAGCCAGAAAATCGAACACGACGTAGAACTGATCCCGTGATGAGACCTGGAGGAGCATTATATTTTTTGACGAACGCATAATCAAGAGATTACTGTAGAATGAAATAACCGCATTTATTGATCAACCGGTGAAGCACTGATTTCGCCGTTAGTGAGCCTTTTTATACACAATAAGAGTGACTTTCTGACCCAGTGAATATATGCTTGGTAGTGTTGCCGGATCGAGACTCGAGACCTCGAATTTACCGCGCGCGATTCGGCCCCATGGCGAGAAATAGAAGAGAAGGAGCGCGCTCTCGCTAATTTCTCGACTTGCGAGGGCGAGAGTCGAGACTCTCGGAAAAAGTCAAGACTCTCGACTTTTCCTTGGTCTCTTGCTCACCTTTCACCTGTGGAACCGAGCTTTTAGAAAACGAGAGGGCGCGCGCTAGACCAGGCGGGTAGGCAAGGCGGGAGAAAGGAAGAAGAGCAGTTGGAGCGACAATCGAGAGGAGGGTTAATTCCGCGTGAGGGGACGGTCTTAGGTCAATACGGAATCATCATAAGAGATGTTTTTCGGTGCTTATGCAAAAAACAGGGTCCTTGTAGCTTCAAAACCAACTGAGTTCTTGCGCTTTTAGTGGACAATCGGTCCTGAAACGTCCAAAAACGGGCAGTTGGAGGGCTATTCGAGAGGAGGGCTAATTCCGCATGAAGGGACGGTCATAGGTCAAAACGGAATCATAATAAGAGATTATTGTCGGTACTTTCGCAAAAAACGGGACCCTTGTAGCTTCAAAAAGAACCGAGTTCTTGCATTTTTAGTGCGCACCTCTTGGCTGGCAAGCGCTATTTCTTCAGGCAAAAAAGTCGAGAGTCTCGACTTTTCTCGAGAGTCTCGACTCCTCGACCTCGAAAGTCGAGTAATTAGCGCAAGGGCGCGCTCTCCCCCCTTTTGGGTCGAGACCTCGAGTCTCGGTCTCGATCGGGCAACCCTAATGCTTGGCACTAGCAAAAAATGGAACTCGCTCTAAATGTGTGTGGTGGTAGTACTCGGCGAGTCTAGCTCAGGCGCCACTGGCTTAGTGTTCTAGATCGATCTCCGCTAAATGGTAGAAGTTTCAAAAAACTACCGTAACCCAACCGACTTTGCTCTTTCGCGATCGTTTCAAACGAGTGTTATCTCAAAAATTACACAATATTCATGTCATCACGCCTACCAAGTTTCATCCCGATCGCATTGAAACTGTTCGAGAAATTTCGATTTTTCGAAAATAATTTTGAACTTTTCAACTTTTACCTTTAGGGTGCTATACAATATACTTTTTTTATTGCATTATTCTGTAGAGCAAACTATTAAATAAGTATTGTGAGAAAATAAAGAAAATTAAAGCTGCATCCTGGGAGTACTTAATTTTAAACGGTGCATGACTGAGGGCTTGAATTCAAATTTATTTCACTATGTCTAGGCATTCGTGCAAATTGAAATATCATGTACATATTTAAATGTTTAAACATTTACTGGTTCAGTTTATGTAAGAATAATGAGAGTTTGCGCGATTTTGAGAAAACGTTTTTTTCGACCATGACGAGTTATGAATTTCGCGACACTTACTTTTACAAACGCAGTAATAGCGCAGGCCCTTACTAGAATAAGTGTGTGGTCCCGTTACTTCTGCATCAAATCCATGTGAAATGGTGCTCTGGCACTTCCGTGCAAATGCTGATTTATTCGCTCAAAAAGCAATCAGTTGAAAAGTTGAAAACTTCCACTTGTTAGTGCTCATTTTGTTCGTTATTTAATGAGAGAAATATTCGATGATAGAAGAACATAATGAGCACTAACAAGTAGAAGTTTTCAACTTTTTTAAAAATTGCGAATTTTGCAGATTGCTTTTTGAGCGAATAAATCAGCATTTGCACGGAAGTGCCAGAGCACCATTTCACATGGATTTGATGCAGAAGTAACGGGACTACACACTTATTCTAGTAAGGGCCTGCGCTATTACTGCGTTTGTAAAAGTAAGTGTCGCGAAATTCATAACTCGTCATAGTCGAAAAAAAAGTTTTCTCAAAATCGCGCAAACTCTCATTATTCTTACATAAACTGAACCAGTAAATGTTTAAACATTTAAATATGTATATGATATTTCAATTTGCACGAATGCCTAGACATAGTGAAATAAATTTGAATTCAAGCCCTCAGTCATGCACCGTTTAAAATTAAGTACTCCCAGGATGCAGCTTCAATTTTCTTTATTTTCTCACAATAGTTACTTAATAGTTTGCTCTACAGAATAATGCAATAAAAAAGTATATTGTATAGCACCCTAAAGGTAAAAGTTGAAAAGTTCAAAATTATTTTCGAAAAATCGAAATTTCTCGAACAGTTTCAATGCGATCGGGATGAAACTTGGTAGGCGTGATGACATGAATATTGTGTATTTTTTGAGATAACACTCGTTTGAAACGATCGCGAAAGAGCAAAGTCGATTGGGTTACGGTAGTTTTTTGAAACTTCTGCCATTTAGCGGAGAACGATCTAGAACACTAAACCAGTGGCGCCTGAGCTAGACTCGCCGAGTACTACCACCACACACATTTAGAGCGAATTCCATTTTTTGCCTAGTGCCAAGCATCTGCACAAATATGTTCACTGACTCAGAAAGTCACTCATAAATGTTTCCACCATTAATAACCCAAAAACAAGTCGCAAATTGAGTATATACTATATAGTGCAACATACAATCAACAGACAATCTAAAATTTGGAATGCAATCAAAACTAAATCAAGACATAACACCACTCAAATTATTTTACCACCTCTGTATCCAGGAGTTTCTTTTTATTACTTTTTACCCGCCTGAGCTTAACCCTTCCTTTCCTATATAACTCACCGTTCTCTGGTGTGCGCCCCAACTTGGAATCAAGTAATCCCCCAAGGCGCGACCAGGCTTGGGGGCAAGTTGGGGACTTACTTGATTCCAAGTTGGGGACCATCTATGGACGGGGCGGGATTACGGTAGCTTTCTCTCGTTGTCTCGTTCTTTGTGTCACATTCATGATTGCTCGCTTCTGGTTTATTCATTGGTTCTATTTACATGCCGCAACAGTAAACATTAGTATTGATTTGTCAAATAACAGTCGAACATGAGCTAAGAACAACTTCTCACAATTTCAAAGTTTCTAAAGAATGAAATCTTCTAAATGTGAAATCACAATGATAACGAAATTAAAGGCACAGTAAATTACAAATTAGACAATTTCGTGAGGTCACGGGGCTCTTTGACCGGCTTACGGCTTCTTGGAGTGAACATATTGAGGCTGTCCGCGTCGAACTGATAATCATCGATACCTTCTGCGAGTTTTCATCATTATATTCCAACTCTCCATTCTCTTTTGCATTAACCTCATCCTTCCTTTCTCACCAAAGAACTCTCGTTCTGTAATGCTCTAAACTCGGAAAAAATAGAACCAAAATTAAACCTTTTCTTAGTTCCAAGTGATGTATCAGTAGGTCAACAATGCCAATTATCTTATAGGAGCAGTATGAACGATTGCGGTGGAATGAGAAGACTGATCTACCAGAAAGCAAATGGAATGATTGAAGAAAAGGGAGAATTTTCATCTGAAACATGTAAAGATGCGAAAGAATCGATGCAAACAGAAATAGGTGAAGAGAAATCAACAAACATTGAAAAATTTCATGTTGTTTACATTTATTGTGCGCGAACGCGCGCTGAGCCGAAAAGACGTAAACAAGGCTCCGGTGCTTGATTTCAAGTTGGGGTACCCGAATGGGTGTACGGTACTTGATCCCAAGTTGGGTCCCCCCTTTACTTGATTCCAAGTTGGGGACGCACACCGAGTTCTCTCCCACTACACTGCTAATCTCCGTCTCTCGTCCCTTCTCTTCTCCGTATCCGCCAATCCCTGAGCATTCCAATAGATAAAGAATTTTAAATTCTGGAAATCTTCTCTCCATTCTGCACACTGTAGCCTGACTGTTAAAGAGAGTAATATTGACGGATTATACCATATCTCTCTCCACTTTGCACTCATTCATTGGATAGTGACAGTGTGCAGAATGGAGAGATCATTATTGGATCCGGCAAAGCTATTTCGGACTATACCTGGGCGCATTTGAGATGGAAGAGATCGGAGATCGTCACGTCCACCATGCCAGTTACAGCGCACGCAGCACGATTACTGTAATTATAGTATCGATTTTAAGCGAATTACAGTAAATAAGAAATTAGAATTTCTGAATTGCATTAATTTGCTCACATAGATTCTAAATCATTCAAATCATCAATGCAATTATTTATAAATTGACAAACACCTGGGTTTGAGGCTTCATGATTAGTATTGAAGCGGAAAATTTGCACATATCACACGTGATCAAGAACCCGGTAAAACACAAATACTAAGAAAAAAATGCAGCAAAGAATATATTGCAGCAATGGGAGCACTGATAGAGCCAGCAGATTTGCGTAAACTACCAATATGTATTCTACTCTTGCTTACGCATGTGGATCGACGTTCAATAGTGTTACCGAATCGAATAGTACTCTCTCCATTCTGCACACTAACTCTCTGATCAGATAAATTAGAGTTTGCAGAGTCAAGAGAGCTATTATTTGAACCATAAATCGAAGAAAATATCCCCCAAATTTGTTCGATTACCGTTTTATCGAAGGTCAGATAAATTAGAGTTTGCAGAGTCAAGAGAGCTATTATTTGAACCATAAATCGAAGAAAATACCTCCAAATTTGTTCGATTACCGTTTTATCGAAGACAAACAAGCAAAGAATTCTTTCGTGAGATAATGATTTACTATTCGATCCGTCATTCATAAAGATCAATAAACCCCAACAAATGATTGACCACATTCATGATTCAGGAATAATATTTCTTCACAGAGGTTAGTGGAGCATTAATTTTCTTCGTATCCCCAGCTCACATTACGGATCCAAGCTAACTAAGTATTTAGAACAACAACCTACACAACCTTTCTGGAGGGTATGATTCATCTTCACATAACCTCGTAACTCAAAACAGCCTTGTCGGACAACAAAAAACTTCAAGGCTTTCCACCATGATACAGTTAATTTATTTCTACCGTATTATCCACTCACGAATTGAAGATTTCATCCTTCTCTACCATTTTCTTCTCGATGAGGGCTGCAGCCAGATGATAGAGAATGAACGCCGCCTCGTTCTTGTCCGTCTGAGATTTAATTTATTATTTAAAATAATATTTTTGATTTTTCCTTGCCGTATAACTATTCGACATTTACTTTTACAAGGGAGGATGTCTCAGGATAACACTAATAATTTTTTTAAGTGCCATGTCTATATGCTAACGAATCCTGATGGAATAATAGCCCAATAATAAAATATCAGTCCATTCAGCACACTCCTTCACCTCTCTCCACTAACCGCTCCATCTTCTCTCACTCACCCCATGTAGAACGCCCTGCGATTACTGGAGGAGCTGAGAAACTAGCAACAGGAGCACTAATAGGAGAAGAGCTCAACAATTCTATTTTTGTGATTGCATACCCTGCGCATATCGTCCTGACTACTTCGAGATACACGCATCCAGATGTAGTTTCGGATCTGTCACTCTCTATTCAACACACTATTGCGCAGGGCGGAGTGTGCAGAATGGAGAGAGCACAGAACCCAACGCCGAACATTTTCAATTTCGCATAGGGAAGCAGACAAGAAATATTATGTTATCTACAGAGTACACTTATCCCATTCTTGCGACAACAAGTCATCTAGTGTCACACCTTGATAGATTCCTAACATGCGTACTTTCAGGAGAAGAATCCAATATTCAATTCATTTCTTTATTTTTATTACTCTGACCGGTGGCAAAGTGTGCAGAATGGAGAGGCCTACTGATTGAGGCGGCAACATTATTCATTCACTATGCATGATATGTCATATTTAGATCACTCTCTACTCTGCACACTCCTTCGTTTATCAGCTTTTGCGAGAGTGTACGGAAAGGAGACTTCCCTATGTTGTACGCTCGGTTAGATCGTATTTTATTCTAGCTAGATTTTTTTTGCCTGAAGCATTAATCTCGCGCCATGCGTTCGAGATCATCAGCGAAAATAAACAGTACTGCATTCATTTTCATTTATGTAATGGGGTGCCAGATCTATGAGCGTCTCTCTCCATTTTGCACACTCTCGCATCTGACTTACTCGTTAGATAATTTGCATAATATAGATATTAAAAATAAACTTAAAATTAGTTTAGAAAGAGGAGAGAAATACGACCGACCAGAAGAGGAGAGAATTGCGAGAATTCCTACGAGAAATATCGATTTAAATGGATAGCTGCCACCATTTATTCTCTGGACAACATAAATATTTCCGCATCAACGATACAAAATTAGGATATCGCTACCAGGGAATAGCAGATCATAGCTCTACCACTCGAATAGCAGATCATAGCTCCGTGGCTGAAAATCTATTTCATTATGCTCACCTAGTGTGTAGAAGTAGTTTTTATTAGCACAAGATATGTGATATGCTGAAAGCCTTTTAGAAAAAAACCCGACTTTCGAAAAAATTTTCGAAAATATAATTCTGACAAAGTGAGAGACAGCCACCTTGGAAGCGCTAGAGATCTCGTGATTGAAGACCGACGCGGCTATGCACAATTGCAAACGTTAGTAGGGTCCTTCCTCCATGTCATATCCAAAATTTGACAGTTTAGCCAGTGCGCACGATTTTTATATCGAGTCAAAGGGTGTATTACGGGAGTGATCCTAAACCTTGTGTAGAAATCGTGCGCACTGATGAAACTATCTAATTTTTGGATATGTCTTGTAGGAAGGTACCCACTAACGTTCGATAATGTGCATTTCCGCGTGGATACAAAATAACGGATTCGGGGCAACTTATTGAGGGCCAGTGTCTAGTTGTACCGTTTCCTGAGACATGCAAGAGGAAATTACAAGAGCGCGCACTGGTCAATCGGTCTAGTTTTCACAGAAAAGTTAGCTCGGATGGTAAGTTAAAAGATTATGCAAACAGAACAAGCGTCGGCAAAAATGCTTCTGCTTGAAAGCTCTCCAAACTTGATCTACTCCTTTTCTGAGGATGGTGGTCCCCATATCGCTGCAGAAATAACAAAAACGCTCACACAGGCATATTGTGATGCCCGCTCATACATGTTCCTTCACGATCATTTGCGGTAAATTACTGAGCGAATAATCATAACAAACTTCATCATTCAAAAATAAATGTCTTAAAAATAGGAGACCCAATCGATAAGTAGTTATTTCAAGTGATCTCGAACTTCGCTGACTACCACCATTGCACTTTACGATCTAGTTGGATCGAAAAAAATTATAAAAATTAACGCTCTCCATTCTTCACACTCTGTTATTTCTCTGACCAGGGAGATTGTGCAAAATGGAGACATGGAAAAGGATATAATTGTTGCTATCTACATTAGGCACACTCTATCGTATTTTTGACAGCCGAGAAAGTGTGCAAAATGGAGAGTGTCCATCACGATCTGGAAACACTAGCATAAACGAAACTTTTTTTTGCAATGAAACTCTCGGCACGAAAGAAACACTTTACCCTTACATTTATAAACATTTCTCAAAGTATTATAAATTCCTTTATAACGATTTGTAGTGGAAATGATCCAAGGAGTCGGAATCAAGTCTTGCAGTAATTTTGAGCATTGGAAATATTGGGGTCATTTATATCGCTAGAAATGCCGGTATACGTAACGGATCGAATAGTTGCACTCTCCATTTTGCACACTTCCTCGTCGCTCTGGTAGGCGAGTTAGTGTGCAGAATGGAGAGAGCCATCATCATCCTATCCTTACCTCCAATCCCGTGATCGCTTCTCCCATCTTGGCTCTAACCATCTCGTGCGATCGAATCTCCTCCCTCAGGATCTCTTGATCACTGAAGAAAATAACAATTATGGAAACCCTCACAAGACCCAGTCATAGAAAGTTCTAATTTTATAGAAGAAAATTAACATTTTCTACGCACCTAATCACAAGATACATATCTATATCTACATTTATTCCTTTTCTTACAGGTAATCTGCCCGGAGTATGTCGAATTTTCAAGATTATTTCAAGTTCCACCAATAACTAACCAGTCTACGTTTCAAAACTATTTAAAGCAATACTATGCATGTCTTTTCAAAATTCTTCTCTCTTTCCACTCTTTCGCCTCTTCATTTGTCAAGAGTGTGCGAAATTCAGAGATCCAAAACTCTAAATAACTTCTTGATTTTAACGTCATGGAATTAATTTCTGTTCTCAGCTATCTATATTTAGCGCACTCTAATGACTCCATACTGCACACTATGTTGTCTACTAGAGCGTCGCGGGAGCGTGCAAAATGGAGAGTGTAACTATTCGATCCAATATATATACCAGACAGCATTCCTATCAATAGTATTAACTCCGACTCTTCCACACTTCGAAATTACGGCAAGACTTGATTCGACTGCTTGGAACATTGCTACTACCAAGCTTTGTAGAGAAATATATAAATTTGAGAAATAATTCGATAGTGAAACAACATCGCTTCTCTCAGTGTATTATAAAAAAAATTCTCTGAAGAATGAATGAAGTGATTGCTGGAGATTCCAGATCGTGAAGGGATCTCTCCAATCATCACACTCATCGCTTGACAGAGAGACGAGAGAGTGTGCAGAATGGAGAGAGCTAGTGTTTCGTTTTTGATTATCGATTGCTAATGGAGACTGAGAGAGGAGAAAACTATGCAGAGATACTGATCATTCAATGATGAGAGAGATAGCTACATATTGCTGGCAATATCATAATCTTGAAGACAGCTATCAATGAATCATGACTCAACCAAGCGATCAGTCAAACATGTAAAGTTTTAAATCATTACGCTTTAAAAAAAATTATCCGATGGATTATATCCTACAAGGCAAAACCAAGTGGTGCTGTCTTGCAGATTAGCTCTCTCCATTCTGCACACTATCGCTTCTTTCAGGCAGGCGAGAGTGTGCAGCAAAATGGAGATCGCAAATCACGATCTGGAAACACTAGCAGAAAATTAATTCATTCCACCAACTGTTCAGAGCTCAACTTTATAATGAAAGAAACTATGTAACTTCACATTCCTAAATAATTCTCATGTTTTTTGTGATCTACAGTGGCAATGTTCCAAGCAGGGGGTGTGAAAGATTCGGGGTAAATTCTATTGTTAGAAATGCCAGTATTCATATCGGATCGAATAGTTACGCTCTCAATTTTGCACACTCCCTAGTCGCTTTGGTAAGGGAGTGTGTAGAATGGAGAGAACTAATATTTGGTTTGGCCTCCCTATGTTGCTCGTGTGGAGAAAGCCCAGGACTTCAAAATTCTTCTCGATGATCCAATGCTTTCTCACAAGGCCGGGTTAAAAATGCGTTAGTGGTGGATTTGTTGAGTATCCGATTTAATTTTATTCTAGATTTGATGATTTTATAAAAGCCAAATAATTATACATAGACACTTTGACACGGTAATGTATTTGTGAAATAGATCATAATAGCAGATGTTGTCAAATGCCATTCCCTCACTTAATATGTCCATGTATCCCCTCATCACCGGGGGTCCTTTCTACCATTTCCAATAATCCAATCAATTGCGCCTCAGTTGCTTAACCATTGTGTGCATCATATCATCACTGAACCCGTTCAATCTCCGGACATACATTCACAATACTCCCCATATTAGCCGATAATCCCCGACTACCGTAACTTACTCCTCATACTACCAAAAAATCAATAATCCCACCTGATTGCATCAACAGACTGATAATCAGACTTCCGCAGTCTCATTTTACCGGGTTTCTCCAATTCCTCGAACAACAACCAATTCAACTTTTCTGGACGCTATGATTCGTATTCGCATATAATATCCTAGTACAAGGTGAATAATTGAACCCAACAATGACTAGCCGCATTCAAGATTCAGAAATACTATTTCTTCACAGAGGAAGCATTAATTTTCTTCGTATTCTACTCTTGCTTACGCATGTGGATCGACGTTCAATAGTGTTGCCGAATCATACTCTCTCCATTTTGCACACTACCTCACTAGTCAGAGAAATTCGAGTGTGCAGAGTGGAGAGAGCTGCGTCTCAATCCGGCATTCCTAAAGTTCAATATACTTCAACATTTATTACTAGCCACATTCATGATTCAGAAATACTATTATATATCTTCACGCTGATTTCATGGAGCATTAATTTTCTTCGTATCCCCAGCTCACATTACGGATCCAAGCTAACTAATTATTTAGAACAACAACCTACCCAACCTTTCTGGAGGGTATGATTCATCTTCACATAACCTCGCAACTCAAAACAGCCTTGTCGGACAACAAAAAACTTCAAGACTTTCCACCATGATACAGTAAATATATGTCTACCGTATCTTACACTCACGAATTTGACGGTTTCATCTTTCTCCACCACTTTCTCCACGTTGATGGCTGCGTCCAGTTGATAGAGCGAGAACGGAAATGGAGAGAGTGAAAACTCAAGATATGCTAGTTCTGGGCTTAAGAACGCGAGAAGCACGATGAATATGAGAACAGGTAAAATTCACCAGCGCAATGTGTGTTGCAAAATAAATTCAAACAAATAATAGAAAAATACAACAAATATTTACAGAATACAGTAAATCGAAGCAATTGTGCAGTCGTGGAGGATGGGGCGTTATTCCAGTTTATTGCTTTTCCTTTCGTGTTTGTTTCAGTACTGCGCTACGATTACTCAGTCCTGTTTTTTCAAAGCTGTCTTTTCCGATTTTCTTATAAAACGAAGTAATATCCACTTGATGTTTCAGACGACTCCCGTGATTGTCACATCTACTACAGAAGAATGCAGGTTCGTAGCTAGATGAGGACGCCTGAAAGGCAGAGAACAGATTCGTAGCTACGAGGATGATTAGAGATATTTACTGATCAGTTTGTTGATTGTTTTTTAAAAGCTGTTCATAATTGGTTACTGTTTGGCCCTCAAATATTTAGTCTATAAATCCAATTGCTCCCTCCTCTTTGTTTTGCTTTTTCTTATTTTTCACCTCAGTATGTATGAGCGATTGGTGAAATAGTATTATCCGGAGAATTACGTGTGTCTTGTTACTTACCTTCCAGTATTTCTTTTCTATCACATCTTTTCTATCAATCTCGAATATAACCAGTATATATCTCATTACACATCATATTTCAACAATTTACCGATCAATTGATTTTTTTGTATAACAACTGATTGTTGTTTGATGATAAATAGTCGGATTCGATGAATAAAAACAGTTTTGTATTGCAATGAAGAAACAGAGGAGTAAATAGATTCTAAATATTTCTTTTACATTGAACTCTTTCGTTTGAGAAAAATATAATTTGAATTCCCGCAAAAAGTGCAGTATTTTCCCGCAGGTTTTCTATGATCTCATGGAACAGTTCCGGAACTTTTCCAGGAGATGGTGGAATAGTTCCGGAACTTTTCTCGCAGATTTCTGACAGATTATACGGGTCGGAGATGGTAAGGATACCATGGAAAGCGATGAAGACATGTAGACAGTGGAGCATAGCATGGGAAAATGTCAGATTGGTGTTCTCTTAATCGAATCAATTACGGAATTCCAATAGTGAGAAAAAAGCAGTGGATAAACTCCATTCCCCTTCTCCCTCGCTGTCGTTCGAAATTCCACTAACTAATGTAGAGGGGGAATGAAATGACACACTATCTATTGGAAATACGGAATCGATTCCTTCAAGAGAACCCTGGTAGTTAGTGATGTTAAGTGCCTTTAGGCCAACTGGACAGTGGAAAGCAAGAGAATGGATTGGCTAGCCCTACGTTAACCTATTTTTCCTTTCCTACCAGCGGGACTCCCCCCCCCCCCTGACCTAGTGTGTCTGTCACTAGACCATTGTGCAATGCGAGCGGGTGGCGCAGGCGGTAAGACGCTCGTTTGGTTAGCGCGGGCGCTCGCAGGTTCGCTGCCCACCCGCCGCATAGTGGTACGCTGGTCGACCACTCGCTGGGTGCGTACACTACTCAGCCGACTAGCGTGCAGGGCGCAACTGTGGTGACCACAGAGTGCGGCAGCCAGTCAATACTCTCCGGTCGCCTGATTAGAATCACTCGAATGGCAGCGAGAAAGAGGAGACCAGGCGAAGGGCCTGAAAGGGCCAAGGAGAGGATAAACGGTACGACGCTGGAAGCATCTGATTTTTAGCAATAATTATGATTAACTAGCCTTTGCCAAAAAAATGGGATCATCAAAGGCTATTCCATCTTTAAAGGGGAGAAAAAGTTCATGGAGTGGAAAAAAAGTTTTCCGCCTATATTTACGTAATCTCGATAAATCACTAGTATCGCTTCTAGGACTGGCATGAGCAATGTCAGTGTTTCTTATCTCTAGATCATGGATTATTTCTAACTCCTCGTTTCTAGTGATTCATCATAGATATTATCTATCCACCCTCTCTCCGTTCTTTTCCTGCACCATTTCTCAATCTCAGATGAGGGGTATTTAAACCCCTCTGCTCTGTAATAAAGCACTTAACTGGTGAACCTCGTTTGCAAACAGTTAGTTTGATGTCGTTGAGAGGTCTATGATGATAGGGTAGTTTTTTTTAATCTAAAGGATCTTGTATCCCCTTTTCTCTGTCACCCCTTTTGTTCCAGAAACCTCCCGCCTTTTCCTTTCGTCTTCTCTGCTTCTCTCTGCATAGCCCCACTCTTTGCTTCAGCGGTCGTGATTCATTCGTGTCATTTCTTTCTATGTGAGAGTTTCTCGCGTCCATATTCTCCCCTCTCTTGTGGTATTGATTTTATCAATATACATTATTGTTCTATCTAATGATTCTTGACCGATTTTTTCACTTTGACAATAATAGCTCACTGTTCATTCTCTCATTTCTCCGATTTTATCGCTTCTCCCAATTCTTTCCGAGTATCTCAGAAACTGAAAATAATCATTCCGTGTGCTTTGTAGTTTCTCTGACTTACGAAAGAAAAGTCGTTTCCGTTTTTGTCTCACTCTTTATCTATTTTATTTTTTTGTTTAACCATTGAAAGTGCTTCAACAAGTACAGGATGTACGAGATAGGAGATGGGCAGTGAGACATACAACTATGGGAAGGATGGGTGAGGAAGAGGAGGAGGTGGGGTTCAGATGGAGGGGAAGGGAGGAGGGATGACTAATATCCAGTGGGTGGAGAGAGAAGCTATTAGATGTAGAGAGACTGCTATTGGAGGCCATTGAGCATGAGTCTATCTGTCACTAGACCCTCTCCAAATGCGAGCGGGTGGCGCAGGCGCTAAGACGATCGTAAGTCGGCGGACGCTCGCAGGTTCGCTGCCCACCCGCCGCACGATGAGTGTGATGCAACTCGGCGACTGGAGTGCAGGGTACCACTACTGGTACCTGGTACCAAACGACCACAGAGCACAGCAACCAGTCAACTCTCCCCGGGCGCTAGGCTACTCGTATAGTACCGAAAACCTATGGGGGGCTAGGCACTGGGCCTCAAACCACTGGGAGTGGCAGGCAAACGGAGAAGATAAACGGTACGACGCTTAGAGCGTCTGATTTTTTTTGCAATAATTCTGATTAACTGATCTGGTCCCGAAAATGATCAGGAAATAGTTCAACTCGATTCTGAAACGTGCACGTTTCTAAATTCTGCTATCACAGTTTTAGTCTTCGAGAAGCCTCTTGTAACTCGTCTTCCTTGTGCAAATTCTCCTCTTTCTCCGTCAGATCTCTCCAATATCTCCCGCTGATATCGAGAGGCATTAGCGATGCCATTTTGGTATTCAGCTCTCTCCAATCTGAACACTTTGTCGTTTATCACAGTGAATAAACCAACAAATCGATAAGCTCGAGTGCAACAAGCACATTGCACGTCTTGTAGTCGAAGCCTGAGAAAGTACACTTTACACACGTGACTCTCTCGACACATCACAGTCCCATCACCGGCTACAATCACTTCATGGGAATCGTCCTCAAAAGTTAGTTTATAAAAAAATGTTTACTTGGAAAAACAACCCGATTCGTTCATTCTTATTGTTTATTGAATAATATGTCCTGCTGATTACCGACTCCTTGGTGGCTTGGAAATTAGTTATTACTAGAAGTAAGGCCGAACAAATTGTAATATCAAGGTTATTCATAGTTTCATCTATCTGTCGAATGCGAACTGATTTTTTTGGGTTACTGTAGTTACTTTTCTCCATGTTAGAGGAATACAGGACATGCCCGGCCGATTCCCGTAAACAAGGGTGGACAAAAAATATGAAATGAAAATTGCAATTTATTAGTGATTATTCGCTGGAAGTCAAAAAAGTCAAAAATGGCCAAAAATGATCATCTGTCACGGTTTGTCCACCATGTACGATAGCACTGTCAAATCTAAGACGCTTTTTTTCATAACTAAGCGTGCGCCCTGCTTATTTTCTGCGGTTTATTTTCTTACAGTACATTTTTCAATACTTACAGTAATCTCTGAAATAACAAATTATCGATTGCAGGGATTCTCGAAGAAGAGATGCACCGGCAGCGAGCGATCGAACTAGGTACGAATAGCGTTTCGACTCTCTCCATTTACACTCTCTCGCGAATGTGATTCTTCGATCTGGGGCACACTAAATAGCTAGAGTTTCTGTTCTCACAGTATATGATGTGAATGATGGGTAACTGTTTGTGATTAAGCAAACAGTTTCCTAGATTCAACCACGCCGATAGACGATCCATCTCGTTACCCTGCAATATTACCGTTTCACCATTTCCATTTTAAAATTTTCAACAACAAAAAACTATATCCCATGTTACTTCAATGCTTCAACCAGTCAATAAAAATGACACGAAAAGAACTAACACGATACGTTGCACATGATCTCTATACAATACCAATACAACCCCGTTCCTTTTATGTTTCAGCCATCTCACATCCCTTCTCCTGATCAGCTTCTCCAATACTTCTGCTTCATTCATTCTACAACCCCTCCCCCACTCACAATCATGAGCAGCAGCATGTTCCTCTTCCTGAGATAGCTCTTGATCATCTTCTCTCCCTCCACCCCTCCTCCTCCTCCTCCTCCCTCATCCATCTTTGTCCTCGATTCTCCTCCATTCCGACTCAGAGTGGCTGCATTCTGACTCTTCTGAATGCTCACTATCGTCAGTGTGTTCGCGTACGATTGAGACTGAGCCGCGGCGTGCCATGTCTGCACTGATGCCCTGCAAATACAAGATAAATAAAGTCAGTTTGTGAAACTATCCAATTTTCGGAAGCATACATTTAACAACGGATTGTTCAAATTATAAAATATGTAATAATTGTTAACAAGATGATCGTCTACAATTGGTTCCTCGTAATATCTACATCACTTGTTCAACTCATGAAACACAAACATCATAGTTGCAGTTGCATACTTCCTGGTGAAACGTCATTCAACAGAACCAATTTTCCATGGAATTATACTAACTTGTACTATCGATAAGAATTTTTGTCTCGAGATATATGCAGCGAATATTGGTTACACACAAACACATCCGTATTCAGCCAACTCTTGAAACTCAAAAGTAAGCACAATCGTAGTGAGCCATTTCATGAATAAAGAAAATCTACATCTAGTTTTTTTGTTCGGTTGACATTCCTAGGCTAAACCAAGATACAAAATAATTTTTACAATGTCAGAGATCAAAGATCAAAGACCAAATGCCTCAACCATCCGAATCCACTCACTTGTTGCTCAACGTGTCCGAGAACGAGGGAGCATAGGGCATACTCAGCATGTGCACTTCCTGGTCTGAAATCGATCCATCATGTTACCGTAACCCACCGTAGCCCCTCCTATTCCCTCGACTATCATATCGTATAAGAATGTCATTTTTGTAACAAACAAACTCTCCATTCTGCACACTCACTCGTCTGTCTGACCAGCGAGATAGTGTGCACAAGGAAGTGAGCACTATGCGATCCGGCAACACTACCGTACCATTCCTCCTCTACTACCGTACCCCTTTCCTTCGACTAACGTACCCCCTACTCCTCCCCCAACTACCGTAACCCTTCTCCGGCACTCACCACTGACTGCATTGAATGTCTCCTTCTTGATATACTTGGCATCGGCAGAGTCTCTGCCAGAAGGCCGACAGCATCTGGAGGTCATTCCTCAGCTGCGAAGACTCCTGTACCGGACCTTGAGGGGCAGTCTGCAATATCAGGAATACGGAACTTTCCAGGGTTACTGTAGCAGTTTTGTTGCCGGGAAGAATGAAGCTCTCTCCATTCAGCACACTCTCATGCCAGTTGGATCAACAAGAGTGTGCAGAATGGAGAGAGCTGCTATTCCGGTAACACTATTGCCTAAGGAATACGGGATCGAGTCCCGCCGAGTTACTGTAACTAGGCAAAGAATACGGTATCGAATATCGATCGATTGACTCACGAGAAGAAGTGGAGGGCACTAGCGTAAACTCGCTCTCGTAGTACGTTGTACGAGAAACGACCCACAGAGGTCTCGCCCTGAAATACAGTAACCAATCGATAATATTCTCAGCTATCGTACTCCAGTCTATCGGTAAATAGACTGGAGTACGATAGCTGTATAATGCAAATAAATATTTCAAATCAGTTACCGCAATTCAATCAAAATCAAAATTAATCACTACGATCAAATAAATCGGCCATTAATCGATATCACCCCCTACCGTACTCACTTGTAGCATGGAGAGGACGCAGGTGAGCAGTTTGAAGCGAATGCCATCTGCGGAGATATGACGAGTCACCATTGAATTGATCTAATTATTTATTTTAAGTTCTGAAAAAATGACCTAATTTATTGGAGTTTCAGGTATCTCTCAATACAAATTCAACTGCGCGTTGTATGATAGGCGGTCCATTCCGAAGACAAAAAAAGTCAATCAATTTGTAATAGAGCCGTCTCAGCTACCGTATCCCTTCTCCTCCCCCACTGACAATCATTGGTGGGACTGGCGATGGGAGCTCCGAAGAGGGGCAGGGAGATGGAGGGAGTGGCAGGAGTGGCCACTCGCAGTGAGAGGGTGTTAGCGAACATCATCTCGAGGATATCCAACTGCTCCCTCGATCGATACTTGGCCACCTTCACTCGTTCCACCAGGAACTGAAAGTAGGATACGGTATATGGAGAATACAGTAGTGCTCCGGAGACACAGTACATAACGGGTCGAGAGTAGTAACGGTAATTCTGGAAAGTCTCATGCAAGGAAAATAATTTCTCCCTGATTTCTCTTTTCTGAGGATTGACTTTTCTTTACACTGTCTACTGAAGTGAAGGAAGAGGATTAGATAAAAAAAAAGATAGTAATAAACCCCTGTAAACACTGTCTTCCCGGTGAAAATATTTTTGAATGCAATTCGAGCACGGAAGGCGTCGAAACTCTCTAAACCGCCCACATGGTAATACAACTTTTTTTTATAACAACTCCCAACTTCACAGCAGTGAGAAACACGCCTTTACCTTTCCAACTATAAGTTCCTCGAGCGCACCTCTCCAATCGGAGCATGTTCCGAAACGCGCATTTCTAGCGATTCCCCTTTCTTTGAATGAAACTCTAAGCATTTCTATTTTATTACCCAAATCACCAGAACATGCTGTTAGCTGGACGAATAGTAGCTCTCTCCATTCAGCACACTCTCTCGTCTGTTTGACCGGTAATGGCGTGCAGAATGTAGAGAGCTACTGTTCGATCCGGGATCACTACTGCTCAGCATCGCCCGTCATTTCAAACGGTTATAAAAGAGACAAAATTCAATTTTCATTGATCCTTTCGTCATTATTCACTTTCTATTTTGTCTGTTCATATTCACTCGTCAGAGCGGCGATAGTGAGTGCATACATAAGAACCCTTTTCTCAATTTCTCTGGGGCTTTGCGTTGATCTAATCAATATTTTCTGATATGGTGAGGGCAGTAGAGTGTGGTGAATGAAGAGAGCGCAGCCATAGGGGTTACCGTTCTCGTAACAATCTGGAAGCACTCGATATAGACGCTATAAAGCCAGAGTCATTCAAGAGTTTCTACCACTGTTTTCTCTTCTTTGCTATTATTTTTCGTCTCTGTGGTTTCATGATTTTCCATGTTCAGTTCAATGTCGATTTCTCTTCTCGAACTTCCAATTGAGATGCTGGATCATATCTTCCGGAATCTGGACGACAAATCGCTGATTGATTGTAGAGAAGTGAGTGCTTTTCGCAATTTATCTTAATGGTGTATACTGTGAGAACAGGAATCGTAGGGAAGTGGTGTGCCCTATTTCCCGGTAAAGTGAACGGAACGAGAAAATTGTAGGCATTTCGCCAAGAGTGTTGCTAGCGCACGGCACCCGGAACCAACGAAAACGTCCGGAGCTAATTTCGGCCACAAACTTAGGGACCGCAATGGCCGGCAAATATAATCCGGAGACTAAAATTCTCCTACAGTAACCCACGTACACCACTGAAACGAAATCAGCAATTTTACCATTTTTTTGTTTGTCACTTTTTTCTCTGAATTTACTGAGTTATTTCTATTTTTTCTTAAATAATAAGCCAAACTTAATAACCCAACCCTGTGAAGAGGTGAAACTTGTTGCTTCTCGAGAAACACTAATATCGCGCGGTTTATTTAGTTTTTCCCCCCGTATTGATCTACCTTCGATTTAGTCATATATCTTTTTACGTAAGCGAGCGTAACCTTAGCTTTCCTTGCCAGAACGTAGCCACATGGTTTCTCTTTCATGATTCATTGCGTTTTGGTTGCCGAAATGAAGCGAATTTTCACCATGCCTCGTCCAGTCACGGGTGCTCAACATGACCAAATACCAGCACTGAAAAACAAGGGAGCGCGGCGGGCCAATGAGCGCGAGGATCGGGACTTGGCAAATTTCCCAACTTGCGTTGCGGTCACGCAACGCGTTCTCCTCTCGGCGTTCCTCCATTTTGAACTTTCGCGCGCATGTCCAGATACGGTTTTGGCCATTCCCCTTGCTCATCTTGGCAAAATGCCAGCCCAATTTCACCGCCGTTTTTAATGACCGGTCTTGAGCACCCGTGCCAGTATGACCGTGATGCGTCAAAATGCACATTTTTGAGTAATAGTTCAGGGTAAGATTATTTCTTCGTCTAATTTATTAATTTAATTTTAGTTTCATAACTCCTCTATGTCTTCTGCTTAGTTAGCATAGTGAAATAGAGGTTTAGTTTCGTGGGTGAAACTGAAACTGCTATTTTTTTCTTTTCGCCATATTTGTGCAGTTTATGCCACTATTATAATTATTTTCTGTTATTAGTCGAAAGCAGAATACAGCAGCTTACGCTTATGAGAATATTGGACTTGGCGGCTTTCGAGAAACGATTGTTACTTGGCATTAATGGTAGCCTATTTTGAACCTTATCATTTTAGCCCCATATCTTTTTTATTAGGTTGTCAGGAAAGTTCCTGCGGGTTCTCTTTTCAATTTTTTTCCTCGTTAACTTTACCTATTCAGGACACCGTCCTAGCAAAATGTAGGGGTATGTTATTCAAATAGTATAAATGATTCAAATTCTATCAGGCTTGCTTAGTGAATGAAAAATAATATTTTTTTATTAGAAAACACCAAAATGTGAGATTAGAAGTGGTCTTACAATTAGCCGTACCCTGCCCCAAATTGTCTAATGACTTTTGAATCCTACCAATATAGGCAATGATAGTTCAAGGGTTGGTTGTTCTTTTGAACGCAAAACATGGGGGTATTCATCGGTTTGTGAAAGTTGGAGCGTGAAAATGTATCGATTTCGAACTATGGGTCGCAAAGAGTCAGTTCGAAAATTTGTAGCTCTTGAACGGAGAAGTGCATCATGTTTTAATTTGGTGTGTGGACTGATGGGCTAGAGTATATTCCTTTGTAATTTATTTGAGATCCGTTTATCAATCGGCTCGAGTACACGGTGCAAATAACTATAGAAGATCAAGTTCAGCCGCGCATGATTTATTTTCAGACGTATATCTCGAGTAGGCCAGAAGTGATTGAACCATAGCACTAACTATATTGCAATCACCAGTAATATGCTTTACAAAAAATGTCCCCGGTTTGGCCCAATCCTTGCTCGAATTCAACCGAGAAACCAGCGCGCTTCAGGGTCGAATGGGGATAATTTGGTCTTAAATCATATCCATCTCTTTGATCGGGCAGCCCTAAAACCATGTGCGCTACAAAGAGTATTGAAGTACTCATCGATCAAGAAATGGCCTATGTTGATCAGTCAATTACGAAAGACAGGTGAGGTGCGAATCTAAAAATTCTGAAACCCGCAGGAACTTTCCTGAGAACCTGATACCACGTCTCTGGTTTCTCTCCACCAGTAGTGCCACCATTAGTGCGGCTCTGAGAAGCGATCACCAGTAGTGCCACCATTAGTGCAGACAAGGAGAAGGAGAGAGCATCCACCAGTAGTTTACTATTAGCGATCACCAGTAGTGCCACTATTAGCTAATGGTGCACCGTTAGTCCACCATTAGCCCACAACGCGACAACCGGGCCGCCGACATAGGGGGAAATAAAACGTCCGAAAACATCAGGGGAAATCATGCAAATTCACCCGGGAAAGTCAAATCGCACAGTAGAAAGTTGATCCTGAATCACGGTGAACCGTTGGTCTCACACCCATGTCCAGCGAATGTCACGCTCACTTTGCGATTCTAGTGCACGGAACGTTAAAATCAGGGAACATGAACCGCGCGTCGGATACTGTACTCACGCGTGCGTGATTCAAGCAACGACATTCGTTGTTACATTTGTAGTTTGTAGCCGAAATTCGCACTGGACGTTTTCGTTGGTTCTATGTCGGAGTTCCGGGTGCCATGCCACAAGTAGTTTACTACTATGGATTACGGTAGCGCGTGGGTGCGCGAAATTTATGTTGCTTATTTCGCGCGCGAAAAGCGCTCCAGTTGCATATTATTATTGTTTTATTAAATTAAAATCGATTCTGTTACCGTTGGGAGTTCTTTCACGGTGTAAAGTCTTTGGAACGTTAGTCCGCTCACTATTTGACGAACGTGCTGTGTTTTTCCTCATATATACGTATTTATCGAGTGCATTGTTTCGTGTCTTGCTCATAGTTCGATTTAAGCGACCCCCGTCACATGTGATATGTGAGATGCTCGACATGGACAAATAACGCTTCGAGACGGGGGATAATCGATATAACCAGGTATATGGTGACCTTCTCCGGCTTTCTTTTCTATCTTTAGTTTCAAAATATGAAGTCTTGATCTATTTAGAAGGAACTAGTTTATTTTATTCTCTAATTACTGGGAGATACTGAATGATGTGTTCTCCCCGGTGTCTTTGATCATTGACTAAATTAGTTCGCTCCATTTACTTCGCAAAGAGTTATAAGTAGACGATCTTTTCCACTTAACTTGTGTTTATTTAGCGTTACACATTGCTGTTTTCCAGGTCTCTCGTGGGACGAAACGAGCGAGTTCGAGGATACCCTAGAGCGCGCCTTCATCCTATCAAGGGCGAAACTAAATAGTTCTGATAGAGGTGCGTTTCTACTTTACTTCTATTACTGATCACCGTTTCAATCTTATAACGCTTCCCCATTTTAGACGCAATCGAAGCAAAGCTGGGCAATATCTTATTCGATTGGCAATTCGACATTGCGAAGTCCAAACACGCAGAAGGTATTATTCTTCTCTTTCACCCTATTTTTCAATTTTAGTAATGATTTCAGAGCAACATCAAGAACGTCTCTATAATTTGAAAGAGCTACTGGAAGAGGAATCGAGTAATGACTTGGTTCTTGAGTAGAAGTTGGATACAATCGCACTTGGCGTCATTGATCACAGAAGGTACACTTTTTAATTATAATTTCAAGTAAAGGAATAGCCTCAATATTTATTCTATTCTTCAAATTCTTCTTCGTATATTTCTAAATATTATACTATTTTAATATTTTATTATTATTCTACTAACTTTTTATTCAGTTATTAAATGTTTTAAGTTATTCTACCGATGAAACTGATGATTGGACTATAATCGACACTTCAACACGTATAATATCAATCTTATTATACTAATACTATATTATTGTACTTCGAATGCGAGCTCTCGCGCGAAAACGAGGACTCGTTTGGATTCGCAAACGAGTCAGCTTTTTCGCGCGAGTCCATTCTCCTCTCAATTCGATCGCTCGAGTGGTCGCTAGCGATCGCTCGAGTAACAATGAGAGGAGTAAGTTTTGCGTGAAATAAAACGAGGGCTCGCGAAACGATTGGATTATCGAGCTGCGGTTCCTCATTCTCTTGCTCATCGATCGACTCGCGAGCAATTGAGTCCTCGAATGGCAGTGAAAACTAGTCCTCTTTTGCAAAACTGGACTCGTGTCCTTTCTAAGGTTTAAATAGTATACATACATGATTAGTATTTACTGTCTCGCATGGAAACATTACTCAAAGGTGAACCTGCAAGGTATGCACATTTTGTATCCCACGGCCAGAGCCGGGCCGGCAAATGTCGTGTCATGGAGTGGGAAACGTCGAAATGCGGGAATTGTCCACGTATTTTGGCATTTTCCAGGATTAACCTCTTATTTCGGAATGCACCTTTACATTCTTATCATTAATACGAGATTCAGGTAACAAAGCACTACACATAAAAAAAATTAGAAAATTCTGTGGACGCGATCATGTTTTAAATCGTCGGTGAAAATTTCATACTTGGCGAATTCGCCCGTTTTAATTAGCTTACGGCTATTCTCGGGATGCGCCTTCTCGGTTTTGACTTCAGTATGATCATGTGTGCAGGAGTTAAGCTTTTATCACGTTTTTCCCGAAATCCATGGACGCGATCCTTGCGAAATAACCAACGGACAAAACAATAAAAGACGTCATGTAACAAGTGATTAAAACCCTTTGTTGATACATTCTTATATTTTATGTATTGCATTTGCATAAACCATTCATTGGAGTACGAAATATGATCATTTGAAATATAGATTCAGTTAAATTCACTACTGCCCGCGGTTTCACTCTTGGATACCGTATACCTTGCGCACGTTTGTCCTGACTGATACCTTCAAAAAGAGAAAATAAACAATATATTGATCAATTATCAGTCCGAAGGCGCCATTTTATTGCATGCAGCCAAGAAAAATGAAATTAAGTGTTTGAAATTCACAATTGGTGTCCTGCTTACCATGCCATGACCCACCGAACCGATTTCGTGCGGGACTGCACCGAGAGGGGCGTGGCTTAGACGGGTAGGTCAGAACTCACTGATTTATTTTTTTCATAAAAATCTGAGCCGGACCGGGAAATAGAATTGTAATACAGCACACAACAGTAGCCCATTTTCGCACTCACATCAAGGAGACGCGTGCGGTTCTCGTGGTTCACCCTTTTTCCACTGTTCAACGGGCCGTGTATCCTTATATTTCTGTCATATTTCATTCACAGCTCGCTCCATAAGGAAGGAGAGAGAGATATGTTCGATGATATTGAGTCTTCGTCGATGACAATGAATAAACCAGAGGAAAGACCCATGAAGTGAGTCTTAATGTTTGTTTGAAGATATCGGGTTCCTATTCCACACAAGTTCTTATTTCAAAATGGTTAAATAAAAGTATGTTGTTCAACGAAGAACAAGTGAGCATCTCTTTCTCGTCTATCTGATTTTATTTTTTTAATATAATTTATCCTCATTAAAAACTCTTCCAGGAGCAAGCTTCTGGGTCCACAAACGAGCGGCGAGCGGTTGAGTGTCATTTTCGCTCTCGTTCAATGATTCCCTCCGCCTAAGAACTAGTCTCCCTCTACCAGAAGCCTGGCAGGAATAACCTGCGCATCTGGAACACGTTTCCCAAGAGAAGACACGACCGAATCTGGAATTGGCGATCCAACAACGGCTTCACATTCAGCCAAATTGACTTCGTTGCGTGCGACAGAGCTATGTAGAATATCCCAGTGTTCATTATACACCAAGCATCTGAAGATCGAAATTATGAATTTATTTTCCACGAGCGCCGCGCGCACCTCCATTTCTAGTCGAGGTCTAGAGTCTCGGTCTCGATCGGGTAACCCTAGCTAGTATCCATGAAGAATTTTCACTGAAAAAAAATCGATTTTATTTATATGCATTATCTCAGGGATTTTGCTTAGTGGTCGAGCATATCAAAGCGGAACAGGCTGTTTGTTTAGAGATTCTCAGGTGGTGCAATCTATTGTAGAAGTGAGCTGATTCCCGGTAAATCCGTATTACGTGAATCCTTCATGAATTACTCTTTATTTCAACCCTACCCTTCCTACATATTCATTTCTCGCCACGCGCGAACAGCAGGGTCTTAATTTCACACTCTGATTATCCACTCTAATCCCAACATTTGAAATTTTTAAAAAAATTTCAAATCGAAATCTTGAATTATCGTCGTATATATTAATTGAAGACGCTCCAGGATCAACGAAAATTTACGCTCACGCATGAGCCAATGGGAACCTGGCAGTACAATTATATCAACGGTGAGCATTTTTCGGTGTATGACCATTCAATATGTTCATAGAGCCTGTTCTATGTGACTCGGCTGAGAACATTTGGCTTATAATTACTGAAATGTACGTGAGTGCGGGATGCGGACAGCTCGGATGAGAACTTATCGCATCAGAGCCCTGAAGTGATAATGTAAGGTTGAAAAGTTTGGATGGTTTCAGATTAGTTGCTGAAACCATGAGATTATTTCTCTTTATCTGGACATTTAAACTGGCTGCTTGAATGACTTGGTCATTCCTCATGTTGTTCCATCCACGAATGTGTAAGCGCGTCTCTTGACGGAGTGAATAATGAATAAAAGGACAAAATTCCTCTTTTAGGTAATCGATGAGCTCAGTTCCTTGAGTGATCAGGATGCGGACATCTCAGATACAGTAAGTTACAAGAGAGACAGTTCAGTAGAACATTATGCGATGTATCATTAATTCAATCAAAACTATGTATACATAGAAGCAGTTTTCTTTGATTTGTGTTATAAACCCCAACATTACAGGATATGGCTTCGCACAACGCTGCAGAAAATTCCACCGACCACATTGAAAAACTGGATTGTTTTATTTGTTTCACGGATATTAGCAGAAAGGCAAGATTTATTTGCATACGTTCATATCACGATGATGTTATCATACATAAATATATTTGCATCTACCTATTGACGTCCTTTCCTGTTTTTTAACCACATCTAAGCCTAGAGAGGGGTTGTGCTCTTTCTAAGGAAAGTTTCATGAAAAAATTTCGGTTTATTTTTGGCAGAGAGTAGACCGATATGAAGAAAGTGATATTCGAGAAATGAGATCGGATATTTCGAGGGTGGGGGGCAAAAAACAGGAAAGTACCATACTATTAATTTTAAAAGTGTTTGTATTACACTATGAACATTACGCATTTCAGAGAACTGTCAGACTCATGTGCAATCACGTTTTGCATAGGACGTGCATGCTACAATTTTTCGAATCACACCCCAGAAAAGTGAGCTTCCCCCACTAAATATAGTTATCGACGATACTTTTCATTATTTCGATTTCTATTAGAATATAGCAACATTATTTATACCGGGAAATCCATGCGCGTGTGTCCAATAGTTAATTAACATTCAATCCTTCTACAGACGACACTGCGCTGCCCCGTCTGTGATGCCCCAACTGGTGATGAAATACGGAATGAGGACAACTATAAACTTCCAATGATATTCGGATTCGGACCAACCGGACAGGTGCTGTAGGGAACAACGCATAAGAAAAAATATCACGTATCTTCTAGCTCTAAATTTTATCAAAACAAATTTCAGCCTACACAGTGCATCTTCATGGATACACTAGGAGTTGAAGGCGATTCGACGTTCCTTACGGAAATGAATGACGTGATGACGGTCACTGTGTGAGGGCAATAACATTAATTCAGTGCATTTACCACGCTATACATATTTAGAAGGAATCTGCTTTTTTTGAGTAAGCATCTTCTGGACGTTTCCACGAATTTCTGCAAATATCGCTTAATGGGTAAAAGTGAAGAATATATTCAAGACCTGACCGAAGAGAGAAAACAATTGCTCGATCGTTGCCAATTGATTCTGAAACTGCAGGAAGAGCGCTTATCTATTGAGGTTAATACTAATTTCAACAACAAAAAAACATTCCGTGCATATTTAAGTTTGTGAAAGACTGTGTTCGTAAACATTCAGTAACAACTATGTTGGCAAAGAGATCAGAGAATTCGGAAACTTCGTAAAGTATTGAGCTCGAAAGATAATACTTTTTATAATTTATTTATTAAATTACCTCAACTATTCGACATCCAGGAAACTTTGTTAAAAACAAATTAACTGTATTTAACTTTTAGAAACGGATCAGAGAGGCTCGTCGAAACGCGAATGGCAATAACTCAACGAATCATGAGGATAACGCGCTTGCTTCTGTGATCAGAGTGGTGGATTTGATCACCGACAGCGATCACAATTTGACCTGCGTTATCTGCATGGAGAAACTCAATTGCAAAGTGAAGTGTTCCGTTTTGTGCCAAAATAATATTCAAAAATTTTTACCAATTTTATTATTTCAGCGAGCCGTGACTCTCCCGGCGTGTAATCACTCTGCGCACCGTACTTGTTTTATGGAATGGTTTGATTCTCGACCGGTGTGTTTCATTACGAAGTGCTTCCCTATTCAAAATAAATTTGTCGGGTTTCTAATCATAAGAAAAGAGTTACGATGTAATCTCACTAGAGCGAGGAAAAGTTCAATTAAAAGAGTTTCCAAAAAACAATTTAAACGACCGAGAATGAGTATGATTTAGGGGAGAAATGAAAAGGGAGTATCCCGTGTTAGAAATTTTGTTTGAGAATTTCCACTTGAGAAATGTATTTATCAGAAAGATCCTAATGAGAAATTAATTTTCGAAAATATATTTTTCAGAAATTCATGTTTGGGAAATAAGATTTAATAAAAAATATTTGAGAAAATGAATTTACAGAAGTATATTTTATAAAATCAGTTTGAGATTTTTATTTCCGGAAACGCACTTTCAGAAGTAAATTTTGAGAAAATTTCGACCGGGGTCGCCTTTTAGGCAATCGATTTTGTCTAACTACTGTTAAATGGGATTTCTACCTCTTAAAAAATTCATATTATCTCCAATTAGACCGTTTCTAAAAGAAAATTGCGATATATATCACTTTGAACGAGTATTATCGAAAGTGGTGATCTACCTACCGTACCTTAGGCTGGTTACCGTACTTCTCGCGTTGATGGATCATTCTAATGGGTTTCAAAAATTCGCATTATCTCTAATTAGTCCATTTATGAAAGGAAATTTCGATATAGATCACTATGGACGGGTCTTATCGAAAGTGATCTACCTACCGTAATCCGTGGGCATATTACGTCCACCTTAGTGTAGCGAACATGCCAATAAATGGAAATAGTGGTGTAAACATGAAATAGTCGAGGTAAAAAAGCATTGAAAGCGAAGAAAAATATTTTTTTAAATTGGAAACGAGTTTACTCTATTTGACGGTTCTGGTTATTTTTTTCTCAAAAATCACATCTCAAAAAAATTTCCACGAGTTTTATTCTGGAATAGTTTTTCTCTATTTTTTTTCCGATAATGCAATTCTCATAATAAATTTCAGATAAATACATTTATGAAAAGATAGTTTCTGAAATTAAATTTGCGACTTACATCTTTCCAAAAAATTATATTCTCAAACTTCTTTTCCGGTAAAAAATATTTCTCAACAGTGTTTTCTGAAACGAAAAATTAAATTCGGGATAGCTCCAATGAAAACCTTTAAAATGGAACTTCCAGCGAACTCCATATATTTTAGGTATTTAATGTTGTCAGCTGCTGCATATGTCGAACTAAGACGTCAGAAGTTGTTGATGAGGATGGAATCGCTATTTTAAGTACATATCCCTTAGAGCGAATTGCGGTACATAATGAAATTTTCTTTGCTGGTTATTGATACTACTAACGATTATTCGATCTCAGAATGAGACGCGGATCCCTGAAACTATGGGCAGCAACGTGTTCTACTTCTGCAGACTCCGAATTAAGTGAGAAATTGAATCTAAAAAAAACTATCGTGATTATGAAGGATCCATTTTTCCAAGGTTCATCAAAATTTGGTTAATTCCCGTTACGTGAATTGATAACATTAATTGTATCCCCTCATTCGTGCCGATATTAATGTTGTTATATCGAATTATTCTACTCGCGAATAACTACATAAAATCGCTCGATAATTCGCCCTCACGAATGTGAATGCAATTCACACAATTTCCTTTGTGCCTACGTAAATTTTCAGTTCAAGTTAGGAGATTTCAGTTTTTGAGTTTCATTTACACTTTGTAACGGCGAATGATCGGGTGCATTTATGCAAAGTTATTCGCGAATAAAAAACGTTAGATGTATTTAACAACACTAGTCTCTCATGAATGCGCTTAGCGGTTCAAAAGGAAAGAGATTCCCTGTTCTGCAAACTTCTCACGCATTAAAAAATGTGATTTGCAGTTGAGCAAATACTATTTTTTTTTAAATAATTGCAGCGAAATATTCACGAATCTCATTAATAAGAGAAGATGAGCACTTCGCGACGGGAAGGGCATGCATTTGATAAGAGACATTGATGAGGAGTTGGAAAAATACAGACGACGAATCGTGGCTTTGAACAAGTATTGTTGCTTCATGGAAGAGAAGAAGGTATGTATCGTTTCTCACGCCTATCTTATTGACCAAAAATATTGACCAGAAACCGAGTTATTTGGGAAGGACTGGACATCTCTGGAGAATTATTTTTAGTTTAATAGCAGTATGTTTTGAAGAGAGAAAATATCCAATGAAATGTCCCAATTAATTTTTAGAACTCGATTTATATACGAGGCCGTTTGCGTTAGGATCAACATAGCTTCAACGGAGTCTGGAAAAGGTAAAGCATCGGATATGCTCAAAATATTTATAATGAAGCGAATAATGGTTTCTATGTAGGCTTCGATAAACGAGAATATAACAATAATCAAGAGTGAATATTTATTCTCATTTATTGAACCCTGTTAAACGAAAATTATTGAAAAAAAAAAGAAAAAAAGTTTTTTGGCAAGAATTCGCGTTCTTCAAAACACTTCAAAACTAATTTTTCTCTATGACTTCGTAAGCACCTGTCGCACCTTAACGATTCTCTTTTGACAGGAACTAATTTCACGATAGTCAAAGAGTTCCAATATTTGAAGATAGTGTGTTCAACTTACTGTTTCAGATACTCGAAGAAATCTCAAGACAAGCTGCTGATGACGCAGTAATCAGATCTGCGTTGTACCATACAACAAGTTCAGCTGCTGGTTCAACCGTGCCTAAATGAGGAGAGTTGGATGCCGATTACTCATCAATACTTTTCATGTACATTTCCGCCTTTCTTGCCCTGTAACCCTCTTTTCCCCTCAGTACTCGTTCCACTAATTCCACGGGTGCTCAAAATCGCGTTCTACCAACATCTATAATACACTAGGAGCGGACTCGCACGCTGATTGGCCGGTCAGTTATCGATAGGGAAGCGGGCGAGAGGAGGACCGCGACGCGTCGGTCCTCCTCTCGTGATCAGGACCCATTGGAATGGCTCTACAAAATGCGTGCTAATCAATTTGAATTGTTTCGATGACACTCTTAGTGACTTACTGTTAGCGGCGAACAATGGTCAATCGATAATCTTGTAAGTACTCGTCATCGATTCTCTCTCTCCACTCTATCATCTTCCTCCTCTCTTCATTCTTCACATTTTTCGCGTCGGCGCCGGTTGGTTGCTCTTCTCTCTCCTCCTCCTCCTCCTCCTCCCACCTCCCCGGATCTCGCGGACCTCACGGACCACTCGGACCCACCACCGGCCCCCTCCCCCGGAATACACTACCGTAACCTTTGCAGTCTCGGTGCCTCCGCGAGCTACAGTAGCCACTCCGCTCTTCAAAACGTGTGCCGAACTTTCACATAGCCACAGCGCGACTAACCACCGACAGCACACACAGCCATGATGACCCCTACGCGCAGAGCCGAGCAGGTATACTGTAGGGTGATCTTTGATCTCTGATCTCTGATCTCTGATCTCTCCAGGACACCTCCTCATGCGGCGGTGATGCCACCGAGGACAGCGCCAAGTACCTGGACGAGCTGGTCAAGGTACGGTAGATCAGACTACAGACTACAAAGATCAAAGATCAAAGATTAAACCACAAATAACGCAGGATATGCGCGAGCTGAACGCGCTGCCCGGCACCTACCCGCACGCGCTCCGCCTGCTCAACGAGGAGGTCAATCGCGTCTGGTACGGTGGCCTACCGTACCCCTACCGCACCCCGACCATACCCTACCATACCCATCTTACCGTAACCAACCGTACTTGCAGGTGCGTGATGTATCCGGGCGGGGTGTCGGCTGCTGTCCCGGCCGCCTCTACCGTACCCCTGCCGCTGCTGCAGCAGCTGCTGCCGTCTCTGGCCGCTCCGCCCCCTTCCTCATCGTCTACCGTACCCCTCCTGCCCTCCTCCTCCTCTCACCAGCATCACTCCTCGCTGGCCGCTTCGTTGTACAGCGCCGCCCAGCTGGCCGCCAATCTGGTGAGCAACGGGCAGGGATACCGTATTGTACCGTGGTCCCGATCCAATCCACTGATCGATACCGTAACCTACCATAGTGCTAATGGGAGCTACCGTAACACAGTCAATCGGTCGATCGATAACTTACCGTAGTGGAGTACCATAACCAGAATGCCTTCAATCGATCGATACCGTAGCCTATCGTAGTTCTTAGGGGAAATATAAAAAAATACCGTAACTACATCGTTTTCGTGACCCACCGTAATCATAAGTGACCTACCGTAACCCTTGACTACAGTAACCAAATCGATGGATACCGTAACCTACCGTACCTCTTCAGCGCGACACGTTCACGACCACGACGCCGCCGCCGGCGCGCACCGCGCACAGCAGCCAGCACGAGGACATGCTCGCCATCCAGAGGTACTACCGTACCCCGGGACTACAAAATCCTGCACTACTACAGTACCCCTCATAGATACAGTACGATCATGGTACCATAGATGGATACAGTAGCCATGGGATACGGTACTCCATACGGTAACCCGCGAATCCTACCATAATCCTCTCACCCTGATTTGCAGGGCTTCAGGGCCCTGATTTTCCCTGCATTCTACGGTAATCCTCTACGGTAATTGCAGGGCGTACGCGGCACTCGTCGGCTCGCACTTCGACCCCTTCGAGGGCGGCGTCACCGTCCAGGAGAAGATCCCCATCCCCTACTCGCCGAGGTAGTAAACGGTACCCGGCTGGGACCCAAGACTGCCGTACGCAATGACTACCGTACCCCTACCGTAACCTGCTCGGGTCCCAGACTATCGTACCCCTACCGTAACCCTGGTATCAATCATTCCATCAGCTCCGCTCATTCCAGATGCAACTTCATCGGGCGCATCCTGGGTCCGCGTGGCATCAGTGTGAAGCAGATCGAGAGCGAGACGGGCTGCCACATCCTCGTGCGGGGCCGCGGATCCGTCAAGGTATGGTGGTACCGGGTCTGGTACCGACAATGGTGCCATGATACTGTAAATGCCCATGTATGGCACCGATTCAGACTAAGGTATCCAGTCTACTTTTGCTTGGTACCAGGTCTAGTACCGATACGGTGACATAATACCAGGCCTGGTTCCGGAGCCGGGTACTAGGATCGGTGCCAGACTACTGCAGCCGTTTTCGGGACACAGTGAGAGGTCTGGTACCGTATTAGATGGTGCTGGGCCTGGTTCCGGTGCCAGACTACCGTAACCCTGTTATCATTCCAGGACCCGGTTCGGGAGGCGCGTCTGCTCTCACACCCCGGCTGGGAGCATCTCGCCGAGCCGCTGCACGTGCTTATCAAGGCCACCGACGTGTCACAGGTAACGGCTGGTTCCTGGTACCGTGGTACTCTGGTACCCTGGTTCCGTGGTACCAAGGGGCTATGACACCATGGTACCAAATATCGATTTTCTCAGGCGTCCGCCGAGACGAAGCTGCGTCGCGGCGTGGTGGCCGTGACCAAACTGCTGACTCCCTCGAACGACGAGCACAAGAGGAGACAGCTGGTCCAGCTCGCCATCATCAATGGTACGTAGCTGGTACCGGGCTGGTACCATGGTTCCGGGGCTGGCACGATGGTATCAGGACTGGTACCTGGTCTGGTTCCTGGCACGGAATCACCCCGCCCTCCCCTTGCAGGAACGTACCGCTGTGTCAATAATGGAGACTCGTAGTGGGGACTAATTGAAGATTAGAAAACGCCCGTTCTGACGTTTTTGTGCAACTGTGATAAAGATGTGTTGCGTTGCTAGAAGATGTTGTTGACATACAGTATCCGCAGATTAACAATACAGTATCCGCTCACTACAGTAACCCTTCAGTACATTGCTAGAGATTCGCTTTGACTTTAAGACCACATTAACTGCACAGTAGCTTTCCTCGCCCTGATATCGCCCTGCAAGAGAATACTTTTATGACCTTGATCTTTGATCTTTGGATTTCCAGTGATTTTTGTTTGGCTGACCAGTTTTGAAAACCTTAGGATATCGATTGTTCTTCTGATTCCATTCTCCTTTTTATGGGATCATTCCAATCTCCACATTCCCTCGAGCAAATCGCACCCTCTATCCTGCGAAATGGAAGTGACCCTTCCGTTCTCCATTACTCAATGTAGATGGGACACGATTATAGACCCTCTGGTACACCTGAGCGTCGCTTTCCATTGCTTATGATCGGACGTTCGCACTATTCTATAACCACCTTCTCCATCTCATTCACTCTTACTACTGTTCTATCAGCATGTGGTGTGCTTCTCCCTCAACCAGATCATATTCGTCCAAGACTTCTGCCCGCCCCGGAGCTCCCGGCCCTATGGGTGCCAGCCCCCGCTATCCGTCCAACTCCAATCCCGGTCGCTCTTTTTCCAAGCCAATCAGGATTCCTGGAAGAACCAACGTGGAATCAGGTCAATTCACGAGTCTCCATCGGACGATGTACAGTATCCTAGGAGCAACGGTGAGTTTTGTTTCTTCATTTGCCTTTGACCATTATGCGAACGTGTGATCATGTGTTTCCGAATTGCATAGTATGTTCTCTCTAGCACTCACGAAATCAGAGACCCCAAAAAAGTGCATGCCAGTCATCTCATTCTGACCATCTGACCATTTGTCTGACCATATCATTGCCCTCTCCATTCAGCAAACTCAAAATGATCTCTTTCTAGGTCACAGTCACTATCCTGTGTCTCGCAATGCCAGTCCATCGCTCTACCACACTGCTCCCTCGTCTCGTGCCGAGTCTCCGAATCAGGGATACTTCTCGGCTTCTCCTCCCTCCACCTCCAACGGCCGCTCTCCATCTTCATTCGAGATTCGCAATGAGATCGATTGGAAGACACAGAAGAATTGTGACTACGGTAAGGATTGTTTTTAATTAGGGATGCCGAGTCGAATAGTAGCTCTATCCATTCTGCACACTCTCTCGCCGATCAGAGTGACGAGATAGTGTGCAGAATGGAGACAGCTACTATTAGATCTGGAATCACTATTTCTCATGGACGAGAGTCCTTTGTTACCATTAGGAATTTCGGATTACGGACCGAAGAGGAACAATTCGGTAAATCAAGCCCAGTTCCGAGATCGCGAACTCACGCTGGATAATATCATCTCGCAGTTCGTTTAGAAATGGTATGAAATAGGGATGCCTATGCGTTATTTACTCTCTCCATTCTGCACACTCTCTCAGTTCTGTGATCGGTGAGATAGTGTGCAGATTGGAGAGAGCAAAATGCGAATTTGCACGTCTTGTTTGAAATATTATTTTGCTATTGTTTTAACTGACAAAAACGTCCTCTCACTCAAGTATAAATAACTGAAAAAATTGCTCAAGTTTTATTTTTCAGACTTTTGAAGATTACAATCAGAAAATGGAGATTTTTGTTCCGTGTTTTGCAGAAGATTTTGTTTACTATCGTACTTGCAAAACATTTCGGAACAGATTTACTTTTCTTACTTTATTTTCCTTTTTCAACATCATGAAATTCGCGCTTAAAAATTTCAATTTTACTTTCTTATTTTTTGTCCACCCCGATAAGCGGGCAAATACAAAAGTTATACAATGAAATATTCCTAGTAATATAATAAAAATGAGAGAAAATAATATGAAATTTGAAAATAAACTAGAGATTACGGTAGTATAGAATAAAACCCTCATTCCTACCGTAATTTCAATTTTATTATCAAAATTCATATTATTTTCTCTCGTTTTTATCATATTTAGAGACCGCAGGGTGATCTACCAAATTGGTTGCACCGGTCCAAATGTATGCTCAATACTTTGGTTTCGTTCTGAATAACATTTTTGCTTTTTAGAGTTAGTCTCTACCTCATCTCCGAACCGAGTTATTCAATGAAAACCACGCGCGCGGGGGCGAAGGAGGAGAGAGGGAAATCAGCGAAAGAGAAAGGGGGCGGAGCCTCTCTCGCGTGTGTCTCTCTCGTCGCTATCCTCTCGCGCTCGAGCGACAATTCAGAGAAAATTATTTAAAATCTAGTTAAATGCTTAAAAATTCTCTAAAATGCAAATTAAAAGATGGCGAGTGGCGGAGCTGCGTATGACTACTAGAAGCCCATGAAACCCCATTTTTCAAAATAAAATGGCTATTTTGACCTATTATAATCGAGATTGCAAGCTCCGCCTCACATATTTTGTAGAGGCTACTTTTAGCTACAGAAAATGCTTCAGAACGCCCGGATTGATTGCGAACTAGAATTGTCGCCTCGATGCGCAGGTTTTGAATGAGTTTTGTTCCCCTCAAAGTGGGCGGAGCCTGCGGTCTCTAATCATATTTCTAGGAACCTTTCACCGTGTAACTTTTGTATTTGCCCGCTTATCGTGGTGGACAAAAAATAAGAAAGTAAAATTGGAATTTTTAAGCGCGAATTTCATGATGTTAAAAAAGGAAAATAAATTAAGAAAAGTAAATCTGTTCGGAAATGTTTTGCAAGTACGATATATGCAAAAATATTTTAATGGAATATTGCAATTTTATTGAAATATTGCAAAACCCGAAAGAAATGAGATAAATTACTATCATTTACAGATGGACTTTGAAGAAGTATATGAAAAGATGCTCAATCTGAATTAGGGACGGCAGCGGTGTAAATAGATGAACGAAATGACTTACAAATTGGTGCGCAAATGGAAGCTTACCTCACCCCATTCCGACTTTTCAATTTAGTTTTTGCAAAATTATGGCAAAATATTAAGTAAATTGATAAAGAAAATAGGTGGAGGGTGCGACGCTTTGAGTCCAACTGGAGCGCATCGCATGTCAGGCTACTGATCAGCTATTGTGAACTGAAATCAAAAGAATATTTTTCAAACGCGTTTGCGCGTTTGTAAACGCTTCAATAAATTACAATATCCTCGTCACGTGCTACCAGAGTCACGAGGGATCAAGCAAAAACAAAGTATAATTTTAAAATAGTTCAATTTAACACTAGAAGCGGAATCACGGTTCTGACTACAGTGGTTCGTTGGGTCACAATGTTGTCCTGAAAGTTTTAACTCATTTGCTAAAAATGGGCAGTTTGTTCACGCCTTATTTTTTCTCTAAAAATCGATGATCCCCTTCTTAATAACATACTAAAAAAGATCGCATGAACAAACTGCCCATTTTTAGATATTGGCAGAAAACCGAATTCTTGCCGTGAAAATTGGCGATTCTCGCGACTGATATTTCGTGAACCAGTTTTCTAGGTTAATTTTCATTTTGATAACTCTTTTTTGTTCTGCAGAATCTATCGATGGTGTGAAAAGCTAGATCAGTCAATAATTTCTAAAAACACGTCATTTATTCGTAGCGTAGCGTGACTTCAATGTTGCGTATTACCTCTTCCTGCCATGCTTTATATGCTTTCACTTTGTCCTTTTATCCATCCCAATCAACGAAACAGCTTGAAAAATTATAGAAATATTTTTAAAATGCTTCAGAAAAATATTAAAGGATTTGAAGCCAAACTACGGTAGTTTGACGGGAAAGCGTCGGAGGGTGTAGCCAAATATTCCGGACTCAAATATTCCGGCTGCGGTCCCTAATCTGAATCTCAAGTGAGTGAAATATTTTTAAAAAAAATATAAAACAAGTATATTTTAATATTATTTTCCGGGGAAAACATTTTGATGAATCCTACTTATTTAATGTTTTATCACTTCAGGCTATCACTTTATCACTTCAGGCTCGTAATCTGGAAGATGACTTCCTTCCTATTTCACGGCCGTAACAGGAATGAAGAAAAGGGCGGGTGAGTAGGGTCGCGTGCGGCTCCACCGTAATGATGCTAAAATCATGCATTTTCGTTGCGAGATATTTTCGGTTTAAAACCGCCAAGTAATAATGTTATTTAACACTGCTGGGGGAAACACGTTTTCCCGACGTTATGCCTTTATAATACTTTGTGCGCATGTTTTGGTAGATCTATCCTTATAAAATCGCATATTGGCTATTTGCCAAGAACAAATTTGAGTCATGAGATGCTCTGGGAAGCTGACAAGATCGCACTTGTGAATTATGGACTTTCTGGATTTACCTAACTGACTCCCCCCCCCCGTTCCTAAGCATTTTCCTTTTTTCTTTATTTTGTCGTTTTGCTCGTGATTCTTGTTTCGTGAGCTTTGTACCCACTTATTATACGTTTATACTAATGAATTTCATACTCAGAGGCTGTCCAGTAAGCAAAACTGCGACTTGACCTAGAATAATGACGGGACGTCGTCCTGCTGCGGATACGCGTCTATCCTCAAGGTTCGTGAAAGTTTCGCTCCTCTCTACTTGCTTTTTTTTTTATGTATTGCGATGTTTCCTCTTTTGCACGTAAGTCATGCCCAAATTTCAAAATGGCACCGGAACTCAACGGAACGAAACAAGACCAAAAGACGTGCTTCGTCTTTAAACTTCTCGCTTTACAGGTTTCTCCGCTGTCGCGTTCTCAGGGATGGTTATTCGGCCAGCTGGAGGCGACAACCAAGATCTACATCGCGCCCTTTCCCCTCTATTTATTTCTCGAATTAATAAATGATGTTCTTATCGTTCCATTTAACTGGTTGACAGCCAGCCCCGAAGGGGATTATCTTCATCTAACCTATTATTAGGGATTTCAGATGTCTCCTTCAAGTCGTCAAGGAGAAGGATAGTTCTGGACGTCGCCTGATTCGTTTCAACGATGTTTTCGTCGATATTGTTGTCATTTGTGTTTCCCACGTGAAATAAATGTATCGTGCATTCCCTCGTTCGTCCAAAAAGCACACCAAAACTTAAACTTACACCATTTTCGCCAAATTTACATCGCACTGAAATCACATATTTGACACAAGGGTCACGCGTCGCGTGCGCACGCTTTGCACAGAAACTCGCTCGGTTCACCCGCCCTCGAAACAGCCGTGTATTTCTCGAGTGAAGCAAGTGTTCAAATTCTGGACGGATATGATCAAATGTGAGTAGACAAGAAAATTTTTCGATGTATTTCGCTTTGAGTGCGTCTTCCATTGTGGAAAGAGTGAATAGTAGTGATTCATGAAAGAATGTTTCCAGCGCACGTTTCTCTGACCAACTAGAGAGTGTGCAGATTGGAGAGAGTAACTATTCCAGTCAAATAATAATAATAGCAATTTAAAATAATTAATATAATAAATAATGGGTAAATATTTTCAGCCGGTCAGCGTCCGAAAGTTGTGCTCCTCTGCACTGGTGAGTCAATTCAGACTGAATATTAGTGAAAACAGACTGAATATCGGCTCTCTCCATTCCGCACACTCTTTCATTTCTCTAGCCAGCAAGAGAGTGTGCAGAATAAAGCGCTTATCAATCCGGAAACTATATTACCCAGTAATGAATATGGAACGAAATTGATAGCATATGGTCTCGTGGAAAATTCTCAAAATAGACAACATCGTTAGCAAAACGTTGTTCCGTTTTGATTTTGGTGTGATTTTAACATATCCTTCGGAAACATCGCAATTTCTTAATCTGTAATTAGCCAAAAAAAATATTGTAATTAATTTCAGGTCAGGGAAGGACCTCAAAACATAAGATTCCCAAGATCAAGAATTTCGTCGAGGAGAATGAGCACAATCCACAATACGGAAACTATCGGTGAGTTTGTAAAAAAATTAATTAATTATCGATGCAATTAAAATACAATAGTTTAGACTCAACGATTAGGCATGCTTCATAAACGAAAAAGTAGGGTTTGCAATAAAAATAAATGCAATTATTTCAGCTGCGAGGTCTTGGAACGCAACGCGGGTTGGATGATTCTCTCTTTTTTAAAAACAATGAATTATGAGTTATTTATGAATTACCACACAGTGGAATCTTCGTGTAATATCTTTTTTTGTGTACATTTGTTTTCTTCGTAGGTTTGTATTTTGAACAATGTACATTTACTTGTAGTCATGTTTATTCAATTTTAGTATCTCACATGATTTGTGCATTTTATTTTAATTTTATTTTATTGAAATGAAAGTCAAAAGAATCAATAATGATCTCAAATCACATAACAAACATCGTATTTAAATCACTCAATATCATGGGAAACATCATACACACGCTCTCGACTAAACGAGCTTCCCTGTTTCCTTGAAATGATAACTGGGAAATTAGTCTCTTCAAATTGCTATCTCGACGGTTAGAGCAACGAGATAGTGTGGGAGAAGGAGAGAGCTGGGGTCCGATTTGGAAACACTACTGGCTCTTCTTCTTTTTCAGAAACTTCCCCTTCCCGCCTTTTCCTCATGTCTTCTCTTCCTCTCTATACATACATTCTATTCTCCAACAGTCACAATTCACTCTTGGTGTTTCTTTCTTCGTATTTTCGCGCGCGTTGTTTTTTTCTGTCCTATCTTGTTTGTCATCCCATTTTGACAGGGAGTGGGAGGCGGAGTGGGAAAACCAAGGAGACTCGTGTTTTGAAACTCATCCCTACTTTCCCTTCTCTGTCTCTCCACTACTGATGCCGGAACGAATCGTAGCTCTCTCCATTCTGCACACTCTCTAGTTTCTCTGATCAGTGAGATAGTGTGCAAAATGGATAGTGTATTATTCGATCCGGTACCACTACTATCCTCTCTTGTGTTTCATCCCCAGTACCTTGACAATCTTCTTTTTTCAGATATGGATACTCTAAACGTGTGCATCAGTTCTGCCTACACTAGTACAGAATTTCATCTCTACTCGAGTTTCGAGTTTCGAGGATAAGTTTCGAGGAAGTAGCAAGCTACCCTGTTTGAAATCCTTAGTACGTTCAATTAATCGATAATTAACCAAATATCGAGTGAATAAATTCAATTACTTGTATTTTCTGCCAGTGGGGAAAGACGGCCGAGGACTAGTGGTCACGGACGACTATGCCGAGTGCTTTCTGTTTCACGAGGATCGTTGGTCACGAAAGGTTGGTCAGATTACTTTGCGCATACTTTATGGAATGATTATAGATTTTGGGGATTCACACTAAGGATGCAAATTCGGGTTTTGGCTCTCTCCATTCTGCACACTATCTCACAGATAATTCAGAAGAGTAAGTGTGCAGAATGGAGAGAATACCGAAATCACTAATTCACACCATATTTCAAGGACTACGCATTGAAAACTATGAAGGAGGAGAAAAGAAGGAGTCCGTAAAGTGCCGTGTCTGTCGAAAACTTTCTTATTCGACAGGAAGGATATGTTTTGCCCTTCGTTGTTATTTGAGTAGTCTTCATTCCCATTCCCTAATCTCGTTCACTTATCTTTTCTCTTATCTCCGTTCATCACTTCCATTTCGCCCACGACTCACGTCTATTTCAAGCCTCTTCTCTAATTCCCCTCACCGTCTGCTTGCTCTATTGTGTAGACCCACTCCCTCCCCTGCTAGAGGGACGGTCTCATTTCGGCTCCGCCCCCATTCCCGCTGTCAGGAGCCGGGCGCTTTTCTACTCTTACTTTACCTTCCTCTGAACCACCCGCTGAATTCCTTGCTTTTTTCCTGTTGCTCTGTTGGATACCGCTTATCCATAACAGAGATATAGGAGACGAGTAACGAGATCCGCTAACTCGGTAGCGACTCTGAACCCGCGGATCTCGTTACTCGTCTCCTATATCTCTGTTATGGATAAGCGGTATCCAACAGAGCAACAGGAAAAAAGCAAGGAATTCAGCGGGTGGTTCAGAGGAAGGTAAAGTAAGAGTAGAAAAGCGCCCGGCTCCTGACAGCGGGAATGGGGGCGGAGCCGAAATGAGACCGTCCCTCTAGCAGGGGAGGGAGTGGGTCTACACAATAGAGCAAGCAGACGGTGAGGGGAATTAGAGAAGAGGCTTGAAATAGACGTGAGTCGTGGGCGAAATGGAAGTGATGAACGGAGATAAGAGAAAAGATAAGTGAACGAGATTAGGGAATGGGAATGAAGACTACTCAAATAACAACGAAGGGCAAAACATATCCTTCCTGTCGAATAAGAAAGTTTTCGACAGACACGGCACTTTACGGACTCCTTCTTTTCTCCTCCTTCATAGTTTTCAATGCGTAGTCCTTGAAATATGGTGTGAATTAGTGATTTCGGTATTCTCTCCATTCTGCACACTTACTCTTCTGAATTATCTGTGAGATAGTGTGCAGAATGGAGAGAGCCAAAACCCGAATTTGCATCCTTAGTGTGAATCCCCAAAATCTATAATCATTCCATAAAGTATGCGCAAAGTAATCTGACCAACCTTTCGTGACCAACGATCCTCGTGAAACAGAAAGCACTCGGCATAGTCGTCCGTGACCACTAGTCCTCGGCCGTCTTTCCCCACTGGCAGAAAATACAAGTAATTGAATTTATTCACTCGATATTTGGTTAATTATCGATTAATTGAACGTACTAAGGATTTCAAACAGGGTAGCTTGCTACTTCCTCGAAACTTATCCTCGAAACTCGAAACTCGAGTAGAGATGAAATTCTGTACTAGTGTAGGCAGAACTGATGCACACGTTTAGAGTATCCATATCTGAAAAAAGAAGATTGTCAAGGTACTGGGGATGAAACACAAGAGAGGATAGTAGTGGTACCGGATCGAATAATACACTATCCATTTTGCACACTATCTCACTGATCAGAGAAACTAGAGAGTGTGCAGAATGGAGAGAGCTACGATTCGTTCCGGCATCAGTAGTGGAGAGACAGAGAAGGGAAAGTAGGGATGAGTTTCAAAACACGAGTCTCCTTGGTTTTCCCACTCCGCCTCCCACTCCCTGTCAAAATGGGATGACAAACAAGATAGGACAGAAAAAAACAACGCGCGCGAAAATACGAAGAAAGAAACACCAAGAGTGAATTGTGACTGTTGGAGAATAGAATGTATGTATAGAGAGGAAGAGAAGACATGAGGAAAAGGCGGGAAGGGGAAGTTTCTGAAAAAGAAGAAGAGCCAGTAGTGTTTCCAAATCGGACCCCAGCTCTCTCCTTCTCCCACACTATCTCGTTGCTCTAACCGTCGAGATAGCAATTTGAAGAGACTAATTTCCCAGTTATCATTTCAAGGAAACAGGGAAGCTCGTTTAGTCGAGAGCGTGTGTATGATGTTTCCCATGATATTGAGTGATTTAAATACGATGTTTGTTATGTGATTTGAGATCATTATTGATTCTTTTGACTTTCATTTCAATAAAATAAAATTAAAATAAAATGCACAAATCATGTGAGATACTAAAATTGAATAAACATGACTACAAGTAAATGTACATTGTTCAAAATACAAACCTACGAAGAAAACAAATGTACACAAAAAAAGATATTACACGAAGATTCCACTGTGTGGTAATTCATAAATAACTCATAATTCATTGTTTTTAAAAAAGAGAGAATCATCCAACCCGCGTTGCGTTCCAAGACCTCGCAGCTGAAATAATTGCATTTATTTTTATTGCAAACCCTACTTTTTCGTTTATGAAGCATGCCTAATCGTTGAGTCTAAACTATTGTATTTTAATTGCATCGATAATTAATTAATTTTTTTACAAACTCACCGATAGTTTCCGTATTGTGGATTGTGCTCATTCTCCTCGACGAAATTCTTGATCTTGGGAATCTTATGTTTTGAGGTCCTTCCCTGACCTGAAATTAATTACAATATTTTTTTTGGCTAATTACAGATTAAGAAATTGCGATGTTTCCGAAGGATATGTTAAAATCACACCAAAATCAAAACGGAACAACGTTTTGCTAACGATGTTGTCTATTTTGAGAATTTTCCACGAGACCATATGCTATCAATTTCGTTCCATATTCATTACTGGGTAATATAGTTTCCGGATTGATAAGCGCTTTATTCTGCACACTCTCTTGCTGGCTAGAGAAATGAAAGAGTGTGCGGAATGGAGAGAGCCGATATTCAGTCTGTTTTCACTAATATTCAGTCTGAATTGACTCACCAGTGCAGAGGAGCACAACTTTCGGACGCTGACCGGCTGAAAATATTTACCCATTATTTATTATATTAATTATTTTAAATTGCTATTATTATTATTTGACTGGAATAGTTACTCTCTCCAATCTGCACACTCTCTAGTTGGTCAGAGAAACGTGCGCTGGAAACATTCTTTCATGAATCACTACTATTCACTCTTTCCACAATGGAAGACGCACTCAAAGCGAAATACATCGAAAAATTTTCTTGTCTACTCACATTTGATCATATCCGTCCAGAATTTGAACACTTGCTTCACTCGAGAAATACACGGCTGTTTCGAGGGCGGGTGAACCGAGCGAGTTTCTGTGCAAAGCGTGCGCACGCGACGCGTGACCCTTGTGTCAAATATGTGATTTCAGTGCGATGTAAATTTGGCGAAAATGGTGTAAGTTTAAGTTTTGGTGTGCTTTTTGGACGAACGAGGGAATGCACGATACATTTATTTCACGTGGGAAACACAAATGACAACAATATCGACGAAAACATCGTTGAAACGAATCAGGCGACGTCCAGAACTATCCTTCTCCTTGACGACTTGAAGGAGACATCTGAAATCCCTAATAATAGGTTAGATGAAGATAATCCCCTTCGGGGCTGGCTGTCAACCAGTTAAATGGAACGATAAGAACATCATTTATTAATTCGAGAAATAAATAGAGGGGAAAGGGCGCGATGTAGATCTTGGTTGTCGCCTCCAGCTGGCCGAATAACCATCCCTGAGAACGCGACAGCGGAGAAACCTGTAAAGCGAGAAGTTTAAAGACGAAGCACGTCTTTTGGTCTTGTTTCGTTCCGTTGAGTTCCGGTGCCATTTTGAAATTTGGGCATGACTTACGTGCAAAAGAGGAAACATCGCAATACATAAAAAAAAAAAGCAAGTAGAGAGGAGCGAAACTTTCACGAACCTTGAGGATAGACGCGTATCCGCAGCAGGACGACGTCCCGTCATTATTCTAGGTCAAGTCGCAGTTTTGCTTACTGGACAGCCTCTGAGTATGAAATTCATTAGTATAAACGTATAATAAGTGGGTACAAAGCTCACGAAACAAGAATCACGAGCAAAACGACAAAATAAAGAAAAAAGGAAAATGCTTAGGAACGGGGGGGGGGAGTCAGTTAGGTAAATCCAGAAAGTCCATAATTCACAAGTGCGATCTTGTCAGCTTCCCAGAGCATCTCATGACTCAAATTTGTTCTTGGCAAATAGCCAATATGCGATTTTATAAGGATAGATCTACCAAAACATGCGCACAAAGTATTATAAAGGCATAACGTCGGGAAAACGTGTTTCCCCCAGCAGTGTTAAATAACATTATTACTTGGCGGTTTTAAACCGAAAATATCTCGCAACGAAAATGCATGATTTTAGCATCATTACGGTGGAGCCGCACGCGACCCTACTCACCCGCCCTTTTCTTCATTCCTGTTACGGCCGTGAAATAGGAAGGAAGTCATCTTCCAGATTACGAGCCTGAAGTGATAAAGTGATAGCCTGAAGTGATAAAACATTAAATAAGTAGGATTCATCAAAATGTTTTCCCCGGAAAATAATATTAAAATATACTTGTTTTATATTTTTTTTAAAAATATTTCACTCACTTGAGATTCAGATTAGGGACCGCAGCCGGAATATTTGAGTCCGGAATATTTGGCTACACCCTCCGACGCTTTCCCGTCAAACTACCGTAGTTTGGCTTCAAATCCTTTAATTTTTTTCTGAAGCATTTTAAAAATATTTCTATAATTTTTCAAGCTGTTTCGTTGATTGGGATGGATAAAAGGACAAAGTGAAAGCATATAAAGCATGGCAGGAAGAGGTAATACGCAACATTGAAGTCACGCTACGCTACGAATAAATGACGTGTTTTTAGAAATTATTGACTGATCTAGCTTTTCACACCATCGATAGATTCTGCAGAACAAAAAAGAGTTATCAAAATGAAAATTAACCTAGAAAACTGGTTCACGAAATATCAGTCGCGAGAATCGCCAATTTTCACGGCAAGAATTCGGTTTTCTGCCAATATCTAAAAATGGGCAGTTTGTTCATGCGATCTTTTTTAGTATGTTATTAAGAAGGGGATCATCGATTTTTAGAGAAAAAATAAGGCGTGAACAAACTGCCCATTTTTAGCAAATGAGTTAAAACTTTCAGGACAACATTGTGACCCAACGAACCACTGTAGTCAGAACCGTGATTCCGCTTCTAGTGTTAAATTGAACTATTTTAAAATTATACTTTGTTTTTCCATGATCCCTCGTGACTCTGGTAGCACGTGACGAGGATATTGTAATTTATTGAAGCGTTTGCAAACGTGTTTACGCGTTTGAAAAATACGCAACGCGTTTGACGTAATTTATTGTAATTTATTGAAGCGTTTACAAACGCGCAAACGCGTTTGAAAAATATTCTTTTGATTTCAGTTCACAATAGCTGATCAGTAGCCTGACATGCGATGCGCTCCAGTTGGACTCAAAGCGTCGCACCCTCCACCTATTTTCTTTATCAATTTACTTAATATTTTGCCATAATTTTGCAAAAACTAAATTGAAAAGTCGGAATGGGGTGAGGTAAGCTTCCATTTGCGCACCAATTTGTAAGTCATTTCGTTCATCTATTTACACCGCTGCCGTCCCTAATTCAGATTGAGCATCTTTTCATATACTTCTTCAAAGTCCATCTGTAAATGATAGTAATTTATCTCATTTCTTTCGGGTTTTGCAATATTTCAATAAAATTGCAATATTCCATTAAAATATTTTTGCATATATCGTACTTGCAAAACATTTCCGAACAGATTTACTTTTCTTAATTTATTTTCCTTTTTTAACATCATGAAATTCGCGCTTAAAAATTCCAATTTTACTTTCTTATTTTTTGTCCACCACGATAAGCGGGCAAATACAAAAGTTACACGGTGAAAGGTTCCTAGAAATATGATTAGAGACCGCAGGCTCCGCCCACTTTGAGGGGAACAAAACTCATTCAAAACCTGCGCATCGAGGCGACAATTCTAGTTCGCAATCAATCCGGGCGTTCTGAAGCATTTTCTGTAGCTAAAAGTAGCCTCTACAAAATATGTGAGGCGGAGCTTGCAATCTCGATTATAAGTAGGTCAAAATAGCCATTTTATTTTGAAAAATGGGGTTTCATGGGCTTCTAGTAGTCATACGCAGCTCCGCCACTCGCCATCTTTTAATTTGCATTTTAGAGAATTTTTAAGCATTTAACTAGATTTTAAATAATTTTCTCTGAATTGTCGCTCGAGCGCGAGAGGATAGCGACGAGAGAGACACACGCGAGAGAGGCTCCGCCCCCTTTCTCTTTCGCTGATTTCCCTCTCTCCTCCTTCGCCCCCGCGCGCGTGGTTTTCATTGAATAACTCGGTTCGGAGATGAGGTAGAGACTAACTCTAAAAAGCAAAAATGTTATTCAGAACGAAACCAAAGTATTGAGCATACATTTGGACCGGTGCAACCAATTTGGTAGATCACCCTGCGGTCTCTAAATATGATAAAAACGAGAGAAAATAATATGAATTTTGATAATAAAATTGAAATTACGGTAGGAATGAGGGTTTTATTCTATACTACCGTAATCTCTAGTTTATTTTCAAATTTCATATTATTTTCTCTCATTTTTATTATATTACTAGGAATATTTCATTGTATAACTTTTGTATTTGCCCGCTTATCGGGGTGGACAAAAAATAAGAAAGTAAAATTGAAATTTTTAAGCGCGAATTTCATGATGTTGAAAAAGGAAAATAAAGTAAGAAAAGTAAATCTGTTCCGAAATGTTTTGCAAGTACGATAGTAAACAAAATCTTCTGCAAAACACGGAACAAAAATCTCCATTTTCTGATTGTAATCTTCAAAAGTCTGAAACATACGTAGGAAAGGAAACATATTTGAGTATTTTCCAGTTTCATGGTTCTTTATCCTCATGAACTCAGACGGCTCCAAACTACCGTAACCCAAGACCGAAAATAATCAATATTTCAAAAAGTTTTCAGCGAGTGAAATACTCCTCTTTCTTTCCAGCACATGTCCTCGAAGGCTGGCATGTTCTTCAGCACTGTCACTTAGAGAACAAAATAGTTGTATCGATCGGATTATTCACTTCACAATGAAACGATCCTAAAGAACATCACGACGTTATAGTTCTGAAGATAGTAGTAGAAAGGTTAAACGACGACGTTGACTCAACTGAGAACAAAAACTAATGTATATCACAATCACAATAGTCATTAGATAATTCACAACCGGATGGTACTGCTAAACAATGCACTTAAAACAGTCCTACCGATCATTCAACGAATACATGTAGCTGCACATTTGCAGTATAGAGTCATTACATAATGACAACCGATTGTATTAAACATCAGAGTAGAATAAAGTACAGTAACATAGAGAAAGGTGGGACGAAAACTAAAATTCTCAAAGAGGTTACAGTTGAGATGTTCACAACTTTTGCAATAAATTTTTGCGAGCTTAGATTTTTATGTGAGGAATTCGCATAATAATAGGTAACCCTCAACATTTCAGACGCGAGAAGCAAGCGTGAAGTCGCCGAGGCGCAGCTCTCGAGTAGGTTACTATAGACAATAGAGAACTGATCAAAGATCAAAGATCACCTACCGTAATCTCGATTTGTTTGCTGTAGCTAATCGAGAACTGATCGAACATCAAAAAATCACTTACCGTAATCTCGAGTAGGTTACTGTAGCCAATAGAGAACTGATCAAAGATCAAAGATCATTCCAATCGAATACCGTCCTCTCAGAACGGGAGTTGACGTATATGGAAGAATGCCACGCCAAGTGCACGATGCCCGATCCCGAATATACCTCGTGCATGACGGTGAGTTGTGGGAGGATTACTGTATCAGGATTACTGTAGCTGACGATTCTCACTTATTAGACTACGGTAGTCCAAAGGGTACTGTAGTTGGGAGCAACCAGTGATGGTGATTTGGCCCAGTACACTCCTCAGTTTGTGCATTTTTTGTTTATCAGAGAAGTGTAAAATTGAGGAGAGTTGTGATCCAATGTTTCATCACTGCTTGCCAGCGAGTACCGTACCCAGTACGGACCACAGTATCCCCTGCCGTACCTGCGAGTAAGGTAGTGATATTGATCGATGACATACCTCGTAGGAAGATAATTTCGGTTTTGGCTCTCTCCATTCTGCGCACTATCTCGGCAGTCAGAGAAACAAGAGAGTGTGCAGAATGAGGAGAGTCGAAAACCGAACCGACATCACTATTATCTCACCTTCTCATTGCAGAAATGCATACCCAAGGAGTATCGGTATCCCGTCATGCTATGCCAGTCTAAGTGCACTCCGAAGGGCACTCTTTGCTTTCAGACCGGAGCCGATAGAACGTGTTATCGGGGCGAGGCCAAGAGACAGCTATGCCACACTGTGAGGCAATTTCTGGCACTATGTCGGATGATAACCGACTGGATGAGAGCCAAAAAAATGCCGTCTCGCAATATTTTCTGAGATAGTTTAGTGCATCATATTGACCCTAGATACTGACAAAATACTGGAAGACGAAAGTTTTTTATTGGTTCTCATCCAGTCGGTTATCATCCGACCTAGGGCCGAATTTCTGATCGAACACTGCCCTCTCTCTCCATTCCGCACACTCCTCGCTAGGCAGACAAACCCTGAGCACTGAACAGAGCCCTAGTTCTAGCAGTGGCCAATTGGTGTATCGACACGGCGCAATCTGCCAAGAAACATTCGTTGCAAGAAACGTTCCCTACATGCAAAGCGCCGTGGCTGTCTCAGGTCATTGAGACGACAGAATAATCGTGTTTGAACGCATGAGTCCAAAGTTGGGTTTGCCAAGGACTGCTATCTTTCGCACACTGTCTCGTCTATCTGATCGACTAGATAGTGTGCGGGATGGAGAGAGCTGAAGGCATTATAACATATCTAGAGCCAACTCATCGGAAATATGGCGTGTGAAACGTTGTTTATTGCAGGGATGCAATATATATGTACAAGGTTACGGCCCTGACGATCCCCCTCTTCTGGCCTCATCTAAACCTCTGGAGTATGTACACGTCGTCGTCAACAAGCGCTCCAGTAGGTCACATAGAGAGATGCAAGAGCGCCCTGGGTTCAAGCGTGAAGTCGTCGAGGGAGGCGCGGGTGAGCACCGTATCCGAGTCTACAGTACCACTACCGTTCCCGCGAGTACGGTAGTACTTGTAACATCGATAGAATACCATACTGCTTTACCGGGGCCACAGTAATCCCTCGGAGTGCTCGTACCGTAACATGAATAGACTACAGTACCCCTACCGTACTCTCAAGCACGGTAGTGTCGTTGGCCTACCGTTATCTTACGGTATTACAGACTCGGGAGAGGTGCTGGTGAAACGCGACTTGTTCGCTTCCCGCAAGCAATGCGAGATGAAGTGCAAGGGTGCAGTTTGCGAGAATGGAAATTGCTTTAAAGAAGCGAACGCTACGAAGATTGCAAAATGCCAACGTGTACGTTTTCTCCTCTTTGGGGTGGCCGAATAATAGTACAGTCCCGCAGAGTCTCCGCCCCAACAAGTGGGGCACGGAGGGTCACCGTGGGTCACCCGAGGTCACCCCGATTTTGAGGCGGCCTTAGACCCCTTTAAAATGCGAGTTCGACTTACTATTTTTGGCTATGAACTTTTCTCATGAGGGTCAATGGATCTGTGAAAGCAGATTTCCGAAATTTGCATTTTGAGCTACTTCCTGAGACGTCAACCTGGCCCGTCTCTCCTCCCCTCCATTTCCCTAATCCATTCCTCACTCTCACCTATCAAGGGAGCGGTCGTTTATGAAAATGAGGGGAGGGGAGGGGAGGAGGGCTAAACGATAACGTCTCAGAAAGTAGCTCAAAATTATAATTTCGGAAATCTACTTTCACAGATCCATTGACACTCATGATAAAAGCCCATAGCCAAAAATAGTAAGTCGAACTCGCATTTTAAAAGGGGTCTAAGGCCGCCTCAAAGTCGGGGTGACCTCGGGTGACCCACGGTGACCCTCCGTGCCCCACTTCTTGGGGGCGGAGACTCTGCGGGACTGTAGTTGATCTCTATGATTCAATCTGTGGTAGATGGCAATGCGCTGCTTCCAGGAGTGCTGGAAGAAGCATTTTCACACTGGGTTCAAGCGCGAAGTCGACGAGGAAGGCGCGGGTGAGCACCATACCCAAGGCTACAGTACCTCTACCGTACCCTCAAGCAGGGTAGTACTTGTGATCAATGGCATACAGTACTCCTGGACCGGAGCCACAGTTGTCTCTCGGAGTGCTCGCACCGTAACTCCAATAGACTACAGTGCTCCTACCGTACTACCGTACCCACTCTAGTCTCTACAGTATCTCCTACCGTATCTCTCTGGACCTACCGTAATCCTGGTTATTGCAGAAGCGGGAGTGGTGAAGCGCGAGCAGCAACATTACTGTGACGGACAGTGCGGATACGACGGCAACGGAAACTACGACATGGCCTGCTATTGGGTGGGATTAGTGATGACTAGTGTTCATTTCTCTCCTCAATTCTCAATTCAATTCTCTCGTTTCTCTTACCGACGAGAGAGCGTGTAAATTGAGGAGAGTCTGATGAGGTGATTTGTCATCAATATTGCCTATTGCCTTGCAGGCTTGTCGTGAACGTTTTCAAGGAAGCGTGAAGTCGTCGAGGAAGGCACGGGTGAGTACCGTACCTAGGCTGCAGTATGCCCTTCCGTACGGTCGAGTACGGTAGTGCCGGACGCCTACCGTAATCCGAGATGTTACAGATTCCGGAGTGGAGAAGCGCACCGTCTTTCCCAGCGCGAGATGCGTGAAGCAGTGTGGAGGCGACCGTCGTTGCGCTGAGGTGAATACTGTTCCTACAGTAATCTCTCAGAGTAGGTCCTGACTTGTCAAGAATTACTGTAGCCCACTCTAAGGAATTATTGTAGCCTGTAGACAGGGGTGTGGATTGTCGCTTTACTCAAGCCAATACTGTCCCACAGTAATCCACACTGGGAGATTACTGTATTCGATTTGTCATCACTAATTGAACTACTGTTATTGATTGCAGATCTGTTCCTGGCAAGATTATTCTGGATTTGGCAAGAAACGTGAAGTCATCGAGGAAGGCGCGAGCGGAAGCGACGCGGGTGAGTACCGTACCCAGGCTACAGTAATCCCTGCCCGGGACCGCAGGATGGGTGCGAGTACCGAACCCAGTCCATTCCCACCTACAGTACCTGCGAGTACGGTAGTGATCGATGATGTACCGTAATCTTGCAGATCCCAACATATTCGAAGAGTGGCAGTGAGAGGGAAGACGCAGAAAGAAAGAGAGTCCCCGAGTGGATGAATCCCCTCTGATAAAGAGTTATTTGTGTGATGTGTGTATGTCGTGATAAGAGAGACAGAATGAGTGTCAAGAAATATACGGAACATGACATTAGGTGAATTGTGTGATCTTTGATCTCTGAATTTCTAAATATATTGATAATCTTATTACAAATGACATAAAATCAAGCTTTTCCATTTGGGAAAAGAAGGCGAGATGAATAATCTTCGGAAAGACACTGTAGAAATCTCCAAAGGGATATCTCACTGGTATACTTGAGATTATCTGTAGTACAATGTGTCTCGATCTCGATTGGCTCTTATTTCCCGGACTCCTTGGGAATCGTACTTTATCAGTCACGAATCTTAGATCTTAGATTCGTGACTGATAAAGTACGATTCCCAAGGAGTCCGGGAAATAAGAGCCAATCGAGATCGAGACACATTGTACTACAGATAATCTCAAGTATACCAGTGAGATATCCCTTTGGAGATTTCTACAGTGTCTTTCCGAAGATTATTCATCTCGCCTTCTTTTCCCAAATGGAAAAGCTTGATTTTATGTCATTTGTAATAAGATTATCAATATATTTAGAAATTCAGAGATCAAAGATCACACAATTCACCTAATGTCATGTTCCGTATATTTCTTGACACTCATTCTGTCTCTCTTATCACGACATACACACATCACACAAATAACTCTTTATCAGAGGGGATTCATCCACTCGGGGACTCTCTTTCTTTCTGCGTCTTCCCTCTCACTGCCACTCTTCGAATATGTTGGGATCTGCAAGATTACGGTACATCATCGATCACTACCGTACTCGCAGGTACTGTAGGTGGGAATGGACTGGGTTCGGTACTCGCACCCATCCTGCGGTCCCGGGCAGGGATTACTGTAGCCTGGGTACGGTACTCACCCGCGTCGCTTCCGCTCGCGCCTTCCTCGATGACTTCACGTTTCTTGCCAAATCCAGAATAATCTTGCCAGGAACAGATCTGCAATCAATAACAGTAGTTCAATTAGTGATGACAAATCGAATACAGTAATCTCCCAGTGTGGATTACTGTGGGACAGTATTGGCTTGAGTAAAGCGACAATCCACACCCCTGTCTACAGGCTACAATAATTCCTTAGAGTGGGCTACAGTAATTCTTGACAAGTCAGGACCTACTCTGAGAGATTACTGTAGGAACAGTATTCACCTCAGCGCAACGACGGTCGCCTCCACACTGCTTCACGCATCTCGCGCTGGGAAAGACGGTGCGCTTCTCCACTCCGGAATCTGTAACATCTCGGATTACGGTAGGCGTCCGGCACTACCGTACTCGACCGTACGGAAGGGCATACTGCAGCCTAGGTACGGTACTCACCCGTGCCTTCCTCGACGACTTCACGCTTCCTTGAAAACGTTCACGACAAGCCTGCAAGGCAATAGGCAATATTGATGACAAATCACCTCATCAGACTCTCCTCAATTTACACGCTCTCTCGTCGGTAAGAGAAACGAGAGAATTGAATTGAGAATTGAGGAGAGAAATGAACACTAGTCATCACTAATCCCACCCAATAGCAGGCCATGTCGTAGTTTCCGTTGCCGTCGTATCCGCACTGTCCGTCACAGTAATGTTGCTGCTCGCGCTTCACCACTCCCGCTTCTGCAATAACCAGGATTACGGTAGGTCCAGAGAGATACGGTAGGAGATACTGTAGAGACTAGAGTGGGTACGGTAGTACGGTAGGAGCACTGTAGTCTATTGGAGTTACGGTGCGAGCACTCCGAGAGACAACTGTGGCTCCGGTCCAGGAGTACTGTATGCCATTGATCACAAGTACTACCCTGCTTGAGGGTACGGTAGAGGTACTGTAGCCTTGGGTATGGTGCTCACCCGCGCCTTCCTCGTCGACTTCGCGCTTGAACCCAGTGTGAAAATGCTTCTTCCAGCACTCCTGGAAGCAGCGCATTGCCATCTACCACAGATTGAATCATAGAGATCAACTACAGTCCCGCAGAGTCTCCGCCCCCAAGAAGTGGGGCACGGAGGGTCACCGTGGGTCACCCGAGGTCACCCCGACTTTGAGGCGGCCTTAGACCCCTTTTAAAATGCGAGTTCGACTTACTATTTTTGGCTATGGGCTTTTATCATGAGTGTCAATGGATCTGTGAAAGTAGATTTCCGAAATTATAATTTTGAGCTACTTTCTGAGACGTTATCGTTTAGCCCTCCTCCCCTCCCCTCCCCTCATTTTCATAAACGACCGCTCCCTTGATAGGTGAGAGTGAGGAATGGATTAGGGAAATGGAGGGGAGGAGAGACGGGCCAGGTTGACGTCTCAGGAAGTAGCTCAAAATGCAAATTTCGGAAATCTGCTTTCACAGATCCATTGACCCTCATGAGAAAAGTTCATAGCCAAAAATAGTAAGTCGAACTCGCATTTTAAAGGGGTCTAAGGCCGCCTCAAAATCGGGGTGACCTCGGGTGACCCACGGTGACCCTCCGTGCCCCACTTGTTGGGGCGGAGACTCTGCGGGACTGTACTATTATTCGGCCACCCCAAAGAGGAGAAAACGTACACGTTGGCATTTTGCAATCTTCGTAGCGTTCGCTTCTTTAAAGCAATTTCCATTCTCGCAAACTGCACCCTTGCACTTCATCTCGCATTGCTTGCGGGAAGCGAACAAGTCGCGTTTCACCAGCACCTCTCCCGAGTCTGTAATACCGTAAGATAACGGTAGGCCAACGACACTACCGTGCTTGAGAGTACGGTAGGGGTACTGTAGTCTATTCATGTTACGGTACGAGCACTCCGAGGGATTACTGTGGCCCCGGTAAAGCAGTATGGTATTCTATCGATGTTACAAGTACTACCGTACTCGCGGGAACGGTAGTGGTACTGTAGACTCGGATACGGTGCTCACCCGCGCCTCCCTCGACGACTTCACGCTTGAACCCAGGGCGCTCTTGCATCTCTCTATGTGACCTACTGGAGCGCTTGTTGACGACGACGTGTACATACTCCAGAGGTTTAGATGAGGCCAGAAGAGGGGGATCGTCAGGGCCGTAACCTTGTACATATATATTGCATCCCTGCAATAAACAACGTTTCACACGCCATATTTCCGATGAGTTGGCTCTAGATATGTTATAATGCCTTCAGCTCTCTCCATCCCGCACACTATCTAGTCGATCAGATAGACGAGACAGTGTGCGAAAGATAGCAGTCCTTGGCAAACCCAACTTTGGACTCATGCGTTCAAACACGATTATTCTGTCGTCTCAATGACCTGAGACAGCCACGGCGCTTTGCATGTAGGGAACGTTTCTTGCAACGAATGTTTCTTGGCAGATTGCGCCGTGTCGATACACCAATTGGCCACTGCTAGAACTAGGGCTCTGTTCAGTGCTCAGGGTTTGTCTGCCTAGCGAGGAGTGTGCGGAATGGAGAGAGAGGGCAGTGTTCGATCAGAAATTCGGCCCTAGGTCGGATGATAACCGACTGGATGAGAACCAATAAAAAACTTTCGTCTTCCAGTATTTTGTCAGTATCTAGGGTCAATATGATGCACTAAACTATCTCAGAAAATATTGCGAGACGGCATTTTTTTGGCTCTCATCCAGTCGGTTATCATCCGACATAGTGCCAGAAATTGCCTCACAGTGTGGCATAGCTGTCTCTTGGCCTCGCCCCGATAACACGTTCTATCGGCTCCGGTCTGAAAGCAAAGAGTGCCCTTCGGAGTGCACTTAGACTGGCATAGCATGACGGGATACCGATACTCCTTGGGTATGCATTTCTGCAATGAGAAGGTGAGATAATAGTGATGTCGGTTCGGTTTTCGACTCTCCTCATTCTGCACACTCTCTTGTTTCTCTGACTGCCGAGATAGTGCGCAGAATGGAGAGAGCCAAAACCGAAATTATCTTCCTACGAGGTATGTCATCGATCAATATCACTACCTTACTCGCAGGTACGGCAGGGGATACTGTGGTCCGTACTGGGTACGGTACTCGCTGGCAAGCAGTGATGAAACATTGGATCACAACTCTCCTCAATTTTACACTTCTCTGATAAACAAAAAATGCACAAACTGAGGAGTGTACTGGGCCAAATCACCATCACTGGTTGCTCCCAACTACAGTACCCTTTGGACTACCGTAGTCTAATAAGTGAGAATCGTCAGCTACAGTAATCCTGATACAGTAATCCTCCCACAACTCACCGTCATGCACGAGGTATATTCGGGATCGGGCATCGTGCACTTGGCGTGGCATTCTTCCATATACGTCAACTCCCGTTCTGAGAGGACGGTATTCGATTGGAATGATCTTTGATCTTTGATCAGTTCTCTATTGGCTACAGTAACCTACTCGAGATTACGGTAAGTGATTTTTTGATGTTCGATCAGTTCTCGATTAGCTACAGCAAACAAATCGAGATTACGGTAGGTGATCTTTGATCTTTGATCAGTTCTCTATTGTCTATAGTAACCTACTCGAGAGCTGCGCCTCGGCGACTTCACGCTTGCTTCTCGCGTCTGAAATGTTGAGGGTTACCTATTATTATGCGAATTCCTCACATAAAAATCTAAGCTCGCAAAAATTTATTGCAAAAGTTGTGAACATCTCAACTGTAACCTCTTTGAGAATTTTAGTTTTCGTCCCACCTTTCTCTATGTTACTGTACTTTATTCTACTCTGATGTTTAATACAATCGGTTGTCATTATGTAATGACTCTATACTGCAAATGTGCAGCTACATGTATTCGTTGAATGATCGGTAGGACTGTTTTAAGTGCATTGTTTAGCAGTACCATCCGGTTGTGAATTATCTAATGACTATTGTGATTGTGATATACATTAGTTTTTGTTCTCAGTTGAGTCAACGTCGTCGTTTAACCTTTCTACTACTATCTTCAGAACTATAACGTCGTGATGTTCTTTAGGATCGTTTCATTGTGAAGTGAATAATCCGATCGATACAACTATTTTGTTCTCTAAGTGACAGTGCTGAAGAACATGCCAGCCTTCGAGGACATGTGCTGGAAAGAAAGAGGAGTATTTCACTCGCTGAAAACTTTTTGAAATATTGATTATTTTCGGTCTTGGGTTACGGTAGTTTGGAGCCGTCTGAGTTCATGAGGATAAAGAACCATGAAACTGGAAAATACTCAAATATGTTTCCTTTCCTACGTATGTTGCTATCTATGAAAGAAAAGAGGAGAAAAAATAACTTTGAAAATATAAAATATTGACAGAATCGAAATTGATGACCCGAGGAACAGCACACGCGACGCGTTCAAATCAGCGCGCTGCGTGTGTCAAAAACTGCGAGTGGGCGGGGCTTCGCTGGACCCCTTCGCTTTCGATAACTTTTCACTAGAGAATTTTTTCTCTTTATCATTCTGATGTCCAGCACGCATGAGTAGTTCAATGAAACAAAAGGCCTATTTTTAGGACGCCGCGTTAATTTTCCTTGAGGGTTCTAAAAACTTGGTAAAAACATCAATTCACGATAAGCACCGGAGAGTCGGTTTTGATTACGGTAAGCGACGGTTGTCAACCTGTTCACGCTTTGATTTCCGTGTTTGCCGCGACAAATTTCGCTGTTGTTTTATTGTTTTGACTTTCATTTATTGTTTCCATCGATAGCCGCTGCTCGCAGGTACCTTCATAAATGAGTTCGAAGCGACCGGAGCACACCGGCCCGGCGGAGTTGGCGAGTTTCCGATTTTGCCTTATTTCTCGCATTCTTCTTCTTGTATTTTCCTTCAATGAGGCTGATCTTTTCCAGTTCTACGACGAGACCGAGTCCTCCAAGTATGCCTCCAAGTGAGTAACTCTTATTGTCTGGCCAGTTGGCTTTTAATTACGCTGAGTTTGTGGTGGTGCAAAGCACTAGGAAGTTGCTGGATAGGGTAAACTTGTGTCTCATCAGCATCAGCAACCTAAAAGTATTATGATTTTGGGCGAACCCTCTTAATTAGCACGCGATTCCATTTAGCTGATCTAGACAGATACAGATTGTTTGGCGCAACTCGTCACACGTCGATTCAGCCCCGTGCAAAAATTGCATTAGGCAGGAAAGGGTTTTGCCAACTTTTCTGTAGATGTTCCCTGTGGCGTGAAAGCTGAAAGAGGGGGTAGAGAGTGAGCGACTTCATGCCCGCGGCGCTCTCTACACGAGACGGGATAGAAACTGTGAACAGGAAGGTGACGGAGGGTAGGGAGACGGGAGAGATAGGCCTCTCTTAGAGTGCGGCGTCGGGCTAAGCGTAAATTGATAATAGTCGCCATAGGTTCCGTGGTGTGGCATTTCCAAATTTGCGGCTCCGGTTGTCCCTCTAATGTAGGTCTTGAACCGGCGTGGTCATGTTGATGGCGAATAAGCAACTCAAAGTGTCTTCATTCCAATATCCAGTCCAATCCATGCCAACATCCATTCCCAGCTCGCACATCGTCAAGATCCAGAGCGAGATGACGGAGCGGGCGCTCGAGCTGCTTGCGCTGCCCGAGGACAAAGTGGGATACCTCCTCGATCTGGGTGAGTTTATTTATATCACTCGCAATCTACCTCGAAATCGTATTTAGTGATTGTTTTTGTTGAGTTTAATAGGAATTTACTTATGTTGTTGAAATCTTTCCTTTCTCACTCCTGCTCAAGTCTGAAATTACCGTACTTCATATCCAAGCGTATTTGCGTCAACTCTAACTCGATAAATGAGTGCCCTTCCCTCAAATAACATTATTTATTTGTGTCTACGCTTTGCGATGTACATACATGAGTTGAAAAAAGTAACATTGCAGAAATAAATATATTTGATTATATAAATTACAGGGTGTGGTTCGGGCATCTCCGGCGACGTCATCTCTGCTCATGGCCATGTCTGGGTGGGCGTGGACGTCTCCCTGCCCATGCTCAGTCAGTTTAATTATTTATTTATTTTAATATTTATCTAAATATTTTCAATATCATATTGTATTTGCTGCCAAAAGCAGTCAGCCGAAAAAAAATTTGAGCTGTGGAATCACCGCTTCATAGATGTCTTGTATGATGACTCATTCAAGTTGCCGCTGACACATCCAATACCTCGGGGATATAGAATGAGTTGTGTAATCGCCAGACTCCGACGAGAGAAATAATGGAAATATATAATTAGGAGCGATACAAAGTTTGAGAGAATGGGTTTGCCCAAAATACAGACAACTGTCCAATATGCGAATACTTTTCGTACAAAGCATATTGAAGTTGCACCTAGTTCATATATGCTTACGTATTCCGGCGGTTGGTGATAATTGCGTTGGGAATAGTTTAAATAATGTTTTGTTTATAAGTTATTTAGTTGTAATTTATAATTTTCGACCTTGGGCTGCGCTAAAATATTAATTCATTGTAGATCATGGGTATGCAAATATCGATTTTCCCTCTTTCAGAGATCAATCGCGATGACGAGGAGGATCCGACGAAGGACCTCCTGTTGAGGGATCTGGGCAGTGGAATGCCTTTCCGGGCGGGAACCTTCGATGGCGCCGTAAGGTACGGTAGTTATGGATTACTGTAGGTGTACGGTAGTTGATTGGTTACTGTAGAGAGCTAGCTAATGTATGGTAGCGTCATTAGGAAACGATTAGAACCCCTAGTTTAGGTGGTCGATGTATTATTGATATATGAACAAGCGGGTCCAAGTTTCATTGAAGAAATGTGAGAATGTGCGAACAAGAGCATTCGGTAAAATTGAAAATGAGAAGGATGTGTTTGGACTCTCAAATATCACTAATTTGTGATAGATCGAAACAGAATTGGAATTGCAGCGTCATTTCGACAGCCGCTGAATGCTATTAGTGTTGAAGGAGAAGCACTGAATAAGTAGATAGGCTGAAACATGATCTGTAATGGTCCACGAGACTTGAATTTTTGATATTTATCAATCATCATTTATATATTGCATATTTCAATATCCCGTGAAAACCGATTGCTATCGACTACGAAATCTTCTAGCTACCAATTCTGATACTCCTAGTTTTAGTACTCCCAACTACAGTACACCTTTACAGTATCTCGGCGATCCAATGGCTGTGTCACGCGAACGCCTCCGACCAGAATCCGCGCAAGCGCCTCCACCGCTTCTTCCAGTCTCTCTACGCATGCATGGTACGGTAGTTTGGGCTGGTTACGGGAATCTATATTTGAATATGATATTTTTTGGGCGGGTTATGGTGGCCTTTTGCCGGAATTACTAGGTACATTAATATTTTTTCGACTAGATAACGAGCACGCATTATACCGCGCTCCAACATTTAAACATGACAACTCCTTGATACCACAGATTCACAGGCTCTTGATGATTCGATCTTTTGGGTAAATATACTATCTTCCGAAATATTCACCCGTGCCGAACTGAGTAAGGTTGCCAATGAACCGATCCTCCACCTACCGTAATGTTTTCCTTGAAACAGTGGTACGGTATCTCACAGTATCCCCAGTCTATGGGGATACTGTGAGATACCGTACCACTGTTTCTTACCGTAAGCCCTCCTCTGATTCAGGGTCGCGGCACTCGCGCTGTCTTCCAGTTCTACCCCGAGAACGAGCAGCAGTCCGATCTCATCATGTCACAGGTAAGTTATCGATTTTTTTATTGGGAGAGTACGGTAGCGATTTATTGAATGTGCGGTATCTAGTAATTATATCCTCTTTGAAGTGCTTGAAAATTAACTTCGGGTACAAAAAGTTGCATGCCTATAAGTACTTCAAGAAATAGCCCTGTTTAGCTGGCGATTTCACCTAGTCTAGTAGGCTCTAATCGATGATTTTCCGTTATCCTGTTGTTACCGTATTCTGGAACAAAATAAATCGATAATGGCAGGCGATGCGTGCGGGATTCAATGGCGGTCTGGTCGTCGACTTCCCTAATTCGACCAAGGCCAAGAAGTGAGCTGATTTATTTAATTATTATTGTTGTATTTTTTTTACTGCGTCTGGGGATCTTATTATGGATTGCTCGAGCAACCATATATGAGGGCTGATTGAAACCGCTCAGTTCCTGGGCTCTAGATGATTCGAGTTCTTGAGTAATAAATAAATAAAATATCAATAATAGTAAAACAATTATATTAAAATAATCAAAATATTCGCAGAGTGTATCTCGTGCTGATGACGGGAGGCGTGCAGCAGCTGCCCAAGGTATTTATTTAGATGTGCATTTATTTATTTTTAGATTATTTTATTTATTTTCGAAAATAGTGAATAAGTTTGGATAAATCCCCCCGTGAATGACAGTTTCGCATGTATTTCAAAATTGTTACTTTCGCGATAAGCCAGTTTGTCTGTCAGTCGAAATTTGCTCTAAATTTACTGAACAGATTATGTGGAAAAAATACGAGAATAACTGCTACAACATTACCTGGCGAATGATGGTTTCGAAGATGGTACAAAGTGGCAATTTGGCCGGGTTACAATGTTCCATGGAAGTGAAATGAATAATAAAACATAAATGACCTGAGTACGTGTGGTGCTTACCTGGCGAGTATTTAGGATAATGAATATATTTATAAATAAATAATATATAAAAACATTTCAGGCGCTGACGGACGAACAGGAGGTCGCGCAGCGGGGGCAGGTCGAGAACATCGGAAGGAGGTAATAATATTGCATTATTATTATTATTATTTTAAAGTATTTTTATTTTCGATTTTCATCAATATTTGGGAGTAGAGAGTGGATTGTAAATAATAATAGACGGCCGAATATGGAAATCTTCAATGCTTGTGTTTATTCTGTTTCCGAGTCCTGGGGCAAGAAAATTACTTAATAGAAGCAAAAAACGAAGGGTTGTATCGATCGAGTATAGAAAATCATCAACTCAATGTTGTGTCGCATATCAGTATTCGAAACATTGTATTTTGAGATGAATAACAGATGCGGGATTGTGCAAAATCTGAACGTTTCGGAAAAAAATAACACACACCAGGTGAAAATGTGCTTCGACAAATCGTTTTGTCACGAAGCATCGTGGCTCACCAATGGTGATCTGTTGTTTGTTACAAAAAAAACTATCCCTAAATCTGACTGACATCTGATTATCTTGACCATGCGGTTTTCTGCTTCACTGTCACTATATGGAATGGGCGTGATAACCGGTTGTGATCAACGAGCATTTTTCTTTCTAGAAAAAAAACACGATATTCTCGAAAAATAGGTTGTGAATTTTCTTCTAATAATTCCTGCACGTATCGAAATAATTTTGATTAAAGCTGGCGAATTGCCATTCCAAAATTTGCCCGGCGAAACAGCGTTGCACTATTGATTTTTCTGCTGTCTTGAATAATTCGAGGTTACTTTCACCCCTTAAAAATGGTGGGGTTTTGGAGTAGTGTAAGGTGCACGAACAAGGTTAAAATGTGTTTCATAAATGCATGACGCTAGCTGAACTTCGGCCCAATTCGATAGTGTGATGATTTGTTATTCAAGTACCTACCGTATTCAGGGTCTTCCAAACAGGACGCCAGGGTAAGGGCAAGGAGAGGATCATCAAGGGATCGAAGGCCTGGATTGATGCCAAGAGGGAACGTGCACAGAAGCAGGGCAGGTACGGTAGATTTCGATTGGTTACTTTAGGTCTCGATTGATTACTGCATATATCAATTGGTTACTATAGATGTTGATTAATTACAGTGGTACCGTTTGGTTTCGGTGAGTATTGATTAGTTACTTTATTGTTGCAGTTTACTGCTATGAGTAGCTAATTTTGACTTTTCAGAGAGGTCGGAAACGCATCCAAGTTCTCTGGCAGAAAACGAAAGGACAAGTGGTAGAGTGGAATTGGAGAAAGTATCGGAACAAATTAATCGCTCTATCTACAAATTGTTGCATTGTTACTGTTATCGATTGTTGTGTTGATAAATCTTTACTTAAACCTTTGAAGGGCTTTTTAATGTTACAATACAACCGTGGTTCAGTTACGGAGGCTGTACTTATCCGATTCCGATTTGATCTCTAGTCAGTTTGGGGCTCGGGCATCTCCGGTTATGTTGTCTCGGCGCACGGTTTCATCACGTTTCCCTGCTTAGTCATTAGCGTCTATCAACCAGCTGATTATTTCAAGCTCTTACATGGCTGACTATCAGTAGATTACAATATCCCATAGCGTTGCCAATTAATGGCTCTCCATTCTGCACACTGTCCCTGGCAGTCTGTCCGAAATAGTGTGATGAATGAAGAAATCCATAACCGATTATATCCGTATGAATGACAGTTTCTAAGGTGATGCAAAGTAGTTATCCTCTTGTTGTGTTAATGATTCTGTCATTTGCAACATAAATATAACGAATGTCATGAAAGTGGAAAAGATTGAACGCGAAAGCATCGTCCGGTGAGTTCCAGTTCCAGAGCTGAACCAAAATATCTATCATTCCGATATTTCAATAATCGATCCTCTTCGGAGTCATACTATAAATAAATTTTCCCTGACTTTGTGTGGTCTGTCTACTATTAGGTGAAATCTCTTAAAATGAAATTAATCTAATATTAATTTAAATCAAATATTCGCAGGCGCTGACGGACGAGCAGGAGGTGGGACACGCAGCGGGGACAAGCCGAGAACATCGGCAGGAGGTAGGTCATTCGTGCTCTCATTGATTTCGGGGAATGAAATTAGCCGATAGCAAATAAATTTTGTCCGTGGATGGTAGTGTTGCCAGATCGAAATTCGAACATCGAATAGTACTCTCTCCATTCTGCACACTCTCTTGCCAGTTTTAGATTTTATACAAGAGAGTATCAAAAAGCATCAGATTCTCAAGAAAGATCAAAAGACGAGTTTTCACTTCAAGACCTAATGAAAATATGCCCGGTGAGACCACGCTTCGGCGTCACCTTTAGCATTGTAGAATTTGCTGAATTTTGATAGAATGAGTGAAACGAATCCAAATTATATCCCACTCTCTGATGAAACCTTGTGGTTATCTGTCTCATTGTCTAAATAAATAAAAAAGATATGGTGAAATAATATCGGGAAGACTGTCACAGGTGGCGATAATCGATTTGGTGCATTTTCTATCAATGATCTAGTTTCTGACTAGTTCTTTATTCGACCAACAACGACCATATTGCTCCTATCCATCAGTGTTTCCGGATCGAATAGTAGCTCTCTCTCTCTCTATTCTGCACACTTTCTTCAAACTGGCTAGAGAGTGTGCCTCATTCAGCGGTGAGAGAAATGAGAGAGCACACGAAGTGAGGAGAGTCGGTCTTCGATTTGACATCGATAGTGACCAGCCGATTGTGAGGATTTCAAAATAAATAGTTTAGATGTTGCGGGATCGCCGCATCCTGGAAAGAAACGAAATTTCACTAGGTGAATCGATTCTACAACCATTCCTTTTGACATGGGGGGGGGGGATGTGAGCCTTCAACACGACTCAATCACCCGCTTAAAATCTCACTAGTTTTGATTATGGTGATCATTCAGTTATCTGTGAGAGCTGAAATCCGAGACGATATCACTGTTGGAGAATAGTTTCGATGTTGAGGCAAAGTATTGACGCGTCGTCTTGAAAGCGCACTAGGTGAAATGGCGCTTCAGCATGACTATCATAAATGCACAAAGTGTTGTCACACAAGACGGCAATAAAACGTTCCTGACAACCTATAGGAAACAACAGAAAGACTGCACTTTTTCGGACCAGTGTGATACACCACGCAGAGACTACACGAAAGTCAGAGAGTGCGCCGGCTGCTCGATTGATTTGACTTGGCCGTTTCTGCTGGTTTATTATTTTTAATATATTTTTTAACTTTGCGGATAACATGTAGCAAGCAAGCACTCGGTCTCGCGAGCCATTCTCACGCTGCGCAACGAATTTCTGCTTTCTATAGTCCATGAAACTTATCAAATTTCATTTTCTCCTTTCTTTCAACCTACATTTCGCTCATTTTCGCGCGATTAACCGTCTCTAGCTAAACAATAAACAGAGTGCAATTACGAAAATTCAAAACAAAAAGCGGAGCCGTAAGCCGGGAGCCGGCATTTGTTGCACTTGTGAGATTGCGCGGCACTTGCGAAATTTGTGCGCAGTCGTTAGGTGGCCCCACGCTTATCCGGAACGTTATAATACTATAATATGTGGCTTGTGGAGTATATGGAACATTGATGGCATTCACGTTGCATTCATATCAATAATTGAAAATTCGGGCGCTTTGGTACGAAAAGGCGAATATCTGTCTCACTGCCTCTAATTTGAATCGGTGTCGGATCGGGACTTGCTATTTGCGAAAGATCCATTTTTATGAATGCCAGTTTCGTTAAGTGTTGCCTAATCGGAACCTATTTTCTTGAATTAGCGTACCCTCTCGCCGGTCAAAAAACGAGAGAGCATTAGAATTGAGCAGAGTCAGGTTCCGATTTTTCATCGCTAGTTTCGATGTAGTGTAATAACATAGTATCGGTAGAATTAAATCGCTAGGCGAATTGATGCTACAACAAGGTGTTTTGAAGTGGGGAAATTGTGTTGCGTCAATGACCGATCCTGTCTTTCAACCAAATACATTCCAGCTATGATATCTGAAATCTTATTCGTTGTTGATTATCGTGTGTTACTGATTCAGTGCCGCTATAGATAATAAGTGTGATTACTTGTTGTGCTGCTGCAGGCACTGAAATAACAACAACAACCTTGAAGTAGTTGTGTGCCATCAATGAGATTCTCACTATTCCATTCTTACTCATTGTAGATTATCTTGGCCATGCGTCTATCTGCTTCATTGTCGCTATAGGAAATAAGCGTGATAATCTGTGGTGGTAGCTGTGATGTCTCGATTGTAGTAATAATAATGATATTCACTATTGTTGACATGGTTTGAGAGTGATTTTCTGAGTCAGTGAACATATTTGTGCAGATGCTTGGCAAAGTGAAAAAAATGTGTTCCTCCCAAATGTGTGTGGTTGTAGTACTCAGTGAGTGTAGCTCAGGCGCCACTGGTGTATTTTTGTTTTAGGCGCCACTGGAATAAGGATATTCACTAATGTTGACTTTGTTTGAGTATGGTTGTTCGATAGGCGATAACAGCAGCAGTTAATCGATTATAGCATCTCCAATATCCTTGTTTTTCCTGCAGCGAAGTCACATAGTTCATAGATTGCGTTGCTTGGAGAAAAATAGATCTGCCTCTTGATTCTGTTTCAACAGGCATTTTTGATTGTTGGGCACAGGCGATGAATTCTTGTTGTCGAATATCTAACAATATCGTTTAAAACCATTTGTCCATGCGGCCATGCGGATGGGCCTCTCACTGTCTCTAAAAGAAACCTTTGAAGTGTTGATACTTAGTCGATGAAGAAAGGCGCACGCAAAAAAAAAAATTTTTTTTAAACGATCTGGTATCGGAACTTTTATCGGTTTAATAATATCTAAACTTATGCACGGTATTGTAGTTCATGGAAGATTTTGGAAAAGATCATCAAATAATCCTTGTTAGACCGAGTTGAATTTCAACGGGCTTATCTGAGTACGCTTCGAAGAACAAATGGGATTAATCCCTGCTCCGTCGTTCAAAACAACGATTAAACAACTTCATTACAATATCTCGGCCATCCAATGGCTGTGCCACGCAAACGCCTCCGACCAGAATCCGCGCAAGCGTCTCCATCGCTTCTTCCAGTCTGCATGGTACAGTAGTTTTGGAATGGCTACGGTAATCTGTATCTGGATTGGATTCGGTAGTTTTAGAGCTTCCTGATTTATTGGCACATTTTTTTTGGAAAGACGGTCTATTCCTGAGTGATTATATCTCGTGCTAGAAATTATGTATAACGACACATTGAAACTTCCGAGCCCAAGGGATCGAATTGTTAATTCGATCCCTTGAGAAAATGATGCCTGTAAGTCGGGTTGTTCAATTGATGGACTTGGACAACCTGCAAATAGGGGATTAACTGAATTATTGGCTATTGAAGCAGTCTGTCTCTTGCCTGTTTTTTTTACTCTCGTTCACACATACCGAAAATCTACAGGGACCCAACGCCTTGGGGTATCTGCACCTCAGCTCCACAGAATTGGGTGGGACGAAATGAGCTTTCTCCGTGAGAATTGGGGTTGAGGGAAATATGAGGGGGCAACATACGAGGTATTGGGTATTGGTTTGACTTCCCTACCTGTAAGTACTCGTAGTGGCGTCTACCATTTTTTCCTCTTACCGTAATCCTCCTTTTATTCAGGATCGCGGTACCCGCACCGTTTCCCAGTTCTACCCCGAGAACGAGCTGCAGTCCGACTCATCATATCACAGGTGAGTTATCGATTTATTATCGTTGTATCCGAAATTCGTCGTATGGATTTATCGATTGGGAGATTACGGTATCCAATATGTTTGATAACGATTTATCGTTTGATGAGTACTGTTAGGGAACGTGAATGCAGAAAGATGAGGGAGATAACGGGATCTGGTACGATCTTTCATCCAAATGGCTGGATCATGATCTGTAGAACCATCTAGAAAGTAATTTCTCTAGGAGTTAGAGTTTAGAAATAGGAAGCGATCTCCAATCGACGAGAATTGCGAAGATGTGAATATGAACATACGCTAAAACTTGAAACAGACTGGGCCGGAAACCAAGTTGTAATGAATTGAAAAGCGTAGTTCTTACGATTTATCGATTGGGAATTATCGTTTTATTACTGTACCCTATTTATCAATAAATCGATAATTTCAGGCGATGCGTGCGGGATTCAACTGCGGTCTGGTCGTCGACTTCTCGGGCCAAGAAGTGAGATACAGATTTATTTAATTGTATTTGTACCGTCCAAGTTGACCTTATCATACGTTGCTCGGCGAAACGTCTATTCAGACTCTCTGATACAGAGAACTGAGTGGGCTATTTTTTCGAATTGTCGGCAGATGGTTAGAAAAATATTGTTAATTTATCAAATAATTTAAGCACTGACAAGGAGTACCACGTGCTGATGACAGAAGGCGTGCTGCAGCTGCCTAATGTATTTATTTATTTATTTAAATGTTTGTTTCACGAAACTCGTCACGGCCAGGTTAAATGCGCGCTGCAACCCCCGGCGATTTCCAGTTCCCGATGTGAACCAAATCAGCGACCATCTCGTTGTGTCAATCTTGCCCTCGCAGCCTACTCCTTATAAATAATATACAACGGCCTGACGCAGTGTGGTGTTCACATGGCGAGGAATTAGGATAAGTAATATTAATAATATTAATTTAAATTAAATATTCGCAGGCGCTGACGGACGAGCAGGAGGTCACGCAGCAGGGACAAGCCGATAACATCGGCAGGAGGTAGGTCATCCTCACTCTCATTGATTCCGTGTAGGTGATATTTCACTAGAAAAGTACTTTATGGAGGCAAGATACATTGGATTGTATCGAAGAAAAACACAACAACCGATGGGTTGCAAGAATGTTCTAAAGAAAGGTAAAGAGACGAGGTTGCACTTCAAGTCAGAATGAAAATATGCCCGGTGAGAAAAATGCCCTCTTCAGTTTCACCTTTAGCGTGGAGGAATTTGCCGAATATTGATAGAGCGAATGTAGCGAGCGCAAAATAAATCCCACTTTCTAATGAGACCTTGTGATTATCTGTCTCATTGTCTGAATAGATGATCCGTCTGAAATCATGAAATGATATCAGGAATAGTTCTAGTGGTGACGTACAATCGATTTGGTGGATTTTCTGTCAATTCTCTCGTTTTTTGCTAGTTCTTCATTCGAGTAACAACTACCTTTTCTATTCACCAGTGTTTCCGGATCGAATAGTAACTCTCTCTATTATGCACACTCTCGTCTATCTCCAACTGGCAAGAGAGTGTGCAGAATGGAGAGAGTACTATTTTATCCGACAACCCTACTATCCTTATTGAGAAATCGCTTCATTTTTGTCTCTCTCATTTTTTCACTCTTTCGCAAGGTAGACAGACGAGAGAGTGCAGAATGGAGAGAGCAGAACTTTGTTTCGATGTCACAATATCGCCGCTTCCTGGAAGAATGGAACTTAACTGGGCGAATCGATGCTTCAACAAACCGTTTTTAATTGGAAGAGGTGTGTGCCTTCAATGAGATTTGCGTTGATCGTTGCAAAAATTCTTACTCATTGTTGATTATATTGACCACGCGGTTATCTGCTTCACGGTTGCTATATAGAATGAGTGCGAGTGCCTGTTACGGTACACGGCAGGCCTGTGAGAAAATAATATCATCGATATTCGTGAAACTTGAAAAGTGTTGAGTTTGGTAGGTCACTGGACGACACAATCAACGTTGATCGAATCTTGCAGCACAGTTTCAGTTGTTTTCTCTACCGCGAATCCATCATAGTTCATGGGAGAAATAACATTTTTTTTAAAATCTCCCCGTGAAAAGATGTTTCAACAAGCGCGTCGTGAGTCATAAGAAATGGTTCCTCGCAATTGGGAAGCTAACAATAAAAGTGTTCTCTCGCAAACTGCATTATTCCATTTGACCATGCGGATGCGCGTATCATCGTCTCTATGAGAAATCGTAGAGGTGCTGAGTAGTAATAGATGAAGACGTGGTACGCCAATAACAAATATGATATACGCTTTAAATATTTTTTGTTTGGAGACCGTTATCGATTCATTAATGCCTACCGTATTCAGGGTCATCCAAACATGGATTGGCTATCCATCGATTGCGTCATTTCTAGTAGCGATCGGAAGTGTACTGAGATGAAGGTGTGAAGTCCGTAGCAGAATTACTAGTTTGGACCAGAGCTACTACAAAACTAGTAATGTTTCAACTCTCAAACTAGTAACATTGGAAGGTCGTCCATACAGCTATAGAACTGCATCGACAAAGCGATAATTGATTTCATATGTGCTGACCACCAATTAATTTTCCGAAGCTCTTCGGAGAGGCTGTACACGAGGAATTCGCTATTCAAATGGAATACTTGTCCATTCTCTCACAGACATGCATGAAGATGATCCATGCCAACACATTACTAATAGGACATGATAACCTCACTATATGTGTTATTGGATGGAATCAAATAGCGCTCGGTTTCTTTCACGATTTTAAATTTTTTTTTTTCGATTATCTGTATTTCGTGATTTATCTTTTACGCGTAGAGTCTAGCCGTTTAAATAACTTGTCTAATTAGAGAAGAGATTATCAAGACTGATAACCATGACTTTCAATACTGAAGATATGCGGCCTGATCAAGCAAATATTTTTTTCGATAAAAAAAATTAAAGTCGCGGACTTGCGAATCTGCTCACAACTTTGAGGAGCCATTTTTCTTCAATTCTTGGTCTAACCACCTTCTAATTTTTTGTGCATGAAATATTCCTAGTAAACATTGCTTCTACCAGGTTTCAAAGATCTGATGTTTTTTTAAGCTAGAATAATAGTCTCCGATTATCACTAAAATGCGTGTGTGTAGGGTCTTCTTTCTGGTTTCCTCACGTTCTGTGGGAGTGAAGCTCGACATTGATCTTTCTACCTTCAATTACATATGACCTCATTAATATAATAGTATGGCCTATTAAGCTCATGGACTATCGGTTTGAAAGTACCATGCACACAACCAAGTGTATCAGTGACACAACGCTCAAAAACAATGAACGGCCAGTTACAAAAAATCCTATTCAAACGAGAATTAACAAGATCACTTGAAACCCCGAATAGTTATATTATGTGGAACCCACAACAAAACTAAGAACTCAATACCTCGTTTTATCTATTAGGATTTGTTATGCAATGCTTTGAAATTTAGTAGCCATAATTATGGCGCACCCTGCAGTTTTGGACTATTTCCTCGTTCATGTGATAACTCGATAATATGCTGCCATCCACCAGTCATTCTTGATCGAATAAATAGTAGCTCTCTCTCTCTCTCCATTCTGCACACTCTATTGTAACTCCAACTGGCAAGAGAGCGTACAGAATGGAGAGATTATATTTGATCCGGCAACACTACTATCCACGGTATTCCATACATAACACATGTGTGGTAAAATCTATCGTCTAATTTTATATCTTGATTTGCACTCGCATTGGTTTGGAAAGAGGCGAGGGTAATACGCAAATATTCTGGCATCACCGAAACATGAAAGCATGCCCCGTGAGATGGCGTTTCGGCATACTCTTTTGATATGGGAAAATTGTGGATTTTCGATCGGGACGAGGAAGCCTGGCGGATAAATAATATTAAAAACATAACAAAATTCCCTGAATTTTGGTTCTCCGACAGCCATGTAATCCTCTGTCTCATAGTCTCTGGAGAATTGGTGTCATATCGCACAGTAGTTGCATGGTTTGAGATGAATAACGGTTTCGATATTTCGAGAAAATATCTGCACGTCTCAGAGAAAAAATGCAAACACATCAGGAGAGAATGTGCTTCGATAGGCCGTTTAGACACAAGGGAATCGTGATCCATCAATGCTGCTGCGCAATGTGATGCTACATTCCATATCTCCTTAAATTTGAGTGATAACTGATTATATCGACCACGCGGTTTTCTGTATTATTCGCTCCTGAAAATCTACCCTGCCCGGCGAGATGGTGTTTTGACATTACTGTTGAGCTGCCTTAGTGGGTTATTGATGGTGCGATCTTGGATTGGAGGTGAATCCATTTGAAAAAAATTATAATATAACTATACCAGATGATACGTTGATTCAGTTTAACATCTTCAAATGTGAATGTGTGGTACATCGATATCGAGTCGAATTCGAGTTGATTTCAACAATTGCATTAGTTCCGGCTCAAATCCGGTTCTCAGAGTCATGCAATTAGACACTATAACCAATAAATGTGGCGATACTGTTTGGAATATTTGTGATGAATAATAGAGAATCCGCTTCGGGTTTGTCTCTTTCCAGATTGCACACACTTTTGCCGGTCAGACAGATGAGAAAGTGTGCAAAGTGGAGAGCGGAAATCCGACACGGTATCCCTAGTTCCAATGCCTTGAGGAATTGTTCACGCGTCGCAGATTAGTGAAAACGACTAGGTGAAACGATGCTTCAACATCAAATTGGGGAGTATGTGGAACATCGATGAGTTCAGCTTTTGTTCGGATATATTCACACTTAAGCATTCCCTGGAAGGCGAATTACTCTTCTTCGCTCCAGAAAATCTGCCCGACATGACAGTGCTTCTGCATTACTTTTGAGCTGCTTTAGGGGATCGTTACTAATGGATGGGTTCTTTGGATTGTCTTAAACAAAAAAATGCAATCAATGCTCTGAAGAGACCATGTGGTTATCTGTTTCATTGTCGGTATAGGTAATCCGCTTTGAATCGTGAAATAATATCACATCGTCTGCTAGCTGTGGTAAATAACAGACCCGGCGCTACCTCTTCAATCATTGCTCTAGTGAATGACTAGTCCCCTCGTTTCAGTAAGATCAATCATATTGCTCCTCTCCCCCAGTTATGCCTGATCGAATATTAGCCATCTCTGTTCTGAACACTCTCTTGTATCTCTAACTGTCAAGAAAAGCGTTGTAAATATTTTTTAAACAAAGTAAACTTTGTCTGTAATAAGTTCGACACAACTCTACACAAAATATCATTGCTGTGGGTCCGTTCAAGCCGCTAATTTCTTAATTGCTTCAGTTTGTTTATTTAATAATTTTAAAATTTTTGTTTCTATTCGATTCAGCAGCAACGAATCCATAGGTGAAAATCAACGGAATGATCCTAGCATTTTTCTGAAGATACCCCTCTGCGGTCTCTAGGTAATCGACTGAGAAGTGAGCAGTTTTATTTATTTATTTATTGTTGTTGTGTGTTGCATGTGGAGGAGATTATACATTGTTCGAACGATTCATAACGACTCTTTGAAACGTAGAATTTCCTGTGCTCGTCTTGATGCGTATTCTTGAGAAAAAAGTTGGATTAGCAACAGTAATAAATTAAATACTGTAGATATTCGCAGAGTGTACCTCGTGCTGATGACGGGAGGCGTGCAGCATCTGCCGAAGGTATGTATTTATGTATTTATTATATGTTTATGTAGAACTTAGCTGATAGAAATGGGCCAAGGTGAATGCGAGTGAGTATCTGTTTCGGATGTATCTCAAAATAGGTATCGTTGCGGTGAGACAATGCTCCTTGCGTGCATCAGCATTACTAAAAATTTGATGAAATGATTTGACTATGCGGAAAAGAAATATTTTTAAAAAAAGAACGAGACAGCATGGCCTGGTGAATGACGGTTTCGAAGATAATACAAAGTAGCTATAATCTCGACGTGTCAATGCTCTTCCGCCGTATGCATAATATAAAACAAATTAAATGGCCTGAATTTGTCCACCTGACTGGAATTTAGGCTAAATAATATTATTTATAATATTTTTCAATTTAATTTTCCCAGACATTCGCGCAGCGGTGACAGGCCGAGAACATCGGAAGGTAGGTTATCCTTATCTCTTTTTTAGTGGAGATGTTATTATAAAAGGTTTTTATGGAATCAAACTACGTCGTGTTCTTATCTAAAACCATCGCCCAATAGTAATAAAATCCAATTTTCTGATGTGGTTATCTGTTTAATTGCCGCTATAGCTATTTCGCCTCATATAGCGAAGTAATATCTGATCATCGGATAGATGTGGTGAATATCAGATTCGACTTTGCCACTTCAATCGATAATCTAGTTTCAGATTATTTTATTGTCCCAGTTACAACGATCATATTGCTCCTATCCACCAGTAATGTCGAATCAAGTAGTGGCTCACTCTCTCTCTCTCTCTCTTTTCTGCTCTCTCTCTTATACCTCTAACTGGCACGGGAGCAGAATAGAGAGAGTACAATTTGATACAAGCAATTCGCAATGTGCCGATGCCTCTCGGAAGAATGAAAACCCGACAGGTGAGATGGCGTTTCGACGTACTCTTTTGACAAATAATTCCGAAACTTCGCTGGTATGTGCATGAATCATATTTCATAAAATCACAAAATTTGAAATTTTGTTCTCCGACAGCCAATAGTAAGTGATTATCTGTCTCATAGTCTCTATAGGAAATTATTGTTGAATTTTTGCACAATCCGTGCAGGGTTGATGAATAACACGTCTAGGTCAAAGTTGGGTTCTCTTATTCGACCATGTGTTTACCTATCTCATGTCGCACATTAGTACTTGCTGGTCCGACGTCAGTAATTAATAATAGTTTCGCCATTCTGAAAAATAATAACGCGTCTCGAAAAAAAACACACCAAGCGAGTCTGTGCTTCGATAGGTCGTATTGACTCGGGGAATTGTGTTACACCAATGATCCTGTCATCGATTTTTGTTAACATTCCAACACAACGAGCGATTTTTTTTTCTGAATCCACTGGACAATTTTTGTTGTTGCTGTGTCTGGCATGTAGCTGTCTGTGCTGGCTGATTGGGGAGTAGCTTTGGTTTTGCCTCTCTCTATTTTGCACACTCTTTCGCCGTTAAGACAGACGAGATAGTGTGCAGATAGGAAAGAGCTTCAAAACGGAAATCGATTTGGTGCTCTTTCTATTCGGCACTCTCTCTAGCCGGTGAGAGAAACGAGAGAGAGCGTTCAGAATGGAGAGCGCTATATGCTAATGACATCCAGCTCTTGCATGCCAAAATGGCAAATTCCAGACATCTCAGTAACTGGCAATGCCAACGACAATTAAAGGAACTGTCAAATGACAATTAGTAAAGCCGTATCGGTTTTCGAGTCTCTTCATTCTGCACACTCTATCGTTTCTCTGACCGGCGAGATAGTGTGCAGAATGGAGAGAGCCAATCCGGAAATGGCGAATCCGGACGATCCGACAGCGAAAATGAGGAAGAGAATGGCCCAGAATTCACTCGTCGAGTAGGCCACAAGCATCATGAAGAAGGCCTTTCCGCCGAATCCTGGGATTTACATAATTATTGTAAGATTCAAAAACTCAGTTAGAGTCATGGACAGTTTAGCAAACACAGATGCGCCGAAGCTTGAAAAGACCATTTCTCCCTCAGGAAAAAATCAGATCGATGGCAGGATTAGGAACTAGTTACGGTTGGGGATGGATGATCTGAAACGATTACTGTATCCTACCGTAACGAATAGTGATGAGTCCATTCGGGACCGACTCTCTTTGTTCCGCGCGCTCTTTCGCCGGTCAGAGAAACGAGAGAACACGCGAATTGAGGAGAGTCTTGTCTCGAATGGGCATCACTAGTAACGATCAGTATTCATGTCAGGAGGTCATACTTGCCAAATGGTTCATCGGTAGTTACTAGTGGCGACAAATCGGCATCCGACTCTCCTCATTTCTCGAATCTTTGACCAGCGAGATAGTGTGCGGAAAGGAGAGAACCTAAACCGAAATTGCCTCTATATAGTTTCATCGGGAGTGATCGCATCATTCCCCGGTCCTGTCCCCGGGGCACGGAGATTCAGAAGCAGTGACTACAAGTGGCTTTGCAAACAATTCAAATTGAAAAGCGCGCGTTTGAGGAGTGTGTGAAAAGAGGAGAGGGAACGCGACGCGAGGACCTCGCGTCGCGGTCCTTACAGAGTCTGCACCTAGTGCATTTTGGATGTTGGTAGAATGCGATTTTGAGCACCCGTGCGGGGGGTTCTTTCTATAGGGAATCCACACAATGATCTAGATAAGGGAAAGTATTGTAAGATTCAAAGACTCAGTTAGTGTCATGGACTGTTTAGCACACAGTAGGCATGATGAGCGGAACAAAATATTCGCTAATTATTTATTTAGTTTTCCAATATTCCCGATCTTTCTCCTATGTGATCCTGGACGCAAAATGCACTGATTAAATACAAACACTGAAGCCTAGAATCCCTTATTAATGATTGCTAAACACAGTAGATTGGACCGTTCGTAATAACAAGTGAAACAGTTTATTTTCTTGCAATAACTACCGATGAATCATTGGGCAATTATGACCTCCTGACATGAATACTGATCGTTACTAGTGATGCCCATTCGAGTCGGGACTCTGACCGGCGAAAAAGCGCGCGCAACAAGGAAAGTCGGCCCCGAATGGACTCATCACTATTCGGTTCGTCTCAGATCATCCATCCCCAACCGTAACTAGTTCCTAATCCTGCCATCGATCTGATTTTTTCCTGAGGGAGAAATGGTCTTTTCAAGCTTCGGCGCATCTGTGTTTGCTAAACTGTCCATGACTCTAACTGAGTTTTTGAATCTTACAATAATTATGTAAATCCCAGGATTCGGCGGAAAGGCCTTCTTCATGATGCTTGTGGCCTACTCGACGAGTGAATTCAGCAGTAACCAGTCCCTAAGCCTGTCATCGAACTGATTTTTCATGAGGGAGAAATGGTCTTTTCATGCTTCGGTGCATCTGTGTTTCATTGCATTCTCAAAAGACATTCAGATTTCTAGAATTCAATATACCCGTTCCACGCCTTCCAACAACCCAAAATTACAATTAGCGTGATTTTGATTCAATCCTGTCTCACAATTTATATTTGTGCTTATTCCGATGGTTTTGTTTCCCATCGATGAGATTGTTACGAATGCAGAAACGATTGAATATTGCAAGTTATTGATATGCTATAATACTAAACTAACGAAACTTCTATAGATCGTTACAGAGATCTCTTTAAGACAGTCCGCAAGAGAAAATCGCCTAATTAAATCATTGTTTGCCCTGCAAACTAGTGATAGTCCCCGATCGAATAGCTGCTCTCTTCATTCTGCATACTCCCTCGTTTCTCTAACAGAAGAGAGAGTGTGCAAAATGGAGAGAGCAACTATTCGATCCGGCATCACTAGCACACACCGATGCACATCGTCAAGCTTGATAGACAGCTTGTATTCGAGTTTTTTGTTACGACGAATGATTCTCGAAGCATGATTGAATTCCTTTAGAGCGACCAGTGTTTGATAGTGCTGTGAAACATAATTGATTCCAAATTTTTCTGGCACAAAACAGTCTTACACTCTAATGTTCCTCCTGGCCGGTTGAAACAAAGGTGGTTACAGTAATCGTTGTTTACCGTAACCGTGGTACAAATATGTACGGTATCCACTCAAGAAACTAGTTATTCTTGACTGATGTAAATACTTTATTAAACATACGTTTACAACGGCAATGCAAATATAGTTTATCAATAAATAAGTATATATTCATTATTGCTAGGAACGCTATAACCCTAGCAATGATAGGAGTACGGTAGGAGATCTTGAATACGGTATCTGAGATCGGGACAGGAATCATCGGGTGGGACTACGGTAACCGGGAAAATGAAATCAATAATTTAGTAATACAATAACTGGGGTTAGAATCTGAGTAATTCCTGCAGATTAATGGTCAATATTGGACAGTTTTGAATAAAAACTGATTGTGAAAGAGAGTTGTGATCGGTTAGACTTACTGATTAGGAATTGGATGACGTTCCAGCGCTCTCCATTCTGCACACTCTAACCGATCAGACATAAAACAGGGAACGCTTGACGGAGACTAGTGGTTGCAGCGCGCGCCTTTCTCTACTTCTTGCAAAACATCACCTGCGGGCGGGAGTCGAACCTGCCTGCGTCGGCATGCCAGTGAGACACCATTAATGGGCATGGTGTCTGACTGGCATGGCGACGCAGGCAGGTTCGACTCCCGCCCGCAGGTGATGTTTTGCAAGAGGTAGAGAAAGGCGCGCGCCCCAACCACCTGTCTCCGTCAAGCGTTCCCTGCGGTAGGCCGCCCTGGCCTAATGGGCATGGTGTCTGACTGGCATGCAAATTCGCTTGACGGAGACTAGTGGTTGGGGCGCGCGCCTCTCTCTGCTTCGCTTGACGGCCTACCGCAGGACTAGTGGTTGGGGCGCGCGCCTTTCTCTACCTCTTGCAAAACATCACCTGCGGGCGGGAGTCGAAACTGCCTTCGTCGGCATGCCAGTCAGACACCATGCCCGCTGAATGGAGAGAACTGAAATCTGAATTTGTATTTTGGGTACGGTACAATCACTACCAGGCTGTCTATATTATAGATTTAGGGTAGAAGAAAGAGAGGGATGGCCGAGGAATTACGGTATAGAATGGATCACAGTATCTCAGTGGTATCGGTATCTACGATGAGTTACGGTATCAGGGTTACAGTATCTCAGTAAGCCTGGTAGTTCTGGTTGCCGACCGCAGTTGGCTGGTTCCAGGCCTCGTCGCCCCAGCCCGAGTTGAAGGGGGTTGCAGCTGCCGGAGTAGCTGCAGGGGGCGGGGCTGTAATGTACGGTAATGGTTTAGAGATACCGTAAGCGGCTGCAATGCCGGTTCGGACAGCAGGCTTCTCGATTAAAAGACGAACGAGAGAGTGCGCAGAATGGAGAGAGTGACTGTTTTATATGGCATCGCTAGACTACGGAGGGTGTAGTGCAGATCAACCAATCCGAAAAGTCGGCTACAGTAACCCCACACTCACGCTGGGGTTTGCTCGGTGGCTGCATGCCGCTGAGCACATTGGTGTCCTGGCCGGAAGTACCGTAACCCTTCGGTCCATTCTCTGCCTTCATCAGTTCCTCCTCGTCCTTGGGATCGGCCCAGTCCTACAGTAGGATTGATTAAAGTATCCGACTGATTAGTGATTTTTTTTGATACAGTAATCAGAAGCTATCGAGAGGTGACCTTTCATTACAGTATCCAGGCACAATCGATAAATGACTATTGCTTACTCGCAGTTCGCCTGAGGCGAAGAATGCGTAGAAAGTCACACCGGTGAAATGGATCATCGAGGCAAGGACGAAGACCTGAGAAGAAATCGATAAGTGAAGATTACGGTAGAATATCGATTGGAATCTTAATCAACATCATAGGGAGACGTTCAGCTATCAAAGATCAAAGTTTAAACTCACACTCTAGTCCAGCCGTGCTTGGGACTGTGGCCGGTGAACTTCTCAGTGACGAAGGGGCAGATGAGACTTGAGCAGAGATCAAAGATCAATGAATGTCAAAGGAAGCAATGGGTTTCACCCAGATGAGCTTATGTTTCATGGTCGTTTGAAATGAAAAAGGGGATGCATCAAATCGATCAAGCGAGGAAGTGCATGCTAATAACAATCCAAAATTGATCGCGTGGAGTGCTTTTTTTTAAACAATACTTGCCCCCCTCACCAGCCAAGATGGCGGCGTAGCGAGGCGCGATGTCCAGATGGTTGACGTTGTAGCTTGGAAAGAGTGATTAGTGATGACAAATCGGCATCCGACCCTCTTCACTTTGCGTGATCCTTCGTTTCTCTGACTTGCCAGATAGTGTGTAGAATGGAGAGAGGCAAAACCGACTTTCATAGTGACAATGACAAATGGGCGTTGATTATCAAATAACAATGACCTACCGGAAATGGCGAATCCGGACGATCCGACGGCGAAAATGAGGAAGAGAATGGCCCAGAATTCACTCGTCGAGTAGGCCACAAGCATCATGAAAAAGGCCTCTCCGCCAAATCCTGCGTTTAAAAAAATTAACTAATTAATTAAAGATTATTAATATTATTAGGATAGTAACATTCATCAATGAATAACAGATGTAGTAGTCATCAAGAATTATTGACGAAAATATTTCTGTATATTTTTTTGTCTATTTCTGATAAATTTTTTCACGAGGTTCATCTAGGTTTCACTGCGCTCTCAAATGCCGTTGGCTCTAGTGAAATTCAATCATTTGATCTTCTGCGGGCAAAAATATAACCAAAAAACAAAGTGCACGATGCCAATGAATTTGGGTACAATCTTCTGTCTCGGATCAGTGCTGAAGGATCAAATATGACTCTTTCAATTCCCTCGTCGGTCATACGAACGAGAGAGAGAGTGTGCAGAATGGAGCGAGCATAGAACCGAAATCACTATTTCTCACCTCCACAATTGAAGATCTTCCTCACAGCCGTGGTTGAAAGGATCTTGTTCGATCTAAAAAAACATTACATATCAGAGATCAAAGTTCAGCTCTCAGCTCTCTCTATCCTGCACACCCTCTTTCTTGATTCTCTGACCGACGAAATAGTGTACCGAATGGAGAGACGACTATTCAAAACGACTACACTATTCTCTGAGATCATCACTTGGAGCAATTTGTAGGAAAGGCAATACCTCAGATAATCAGCGAAATGCCCTCCGGCCAGCACGACTCCACCCATCACCAGATGCGGAATCGCCGCGACCAGACCCGACTGCGAATTAATTATTAATTAATTAAATTTTTATTATTGTCCTACCAAATCGGGAAGTAATCAGATTCAAGTAATGTCTAGGCCTTACAGTCCGGTCAGGTCTCTATGTGAAAAGTGGAATCCCCGCGCATCCCGGGGCATCCCCCTGTGTCCCTTGGCCTTCTCCCGCCTCGGGGAAGCATCAAACCGCATTGAATTTGCGAAATTCGGGTAGAGGAGGTCCTTAGCTATCGATTCATGGCAAAATAAAAAATTAATATATTTAATATTTCCAGGAATTATTTTTTGAAAAAGTCCAATCACAATCGCGCTCCGCGCGGACTACAGTACCTAAGGCCTCTACCCCAGTCGCGTGGCAGCTTCAGCATTTCCCACATTTTCCTCATTTTATCGACTTTATTTGACGTCATGTCACTCAGATTTGTTGTTCAGTAGGTCCACCACTTCGAACATCATGATTGTAACCTGGAATTGTGCCCGTATTTGTTGCGTAGCGCTTTATTTCGCCCAATTGAAAATTTGATCTACTTTTCTGTGACACTTTTGCTTGTCTTTTACTCATTATTTACGTTTCGATCATGTCAATTCCTGTTTTTTCAGCTCCATCGCCTCTTCTTCTATAACTTCGTCGCGGGTCTTCTCCTCTTCCCAGTCAGGTAGGGGTATATCCTCATATTTCTCCTATTGGATTATCGGTATGTGGCTTGTGGTTCCCTTGGCAGGGACCAGTGGCCGGGCGCGATAATAATCTACCACGATACATCAATTACTTCATTAAACGAACACCGGTGATAACAACACAGGTGAGCTTGCTTCTGAATTAAACAAAAACGTATGAGAGAAAACGTGGTTCAACTTTTGTTTTTCTAGCAATAATTAGAATATAAAGTGGGTGAGCAATTGCGGGGTCGTTTCGTTTCCAACTCTTTCCATTCAGCACACTCATAGAGATAGTCCAACAGAAAACGTAATTCTCAGAAAGGAGAGAGATGAGAACGAATAGTCATCCGTAGTAAACAACTTCTGAATATTTAGCAATTTATGGGATAAGGACAGAAGAAAGAGATAACTTCCGTGTCACGAAATGGCAATGATCTATTCATTATCGGGATCCCCCTCAGGCGCAGTGTGAACATACGTGTTAGACTTGGCACGACGTTTGAGGTTAAAGTTGTACCTAAATGAAATGTGTATTGCTGTTCGAAATATGTGAACTCACTTAGACACATAACGCTGCCACTCTCTCACACAGCGTCTATTATCAGTTGGATATCTCAGCTTACGAAATTGCTTCAAAGAATCATTTCTCATATGAGCGATTTAGCTAACAAACCTCGTAAGCAAAACGGACTCTCGTTCCATCACGATCCTGAACTCGCATTCCAGTTTCACCGGGAAGCCGAACGGAATCTAACAGTACGAGGACAAACGACGAATCAGAGGAATTGAACATGGCCAGTTCATTGACTCGTTCCTCGTCAAGAAAGGCGGGTCCTTTATCTTAAATTAATACAGTAATAGATTATCGATCTATTTTAAAACTACACGAGTGCATTATTTGATTTTTCGATAAGAATCAGTTAAAATTGAATCGAAGTAACTCACACGTCGAGGGATTCTTAGCAGGTGTATTATTATATAGCTCATCAATCTTCTTATTCTGTTTAGTTTGAGTCTCCATAATTTTCTTTAGCATGCTCATGATCTAAATGAACCTTCATCGTAACTAGTTTGTGTATTTTACTTCAATTTGTCCCGCAGATGATATTGCAGGGGATGTAGTAGCAACAGGAGGAGGAGCGAGAAAGGAGGGAAGGGAAGGAAGAGGAGTATATCCAAGTCTGGAAACAGATCCTAATAATCAATTATTGTGGATGAATTTAATTCAATGTTATGAATGTTTTATACAATGTAAATACACAGTACCTCTTTTTGGGAATCGAATTGTTCGAATCTATAGTTGAGTTGATGGATACAGCATTCTTCTTGGCGATTACAGTCTTTATCTTGGATACGGTAGGGACTGGGTTTCTCTCTGTAGTCATTTATTTTTGCTATAACGGAAACGTTTAACTCACGTAGATTAGAGCGGGGCTGAGCCTTGCTCGTAGATGGCTGTTCCTCTCTCTCTTGCTTTACACGGATAAGAGGAGGGATGCCTGTGAAGTTGGCGAATTAGAGAAAAGTGAATTAGACTCACTTCTCATTCTCTGTCCTCTTCCCATGTGCGTGAAATCATCAATTTCTTCATCCATTTCCATTTGCTCACCCTCAGTTGTTCCTCTTGCTGTAATTGATATATTGGTTTAGATTACGGTAACTTGGACTGACCTTCATTGATTCTCTTCATAATTTCTTGGTATTGCCCTTGTGAACCCACATGGTACACGGTTCTTTCCACAGTCATTCCACATTTTTGTCTATACGTCACAATTTCTTCTGGTTTCTTATGTCCTTTCACCACATCCACAGATTTGAAAACCTCGAATCTCTCCGAATTCAGCCACTTTCCCAGAACGAAAGCCATCTGAAAAATGACCATACGCATTATCTAAATAAAATAGAACACGGATAATTAAGAAAAAAATAAAGAATAAAATCAGCATCTTCTTCTGATCTTCCGTATCCAATGGTCATGTATCCACCGTATCCTTGGTGTTATTAACGTATCCTCTGCTGATCTACCTTATCTTCTTCTGATCTACCCTATCTAATGGCCATCTATCTACCGTATCCTTGGTGTTATTACCGTATCCTCTGCTGATCTACCCTATATTCTCATACACTACCGTATACCATGTTGATTTCCCGTATACTCAGATGACTCGATTATCGGATGATGTTCAAAAAGAAGTTAGACTACAGAAGAATCTAAATAAATCTGCTCGGCAGGCCTTTCTGCATATCACAGAAGTTAAGAAGATACCGAATGTATCTTACTCAGCTGTTCTACGGTATTACAAAGAACTGGATCGATTCCTCTTCAAACCTGATGAGAAATACAGGTAAAACCAAGAACAATTTATTATGAATGGCTTGTATCTTAAACATAATAAATTATTTAAATTCATACGTGCTGGGATCGGAAACTAATAACGTGGGAGAGATGATCAAGGTTTTATATGCTGAGGACAAGAGACATTCAGAAACAATGGTGAACACATTTTACAACCATTATTTTCTCTTAGAATTGAGTGAGGCGCAATTATTGGATATTTTACTCACTATCTATTTTGTTTGACGGTGTATGTGCGTAAAATGAAGAGAGTGAACATCATCTAATAATTATCGATAAAAATCACTAATTTCCGAGAAAATAATGGCAAACAATTTACGAAAAAAATTCTACAGATTGTCTCCCTCCTTTCTTCGCGATTTGGAGTAACAGTGAAACGTGGAGTTGTCCGTGAGCTGAAAAAGATGATGCATTTGCAATCTCTTCCTTTAATGTACGTTACTTAAATATACAATATCGCATCCATAATGTTTTTTAAGCAAAGTACCCCTCATCACGGCTACACAGAGAATGAAAAGGTTCAATTATACCTACGACCGAATCCACGCTGAGGAGGATTTTCAGAAATGGGTAATAGTTAGGATATCCTTCATCAAGTATCACATTATTTGAAGGTATGGACGGATGAATGCATTTTTCAATTGGGAGGAAATGGAGGATGGATTACTGTGGAGGATCCGCACGATAAAGACCGTTTTCAGATAACACAAAAACACCCAGTACGCTATCGCTAGATTTATGGGTTATTTCTAAATTATTATTTTAGGTTCAAGTCTGGGCGGGAATCACAATCGATGGTCATGGACCTCTCTGCTTTCTCAACCAAGGAGAAACACTAGATGCCCTAGCATATCAAGGAATTCTAGAAACGTACCTCCTTCCCTTCATTGATGGCTGGCTTGGAAGAGTCGGCGCCGTCTTCCAGCAGGACTGGGCACCCTGCCATACGGCTCGTACGACCCTCAAGCAATCGGAAGATTGGGGTGTCACTGTCTCTCCTTGGGCACCGTGGGAAATGCTGAAGCTGCCACGCGACTGGGGCAGAGGCCTTAGGTACTGTAGTCCGCGCGGAGCGCGATTGTGATTGGACTTTTTCAAAAAATAATTCCTGGAAATATTAAATTTATTAATTTTTTTATTTTGCCATGAGTCGATAGATAAGGACCTCCTCTACCCGGATTTCACAAATTCAATGCGGTTTGATGATTCCCCGAGGCGGGAGAAGGCCAGGGGACACGGGGGGATGCCCCGGGATGCGCGGGGATTCCACTTTTCACTTAGAGACCTGACCGGACTGTATAAGGGCGAGATGAAACCTATCTGATCCGCGCGAGTAAAAGCGAAATAGAAACTTATTGATTCCCGCGTATTTCTCCTATGTAATTTATTGTGGATCGGCCTTGAGATGGATGATTTGTTGAGCAAAATTATGTAATTAGAAAAAATCGAAGTTACTGATCTATCGTAATCATAATTTACCGTAATCGTCACTCTATTGATTACAGTAATCCTCACGTTATTGATCTTCATGTCGAGCACGTCTCCCATGTAGGTCTGCTGGTTCTGCAGAAGCAGGTAGAACGTCCACGATCTGCGGAGAGATAAAAGATCAAAGATTATAAATCAACGATTGAAGATTAGAGTTCAAATATCAAAGATGAATCGGATTAGGCGATTTCCTGGAAATGTTTCCTGTTCGAATAGTGCTCTCTCCATTCGACACAATATCTCGCCGGTCAGAGAAATGATAAAGTGTGCGGAATGAATAGAGCAACTATTCGATCAGGCATCATCATTGCGTATTTATGACGCAATGACCAACCTTGCAAAGTTAGCGACAATGATGGCCCAGACGGGCTTCGACTGCAGGATCTCCTTCCAGGGCACGGAAGCGAGCTGGAATGATTGACTACTGATTTGAAATGATTATTGATTATTTGAAATGGATTGATTGGTTGATTGTTTGGAATTATTGATTGATTATTTGGAATACATTCGGGAAAATAGTTTCGATTGAATCGGTTATTCAGTGCTAATGATTATTTCATATTTGATTTGTTCGTTGGGACTTCTCCAAAAATTGAATTCCATTTTAATGAACTGGTTTTCAAAACGCGTAGATGTTCCTACAGAGTGCGAATACTATTGCAAGAAAATAAACCGTTTCACTTGTTATTACGAACGGTGCAATCTACTGTGTTTAGCAATCATTAATGAGGGATTCTAGGCTTCAGTGTTTGTATTTAATCAGTGCATTTTGCGTCCAGGATCACATAGGAGAAAGATCGGGAATATTGGAAAACTAAATAAATAATTAGCTAATATTTTGTTCCGCTCATCATGCCTACTGTATGCTAAATGACACTAACTGAGTCTTTGAATCTTACAATACTTTCCCTTATCTAGATCATTGTGTGGATTCCCTATAGAAAGAACCCCCCCCCCCCCCCCGCACGGGTGCTCAAAATCGCATTCTACCAACATCCAAAATGCACTAGGTGCAGACTCTGTAAGGACCGCGACGCGAGGTCCTCGCGTCGCGTTCCCCTCTCCTCTTTTCACACACTCCTCAAACGCGCGCTTTTCAATTTGAATTGTTTGCAAAGCCACTTGTAGTCACTGCTTCTGAACCTCCGTGCCCCGGGGTCAGCCCCCAGAATGGTGCGATCACTCCCGATGAAACTATATAGAGTCAATTTCGGTTTAGGTTCTCTCCTTTCCGCACACTATCTCGCTGGTCAAAGATTCGAGAAATGAGGAGAGTCGGATGCCGATTTGTCGCCACAAGTAACTACCGATGAACCATTTGGCAAGTATGACCTCCTGACGTGAATACTGATCGTTACTAGTGATGCCCATTCGAGACAAGACTCTCCTCAATTCGCGTGTTCTCTCGTTTCTCTGACCGGCGAAAGAGCGCGCGGAACAAAGAGAGTCGGTCCCGAATGGACTCATCACTATTCGTTACGGTAGGATACAGTAATCGTTTCAGATCATCCATCCCCAATCGGAACTAGTTCCTAATCCTGCTATCGATCTGATTTTTTCCTGAGGGAGAAATGGTCTTTTCAAGCTTCGGCGCATCTGTGTTTCATCGCGTTCTCAAAAGACCTTCAATGTTCTGGAATTCAATATGCCCTCCATGTATTGGTCCCACAACCCAAAATTACAATTAGCGTGATTTTGATTCAATCCTGTCTCACAATTTATATTTGTGCTCATTCCTATCGTATTCTTTCCCGTCGATGAGATTGTTACGAATGCAGAAACGATTGAATATTGCAAGATATTGATATGCTATAATACTAAGCTAACGATACTTCTATAGATCGTTACAGAGTAAGACAGTCCCCAAAAAAAATCACCTAATTAAATCATTGTTTGCCTTGCACACTAGTGATGGTCCCTGATCGAATAGTCGCTCTCTCCTTTTTGCACACTCCCTCGTTTCACTAACCGAAGGGAGAGATTCGAACGAATGGAGAGAGCAACTATTCGACTCGGCTTCACTAGTACACACTGTCACGCATTGTCAAGCTTGCTAGACAGCTTGTATTCGAGTTTTTGTTTTAACTAATAAATCTCGCAAATTGATTGAGTTCCATTAGAACGAACAGTTTTTGATAGCGCAGTGAAACATAATTGATTCCAAACTCTCTGGCGCAAAACAGTTTTACACGCTAATGTTCCTCCTGGCCGGTTGAAACAAAGGTGGTTACAGTAACCGTTGTTTACCGTAACCATGGTACAAATTAGGGCTGACTAAACGATTGCGACCCCGCAATGGGAACGCCCGAGGTAGCGGGGTCGCAACGTCTTTGCGGGGTGCGCAACGCTTCTAGTTTGCGAGACTCCGCCTCCTTTTCCTCCCGCTCCCCCTCCTCGCCAAACCCGTAGCGTCTAGCGCGCGCTTTCGTGATCAGAAAGTGCTCTCTCGCGGCGGCGACAGAGAGGGGAGAGGCAGCGCACCCCGCTACCTCTCCCCCTCCTCTCGATGAGAGGTTGCGGGGTCGCAACGAAAAGACGCGTGGTTGCGACCCCGAAAAGGTCGAATAGCCAACCCTAGTACAAATATGTTCAGTATACACTCAAGAAACTACAGTTACCCTTGACTGATGTAAATACTTTATTATACGAGGGCAACGGCATTGCAAATATAATTTATTAATAAATACGTATATCCATTATTGCTAGGAACGCCAGAACACTCTAGCGATGATAGGAGTACGGTAGGAGATCTTGAATACGGTATCTGAGATCTGGACAGGAACCATCGGGAGGGTCTACGGTAACCGGGAGATTGAGATTAATAAATCAATAAATTAGCAATACGATAACTGGTGTAAGAATCTTAGTATTTCCTGCAAATTAATGGTCAATATTGGACAGGTTATAAATGAAGACTGATTGTGAAAGAGTGTTGTGATCGGTTCGAATTACTGATTAGGGGACACTGATGGTAGGATATCGTTACGGCTCTCTCCATTCTGCACACTCGGTTCGACAAAGTATGCAAAATGAAGCGAGCTGAAATCTGAAACGACATCCTGGGTCCGGTAACACACACAAATCCAGATACCGTAACCCCCATCCAACCTGTCCTTCTCCTAATATGCATAATATACAGCAACACAACCTACCAGTTCAGTACAGTACCGCAGAATCTCCTCCCCAACGAAACCATCACTGTGAGTCGGCGTATGTCACATCATGTCACCCCGACTTCTAGGGGGCATTTACCCCTTTTAAAGTGTGTGAATTTAGTTGAATTTTTGGCTTTGGGGAAATCTCATGAGGCCCAATCGATTGGTGTAAGCAGATTTCCGATTTTCCCGGTAGGTCATTGAGTTCCCGCGGTCCTCGCGATTTCACCCCATCCCTCATTTCCCTACTCCATTGTGTGAGGAGAGCGGCTTTGTTTCCATTTCAATCTCTCGTTTATTGCTCACATCGTTCGGTTGGTTCGATCATTTCTCTTGCCCACGTTGACTCGTTTCCAGATCTACCGTACTCCATCCGATTGCTACAGTACCCCGGATGAGAGAAAACGTCGGAAAATCTATTCATGCCAATCTATGGAGCGGATGTCACGAAAGAGAGGTACGGATTCTGGTGTTTCATACGTTTATCTACAGTTGATCTACCGTACTCTCGGACTGGATCGATGGAATTAGCCCGGAATAATTAAATTGACAAGTCGGAGGAGTAGTTCGTGCAAAAGGTGAACTAGAACTAAAATAATTTATTGTTGTTAATTAAAATTTTAATAAAATTGAATAAAAATGCCAAAACCAAGTCCAAAATCGTGTGTGCGCTCTGCTTGAACGGAAATACCGTAGTTAGCCATGCCAGTTTGCGATCGGCTAATCCCTCGGCCTTCCTCATTTTCGAAATTCGTTTTTTCTCATATTTTAGCGTTTCCCTTGGCATGTTCACTTCACTTTCTTTTCTATTCCACGCGCCAATCACCCTAACACTGTCTGATTTCAGTTCGATGCCTCCCAATCGCCTCCCCCATCCGCCATCGCCCGGAAACTCCACGCGGATTAGGTTCGTCCCTCTTCTGGGGCGAATTTGGGTCGTGAACTAGGTGGGAATGAACAGATTATTGCTTGTGAGGAATCTTGCTGCAGGTTGGGTCCATTCGGACTCTGTTTATCAATGCAAACGAAACAACAATGGATGCTCTCTATGTGAAAGGTGAGTCACGAACTAAAGACAAACAATAGAACGACCTATGCGTACATTAGTTATAGGTGTGCTTAGTCTTGCTATCTATAATTGCATGACCATTTGCCTTCTGGACAGCACGAGCATTTGAAAGACAATGAAAGATCATAGTATTTGTTGCACATTTTTGGGGTGACTTTAGTGGACCAGAACTCTTCGATAGCAACTATGAGTTCTTCCCTGTTGGTAGGTTTGGCCTCCGATTCCACGTAGATCTTGAGTTCCCTCGAGAGATACTCAATGCTATTGAGATCAGGACTAGAAGGTGCCCATTCAGCCACGGTCAATCCCCATTCATTTCTCATGGTCCTCATTGATCGTCCCGATGTATGGCAAGGTGCCCCGTCTAGCATGTAGATGGCTTCCTGTCAACCGTAGGTTGAATCGATATAGGGGAGGAGATGATTTTTTATTTTAGTTCTAGTTCACCTTTTGCACGAACTACTCCTCCGACTTGTCAATTGAATCATTCCGGGCTAATTCCATCGATCCAGTCCGAGAGTACGGTAGATCAACTGTAGATAAACGTATGAAACACCAGAACCCGTACCTCTCTTTCGTGACATCCGCTCCATAGATTGGCATGAATATATTTTCCGACGTTTTCTCTCATCCGGGGTACTGTAGCAATCGGATGGAGTACGGTAGATCTGGAAACGAGTCAACGTGGGCAAGAGAAATGGTCGAACCAACCGAACGATGTGAGCAATAAATGAGAGAGTGAAACGGAAACAAAGCCGCTCTCCTCACACAATGGAGTAGGGAAAAGAGGGATGGGGTGAAATCGCGAGGACCGCGGGAACTCAATGACCTACCGGGAAAATCGGAAATCTGCTTACACCAATCGATTGGGCCTCATGAGATTACCCCAAAGCCAAAAATTCAACTAAATTCACACACTTTAAAAGGGGTAAATGCCCCCTAGAAGTCGGGGTGACATGATGTGACATACGCCGACTCACAGTGATGGTTTCGTTGGGGAGGAGATTCTGCGGTACTGTACTGAACTGGTAGGTTGTGTTGCTGTATATTATGCATATTAGGAGAAGGACAGGTTGGATGGGGGTTATGGTATCTGGATTACAGTATATTGGTAACGGTGTCTACGATGGGTTTCAGTATCTAGGTTCTCTCAAGGGCTACGGTATCAGGGTATGTATCTCAGTACGCCTGGTAGTTCTGGTTGCCTACTGCAGTTGGTTGGTTCCAGGCCTCGTCGCCCCAGCCCGAGTTGAAAGGTGCCGCAGTTGCTGTCGGAGCGGCTGCAGGGGGCGGGGCTGCAAAGTGCGATAATTTTGAGAAATACCGTAACCCGGATACAATACAGTAACCTGCTCGTCATGATAAGATTTCTAAACGGAACTTATTGTTCCGGCACAGCCTGATTACCAGGAGCGTCTCGATTAAAAGGGGCTATTGACTGAGCGACCAATCTGAAACGGCGGCTACAGTATCCTTGACTCACGCTGGGGTCTGCTGGGTGGCTGCATGCCGCTGAGCACGTTGGTGTCCTGCCCGGAAGTACCGTAACTCTTCGGTCCATTCTCCGCCTTCATCAGCTCCTCCTCGTCCTTGGGCTCCGCCCAGTCCTACATTAGGATCTATTACAACATTCGACCGATTTGTGATTTTTTCGTTACAGTAATCAGAAGCTATCGACGAGTGACTTTATTCATTACAGTATAAATGACTTTATTGCTTACTTGCAGTTCTCCTGAGGCGAAGAAGGCGTAGAAAGTCACTCCGGTGAAGTGGATCATCGAGGCAAGGACGAAGACCTGATCAAATCCAATAAATGAAGATTTCAGTAGATTATCGATTAATACCATAGTCCCAGCATGATTCAGAGGCTGAGCAATGGTGATCAAAAAATCAGTGATGAGAACAAATGTGGATGTCCTTTCGGTTTTCAGCTACCTCTCTTTTACCCGTCCTACTCTCTGCTGCATAGACTACTACTATATTTTATTCCGAGATCAAGATCAAAGATCAAACTCACGCTTGTCCAGCCGTGCTTGGGACTGTGGCCGGTGAACTTCTCAGTGACGAAGGGACAGATGAGACCTGGACAGAGATCAAAGATAAGCAGATGTCAATTGAAAAAAAGGGTGTTCACCCCGGTGGAATACGTTTCATAGGTGATTAAAACTTAGAGGAGCAACGGTCGAGTTGATAGAAGCCATTCTGCCGGGCAATTATCTAACATCAATCCAAAATCGATCGTTCAGCGTTCTAGAGAAAATAGCAACGAGGATCAAAGATCAAAGATCAATTCAGTCTCACCGGCGAGTGTTCCAATCCCATTGGACATTCCCATCAAGATGGCGGCGTAGCGAGGCGCGATGTCCAGATGGTTGACGTTGTAGCCTGTAAAGAGTGATTAGTGATGACATTTCTCGTTTTTGTTAGTCGTCGCGAGCGGTCCTTCTCCATTTCTCTCTGATAGAGAATGGAATCCCTCTAGTTCCCCTCGTCTACTCCATCAACTCAACAAGATCGGAATCCCCATCCAAGCCGGACTCTGGTCACCGTGTGATGGGTATGACCTACTCTGATGTTTGGTCCCTCAGATACCATTCTCGTCGAGTCTCGTTTCGCGATTGATGACTCGAGTTTGGTGGACTCAGTTCTAAAATCACGGGAGCCTTCTTCCGTCATCAACAATGAACACTCTACATCAAGTCCTATCGTCCTGGATGATCGCAACCCTTTCTCCAGCCAATCTCTTAGGTCTGTGAATGGAAAGAAGACCGATCCCTTGACCCCCACCCAGACGAAATGATTCTCTCGCGAACGAAGAAGCGACCCGAAACCTATCTGAAACCATCCATCCCCATCTGGCGTCAACTGCCTGACATGATAAATGTATGTATGTATGTATGTAGTGATGACAAAACGGCATCCAACCCTCCTCGTTTCGCATACTCTCGCCGGTCAGAGAAACGAGGGAATGTGCAGAATGGAGAGAGCCAGATGCTAAATTACATCCAACTATCAACTCTTGTATTTCCGTGACATAACTCAGCAACTGACAATGACAATTAGAGGAAGTGTCATGTGGCAATTAGTGACTCTCTCCATTCTGCACACTCTCTCGTTTTTCTGACACTGACAAGAGAGTGTGCAGAATGGAGAGAGGTAGAACCGACTTTATGTAGTGACAATGACAATTAGAGGTGTCAAGTTAAGTGACAAATAACCTACCGGAAATGGCGAATCCGGACGATCCGACGGCGAAAATGAGGAAGAGAATGGCCCAGAATTCACTCGTCGAGTAGGCCACAAGCATCATGAAGAAGGCCTCTCCGCCGAATCCTGAGATTTAATTAATTAATTAATTAATTAACAACTAAAAATATTTTAATTATAGTAATTATTATCTATTTATGACAGTGGAAGCAGTTACCAAAACAAATAATAGACGAAAATAGTAATTTTCTGATAATTTTTTTCACGAGGTTCATCTAGGTTTCATCGAGCTCTCAAATGCCGTTGGATCTGGTGGAATCCAAGGCATTGGTAGAATAGATATTAAAAAAATCTCAAACGACAAAAAGCTTGGTGCCCATGAGTAAGGAACTTCTAAAGATTGCATGCTCAGCATTTATTCCATTTTGTTCGAATTAATGAAATCGACAAAAGAATCTCCTCTTTTCGCTTGCCATCTCTACTATCTGACCGGCCGGCGTGAAAAAAGAGGGTCCAGTTGCCCATCCCTAGATCGCACTCTCGTCAATTTTGCACGCTCCCTCGCCGGTCAGATGAACGAGAGTTTACGGAGAATAAAGGTGACAAATCGGCCATCCGACTACCCTCTTATACTCTCTTGTTGCTCTGAACTGACAGGGATCATGCGGAAAGAGGATAGTATATGCCGATTTGTCATCACTAGTGTGGAAAGGAAAGATGAAAGAACCGAAATCACTATTTCTCACCTCCGCAATTGAAGATCTTCCGCACAGCTGTAGTTGAGAGGATCTTGTTGGATCTGGAAAGAAAATATTATTAGAGACCAAGTCTCAGATTGCCGCCCACTCCATTCTACACACGATCTCGTCTGTTTTGGACATTTTCACCACCTCTTCTCCATTTCTCTCTTTGAGTTGTTTCCGATCATGCAATCATGCCATTTCCAGTAGTTATCCTCCGGATATTTCTCACAGATCGCTCACGGTTCCCAATATTCATTCTCACTTTTACGCTCTCTCTTTTTGCCAAAACCTGGATAAATCTGGCGAAACGTGAAAAAAAACCTCAGATAATCAGCGAATTGCCCTCCGGCAAGCACGACTCCGCCCATAACGAGATGCGGAATGGCAGCGACCAGACCTGACTGCGAATTAAATATTTAATTAATTGATTTTGTCGAAATGTCTCCCGGAGAACGATTAAATTCTAGTAGTTTCTATAGCTTATCACAACGAGGTGAAACATAGCTCATCCGGACGAAAAAATCGAAATGAAAGATTATTGGATCCCTCATTGCTTAACTGAAACTTATTGTATGTATCTATGCGTTGAAAAGGATATAAATGATGAATGATAGAGAATAGGGTTCTCAAAATCGATGCTACTGTAATCCTTGCGTTACTGATCTACCGTAATCCTCGTTCCATTGATTACAGTAATCCTTACGTTATTGATCTTCATATCGAGCACGTCTCTCATGTAGGTCAGTTGGTTCTGCAGTAGCAGGTAGAACGTCCAGGATCTGCAGAGATCAAAGATCATTGGTTTGAGATCAAAGATCAACGATCAAATAACATAGATCAAAGATCAATTTTCACAAATAAACGATAAAAACGAGTTTTTGAGGCGATGAGGTAACCGTGTGATATTCAACGATCAAATATCAATCGGAATAGGTGGTTGTGTAGTGATAACCTCGAAATTTTTTTAGCGAGAGAAAAGATTTAACAAAAAAAATCAATCGAATAAGGGTTGCCTAGTGATGTTTTCTTGCCTAGTGACGCAATCACAAACCTCGCGAAATTGGCGACGATAATGGCCCATACGGGCTTCGACTGCAGGATCTCCTTCCAGGGGACAGAGGCGAGCTATAATTCATTTATTGATTATTTGGAATACTCATGCCAAATGAATTCCGAATTGGAATGATTGCTAATTTGAAATGGATTAGAGGGAATGATAGAGTACGGTGAAACCGTGTTCATGGTTATTTTAGATTTGGTTTGGTACAGGGACCCATCACACAATTGACTTCCAGTAGAATTGACGGGGTTTGAAAAGACACTGAAACATAGATGTTCCCGCAGAATGAATAAACTATTTTTCTGTCAGGATCATCGAGTGGATTCCCTGAAGTAGCTTCTATGTTTTAGTGAGTTTTCAAAACACGTTCAGTTTTCTGGAATTCAATAATTCTCTTCGTCTCGGTCCCATCCAAAATAACTATTAATAGCCTCGTACTCACAGTTGGATGACTCTGCGAAATGTGTCCGATCGCGTTCTCGATATGGTTCTTCTCTTCTATGCTGATGGAGGGATGGTAGGCGGGTTTCTCGAAGGTCAGAGAGAACCAGAAAACGGCCCAGATCACGCCAGCCACTCCTGAAGAGAGGAAATATTATGAATCAAGGTTCTTGGAAAAGTATGAAAAGGATTATTTTTTACATGAGGGAAGAGGGAAGAGGGAAAAGGGGGAACGGACCTAGATAGGATGAAGGGTGAGGCAGTTGGGTGTGGTCGTAAACACCCAACCGCCTCATATGACATGTAAAGCAGTGATTCATTTTCAGTTCCGGCTTTCTCAACTCTAGTGGGTTCAGAGAAACAAGAGAGTGTGCAAAATGGAGAAAGCAAAAATACATCACAACTAAAAACTATCATAATTGAGTTTTATAGCTTGTTCAAGACTATTGGAATCGTGAACGCTGGGATCAGTAGAGGGCACTGTGTCTTTAAAAAATAAAATTTGAGCCAATAGAGGAAATGAAGAGGAAGCTAGCGCACAGAATGGGATTTCAGATATGAATCTCGTCAAAAATTCGATCAATAAAACAAACCATAGAGGTAGAAGGGAGCAGCCCAACTAACGTAGCTCACGAGGAAGGCACTCACGGGCAGACCTGTGAATATTTAATTAAATTATCAAATTAATTATTTAATTATTGATTGCTATGTTTCGACATTCCTTCTTCCAATACGCCGCCATTAGTGTTTATTGGACTGTCCATGTATTATAGAAAAAAGTGTTCAAGATAAAGAAAACTTCTTCTTTAATGGGCTTTCCTAGTGATTTTGGCATAAACACATACCAAGAACCGCTCCGGCATAACTTCCAGTGAAAGCAGTCGTTGCCAGTTTGGATCTCTCCAACGGCGGCGCCCAATACCGCCAGATACCGTGTACCGAGGGGTAGGCGACTCCCTGAGATTGATCTTTGATCTCTGTTGCATGCTTTTTAATGCTTAGATAGGTTACGGTTCGGATATCATGGTGAAGTCGATTAGCTCACGCGCTTTTTCAAAACTACGTAGACAGTAAGTTAGCATGAATGGCCAACTCTTGTGCATGATGGAGTCATGGAAATATCGCCGATTACGACTGCCGATTCGTAGTTCAAACATATGTCACCTTTCTCACACCATTTCTAGTGACTCTAACTGCTCGATTGTTTCTGAATTATATTCAAAGTTTAGAGTCATGGAAATATGGCCGATTACCTGCACTAGTCCCTGCATGATCTGGATTCCATTGACGAAGTAGTCGTTTTTGCTTCTGAAGGCGTAAGGAAGGAGGAGGTTGAGGGCGGAACCACAGGTGATCGCGAGTCCGAACAGCCTGAAAAATCAGTAAAGTTGTGAAAATGAACTAAATAATTCTAAACAAGCCGGTGGGAAGCCCTGTTTCAAATGAACGATAACATTTACCTCTCTAAAACATCAAGCAAGTATTGGTTTTATTGGAATGCGAACGATGGGTCTAGCAACACAATCTGTTTCCAACTGCACTTTAGTGAGCGCTGAAACTCACTTGTTTGGGGGAAACTTTGCAGCGAGAAATCCGGCAGGGACCTGGAAACTCGGTTTAATTATTTAAGTTGGTTAAGTTAATTAATTAAATTTGGTTAATTAATTAATTAAATACCTGAGTGACGAGGTACCCATAGAAGAAGCTGCTCTCCATGACGGAGAGCTCGTCCTGAGTCCAGTTGAATTCGTGCATCTGAAAATGAAATCAAAATTATGCATAGGGACCACCAGCCTGAGAGCTGACTTTGAGGGATCTAGTCAAAAGTAGGTGCAATGTGACCGGCGGAATCTCGATATCATCTTTGCTTTTGGACGTATGTCGCTAGCTCTTCACAGAAGCACGGGAGAGCTCTAGAACGCCTTTCTCTGCGCACGCCTTTCCCAGTCAGAGAGGAGGGAGAGGATAGACGAGAAAGGAAAGGGCGGAGCCTCTCTCGCACGAGTCTCTCTCACTCCGCCCGCTCTCTCGCAGCTCTCCTCCCACGATCGAGCACAATTCAGGGAAAATTATTAAAAATTCAATTTTACGAATTACAAATTAATAGGCATAACATTGAGCGTGCACTGGAAATGCTCTAATTGCTCTATTTCCAACCTAAATATGGACTATTGACCTACTCAAACAAGCTCCGCCTCATGTATATACTAGAGGAGATCAAGAGCTACAGATCAATCTTTTGGGCGAGTGATTTGGTTGCGTATGCGAGGTGTGCTCCCTCGATCTCGCTTTTGAGAAGAATGGTGTCGAAGGAAAAGGGGCGGGGCTGTCGGTCGCTAACTATGCAGAATTTTCATTATCGATTGTCCGTCGAATAGATAAAAAATTATTCCATTCCAAACGAAAGGCCATCATGGATTTTATTGTTTAAGTTTTTTTCAACACGGCAAAAGCTACGCGAATTGATTTCCAGTAAAGACAACGGTATTTGAAAGCACAGTGAAACAGGCGATTCCAAACTCTTATTTTTGCGCAGACCCCATCCAAGACAATTGAAATGAGCGGGGAAGAATTACAATGAAGAAATCGGAGGTGTATCAAAAGCGCAACGGAGTATAGTTCGGCTGTGAACTGACCAAGTTCAATGAAAGCTGTCACATATGTTCGCCTAAGAGTCGGACAAAGTCGAGAACAGGCAAAACATAATATATGCTCAAAAGTTGGTCCTATGGGTAACTTTCGATTCTGAATCGATTGGCCGATTCCGTTTTTCGACCTGAGCCTTCTGAATCCCGGTACGGCAGGACTTCAATTTGGCCAAAATTTGTTTGTGCGATAAAAACTGGTTCGGGAAGGGCAATTTGGCCGAAATCCCACATACCCGACCAGAATTTAATTCTCTACAAAATTAAACTTTGGGCGAGGATCTATTGTTCTCCGTTTTCGAGAAAATGTCCAACTCGCTGTTATACTTGAAAAACAGCCAACTCGCTGTTTTTCAAGTATAACTTTTTTCTTTCGAGATTTCGTGATATCTAACATAAAAATTCGATTTATACGTGCGAAAATACACCAGAAACTCATATAGTTAGGGACCACCAGCCCCGCCCCTTTTCCCTCGACACCATTCCCCTCAAAAGCGAGATCGAGCGAGCACAAAGCTAATTCGCGATGAAATCGCTCGCCCAAAAGCGCGATAGATAGCTCTCGATGCCCTCTATCAATGACGGGCTGGCAAGCCGAATCAGACAAGTCTGAGTAGGTCAATAATCGATATTAAGGATGGGAATAGGGTGATTAGGGCACTTCCAGTGCATGCACACTGCTTGCCAGTTGATATTATATTAAGTTGTATTTTAGATGAATTTAAAGCACAAAATCGGAATTTTACTAATTTTCCCCGATTTGTGCTCGAATTAAATATGAGCGCGGGAGGAGAGCGGCGAGAGAGCGGGAGGAGGGAGAGAGACACACGCGAGAGAGGCTCTGCCCCTGTATCTCTCGTCTCGCCTCTCCCTCCTCTCTGGCTGGGGGAGTCGCGCGCGCTTCGGAAGCTCATACGGGCTTCGGAGAAGAGCAATCGGCATACATCCAACAGCAAAAATGATATTGAGACCCTGACGGTCATGTTGAGCCTGCTTTGGACCCGATTCCGAGAATTCGGCTCTCAGACTGGTGGTCCCTACATATAGTGACGTAATTTTAAGAACATGACTTTTGCGACCCCAAAATGAATCTCGACGACGACGTCAACGTCGAAAAATTCATATTCTCTAAAAATACGTTACTATAGGAGTTTTTGGTGTATTTCTGCACGTAGAAATCGAATTTTTATGTTAGAGATCATGAAAATGCGAAAGAAAAAAGTTATACTCAAAAAATCGCAAAAACAGCGAGTTGGCCTCGGAAAATACTCCATAAAAATACTTTCCTCAAAGAAAACCCCTTGATCCCATATACCAAAATGATCAGGTGAACATTCTCCTTCTTTTGTGATTGTATTTTTGCCGCATGGAAAACAGATCAAAAATCGACCTTTTCTCGAAAACGGAGAACGATAGAGCCTCGCCCAAAGTTTCATTTTGTAGAGAATTCAATTCTGGTCGGGTATGCAAATTTCAGCCCAATTTTGCCCTTCCCGGACCAGTTTTTATCGCACAAACAAATTTTGGCCAAATTGACGTCGTGCCGTACCGGGATTCAGAAGGCTCAGATCGAAAAAAGGAATCAGCCAATCGATTCAGAATCGAAAGTTACCCGTAGGACCAACTTTTGAGCATACATTATGTTTTGCCTGTTCTCCTTTCCTGACTCTTAGGCGAACGGGCTCATATTGATGTGTCACATCAATCCTAATATGTGCCATTTTTCATCGAACTTGGTCAGTTCACAGCCGATCTATACTCCGTTGCGCTTTGGATCCGTTGCGTTTTTGATACTCCTTCAAGAAATCGAATAGAGATTCTTAATTAGCCCATCCATTCTACACTCAAAACTGATCAGCTTCGAGCATATTTTTGGTTATTTTTTAAGCAGCACGTATTGAATCCCGGTAGAGTCAACGGCTCGTGAATGCTCGGTGAAACCTACGTGATTCCAATCTCCAACGCAAATGTTTCTCCTGATAATGTTGCTCGCTAGTGTTTCATATGTAGACCCCTTTGTTCTATGATTAATAACTTATACACTCGCGTTTGACGACAGCTACAGTACTGAATCCAAGGAATAATGTAGGTCATTTTTGCACTCCGGGATACTGTACTGTAAGCTCACATGATGGTGTCCCTCGGGGTCCGTGTAGTTCCGGTACATATGGGTCTTCGCCGCACCGAAGTTGCAGCGGATACCGAACACTGAATTTATTCAATGATTTTCATTTCTAAGATGGAATTCATCCGCCAATCTCTCGGTATGTTGAAACTTCCTTCATAGTGTAGTCTTCTATGATTCGAGATACGAAGATAATGGGTTTTCGAGAGGAAAATTAACTAATTAATTGATTACGAACCAATTAGAAATCCTAGATTGGCGAGGATCGCAAGCTGCCATCGCTTGGCGCATCCGCATAAGCTCGAGCGCTCGACGAACTGGAATCCGGAAAATATTATATCAGAATCAGAATAGTTTACATAGGGACCACCAGTCTGAGAGCCGAATTCTCGGAATCGGGTCCAAAGCAGGCTCAACATGACCGTCAGGGTCTCAATATCATTTTTGCTGTTGGATGTATGCCGATTGCTCTTCTCCGAAGCCCGTGAGAGCTTCCGAAGCGCGCGCGACTACCCCAGCCAGAGAGGAGGGAGAGACGAGACGATAGAGAAAGGGGCGGAGCCTCTCTCGCGTGTGTCTCTCTCCCTCCTCCCGCTCTCTCGCCGCTCTCCTCTCATATTTAATTCGAGCACAAATCGGGGAAAATTAGTAAAATTCCGATTTTGAGCTTAAAATTCATCTAATTAATATAATATCAACTGGCAAGCAGTGTGCATGCACTGGAAGTGCCCTAATCACCCTATTCCCGTTGCTCGGAGTGTGTTAGACAAAGAGGATATAGTTTCAAGACGGAAATTAAACAATATTCGATAATCAATACTCGGTGGTTCTGGGTCGGAACCATGGTGGTGCCAAGGTCGGCAGATCATTCTCATAGATTGTTCCGAAATCGATTTGGGCTAGTTGCAGTTGGGTTCATAATCGCAAATAGCGACGTCATAATGATACCAGGTCGGTTCCAGCCGGGTACCAAGTCGGAATCAGGTTTAATTGGTTACGATAATATAGGTCGAGTAGGATGTCGTTCGATTTGTCCCTATGAGCTAAGGAACGTTTTTAGCCTCTGCGAGATAAGAAACGATAAGAAAGGCAAGTAAGCACGTCATCCACTTCTAGGAGTGGGGATGGAAGGAGAGTGCACGAGTTAGAATATGATTGAGAGCGCGAGTCTAGTACATTGCGTGAGCTATTCTACTATCTACAGTACTCCTACTCTCAATCAGTATTTATAAATGTTGTGACGGTACCAGTGAAATGTGACAGCTCGTTGCGTAAGTGGTCCGGCTTGGAACCTCGAATCGGAACTAAGTACTACGAATGAGAGGTTACTCTTTCAGATAAATAATGATTCTATCTTAATTAAAACTAGGCTGAAATAGGGCGATACCAGGATCGGTGCTAGATGGTTTGAGTCGGAACCGGGGTGGAACCAAGTGTTGGAGGTGGAAACAGGGTCGGAAGGTTTTTGTATGAAGTTGTTCTGGAATCGATTCTGGGTTGTTTCGGATTAGCTATGGGCATTGCAGGATTGTGCTAGGATGGAGCCAGGTCGGAACCCATCCGGATCCAGGCTTCCTTGGTCGTTTTGAAACAGGTTGAGTAGGATATCATTCTATTCGGGTCGATCACCACGACTGTACCATGATGGAATCAGGTTGGTACCAAGCTGGTACCAAGTAGAAACCCGGTTAGCAGGACATTCGCACAGCTTGTTCCGAAGTTGGTCATGGTTGTTTCCAGATGTAATCAGGCTCTCACAGGCTGGTATCACTATGGTTTCAGATAGGTAACAGGTTGGATCCAGGTTTCGTTGAAAACGTAAAGTTCGGTAGAGTGTGGTATCGTGATACTTGCCTCCACGGTGACAGAAATGTGGCATGGAGAACAAAAAGATATGGCTCATAGAATGTGCTTGGTACAAACACGATATGGGGGGTTCAAGGGGGGCGGAACCCCCTTTGCTCATAGGAAATCCAATTCTCTGGCGAGAATTGGGATGTTGGGTTTCCGAGAGAAACACTAAACCCGGCTTGAATTCGGCCGCCTTTCACCTTATGCCTGTGTTCAATAAAAGCTAATGAATCACGCACGAGTATTCCTGTTCTGTTCCCCATGGACTACAATGCTTAACTCGATAAACAAAGAAGAAATCATTTATTTCAGTTGCAATAAAAGTGATGAAATCACTGAAAAATTAGGAACCAAATTCGAGCCTGTCGTTTCGAGCTACGCTGAGAAAGACGATTACTAATAATCAGCAAAAAGTTTTTAGCCTAAGACCTTAGCATTTCAGTTGAAAATAAAATAATAATCTTTCAAAAAAATCAGAAAGAAAATGATTAATGTATATTCGAATGTAATATAGGTTTTTTTCTAATCGAGATACTCTCATTTCACAAATGAACACTGTGTGCTACAATACACCATTTCTAAAAAAAAAAATTGATTTACTCGATGATCAGTCTGTTATATATGGTCCTCTGACATACGCATGCGAGAAGCGACAGGCTCGAATTTGGTTCCTAATTTTTCAGTGATTTCATCACTTTTATTGCAACTGAAATAAATGATTTCTTCTTTGTTTATCGAGTTAAGCATTGTAGTCCATGGGGAACAGAGCAGGAATACTCGTGCGTGATTCAAGAGCTTTTATTGAACACAGGCATAAGGTGAAAGGCGGCCCAAATTTAAGCCGGGTTTAGTGTTTCTCTCGGAAACCCAACATCCCAATTCTCGCCAGAGAATTGGATATTGAGTTATGTGTCAGGCCGATATTTTCACTCGTGGCTTTTAAAGATTTTGATTGTTTCGTCTTATCGATCGATTTCAAAACCTCTCCTTCAGTCTTTCTTCTTCCTGATTAATTATTAAGCGTGCGAAATTGAGAGAGAAAATATTCTATCTGGCAATTATGCAATCAATCATTACGAACCTTAAGTATCGGATTGGCGTGAACCGCCATACCACTTCGATCGTAGGCGTACGTCTCGTCGATTTCGAGCCTAAAATTTTAGATTGTTCAATTCGAATATTATCCAAAAACGAAATTGATTCTGATTCGAATGTGATGGCATCGCTCAATCTCCAAGACAACACGCATGACCTTTCCACAAGACTAGCTTCAGATTTCAGACTGACTTCATTTATTTGTTCGATAACAAAGCCTCTAAGGCTTTACTCACTTCTCGATCTTTACATTCTCATCCTCTCTCAACCTTTCAACTCTTAATATTTTATTATCATGAAGCCTCTCGTTTCATCAATGGTACAATCTCTATGAAGCTTCACTAACTTCTCAGAGATATCAACTCGAAAAGCTATCCCGAATCTTGCCGTATACCATGTGATGTCAATTTCAACACTACAACAGCGTCACTCACTTCTCGACCTTTCCATTTCCATTTCCATTCCCATTGTCATCTTCTCTCAGTCGGCTGTGCTCACTGACGGGAGGCTCCTCCTGCTTCTTGGCGAAGATGCTGGAAATATGATTTTGAAACAATATCGAAGACGTAGGAGATTCTCATTCGTTTATCTTGAGCCTTTCATGAGAAATTGCATGATGCTAGTTCGAAAGGTCATTGAATGATTCCCGAATTCATCACGAATTGATCTTAGCGAAGATGCTGGCAATATCGATTATTCCTCTCGGAAATCCTGACGATGCTCATTGGAATGTGCTGTATCGGAGAATATATGATAAACCCGTTAAAGTCGCGGAATACCCTCAGAATGCATCAATAGATTGAGGCCCAAATCATAGCTATAATCTCTATACATTTCGATCCTGATATCAGATGCATTTTCGAGGATCCTCGAAAATATTCTCGCTATTTCTTTCCGACAATGTTTCAGGGGTCCGTCGCAAAAGCGCTTTTTGGATCGCGGATCGCTGAATTCGCCACCGCCATCCTATTCTCGCTACATTTCCATGCCGATTACACGTGATAGCGCGACAAGTTGCCGAATCCGGATACAATTTTCAGTTTGTCGTTGGTTTTCAGTGTAAAGAGAAGTATTTTCGGTTCACTTTGTTCTACCCACTCTCACGTTGATCCGACCGGCAAGACGGTGGAGAGTTCCCGAAGCGAAACGACAAATCCCTACGTTTCGGTGCAAAACATTCGACGACGTCATTTCGTCATTTCCGGTTTACAATCGCTCGCCCCCTTCCTAGATAGTCGTTGAAGGTGTGACAACTTGCGCCCCGATGAAAGTCAAGTAGGGGGGGGAAGGCTAGCGGAAAGTCGCGCTCTCCTCGTTTCCCCCGCTCTCTCGCCTGCCCTCTCGTCTGCACCCTCTCGAAATCCCGTGCTCTCTAGCGCTCAGCAATTACCGCCTCACTTCTATTGCCTCTCTCTGCTCCGAAGTGTGAATGGGTGATGGGAATAGAGGCCCCTATAGGAGAAGTCAAAGAGGAGGAAGGAAGGAAAGCGACAGCTTCGAAGAATTTTCCATCACGTCTATTCTCAATGGATGTCAAAACAATACCCAATTCATCACTAAACCCGTTACCCAAAATCAAAGCCTCGGTTGAAACACTTTTCCTTTTTTTGGTGATAATTAGCTCGAATCGATGTAACAACTTGTCAGAAACTGAAAATGATGCGAATGAGGAAAGCGATTTTCAGCACCTATTTTTTTCTACATTCCCTATTTTGCAAGAGTTCAGTCCTGGTTCTGACAAGCATTGCTGAACGCGAAAAGTAATGAGAAGTGTAGGTTAGAGCGAATTACGTGCATTTGACTGTTGGATTGAGAATGAAATCATTCGCTCGTTCTAGAAAAAGGAAATGAGAAAAGGTAGAAATGGAAGTCGTCGAGAGAGAGAGGAGCCATACCGTGCGATATATTAGAATAGAAAATGCGATGGAGAATGGACAAATTGACTTCGACCAAAAGCAATAGCGCAGAAATAACTGATGGAATAGAATATGAATAGTGTCGGAGCGAACTGTTCCGGGCTTGATCGATAATACACGATCCACTAACTTGTTGATGGGGTTGGGCAGGTTGTTGAAGGTCTCCCTTCCCGTCTCCCAGGCGGTGTTGAACGGGTTCATCGAGGCCATTACCTGAAAAATATTACATTATTAAATTATTTAATGATTACAAAATACATTATTCATTAGAAAGAAACAACTAAACATGCGCTCCAGTAAGTATGAAGGAAGGAAAGGAAAAAGCGTTTTCATGGATAGAAATCGAAACAATTCAACGAGATTCGTCGAAGTGTCGGCGTGATAATGTGATCGTGCAAATGACTAGGGTTCGAAATTCAAGGATTTACTCTCCTCATTTCGCCTGCTCTCTCGCTTCTCTAACCGGTGAGAGATTATGCAAAATGAGGCGAGTCATCCTTGAATTTTCAACCCTACAAATGCCATGCATCGAAACATGAACGATCAAACGAGGTTGTGCGACAATTTGGAGTGAAAACGTGATCTTGCGAATAGGGGACTGAGTCGAATCAAAGATGGAAGGATGAGGAGCTTTCGAGCTCAAGAAACCACGTACGAATACGATAATCCGAAGGTGAGGAGAGGTGTTGACTAGATAGGGAGAGAATCCCCGGAAAGGTCATGGCGCATGACGACCAGTTTCCCTCTACGATAATCGATTATTTAGTTATATTTCAGTATAGTCGAATCGAAAATATGTGGAGCTCAAGAAACCATGTACGAGATAAGCCGGAGATGTTGACTAGTGAGGGAAGAATCTATCGTAAAGGTCATAGCGCATTATCATTCAATAGGGAATGATAACAGAGATATCACGCGATCCTACACAAAAGATGTTTTCGAAAATGAGGAAAATTCCTCAGTTGACGATTAAACTGCAAAACTGTGGTTCCAGATATGTCAGTGAATCGATAAAAATTACTGGAAAGATCTCAGAGGCACAGAGTATTCAAGACATTTTTTTTTTGAAATCTGACATGACGTCTTGAAAACAACGAACAAAACAGCACGGAAGAAGGAATTATCACGATCGAAGAAAGACTGTAGGTTCAGAGATCTGTATGAGCGAAGAGAAAAGGTATTCGAGACCTGCAAATTTCAACTGCGCTCAGAACCGATGAAAAGCCCCATTCAACGGTGTCCAGCTCTCTCCATTCTGCACACTATCTCGTCTGTCTGACCGACGAGAGTGTGTGCACAATGGAGAGAGCCAAAATCGAAATTACATTCCTAGTTGAAAACCCCCATTCAGCGACCGTCCCCCCCCTCCCCCTATTCGACTCTTCGCATGTCCATTTACTTCGTCTCCAGGCCGGGCTTTTTACCTCCATCTGCCTCTCTCTCCTCCCCCCTTCTCGCTCTGTCCATTCAGCACACTCTCTCGTTTGCTAGCTGAAAACCGTGCGCGTTTATGCATTTAGAAGGACCCAAAGCACGGTTCATTTGATATGAACAGAAGACGGGAAGGAGAGGCTTTTCATGATGTCTGACTCTCCTCAATACACGAGTTCTCTCGCCGGTCAGAGCAACGAGATAGTAGGCGAATTGGGGAAAGATTCCATTTCACTAGAAGAGACCTTCATCGTGTTTCGAGCGAGAGAAAACATGATGTAGCGTCATCTAGTCATATAGGACTTCTGACAGCGGAAGGGGTGATGCGTTTCCGGCGTAGTGGAATAGCGAAACTGACAGTTGAAACGATATTCGGGTTGTCCGAAATATGATTTAGTAGAGTATTGAGAGATAAAGCTCCCCGTTAAAAGCAAATGAAAGATAAGGGATAATGAAAGCATAGAAGATGGATTACGCTTGGTAGTGTCAAATCATGATTTTATAAAGACTCAAAACAGCAAAATGCATAACGTTAGCTTCAATTCTAAAAGTATCTCATATGAAAATTCGAAGAAAGCATCAAAAATGCGTGGGGGGAGGAAAGTAGGTGGATGATGTGCTAGAGCTCGGCTCGCGTCTAATGAAAATATGCTAACGTTATTACGCGCTCTCGACTTCATCTCTTCGTCGTCGAAGTAATATGAAATCAGCGTACCGTATAATTCCGAGGGGGAGACGCGTTTTCCCCTCTTTCCCCGCTCTCTACAAGAGTTACAGTCTCAGACATAGTTCGACAACAACAAAGGTCGGACAGGGTGTCAAATCGGGCGGAACCGCCGTTCCGGTCCTTACGGGTACATGCCTAGACCAGTGACTTTTATAGCATCTGAAGGACATCTAAACCAGGCACACATTCTAAAGGAAATAAACCAGAATGACACAGATTCTCAATCGATAGAGATTGGATGAAAGCACGTCCGAGATTGGCACAGGTGAAATTTCTGGATCGGAAAACAAGTAATAGGTGACGAATCACATACTGAGCGGTGCAAGTCTAGTCATACCGTGTCATCTTCGCATTAGAATTAAAAGAATGCTAGACGGTATGCAAGGAGTGGATATGAGACGTATACTCGTTCCGAATGAGAACTTATCGTTACAATTCATTAAAAAGGCAAGACCAATGAACGACGCTTACAAGGCAATCTAACGATTGCGTGGGTCTTCTCGTATGGGGCCAACTTGTCCCCTCATTAATTACGCTCAATAATGAGCCGGATGCACGGCAGGAATGAGGGGGTAGTGATGTTTCTCGGCTCTCTTCGCTCTCTCTATTCAACAAGCTCTTTCGTCTTCCTGACCACCGATATAGTGTGCAGAATGGAGAATACTAGGAAGGCCAGCCTAATATCCAATGCAGGGGGCAACTTTATGGTGCCTTCTATTGCATGTGGGAGTAGACACTCACAGAACCACCTCGGCAGTTTCTGAAAAACAGCTGATACAGCGGAGAAGCGAACGAGACCTTTGTAGAATCTTTGAAAGGATTGGCATTTCGATAACATTATCAGCTCGATTTAGCAGGTGTTTAGCCTTAGTTGTCTATTGATCTACGACAGAATGCAATAGAAGATTCAGAAACATCGAGGAGTCACCAACGCAACTTTTAAGCTATTTTTTTCATTGCGATCGCAAATGGGGGGAAAAAAGGATGAAAGGGGAGAAATATGGACAGGAAATCCCGTGGAGAGGATTCCGGAGCAAATAGTGACGAACGAAGACCCACAATCGATGAGGGAAGGGAAAGATTAGACGAAAGCATGGAAACACGTTATTCGCTCACAAGTTGTGAGATGTCTAGATCGAGAAATATAAACCTAGTTTTCGACCGAGTCTTCGGACCATCAAGGCACAACATTCCGATAATAATAGATAAAAACAAGGCGCAGGTGAGATGTCTGGATCTCTATGAAAATACGCCATGTAACCCGCTTTTCATCGTTGATTCGAGACTGAATCTGACAATGACTTGTTTTCGAGAGATCGGGAAACATAGTTTTCGAAACGGAATAGAACCGTCTAGGACGCATCTTAGCTCATAGATCTACTGGATTTCAACATCTCCGGATCAAAATATTCTCTCTCTTCACGCCTTCTATTCGAGTTACCTAGTTTTGACGGACCGGACACATAAATCTACGTGAGTTCATCATAGGGAATCAATATATTCTCTCTGAACACGACTTCTATCCTAAAACTAGGTTTAGTGGGCCGTCTGTTTACGTAGGTCTGAAAGATTTCATAATCGCGAATCAGAAGCACACTTTTGTGATAATACAGCGGCAAGGATTCTCCTAAATGTACGTGATATTTCAGAGTCGGATTCCGATATCTCATCTTCCCTCCCAACACACCTTCAAAGTCCCATCTTCTCGCTTCTGCCCTAATCCGATTGCCTCTATGGCGCTTCTATTAGCCCCGAGAATTTATTAGCCGAAGGAGTTCCCCTCGCTTTCCCCTTCTGATAGAGCATGAGATGAGGGATCGTTTTCAATAGGTATGTCGTTTCCGTTTTGGTTCTCTCATTTTCGCACACTCTCTCGCTGATCAGATAGACGAGAGAGCGTGCAGAATGAAGAGATCCCAAAACCGTAAGTACATCACTAGTTTTCATCATCAGACGAAGGGAATGCCCTATCTGGAGGGGAAAGTGGAAGAAATTGCACGGCTAATTGAAGTGCCGATTACAATATGGAACTTTCTAAAGAAAAACAATGGCTTCAAGTACTGGCTATTCCCCTCAATCATATAAGGAGAGGGAAGCCATCATAGGATATATGAGGAACGAATTATCTTAGCGGTTAGACAAGTACAGCAATGAAAAAGGCATAAACGAGAAGCGAACGATAGAATGAGAAGAATGTCAGAACGAATTTCCGCGATTGGAATTGTGAGGAAGTATTCAACGACTTAGCCTTTTCCAAGGTAATCATCGATATAGGAAACAGATATGAAACGATCAATAATCGAACTCGAAGTCGAACTTCGGATTGATTTGTGAACAAGCATCGTTCAGCAGATCGAGAAAATAAGTGTTCTGGCAACGAGACTTAGTAAGTAGAGTAATTTACACCGCACGTAACTATTTGTTGTGTTATGAAGTCTACCCGAGAATAAACGAAAGGGATAAAAACGCTCGCTGCGACGACGTGTTGTGCTCTACAAGCAAGGGGGAGCTGAGTGGACTTGACAGGGCACGGGGAGGGGCGGCGGAGGGGAGGGGCTGAGGCAAAGGAAGAGGAGGAGGAGGGGGAGGTCCTTCAGAGTCACTCCTACTAGAAAAAAGAAGGCAGAACGACTAGTTGAATAGGAGGGAGCAGACGTGAATTGTCCCCACCCACACTATTGAAGGGTATGACAGATAGACAATGGCTTCTTTGGACTGAATTTCGGAACGTACTTGGACAGTATTTGAAAGGTATATCGAAAGATTATGTTGTACCCTTCGATTATCGAACACATTGGAATGCTTCTAGACTTGAAGTGAGGATGAAACTTATCACAGATTTCGCCTAGCTGTATCACTTTGAAACAATGTTCAGAATTACATAATTTGGGAAATAAATAATTTCAAAATATTAGGGAGAATGTGTGTAAGCGGGATGATGACATCGGAAGGTAAAGATCGAGAGAGGGGGGAGGAGGAGGAAGCAAGGGCTCGAATTACCCTCGATGAAGCCTCATAGAAATTTGACAGGAAATTGGTTGCACACACATTGGGAGATTACAAAACGACTACGACTCTCCTCGTTTCACGTGCTTTCTCGTTTCTCTGGCCGGCGAGAGAGCTGGCGAATTGAGGAGAATCGGTCTTTATTAGAGAGGACAGGAGGGAAAAGGAAGAGACGATTATGGGGGATAATTCTTCATGTTTCATCATTGGGGAGGAAATGGGGAAGTATTTAGAGCGAGTATTGCGAGTTATGGTTTCATCAGTTCTCCAGTCACCAAACATCGCAAAGAATGGTGAAGCGCGATAAAGCGCACTCTAGAAATATTCGAATAGTCGAAGATGAAGTTTTTTGAAAGGTGGAACGAAAACAACTCCGAAACGATCCATCATCAACCACGGAATGCGGGGCATCATGAAAAGAACTGTGAACGCTAAAGTGAAGAATGGTCAACACTTTTTCTGGATCACGACCAAAGGTGAGGATGGGCTGGTTTTGAATCAGTGGGAAGTAAACGTGGAGATTCGAGAACCCACGCATTTACAAGACACATGAACCACTTGGTGATGTGATAAGTAGAAGAAGTATATGGTAAATCGTTACTTTGACACTCTTTCAGTGGTAGAAAAGTCAGGCAAGGGTAGTAGAAGAACAGCAGCAAAACTGTCAATGAAATATGAAATCGGCAACTGAGTGAAACACCAGGTAAGGTAAGTACAAAAAGGCGAGAGCCAATCGTCACTTTGCTCGCTCGCCCGATTTCATTAGGGTAATGGAAAAGCGGCCGACAGGTGAGAAGCGAGAAGGCGAGGAAGGGGGTAAACATCGGCTCTCTCCATTCAGCACACTATCTCGTGTCTCTGACCGGCAAGATAGTGTGCAAATTGGAGAGAGCAGAGCATCAAAACGGTAAACATCGAGAAAGTTTCAGAGAATATCAAGGCGGATTATGCGGCAATGACCAGTCACGGGTTGTTCAGGAAGTTTGATAAAAGAAGTAAATCTATAATAAGAGATTCCGACAATATCAACAGCTTTGAGTAGCAAAATCTGCCTGATATTATAAATAATATTTCGGATATTACGAAAATATGAGAAAATGACGGATTTATCATGAGGACATTTCGGATTCAGACAGCCGAAAGAGTGAGAGACGAAGTCCCATAATGAAAGTTGACTTTAATCAGCCCCGACGGGGGGCGAGAGAAGGAGGAGAGGGAGAAGTCGAATATTAAAAAGGGAGGCGTAGTCGATTCGGAAAGGGAGGAGGATATGTTCCAGGAGTCACTCTAAAGTTATCAGACAGAGTGCATTGACAGATGTTTTCGTTGAGTTGCTTGATGAAATTGCGGAGAATTATTCAGCAAAAAACCATACAAGGTCGTCGTCTAACCTAATAGTCGTCCTTTTCCACCTCTCGATAACTGATAAAAGTCCCAATGGAATTACCTTCTTTTCTGATGAGCACATTCACTGCTGATGCGAACTTGCGTTTGTTTCTCTCTAATGCCCACTTCCAACGTCATTCGCCTGTCTTCCGTTCGCAGCGAAACCCAAAACCTCCGCTGTCACAGCTAATTTCCGTCGATTTCTCTAGGTTTTCCAGGCTATTTAGGGCTCGCAGAGGACGCTTCCTTTTCCTTTCCTACTTCCTCCCATTTACAAGTCTGATCCGAGGCGAGGTAATTGATGCCGGGGATGGTTTATCGCGATAAAAATTAAAAAGAAAATAGTTAATCCGCTAATCTGTTTTCACTACAGTGTTTATCGCGGAATACTTCTAGTCTAGAGGGAACAGAACAGTTTTTGAATCTTTTTAGTCGGATATTATTAGAAAATATTTGATCTGAAACCAATTTACCACAGTAATCACTCACTGCTTCATCTGGAAACAGTGGTCGTGGACTAGGTAGGCAGAGAGGAAAATAAAAGCAGCCTCTCAAAGTCGAACAAAGCACTTCCGGAAAGTCGTTGACTCAACGACATTGAGTGCTCTCGACAGCAAAGGCAAAAGCGGAGTTATGTGGTTCTCTCAAATTCCCACGACCTCTGGGTATCTGAAAATAGAGAAGTGAAATCAGAAGACACTCTATTCATGCCACAGCTTCTCTGTCAGGTCAGAGAAATGAAGAAGCGCGCAAAATGAGGAGGGTCCGGTTCGAATTTGTCATCTCAATACGAAAACAGCCAAAAACACCGTTCATAGTTTGACCAGCCGCTCACTGACAGTGTTTATACTGTGGGTATCATTCTCTCCAATCTGCACGCTCTCTCATTAGTCAGACAGGTGAGATAGTGTGCTGAATGGAGAGAACTGAACAGCAAGGCATCATAGTATATACAAACAGTAATCTGTAATCCCCATGTCTCGACAGTGTTTATCAGAACACCACATGTGGCAGGGGAATAGCGGAAGTATCTGATCTACCCCGACGTCTCTCCTCGATCCACACACTATCTCGTTTTCTCTAACCTCTCTGCGCACTCCTCTTTCCTCACACTATCTCTTCTCTCATGAGCTAGAGACCGGAAGGAAAGTGAGAGACGAATAGTAGCTAACATTGCGATAACAATAACATATCTGCGGAGGATTTCCGGGGGGGATTTTCGCACTTCCAAAACAGTGAGGTATGGTATAAAAAGGGGCCACATTGAGAGAAAGGCATCACATCCCCATCTTCTCACCTTATCTTTGGTAATTCTAGGCCTCGAAATCTGAGAAAAACCACTTTTTCTCTTGTCTTGTCCATCACTACTAGGATCGTCATAGTGAAGAGATCGTCTCTTTGTTCTGCATTCTCGCTTATCACTCGATCGTTCTTTTGAGTATTCTGAATAATGCGACGAACTCTTCGCTCTGACAGCCTCACTCAATTTTCTCGAAATTGTTTTTACTTCATTGTTTTCCCTGATGTTAATCAGCGATCCGTCCGAACTGTCAGCTTCGCTCCTTCCACAACAATGTCCCTGAAGCTGGTCTGTCTCATCGTCACTGTCGGCTGTGCTGCAGCACAGATCTCCAAGCCAAAGACAGGTGATTTAATTAATTAATGAATTATTTTTTATTATTAAAAATAATTGAAAAAATACTGCAGCACCTGCGGCACCGAAGACAAAGCTGGACGACAGGACCATCGATGAGACGGTAGCGATCCTGGCGCAGTCGGGTGAGGAGGTGGCGTAGTGATAATGCAATTCATATCAAACCTTCCACTTTTTGATCATAGGAAATTAATTAGTGCTGACAAAACATCTTGTACGACAACAACCTGAGCGATGATGGCGTCACTACCTATAAATGACTCAACAATAAATCATGTAAATGGATAATATTTTCTCATTTCTCATTGCAGAGTTCATGCCTCGTGAAGCGCGCGCTGTGCTCTATGGCGTGAGATTTTTTATTTATTTTTGTATTTTCAAAAATGAAATAAAAAATTAATTATATTTTGCAGCTTGACGGCAAGGAGAAGCGCGCTGCAGCGGAGATTCTCGTCAAGTAATATTTTAATTATTATTGTTTTTTTAAAAAATATTTTCTAAATTATTTAAATTATTAGGTTGGTGCAAAAGTCTTGCTGTTTTTTGACGCTCGGAGATTCCGACACCTTTCGTCTTTTGTTTCTGACCGATCACCATTTACTTTTTCACAAACGTTGAGGGCTTCCATACTCTCTTCAGCGCACGTTATCTCAGATCTGGCCAATCGATAATACAGACACAGTTCAGATCCAATGTCAGCGACATTGACCATCATATGGGCATACTAATTTGATTGACATTTCGCGAAGGAAAGTGTTGAGGCCAAATTGAAACCACAGTTGCGAAGTATGATGGTTATACATCTCAGTGGTGTTAGTGGGATAAATTGTCTACTCAAACCCTTCTCGAAATGAGTGCCTAGTTTGAGATGAATCTCTAGTGAGCCATATCAAAAGAAATATCTCTCGCATAGTATTCTTCTCGAATGAGATCGGCATCTCAAAGATGTTCAGCTGTGATGTAGCCCCACTAATTAATTTACCATTTTAGTTTGGAGAAGATGCCACTATCCCTTCAAGCACAGCATTTGCAAAACTATAGTAATCGAAATTCTTTCATCGAAATCAGTACGTTTGGAATATTTCTGATTCCACTACTAGAGAAAGGCCAGATATCATGCCACTAAAATAAATTGCAACCCTTCCCCTATTACTGTAAAAAATAACAGATTTCTGAGATGCATACTGTTTATGATGTATACCTCAAATTAGCACCCTAAAAATCACGATTTTCGGTACTTTTCCAGAAATTCAGGTTTTTGGAATTTTATTATTTTCTGAAAGAGGAAGAGAAGATGGCTTAAAAGGTTTTCATCATCACATAGCCTCGTGGTTTGTGAATGAAGCGCACTTCAGTTGAGGTCGATTTCTTTGGTTATCAAGTCATGGAATTAGAATAAATGGAGAGCACTTTTATTATGTCGCCTTGATTCAATCACCGGAACTATGGCCATAGGGTACCGACAACCTCTCCGGTTTTAACATCAGATAGAGTACTGACAGGGCTTCTCAGCAAACCTATTAACAATCCGTAGTATGAAATTGCAGCGAAGTACAACTGCTCCGAAAACACTTTGAACAAAATTCAAAATTTTAAAGTTGGTCAGACATCTATTTCACGCATACTTCGAGGAGGTGTAATAATTGAAGCCCAGTGTATTAGAGTTCTAGTATACCCCTAAATACTACTGCAGAGGCAGGTCTTGACGATTTGAGGGAAGACAAATATTCGAGCTCAAACTTCACGTCCGAAAAACAGCAAGACTTTTGCACCAACCTGATATAACTTTTTCAGGTACGAGAACTCGCCGATCGACCAGCTCGACATGGACAAGATTGCCAATGAGCTCAAGAAGAAGTTTGTCGTTTTTTAGGCTGTGTCCATTCTTGACTCCGTCTTCTTTCTAAGCCTCTCCTCTTTACAAGACCCGCCCCTTCTAGACTTCTCCCACTCTAAACTTCTAGACTTCTCCCCCTTTCAGATCGCCCTCAATGCACCGCAAGATGACGACCATTTCCCGAATGGCCAAGGCAAGATACGAGAAGCTGAAGCCGGAGACAAAGGAGTACCTCAGCAAGGCGAGTTCTAATAAATTTAATAAATACTTTTGTTCAATTTATTAATATTATTATTAATCAGATATTTAATCAAATACATCATCAGTATGAGAGCCATCACAATGGCGGGTTTTAATGCATTTTGAATGAATCTGTTTCAGTCTGGTTCATTGATGAACATTTCTCGTTGTGTATTTGATTTAAAACTGAAACATATCTGTCGTTCAAAAATCTCAAGCCTAGACTCATGAAGTGAAACATTTCTCATTCGGTCGTTTTCTTGCCTGACTTTCTCATCCTCTCAAAGGCGCTTCTCGGCTCATAATTATATTCATAGTAATGAGGAAAAGTCTCTCATTGTGAAATCATCAATGACATAAATAAATTTAAAAAAAAATGAATATTGATTATTTCCAGCTCGGAAACAAGGCAGTCTCTCGTCGTGAGGCCATCTCCACTCCCACGGACAAGCAGAAGACCTTCGTCTTCCAAAGAGGTATACGGTAGCGTGACGGATCGAATCGTTGCTCTCTCCATTCTGCACACTATCTTGTTTTCTCTGATCAGCGAGAGAGAAAAATCCCACCTGATTTTATCAAACACTCAAATCCCTTCTCGCTATATGAGTTTGTCGAGTTATAACGCAACCCCTTCAAGCAAAAATTGTGCGATTGCATAACAATGACGCATTCTCTTCGTTTTTACACTCGATGATCGAATCCTAAAAAATTTCAGAACTACAAAATAATGACGATACCCAATCGCAGACTCGAAAGTGAAGAAAACTAATTCAAAATTAGTGCACAACAATACTTTCTTATACATCAAGGGTATAGATGATCGACATGGTGTTTGCATAATAATGATGCAACTTTCTCAATTCTCAGACTCGAAAGTGGCGAAGGAATTCGTCAACGAGTTCACCGCCATGAAGCCCGCAGTGAAGGCGGACCTGCAGAGACACTTTGCCGAGCCCATGGCCATTCTGGAGAGTGGGTTACTTCGTAAAGCTCTCGATTAGTGATGGAAAGTCGGAACTTGATTCGCCTCTTTTTGCGTGTTATCTCGTTTCTGAGAGAAAGAGTCTGTTCCATTCCGATTTGCTGATCGTAGGTATTGATTGCAAATCGAATATTGACAGTACTCCTCTTTATTGCACTCGATAACTAAGCAAACTAACATTCTAAAACACTGCGAAAAAAAATGCGAAGGCATAGAATCACATATTCATGAAAAAAAAGTGCCTATCAATCAATTTCATACTTGAGGCCCGTACGCCAGTGCCGCCAAGTACCTCCTCAATCGTGTCGCCGAGGGCAACTAGACGTCGTCATCACGTACGATGAAGCCGTCATCGATGACGTCATCACCTCGCAATCCTCCCTTATCCATCCCTCTAATCGCACTAGTCCCTTCCCTAACCATTTAATCGCTGTAACATCATCAGTAGTAACACTGGCTGTGTCACGGTTACTCTGCTGATTGGATTTATTCGCGTAATAATGCTAATAATAAACTCGTAGTTTTACGAACCTCTGCAGAGCCTAATACAAACGATCACCAAAGACAAAAATAATGTTTTCCCCTCAAAACCACAGAGTATCTCGCTCCAGTGATCACAATTTATGGTCTCAATTTACCATCCAAACTGAAGATCCAAAAATTATTGAGGTGGAAAAATCACGGTACAGATTACATTATTGCTACCGGCCGGAATAGTAGTTTTCTCCATTCGACACAGTGTTCCTCTGACTGCCGACATAGTGTGCAGAATGGATATAGCACCATTCGATCGGGGGCAACACTACCGTGCAGCGACCTCAATTGATTGTTACCAGATGCAACAACACCCAGAATGCAAGCAAGTGTTATGTGTTATTATTGAGAGTACAGCGAGAATGAGATTGTACCTCCAGATGATCCTCTGACCATATCACCCCACTGAAACTCAACTGAGATTTGATTTGATCTGCGAGTTTGAGCTGTTTTTATACACCAAATCAAATGAGTTTCACATGCATCATATAACAGCACCGCTCAACTCTTTGCAATGATCTGAACTTAAAATAATAATAATCTCAATTTTATATAGGATAAATTCCTCAAGAGCTAGCGTCACTTTGTATGTCCACCTATCGCAAAATCGTCCCGCACCCTCCTCCCCTCTCACTGCCTTTCAATTGCTCTGCAAAGTGGTGAGCTACGCTTGCGGTATTCCCCGACGTAGTCGGGAAGATGCCGCTAGTAATGATATATTTCAGAGGCGTAACTAGCGCTCAAATACTTGCGTGATCGGCACACGAAGCAGATAGCGAATGGTAGAGATAGAGACTGTCTAGTGAAGAGTTCTGCGGGCTAGAAAGCGAGACAAACGTCTAATAGTTTGGTCTGGTTGAGACTGTAGATCCTCTTACATGATAACATTGTCTCTATAATTTGCATTGCGGATTGGGACGTGAAGGAACTAGAGAAGGTCTTCGAAAGCGAGAGCTCACTGTATAATATGAGCAAAGGTGTGAGAAATCTTAGCTAACACTAGTTTCGCAATTTCGCTTACTACCCGAGATTCGTCATCATATAACAACTCATGAATCAGGATGTTTTCTCTTACAGTACTTCACACTTAGGTAGGCCATTTCCGCAACCCATTTCATCGTGACTCTACTGAATCAGAGTGTTTACTCTTACCTAATACTTGGTCAAACCAACTTCTGTTTGGTAGATCTCCTGAATCAGGGTGACGCAACACTTGCTCATACTGCCCTCTCGCAGCCTTCCTTCGTTGCAAAGTATTTGTGCGTCAGTTGCTGTGTGTTGTTTGTTGACACATCGCGAAACAAGGAGACGGCCCGAGATTCCTCCTTTCGCTCACTCTTGTGTCATCGCATGGCGCATCTCCTGTTCACCGTTTTCTCTCTCTTATATTTTCGAGAGATTATTCCGTGATAATATCAGAACAGATCAGCAAATGAGTACTCGCAAACCATGCGATCGTATTATGGGCACTCTCGTCACGTGGCGAGACCTCGAAAGTCACCTCAGGTTGGAAGACCTAAATTTATGCTTGTTCCGTAGATATTTTGGTCTTAGAAAACAGAGAAGTGCAGATATTTTCACCTCGAAGCCACTATTTTCCAGAAGCGCTTTCAACACCGAAGCGTCTCTCGGCTCTGACTCGACACTCGTGAATATCGGAGAGGGACTGGTGAGATATTTAAACATGAGCTCAATACATTTCATCTAAATGATTTTGGAGTGAATATCGAAACAATAGTGTAGATTTGGTTGAAAAAATCACGGATGCTTGCTCCAATTTACACAAAAAAAACAATCCGTAAATGAGAAAACCGCAATTGTTAGAGGATTCATAAATGAAATCCGCTTACGGTTACGGATCAGTTATTGATAAATTCTGTCAGAGATTGATCAGGGCTTCTCTTCGTACTGCGTGCTCATCAATTGCGAGTGGAACGGCACGGTAAATACGGAGCGTCTTCCGAAGAATGTTGTTATCAAGGTAATCGATCAATACTATCATTGAATATTATCAAGATTTAGAGAAACTTTTCATTCGTTAGTAGTATGTTCGAGCCGCAATTTGAACACAATCATAATAAAATCCACTCTCCTCGGTGATAACGGAGGTACTGTGATGATCCAGTGTGATCCTGTCAACTCCTGCTAACTTAAGTATGAAGATACCTAGAAAAGATATATATTATTTTGCACATACATATTATTTTCCAAACTATCAATGCAAAAAATTACTATATTTTCCGAGTGCAGCTGTCCAGTGTGCGTCCCCTTCGACGGACGCAGGAAGCTTTGCCAGTGGAGCAGAGAATTTTCGACGGAGACGATGAGATGTGGGAGAAGATGGAGAACATCCTCAGAAATGATAGTTTATTTGTTCAGAGTAATGGTGCGGTCACATAATTTTAAAGAAGTTTTGCGACAACTATAGCATGTAGGTGGTGGAGGCAGACTTCAGAGTTGACTTCTATAGGTAACACATAAAGCGGTTGGAGTTCACTCGATCGCTTGAGCGGTTCATTTCACCCCTTATGCAACTATATGTTTAGTTCATAATCGAAGTCTAGTTCTGAGAGTTACTCAAACTTTCAATGAAAATTGTCCGACAGAAGCACAACACTGAAGTCGCCGCGTACGAGTTTCTCGAAGCCTTCGAAGGACTGCCAAACTCGAGAATGTACTACGGAGTGAGGTTTGAGGTGAGAATTAGGAAAGTTAATTCTGTTTTCTCTCTCTCTCTCTCTCTCTCTCTCTTTCTCTCTCTATTCTGCATACTAGGTCAAAGAAACGAGAGACTGTGCAGAATGAAGGTCGACGATAACCAAAACTACTAGTGAGCATTCACTACAATTACTAGACGTTTTCAAGAAGAAATGTAGGAAAGCTGAGAACTAGGGACGGAAATCAGATTTCGACTCCCCAATTTGCTTGCGCTCATGCCAGTCAAAGATAGGAGAGAACATGCAAAATGATGAGAGTGGTGTTAGTTGAGAAGAGATTCACAGAGATATATATGCAGGGATCTCGACACATGTGCCTCGACTACATTGAGCACTCGCACACGATGCACTTCTATGAGCGACACACGGTTGAACAGACCAGACAAGTGCGATTATTTATTTGTTTATTTATATATATATGCTATTTTATGCACCTCAAAAGCGTTTGATAGAAGGTGTCTTCCAGAGACAGGCAATTTCTCGCGCCTCCACTTTAGTTGGCTATTCGGCTTGACGCCCTTTCGTTTCTTAGGCCTTCTATGACCCCTATTGCATAACCGTCGATCTGGATGATCATTAATTATAATTATTTATTATTTATTATTAATTATGATGATGGATTGCAGGTTGCTCGCGCTCTGGCAAAGGTTCACGATTGCTCACTCAGGCAAGCGCCGATCGCTCCCGATTTCTGCAGAAACGCATTCGGACAATTCACAGCGCATGCCACAATGGAGGTTAGCGCACAGAAGTGATACTAAATCGTGATCTCTCATCAATATGCGTTACATCTTGTTTCGCTAACTGGTTAGAGATCTCGCACTTGATTGCGCATCATTAATTTTGTAACTCGCTGTCTCGAACCAGAGCATTTCCTATATTTCACTCATCATTTTGGTGCAATAGTCATAACAAAAGCCAAACAACTAAACTGAGTGTTTAGGCATTTCGAAAGGTGCTCGAGTGCATGCCGGGGCAGTGCGGGCATGAGCGAGATGCTGAGGGAACTGGACGAGATTCTGCCGCTGTACTTTGGATCAACACTCACCCTGACGATCTACTCTCAGATGGGCATCCGACCCGTGCTCGTTCACGGAGGCAAGTTGACCTGCGGGCATTGCTCAGTGGTTAGAGCTGCAGACTTGCAAGTGGAAGGTCGATGGTTCGATTCCCGCTGCCTCCATTAGTACCCGTGCTCGTTCATTGAAGCAAGTTGACCTGCAGGCATTGCTCAGTGGTTAGAGCAGCAGACTTGCAAGCGGAAGGTCGTTGGTTCGATTCCCGCTGCCTCCATTAGTACCCGTGCTCGTTCATGGAGGCAAGTTGACCTGCAGGCATTGCTCAGTGGTTAGAGCAGCAGACTTGCAAGCGGAAGGTCGTTGGTTCGATTCCCGCTGCCTCCATTAGTACCCGTGCTCGTTCATTGAAGCAAGTTGACCTGCAGGCATTGCTCAGTGGTTAGAGCAGCAGACTTGCAAGCGGAAGGTCGTTGGTTCGATTCCCGCTGCCTCCATTAGTACCCGTGCTCGTTCATTGAAGCAAGTTGACCTGCAGGCATTGCTCAGTGGTTAGAGCAGCAGACTTGCAAGCGGAAGGTCGTTGGTTCGATTCCCGCTGCCTCCATTAGTACCCGTGCTCGTTCATGGAGGCAAGTAATGATACCAAATCGAGACCGAGCTCTCCTCGATTAGCATGTCCTCTCGATTCTCTGGTCTGTGAGACCCTCCTTTGAACGAGGAGAGAACGATTCTATATCACTTGAGAAAAGTAGACTTCGAAAGATAACACAAAACATTTAATCGCGCAAGGCGAAAAAACGCCGCCAAAGAAATTGCACGTATAACAATTCATTAAATATAATTGAATGGTTCTTTGACAGATCCCCGAACGGAGAATGTCCTCATGTACAAGGACACTTGAGATTTCCTTCATCCTTCTGTATCACAAGAAGAACGAGAAGATCATCGAATAATTGAATATCGATTATCAACCGACTTTAATTGACCGATTTTGACTGTTGTATACCCATCATATCTACCCATATATCTACCCATCATCTGATATAAATGCGCTAAATTGATAGTCGCCCTCCGTCTTATTCTCTGTTTTCGGACGCATTTGTACATAAATTCGTCATGAAAATGAGCGTAAGCTATTTATAGAAAGGTAAAGATACACCCAACTTCGAGACTGGGCTCGCGGAAGCTCAATGCTATGCCAACATCGTAGATACATTGGGTTTATTTTCGAGCGAGAAAGTGGAATAAAAAATGCTTAATCTAAATGTTGTAATGTGCACTCAACACTATCTATCAATTGCGGCCAGTTGATCCGCTCTGAAAAATGAAGCTAGTGAAACGCATTCGAATCGTTGTGGAAAACAATTCCGAAATGCGCAATTGGACTCGTATCTCAGGTGAGTTTCAGTGGGAAGTCAGACGACCGTCGTTTTAAGCAATGTTTCCCGCAGTGCTCGTAGTAACGAATAAAAAGATAAGATTGGTTACTTGCTACTATGAATGTCATTCGGAAACGACTCTCCTAAAATCGCGTGCTCAAGTTTATTTTGAATCTGCTATAATTCGAGTAGAGATCAGGGACCAGGGGTCTTATCAATCTTTAGCATTGCTCAAACACAGCTACTCTACAGCGCACTCATTGGCAGTGTGAGAGTACCGGCGCCCAAGGGTGCCTGAATGAGGAGAGATTATGGCAGGGTTACTGTAGCTCAAAGGGACCGTTTCATGCTACTAACTGCATCCATTGTACCTATCATGAAATCTGACTTGAAAAGAAATGATCGAAAAATATTCTCTGATTGTTATTGAGCTGCCTGTGAAACGTATTCGAATGGGACGAAGGCAATCGATTGATTGAGGAAGGAAGGTGCTAGCAGCTCGATAAAAACATTCGAAATTCAGAGTTCAAAGAGGAATGCCGCGTCCCTACCGTACCCTTAACGTCTACCGCGGCGGCCTTTGAGCGAAAAACATGTATGACCTTAGGTATACGCTGCGATTCGACTTCTCAAGAACATACTTCGCACTACTATCAATGTGCTTACTATCGTAAAAAGAAACGCTAGCTCCAAATTCTCTTCCATTTCTCTTCCAACATGATTCACAAATAATTTCCCATTTCTGTCAAGACAAAAATTCTTATTAGTCAGACCTTTCCTCGACAACACATTACTCAGATAGCATCGCCTCTCCTATTTTCCCCGAATTCATTTCCATGCGTTTCCATGCTTGATTCCTGTTGTTTTTATGATACCTTGTTTAATTACCCAAGTTTGAGGATAAAGCGACTTCCACGCTCTCGAACTTGTCTATAATCAATTCGAACATACTACGAGCTTACTAAGGTTGAGAATGCTCCCAACTAGCAGACATCAATTGTATTATTTACAAATGGTTCAAAAAATATAACCGATTTATTATCAGAATGAACATAGTATCGTACCGAATTAAAATTCCGGTCGAAGTCGCGAAACTACCAAACAGTACCAAATTTTTCGGTACAAAATTGAAAACACTCAAAATACACTTAAATGCCTCATTCTTATGCTCATTCAACGCAGCATCGCGCGAGGCATTTCACTATGTAGACAAATCAATATTTTGAAATTAAAGAGGAATATTTTATTTAAAGCTAATTGTGGCTACAGTATTCCCCGTCATAAACTGGTGAACATTATTTTGTTGTCAATATTGTTGGCTCACCCGCGTTCATGATGTAATTTAATTATTTTTGCTGATTTTGCACGTTTTATTTCACGCGTTTCAAAGTTTTTATGTTCCAGAGGATGCAGAACGTCGAATTGAGTGAAGAGGAGAGGAAGGCGCCTATCGGAGGCCCGTGGGGAAGCCTATTGGAGCCGCCAAACGAGGTTCGTGAATAATTCTCCTTCTATTCGAATTTATTGAGTGTAATGATCGTTTAAACTTGCTGGGGAATGATTAGAATGACTCCGTGTTACGTTGGAATCGGGATTATGCCGAATTTCGGCTGGGAGGAAGGTTTCAAGTAGAATACTCGAGTCAAAGCTGATTCGCAGTTGCTCTTTATCAGTATAACGCTCCGTTCTACCCTCGTCAGCAGAATCTCTATCGTTCATTGACTTTGCGACTAGATTAACGAACTGAACAACCATTATTGCATTCCTTTCACCTTATCGGATGGCATTTCTCGTTAAAAAATTTCCAGTTGAATACCCGTACTCCATCAACGGAGCCTGCCAACACAACCATGGACAAGACGGAAAGGTATTCTAAAGTTGCATAATGTGCCTAAAGCTTTATTCAATTATCATGACCGGAAAAGGATAGCTTTCCATTTATTAGGGACAAGTTTATGCCTTTTTTTTTTCGAGGAAGTAGCCTCTTCAATAAAAAAAAGCGTCAATTTCTTAATAGGTTGGTGGTTTATTCGAAGATTCCTGTTAATATTTATTGTTTCGGTCTAAAACAACAAGTGCTTCCTTCTTATTTGCGCTTAAATCTCTATACCGTACTTCGTAAACATTTCCGAACAAATTTACATTTTGTAAATAATTTACATTTTTTGCATTTGCTGGTTCGATAATAAAAATTATAATTATCGTTTCTTATTTTTTTGTCCACCACGAAAACCGGGCAGATACAAAAATCTGACGGTGGAATATTCCTTGAAATACGATTAAAAAGAGAGCAATTATTATGTAAATTGAAAAGAAACTGAGATTACGGTAGGGACGATGGTTTTAATCGATATTACCGTAATCTTTACTATTTTGCTCTCTTTTAGTCGTATTTCTAGGAATATTTCACCGTCGGATTTTTGTATTTGCCCTGAATTCGGGGTGGACAAAAAATAAGAAACACTAATTATAATTTTTAGTATCGAACCAGCAAAATGCGAAAAATGTAAATTATTTACAAAATGTAAATTTGTTCGGGAATGTTTACGAAGTACGATACACCTGCATTTCGTTCAAACTCCTGCGTAAGATATCGACGTGATTGAATATACAGTACCCCTTGATACTCCCACGCGTATTCCGTCATACTGTAGATTCAGTGATCTACCGTGTCATGGATTTTATTTCCCTTCAATGGCCTTTGATCTACCTTGGAGTTTACTGGGGATGAATTTGATTTACTCTGTAACTGGTCAAACTACGGTATGGCTGAATCCACGTGGGACTATCAGTATGTTCAATTACGTAATTTCAGTCCCGAAAGAGGATCTCCGGACGTCCCGGACGTCCACTATGCCAATTCTCGTGCTCAGACTCCTCTCCCCAGAGTGGCTGATAGCGAATATTGGAGAGGCAGACTGGATCGTGTGAGTTTCCAGTTTTCTATTCCCTCGGGAAATATTGACTCCTTTAATGAATTCACTCCCCGTGTCACAGATGCCCTCGTGCTCTCCGTCGTGTATTGTGTGGAGCGACCGGACAGAATGCTCATCTCAACAACTTCTGCCCAATTACGAAGAAGCACACTTCTTCATATTGAGAGATCTATTCTCAATGGATAACTGGTCACCACCACATTTGTTGTTCTCGTTTTATTCTTCGTATTGTTTCTGGTACGTTGATGATAAAAAATATGACAATAAATATTTCCGACTTGCGTTCATAGATGTATTGACATGATTCTACATAAGACGTAAATATTTTATTTGTGCACACGGAATACAGGGCGGATGAAAGCGAATGGGATGGGAGGAGCAAATAACTCATAACATACAAGGGGATGGACGAGTCTGACTCATTACTTGCCACCCTACATCTTATCGTCGTCCTCTTCTGATTGAATGAGATTGAGACGGATCGCGGCGTGTTGCTTCGATCGGAGAATGGCAGAAGCAGAAGAGATCTGAAACGAAAACCAACATTGCTTGTCATTTCCTTTGAACCTCCCGAGTAATACACCATTTAGTTTTAGCTACGAAAGGCCGAATAGTAAAAACATTCCTAGGATAAAGAATAATGCTGAGACGAGTTGAGTGAGTCTAGTGAGGATGAAATGAATAAAAGCCGAGAACTTTAGTTACCCAATCCACGATAAAATGATAATGAAAGCTCACCTTGCTGGTGGAGGGTTGGAGTGGTCGTGGGGCAGTTTCCGTCGCACTCTGAAACATTTAATGAGCCAGTGGATAAGGAGTAAGGCGGACAACACTTATAGAGAAACATAGAAACACCTTTCTGTATTGTTGATGATTTATTTTTCAATAAAGCCCTATTGACTTACCGATCATGGCGCGGTTGTGCGACTGGACAACCTTCTTGGCTCCATAGGGAAGACGTATGCGGGTCTTCTTAGTGTCACACGATAACTGAAATATTCGCTATCCACGTTACCGTTTCACTAGAAAGTCCCCCTGACAAATGGAAAGCAATCAAAGAAGGGTTGATCAGTGTGTTCATTAAGTAACAGAGCCAATGAATGATGTATATGCTGTCGGCGAGAGGGTGAAAGAGCGGATTCACGGTAAGGAGAAAATGTGAAAATGTTCCCGAGAAGAAAGATACTTCGAGGGAGAATATTTAATAACTTAGCTTTTTATGGTAATAAATTGCCAATAATATCGCACAAAATATACGCAATAAACTGAATAACTAAACAAATGTGCACCTTTCACTTTCATTTCATGGTGCTCTTCAGCTTCTTGTACTTGTAGCGGAAGCGGAACTCGACGATGTCGAGAGGAGATCCTGTTCCGGGACTGAAATCACGAGGTGATAAAAGGACAAATGAAAATATTCATGCTTATGAGCAGTTTGTAAAAACTCGGTATAACCAACGTGATTCTACTTTCAAACCGACGAAGATAGGAGTTTTCATGGATCATGCGCAAATAAGAAGGAAGCACTTGTTGTTTTAGACCGAAACAATCAATACTAACAGGAATCTTCGAATAAACCACCAACTTGGGAAGAAATTGACGCTTTTTTGATTGAAGAGGCTACTTCCTCGAAAAAAAGGCATAAACTCGTCCCTAATAAATGGAAAGCTATCCTTTTCCGGTCATGATAATTGAATAAAGCTTTAGGCACATTATGCAACTTTAGAATACCTTTCCGTCTTGTCCATGGTTGTGTTGGCAGGCTCCGTTGATGGAGTACGGGTATTCAACTGGAAATACAAACCATTCATTTTTTAACGAGAAATGCCATCCGATACGGTGAAAGGAATGCAATAATGGTTGTTCAGTTCGTTAATCTAGTCGCAAAGTCAATGGACGATAGAGATTCTGCTGACGAGGGTAGAACGGAGCGTTATACTGATAAAGAGCAACTGCGAATAAGCTTTGACTCGAGTATTCTACTTGAAACCTTCCTCCAAGCCGAAATTCGGCATAATCCCGATTCCAACGAAACACGGAGTCATTCTAATCATTCCCCAGTTTAAACGATCATTACACTCAATAAATTCGAATAGAAGGAGAATTATTCACGAACCTCGTTTGGCGGCTCCAATAGGCTTCCCCACGGGCCTCCGATAGGCGCCTTCCTCTCCTCTTCACTCAATTCGACGTTCTGCATCCTCTGGAACATAAAAACTTTGAAACGCGTGAAATAAAACGTGCAAAATCAGCAAAAATAATTAAATTACATCATGAACGCGGGTGAGCCAACAATATTGACAACAAAATAATGTTCACCAGTTTATGACGGGGAATACTGTAGCCACAATTAGCTTTAAATAAAATATTCCTCTTTAATTTCAAAATATTGATTTGTCTACATAGTGAAATGCCTCGCGCGATGCTGCGTTGAATGAGCATAAGAATGAGGCATTTAAGTGTATTTTGAGTGTTTTCAATTTTGTACCGAAAAATTTGGTACTGTTTGGTAGTTTCGCGACTTCGACCGGAATTTTAATTCGGTACGATACTATGTTCATTCTGATAATAAATCGGTTATATTTTTTGAACCATTTGTAAATAATACAATTGATGTCTGCTAGTTGGGAGCATTCTCAACCTTAGTAAGCTCGTAGTATGTTCGAATTGATTATAGACAAGTTCGAGAGCGTGGAAGTCGCTTTATCCTCAAACTTGGGTAATTAAACAAGGTATCATAAAAACAACAGGAATCAAGCATGGAAACGCATGGAAATGAATTCGGGGAAAATAGGAGAGGCGATGCTATCTGAGTAATGTGTTGTCGAGGAAAGGTCTGACTAATAAGAATTTTTGTCTTGACAGAAATGGGAAATTATTTGTGAATCATGTTGGAAGAGAAATGGAAGAGAATTTGGAGCTAGCGTTTCTTTTTACGATAGTAAGCACACACCCGGGGGTAAAGTACGATGAAAGCTATTACGATTATGATAATGATGATAATTGTAATGGGGATGGAAAAGAGAGAGAAGAGATTGAAGTCGAACGAGGTAAATCCATTGGCTGGGTTCTTCTCAGAGGTTCTCGTCTCGATGGCCAGGTTGGATGGGCGCTTCTCGACCTCGTCAACGAACTGTAGCTCGCCTGTAATTGTAGTAGTTTTCGCTTGCGATTTCTCTCCCGGGCAGCGATAGATGCAGACGAGTTGGATTGAATTCGTGTTAGCGGAGAAAGTGATCTTCTGGCGTTCTCCGTTCTTGCTGCACTTGACGATGGTGTCGATGGTGTCGATGAACAAAAATAATTAAATTACATCATGAACGCGGGTGAGCCAACAATATTGACAACAAAATAATGTTCACCAGTTTATGACGGGGATTACTGTAGCCACAATTAGCTTTAAATAAAATATTCCTCTTTAATTTCAAAATATTGATTTGTCTACATAGTGAAATAAGTTGCCTCGCTCGATGCTGCGTCGAATGAGCATAAGGATGAGGCATTTAAGTGTATTTTGAGTGTTTTCAATCTTGTACCGAAAAATTTGGTACTGTTTGGTATTTTCGCGATTACGACCGGAATTTTAATTCGGTACGATATTAGGCTGCCCACACAGCAGCAACATATTAATAGTTGATGCAGATTGATATTAGCTCGAATAGAAATATGATTAATTTAGCAGAATCCGCAAGTCGCACGGCACTGGACTCTCATGAGTGACAGGTAGATCGCATTGGTGCAATAGGCTCTGGAAATATAAGTTGCACGATCACCCATCTGCTCCCTTCTCACCTCCTGGCGGGACAGTCAGAGACGCCTGTAGCGGGATTCGTGAGGTCGACGCACCCTGAAATCATCACTAGGGTTGGCAATTCGGCAACCAAAAAGCAATTCAGGATTGACTCTCTTCATTTCGCGCGCTCTCTCGCTTCTCTGACCGGTGAGAGAGAATGAACAAAGGAGAGGCATCCTTGATTTGTTAACCCTATTCATCACCAAATATATAGTTGAAAGGCAATCCTATAGGTTTGATGGCAATCTTTGAAGAACAAATTGAATCGAGAGCAATCAATCGCTCACCGTTCGGATTTGTAGGAATCGTCGGGTTACTGCAATAGCCGCAAGTGCGAGGACACTGCTGTCTCATCACTGAACAAGGAGGAAATGCCGTATGTTCAAAGTCATTCGAGATTATTGAGCTGCTCTACGCTCTCTGCTCTGCTAAGAAAAGCCTCACACTGCAGATAGACAGAGTTGTTGCAGAGATAGGCACGGGCGGGGCAATCGGAGACTCCAGTCTGGGGATTCAGCTGAGAGAATGATTGAATTATACAAGTTTTTATCTAAGATTTTTAAAAAATACTCACGAGATCGACGCAGGGAGTGCTCGGTGCGCCTGAAAAACAAAAATTGCAAAACCACCATCTTTTTCATGAAGAGAAGTCCGTCCGATAAACCCACGAGTGATCGGGGCGACAGTAGGTCGAGCCGTGGTCGTAGTGGTCGTGGTGGTCGTTGCGGCACGGCAGCAACCAGGCGGGACAGTCGCTGCTGCGTTCCTCGTGCAGCTCCGTGCTGCACCGTGCGTGCAGTCAGTGTCGTCGAAGCAGCCTGAATGAGCATCCGAACGAGTCTTGCAATATTAGTTGCTGAGTTTGCAAAACTGTTTTCGCTGTTTATTTTTAGTCTCTCTTTCCGGCACTACGTCGTGAATCGAACATTTGTAAACGTGAACAATGCATTTTGATTTTACTACGTAATTTTCCATTATTAAACTGCAACACACCAAGCGCGACGTCGCCTCCACATACTTGAGCGAACGCAGAAGTGGAAAGGGCGAGAAGGCAGAGCAAGTGGTAGATCATTTCGTATGGGGGGAAAGGAATACCAGATGATGCCCTCCTCTTTCCTCCACTCTTTTATAGCGAAGGTCACGCTTTGTGAAGAAGGAAAATAATATGAGAAAAAACAATGATGAGAGAATTGCTCAGCGAATGGTAGATGTTCTATTCTTAGGTAGAGAAGGCAGGATGATCTACCAAATTGATTTCACCGGTCCAAATGCGCGCTCAATATGTTGGTATGGTTCTGAATAACATTTTTGCTTTTTAGAGTTTGTCTCTATCTCATCTCTGCGCCGAGTTCTCCCCTTAAAACCACGCGCGCGCGGGCAATGGAGAAGAGAGGGAAATCGGGCAAGAGATAAAAGGGGCGGAGCCTCTCTCGCGTGTGTCTGTCTCACTCCTCCCGCTCTCTCGCTCGTCTCCCCCCGCGCTCGAGCACAATTCGGAGAAAATTATTAAAATTCTGGAATTAAGTTTTAAATTCCTCTAAAATACAAATGAAGGAAAATCCAGATGCGCAGCTGGGTACGATCACTGGAAACCCCTCAAATCGATAATCTGGACCCTAAACTGTCCGTTTTGACCTACTAAAAGTTGACCGATCAAGCTGCGCATCACGTCGTTTGTGCAGGATCCTTAGACCTACAGAAAACGATTTTGACCGGCCGATTTAGTTGAGAATTAGATCTGTGCTTGCCAGGCGCAGGTTTTGGGCGAAGTCAATTCCCCTCAAAGTGGGCGGAGCTTGCGGTCTCTATTCTTAGGGGCCACAAGCCCCGCCCCTTTTCCTCGACACCATTCCCCTCAAAAGCGAGATCGACGAAACACAAATCACGTTCTCGATGAAATCACTCGCCCAAAAGCTTGTTGTGTAGCTCTGACCATTTAAAAAAAAGAAAATAGACACGAAACATCGGATTTTACACTTTATAGGACAATCACAATGTTCGGACAGTGAAAATATGATTTCTTTGTATTTTAGAGGAATTTTAAGCACACAATTGGATTTTTAATAGTTGTCCCCGATTTGTGATCGCCGGAGTTGAGCGGGGGGAGCGAGGCGAGAGAGCGGGGGGAGTGAGAGACGCGTGCGAGAGAGGCTCCGCCCCTTTCTCTCTAGTCTCGCCTATCTCCCCTCTCTGACTGGGAGAGGCGCGCGCACTTCGAGAGCTCTCCCGGGCTTGAGAGAAGAAATATCGACATACGTCCAAAAGCAAAAAATGATATTGAGAATCTGACGGTCATATTAAGCCTAGTTTGGACCAGATTCTACAAAGTCGGCTATCCACGTTGTGGCCCCTATCTATTCTCATTGTTTCTCGGACGATCGAAAAATCGATGGGCTGAAACAACTACACAGAGTCTCTCAAATGCCTGACAACGTTTTCTCATATATTTTTGTGTTGTATTGTTCTTTTTTCTCAATGTACTTCTGTGCGAAGAGTCTTCATTGTAGAGATGGCGTCTTTAATTGGAAATGTGGATCCATTTGTCTATCCTACGTGAGGAAGACAAAATATATATTCGAAGAACACGAGAAAAAATTACAAGCTCTTGAATAGAGAAGGCTCGATCTCCCTCCGGACGAGAAAAAAATGTCTGTTAGGACATAGTTCAAAGAAATATTATGCAAAAAATATACCTTGTGACAGGAAGTGAAAAAATCCGTGTGACCAGAAAGGAAAAATGCTCCGCGTGACCGTAAGGGAAAAATACTCCGTGTGACCGAACGCTGAAAACGATACGATGGCAGAACCAGTATCCTATCGTAACGTTTGGTAACTTCCGAGTACTCAAGCAGTTCTTGATTTTCTGAAGCCACTAGTATTCTTACGCTGGGTTACTCGGATCTTGCGAGTTGAAATGAAGAATGAACTCGCGAGCGAGTGCTCGCGTGTTCTATTGTTAACGAGCACTCTCGAGTAAATTGAATTGTCGAGCTCTTTTGCATTTGCAATCGAAAGCGAGGAGCGTCTCTCGCGAGTTGAACTCGCAAGTTCTTTTGCATCCATCTCTTAATCTCGCGCGCGCAATGTTTGGTCGTTCTACTCGAAATGAGAGGAGAACAAAGAAGAAAATGAAGGGGAGAGGAACTTCATTTCAGCACGTAGTTAGTATCAAACCGGTAATTTTGAAAGCATTTTACTCATTGTTTGTTATGCAATCTGCTAGGACTTCGTTCTAATTATGAATCCGGCGGAAGCGACGGAATAAAACGCTAGCTTGTCTATGACTATTGCTATAGACTATTGCGTTCATCAACTACATTGCGACGAGTAAGCAAGTGAAACTCATTCGCTTTGTTTCGAACAACAGTTGAAAAATATCCAAAGGATTCACATCGCAGTTGAGTTTCAATGGGAAGTTATAATCAACATATCTTCGGTGAAAGCAATCTCTCTCTCAGAACGCCTATTTCGTGACTAATATAACATTGCTTGATAGCTTGCTAAGAAGTATGCCATTCGGAATCTACTCTTCTCAAATCACAAACTATCTCTATCAGCTTTTCGAATAAACGAGAAATCAAGCCAAAAAGGATAATCCAGTTCCGATTTGTCATCACTCGTACTTCTCGTCATATCGAAAATCAATTGAAGTGGGCGGATAGTGGGATAGAATTGTGATAGTTGCAAGCTTTTCATAATACAAGTTTATTTCGAGTCAGTTTCAATTCGAGTGGGGGTCAGAGACCAGGGACCTTTTCAATCTTCAGCCTTGCTCAGACCCAGCTTCTCTACAGCGCAGTCATGGCCAGCGTGAGCGAGCCGGCGCCCGTGGGTGCCTGAATGGGGATGTCGTTTCGGTGTTCACTCTCTTCATTCTCCACACTCTCTCTTTTCTCTGATTGGTACGATAGTGTGCGAAATAGAGAGAAATGGTCAAAACCGAATATTTATCCCTACTGAATGAGGAGAGATTGTGGCAGGGTTACTGTAGCTCGGAGAGATTGATCATGCTAATAATTGCACCTATTGTGCCTAACTATCATGAAATCAGACCTAATAAATGATCGAATACAATCTAAGATTGTTATTGAGGTACCTGTGAAACGTATTCGAATAGGGTGAAGGTGATTGATTTATTGAGATTGGAAAAAGGTACTTGTTGCTCGATAAATACCGAATTCTAAGAGGCACCGCTAACTTCTACCGTATCCCAGAATACGGTACCCTGAAGATGGCAGCGATGGTCGAGCCGGGCGGCGCGGTTGCGTACTTCACCGTCACCTTGATCCTCCCTCACGAGCCGTCTGTAATTGGTGAGATCGCGAACGGTATGACCGATCGGATAGGACACGGTAGGATTACGGTTAGGATTACGGTAGGTCAGGAAACGTCAATGCTTGTGTGTCTACGGTAGGCTGTGGTAGGGTTACGGCTTACTTTGCGCTCGATGGAGAGGCGCACGTATCCATTGCCAGGCACGATGCCGCTTGCCGGTAGCACCCAGAAGGAGCTGGTGCTCTTCTGGAGCACCTGCGAATGATCGGGGATACTGTAGGAGTGATAGATGCTGTACGAGGTACGGTGACCCGTAGGTCATCGGAATACGGCAAGTAATACAGTAGGGGGTAGGGGTACGGTAGGGGCACGGTTGGGGTACGATAGGGTACGGTTGAGGTACGGTAGGGCTACGGTTGGATTGAGGAAGAGTACGGTAGGGCTACGTTGTACCTTGTATGCCATGGCGTGGGGCTCATGATTGATGATACGAACGTCAATGACGTCACCGACGCGGCCGACCGTCGCAGCGACCAGAGAGAGACGCATCGGCTGAAACGAGCGGGAATTTGCTACTGCTTGATTCACTGAGTCTCCTAGTGGTTTCACATCGATTCGATCACATCACATGCGCATAGACATCTCAAAATAAAATTTTTAAAAGTAGGATAAGGCACTACACTCAAGGCGGTCTTTGCCACCCCGAGCCGGTTCAGCGTTTAGTCTGTCCTGAGAAACTCAGCGATCTATGTGATGTGGCTATTCCGTCCGTGTTGTATGGTGCACGTGGTGGGGGATTTCTGACCATTTCTGTAACCTCCGTAGGTCTGGGTGGATCTGTGAGCAAGGGGGAGGGGTGATCATTGAAATCGGACCTTCTCAGACACGATGATGGCCCTGCGACACGCGGGATTCGTGATGATCTCCTGAAAGCGGGACTATCAATCATTTCGGTATGAACGGAAGCAATGTAGGTTACGCAAGAACGGTGCTTTGATTGTAGAAGCTCAGCCGCATGAAAAATCGCAAAGTTGTACGCACTGACGGCTGATCTTTGCATTCAGCAGAATCCCTTGCCAGTCAGGCAGGTAACAAGATTAGAGAACCGAAACGAACCTGTCGAATGAGGTGGATGGCGTCTTCAGCCGAAGCCGGAGTCGGCACCGAGACCGAGATCAGCCGCGCGACCTGTTATTAATTAATAAATTATTTATTTATTTAATATTTTAAAATAAAATAATTAAATCTGCAAACCTCGCGCGCCTCCAGAATGGACAGCGTCGAGAGGGCGCGCTCTCCGGCCGGAAGCGCACCGCGACGCGGCCAGCAAACCCCCGGGTCTTCGGCTCCGGGGCCGTAGCGAGTTTGGTAGGACTGCAAGAACTCCGGTCCGGTAGAACAAGGATATCGCATGAGAATGTACGGTACTCATGCGACGATTACGGGCAGCAGGAGGTACGGTAGACATGGAGCCGGTAACGATAGAGGACGGGTACGGTAGGAGGGTGTACGGAAGGCACATGGTTACAATAAAAGAAGGATACGATAGGAGAGCGTACGGTATGCACAGGGTTACGGTAGATGAAAGACACGGTAGGAACAGGGTTACGGTAGATGGGTTACACACAGGGTTACGGTAGATGAAAGACACGGTAGATGAAAGACACGGTAGTGCCACGGCGTTGTCCAGGGCGCGAGTCGCCAAGAGCACCCGAATGGCCACTCCCTGGCTTCGCTGCACGCGCGTCTTGTTGCCCATGGTGTGAGTACGGTAGTAGGGTTTCGGTGGCGGAAGGGTACGGTAGTGAGGAGGGGGGGGGGCGAGTAGGTGTGAGAGGGGAAGGGACAGCCCGCGAGAAGAGAAAGGAGAGGGAATGAAAAAATGGGAGAGTGGAGGAGTGAGAGTGATTAGCATAGATGAACGGGATTTTTTTGTTTACTTTTCCTTACAATTGATTTCGCTGATCTTGATTGATTACTTGATTGGAGAACGATCTGATAAGTTTTTTTTTCTTCCATTTGCTCGATTTCCAGTTGAGTTTCATTGAGAAAACAAAAGGCAATGAACAAAAGTTACTTCAATGGATCATTGGTGTGTGGGAAAAACACGATAAATCTTGCTTACAAACATCCCTCGCATTGTTGAAAAGCGCTAGCAAATTGACGTCACCGCGCGGATAATCTTCCTGTGTGGCGTGCAATAAAAGTGCAGTAACTACCAAAATCCGCTCTCTCTCTTTCTCTCCATTTTACACACTCTCTCTTCCTTTGCGAATAATAATGCCGAAATCCCAATAAACAAGCAGAATAGATGTAGATTAACTTCCTCGACAGACTGACGAAAGAATGTGCAGAATGGAGAGAGTTAATGCTCGCAATGGCATCACTACTGCGCCGTAACGCCCTCTGACCCCGGTTCCATACCATTCCAGTGATTGTCGTGGAAAAGTCGGCAACAGGTAGATCATTTTCTCATCTGGGTACGGTAAGTCCTTGACTCTGGATAGCATAATATTCCAGATATGATTGTCTGTGCGTTGCTGCCTCTTCTCTTCTCACCAATCCTCGCTCAATCTGTGGACATATTCCAGCTGAACAGCTGGATCGACATGATTAGCGCGTTTCCTCGTTAGTTTTTCATTAATAAAATAAATTAATAAAATAATTAATAATAATAATTTAATGCATTGCCAGAATACGTACCCGATGAGATTCTGGAACTGCTCAGAGAGGTTTGTAGGGTTGACTATTCGACCCTCATTGCGACGTAGTAACCTCCCTCCCTCTCGCGCATTGCGAAATTAGGCAAGGGGGAGGTTGCGACGTCACAATGAGGGTCGAATAGCCAACCCTAGTTTTTAGTAGTGAAGGAAAATGGAAAACGATTCTCTTATATTCGCGCTCTTTTCTCTGACCGGCGAGAAAACCGAGCGAATTTAGTGGGAGTTGTTTCAGAATTGGCTTCAATAGTTCGTAGCGTATGCCATGATCAATTCCAAAGTAAGAGATCATTCCAACTTGAAGATCACTTCGGATGAGAAGCACCAGATCATTCGGGTGGTAAATGAGCTGGGATCGGGAAAGATATCGGAACCGAAGACGGTGGAGGCAGCACTGGGGATGATAAAGGTAGTTGATGTTCGCGATACGTGAGTTGCTCGACATGCTTTCCTTGTGTCTCTTCCTTGAGAGCCAGCACTAATTAGAATATTGATAAATTTCGAAAATATATTTCAGCAGCGAACTCCCCGGCTGTACGGCCGTCTGCAGAAGATCAATGCAACATTCACCGAGCAGTTCACGCGATTGAGACCTGCGACCAGGAACAAAGTTATGGAGGTAAGAAAAATGTCATCTACTGCCGTGTGCGCAGCCTAAATTGGAAGGAGACCGGATTAGGGAAAGCAAAATGAACACAGAGCCAGTTTTGACGAGGTTCCAAGCCTGCTTCGCTGTTCGCAATTCCGGGGTTGAAGCCGGCTGGAAGAATTGTTTTGTCATAAAGGAGTGATTGTGTTCGGTGATAGAAATTCCAAAAAAACGCAAACTGAAAATCAAGGAAACATAATCTTTTCAGTGGGGCAAGCTGCTCTTCCAGAACTTCAACAAGAAGTTTGACGATGAGATTGAGGCCAAGTAATTGTTAATTTACTTATTTGTAAAATAATTTTCTTAATTATGAAAATAATAATTTTAAAGGATGCAGCCACTCAAAGTCGTCTCTACCATTCTCAACTCCTACAAGCAACAATCGCAGGAGTTGAAGGATGATTTTTGCTCAGTCTTCCCGAAGATTGCAGCCCTTTTTGAGAGTAATGGCGTGGAAAAAGTCAAAGGAGAAGAGAAAACATTTGAATTCCCGCCATTGCGTATCTCAGCTCCCAGTGAAGCTAGCGACTTGAAACTTCGTTTTTGAAGTGGAAAGAGGATTTCCACCTCATATTCCAAGTTTCAATTCGCTAGCTTCACTGGGAGCTGAGATACGCAATGGCGGGAATTCAAATGTTTTCTCTTCTCCTTTGACTTTCTCCACGCCATGAGTTATCTCACATGTTAAGCATAGAGGTGATCGGTATTGAGATTTTTTTGTTTACAAAAATAAATACCATTACATCATTCCATTTGAATCCCAACGGCGTTTCAAAGACTGCTGAAACACATCGCGATCCGTTTCCGATCGACGGCTCCCATCTCGGGATCGAGAGCGGAATGACAGTGGGGGCGAATCGCGTTGTGTTTCAGCCGACTTTGAACTGTCGAAGAGAAGCGAATGGAATGATCGCGCTGCCACGGCGTTTCTTTAAAAAATAAACATCTTCTTGCAATAAATATGACATGCTATTTGGTTGCTCTCGCCTTTTACCGCTTTCTCTGGCCGACTGCAACAATATCTTTTTTTTTAAATCCCATAGTGCATTTGAACCCAGATCACGATGTACAGCATACGCATACAAGCCAAATATGAATCCTTGAAATTTCCTTTTTTAAAATATATAATAATGATTTTAAATAAGGCGATTTCAGGCGATTTCATCAAGATGGTCATCAACCAGATGCAACTGCAGCTGTCGGTCGCGCAGCTGCTCAAACCGGGCGGATAATTGAGATAATTAATATAATTAGCAAGTCTATGATATCAGGCCCACACTCACAAAGCCCCTTACACCGCTTTTTTCCTGATATCATTGGATGACAAAATAATAATCCTTGCGTGTTTGATTCTGTCTGTTTCCCACATAAAAAACACCCTATTCCGCGATCGTTCCACCAGTCAATAAACCTTTCGAGAGAATAACGGGTGATTCTTTGAATGGATGTACGATGTGAGAGTAGAATGTGATGGCATGCTATTCAATAATCGCGGGATCCCGTTAGGGTTAGAGAGATGAGATAGCACGGGAAATGAGGAGATCAGAAGAAGGAACAAAGCGTTCAATTCAGTGAGGAGATGTAAGCAACGACGACACATAACCATAACCTTTCTTCTCTCCATTTCCAATTATTTTTCACCCATGAAGCTTCGAATAAAAGGAAGCTGCCAGCTTCATCTCCGTCAGTTTCATCTTTGCTCAAACTGTTATTGAGTGATTTTTGACCTTTTTCAGAAAGAGCTAATTTAATAGATCTCATTTTTTGTAGTTTCTCATTGACTAGTTTTCAAAATTACGCAATGATCTCAGCTCGTTTAATTTCCCACTCTGTCTTCATTCTTCAGATGCGTTCTCTTCTTCTTCTCCTCTCATCTCTCTTCGGCCTCTCCACCTCATTCGTGCAGGTAGTACAACAACTTGTTAAACTAATTTATGACGTCTGACAAAAATAAGAGGATCCTAATTTTTCAGGGTCCAATCACCGAGTTCGATGTATCCACGAAGGTGTTCCTGCTCAAGTCGCTGGGTCGAGGTTGGTTGCGATTGCATAAATTGCAGTATCACATACTCATACAAAACTATCATAATTAGCTTGAAAAGGGTGCGCACAGGCTGGCTAGGTGAGTTCGAGACGTTTACTCGTTAATTTTTCTTTGTGCGAGTTTATTGGACTGCAATACATCGCGCGATGGTCTTCAGACTATTACGTGCCTCTGAAACTCAACTGAGATTACCCGCTTCCTCACACATTTCCCATTGTTTTCCACTATGAATGCAAACATATTGTTGAGATTCTAATAAACGACTATTCAGACTTCACGCCCGACGAAATTCTGGAGATCGTCGATAACGTGGGTAACATTATTAATTTATCGACAAGTGAGCTGTTCACGGTCGAAAATGGATTTTTTCACAACCCGATCGTCAATTGACTTTATTCCAGATCAGCGACAAGGAAAAGGCCGAGATCGTGACTATCCTCAACAAGATGCGCCTGGCGAGTCCGGATGAGATCCCGAAGAGCGCCAAGGAAGGAGTGGAGTATATGAAGGTGAGGAAATTAAGGAATGATTTCCCGATTTTGCCCGAGATGAAATTGTTCCGATTGAACGCAGTAGTGTACCAGAAGGTAGTATGCGAAACTACTTATTTTCTAACAATGAATTTCCTTTTGGTTAGATTTCAAAAGGCGTTATTGTAATAAAATGAATTAGGCTAAAAACGAGTGAATTAGTCGAATTGAATTAGTGACAGCAGCAGTATTTCAGAGCGGATTCGCTCACTCGTTTCTATTATTATTATTTTCAGTTAGAGAACTGTCTACGATCGTATATTTCTCTACCAAACTGCATTTCAATAACGGTTGAAACGCATCGTGATACTTTCTCATTCCGCCTTCGAAACCGTGATGGGAATAATTATGATAGACTGCTGAAAACTAAAATTTCGAACGCGCAAAACGAAGGAAGTTTTCGGCGCTTGATTGACGAATACAACTGCCGGCGTTTCGCATAGCTCTCTTTATCCTGAACACTCATATATCTTCGAAAGAGAGTGCGGAATCGAGAGAGTCAGTCCACTAGAACCTCACTACCTGCATTTTGAATCCTTGTGTTACAGATTCTTAAAATACTAGATGCGCTAAATAGTTCAGGAAAACGCCCCCACGCTCTATCCGCGTGTCGAAAAGGCGCTGAACAAAATGAAGCCGAAATTCGACAAGATGAGCGCGGCGACGAAACGGGCTCTGCTCAAGGTACGGTTATGACACGATTATTTACTACCAAATATTGATTACATTTTGTAAATTCGAAAACGAACGTAGACGAATCTCTTCTGTTTTTGGCAGTATTGAATTAAAAGGCAATAGAGAATTATTATTTGGTTAATCGTAGTCCCGATTGCAATTACTCCATTTGGTTCTCAAAAACGTTTCAAGGACACCTGAAATTCAACGGAATTCTGCGAGATCCGTTTCGATTTTTCCTATAACAGAAAGGGCGATTGCATCATAAAGCAAATGATAATAAAATGTTATCCAAGTAAGAACAGTGGAAAATTATTAAATTTACAAATTTAGTGTATTAAAGTATGATGAGAATTCTTCAGATGCTGAACGATCTCTTCTCTGCGGGCGATCGTCCTGCGGAGGAACGCGAGTTCTGGATCAACTACTTCCAATCGATGCTCCCGCAGAAGTACTGATTCCCGTTTAGTCACTTCCTATTGTCCGCTTGATAGAAACCAATCACATGTTTAAAGATTACAACAAGACCCATTGGAGAAGCGAAAATATACCAAACCCGTAGTTTTAATAGAAAGCATTCTCGCAATCTTTAAATGCAACTGTAAATTCCAGGTACGCCAACCTACCCGATTCCGTGCGCTCCGATGTTCGTAGAAACATGCCCAAGATCGACAAATTCCTCACCAGTTCGTTATATTTTCAGTTCTCCTTAGTCCACAAGAGCAAGCTTTCACTGAAATTTATTTTTAAAAGTAAACATACATCCCTACTACGAGACTCGCGGGAGATCACTGCTAGGCCAGTGATACGATGGGCTTGTCAGTATTTAGTGCCCACTGTTAGCCAGACATATTTCGCTGAATAGTTAGCCACAAATAAAATGGGTTTACTCGAGGTATCTTGGTATCATGGGTAAACGTTTTTCGTTACAGGTTTCCAATTCAAGACCGAGGCCGAGAGCGCTAAACTACGCGCCTTCATGGGAGCCGCAGCCCTCAAATTCGACCCCTGGAAAGCGTTCAACCACCAGTGCTCCTTCCCCTCCTGCTGAGGAGCTGCGGTCGCTCGTGATGATGATCTTCCGTACCCGTGAGGAGCTGTTGTAGCTAATTATCCTCTTTCGTATTCCATAAATGGCCCTTGTTATCATTCCTCGCTGATCTCTCTGTATGTATAAATGAAGAAAAAATGAAAGGAAGGAAAGACACATTGTACTACTCGAGAGCTAATTGTAAGAAATGAATAGAACATATTTGATTAGGAACTTCTTCGTTTCTGACACAGATCGGACCATGCAGTTTGAAATGAGAGTGGTAAAATGGAAATCGTGATAGGGATGGAAGAGAAAGCAATCACAGTTGTCTGAGTCAGAAACCGAGGAAGTGAAAAATCAATAAGACGCTGTGCAATATTGCATGTGGTAGTTTAGGCACTAATAGATTGTTTTTGTCAAGACTAATAGATTATTTGCGAAAACAGAATAACCGGACCAATGAATTGCTATATCCCCTCTCGATTCCGATATGGGAGCGGTCGTCCACAACTTTGAAATTTTAATGGGTGGGAATAGGAATGATAGGTACTGAAGTCCGATTTCATTGAACAAATTGCGACATTCCTGCTACGTATGGGCGCTCGCGAGTGATGAAAAATCGGCTTCCGACTCGCCTAAAATCGCGTTCTCTGTCGCCTCTCTAACCGACGAGAGATCACACAAAATTCGGAGTGTCGAGGCCTATTTGTCACCACTAGTTCTCGCGTGTGGATATTTTAATTTGATTTGACTGATGCTGTGGAAAAAGTGGGGGGGGGGAGAAAGGAGATGAGAAAATAATCTGGTGGGAAAAGTCAACGGAGATTCTCTACTTTTTGAATTCGCGCCTTTTCACGTTTTTGAATTGATCTCAGTTCCCAGTAGAGCTAGACACTTGGAACTTCGTTTTAAGTATTAATGTGGTGAAATATCTGTTAACGTTTCAAGTCGCTATCAACTATCTGTTAACGTTTCAAGTCGCTATCTTTACGGGGATGCGAAATACCGAAAATGCGGGAATTCAAAAAGGAGAAAATCTCCTATTCTCTCCTTTGACTTTTTCCACCCCCGGGGAAAATGTCCTCTGACTTTTTCCACAGCATAACACTCACGAGCAGTACAATTATCTTATTTTTTAAAACTGGGAATTCAGACATACAAGTGACTGCTCGAACGACAACCACTTGCAATGCTAGTTCGGTCACTCTCTCTCCATTCTGCACACTCCCAAAACTGTATGAGGATGGCGCAGAATAGAGATTGTTGTCAAACAGAAAGAGCCAGTACTTGGATTTCAAGTTCCATGCAAAATTTAACACAAACTCTGATAGTTTCCTGGAGTGGAGACCCCGATAGAGGCTAGCAATGCTTGAAGCAAAAAAGTCTTGAAGCATCAGTTAATAGTGAGAGCTGATCTCTAATCGGCATCGCAGTTCTCAATTTGCATGTTCACTGGCGGGTCAAAAAAGAGAAAAAGAACGAAAATTTTGGAGAATCGGGTTCCGTTGTGTCATCTCTAATGTGGCTTCAAAGAATTTGAGTCTGACAGCACTCACAGCGGAGTCTCTTATCCGTTATTATTATTATTTTGCTACGAGGAACACCAATCTAATCATTTTTATCGCAACCCAACGACGTTTCATTGATAGGTGAAACACATCCCGATCCGTCTATCATTCTCCTCTCGACACCGAAAGATCAACGGTCGGATAGAAACGAATCTCGTTGAGTTTCTGACGCTCGTGAAACGTCGTTGGGCGGCAAATTGAATGATAGCAGATGCGAAGACGTGTTAAAAACAAAAACAAACCCGAGGATTCTGAACACGTTTCTTCTACACTCGGGCACAAGGGCTGCACGACTCTGACTCGCGTGGTGATTTGACGGGGAAATTAGGAATATTATCATTCGGAACTTTTGGCAACGCGCTAGTATCCACACATGGCATACTGTCACTATCGATCTCTGGCTTGCACCTTCAGCAGTGATTCTCTCTTTGTCTACTCTCCCTTCCCACCAGAGCTGTGCATTTTACGTTTTACGATTTTACGACTTTTTTCGTTAAATTTTTACGACGTAAAATTTTACGAAAATAAAAATATTTTACGAAACATCACAACAGTTCAAATAACTGTTTTTGACTGTATACTTTTGCATTTTCCGATCTCATTTGCCTGATTTTTTCGCAGATTACGACTTAAATTACGAGTTTTATGAGTTTAAATAACAACTTTCTGATGTATTGCTGTGCTCCGAAAGTATTGATCATCTTGTTCTTTTATTTTTTTCTTGTGGAAGATAATGCCCAATCTCATTCACTCTTTCATATGTATTGAGGGTAACTTTGAACTATTTCATGCAGTTCTTAGATTGACCAATTGGAACCTACTGATGATGAAAAAAAATGAAAAAAGCGCCACTTTTGATTTCGGAACCCCAGATTTGAAATTTCCCAACTCAGTACAGAATTAAAATGAAAAGCTCATATTGGAGTCATAGAGGGGGAAGAGGTCACACTAGCAAATAAAGTTGAGAAATATGATTTATACCGTACCGCAGGAGAATTAGGTCAAATTATTTTCACTTTTTTTCATTATGAGGAATTGAATTTTTAAATTTTTAAACTTCTTGACCAGTCTTAGAAACTCTGTTTAAGATTATTCTTAGTCTTATTTTATGGCGCATTTTTTCTAACTATTATTGGGATCCAATTCTATCATTTGTATAAATATGTGTGGGAAATGAAAAATTTCGTAATGATGATGAAATAAGCCGGGATGTCGTGCAAATAGTTTATTGCTAACTCTAAACTCTCATGAGATGGTGAACTCATTTTTACACATTTGGTAAAGTGAGAATTTAGAAAAAGTGATTTCCTTTATGTCTGGTCTTAATGAAGTGGTTTTTTGAAAGTGAATGGATTTCCATGGTTGGAGCATCGAAATCGTAGAATAATAGTGGCTCAATCTAGCGCAGCATAGAAGGAATCGTTTCGTGCAGTACCAAGTGAAAAATGTGTAAGTGATCAATACTTTTGGAACACCCCAATATTAGATGCGCTCTTTTTTGTGGTATTGGCCAATGAGAACTATCAGGGGAGAATTTTTGCGAAAATCATATTTAACCTGTTAAAAATTGCATTCCAGGTGCATATGAGGCCGGTCGCCTACTATTCAATCATGCATGTGTAAGGGTTGAGACAGCGATGTTTCGAAAAACTGGGAAAATAGGTTCTCGAGGGTGCTAATCATCATGGTCTACTTCATTTTGCACCAAAACGATCGATGCGGCCGGGCTGCATCAGGGCTTCCAGTCACGATTTTTCAGTTTCACATGTTCTAGTAAACCAAATGTTTTGAAATTTTGAGAGCACATGGAATCGACCATGGGGAATCCGACCATGATATTCACGCTTTCTCAATTGTGCTCATTTTCTTTTTGACCTAAACTTTTCATATATGAGGAATTAGTGGAAGCCGACTTTATAACTGACAGACGCGCCTCGTCGAGAGGATCATTTTTTGCATAGATAGTGTGGGGTTTGAAGTTGTCGAAATTACCGAAAATTTCAATTTTGTAAGGGCATTCTCACCATTTCTGCACGATTCAAACTTTGAGTGAGAATTTTAATGAGTTTCATTCCGTGAAACAAAGAAAAACGGGCGAAACTGGAATGAAACTCAATTCATTCCGATGTACCAACCCCTGATTGAATAGTAAGCGACCGGCATCATATAATCCTGAAAGAGCGATTGATTTGGAAAAATTGAAAGGAAAAAGACTAAATTACGGCTTCATAACTTTTTACGAAAATGTTTACGAGTTTTACGAATTTTATGAGAAAAATATTCGTAAAATTAGGTTTTACGAAAAAAATTTTATGCACAGCTTTAGTGGACTCGATTCGACGTTATTATTATTTTTTCCTAAACCATCACGAAATCCAATCATTCCTATCACAATCTACCAACGTTTCAATGCCGACTGAAACTCAACGCGATTTTCTGTCTCATTCCCCTCTTTTTTCTGGATGGAAGCGGTCGCGAGAAAGGAATTGCGTTGAGTTTCAACCGTCCTTGAAACTTCGTTTTCTGGCGAGTTGAATGATCCTCTCCATCCCTCGTTGGACAAAACAAAAAATCATCATTCTTCGTAAGGGTACTCGCGATCGATTATTGTTCTCATGGGAATCTTTCCTATTGTTCGCGAGCGCTTTCACTTCGCTTGTGCTATCGGTAGATCAGACTGAAAGTGAACAGTTAGTTCTATTTCTCGCACTCTCGTTGGCATCAAAATCGATTGAAAGCGTTATCGACTCGGTATTGGCGCCGCGCCATCTTACAAAACCAGAAGAACTAAACTCGGACCTTGGCTACAGAGTAATATGCCTCACCGCGATTCTCCTCTCTCCTACCCTGCTCTATTCCGCAATGTAATAATAGTGTACGTCAGATGTCCGTGAAAAGTCGTTGGATATCTCATCTGATGATAAGACGGAGGAAAGGAACCATATAAACAGAATAGCAAAGGTGTTAGAACGAGATCGGAAGCGACGTGAGGGTTTGAGTGGATACTAGCGCGTTGAGAAAAACAATAACGAGACGGTTTTCCCTAATAACACCGTGAGAGCCAGTGTAGATCAGTTCTCGACCCTGAGCGTATGACAATTGTGTTCAAAAACTAGTTATATTTATAATTTTTTTTGTTTTCGAAATACTCCCACTATCATCATTCCATCTTGCGCCCCACGACGTTTCAGGTACGGATGAAACTCATTAAGATTTGTCTCTCACCGACAGCTCTCATCACGGGATCGAGAGAGGAATGAAAAAGTGGGAATTGCATTGAGCTTCAGCCGCCATTGAAACGTCGTTGAGTGGTGCAAGAAATAATGGAACTAGGGCTTTCATTATACACAAAAAAAACTACTAATAACAACGGCTGAGCGAATCCACTGTGTCATGGATTCAAACCGAGATATTGACTCTCCACAATTTTATTTCATTTCTCTGACCGTTGAGAGAACACGCGAAACATAATTCCGCCCGTGTTTTACGAGAGATGGGAATGGAGAGTAGAAGAGATGGTCTCCGTTAAAGCTTAGTTTTGTGTGGATACTAGCGCGTTTCCAACGATTCCGAGACAAACCGTACTTAATTTCCCCGTTTTAGGAGTGTTCGCTGACGATAATGACCTATCCAATCTCATAAATGGCTCTTATTGTTCTCCACTGGTCTAAGGATGAATCCGAAGACAGCAACACTATTGATGATCACGAGGCATCAGTGATATCCTGATCTACCCTGAGGTATCGTCAAGAGTCCTGCTCGTTTGATCGTCAGATAAACGAGAGAGTGAGAGAATGGTTGAGAATCGATATCTGCTTTTCCATTTATGATTTCGAGTCGATACATTTTGTTTGAGTATGTGACAGCAGCAGCATTAACACAAGCGATTTTTCTTACCCGTCATTATTATATTTCCAGATCGATCTATCTCCCATCATTTCTTTCATATCTACCAACGTTTCAATGCCGACTGAAACTCAACGCGACTCCCTCCTCTCTCATTCCCCTCTCGATACCGGGACGGGAGTTGTCGTAAGAGAGGAATTGTGTTGAGTTTCAGCCGTTCTTGAAACTTCGTTGGCTGGCGAGTTGAATGATCCTTGCACCCAAAACAAAAAAACTCAAAACCGAGATTCTGAACACGTGTATGCTTCGTTAGGTCACTCGCGACCGACTATTGTTCTCATCGAAATCATGATTGAATTTCCTTCCAATTGCTCACGGCCTCTTTTTACATCGCTACTCTCAGGTGGAGGAACCCAAGCTGGAATCAGATGTAACCCAAACATAAAACAGCGCTGGAGCCAAGCTGGGCTTTCCGGAAATTTTGGGCGAATCCAAGCTGGAATCAGCTATGTGGGTGGAATCTACTTTAACGATGCCCATTGATTTCGCTATTCAGAGTGTAGATACTTACAGTATTCAGGCCTCTGGTGTAGGTACCGTACCATCTCAGAGGGAGTGCACCGTGGAGACTACTGGGCGAGGGTCCGTCTCCACGGTGAACATTCAAAAAGTGGGCTGTCACCGCATGTTGCGGAACGTGCTCGCTGGGCATGTTGGGTAATAAAACCGAAACCTGTTCTGATTCAACGCTTTCATGAACTTCATGCGCTCTGGACGAGACGGGTTAGAGATACGACCATCTGTTTCCAGCATGGAAATTCATGTCTGGAGCTGGAAAATCATCTGATTCCAAGCTGGGAATGCATTTTGGAGCCTCTATCTCTGATTCCAGCTTGGGTCACCCCACCTGAGACTGGTATCGGTAGATGAGACTGAAAGCAATCAGTTAGTTATGCATCTCTCACTATCGTTGGCGCCAAAAAAAAGAAAATTTAAGCTGGACTGAAGATTATACCTTTTTCACTTAATTCATCATCAACGACGTTTTGAAACACACCGCGATTCCCCCTCCTCTCATTCCCCTCTCGACTCCATGACTGGAGCCGTCGTGAGAGAGGAATTGCGTTGAGTTTCAGCGGTTAGTGAAACATCGTTGGGCGGCGAATGGAATGATGAAAGACAGGGTGTTAAGAAAAACTCATCTAAAATCGAATTTCTGAACTAATTAGTTCTACGCATTGTCTTAGGCACGAGAGCTGGTCGATACTAGCTCACTCAGCGTTATAGGATCCGTCTATTTCCAGTACCTGTTGCAACACGAAAGTATGATATCTGCACACACCTTTCTGTTCCTTCCGATTTCTTGCTTGCTCCTTTAATGGATACCCTCCGTTTATTTATTAGCCCTTTCTTTAAAAAAAAAAACGGGAGGAATTATGATTCTCGTGGTCTCTAGCCGGCCAGAAAAAGAGAGAGTACTATAATTTTGGAGCATCGAGCTCCGCTTTGTCATCTCAACTATAGAGTCAATAACTCGAATGGAATCCGTTGCAACTGCAGTCTCGCGGAGCCGATTCCCCTTTATTTTTTTCTACCTAAGCCACTTCTCACATCGTTTCTCTCTCAACACAATGACGTTTCAATTACTTCTGCAACACATCTCATTCTCTCGCCCTCACTCCCTTGTTGATCCCGTGATTGAAGCGGTCGGAGAAAGAAAGAAATAGCTTTGAATTTCATCCGTTTTTGATATTTTGTTGAGTGATCAAAGAAATGACGGCAATAGTTTCTCTCACAGAGAAAATATCAAATGTTACATAATTAGGTTTGGATTATTTTCATCTCGCACGGCGTTTGACGAGGAATTTAGAGACGAGTTGTTTAGGAACCGTTGGAAACGCGCTAGTATCCACCCAAACCTTCCTGTCGCTCTCTTACTAGCATCTTAAACGGAGACCCTATCTTGATCTACCCACACTTTCCGTCTGCAGAAAATCACTTTGATTCCTCACCGGCGGAGTTGACTGTATTTCATTCTTCACAATGTATCAAGAACACACTCACAATGCAAGAAAAATAGTATGCAGAATTGAGAGAGAGAATAAAATAATATCAACCTAAATATCGAATAAAAACCTTTTTTGCGATTGTATACATTCTGATAAAGAGATTCCTGCCTTAAAGAACGCAGAAAATGTTAGCATTGAAATTGAAACCGAATATTGCTGTTCAATCGCGACTCGACTCTCCTCAATCCGCATGCTCTCTAGTTTTATCTGACCGACGAGAGATCACGCCGATTGAGGAGAGTCTGTCTCGATTGTACGTCACTGGACATCAGCTGTGTCGCACCGCGGATTCGCTTACCCGTTATTATTATTATTTTTTCCTACAAAATCACCACGTTCCATCATTTCTTTCATCACCCAACGACAAACTCAACGCGATTTCCCCTGACTTTCATTTTCATCTCGACACCGAGATGAGAGCTGTCGTCTCATCTCTCTCTCTAATTGGATCGTGTTTCAGACGCATTTGAAGCGTTGTTGGGCGGTGAAAGGGGTGATTTTGGCGAGGGATGTTAAGCTGAAAAAACACCGAAGCGATCTTCCTTTGGGTTTCTCGCACTTATTGGAATAAAATGAAATAAGATAGGCTAGAAACAGCAGTTGATGCCGAGTAATGATATCAAATCGTGATAAACTCTCCTCATTCGCGTACTCTCTCGCCGGTCAGAGAAAAGAGAGAGAATTGTAGAGAATGAAGTTCCGTTTTGTCATCTCTAATACCGAGTCAGTAACTTGAATTCGAATTGAACCCATGAGAGCAGGAGTGTCACACAGTGGATTCGCTTACATGTTAGTATTTTTATTTTTTTCCCAAAATAAATCCAAGTCACATCATTTCTCTCACCACCAATCGACGTTTCAATTACTTCTGAAACACATCGCATTCCCTCCCCGCCTCTCATTCTCATCTCGATCCCGAGATGAGTTCTGTCGTGAGATACGAATCAAGGTGTGTTTCAGCAATAATTGAAACGCCGATGGGCTGCTAATGAACTGATAACATGCACGACGATAAATTCAAAAAAAATTTCTCGAAAACCGAGGTGCCGAGAACATTTGTTCTACCTTCGGAATCCGGACACTTCGGACACGAGGCCTAGTCGATACTGCTTCCCTCGCTATTTTGGTGGAGAAATTATGAAAAACCATCCCGTTTCGTTGCCTTTAGCCTTTGGATAGGACCTGCACAAACATTCGTGTCATTAACGATCTCTGGCTAGCACCTCCAACATCGATTCTCTCTTGATCTACCCTCCCTTCCCATTTCCAGCAGAACACGTAGAGTCCACTCGGGCGGAATTGACTGGATTTCACTGTTCACACTCTTCAAGAACACACTCACAAAGCGACGATAAAGAGTGTGCATAATGGAGAGACAATCAATCCCCCTGACAAAACCTAAATTTCGAATACCACGTTTTTCGGATTTTATAAATTCTAAGAACAATTTTGCTGGCGTAAACATTCTGGGAAATGTTAGTATCAAATTTGATGTACAGTTCTGATGTTCAATCGAGACTCGACTCTCCTCAATCCGCATTATCTCTAGATTCTCTGACCGGCGAGAGTTCACGCCGATTGAAGAGAGTCTTTCGCGATTCGACATCACTGGACAACTGCTGTAGCGCACATAAAATTTGATTCGGTTTAAAAAATATTTTTCGAGAGGACAAGCCGTCAAAATCATTTCTTTCATCACCCAACGTCGTTTCAATGACATGTGAAACTCAACGCGATTCCCACTTTTTCATTCCTCTCTTGATCCCGTGATGGGAGCTGTGAAAGAGGAATTGCGATGAGTTTCATCCGTCTTTGATACGTGGATGGGCGGCGAGTCGATTGATCCGTGACCGACTGTCCAGTGGCTAATAAAAAAATTTTTTTTAAAGGAGTCTCTGAACACGTTCATTCTTCATTAGGACAATCGCGACAGAATATTGGATAGTAGGTCGAATTAAAACTATTTTCTAATACTGACTCTTCTCTCCTCTCCTTTCTAGTCTCTCGAGAAGTGCATGTATTCAGCTCTATTTATTGAAAGACCAACATTCGGCGCTAATAATGCCTGCTGGTTTGCTGTCCTGCTAGTGCCATTCACTTTTTAGAAATCAAAATATCACATTCTCTTCCATTTTTTCATCGAAAAGTGAACAGGTAGTTCTGAATTTCACACCATTCTTCACGCCAACTGCAATGAAATCAATGCTCTTTCTCTTCCTGTTGATGAGTGGTGGTCGCTCATGATGATGGTCAACCGTAATCTGTGTTCATCATTAGGAGCTATCGCTGCCGACCTACCTTATCTCATAAATGGCCCTTGTTGTTACTATTCGTTGATCTCCCTCTGTATGTCTACCTATGGATGAATCCTAAGAAGCCAAGGAACACCATTGATGATTACGAGGCATCTGTGATATCCTAATCCATCCTGAACGATCCTCAATTCTCGCTCTCTCTTGACCGTCAGAGAAACGAGAGAACACGAATTGTGGAGAATTGAGTTCCATCTCTAATCTCGACTCGATAACTCGGATTGAGCCCGTTACAGAGGCAGTTCCACCAATCAGATTATATTGCGCATTTTAATTTTTTTCTATCAAATAAACGCTCGATAATAATTTGAAACGCCGCCCAAAGACGTTTCAATAAACAACTGAAACTCAACGCGATTCTTCCCTCTTTCATTCCCCTCTCGATCCCGTGATGAGAGTGGTCGGTGAGAAACGAATCGAGGTGAGTTTCAGCCGTTATTGAAACGTTCTTGGGCGGCGAATAGAATGATATCATGAAGAAGTCTAACAAAAACAAAACAATCTCAAAACTTATGCTCTGAATACGTTTGTTCTACGCTCGAGCAAGAAGGCTGTTCGATACTGGCTCACTTGCTGAATTGACGGGAAAATAAAGAAAAACCGTCTGATTTCGGTTATACCTTACCTTTGGCGACGCGCTAGTCTCTGCGACTAATCTTCATTTAGCTTCCGATCTCTTGCTAGCACCTTTCACAGAGACCCTCCCTTGATCTACTAGCCCATCTCCATTAAAACATGGGCGAAAAAGATTTGTGTGATCTCAGGCCGGTCTCAACGACGATTAAATGGAGCAGGTGAAACTCAACGCGATGCTCTCATATCCCTCTCGCACGGCGTTCTGCTTGCAAAATGCCAAGTGAGCATTCGTGGTGAGACCATCGTGCGCTCTCTTGCATTTGCATGTTCTCTCGCAATTCGCCTGACCGCTCTCTTTTCTCTCGCTCCCTCCATGTAAAACGCCGTGTCTCGATCCCGTGATGAAACCGGTCGTGAATGATGCACCGCGATGAGTTTCAGCAGCGCGTTGAACGTTGTGGGACACGATACGGAATGATAGATGCGGGGGGAAAATAGCGGAAGCAAAAAACCCCCGTTTGTGAACACCTCTATTCTACGCTTGATCATTTGCGAGGGTCGACGAGGTCGCCCATGGTGTTTTGTGCGGAGATATTAGACACCGTCTCAACATTTGGTAACGCTCTAGTATCCACACAAACCTTCATGCCACCTTCGTGATCTGCGTTGACGGCTACCATCTGTTGTTCTCCTCTCCTTCCTTCCAAAAATAACAACATTCTGCGGAAGAAAAGGAAAGTTTGGCAAGTGTCTACTCAAACTCTCCTGTCGCTTCCGACATCTCGCTAGCACCTCCAACGGAGACCCTCTCTTGATCTGAATTCCCTTCCTATCTCCAGAACACGGGCAGAAGTATCTCAACTATCATTTCATTCGCCTCACAACGATGTTCCAATAAATGTTGAAGCACACCACGATTCTCTCATTCTGTTCTCGATCCGATGGGAGCCGTCGATGTGAGTTGTGTTTCCGTCACATTTGAAACATCTTTGGGCTTTGAAAGTATTGATTCTGCAAAGTAGATTTTGATTTTTTTAAAGATTCAGAACACCAAGAAGAGGGGAGAGCCTTCTCGCACAATAAAATAAATTAGCTGGAAATAGAAGTTGATGGGGAGTATTGAAATAGTCGAATCTCCAGCGATTCTCCCCAAATCACGTGTTATCTCTTCGTTTAGAGAAACGAGAGAGTTCGATAATTTTGTGAAGTCGTATTTCGTCTTGTCATACAGTCCGGTCAGGTCCCAATGTGAAAACTGGACTCCCCGGGCATCCCCGGGCGTACCCCCGTGTCCCCTGGCCTTATCACGCCTCGGGGAAGTACTAAACCACATTTAATTTGTGAAATTCGGATTCCTAGTGCAAAAATGCACCAGAATCACTTATAGTTAGATTATTTTGAAATAAATAATTTTCAACTTTTTCATGACATTTTCATTTTGTGGTCAAAAAGTCGAAAACTCAGAACTATCTGAATATACAGTCCTGTTGGGTCTCACTGTGAACATGCGTCACCCGGAGTAGCGCCGGGTAACTCCGGGTGACCCCGGGTGACCCATCGTGACCCATGGATTTTTTACTACAGTATCGACGTTAGGTGATGGGCCACTTTTTCATTCTTTCATAACTTTTGACTCGTGATAGATTTCTGGCTCAAACTTGGACATGTAGTAGAACATCGTGTGTTAGGAATATGCCATACAGATAACAGGTCACTCCCTGGTTGTTTCGTAGTGATGACGCCATCAATCAATACTTTTTCAAAAAATCAAAATTCTTACATGGATTTTCACTGCTCACCAAACTTTCTGAGTATTTAGACAAGTCAAAGGGCTACTCAGAATTTTTTTAAAAGTTGCTGCTAAATCGCACTTTGGCTACAGAATGACTCAAAAAATGAATCCTGAAAAAATGGATTTTCGCTCATAGACGTGCTAGAGACTCGTTCAAAAGCTCAAAATGATCCTTATGATAATTCCTGATGACCCCCAAAGTTTGATAATGGTAAAATGATCCTTATGATAATTCCTGATGACCCCCAACGTTTGATGATGGTAGCATATCCATGGAATATACGATCCCCAACTTTTTAGAACATTCGGACAACTTTCCTGCCCGTGGCTACCGAAATTCCGATGTCATTCTATTTTCGGCCAAAATTACCTTGAAGGTTGAAGCCGAAAAACTTTTTATCCCCGAACTAAATTTTTTTCTGGTGCATTTATGTGCGCTGATTCCGAATTTCGATATTAGCATTTGGATACCTTTCCTGTCCGTGGCAACCGAAAATCCGAAGTCATTCGATTTTTAACCCAGAAAATGAAAAAAAATGACCATGATATCCATGGAATATACGATCATCATGGTTCGAATATTATCATGGTTTTAGTCGAAACAAATTTTCTTTCTGAACTTTCTGACTTAATCTGGTGTATTTTTGTCCGCTGATTACGAATTTCGATATAACAGCCCATGATATCACAATTGAAAAAAAGATAAAATTCAAAAACATGTTTGTTCCAAATTTGTCTCAGACAAACGACCATAACTCGCTTCAAAATTATGCTAGTAACAAATCAAACATGTCGTTCAAACCAGGTGACTGAAGGGAAGGTTTCGTATGCTGACGATATCATTCCACGAGTATGAACTGGTGCGGAGTGGTTGTTTTTCCAAAAATGATGTGTAACTTTTAAAAAACGGTATTTCTCCATAAAGCCCCGAATAGTGATTTGAGCACATACTAGTATCTGTCACCACTCCAAAAATGAGAGACATCAGATATCGGAGAAAAAAATAGCAGGACCTTGTGTCCAAAAAATTGCCGATTTTGACCGTTTTGAATTTTAATTTTTTCACTTGTGATATCATGAGCTTTAATATCGAAATTCGAAACCAGCACACATGAATGCACAAGAAAACATTTTTGTCAGGAAATTCTAAGAGTAAAATCTTTCGAGTTTGAAAAAAAACAACCATATTGGGGGTATCATGGTCATTTTCTGGGTTAAAAATCGAATGACTTCGGATTTTCGGTTGCCACGGACAGGAAAGGTATCCAAATGCTCTAAAAAGTTGTGAATCTTATAATCCATGGATTTGCTACCATCGCGTATTGGAATGACCTTTGAACGAAAATAACTGTCAAAACTGTAAACAACCAAAATAGAGTCGTGTGAAAATATGAAAATTCGTGCCCTGAGGTCAAATTAAGAGTTATCCTTATCAAACTTTGGGGGTCATCAGGAATTAGCATAAGGATCATTTTGAGCTTTTGAACGAGTCTCTAGCACGTCTATGAGCGAAAATCCATTTTTTAGAATTCATTTTTTGAGTCATTCTGTAGCCAAAGTGCGATTTAGCAGCAACTTCAAATTTTTCCTGGGTAGCCCTTCGACTTGTCTAAATACTCAGAAAGTTTGGTGAGCAGGGGAAAATCCATGTAAGAATTTTGATTTTTTGAAAAAGTATTGCTTGATGGCGTCATCACTACGAAACAACCAGGGAGTGACCTGTTATCTGTATGGCATATTCCTAATACACGATGGTTGTTCTACTACATGTCCAAGTTTGAGTCAGAAATCTATCTCAAGTCAAAAGTTATGAAAGAATGAAAAAGTGGCCCATCACCTAACGTCGATACTGTAGTAAAATCCATGGGTCACGATGGGTCACCCGGGGTCACCGGGAGTTACCCGGCGCTACTCCGGGTGACGCATGTTCACAGTGAGACCCAACATGACTGTAGTTGTTTCCGACTCATTTTCACTCGTAGAAGTCGATTTTTTAGACCAGAGCTCACCAAAATGTGAAATTAAAAAGTTACGCTCGAATTATTTTTATTTTATATTTTGTTGTGTCACTATTCGCCCCGTTTCCTGCAAAACAACAGAGACCGCGCTCTATAATATGTAGACATGAATCGATAGCTCAGTATCGCCTCTACCCGACTTTGAAAAATTCAATTTGGTTTATTGCTCCCTCGAGGCGTGATAAGGCCAGGGGACACGGGGGGACGCTCGGGGATGCCCGGGGAGTCCAGTTTTCACATTGGGACCTGACCGGACTGTATAAATAATTCGGAGTGAATCCGTGGCAGCAGCAATTTCACACATCGGATTCGCTTATCCGTTGGTATTTTTTTCACCCTCAAAACCTGATCCTATCATTTCTTTCGCCACACAACGAATATTCAAGAACGAGTGAAACACATCGGTATCCCCCTCCTCTTTCATTCCCCACTCGATTCTGAGATAGGACTGTCGTTCGCAATGGAATTGCGTTGAGTTTCATCCTTCCTTGATAGGTTGTTGGACGGTGAATTTAACGATCGGTTCCAACCACACGCGTTGCTAAAACACAAACAAACAACAATGTTTAAAAAAGAGTTTCTGACCGAGTTCATTCTTCGCAAGTGCACTCGTGACCGATTATTGGGTGCTAGGTCGAGTGAAACTATTTCGAAAAAACTGACACTTCTCTTTTCTCCTTTCTAGTCTCTCGAGAAGCGAATCTATCTACTTCACCTTTTTGACTCAACTTTTGATCGTTTGTGCTTTTGAGAATCTCGAGCTCATTCATCACCAAGCATGAACAGAACGCAAGCAAATCCAATGCAATCACTGTTGTACTCGCTTTATCATCACTATCATAATACTTGGTACCCAATGATCGGCCAGAATCTCTAGTTCTGCTTGGCGAAGCGCTTGTTTTGGAAGATCGTGCCGACGAGGCCCATGACCTGCAAGCAATTTCCGGTTATTCAGAGCCGGCAATTTACAAGAGCCGGGAAATAAAAGGATCCGGAATATCACCGGAACCGTAAAATGGTAGACCCAGATCCGTTTCTAACCTTGGTGTCCATCTTGTAGTTGTTGGCCTTGAGCTGCTCAGCGGCATTGCACATCTGCTTGTAGAGGTCCTCTGCAAGGGCCGGGGATTATACGGAACCTGGAAATGACCAGATCCGGCAATTAGCTCACCGTCCAGGCAGGAGACGGTCTCGGGAAAGGCGGCCTTGAAGTCGTCGTGCGAGGCTGTCGAAAGTCCCTGGTAGTTGTGGCACACGCCGAGATAGTACTGTAAGCGCCCGATGATTAGTTATCGAGGACTGATAAGCCGGGCACTCTGAGCCGGGAAATGAGAGCCGGCAAATGGCTGGAGCCGGTTTATTCAGATCCGGGAAATGGCCGGACCACAACTCACGTCGACGAGTCCCTCCTGGGTGCGGGTCTTGAGCACGCCGAAGTAGCCGGACTCCATCTGCAGAGGATTGCGTCATTTGGCAATAACAATCTGCTCTGGTGTGCGTCCCCAACTTGGAATCAAGCTCGAATCGGTTTCCCCAAGTCGCGTCCAGGCTTGGGGGCAACTTGGGGACCGCCATAATCTCTCCATTCCACGTGCTCTATCGTTTTGTCTCTTCTCTCGATCTCTAGCCGGGTACATCAAGTTGGAATCAAGTTGGGATCTTGCACCGAGTAAAAGCGAGAGAGTATTGGGAATCGAGAGATCGGTCCCTCAAGTTGCCCCAATCTTGGAGGCAACTTGGGGACCCGATTCAAGCTTGATTCCAACTTGGGGACGCACACCAGAGTGTCGTCACTAGTTAATAAGCACATTTCCTTCGCCCCTGTGCCACCTAGTGGTACTGCAGTGTTCGAAATGGTGGCACATATTATGACCGATATGTATTCGACAAGTCCTGGTGAGGCGGATCAGATTTGATTGATTCTCCAACCTCGAAGATCTTCTCGAGATCATCGGTTGTTAGCTACTAGGTTACCAGGTCATTACTAGTCTACTGCTAGTTGTACTCGATCATCGTAAAAATCTAGATCCTGGCAAGATATGGTACCTTGTAGATCTTCTCGAGATCCTCGGGCGTGAGCTTCTTAAGTCTGGCCTCGAAATCGTCGTTGGCGGCGACGAGATCGTCGTAGATGGAGGGCACATACTGCTTGAAGATAGCCAGACCTGGAAATGTCCAGATTTTTCATATCTTGATCTCGAAAGAAAATCTGTAGAGACCTGCATCTCGAACGCATTTTTCTAATTCTAACTTGGTTCCGCGCGGAAGCTGAAATCACACTTTTACTATGTGATGCTCAGACCTGTGAGTGAAGTTAAGCGGTCAGATTAAGTAGGATAACACAGTATTGTTTCATTTCTTATTTCTTTGTTTTAACCAAGGCTCCCACAAGATAATTAATGCAATCCCAAAATAAATATGAAAGATTAAACATAACTGACAATGCGATAGATTCGTTTTAAAAATTTTTGTCAAGAGATCAAGAGAGAACAGAGATTCCCGTGATTCCTCGCTTTTCTGACCGGCAAGAAATGAGAAGTATCCGTTGAAGTAGCCATGCATTCTACTCACTTGTGATGACGAAACTGCATTGAATCTTCTGATTTTGCGTGATCCCTCGCGGGTCAGACGAGAGATATCACGCAAAATAAGGAGAGTCTCTTCCTATTCGTCAACACAAGTACTCACCGTCAGCCCTCGACGTGGGGACGGGGATCTCGCCCGCGATGAGCTTGTTGTGCACGTCCACGAGCGCCTGGAGGTCCTTCTCGTTCACCTGGAATCAATCGATAATCGAATCGCGCATTGAGAAGTACGGTAGCCTCGAGCGTTACGGTAGCTTGAGGATACTGTTGTCTGGAGGGTTACAGTATCTCGCTTACCTTCTTGAGCAGGGCGGTGATCGGGGGCGTGAAGCAGTCTGAACAATTATCGATTTTTTATATTATTTTATTTCATTTTAAAAATGGTGCCCGTTGCCGAAATCACCGAACGACTAGCCTAATTGGTGTAGAATAGTGTTGTTTCCGAATGATCCAAAAGATGTGCTGCTCATTCTGCTCAGCGTGTGCAGAATGGAGCGAGATGCGAACCGTACACTCCTGAGATGCCAACACGGCATCGATTTCTCCATTTCGCACACTCTCTCGCCGGTCAGAGAAACGAGAGAGCGTGCGAATTGAGGAGAGTCAGTTCCCATTTGTCATCACTCGATAATACCTTCGAATCGGGCGATGATTCCCTTGAACTGATTTGCCAGCTCAACAGTGATGTTGGTGTTCAATGCCTGCGAATTGCACTGATATTGGTCCCGACGGGAAAAGTACCGTACCCCGTGATCTACCGTAACCCTGCCTGATCTTGGTCCCACACGGAAATGAAAGCTACCGTAACCCTATTTCGCTCCAGTGTGAGTTGCTACTGTAAGGAATGAGTGACCCAAACTCTAAAATGTGCAGCGAGACTACCGTACCCCGTGACGAGTTTCTATTGATTGCCTGAAATCGCCCTGATCTTGGTCCCGCCAGGAAAATTACCGTACCCCGTAGAGGCCGGCGATCGATGTAGCCGAGGCCACGGCGCAGACTGCGACGGCGAGGATGGCGCACTTCATACTGTACCTGACAGGGGGATACGGTAGGAGCGATTATCGATTTTCAAAGGGCAGGAGAACAACTTGAAAGAATAGCACAATACTACATTGGAGCGGCGAATATCGATTTTTCGGGGAAGGCAAGGAACGGCGAAAAGGAACAGCCCGCGGATCTAAACTGAAAACGATAGGGGGCGAAAGCGGGAGCGCAAATAGCCAGTGATACTGTTCTTGGGCTTTGTGGACGGAAGGAATTAGAAGGCCGTCCGAAGAAAGCAGATCACAACATTGAGGGCTAGTGATGTCGTTTCGGTTTTCTGCTCTCTCTATTCTACACATTCTCTCGTAGGTGGAGCCAGCGAGATAGTGTGCGGAATAGAGAGAGCCGAAACCGCTAGTGCATGATTTTCTGCCTATATTCTAGGAGAGACCGACAACCGAAACTAAATCACTATTGAAATAATGAGAGAAGAGAAGGTTATATTTCCTTCCCCACGTCGCTCGCTTTTATATGAAACGAAACACCCGAAGTGTTTGGTACAAATTGGATCGGTTAAGCGCCGGATAATCGGGGATTTACTGTGAAATTTAATAGAGTGCCGTGATTGGGGATAGTAGACAAAAGAGCGATTTTCAATCGACTCTCTTCAAATCGCGCGCTCTCTCGTTTCTCTGACCGGCGAGAGAAAGTGCGAAATGAGGAGAGTCTGCTTCCGATATTTCAATCGTTAGTAACAAGGTCCGTTCTCTGGTGGAGCTCTAGCCCGCGGATTATCTGATCATACATTGCGGGGTCAACTACAGCCGGGGAAAGAAGGAGAGACGGAGTTTTGATCTGTGTGCACTCAAATGTTGATCCAGATGTGTTGATCTTCGGACAACTTGATATTTTAGGGTACATGTGATACAATACGATAGTACAATACAATATTCATCCCGTCCTCAAGGCACTGGGTCTGTGTGGATTCTTCGATTTTAAAGCCACGGGGTAATGGAATGCGATCCTTTGGTATCTTGGATCAAAGAAGCGACGAGAACACGTACAGAATAGATAGAGCAGACAACCAAACTACATCATTCACCATTGAGAAAGATCTGATACCATGTCTCTTCAATACAGTATCGGAAGCGGTATTTGAATGTTGAAGCCATCCCTTCTCTAATGGAGTAACCTCGACGACTTCGACGTTGACCGCATTCGTAATGAGTTGTTTTTGAACAGACCGTAATTATTTGTCAGAAAATTTTACATTCATTTCGCGTAATTTTTTTCGTTGTTTGAACGAATTTCTCCGAAATCAGAAATTCCCCGAAATTCGGTAATAAATCATAGAGATGAAACATATGATAGATGGAAAGATGCGGTGTTTTCGGACAATTCTTCTTGGTAGACTTCCTGAGGGGGAAGCAGTCTGTGCCACGAGCGAAGCAATATTATGCTTTATGAATAATTCAATTTGACAGTCTGGAGAGTTCAAGAGTTTACACTGTTCATTGTAACCTCTCAATGAGAGATGAATCAGTCCTTCATCGCTCAGATAATTATTACTATTATTTGGCGGATGAACACATTCTGTTCCAACAGAGCGAAACGGACGCTTTCGACTCGACTGTGAAAATTTTGAGTTGTTCGTGAACAGATAGCGACTGTTCACCACCAAATTACTAAAAAATCCCTTTGTTTTTATTATTATTATTATTGTCTGTTTTTATATGAAAAATGAACAGAGTTAATCATCAGAAAAATTCAGTAATAAAAGTTTCTCGTGAAACGTAAACGATTTTTGTGGACATTTCATTTGAGAGAGAAGCTGCCTGTTTCCCGCAGAAAAGATTATGTTTCCAAACAGTCAGTAAGTGGCTGACAAGTGCTCAGTGAGTGTGCTGCGATTTATAAAGTTACAGGAACACATGCATTTATCAGTCACGGTGCTCCGGATCATGTCGGCTTGAAGCCGACTTTCCTCTATTTGCGTGCTCTCTCGCCTGCTAGAGAAAAGAGAGAGTACACGAAACGAGGAGAGGCCGCATCAGTATTTCAGAGGTTCAGATCGATGTTCGAACGAGAACGAAGAAAAATAAGAAAGTTATTTTATTATTGGAAAAACATGATACTCGGCGGCTTGATTCAGACTCGGATAGCGGGGTCTCTCACATGTAATTCCAGTAATCCGTCACTATCCTCAAAAATCTTGAGAATGTATCTCGTAGAGTAGTCTTCAATGTTTTCGTCATTAATTCTAAAGATTTCATCTCCCTTCTTGATCTCCCCTCCAGCAGGAATCACCTGAAATAGGTGGCTGTGTAGTTCTCCAAACTTCCCGTACGTATGAGGAGAGTGTGGAAATATGTGACTGTACGAGTATTCAAACGTATAATCGAACCACTCCCTCGCTTCCGACTTCTCCCAACCCCTTATAATTCAGTAGAGTCTTAACCCCCCCCTCTCACCAAGTCTATCACATCAGCTCACCTCGACAACAATTCTGTTCCTTATAACCAGTCCGTAGCTTCCATTGATTCTGGTTAGATGCACCGTTTTCCAGGTTACAATTATTGGAGGCAAACACAGCCACCAGACTACGATGATGGCAAAGGCACAAAGGAAAGAAAAGAGCCCGAATTTGAGTACTATCTGAAAGTTTTTAAAAAATTAAGTTTCAAATTAAAGTGCCAATGTTTTTTCATACCTCTCCCCGTTCCATTTCATCGCTTGACTGTCTCTATAATGACATCGATTTATGTACAGAAAAACATATAAAATATGCATTTTGCAAGTTAAATTTCGACATAGCTGGTACTAACATTTTACAGTACGAATAGCGGACACTCAAATATCAAACAATAAGCGCATTGTATAAAAACCATTACAATCAGCGTTCCCCCTTGAATTCTCTGTTCCGATCGCCTGGTCTGATGGTATATTATTGTAAAGTACCTTCTACACACTCCGGTAAGTAAATATCATAAATGCTGTATCATCTAACTAACCGCATTATGCTCGTTCATTTTGAGGCACTATTAGGGCAGGAGAAGGTGGACGTTATAGTGAGTGGCTAGGGATGCCGAATGAAGAATACGTGTCTCTCCATTCTACACACTGCGGTCAGAGCGCCGAGATAGTGTGCAGAATGAGGAGAGCGGCATTCGTCATCCCAATCAATGACCCTGTCCCTCTCCCTCTCATCTCTCAAGGTGCGCCAGCGGGAAATCGTGTTGCCCAATATTTGAGTGGTGATCATTCCAATATTATCGATTTCCACTCAGGAACTAGCGTTGGCCATGCGAATGCGAAAACGCGAATTCACAAGAGTAGGGAGAGCGCATGCGAATTCGCAACGCTTTCCGTGCGCGAGATTCCGCCCAATTACGCCCTTTCCACTTCCTAGCCAAACCCGCCTCATCTAGCCTAGCGGAAAACCGTATGACGAAGAATCGTGCTACATCGTGCACTGCGTTTGTGTCGTTCGAATTCCGTCCCTTCATGCCTGCAATATAACCATGATAGAAAATGTATTGGTAGATGATTTATGGATATGGTTTGTTGCCACCCGGCCTTCCTCAATGCTCGTAGCATTCTTTCTCTGCTTCTCACATGTGTGCAGCGGTGTCCGAGTGGTTAAGGAGTTTGACTCGAAATCAAATGGGCTCTGCCCGCGTAGGTTCGAATCCTGCCCGCTGCGAATCTTTTGTTCTTTATTTTGACACACTCATTTAATCCGTCAAGCACATCTTTTTTTGTAATACAAGGTAATAAACGAATAGTTATGTTTTGAGCAGGAAACATGCCGCTCTCTCTATCAATATGTTCCCTGAAATAAATTGTTCGAAAACATTTCAGCCTGTTCGATATTTTTTTCACCAGTATGATTTATTTCCGAATTTCGGGGGGTTCGTGATCTTGGACCGAGTTGCTCTGCAAAATGAGAAATACAAGATGTACGATAAACATTTAATCACGGAAGTAATACTTCAAATGAGTAGGTTATGCTCGTTTGAAGTTCTTAGTAGCAGGGTCGAATACAGTGCCGGGGGGACAGTCTCTGGTCTGCCATGCTCCCCATAGACATTGATCGTACTTGGCCTTGTTCGCATTGGCGCGCATGGTTCCTGAGGAGAAATCGATAGTCTTCGAATTATGGAAGGATCATATTGGAATTAGGGAATTATATCAAAAATTCTGTGATAAGGACAACGATTTTGATAATATTTAATTCAAAAAAAATTGTGGCTCGACGGGAAGACGTTTCGAAAAGTGGAGGACTAATGCAACACGATACCAGAAATACTGACAATCGTGAAGCTGTGGTCTTCACATCAAACGCCTACAGCCCTTCTTTTCTTTCCTTCTAGGCTTCTGATCGTCGGCGCAGACTCTCATCAATCTTCTGCAAACCAAATGCAGGCTGCATAGATTCCTCTCACATTTGTCCCTATCTGTCAGTAATAGATTGCACCTATTCTCTAGCTTCACCACAGCCGAATATTAGACGATATTCTCCCTTCTCTTTAGTTTCAAGCACTTCATCACATCCACCATCGTATTGCACGATCGTTACTCAAACGACTCATTGCAGGTTACAATGACAGACACGATTTGGGTGTCTTTCAATACTGTGTCCTCTAAAATGAAACGAGGAACGGAATATTAGAAAGATTAGTAAACCGAAGCAATTCGGTGTTATGCGGTTCTTTCTCTGATTGTTCATTCTTCCGGACGTGCAACCTGTCTTAGCCCGTGCTCTCATATGACACGATCTTCGTCATTTCTGCCCGTCCGCTCACATAATGTCCCACCAGCCGAATTAGCCTTTCTTCATTCCGTGAAGTCGCTTCTTTCAACAGAATTTAGTGTGAAAGAAAGGTCCGCAAAAGGTTTATCCAAAAGAGGGATTCAAACAGCGGAGCTGTTCAGTATCGAAGTGGAAGCGGAATGACGGGAAGTTCAGATTGCATCCGGAATTGAACTGAATTAGTTTCATTTACTGATGCCACGGGCGGTACATATTCTCTATGCTAAGTGTTCCTAATCCTCCTGGCAGGGAGCGTTTCGGAGGAGTCTCTCCTTGTTCCTGATTATTTATAATAATTATTAATAATTATTAATTATTAATTTATAATTATTAATAAACATTCCTGACATATACAATAAGTTACTTTTCAAACATATCAAGAGTACTTGAATACGCTTCAGATAGTGTAAGATTAATAGCAGTTTAAAATATGCAGAAGAAAAAACAGAAGATTGCTTACCAGGTTGGCGTATTTTTTCATTGGTGTATTTCATGAAGAGTCGGTATTGCTCAAATGAACCATCGTTGAGTTGATGTATGCAACTGTAACAATTGTATTCTTGTTACGCTTCGATTTACTCAGAAGGTCAATGCGAGATGAACAAAACAAGAGAGCGATTACTGAAGGGGAGATCGTAAACGAAAAATAGAAGAAGCAAATAGTGATGTCAAATCGGAATCAACTCTCGTCAATTCACATGTTCCTTCGTCGATCATAGAAACGAGAGAACACGCGAAGAGAGGAGAGTCTATTTCCGATGTGTCATTTTTTATAGAAAGGCAAGGCGAAGTGTGGCTCTCCCTCAAAGGGTGGTGGGAAGAAATGAGATAGGGAGGAAGCCCTCTCTTTGTGGACCAAACAGCCAAGGGCTTCAGCAATCTCGAGTTGTGATGCGCATTCAACATCGACAATCCTCAATTTGCATACTCTCTCGTTTATTCACGGTTCTTTGAGGCTAAAGCGATATCATCTAGCGAATTAAACCTAGCACAAGGATTGAAAAATACATATTTCTCTTGTCAAATAATGCAAAACTGAAGAAAATTAATGCAATTGGTCGTTCGACGCGGTAGGAAGAGCTGGCAATACATCTCCTTCCAAAAATTGCAAGAGTTCTTGCTCGAATTTTCCTCTTGAATGTTGGACTCGGCACCCTTCTCAGTGTTTCGTCAATTGACAGTCAAGAGTCCAATCCAAGTTCCATCTGAACAAACGAGAAAAACGTCCGAGGAATGTTTTGGTTCGATAACGAGGACGAAAAAAGAGATGTCTCGTCTGTTTGCCAGCATCAAACCGGCTTCTTCCATACCGATCGCAGGTGAATCTACGAATGTCGTAACTTCCACTATTTTCGACTATCATCATTCTGCACACTCTCTCGTTGCTCTGACCTGCGAGATACGGTGCAGAATGGAGAGAGCTAACACCGAAATGGCATCCGAAACATTCAGTATAAAACATGAGCCGGAATTCGTATCTTCACTTCATCAAATCGGCGCAACAAGTGAGTGCATTCCTTCCTCTTGACCTACCATGACCAACCGTCATCATACCGTAACCCTTTCAGTGTCGGTCGCAGCCCCTCTCATACACGGTTGCTACTACACCAACTGGGGCGTCTACCGCCCCGAACCGGCCAAGGTATACTGTAGATGAAGGACACACTGTAATCTGCTTAGTTCACTCCCGAAAAGATCCCTGATAGCGTACTCTTATTAGTTCACTACTGAGAAGATCCCTGATACCGTACTCTTCTTAGTTCACTAATGAAAAGATCTCTGATACCGTACTCTTCTTAGTTCACTAATGAAAAGATCTCTGATACCGTACTCTTCTTAGTTCACCCTTGAGAAGATCGATGATACCGTACTCTTCTTAGTTCACTCTTGAGAAGATCCATGATACCGTAATCCACTCAGTTCACCCCTGAGAAGATCCCGGTGGGACTCTGCACCCACATCTTCTATGCATTCGCAGCAGTCAACGTTGCCACCTATGAGGCTAAGTAAGAGATATTAGTATTGATTGGAGAGAGAAGCCATGATAATAAAAATAAAAATAATAATATAAATTATGATTGAAGGTTGACCGATTCGTGGTCTGATCTCGATCTGAAGGGAATGTCTGGAATCCAAGCTCTCAAGAAGAAACAACCTGGACTCAAGACACTTCTCTCATTCGGAGGATGGGTTGAATCTCTTTCTGGAATCTACGCTGTTAGTTATTTAATTCATTTATTTATTTATTAAATAATAGATTTATTCATTTAATCCTTCGCCATCTAATCAATCTCCATCTTCAGACAGTCGCCAGTGATCCTGCGAAGCGCAGCAAATTCGTAAAATCAGCCTGGGCTCTCGCAAACAACAATGGATTCGATGGAATTGATCTCGATTGGGAGTATCCTGATGCTGCTAACAGAGCCAATTTCGTTGCTATCATCAAGGTTCATTATCATTAATCATTAAGTAAATTGAGAAAACAAAGATAATTAATGATCAGTATCAATAGGACTCCCGAGAAGATCCCTGATATAATATTCTCCCTGATATCGTAATCTTGATAATTATGAATAGGATATTATTCCGGTCCATTAAAGTTCTTCTTCAATTCCCTCTTTTTTTCCCAGGAACTCAAGGCTCAATCAGGAGGCAAACTAGTGACTGCAGCTGTCTCTGCTGGTGCTGCAACTATCAATGCTGGTTATGACGTCTCTGCCTTTGCGAAGTCAGATTACGGTAGATGGATACTGTATCAATCAATCGATTCAGATACATCGACTATCTTACTGTAATGTCATACGATTTCCACATGGGAGCCGAGCCCAGAATCGGACATCAAGGAGCGTATTCTGAGACGGTAAATAAATTCTACATTCCATTCTACTTTCATTTCCTGTATCTTCTTAGATTAAAAAATGATAAAATAAAATACAATGAAATAAATAAATCAGATTGCTGCTATGAACATCTGGAACCAAAAGGGAATGCCCAAGAATAAACTTCTCATGGGAATCGGAGCATACGGAAGAGGATGGAATGCTCAAACTTGCGCGTAAGTCACGATTGGTTGATTCAAGTGATGGCAAAACGGACTCGACATGCCTGCTTCAAGCAGACATGATATGCTGTTTTGTTCTCACTAGTTGATTATCCCTTCTTCATCATCATTTTCTCAGTCTGGGAGCTGCCGGAAATGGACCTATGGCTGCTCAACCAATTCAAAATGAGGCGGGCTCGGCTACATACAGCGAGGTTCATTCCGATGTTACTAGTGATTCCGGATCGAATAGTGCTCTCTCCATTCAGCACACACTCTAGTCGGTTAGGGAAACGTGCAAAATTTATAGAATAGCTATTCGACGCAACATCACAACTATATTGCAATATCTCTGTTCAGATCGCCAAGATGGGAGGAAGGACCATTCAAACCACGGAAGGAGCATTCCTAGAAGCCACTGTCAATGGGCAGAAGGTGTGCATCGGATACGACGATAGAACTTCCATCCTCAAGAAGGTTCGTAAATTAATTAATTAATTAATTCAAATAAAATTCAATTAATTGTAATTGGCACGAATCTTAATCTGAATCTATCAAATGATCTCATCCATTTCTTATTCCAGACTGATTTCATCAAGAAGAATGGTTTCGCTGGTGCATTCACATGGACAATTGATTTCGATGGACCCGGCTTCCCTCTTCACAACGCTATCAAGTACAGTATCCATCTGATTTCTACCATAATCCTCGTCCCTGATTAAGGGATGGTCTCTCGGGTGGATCAGTTGCTCCTGCTCCGTCTCCTTCTTTCACTCCTCGTCCCCCAGTTCCTGCCCCTTCAGTCACTACTAAGAAGGTTGCGAATCAATCGATATCAATAACCTACCGTAATCTCCAGACCAATCCCGTCCCTGCTCCTGGCCCTGCTCCCTCAGGTGGAAAGTGCACTGATGGTGAGTGGTGATCATTCCAATCAGATCATTCCAAGATTATTGATTTCCCCTCAGGAACCATGCGCGCCAATGCGAACAAGGCGAAGTACGATCAGTGTCTATGGGGAGCATGGCAGACCAGAGACTGTCCCCCGGGCACTGTATTCGACCCTGCCACAAAGAACTTCAAACGAGCATAAAATATGAATTTGAAGTATTCTTTCCGTGATAAAATGTTTATCATACATCTTTTATTTCTCATTTTCAAGAGCTACTCGGTCCAAGATCACGAGCTCCCCGAAATTCGGAAATAAATCATACTGGTGAAAAAAATATCGAACAGGCTGAAATGTTTACGAACAATTGGTTTCAGGGAGCATATTGATGGAGAGAGCTGCGTGTTTCCTGCTCAAAACATTACTATTCGTTTATTACCTTGTATTACAAAAAAGGATGTGCTTGATGGATTAAATGAGTGTGTCAAAATAAAGAACAAAAGATTCGCAGCGGGCAGGATTCGAACCTACGAGTCAAACTCCTTAACCACTCGGACACCGCTGCACATATCAGAGTGGCAGAGAAAGAATGCTACGAGCATTGTGGGAGGCCGGGTGGCAATAAACGAATGAAAGCGTCCACCAATATAATACATTTTCTAATGTGTTTTGGCGGAAAACACAAGCATAGTGCAAAGTCTCGCTCGATTTTTTGTCTTTTTCGCGTGAACCTTTGCCATAGATTCTTTTCAGTACATCATGTGCAGACAGAATCGAGAAATCAGCTTTATCCTTCTAGACTCTATTTCTTCTATTCAGCAGAACTGGCCAATGAAGAGCTCGTTCTTTTCTCTAATGATGGAGAAGAGGAAGGGCCGATCGAAGGAGATCTGCTCAGGCATGCAGCAAGCCCCGTACGCGGCAGTCGCAGCTGCCGCAGCCGTGCTCCACTCCGACACCTCAATTAATTAAATAAATATATATATATATATTTAAAAAAAAAACATAATTTAAATTTTTAAAATGCCCACCTCAATGGTCGATTTGTGCGCGATGTTCGAGACGAACAGTGGATCATTCGCGATCTGAAATTGTTTATCTAAATAGTTAGAGACCACAAACTCCGCCCACTAGGAGGGGAATTGGCTTCCCCTAAAATCTGCGCCTGACAAGCACAGATCAAATTCTCAACTTAATCGGCCGATCAAATTCGTTTTCTGTTTTGATCAGTCTATTAGTAAGTCAAAATTGACAGTTTATGGTCCAGAGTATCGATTTGGATGGTTTCTAGTGATCGTACAAAGCTGCGCATCTGGCTTTTCCTTCATTTGTATTTCAGATTTTAATAATTTTCTCTGAATTGTGCTCGGGCACGGGGAGAGGTGAGCGAGAGAGCGGGAGGAGGGAGAGAGACACATGCAACAGATGCTCCGCCCACTTCTCTCTCTCGCCCGATTTCCCTCTCCTTCCCATTGCCCGCGCGCGCGTGTTTTATAGGTAATAACTCGGCTCTGAGATGAGCTAGAGACAAACTCTAAAAAGAAAAAGAAAAATGTTATTCATATCGAGACCAACATATTGAGTCTATTGAGTCTTTCCTCTCAATTTTGAAAATCATCCTGCGGTCTCTATAAATAGTAGTGCCAATTCGAGACCAGTGTTCTGACCGGTTACAGAAAATACGAAATGAGTAGTGCGGGCAATTCTTTGCACACTTCTGATGGATAAATACTGTTTGGAGCGAAATTGAGTGCAACTCACGCCGGAGAGGTCGGCGTTGATGTTGTCGAAGATTCTGTTAATGCCGAGCTTCTTGAGGGCTTCCTTTCCGTCAGTTGCGGACTCGCAGTTGAACTTGGGCAGCGTCAACTGCAAATTACACAAGTTGAAATCCATTTTTGAAACTTATCTTGGACATTGCTACTGTCATTGCAATTACTCCCGATGCTCCTGTTGATCCAATGGCTGTGCAATGTGAAGAAGTCGCAGCGAAAATACATGAAAAATGGATCAATCTCACATCCACATTTCCCTTCTGGAGGGCTGCGATCGATTTCTGCAGCGACTCCGCTGTCAGCGTGGTGCGCCACGCTCCGAAATCCCCCGAGGGCATGGCGACGACCAGTTAGTATTTGGGATCCTGAGAGGAAGGGGGGTTACGGTACCGACGATCGCAAAGATATTGCTCAAATTGAGGAAAGTGGTTTCCGATTTGAACATTCATACCTTGTACATGAGTTTAACTACGGCGAGATTCACATCGGACGAGTAGCGAGTGTACAGCGACTGGGCGTGCATGAAAGATTCCTGAAAATCGAAATATCATCGTTTAAAAAAAATGCGATAATGCTGATTTAGTGTAGCAAATATAAATGTTGTGAGAAAACATCGATTTTTTTCTAATTTTTTTCTTCGAAATCAAGATAAAACGTCGTACGTCGCGATCGCCCGTGAGTCCATGGAATGTGTTCGTTTTTGTGAGATTCTTCTTGAAAGATACCATCCAGGTGCCCTGCATCAAAGATCAAATTCCAAGTCCCATTTTCAGGCAAAGATCAAGGATCAAAGATAAGATATTATTGTTGGACCAAAGATAAAAGATCAAACATTGAAGTAAGTAGTGTTGACGAGCACAGAAACGGCATCATAGAAGGATTCGGGAGTTACGACTTGAGTGATCTTTCCTCCCGTCTTATCACTCACGAACGAATTCACGAGCTGAAGTAAGTCAGTTATCGATTGATGATACAGTATTCACTAGGGTTGACGAAACTAATGTAATTGCTTATTTTTTAAGCGAGAATTCAGTTTCCATGAAATTGCACAATCGCCGATTTGATTATCCCTCTAAGTGTGCAATGAAGATAAAGCTTTCGTATCGATTTATAATCAAATCCCTTTCATTGTGCCATTGTCAACAACCCCTAGAGAGGATTTTTTTTTAGAAAAGAGAAGGGATCAAAGATCAAAACCATCTCTCGGTCAAAAATTAATGATCAGACATTAAAGCAGACAGAGCAACTCATTCTACGAGCATTTCAAATGGCGTTTCGATGTGCGAACCACTAGTTATGAGATATCGGAACCTGACACTTCTTTTTTCATGTGTTCTCTCGTTTCTCTGACCGGTGAGAGATCAGACGAATTGAGGAGAGTCGTTATCGATTTGACATCACCAGTACCCCAAAGAATACTCACTTTCGCAGACTCGGCGCCGTCTTTGAAGTCGAGATGCTCAGCGCGTGGCATGTATTCCTTCTCGATGAGAGTGATGACGACTGCTTGAGATGGAATTTCTGTAAAGATAAAGATCAAGCAATCGATCGATTCCTCTACAGTACTCTTACCGTACCCTATCGACGAAGAGTCGATTGGCGACACTAGTGGTCACGGCTCCGTTCGTCTGCGAGAGTGGCGTGGTGAGAATAGAGTAGAGAGCGGAGACCTCGGAGGGAGAGAGGGCTGTAAAAGAACAGCCAAATATCAAGGAATTTATTGATATTTAGAATTTCCTCTTCATTGTTTCATGATCTTTGATCTTTCGGAAAGGTACGGTATTCTCACTCTTTCCCAGCAGGTTGGTCAATTCAGCCTGTGTGACGCCTCTCGCGCCATCGTGCACCATCGCGAGAGCCGAGCCTGAAGATGACGTCATCAATGGGGAATCTCATGAGTTACGTTCATTTCTCCTTTTAGGACAGCTACATTGTTCCGACGGTATGCCTACGGTAATTCAACCGTAACCCGCTGTAGGAAATCTGACCGAGTGAGAAGGGTGAGATGACGAAGTTCTTGTCGTGTGATGCAGCAGCGCGGAGGAGGGCAAGGGCGAATTCAGTGGAGGCAGAGGACAACTGGAATGAACGCATTCCCTTTCTTAACATCTCAAATGGTTTGTGCCAAACAATTCCGTTCAAGTGTATTTCGGACACAGATAGTTGGATTTGTAATCGGGCCCATGTATCTCAGTTTGGGGAGAGCTAATGCCATCACTGATTCGAAACCAACTTAGGGATGCAAATATGGTTTCGCTCTCTTTATTCTGCACACTGTCTCGCCGGTCAGAAAAAAACGAGAGAGCATGCGAAGTGAGGAGAGTCAGATGCCTGTTTGTACCTTGGCGAGCCGATCGATGGAGGGCGGCTTGTCGCCTACGAGTTCCTTCACGACGTCAAACGGGATTGTCAGGTCCCGGCTCCTTCAACATTTGCCGATAAACCACGGTGTTGCTGACGGTGATACAGTAACTCATAACCCGTTATCGCATAGTGTGCCTACAGTAAGCGGTTTTGGCAAACAATGTACCGCAGTTATACCGTACTCCTACCCGAAGCTCTCTGTGCATTGTCTTGCTTACCTGAAATGGTTTGACGCCAAGAGGCTTCTCTGGCTGGCTCACTGGCCTCATCACGTCTTCAGTCTTTTGAGGTTTTGGACCCTGCGATTAAATTTGGTAAGCATACAGTACTCCTGATGGTGCTACAGTAACCTAGGAGTCGTGATGCTGAAGTATGTGAGAGCAGTAACCTACCAACCATGCATTACAGAAAGCCTATCGTTCCTGGAATTCGAGCTACCGTAATCCTACCGTAATAGACCTGTTTCATGCAATGGAGAAGCAGCATCGGCAGGGTGAGCAGCATCAGGGCGACCAGGTAGATCATCTCGGGACCGGCGAGAGATTATGTGATTTGAGGAGAGTTGATGCCGGTTTGTTTTTATAGATGGTAAGACCAATAGATGTATGTAACGAATGTAAATTTATGAGCAAAAACCCGCGTGAAAAACAATAACAAAATGGCTCCAATTTCAACAAACAAATACATCCGATCGGTTGTCATCTCCAGTTCTGCTCTAAAAGCGTAAAGTAGACATCTCCGACATCCACAGACGTTGATTTGGGTTGAACCTGAAACAAAGAATTATTATTATTTTAATATACTGATACTGAACTTCACAGAAACTGTAGTGACAGTAACAAACTGACAAACTTGTGAGTATTATCAGGTACGGTTTTTTTTCACTAGTTGACTTGATCGCTATTTCACTAGAGCATACAACAAGTTTTGAAATATTTATCTGTTTTTTGGAGATTTAACTGCTGTTGATTGAGGACATCCGCAATCTTTAACTCTAAGTAATCTTGATGAAACTCAAGTGAAAAATCAGTTCTGGTTTTCTTCCAAAATTAAAAAAAAAAAATTCTCTTCGACCTACAGCATTCAATTAATTTACAACGTCCAAAGAAATTGGTAACGCATAATTTTCTCGCGCTGTGATGACGTATCCCGCTCCCATATAATCGTTCGGCTCTCTCGTTTCTCTGGCAGACGACATAGTAAAAAAATCGAGGAGGGTTCTGTCCTATTTGAGATTGATAACTCACTCTGTGGGCCTCTTCCCGACCGCATTTCGACAGGAGCAGAGCCACCAGGCCGATGTTGAGGAACTCCTTGTAGATTCTTGGGTTGCTGATGATGGAGGAGACGAGGTAGGCGAGGCCGAATCTGTAGAATATGTGTTTAATATCGACCTTTAAATTAAACAATCTCAAAGGTGAAAGAAACCGCTCTGGCGTATATTCGATTGCACTATATTGCTCGGACCCATTTCTTTTTTGTCCCATACTGCAATACTCTAGCTACTCAACTGCGAAAGGTTGCAATATGCAACACCTGAATTTGGTCCGAAATCATGTGGACTCACAGCGCACAGAAAATGTCGAATGACGCCCAAACCAGATGTCGGGCTAGATGCCAGTCGTGAGGGCCGTATCTGTGATAGCTTTCATGAATAAAGAACTCATAGTTATTGCAGAAATTTCTCCATCTCGTTAGAATAAAGTATTATTTCAGTATTTTGCATTACAAGAGGAAATGAGATCCAAATCTCTCCCGATCTCGGTATCTCTTATCGCTAGTGGTGCCCAATCAAGCGCTATCCAATCTTCAAACTAGAGATGGCAAATCGACAACCGACTCTTCTTATTTCGCGTGTTCTCTCGTTCTCTGACCGGCGAGAGATCACACGGATTGAGGAGGGTCGATGCCGATTTGTCATCACTCCTTCACAGTCACTCGCTGCTGGGAAGGAGTGTGCGCACTATTCGGTTCGGTAGCACAATTTATCACTATGACACCAAGAGGTACGCCAAGCATCAGCTTCCACGGCAGGTGCAAAGACTAGCTAAGAGAACTACATGTTGTGGAGATTGAAACTTCAAGAGTTCAAAATTAGCTAGCGCTCAGCGCTCTTGTAATACTCAGACAAATTCGTTGACCGCACTGGAAACTAGTGATACTCTCCTTGTTTCACGCGCCCTCTTTCCGGTCAGATTAACGGGAGAATACGCGATTTGATTACAGCCCGCTTTTGAATGGGTATTACTACTTGAAACTAAGCGCGTGGAGTTATTTCTCTACTTATTGTGTTATCATCGGGAGTGTGCAAAGAAATCCGCGAAAAAAATCTTATTCTCTTACCGGCGAGAGAGCATGCGAAATTAGGAGTGCAGGAAATGTATTAGCACACCACTGTTAGTCATTGATGAAAACTCACGCTCTGAAGCCGAAACAAATGAAGGCGGGAAGGCCAACGATTGCGGCAGGAGCAACCATCGAGAACATGTACTGAAAGAGCGATTTGGCACAGATGAGTTTCAATTTTTCATACACGAAACATTTATGTTTGAGTGTCAATTTACAAGTCGCACTTGTAGTTCAGTTGTAATTTTGATATGCCGGATAGGAAATCAACTCACCTTAAACACCTCGATGTTCTCCCTGACTTGAAAGGTCCTCGCTACGGAGTATGTCTCCAACACGGCACCCTTAATAATATGAGTTTTGTGGAACTTGAGAGAAAAGCAAATCAAGGATTAAAATTGTGAAGGATGACGCATCGAAACTTTTGGGTTCTACCATACAATCAGGGTGTTCTTGGTGAAATCTCAGATTACTAGTAGGGTTATCTTACTAGTGATGAAAAATCCACATCCAACTCTACTCAATTCGCACGCTCTCCCTTCGATCAGAGAAACGAGAGAGTACGCGATTGGAGGAGAGTCGGATGCCGATTTGTCATCACCATTCCTTACCTTTGCCATGCCATTCGAGAGACGAACATTGATGTGGTAGACGCGGAAAAATATCTGAAATATATATATATATATATATATATATATATACAAAATAAACTATAAGATAATCTTTTTACGAGTGCACACTGGAAACGCCGTGCTACTTCCATTACCGAGAAGTGCTGGAGGGACCACGAATACGTATATGTATTGTGAATTGATATATTTTTTGTGTGCGCGGGACACTTCTCGGTATTAAAAGGAATACGTCGTTTTTTTCTGCGTGTGGGTGGTCGAGGTCAGTATGCCAGATTTATGATCTTCACAATAAAACAAGCTCAGGCTCCTCATTTAGAGTCTCCCGGGAGAAATGAGAGTGCGCAAAAACAATTTTTGTGCATGCATTCTCAGTAGCTTCGTGTTGACTCACTATGACTATTTTGAAAAGCAAAAAAAATGTTTTAAAAATCATGTTATTTCAGAGCTACTGAGAAAAAAAGATTGCGTACTCCGCATCCTCTCGGGAAAAGCGGAATGAGGAACTTCCTTATTTAGCCTTATTTTGAGGGGAAATAAAGATTTTGAAGCGAAGATCTTTCTCATACCAAAATACTCGAAGTCCACGCCGCTACTTGGAAAACGAACACGTACACGTGGGAGATTATTCCTGGAAATGAAAGATGTCTTTATTTTTGGGTTTGGAATGTTTTGGACCAATTGTTTTCCTAAATTTCCAGCTATCGATATGAAATATATGTATTCTATCTACGCACATGACGGGATACCGTAACCGGTTGATGGGCACTATTCCTGGTCTATTTTGTGAGAAGTGGGCGTCGTAATCAGGTTCGCCATGTCGTAATTTTGTATCTTGTATAAACGTATTGCAAATTGTATCTGAGCTAATGCGTGCGAGACGAAAGCGAGGAAGGTAAAACTATTTATACATGATGCTGAAGACCGATTCGTATTTCTGGTTCCATTTTGTATTGAGTTTGAGCACGAATTGTTCACTTCTCATATTTTTTGAGTTATGTTTCATCTGCATCATTTATCACCGGTGGAAGAAGTGAAATACAGTCCCGCAGAGTCTCTGCCCCAAAAAGTGGGGCACGGAGGGTCACCGTGGGTCACCCGAGGTCACCCCGACTTTGAGGCGGCCTTAGACCCCTTTAAAATGCGAGCTCGACTTACTATTTTTGGCTATGGGCTTTTATCATGAGTGTCAATGGATCTGTGAAAGCAGATTTCCGAAATTTTAATTTTGAGCTACTTTCTGAGACGTTATCGTTTAGCCCTCCTCCCCTCATTTTCATAAACGACCGCTCCCTTGATAGGTGAGAGTGAGGAATGGATTAGGGAAATGGAGGGGAGGAGAGACGGGCCAAGTTGACGTCTCAGGAAGTAGCTCAAAATGCAAATTTCGGAAATCTGCTTTCACAGATCCATTGACCCTCAAGAGAAAAGCCCATAGCCAAAAATAGTAAGTCGAACTCGCATTTTAAAGGATTCTATGGCCGCCTCAAAATCGGGGTGACCTCGGGTGACCCACGGTGACCCTCCGTGCCCCACTTCTTGGGGCGGAGACTCTGTGGGACTGTAATTAATTTTCGCCGAAAGTTGTTTCAAAATCATATATTTCCCAAATTAGGATAAACTACGTACCAGTCCGCGACAGAAATGGCAGAGTCAAATCGGGCACGAGACTAAGCAGCTCCACCCCGACAAGAACCAAGAGAGTACTGGGAGAGCCTGAAGAAGAACCGGGTATAAAGTATAGTTTGGTTTATTGATTTTCGTGTAATTTAATGGTGACAAAAATGCAGCAAAATGAAGAGTATTAGGATAGAGAATAACAAGATGGTTAAATCAGCAAACCCACACTTTTCATACCACGACCAGAAATGAGTGGCGACCGTTCGCTCGATCGCTAATGAGAACACTCTGAAAAATATTTAATTTACAATAAAATAAGTCTAGAAAAAACAAATATCAGGAAAACTGCCGAAAACAGAGGTAAATCAATGTTTGATGAGATAAAAACAACTGACATTGTGCAAAAATAGTCGAGTATGAAAAGTCTGATGATCTCAGCGGTGTTCAATAGGCAATCGTCTTCTGAAATGAATTAAATAAATAAATAAATTTTGAAATTCGAAAAGTTTGGCTCACCTCTCACTGGAATGTCGTAAAATTCATAGTAGAGAATCACGAATCGGGCAATTACGCCAATGACAAAGTACAGATTTGCCAGGCACACTTGCAGACGGAAATTGCGGTGCATAACGCCTGAAATACATAACGGTCTATCAGGAAAAGCATTAGTGTTTCCGGATCGAAAGTTATTTCATGATTTGATTCTCTTTCATCTCTGGCAGCCGAGACAATGTGTAGATTGGAGAGAGCGAATATTCGGCCCGGCATATTCGCCCTCTCTAATCCTGCCAAGTGTCCACCTTTGTGGTGTGAAAACGGAAACGACTCTCATCATTTCTTGATCGGTTAGCCAGAGAAACGAGAGATCACGCAGATTGAGGAGAGTCGTTTCCGGACGTTTCCAAGTACCAACTAACCAGCACGAATCACCGCTATACAACTGAAGGGTACCAGCATGAGGTCGAATAGGTGGATCGAAACCTGAATATTATAATTATTATTCAATAATTTCAAAATTATAACAAAATAATGACATTAATCCAAGAAATGCCGCGGGTCTTGATACATCAAAGAACCTTTGCCCTCTACGATTCCATTACACGCAATAATAGTAGTATTTAATTTTAACACTATTAAAGATTAATACAGTAATACTCACATCAATAGCTCTAATAGCGTAGAAAGCGCCCGGTGCCGCTTCGTAAATCGTCGAGTTCATCATGATAAAGTGCGGAAAATCGCACTGCATCTAAATTTCTGAAGTTAGGCTCCAAGGTATGACCAACGAAGCAAAGACACGCCCATGGGGAGAAGTTGGGGATTTGCAGTGGCGATGTTGTTTTGGTTTTAGACTCTCTTCATTCCACAGACTCTCTTGTTTCTCTGACTGGCGAGACAGTGTGCAGAATGGAGAGAGAAAAACCGAAATCACGTCTCTAATTGAGGGATGGTAAATCGAGCGGGTCTCTCAAACTTTCACTTCTCTGACATGCGAGAGACTTTTTTCTATAATTTTCTATGCTCCTCAGTTCGTGTGCTCTCTTTTATCTCTAACCGACGAGGGAGCAAAATGAGGAGAGTTGAAGACCGAATCGACATCACAAGAGGTCATAACGGAGAGACAGATTCCATAGTTCGCAGTCATAGTGCGCTCATATCTCGATTCAGTCTTAGCACGCGGATAATGATCGATTAATTCTAATGTGCATACAAACAAGCGAACCTAGCAAAAGACCATGCACATTTGCAAGTATTTTAGAGTCGGACGCATGTCCACACTGCCATGGATAATTGAAGGCTTGTTAGAGGTGCAAAGACAGAGAAATTATATGGTTGGAACACATGAGAAAATGCATGGCAAGAAGTTGTGAATGAAGGGGTGAAAACCAGGTGGAAATTGTAGACTATGGCGTAACTTCAAAGAGAAAAGACGATGTCGGTCAGTCTTTCAAATGAAATATTCTAGTTGCTATGAGTAAAATATTAAATCTAATGAGCTCGGTATTTCCACTGGGAAATGTTGAAATGACAAAATGTATCAATTATATATTTTTTGAATTGTTGGAAAACAAAGTATTCGAAATATGCACTAATTTTGTAGTGATCGCACTCAAAAGGGCGTGTGATGCCTGTTTGCAGTGCAGGAGCTGCTGAACTGAGTACATGCGTCTCACTCAAACTTTTGTTTTGCGATAATCTGTACTTCTGCAAAATCACAAACACGATTGCTCGATTTAGAAATGCTGTTTGGCTGTCTGACACGTCATGATGGTACGTGAAAACGACAAATTACCAACAGATTATCTGTTCAAAACACTAATCGGTTGAGAATGAACTGTTTGTCTAACATTCTATAAATAGAATATGATTCAAGATCAAAAGACGACCCAGGTACATGTACACACATGTGTCTCGGAATAGCCACTAATCATGATGAGACCGACTCTCCACAATTCGCCCGATATCTCGCCGATAAGAGAAACGAGAGAACGCGCGAATTGAGGAGAGCTCGATCCGGTATCACTAATAGACACTGAATGGGGGTTGATGAGAAGCTTCCCGGAGAAAATATTCCTTAATGAAGAAGTCAGACGACTACGTGCGTTGAGGAATCTGTTCGCGAAAGTGAAAAGGGGTTAGAAAATTATTTTCCGTAAATGTGCACATGCTATTTCCCTACCCCTCTGTGACATTTACAATATCAGCATGCAAACTGGTATTGTCCCTTCTTTGTGGAAGCACTCACTAATTACCCCCCTTCCAAAGCCAGAAAAGAATACCCAGTATCCTGATTCGTACCGTCCGATTTCGATATTGTCTCCTGCCTCCAAAACAATGGAACGCCTTGTAAAAGGGAAACTTGCACCATACTTGTACCGTTTTGACATTATTCCTAAGTATCAACATGGTTATCGATCCGGTGCGTCTGTCCTCACGAATCTTCTAGATTCTGAGAACGACTGGACTCGTGCACATTCTTGTAAGCAACACACTGACGTTATCTATCTCGATTTCTCTCGTGCTTTCGACACTGTTTCCTTCTCTAAACTCCTCTCTAAATGTTCACATTATGGTATTCATGGTAGATTGCTCAATTGGATATCATCATTTATCACTGATAGACACTTCTCTGTCCGTCTAGGTTCAACTGTATCACAATCTCTCCCCGTTCTCTCAGGTGTCCCCCAAGGATCAGTGTTAGGACCGATCTTGTTCTCTCTTTATGTTTCTGATATCACTCATATTCTTGCCTCATTTCCGGATGTTACTATCAAAGCCTATGCTGATGACATTAAACTCTATGTTTCATATTCTCTGGATACCATGAACTCTCGTGTATCCCAGTTACAGTATGCTCTTAATGCCATTTTCGAGTGGACTATCACTAACCAATTGTCTCTCTCCGAGTCTAAGTGTACTCATCTCCATATTGGTTCCTCCTCTCCTGTACCCCAGTACTCAATCAACAATGTCATTCTCAATACCGTACCCCAACAGCGTGACCTAGGTGTTCAAGTTGTCCCCTCTCTTTTAAATGCTCCATCCATTGATGCTCGTGTTAAAATAGCCACTACTGTTATGAATATTATGCTCCGAGCAGTTTCTGTTAACAATCCTGATATCCTCATTAAATGTTTCCGCACCTATGTTCTTCCTCATCTCGAGTTTGCTTGTCCTTTCTGGAACCCTTATCTCAAAAAAGAGAGTCAGAAGCTTGAGAAAATCCAAGAGAAGTTCACTCGAATCCTATTCTATCGTTGCTTTCCGTCTCCTTCCTATCCTCATGCTCTACCTTCCTACTCTAAACGTCTGTCTCATCTCGGTATTCAAGCGCTTTTTGAGAGGAGAGTCATCTTTGATCTTGTTCTGGCCCGTAGAATTATGAATGGAGAAACCATTCTCGACCGTAATAGATTCTTCACGTTCACCCCAGTTAGACTACGGTCCAATAACTTTGGAATACATATTGAACACACCAAATCCACACCTAGATATCATTGTTTCTCACGTAGAATCGCTAGAATCTTGAATGCTTTACCATCTTATGTTCATTCATCGTCTAGTGTCTATGTGTATAAGAAGAGATTACGTGAATTAGATTTTGACTTTAGTAAATACATCTTTCGCTAGTAATATTCGAATATTCTATCCCTTATATTCCCCTCACCCCTCCCCCTCCTTCAACGATCGTCAAGTAAATCTACATCAACCCTTCCCCTTCCCCCTCCTAATAGTCCCCCCTTTTAGAGATCTATGAAACTGGTTCTGGAGTATAGTCTACCTGGTGCCCGAGTTTTCTCCTCCTCGGTTTCCCTCACCCAGAAGAAAGACAGATGGAACCAGCGGATTATATCTTCGTATTTATACTTGCTCCCCCCAATTATCCATCTTATCCTCATTGAGAGGAGAGTCACATCGTTCTTGTCATAATCACATCATTACTTTACTACCGTATCCCGTTGCGCCTCGAGCGTAGATAAAATATATATATATAGAAAATGAAAACATGTGAGCCCGTGTAAAACACAGGTAGAGTCTAGTGATGTCGTTTCGGCTTTCTACTCTCTTCATTCTGCACACTCTCTCGTATCTCTGGCCATTGAGAGAGTGCGCATCATGCAGAGAGCGCTATTAGATCCGGCATAACTAGTGGCATCTCAACCGTAGGCGAGCGTTACTAGCGTGAATACCTGCGTAAGTACCCATAAGATAATGCTTTCCGTGAAGTGCAATCGGCTTGTGTGCCAATTCCGCAGCTGCAAATTATGCTGAGCAATGTCCTTGCTTGCTTTACAATTGGCCATTCCGCAACAGGCATGTGCAAGTTATATGTTTAAATCAGAACGTAATAAAGTACTATAATCAGGCAAATCACAAGGGATCGGAATGAGTCAAAGGAATTCTGATGGTAAAAATATGAGACAGACAACTACGTGGTACTGCGTGCTAGGAAACGCCTACTTCTGCATATTTGCATCTGTCTCTACTTTTTTCGAGGTAGAGTTCTCTAGCCCTTAGGTGCCGCTGGCGACCTTACATGATCCAAAATTGATAGCCGTCAAGGATGGGCAGGTATGCTCTAGCCTGTCGCCGATTTTTTTCTGCCCGGAAGAGATGCATAGCTTTCCTGTGAATGCTCACTCCAGGTGCGAATTATGCGATGTCCTATTCCTTGTTAATTAGTAATGACAAGAGTGCATGAAAGACATGTGCAGTTTTTGAAGTTCGAAAATCCAATTATATTTCACTATACGGAAGTGAAAGGATCTGGTGATGAATACTACTGATTTTCCGTGAGAATTCCGCAGCTGCACATTATGCTGAGAATGTGTCCTGAAGGAATGCCAAATCGTCAGCCGACTCTCTTCAAATCGTGTTTTCTCTCGTCGGTCAGATAAACGAGAGAGCACGGGAAAATAAGAGAGTTTGGTGGACCTTACCGTCAAGCGGGAGCAAAATGAACCATTTGCTATATTTTAGTATAAAACACTATCAAGGCCCGCAAACGTGTGAGAGTAAACGTATAGTCGCAATTTTTCGGATTTGGGCCTTCCTAGTGATTGCCAAGAAGGCGCAGCAAGGAAATTTTGATTGCACATTTATAAACATCTAAAATCGAAAAAATGTTTTATGGTGTTTTGTGGCAGGCAAGCGCGATGTGTATGAATCCGATGCACTAGCGAGTTTGAACACACTTGGTATTCATAACCTACTCACAAACGCCTTTTCCGTTTGTTCATACATGTTTTCACATCCAGTCGGAGAATCCGTGCATATCGCGCTTGCCTGCCACAAACCTTCCATAAAAAATTTTTCGATTTTAGATGTTTAGAAATGTGCAATCAAAATTTCCTCACTGCCCTTCTTAGCAATCACTAGGAAGGCCCAAATCCGAAAAATTGCGACTTTACGTTTACTCTCACACGTTTGCAGGCCTTGATATTTTTTTAATACTAAAATACACTAAAATATAGCAAATGGTTCATTTTGCTCCCGCTTGACGGTACTTGTGTCCTGCATCCCTCATAATTGTGTGTTATTCTGAAGGGCACATGGAGACATGCGGTTTCGTCCTCTGGGCATTTATTGCGTAGCGAACGCGGAAATAAGTCGAAAGAGTGTAATGAGTGCGATTTTCATTTCTGAGCAGAGAAAGTAAGGTTGATTTCTCTAGCCTGCCGCCAATTGTTTCTGCCCGCTACAGAAAACAGTATGGTTGTCTGGTGAATGCTCACTCCACATGCAAATTAAGCTATGCGATGTCCTAGATCGCAATTAGTGAGGGCAAGAGGATAGGGTTGCATAATCGGGATAGAGATCTCTCTCTTTGTTCGCCCAGCCCCCTGTCGGGAATCCCGGCAATCGCCGGTATTGCCGGCCCATCTCCCCTCCTTTGTCTTGCCGCCCCACCCCGACAACGGAGGTTTGAGATGACGAGAGGGCGCATGCTAGCCGCTAGATCCTATTTCAACGCACAGAAGTGATAACATCTAGAAGATGAATAGTTCTGATTTTCAGGTGCACATTCCTGATATGCAGAGCGGCTAATCGGAACTCGACTCCTCCCAATTCGCGTGCGCTCACTTTTCTCGAAACGCAGAAAGAACTATCGAATTCAGGAGAGTTGTCATCACTAGTACGAAGCTCCAAATTATGCTGAAAATGTGTCCTGCCTAATTATGTGTTATTGTCGAGCTGAAAGGCAGATGGTGGCGTGTAGTTTGGTTGTCTGGTAGTAAGTTCTGGCATGTGATAATGCATATACCACATGCTGTCCATTCGAATATCGGAAACGTGATGACTTCGAGGTTTCTCATTTTACTTTATGTTCAAGGGGGGTTTCACTAATATGGATCAGCATTTCACGTCAAGTGATCACTGACACAATAAATACCTCGTGAGAATAGTGCAGTGGTTATCACAAGCTGTCAGCTGATTACCAGTAATCCCCATCCGGTGAGAGGATAGCCCACGCATTAGTGATGCCGTTCTTTCTACCGGCCCAGAGATATAAAAAAGTATACAGAGACAATGGACAGGCGAGAGCCGCTTATTGGTAGTCATAAGTATCGCACTAGCCAGAGAGACGAGATATAATGTGGAAATGTGAGAGTCAATTTTGACAGCCACCCTTATCTGGCCGTCCGGTCACATACGGAAGAGAGAATACGAGATAGTGCTCTCAATGAAGAGAGTATCCCCTTCCGATAGCGGACAAAGACGAGTGATAAGCGGGAAACAATCGACAATCGCTCCAGATGGCTGGAGACTGTATTGTTTTGTCTCAGCTGAGAAGCCGTAGTGCACATTCCTGCCATGCCGGCATTACTGAGTCCTTTATAAGGGCAGATGCAGTCGTGGCTTTCTCGCTTTGTTTTACGCTTTCTTGTCGTGATGACTAATAACCAGCACTTCTTTTTGCCCGATTTCTTTTTAACTTCCTGATTATTTATTTATTTTAGTTTCAAAAATGTTCTTCACACGAAAGCGCTCTAAGAGGTGGACGACGATGGAGATGTGCAAGGTCAATTAAATTGATTATTTAAATAATTTTATTAATATTTATTTAATTAATTATGTTTTCTAGTTTCGAATGGACACGCGCACCCAGCTGCAGGACACGTACTGGGACCATGCCGGGAACCAGACGGGTACGGTAATTAGGGGCATACGGTAGTTCAGATGAGTACGGTATATTTACAGTGTTGAGAAAAACCAATCTTCGGAGACGGTGGTTTGTCAAGCCCACTGAATAACAAACACCCAAATTTGGTTTAATACAATATATCTTGATACTTGTCCGGATATGTTTCGCAGATAATTCTTATTTCCATCAATCCTCATCAAACTAATCAGACGACGGGATTCGGTTTAGAAAACACAATAGCGGTAATTACATTCTCTGTTTCTGAATTTTTAATTTGTCAGTCTTCAATGGACTAAAACCATAGACTCTCAGCTAAATATCTCCGAATATCCAATTCTTATTTCCATCCAATCCTGGTAAAACTAATTTAGTGATGGTTTCTTAGGGAAAAAAATAAACAATGTTTCATTCATAGTCACACTTACTGTTCTTTTCCAATCGCCATCAATTTGCTTGCAGTGTGCCAATCAGCAATGGACCAACTCCCTAACCTGCATGTATCTAAGAAGGCGGATGAAGCTTGGATTCTGGCCTATGTCGAGAGCATCAGAGAGGTCAGTTACTTCGTATCAGTGATGACAAAACGGAAATGACATGCTTTCTAGCTGGTCCGAAAAGCGAGAGAGTATTGAGTATAGTTTTCTGAAATCATTCTACTCCATACGTAGAGATGATGAAGTAAATTGAATGTGTATTTTCTCGCAAATGGGAAGCGAAGTCTCCTTCGGAAAATAGTTCCTCACATCATTTCCCTCTTATCGCTAAACTGTCAAAAGCGGGAAACCTTCTTATTCATAAAATCGAACCAAACCGACCCCTCCTCTCTTATCAATCTGCAAACTATCGCTGGTTGCCTCGTAAACTGCACAAACCAAAACAAACAAATGAAGATGAAGAAGAAAACTATCAAATTTAATTGAATCTGCTGCTATTAAGACTTCTCGACTTGAATAAAGGAAACTTATTTCGTATTTTGTAGGCCTGCTAATATGCTTTCACAAATATTAAATCATCGCGAGCAACAAAACTCGCATTTTCAAATCCCTCTTATCATTCTGCCAACTATCAACATTGACTCGGAAAATCGACCGAATGCAACAAAACACGGTGGAAACAAAGAAGTCGCGAGAAGAAAAATATGACTGGGATCATCGCACCATACATTCTGATTGCACTGAGAATGTCCCAGATTGGGGATGCCCTTTCGGCTGCGCTCTCTCCATTCTGCACACTCTATCGCCAGGCGAAAGAACGTGCAGAATAGAGAGGGCCGAATGTGCTTCTCTAATCGAACCATGATGGAAAATGCCCCGGTCTGCAGAAATTACACACGACCTTGTTATTTGGAAGGGAAATTACGTATTACTCAAGAAGCAAACGAGTATTATTAGGAATCACAAGACCGGGCGTCGACGAAAATTAGGGGTGTTCTGATAGTGACTGGTTTATCCTGCGTGGCTTTGCATGAACTGATTCATATCTCAGCAATGGAGGGAAAACTTGTTAAAAAATTTTCACCTAAGGATCTCTAGTAAAAAGCAATATGCAAGTGAAAAAATAGGTTCCTTAAAGACCAGGGATAACATAAATAGGATATTTTACAGGTCTACTCGCACGCAACCGCGAATCTGCCCGAGCTTCTGTTCACAGATGGACAAAGGTCGGACAACTTTTTTGTATCAACTGCTATATTTACGGGATACCTAAAGTCATGAGCTAATTCTAAGCTATATATCACGGGTAGATAAAGGTCGGTGATCTCTTAGCGGGTTGTACTTCCAGCAAGATAACCACTTACTGGAAAGATAAATGGTTCACGGAATTCTGAACCGTCAATTCGAATAGCGACCGTAAAACAGAAAAAGAATTAGGGATGAAAACCCGGAAATTACTCTCCTCATTTCGCCTTTTCTGTCATTTTTCTGACTGGCGAGAGATCGTGCGAATTGAGGAAAGTCGATTCCGACTTGCCATCGATTTGCCATCAAGGCACGTGTGGAACAGTCAGACCGAAGGACCCGTCTCATATTGTTGCACGGTCTCTCACCGCGAAGAGTGACTAGAAAGTGTGCGAAATGGAGATAGCAACCCATCAGATAGAAAGTCTAGACAAATTGTTTCAGAGAAGAAGAGCGGAAGCGGTACTGGGGCGAGCAATCGAAGATGCTCAACAAAGTCCTGTTCAGGATCACGCAACTACCGGATGGTAAGAGCTAGTGATGACAAAGCGACAAACGACTCTATTCTTTTCCCACACTCTTTCGTTTCCCCGGAGTGAGAGAGCATGCGAAAAGTGGAGAGTCTAGTTCCGAATTGCCGTTGCTAGTAAGAATCGTTCATTATTTTAGTCGAATTTACCTATGGGAAACACACTTCAATCGGCATTGCAAAAACACAAATAGGCGCGCGACTACAAGAGTTTGAGAACAGAGAGTTTCCCTGACAAGAGTGTTTATTGGGAGCTTGATCATCGCGCAAGATGACAGAGGATTTATACCGGGCAGGGAGTGCGGGAGTGTAATCAGGGAAAACAAGTTTCAACTAGGGAAGTCGTTTCGGTTTTGGCGCTCTACATTCTGCACAACTTCTCGCATGTCAGACAGACGAGATGGTGTGCACAATGAATAGAGCAGAAAACTGAAAAGACATCGCCACTACTTGCAGCCCATCACCCCTTCTCCCCTCTTGGACGAATGGCCTGCATGATGTCCTACGCTTCGCTCTACTCCGTGTACAAATCTGTTGCTATTGAGGTAATAATTTATTTTCGACAGCAGCGCACGCAAATTAGAGGGGCTAAACAAGCACTACATATTATGCATAATTCTATGTTAGAGAAATGGTTTGTACCTGCATCGTAGCTCCATTGTAGCGTGTAATTCTAAGAATTATTCTGCTGAAAGCTCACAACTCACGGAAAACATTTCAGTGCACCCTAGAAGCAATTTTGAACAGCAGACTTACTTCACTTTTCAGTGCAACAATCTCACCACTATCCACTCCGCGGCAAAGAAACTCAACGAATTGGAGCAATCCGAGTACTCAACCGTCAATGATTTGGAGAGAAACCAGCTGAAAATGTTGTTTGAGAACATTGACCTAATCAATATTATGAGTTTGGAGCTGCCGAAGAAGTTTGATGTGAGTTGACGTCACCCTTCTTCATATCTGATTCAACAAAGACTAACAACAAAAGGCAGCGCAAAAAGTGGAGATCCATCAAGACCCGAAACTGAAATTAAGAACTGAAATTCATCTTGGACTAACGACAGTTGCTATTTTTTTTTTACTTAATGCTGATCATATCATTCGACACATTATCTAACTCAAATCTCCGCCGAGAGTGTGAGATCGTGATATCCGAAAACTGAATCAACACCAGTGGAACAGTTGAAGAAACTGTTTGAATATCATCAAAGCCATATTAGAGTGATGTTAATGAAATCTTCCCAGCTGCTCCCGCCCCCTCGTCGCCGCTCCTCCGCCGATGATCAAAAGATTCTCGTCGAGACGCCCCTCTCCGCTCATCTTCGAGACTTCCCCAAGACTTTCATCGAGGAACTGCAAGCGAAGGTCGAGGAGAGACAGGAGGAGAGAAGGGAGGAGAGGATGGAGGTGAATCGTCATCAATTTTTGAATCTGCCGAAAATAGTTTTTTTTTCTATTTCGAACCTGATGTGTTTGGTTATGTTTCAAAGAGAAGATGTAAAGCCAATTGTTCTCTCACCGACAGTGAGAGATAGGCAACTCGTCGAAAGCAAAAATTAAACAATATCAAGTGAATTGAGCAATACTTCTTTTTTAGCCATAAATTTGTTGAACAAGAGTACTTTCAGATGCCACCCATCCCGCAGATCGTCACGATGGAAGATCTCTATGATGAACCAGTGACGACAGCGGCGTCGTCTGAATCTCCCCGAGAGACACACGCATCGAGGTGTTTATAATTATTTGGTTAATTAAGATTAATTTATGTATAAACTTTCTCTTAACTTTTCAGTAATAAGTTCTGTAAACAAATATCTTCACACGAAACTCAAATTAATTAGGCATTTTGATTCAGATACACGACAATCGAGGATTATGCCGAGGAAATATCTGCTGAAGCGGTCGCTACGGCTCTGCAGCAAATGGTGGAGGAGAAAAGTGAGTGAAAATGAGAAATGGGAGAGAAGAAACGATGCGAGAGAGGGTGCAATGAGAGTAAGAACGAGAACGAATCTCTCGTAGCATCGCTGGTTCAGTGGTAGAATGCTCGCCTGCCACGCGGGCGGCCCGGGTTCGATTCCCGGCCGATGCAACTTTTTGTAATTTCGCTTTGCAGAAGTCGTGGCAGTAGAGCCGAAGCCGGTCGCATTCGTTCCATTTGCTTTTCCCCCGAAAACAATAGCGAAGGATGCCTTCGTCCTCTTCACACCCCCTCAGAAGACCGAAGAGAAAGAGGAAGAGCTGGAGGAAGTCGTTGACGGTGAGTATGAGTGATGTAGGATCAGTTGACGAACAATACGTAATGCGTTTTGTTATGTTTCACAGAGACGGTAAATCGGAAGTTTATATTTTAGTTCGATATCTGGTCGACTTGTCGGAGAAATAAAAATAGCAAAGAATGAATGCACTCATAATTCTACACCGAGTCTCTGACCGGCGAGATATTGCAGGGATATAGACGGAACACCACACGATTATAAGATCTAAGATAACTTTATCGGAAATCCATCGCATTCTAGGGAGAATTATTTGCAGGACCTCTCGAACTCTCGCCTTTCGACCCCGCGAGTTGCTTCAAGGAGCAGGACAAGGTGCGTTGAATTGAGAACTGAGAGTGTTGTAAGACATTTTATGATTTGGGTGGTAGGGAAAATCGGGTTACTCACAGACGCTTGAAACAATAGCATTTCGTCAGCTTGAATGTATTCTGATTGAGAAATGAAAGAATAGTGAACAAGTGATTCCAGATCGAGCGGTACGGCCGTCGCGGGCTCTTCGACTCTCCTCTGCCTGTCATCGGGAGAAAGACGCCTCTAGTGCCTCTCATCGCCCGTCAGCACTCCACCCCCTCAGAGTCACGAGATCAACCGAGGACGCCTGAACGGACGCCATCATTGCTCTCGCCGACGTTCAATCAGAAGGTGAGGGATGATTTTCACTAAACACAAGCGATTATTTTCTAGTAGTGATGTCATAACTGAAAAAAACTCCTTCGTCAATTTGCTTGCTATGTCCGATCAGAAGAACGGTGAATGCGAATTCGAAATCGTTATTTTCTTACGACCGCATTTTTTTCTCGACTTAAAATGCTAAATGGTTTATAATTTCAGGTTGAGAACAAGATCATCCAAGCTGTTCTTAATGAGAAACCAGTCTCCCCTATGTTCCCTCCACCTGTATTTGCCCTCGACGACTTTGTTGTTCATAGCGAACGATTCTAACTGATGAGATGTTTTTAATTTGTGGATCTGCCCTCAGGCCATCGTAAAATAATTATTAATTTTTTCTTGTATAGATTCGCAAATCGATTTATGTTCATTGAAAGCTTACATCATAAGAAATAAAGCAGATACCAAAGATTACCGGAAAGTGACATTATGCAAATGCGAAAATAATCAGTTAAAAAACCCCATGTGCTATAAAAAGGCCACGTTATCAAAATACCGCACACCATGTGGATATCGTTCTCACTGGTCAGATGGCTTGAAAAGCGAGGATACGGAATGAGTACAGATATGTGTTGAAGTCACTGTCTTGAAGAAAGTAGGTATTGTCGTCATCGGCCACCGACCATCCATCGGGCATCCTTCGCCAAGAGATGCAATGACCACTAGTTCCGTCGTCGAGTGTTGTGTAGTGGATTGCACTCACGAGTTCATACCGTTGGCCTGGAGGGGGAATTTGTAGGTTGATCTTAAAGCTAAGTGTAAGCAACATACCGAATATCGTAATCTCCCGATTGTTAAAAAGTGACAGTTGTATTTCTAGTCCTAGTCACCTTTTTAACGATTGCCTGCATGCTCTTGACCTCGCGTTTGCAATCAGAAGAATGAAATGCAGCACAATAGATGTAGGAAAGGCGATGCTTAGCCTTCACATGTTCCTCAATCGTTAGATCAGACGAATTCACGAATGATGCCACAGGGAGCTGAAATAGAACACAAATCGATTATAGTCATGTGAATTGATTGAGAACACGTGTAGTTCATTCATTAGGGAATGATATCATATCATGGCAGGTTCTGAATGAATGTCCGAAAGAGTCAGTTACTTTCAAATAGGGATGGCTTCGCAAGCAAGATTGAAAGATCTTATTGGGATTATTGACCATTCTACATACTTCCCAAGAACATCTTGCGAGAAGCAAGATTCTTGCATCCCCTATCATTCTCCCTCTCTCGCTCGGTCTCTTCGAACAGGCGAAGAATTGACAGTTTAAAATCCCCGACAAAATGGATTAGGGAGAATGGCCAATGAGAAATGTATTGTGACAGTTCATGGCGCAGTGGGTAACGGATTAGTGTAGCCCTGCAGGTACATGGTTCAATCCTTTTGGGGACTAATTTTGTATTTTGATATTTTTTATGTTAGGAAAGGTTGGAACGCTCTCTCTAAGTACGTAGAAAGAGGTAGCACCACTCGAAGCTTTAGGACAGTGGAAGAAGAAACCAAAAGTGTTAGCACAGAGGATGTTGCCTTTAGTACTAAGGGAGAAGGTATTAGGAATGTACTAAAGCTTTAGAACAGAGGAGGAAGGCTTTAGTACTAAGGAGGAAGAGGGCAATGAGTCATTAGAACCTTTACAACATAGGTGGAAATGAAGAAGAAGGCGCGCAACCATTATAATCGTTCAAGAGTCTTGAACGAAGCTAGAATCTTGCCAATTCGCAAGATTCTTGCCAAACAATAATATTCTCAACTCATTTTGCGCGAGGGCCGAGAATTGGTGGGAATCATTCGTCGTTTTGCAAGATCCCAACTCGGTCGTTTTCCCCACGAAGCCATCCCTACTTTTAAACAATCGGCCGCTTAATTTGAAGTGGAAAATCATGCATGTGGATTAGGGTCATGGGGACTTGCACAACGGTCCTTCTAGTCAAAAATACTGATCCATGCAATGTAATGTGTTTACCAGGAACTCTTCTGCAGATACTCTGATTCCACTCTTCTTGCAGCCACTCACGCACTCGGCATCGTAGTGAGCTTTCAAGAAGAAGTCGTCCTGAAGTAGCTTAAAGAAAAAGAGTTATGGAACTCCTATCACCTTCATATCTTCTTCGAGCGAAAGAATGAGAGCTCTGATAAATTCAGCAGGATCGTGTTGCCCCTTGGCGAAGGCGTTGAAGCGGAGAAGAGCTCGGAGACGCTGCGAGACGTCTCTACTGTCTGGTCCTCTCATGGATGCCTCCGAGAAAAGATAAACTGTCCAGTTTTCTCCGGTAGGAAGTTCACGTATCTCATTCATGAGTGGTGTCAGAGACAGTAGAACGTTGACACTTGCGTTCGCGAAACAGTCCGTGCCACTGTTCGCAAATCCATACGCAGCCTGTTAAAAAAAGAAATATGCGTCTTGAGTTACGATCTAATTTTAAGTATGGGATAGAAAAATAGCCGTCACCAGAAGGTGTTTCGTTATACTAAATTTATTTTGTCCAGGAATCTTATTGGCGAATCTACATATTTTATGTTCTGAGCAGTAATTCGAACGTTCTAAGATGAAGATCGCTTCCTTCCTTGCCCTTCCCTTACAATAGGAAAGTTTCTTCACAGGAAAATATGTTTTCGCAGATTTAGAGCCATCTATCCTCTTATCGCAAGTATTGTTTCATGGCGGTAAGGCTGGACTTGTAGTATACTTTTTTTTTAAAATCTGGAAATATTCAATAAATTGTTCTCGTCCCCATTATATCAGGTTGTTGCAAAAGTCTTGACCGATTTTAAGAGTCAAGGTCCACTTCGCTTGTGTCAATTTTCGACGACCAGAATGTTAGCTAGGGATATGGTCGCACATTAATGACATAGTGTTGATTCGTGGCGCACTTGATTGGTGTTTGACAAAATTAGCTAGAACACAAATTAAAATTTTTTCGAAAAATCAAACTTTGTTTGCAGCCGCTGTAATCTGAGCTGAAGGTGTTAATCCAAGTCACTTTTTGTCAAGTGATAGTCCCCACCTAGCTCTTTCCAATGCTAAAATAAATTAAGTCCACAATTGAGTTTAGCCCAAGTTACATGCAGATGAAAATATCAATTTTCTTTACAGTGGGTTGTGTACGAATAGTTTTCCTAATCCGGAAATCTTAGATAAAGACATCTACTCAAGTGCGCTGTAATGACACACTAAGGGATTGTATCATCCCCAAACATATTTGAGCCAGTCTCCGTCCTCTTTCGGAAATGAATATTTTCCTCAAATTTTGTCTTGGCACATAAATAGTGGAAAACGTGACTTTCAATGTTTTCGTTTAAAATCTTTACAATCATAACTAACAATCTCCAATTTTTAACTAATTTTGAAGTGATAGGTTAAGGGTTGCTTATTAGTTTTACCACATTAGATGAGGTGGGAAAACTGTACGGACGACAGGGTAATGCTTAAAGTGTCAATTTCGACGACCGAATTTCGACAACTAAGTTAGGAAGGATTAGATGCATACCTGTCCACGCCGGCGGCGAGTACCGTGTCTACACGCAGGTGGGCATAAATATCTTGCCCACCTGCATACCAGGACCCGGGGGTCATGGTCGAAAAAGTGTTAGGAATCATATTGACTCGACCCCAAGTACCATGAAAAATTGCACTACAATAACTCGACATTCTACCGTAACCCAAAATACTGTAATCCCGATATCGAGAACTGATTTTTTTCAAAATTCATTTTAAAAATACGTTTTTTTTTTGGCGATAACTCAGTTAGTTTTGGTCGGAGAGCCTCAATCATAATTGAATGTAAAAGAGCAGAACCTGCTCTGCAATTCGTATGACAAGAGCTAAGAGATCCGATGCACGATTGATTTACTGTGATTTTTAGAATCCGAGCTGTTATGTTTTCAAAAGATTTAAGACGTTAAAAATAACAGTAAATTTATCGTGCGTAGGACCTCTTAGCTCTTGTCATACGAATTGTAGTGCAGATTCTGCTCTTTCACATAAAATCATGAATGAGGCTCTCCCACCAAAACTAACTGAGTTATCGCTAAAGAACGGATTTTAAAATGCATTTTCATAAAAAGTATGTTCTCGATAACCGAATTATGGTATTTTGGGTTACTGTAGAACGTGGAGTTACTGTAGTGCAATTTTTCATGGTACTTGGGGTCGAGTCGATATGATTCCTGATACTTTTTCGACCATGACCCCCGGGTCATGGTATGCACGCAGGTGGGCGAGATATTTATGCCCACCTGCGTGCAAACATGGCACTCGCCGGGAGACCTGGACAGGTATGATTAGATGTCAACAAGAAATCGGCATCCTTTCAAGATCAGTGTTATAAATTACCCAGGCCAGATACTTTTTCAAGCGACGCATTGGAGATCCCAAGGTCTATCGACACGAGTAAACGATGAGAAAGCTATGATCAACCAACATCTCTAGTCTCCTATTTATTTTCAAGATTATTTCTCAAATAGGCTGTGGAAGGCTGACCCGTGGTACTAGTTGCAGAATGATCCCACTACGTTGTACTTTATGATTGTTATCCTGGTTTGACCATATCACTATTCCTCAAATCGCTCTAGACGGAGAAAATGCCGGTTTCATCTTCAGACAGAGCGAGTTTGGCCTGTCACCGGGTCCGTCTTAACGTTCGGCTAGGTTTGATATAGCGCACGCTAAAGAGAATATCCAAGCACTCATCGATTATGAAAAACCAGGTACTGATCAAGTAAATCCAAAGGACAGGGCAGGCTGAAACTCGAAGTGTCAAAATCGGTCAAGACTTATGCAACAACCTAGTAATCTTACATTATTTTTGCATGATCATTGTATAACGTTGAGGCTTCTAGTATCGCAGATAGCCAGAAAAGTTTACTTTATGCGATCACTCAGAAGATTCGCGATATACATAAATGAACGAATGATGGTGAAAAACTGAATTTGAATTTACTGCTTCTCTAAAAAAAAACGTACTCGATTGCAGTTGTTGCATTGCTTAGTGAGAGCGTCCTGGAGTAGTAGTTTCAAGTAATATTCCAGTGGAATACCAGTCCAAGATCCTTTATCCTTAATCTGCATTTCGTTATGGATTTTCGAAAGGTGAAAACTAGGGAGGGTGAAGAACGCTCAACGAAAACAGCGCAACGGGACAAAGCTTGGAGGAGGATTGACCAAGTTCAAGGAAAGTTGTCTCATTCTAACTACAGTAGCCATGTGATTACGGTAACCCGGTCCATTGGGTCAAATCACAAAAACATTTTCTCCAAAACTAAAACCATAGTCATGGTGAATTTTTTTTCGAAGTTCACAATTTTTGATCTTTGAACTTCCTAACAATAGATTTTGCTGGTGTATCTTTGCGCGCTGATTTCGAATATCGATATGACAGCTCATCAAAATTTTTAAAAAAATATCCGTATTCGTCATTGTTTCGGACATAATGTCGAGCAATCTCTTTTCGGGGATTCTCGATAAATTTACGTTTTCGATAGTTACAGTATCGACAATAAGTAATGGCCCAAAAATTCAACCTACTGTAACTTTTGAACCAGATGAGATTTCTTTTTGATATTTTGGCAGGTGGTAGTGTACGTACTCTTGCATATGATCACCAGGCTAGACCATGGTACGATGTCGTAATATTGCATAGTGACGCAATCATGACATTATTTTTCGGGGATTTACACTGGCTCAAAGTAAGGTCCCGAAAAAATAGATTTTCGTTTATCGACGAGCTAGAAACTCGTTCAAAAGCTCAAAATGATCCTCTCCACATTTCCTGATGATCCCCAAAGTTTGATAACAATTGCTCCCAATTTGCCCTCAGGGAGCGAATTTTTCACTTTTTCACATGATTTTTTTCTCCCTATTTTGGATGACCACAGTTCCAAGGCCGATTTTTGTTCAAATGTCTTTCCTGGACAGGTTAGTTGCAAATCCATGGAATATACGATTCCCAATTCTTAAGAGCATTTGGAAAACTTTCCCGCCGCGGCAGCGGAAAATCCGAGGTCAATCAATTTCGATATGAGAGCTCATGATATCATGAATGGAAAAATTTAAAATTCAACAACTTTTAAAATGAGATTTTTTTCGACATATTTTTTTTTTTTTACCTCGGATTTTCGGTTGCCGCGGGTCTAAAAGTTATCCAAATGCTCTGAGAAGTAGGGAATCTCAAAGGGTCCGTTTTTTTTCAAATGGTCCTTTTTTTCAAAGGGTCCGTTGAAAAAACTCAAAGGGTCCGTTGCGTTAGCAAAGAGTGGATAAGTGTGTGATATTTGTTTAGTAGAAAACTCTTAATGAATGTGAGATCTGGTGTGTATCCGATCGACTACTACTCTTGGCTGTTTACGCTGATTCGCCAACGTATAGGAATTTTTGAGTTTTTTGAAACTAAGTTCGCTTCGGGAAAACGGTCAGAACTTGTTTCGAAAAAATACTAGATATATTCAGATATTATCATTGGAATCAGAAGATAGAGAGGAACATTTTTTATGTTGATGATATCACTCGAAGATGCTGGTGCGGAGTGGTCACTTTTCCACAATTTTCTTTTTCGATTTTTCCCAAATGACATGAAACTTTTGAAAACGGAAATTTATCAAGAATTCCCGAAAAGCGTAGTACTACTCCAGAAAAAAAAATTGATATAAAATAATTGAAAGAAAATAATTGATCGACATTAAAGGGACCTGGCACTCGTAGAAGATTGAAGCTCAAATGAAAGAAATCGCCTTTCCGATAATAAAAACAAAAATAAAAAAAATTATAAAAATTTTCTTTAAAAAATACGGAAGTTCAAGGATCAGAACCAGAGCCTGCTTTTGCACTGGGGGCGACCGGCACAAATGTCGACCTGGATGCGCTCTCAATACACCACGAACCTCAAAATATTTTTATTTCATTATTACTGTATTTTATTGATTTTTATTGTATTTATTTATTTTATTTACCAATGTGTCCTCGTTCTTGTTAGTCGTCGCGAGCGGTTCCTCTCCACTTCTCTCTGATAGAGAATGGAGAGGGGGTCTATCCCTCTAGTTCCCCTCGACTATTCCACCAAGATTGATTCGGCCTGTGATAAGGAAAGAAGACCGATCCCTCGACCCCGACCCAGACACAATGGCTATGTTGAAACGAGAAGAACGACCCCAATCGGATGCCCCATCTTGATCAGCGCCCAGAAAGCGACACTGATAAATTCTGATTCTGATTCTGATTCTTCTGTACTAATCCAACAAGAAATAATTCAGAATGTCAACGGCTGTCAAGAAAAAAAGGTGTTTTCTCTGCAAACTTGGAACGGCACAGACACGACGGTTCCCTCCACCACCCAAACCAGCCCACCAGAGGGAATGGCTGCTAAGATTGAACAGAGACGCGGAGGCCACAGACAAACTTCTCAGAGAACATCAATCAGCTACTGAGCCTCGATGGTGTCTCGACCACTTCCCACCTTCATCCACCGACGATCTACCGATTGATGTGAGTTTGACCTACCGTAACCCTCGCTAACCAATTATGTGTTTATTCAAGAATGCTCGACTACCTGTGTGATTGCTTGCTTTCTAGCACCGGCCTATCCCTGTCCGGTCCCTCGTCCTGCCTGTGCCGATCTCGTTCCCCCTTCTGGTCTTGCTACACGTAGTCCATCACCAGCAATCTATGTGAGTCAACATTTCTCGACAATTCAATAGTTATAACAAGACATCAATCAATATTTGAGTACCATACTTCTATGTGATGGTTACCGTATAGCATACTGTACGATACCGTATCCCGTTCCAGAGGGGACCCTCTTCACAGGCTGGAACGCCATCTTTCTCTCACATGGGCTCAATCAGATCAGTCAGTTCAAGCATTATTTATATTTTAATTATTTACAACAACAACAAAAACAATCAATAGATGAATCAGCAGTAAACCAGCTAGATGAACATAAACAAATCCGAAAATAATTCTGGCACATTACACATAGATAATATCGAGATGAGTGGATAATAGTTATCAAATATGGCAGTTATTACAAAATGAGAGAAAGGTGTTAACAAAAGATTGAATTGGATTGTGCTAAAAGCGGAGTGCATACTCCAGTCGAACATCAGTAGTCCGTTGGCACGAGAGGACGCCATGCTGCAGGTACATTATATCCTGCACTCTAACCTTGCAAGTTCTTCTGATCAAGTGAGCATGTTTTCTTGAATAAAAAAATACTTTTCCTATCAAATATGGTTCAGTTGGAAAAAGGCAGAGATATCGCATTAATTTTTGTTCGCTCTAGCATAATTCTAGAAGCATTTGCACTATGGTACTTATTTGTCTATCAATCCGCTTCAGACTTTGGACGAATGAGACACAAAAATGACAAGATATTTAGCGCTGTCCAAAAGTAACGATTAACGAAACGATTGACCTAGCGCGTAGATTATCGTATCTTTTTTTCTGGATTGATATGTTCCTATTCACGGAAAACATCAAACAATTGAATAAGGCTAGGGTTACCTGGGAATATAGCCAAAAGTAAACCATAGGAAAAATATTCGCTCAATTTTATTCAAGAAAACATGCTCACTTGATCAGAAGAAGAACTTGCAAGGTTAGAGTGCAGGATATAATGTACCTGCAGCATGGCGTCCTCTCGTGCCAACGGACTACTGATGTTCGACTGGAGTATGCACTCCGCTTTCAGCACAATTGATAACCGGAAATCACATAGTTATATAATATAAAATCTACTTATGGGTTTCTAACGAAACATAGTAGAATATATATATATATTTTTTTTTTTTTTTTAAATAACTAGAATAAATACAGAGAAAAAAATACACTACAGCCTCCGTGGTCGTCAGCGCTCGCCCGAGTCGCATCCAATGATACCTTCAATGACGAAGTTAATAATATTTTACCGAAGAAGTTTAAAAGCATGGTCTCGACGCGAACAGAGGCAACGATGGAATCGATGGTTAGTAGCTCGCGTGGGTATTCAATAGGAATGAGTGATTATAGAGCTCGGGCTATCACTATTCGCAAGAGATATTGGATGGAGAAGAGGGGGAAGAGGAGATAGTGGAGGAGGAGGATGAGAGCAGCGCAGAGAGAGGGCGCTATGCGATAGTCGAGGACTCGTGTCTCTCGCGTCTATTCAAGCAATGTCAAGAATGTGGAGAGTTGTTGGATCATAGCCTCACAGAGAGAAGACGATGTGGCAGTGCCCTAGTAGTGATCACCGAATGCCTAGCATGCAACAAGAAAGTACAGTGGGATAGTCAGGAGAAAGTGGGAATAGGGAGAGGCCAAACGTACTCTCTCAACCATCGAATTCCTATCTCCGCATTCATCACTGGGACACCTCTCCCGGTTAGAAATATATCTGATGTGAGATAATTAGCGGGAGATTACAGAGACTGTGCGATTTCGCTAGAACTCTGGATCTAGACTTCCCATCAGACAGAAGTATGCGCAAGACCATAAGAGAGATATGGAGTGTCGCCATTGAGAGAGTCTATGCAGGATGGGAAGAGACAGTAAGGGAGGTGGCGGTGAATGCATCAGAGGTATACACAAATGAATAATGAAACGCGAGCTTATCGGCGGCCCAACACTTTCACATCTAAAACAGCCAGAAACCACCGCCAAATATAATTTCACTGGTCATGACTCAACAGAGACGAGATGCAAAGGGGATCAAGTGAAACGCAAAACCAAAACGAGTATAGAAGAGGATTCAAACCTCTGCGAGTCAGGGAACAATTTTTTTTAATTTATTTTTTTTTACATATATTTTTTAAAATGCTTTATCAAGTTAAAACTAAACAAAAGTAATAAGTAATTATCTTTTTTTGGACAAATAGGGTCTTATTTTTTGCCGACTCGACGACGACGGCATGATCGCGCTCGTAGGGCTCGAGAGTGACCTGTAGCATGCCACTATGAAATACTAACCAAATAAGGGAAGCATCGACTCATCACGATCATTGAACGCACATAGATTGATGATTCAATATCAGTCCATCACAATAAACAAAGACAGCACCCACCTGTTCTCGAGGCTTGAACTTCTCCTCCTTGAGTTTGTTGACTTCACCGGCGAAGACTGCCTCGGGGCAACCGTCGAGTCGAATTCGGCCATGTCTTCAATCAGCATTCAATGTTATTCAATTGAATGAAAATGAGTGTGGCCAGTGTCCCTATCTAGTGAGACAATCCGAATAGACGGACTGATTTAGTGGAGAAAGAGGGGAAGACTAGTCCACCCTTTCATTTATCACGTTTCACACAGACTCCCTAATATTTTGCAGGCGATCGCGTTTCTCATTTCAAATAAATCTATGCCACCCAAACAGCACGAGCGTCAACTCGAACAGTTGCAACGTTTAGGACATAGTTGAGAGAGAGAAATACATAAATATTAGAGAAGAGATCAAAAGGAAGTAAAGCGACTAACCCATCACGGAAGACAGCCAGTCCGACAGCAGTTTTGACGATCTCGATGCACTCATCCTTGGTGAGATTGGGTCGCCATGATCCCGAGGCCGTTGTCGCTGTCGGGTGGTGAAGCCACTGATGGGGAAGCTGCATAGCTGGAAGGGACACGGAATAGATACGGCAATGTCACACATGAGATAGAAAGAACGGGCGATAAGCAAATGAGGGAGGAAAGCGGGGAAGAATTCGAATAAGACTCAGTACTAGCCAATATTTCTGTTACTTAATTAGATCCATTTGCTTCCTGCTCCGTAATTGCACAAAAGCATAGCGATAAAGTGAGCAAGTAAGAAAGCATCTTGTATAATGAGGAACAAAGGCCAAGTTGCTGCCAATACGAATCACTAGCACAGGTAGAAAGTGATAGGGGATGGGAAGAGCATTGGCGGAGGATTTGTGTCTTGTTATTAAATGGTTTTCATTGTCTTTGAAGCGAATCAGTACAGTGAACGTTCCGATAAAGACGCTTCACGAAAATGCCGAGTTAAGAAACAGGATCAGGGGCGTGGGAGGACAACAAAAGAGCCTGGTATTCGAGGGCAGATGGTCTGCAGCAATCAGGTAACACGACAGCAGCAAGATTGATACAAAATGTAAGCAAAAAAACCGATAAACAGTGGCAAGAAACAACAGCAAAACGAAAGGAAAGCGTTGCCGCGTCCTCTGGCTTTCTCGCTCTGCGCGCTCTCCGCTTTTCGCACACTCTCTCGCCCTGGAACCCAGTCACATCACGACATCCCCCAGCTATTCTAAGTTTAGCGCGTATCCGTAAGCGCCCAGCTATCCGTGGACCAATTTATTCTTACAGTAGTTTTAAATTAAATACAATAATTCTAATTAATTTTATTTATTTATTTTATTTTTAATAATCGATCTTTGTGGTAATTTCACACATTTTGAGCAACAATCGTCCACCATGACCAGGTTCCTTTAAGTACGAAAATATGTCGATTTCGGCTATTTAGTAAAAATTTTTTAAACCTTTCTCATTATTTTTTAATGAGCTTTCATATCGATATTCGAAATCAGCGCGCTACACCAGAAAAAAACCTATTGTTAGGAAGTTCATTTAAAAAATTCGATTTCGAAAAAATTTCACCATGACTATGGTATTGGTTTTGGAAATTTTGTTTTGCGATTCGACCCAATGGACCGGGTTACCGTAATCACTTGGCTACTGTAGTTATAATGTGACGATTTTCATTGAAATTGGTCAACTATCCTCCGTGCTGAGTCCCGATGCGCTTTTTTCACCCTCCCGAAAACTACACTCAAAGTCGGGGTGACCTCGGGTGACCCACGGTGACCCTCCGTGCCCCACTTCTTGGGGCGGAGACTCTGCGGGACTGTATTATATCGTCTTTTAAAAAAATTTTGTAAAAATATTTTAATGTATTGAAACAATAACAATTTTAACTCACTCCAAGAGTATTTTCCAAACAATCGATGCCGACTTGAGATTTTATCATCTTCTTGGTCTAACAGGTGTACAAGACAGAGAAGCAGTGTGTAGAGGTTCACGCACGGTGGAAGCTTATCGTACTCTTCCGTATTGATCGTGTATGGAAAGTTTCTACAAGCATAATCTTATTAGGGTAAAATATTACAATATAATTGTACTAGTGCTGCACATTTATTGACATCAGTATAAAACTCGGTCAGTGTACTAGACCCCAATGCGACGGAAAAAATAATTGAAATAAATTCGAGTTCGGATTTATCATATTATACTTTATCAATTTTTTTCAAACATGAGCTTCAAATGGTATGAGGCCGTTTGCGTTAAAGTAGAACAATTCATTCCCGTACGAGGTCATATTTTGAAGAGAGTTTGTTTTCTAGCACATTTCGAGGTGCTTATTGAAACGCGTTATCTGTACTAGCGTTCGATGTACCTAAAATTGAGTGAACGAACTTTCGTAACACCCCTATAGCATGGTGATGACGCAATCATGACATGGTTTTTCGGATGGGTGACAATAGCTCAAACGACATTTGCGCAACTTGACCAAAACGACATTTGTGCAACTTGACCAAAACGAAATTTGCGCAACTCGACCAAAACGACATTTGCGCAACTCTACCAAAACGACATTTGCGCAACTCGACATAATTCGATTTCTAGCCACCCTAGGATCCTGGCGGAGGTGTCATTCTGATCAGCATAATTTCCTCTTTATTTTTACACCTTTGGGCTAGAAATCGAATTATGTCGAGTTGCGCAAATCTCGTTTTGGTCGAGTTGCGCAAATGTCGTTTTGGTCGAATTGCGCAAATGTCGTTTGCGCTATTGTCACCCATCCGGTTTTTCATGGTGGATTATTTTCTCAATATTTTTTCTAGAATATTGAGGTCAAAGAGATTGAAGAATTTCATTATACTCGGTCTGATAATATAAGATCTCAATACCTTTTCTATGAAAATATATACTCAAGGGAGGATGACATACAGTGGCTTTAAACTGGCTCAAATTAGGGTCTCGAAAAAATGGATTTTCGTTTATCGACGTGTTAGAAACTCTTTCAACAGCTCAAAATGATCCTTGCCAAACTTGCTGATGATCCCCAAAGTTTGACAACGTTAGCTCTTTATTTGCCCTCAGAGCACGAATTTTCACTTTTTCACATAATTATTCCCTATTTATTATAGATGATTACAATTCTAAGGGCGTTTTTTTGTTCAAATGTTGTTCCTGAACAGGATAGTTGCATAATATATTAATGGAACAATCGATTCCTAACTTTTAGAGCTTTTTTTAGAGCATTTCCTATCCGCGGTAGCCGAAAATCCCAGGTCAATCGATTATCGACCTAAAAAATGACCATGATACCCAATACCATGATACAGTAGCCTAGGAAAGTCATCGTTCATTGTTCAATCTTTTATAACTTTTGACACATGAGAGATTTTTGACTCAAACTTGGACATGTAGTAGTACACCCTTCGTGTGTTAACTCCTTGATTGTTGCCTAGTGATGAGTCAATCATCACATGGTTTTTCTTGTCGGATTTTTAGTTCGATCGCTTTTTTTCTCTGCCTTCCTACTCGTATAGAAAGCTTCAATAGCTTTCCGATGAAAACATGTACTCATGTGAGAATGACATATAGTGGTTTTAGAATGGCTCAAGGTAGGGTCTCGAAAAAATGGATTTTCGATCATGGACGTGCTAGAAACTCGTTCAACAGCTCAAAATGATCGTTGCCGCAATTCCTGATGATTCCCAAAGTTTGATAACGATAGCTGTTAATTTTCCTTCAGTGCACGTTTTTTCAATTTTTTCGCATGACTATTTTGGATGTTTATAGTTTTGACAGTGATTTTCGTTCAAAGGTGGTTTCTGGATAGGAATGTTGCAAATCCATGGAATATGCCATCCCTAACTTTTTAGAGCATTTGGATACCTTTCCTGCCCGCGGCAACCAAAAATCCGAGGTAGATCGATTCTCTTCCAAAAAATGACCATCATGGTTGAAGTCGAATGAAAATTTTCTCTCTGAACTTTCTGACTAACTTTCTGAAAATTTTTTTTGTGTATTTTTGTTCGCTGATTACGAATTTCGATATAAGTGCCCATGATATCACAATTGAAAAAAAGATAAAATTCAAAAACATGTTTGTTCCAAATTCGTCTCAGACAAACGACCATAACTCGCTTCAAAATTATGCTTGTAACAAACCGAACATGTCGTTCGAATCAGAGGACTGAGCGGAATATTTCTTATGTTGACGATATCATTCCACGAGTATGAACTGGTGCGGAGTGGTTGTTTTTCCAAAAATGATGTTTAACTTCAAAAAGCGGTATTTCTCCATAAAGCCCCGAAAAGTGGTTTGAGCACATACTAGTACCGGCCGCCACTCCAAGAATCAGAGGAATCAGAAACCGTAGAAAAAAATAGCACGACAAATTTGTCCAAAAAATAGCAGATTTTGACAGTTTTTGAATTTTATCTTTTTTCAATAGTGATATCATGGGCTCTAATATTGAAATTCGGAATCAGCGCACATAAATGCACCAGAAAAAAATTAGTCAGGTAGTTCTGAGAGAAAAAGTTTTTCGAGTATGAACCATGATGGTCATCAGTATCATGGTCATTTTTTGGAAGAGAAACGATCTACCTCGGATATTCGGTTGCCGCGGCAGGAATCCAAATGCTCTGCAAAGTTTGGGATCGTATATTCCATGGATTTGCAACATTCCTATCCAGAAACCACCTTTGAACGAAAATCACCGTCAAAATTATAAACATCCAAAATAGAGTCATGCGAAAAAGTGAAAATTCACTATCGTCACCAAACTTTGAGGATCGCCAGGGATTTTTTTTCAGGGAATTTTGAGCTTTTGGACGAGTCTCTAGCACGTCTATGAACGAAAATCCGTTTTTTTTTTCGTGATATTTTTCCCGAAAGTTTAATTTTCCCACTCACCCCTGCTCCCCACCTGAGTTTCTAGCACGTCGAAAAACGATAATCTATTTTTTCGAGTCCCTAATTTGAGCCAGTCTAAAGCCACTGTACGTCATCCTCCCATGAGTAATAAAAATATCGAGGTCTTCTATTATCACACCGATTATAACACAGTATTTTTGATATAATTGAGATAGGGCCGTACAACGATTTTGCAACCTATGCTCAAAATTCAGCCCAAGAGTCAACTTTTGACGTAGAGTTCGAAAATCGACCCTAGAAAGCCGTATCTTCACAACCTCATTCGCTGTGGCACACTTTACCCTGTGCAGTCGGTTTTCATATCTCATGATCGGCGCATCGGAGACTCAAAAATATATATTAATTCTGAAAGATCTCGACAAGATAAGACTTTTTCTAATTGACAGTGAAGAGCTACCTCAGCTGTGAAAAAAGTTATTCCACCTTAAAGTTTTGAAATTCTCACCTCAGGTGGGGAGCAGGGCAGTGAAAACACCTCAGGTGGGGAGCAGGGGTGTGCGAGAAAACTTTTCGGGAAACTTTCGGGAAAAATATCACGGAAAAATATTGCTCAGCTGTGAAAAAAGTTATGCTATCTTAAAGTTTTGAAATTCTCACCCTGAAAAAGTTCGGTTCCTACCCCCAAATTAAACTTTTTTCATTCGATTCCCCTTGCAATTTTACCCCCGGATACAATTTTTCACGAAATTTAAACGGGGGGGGGGGGGAGACTTCATTTTGGCTGACGAAAGCGTTCAAGTCGTCGTTTTTTTTAACCAAAAAATGTAGTTTTTCGAGCTAAACTTTTTTTCTTTCTCGTTTTCATGAGCTGTGGTGTCGATTTTCGGTTTCCGCATTGAAAAATACGCCAGAAAATCCTATTGTCAGGTGATTTTGAAATTAAGAGATTTTCACACTTTGCGACGCCAATTTCGAGGCTATTTTTTGGTAAAAAAGTCAAAATCTCAAAATCACCTGACAATAGGATTTTCTGGCATATTTTTCGATGCAGAAATCGAAGTTAGAAATCGAAGAAATCGAAGCCCCCCCCCGTTTAAATTTCGTGAAAAATTGTATCCGGGGGTAAAATTACAAGGGGAATCGAATGAAAAAGTTTAATTTGGGGGGGGGGGGTTGGAACCAAACTTTTTCAGGGTGAGAATTTCAAAACTTAGATGGAATAACTTTTTTCACAGCTGAGCTAGCTCTTCACTGTCAATTAGAAAAAGTCTTATATCGTCGAGATCTTTCAGAATTACTATATATTTCTAAGCCTCCGATGCGCCGATCATGAGATATGAAAACCGACTGCACAGGGTAAAGTGTGCCACAGCGAATGATGTTGTGAAGATACGGCTTTCTAGGGTCGAACTTATTTCGAAAATCCTGTGATAAATAGAGACCACAGGGTGTAGAGCCGATTTCACTCAGTCAGGCGAAAAGTACTGCCAAAGTCCCCCTCTGGGACCGAGTAACATCATACTTTTGGCCGTTTGTCGATAACTCAACTCTATCTCGAGAAACAATAGCAAAGGTGATCTCGAGGACCCCACTGTGCATTACTCGCCTAATCCATCCTCTAGCGCACGTGAGACGATCCAACACATGTCTTGTGGCGCAATCGGTAGCGCGCTCGTTTGTCAAACCCGAAGCCTCCGGTTCGAGTAACACCCATTGCAGCCAGTTTTGCTAGTTGTCAAGATAAACAACGGAAGTCGGAATTCGAATACGCGCGTACTCTTACTTTTGCCGAGGTCCGACAATTCGAGAACTTAATTTTTCCCTTATATTTGTATTCTAATATTAATTTAAAAGTATAATTTATCAATTACGAGTGGAGCAGCGTGTTTCATTCATTGGAAGTGCCTCAAACCCCTCTTCTCAACCTAATTCTTCCAATTTTGACCTACTTAGACTTTGTCGATCAGGCTGCTCCATTCGTCATTTGTAGAGTTGGTCGATATCTACAGAAAACCTTTTGGAGCGGTTTGATCGGTTAAAAATTAGAGTTGTCGGACCTCTTGCGAATTTTTGGCAATTCTCTATCCCTCCCAAGTGGGCGGAGCCTGTGGCCTCTATCCCTACTTTGAAACAGTCTAAAGCCACGGTACGTCATCCTCCCATGAGTACATATTTTTATCGAAAAGGTATTGAGGCCTTCTATTTTCACACCGAGTAGGAAAACTGAGAAAAAAATCCATGTAGGAATTGTGATTGTTTGAAAAAGTACTGCTTGATTGCGTCATCACTACGCAACAACCAAAGAGTTCTGTGATATCCCACTGGCATATTTCTATCACGCCATGGGTGTACTACTATATGTCCAAGTTTCAGCAAGAAATCTATGATGAGTCAAAAGTTATCAAAGAATGAAAAAAGTGTCCCATGACTTATGCCCGATACTGTACGCACCCGATTAGCCGACTTGTGCGAAAACGGCGTTACAGCGACGTAGAGTAGGGCATGCCCTGCAATACAATTCACATTACGATTGTTTCACTTCACGTCACACATAAATCTTTTTTTAGAAATGAAGCTATGTATACTAATATCTTCACTAGTTTAATGAGTGCACTATCTGGAATGAGAAAACAATTATATATTTTATCAATTATATATTTTTTCAAATCCCTTACTTCAACATGCAGTATCTCACGCGTCCTGGGCAGCTCCCACAGCAACTTAGTGAGCATCTCTGGACCACCTTCATAAACGTCTCGAATGTTTCGCAGAACTGAATTAAAATATATATATATGAGAGGATTCGCCAGAGTTTCGAGGGCCGTGCGGACGTAGGAAAAAGTTTCCTCGATTCCGCTGAAAAGTGATACTTAAGTACTTCGAATGATGCTCTTTCGAACTGCGCTAGCCGATTTCCGATATCAGATCCCATCTTAGAGAATTGGTATTTTTTAATTCACGACCAAAATTGGCTCAGAAAAACAGCCATAACTTGCTTCAAAATCATGTTAGAGACAATTCCAAAAGATAATTCGAATTAGGAGGCAGAGGGGGACATTTCTTTCTCGAATCACTTTTCGGCGCTTCTTGGAATAATCACTATTTGGAAAGTTACATAACTTTTTTTGAAAACCGACAGCGCCGATCCAACGCACATACGAAGAATGACATCATCAACCGACAAAATGTCGCCCTATGGCTGCTCATGCAAATGCTTTTTTGGAATTGTCTCCAGCATGTTTTTAAAGCGAGTTATGGTCTTTTTCGTGAGTCGAATTTGGCCTAAAATTTCATAGTGTCCCTAATTTGACCTAACAATACTCGGAGATGAGACCTGATATCGAAAATCCGCAAACCCAGTTTGAAAGAGCATCATTCGAAGTACCTAAATTTCACTTTTTAGCGGAATCGAGGTAACTTATTCCTAAGTCCGCAAGGCTCTCGAAAGTCTGGCGATTCCTCTCTTATGACATGCTTTGCCAGCGAGTGCACTTGGCCCATCCTCATTTTTATATTTCAGTTTTTCACAAGGTATTCCCATGTCCAAAAGAAGGAGAAAGACATCAGGAAGGTTCAAGAATAAAGATATGTAACTATTCTATTGAGGATATTGCGATTGACCGAATGGAGCGAATGCACCTACAACACTAAGAAAAGCAGTTGCGAAATTGGCCAAACTCACTCTAATTCTCTTGCTCGTTCTATCTGTTCACTACTGCCCATCCCCTAATCTTGCGTAATGTTGCATAATGCTGCGGCAAAACAGATGGTAGCGGCGCAAGTCTGTTTTTCGAAACGAATTTTCGCGAATTGGTTTTTTTGGTTATCACTCTCCACATTCAAATCTTTTTTTTCTCTTATTTCATGTTCCTAGCCAAGGTGCTAAACCCACATCCGCCTTGAAAATCGGATCCGCGCGAGAATTTTATCAAAATTTCGCAAACTATAGGAATATTTGTATACAAACAATAGCGATATTTTCTTTTAAGAGTTAAAAATAGGTTGCTCCGAATATTTTGTTTTATTTTCTCAAAAAAAAATTAAGCGAGGGTGATTTTACGACCGAAATGCGCTATTGATAGAACGTTTTTATTGGATGCTCCAGTGTCGCTAAAGATACGTGAGAGAAAAATCGCGAATTCAGAGACAATGCAATTGACAATAGATTAGGTTTAATGGCTTGGTATATGCCACTCGCATCGATAAAGATCTGCCGTTTTTCATTTCACTCGCTCTTTCACAACTTCATGATTTGGAAGAATACAAGTAAACGGGGATGGTGATATACGGATAATCTCGATTACTAGCTTCGGAAATCAGATTCTCCGATCTCACTCAAATTTGTCATGAATTGTCATGGTCGCAGTAACATAGATACCTAATTTCTTACATACCGTGTTCCATAGTTTCCCACTCTCTCTAACACTCCTACACTTCTCCTTGTGACTCTCCTTGTCTCGCAGATAGAGAAGACAAATGGGGGAGCCTTCCTTCATCTTTCCCGCCGTTCCTTCATCTTTCCCGCCGAAAATCGAAATTGAACTGTTTCGCTGTTTGAAGTTGAAAGAGATGAACATTAGAAAGTTGTTCTCGTTGGCATACTATATATCTATCAAGTTATCTTCTCATCGTGCAGTATTTTTTCCTAATCACATGGCTTTTCCTTCTCGTATTCTTTCCACGGGTCATAAATCGCTCACTGCAAGTGAGACAGGGGAATCTGCCGAATCCAGTCTTTGAAATTTTCTGCATTTCGCCTTCGGCAATCGTTAGTTCATCTGTTTCTAGACTCGCGCCCTTTGTCTCACATGTCTTCAGCAACACTGGAACATCCCATGAAAACGTTACACAAATAGCGCATTTCGGTCGTAAACGCCTCTCTCCCTCGCTTCTCTTTCTCGCATCTTCTCTATCATTGTGTATCTTGTTGGGTGATTGGCACTTTTGCATTTTGATCTGATATCGCTGCACAAGCGGCAATGTTGTTTTCTTTTCTTAATTTTACAATGTTAGATCAAAGAAGAGACACTACGAAATTAACCACCAAAAATGACTCACGAAAACAGCCATAACTTGCTTTCCAATAAAGCTTGAGACAGTTCCAAAAGAGAATTCGAATGAGGAGGCGGAGGGGAAAAAGTTTTGTGTTGATGATGTCATTCCTCGTCTATGCGCTGGATCAGGGCTGTCAGTTTTTCCAATAAAGTAGTGTAACTTTCCTAATACCGATGATTCCAAGAAGCGCCGAAAATTGATTCGAGAAAAACCATGTGCCGAACACCACATCTAATATCAGAGAGATTGGAGGTGGGGAAAAAAAGAGCCCGCACTTTTGTCCAAAAACCTGCGATTTAAAAAAATTTTTTTTTAAAGCATAACTTTTTTCATTCACATTTTCATGAGCTTTAACATCGAAATTCGGAATCAGCGTGCACAAATAAACCTAAATTTCCTATAGTATATTTTGGAGATTAAAATATTTTCGACTCTGAAGCTCATGAAACTCCGAAAGAAAAAAGTTATGACCAAAATCGAAAACAAAATTTTTCTGGGATTTTCTTCAAAGCATAACTTTTTTCTTTCGAAGTTTCACGATCTCTAGTTAGCAAATTCATGTTCTACGCTCAAAAATAAGCCAGAGAAAAAACCAAAATCGGACCAAAGGGGGGACCACATGGTGAAAAAGCGGTCAGTCGAATAAATTTTAATCTCCAAAATATATGACTATAGGAAATTTTGGTTTATTTGTGCACATTGATTCCGAATTTCGATGTTAAAGCTCATGAAAACGTAAAAAAAATCGCAGGTTTTTTGGACAAAAGTGCCTGCTCTTTTTTTCCCCACCTCCAATCTCTCTGATATTAGATGTGGTGTTCGGCACATGGTTTTTCTCGAATCACTTTTCGGCGCTTCTTGGAATAATCGGTATTAGGAAAGTTACACTACTTTATTGAAAAACCGACAGCCTGATCCAGCGCATAGACGAGGAATGACATCATCAACACAAAACTTTTCCCCTCCGCCTCCTCATTTAAATTATTTTTTGGAATTGTCTCAAGCTTTATTGGAAAGCAAGTTATGGCTGTTTTCGTGAGTCATTTTTGGTGGTAAATTTCGTAGTGTCCCTACTTTGACCTACCTATACTCGAAGATGAGAACTGACATCGAAAATCGGCAAACGCAGTTTGAAAGAGTATCATTCGAAGTACTTAATTCTCACTTTTCAGCGGAATCGGGAAAACTATTTCCTAAGTCCGCTCAATATCAATATCAATATTTATTCAAGCTTCAGGTGGGTCGCCTGTTGAATGATACAGTCTCTCCATAGATGGGGGTTTCTTCTGCACGTAGTGTCCCAATTTATTCCTATTTTTTTTACTATCTCATCTCTCCATCGAATTTTCGGTCGTCCGGGCGGTCTCGGCCAATCCCACGGTGACCAATTCATGATTCTTTTGGCCCATCTTTCATCTTCTATTGTCGCTAATCTTCGGGCCCAGTTCCACTTTCTATACATAGCTCGAATTCGAATATCAATCAAAGGCACTTTTTGGTGTAGCCATTCGTTAGTTCTTCTATCAAGCCTGCTTACTCCTGCCATCTTTCTCATCATTGCTCTTTGCGCAACTATCAATCGATTTCTTTCTTTCTTTGTAGGGCTCCAAACTTCACTTCCGTATATGAAACTTGGCTCAATGCACATCCGAAAGACTCTTGTTTTAAGTGCCATCTCCACTCCTTTACTCGTAAGAAAATCGTGAAACTTGTTGAAAGCTCTCCAAGCTCCTCCGATTCTCCTGTTCACTTCAAGCATTAACTCCTGGTCGAATGATAGCCTTACTCCGAGATACACAAAGTAGTTGACATATTTCAGTTGTTTTTCATCGATATAAAGAGGAACATGAGCTCGGTTGGTCATCATTACTGTCTTCTTCTGATTTACTTCCAATCCAACTTTTCTACTTTCTGCACATAGTTCACTCATCATTGATTCAATGTCTTTCTTGCTATGCGATACTAGAACAATATCATCCGCGTAGCGTAAGTGATTCGTAAGTGATTCTTATCCCAATCCGAACTGATTCGAGCGCCGAACTCGTTCGAGTCTGTTCCCACTCATTCCCCCCTCTCTGTCTCCAGGGGTTCGGTCAGGGCCATCCACAAGCCCCGACCACCACCCCAGAGTGATGCTTCAGAACTTGATCTGTTTCTGAAACTTATCCCAATCCGAACTGATTCGAGCGCCGAACTCGTTCGAGTCTGTTCCCACTCATTCCCCCCTCTCTGTCTCCAGGGGTTCGGTCGCTACTACCCCAATACTCTCGAATCTCTCGCGATTTCTCTCATATACATACAGTATTGACAATAAGTCTTGGCAAACTTTTTCAAAATGGTGTAACTTTCAAACCAGATGGGCGATGGTTCTGAGGTTTTGATAGATGACAGTACATGTACTCCTACATATGCTCACTGTGTCCGACCGTAATACGATTTCGCAATATTGCATGGTGGTGACGCAATCATGGCATAGTTTTTCATGGTGGATTATTTGCTCAATAAATTTATTCTCAGCCTTTCTACTAAGTGTGATAATAGAACGCCTCTATACCTTTTTGATGAAAATATGTACTCATTGGAGGGTGGCGTACAGTGGCTTTAGACTTGCTCAAATATGGTCCCGATAAAATGGATTTTCTTCATGGACATGCTAGAGACTCGTTCAAAAGCTCAAAATAGTCCTTAGCACATTTCCTGATGATCCCCAAAGTATGATAACGATAGCTCTTAATTTGACCTCAAGGCACGAATTTTTCACTTTTTAAAGGAGGGGTGGCACGAATATCTGGCTTACTGACTTCTATAGGGGAGATTGTGGGGATTCGTTACCCAATCACACATGCGAAACTCCCATGTAACCAATTTTCGTTTAAAACTAGCTATGAGCGTTTGGCTTTGTGCCAAGCGGGCCTGATCGCTCAGGCAACGAGAGAGGGATAAGGGGACAATGAAGAGACCGCGCATGCAAATCGGCGCGCGCCTCTCGGCTCTGCGATTTGCATACGCGTTCGAACCTCCCCTTCTTTAACAATATTTTTTTCTCGCTATTATTGATGATCACAGTTCCAAGGCCGATTTTCGTTCAAAGGTCTTTCCTTGACAGGATAGTTGCAAATCCATGGAATATACGATTTCCAACTTTTTAGAGCATGTGGATAACTTTCCCGCCCGCGGCATCCGAAAATCAGAGGTCAAATTTTTTTGAAAATCGGCTATGTTTCGACATAATAAATTTTAACTTTTTTCATTAATGATATCATGGACTCTCATACCGAAATTCGTACTCAGCACACAAAAATATACCTGAAAAAAATGTAGTCAAGAAGTTCTGAGAGACACATTCTTTCGACTAATGATGGGGGTTGAAAATAGGTTGACCTCGGATTTTCGGATGCCGCGGGCGGGAAAGTTATCCAAATGATCTAAAAAGTTGGAAATCGTATATTCCATGGATTTGCAACTATCCTGTTCAGGAAAGACCTTTGAACGAAAATGGGCCTTGGAACTGTGATCATCAATAATAGCGAGAAAAAAATAATGTTAAAAAGTGAAAAATTCGTGCCTTGAGGTCAAATTAAGAACTATCGTTATCTAACTTTGGGGATCATCAGGAAATGTGCTAAGGACCATTTTGAACTTTTGAACGAGTCTCTAGCATGTCTATGCACGAAAATCCATTTTTTCGGGACCCTACTTTGAGCAAGTCTAAAGCCACTGTACGCCATCCTCCAATGAGTACATATTTTCATCAAAAAGGTATAGAGGCGTTCTATTATCACACTTAGTAGAAAGGCTGAGAAAAAATTTATTGAGCAAATAATCCACCATGAAAAACTATGCCATGATTGCGTCACCACCATGCAATATTGCGAAATCGTATTACGGTCGCACACAGTGAGCATATGTAGGAGTACATGTACTGTCATCTATCAAAACCTCAGAACCATCGCCCATCTGGTTTGAAAGTTACACCATTTTGAAAAAGTTGGCCAAGACTTATTGTCGATACTGTATACAGTACCGTGCAAAAGTATGGAAACTTTTTTCAAATTGCCATAACTTCTTTCTAAATTGAGATAGAGACCCAAGGTTTGATGCATTAATTAGTCCATCTTAGGAAAATAACCACCTATTATTGAATCGTATCCTGCTCTAGGTCTGATTTTTAGGCTAATTTAATTCGGACAAGCTATATTCAAAAAATGACAAGTATCACATGGAATTGTTGTACAAGTTCAAATGTCTCGTGCAGTTCGTACTACCTCAGATGTACACAATCCACATTGGGGCACATTGATCGCATTTCAAATAAGGTCAGCAGAACCATTTTCCAAAATATAAGAAAAATATTTAAAATGATGCCATTTTCGTTCTAGTTGAGCTACAGCCTCCATATTTCGTAGGGTATGTAAGTACGTACTAAGACATCATCGGTTGAAATTTGGGGCCGATCGGGCACTTGCGGCGAAAAATCATTTTCGATAAAATTCAATTTTGGGTCCCTTGATACTCCTCAGCCACTGTCGGTAAAAATCAACCAATTGAAAATTTCTTCTCCGAAAATTTTCTCCTCAGGAAAAACTTGCTTCAACAACGAACGCTGCGTAATTATTGTTCTAGCGACACTACTGCGCTCAGAATTTGCAGGGAGTAACAGGAAGTGATAGCGCATTCATGCTTACAACTAGAGCACTGAAGTAATCATTCTACGAAATTTCGTTTTTGAAGCATTTTTTTCCTATCATACAACGTTTTCTACCGAATGTATCGAACTATAGCTTTTCTCAAAGGTGTTCAATCAACATTAATTTTTGAGAGTATTGTCCCAGATGAACTCGGAGAAGAAATGTTCAATTGGTTGTTTTTTATCGACAGTGGATGGGGAGATTATAATAACCCAAAATTGAACTTTTTCGAAAACGATTTTTCGCCGCAAGTGCCCGATCGGGCCCAAATTTCAATCGATGTTGTCTTAGTACGTACTGACATACCCTACGAAATATGGAGGCAACTAGAACGAAATCAATGTGCCCCAATGTGGATTCTGTACATCTAAGGTAGTACTAACTGCACGAGACATTTATTCCAAAAATTCCATGTGAGACTTGTCATTTTTTGAACATAGCTTGCTGAATTAAATTAGCCTAAAAATCAGACCTAGAGCAGGATACGATTCAATAATAGGTGGTTATTTTCCTCAAGATGTACTAATTAATGCATCAAACCGTGGGTATCTCAATTCAGAAAGAAGTTATGGCAATTTTGAAAAAAGTTTAAATACTTTTACACGGTACTGTATATATATAGACCTGAAAAGAACAAATTTAAAAAAAGTTCTCAGAACCTTATCAATATGGTGCTAATTTTGAAGCCCACATCGAGTAATTCATTTTTTGTGTTGACGATTTTACCTGAAATTCATCTTTGAACGAGTTAGTACCATGAGAATTCACAAAATTCTGAAATTTTAATTTCCAAAATACAAATGAGAAATCCGCAACATCGTAATACGGACATCTTGTAGAGCGTTGAATTCTGCGTCAAATAAGCTAAATTACTTTGAAAAATTGATAGTCATATTTTTTGATCTATGGCCCTGAAAGAGTCAGTTGAAAAAAAGTTTTCAGAACCCTATCAATATGGTACTCATTTTGAAGCCCACATCGAGTAGTTCTTTTGTTGTGTTGACGGTTTTACCTGAAATTCATCTTTGAACGAGTTAGTACCATGAAAATTCACAAAATTCTGAAATTTTAATTTCCAAAATACAAATGTGAAATCCGCAACATCTCACTACGCCCATCTTGTAGAGCATTGAATTCTGCGTCGAATAAGCTAAATGTCTTAAAAATTTAAAATTACATTTTTTTGATCTATGGCCCTGAAAGGGTCAGTTTTTAAAAACAGTTTTCAGAACCCCATCAATATGGTACTCATTTTGAAGCCCACATCGAGTACTAATTTCTTTGTGTTGATAGTTTTACCTGAAATTTATCTGTGAACAATATAGTACCATTTGAGTGCGATTTCGAATTTTTTTTCTCTGAATTTTTTTGTACTTTCATGGTACTAACTTGTTCAAAGATGAATTTAAGGTAAAACTGTCAACACAAAAAAATGAAGTCTCGACGTGGGCTTCAAAATGTGAGGGTTCTACAAACTTTTTTCAACTACTTCTTTCGGGTCCATAGATCTGAAAAGAGGCTAAAATTAAAATTATAACATTTCGCTGGTTCGACGCAGAATTCAATGCTCTACAACATGTACTTAGTTCCGCGTTGCGCTTTTCTCATATGGACTTTTAAAATTACAACTTCAGAATTTTGTGTATTGTCGTGTTACTAGCATGCTCAAACATAAATTTCAAGTAATACTGTCAAAAAAAATGATGCACTCGAAGGTTCTCGAAACGTTTTTTTCAACTGCCTCTTTCGGGTCCACAGATAAAGAAAAGGACTATCAATTTTTTAAAATCATTTAGCTTATTCGACGCAGCATCCATTGCTCTACAAAATGTGCGTAGTGAGATGTTGCTGATTTCTCATTTGTTCTGTTTGAAATTAAAATTTCAGAATTTTGTGAATTTTCATGGTCCAAACTCGTTCCATATTCAATTTTACATTATACTGTCAACACAAAAAAATGAAGTATTAGAGGTGGGCTTCAAAATGAGTACCATATCGATAGGGTTCTGAAAACTTTTTTTCATTTTTTTCTTTCAGGGCCGTAGATCAAAAAATAGGACTATCAATTTTTTAAAAGTAATTTAACTTATTCGACGCAGAATTCAATGCTCTACAAGATATACTTAGTGAGAAGTTGCGGTGTTTACATATGGATTTTTAAAAATTCAAAAACCATTTTCAGAAATTTAAAAAAATAGTTTGGGATCGAAGTTTCGGACCAACTTAAAACGTGTATTTGTTGTCTAGGCATGTACAGTATCGGACATAAGTCACCGTCCAAAATTTCAAAGTGTTGTAACTTTTGAACCAGATAAGCAATCGGTTTGATTTTTTGGCAGGATACATTAGACCTATTGATGCATTGCCACCGATAGTGACGTCATGCTACGATTTCGCAATATTGCATAGTGATGATGCAATCATATATATGTTCTTCACTTGTGATTTTAAGGTCATTGGGATTTTTTTCTAAGTCTTCTTTCTTTTTGTGATGATAGAAGGCCTCAGCATCTACCGATTAAAAAATAGTACTCATGGGGCGTTGTCGTACAGAAGCAGAGCACAGGTTCAAAATAGAGTCGCGAAAAAAATTATTTCCATTCATTGACGTGCTAGAGACTCGTTCAAAGGCTCAAAATGACCCTTACAATAATTCCTGATTACCCACAAAGTTCGATATTGATATCTCTTAATTTGACCTCAGGGCACGAATTTTTCACTTTTTCAAATAATTGTTTTCTTCCTATTTTGGATGATCATAGTTCCAAGGCCGATTTTTGTTCAAATGTATTTTCTAGACAGGGTAGTTGCAAATCCATGGAATATACGATTCCCAACTTTTTAGAGCATTTGGATAACTTTCTCACCCGCGGCAACCGAAAATCAGAGGTCAAAAGATTTTTTAAATCGGGTATGTTTCGACATAATAAATTTTAACTTTTTTCATTAATGATATTCTCATACCGAAATTCGTACTCAGCACACAAAAATATGCCAGAAAAAAATTTAGTCAGGAAGTTTTGAGAGAAACTTTTTTTCGACTAATGATGGGGGTATCATGGTCATTTTTTGGGTTGAAATCGATTGACCTCTGATTTTCGGTTGCCGCGGGCGGGAAAGTTATCCAAATGCTCTAAAAAGGTGGGAATCGTATATTCCATGGATTTGCAACTACCCTGTCTAGAAAATACATTTGAACAAAAATCGGCCTTGGAACTATGATCATCCAAAATAGGAAGAAAACAATTATTTGAAAAAGTGAAAAATTCGTGCCCTGAGGTCAAATTAAGAGATATTAATATCGAACTTTGTGGGTAATCAGGAATTATTGTAAGGGTCATTTTGAGCCTTTGAACGAGTCTCTAGCACGTCAATGAATGGAAATTATTTTTTTCGGGACCCTATTTTGAACCTGTGTTCTGCTTCTGTACGACAACGCCCCATGAGTACTATTTTTTAATCAGTAGATGCTGAGGCCTTCTATCATCACAAAAAGAGAGAAGACTTAGAAAAAAATCCCAATGACCTTAAAATCACAAGTGAAGAACATATATATGATTGCACCATCACTATGCAATATTGCGAAATCGTAGCATGACGTCAGTATCGGTGGCAATGCATCAATAGGTCTAACGTATCCTGCCAAAACATCAAACCGATTGCTTATCTGGTTCAAAAGTTACAACACTTTGAAATTTTGGACGGTGACTTATGTCCGATACTGTATGTAATATTGCCATATTAACTTCGGACCCAGATCGTTCGGTTATTTTTATCCGATTTTCGAGTTTTGGTCCGGATCGGTGATATCGATGTTCGGCCCTAACGGCCGAGTCCTCGAAAATAAAGGAGCCGGTCTCTTAATCGATGGACCTAGCCCGTAATATTTTTTTTGAGAAAAGCCATCACGAATTGAGAAAAGCCATCACAAATAAAGAGTTCAGAGTCTTGCATATCGCTCTTTCATTTTTCTCTCTCTCTTCAGCACCCCTACAATATTCAATCAAAAAATAGCATTTTCAAAACTATGTGTTTTCATCAGCCTGTCTTTACGCTAGTCCTTCGCAGAAATGCCCAACTTCTTCTGCGTCACGCACAAAGGATGTAGACCAATTGATGATAAAAATGAGTATTCACAACAGTTTCTAAAGATCACTCAAGCAGGTTTCGTCAGAGAAACCTGCTTGAGCAAGACACCTGTTTCACAGAAAAGTCTGAAATTTTTTTTACCGTTTGTCATTGCTGATCGCTTAAATGTCATTGAAATAATTGATGGTGTATTCGGGACATGAAGATCACTTCGAAATCCTTTCTGCCACTCAGTTTCAGTTTCTCCAATTTCGGGCAATCAAGCAAAAGTCGATGAAGGATAAGATAGGTGGAGGAAGCGAGATCTTTGAATCCGAGCGTTCGTTTTGATCTCATTAAGAAAATATGACAACTACGATTTAATTGCATATTTTGATAGTCAAAAGTTTATCAATTTCAGTTCTGCGCAATATTCGAGATCTCTATGAAGGAGGTACTGAGATGCTCACTGAGTTGCTGGCGGAGCTACCTAGGACGCGTGAGATACTCAAAGTTGAAGTACTGATTTTTACCCTAATATTAATATTTTACGATTTCTGTTAGAAATGTACATTCATCATACCAGCGGAGATTTAGAGTGTCGTTGTAGGGATAGCACTTGGTGCAGTTTTTTTTGAAAATGAGTGACTTGAAGAGATAAAAATAGATATTTGAATTATCTTGCAGGGCATGCCTTTCTCTATGTCGCTGCCAAGACGTATTTACACAACGAGGCTGATCGGGTGGGATAATTAAATAATTTAATTTTTGTCAATTATTTCGTATTTTGCAACCTTAAAAACTTTCCATACTCGAGGGGTCTGAAAAATTGGAAGAAGCTTCCATTTCGAATGAACGGTTATACTATGCTTCTATGTTTAATACACTTGATGGATCAGGAAAACGAAGAAATAGCCAAATCGGCCACAATTGTTTGGGAGATACTCATGGAGTGAGTAAATTTTCTGATTATTTTAATGCCATATATGTTACCGAATAAGATGTTACAAAATCTGAATTAAAATTTTTAAAAAAAAGTCTCATATCGCGAAAAAAGCTCTTCTTGCAGGACACTGGAAGAGTTTCATCCTCGCCGTCGTTCTAGAGATTCAATTGCTTCCAAGGCAGTATATTATTATTCATATCATTTCAAGAGGTTCAACACGATGGACGCTCACGAAATGTTTGTTTTGTGTTTGCGAGTTGAATGAATGCTTCAAAAAATTTCAGACGTAGTCGAAACTTATCAGTTCGTTGACAACGAATTCTCAACAGTAGTCTTCGATCCCGATTAAATTACTTTTCCCTGGTGGAAATACAACCCCACGGAGATCCAAAGTCGTCATAAAAAGAGTTAGCACTTTGTTCTAAGAGTCTAGTAGGTCATGTATAATACACGAAATATCGCGGGGGTTGTGTGTTACTAGTCTGTTGGCGATAGTGCGTATCGGCCGACCATTCCTATTTCTAATTTATCTCTCTTGCAGCGAATTTCTCAGATGTTTGAAAATCTCCCAGCTTTATGATTGGACAGAAACAGAGGCGTCCCTTTATGTCTCGCTAAATATCATTCATCTTGAGCGTAGACAGTACCCATCCAAAAGGCAATCTTGACTCACAGGTGCTGATTTTTTTGTAAACAAAGCTTTTCCTTTCTTTAGATTTCTCTGATAATCGACAATTTACCCTTCAAAAGAAATCACTAACATTTTGATGCACAGATAATTGTATATACCGATGCATCTATCATAAATGGACCTCTGGATGAACTGCATCTTCAATCGAAACCAATTGCATCCGGAATCGGCATATATTTCGGCATAAGGCCATCTTCTGAACCACAGCATCAAACTTCAGCGTAAGTCAACCAATTAGTCATAACATCATGCGAGGTTCACTTCGTGAACTCCACAACGTTGAAAGAGAACAGTAGGCAATAACATAATACTGCAAAAATATATTTGTTAGTTTAAAATTAGTGCTTTGCAATTTTTCGCCTGAAGGGATTATATTGAGAAATGCCGCCGAGATCGCTCAGAAAAAAGGGCATTGGTAATAATTTGCTTCTAATTTAGTATGATATCAACAATCATTATATTGCAGATCCTGTTTCATCAACTGATTCAGAAATCATCGCAGCATATACTGCATTGTTGATCATTCCAATCAGAATAGGTTAGTTTGAAAAGAGATCTGTACTTTGGATTTCTTTTCTAGGTGTGGACACGTTTTTTTTATTGCAGGGGTCAGACGATTATAATAAAGTGCGATAGCATGGAAATTATGATCGCAATTGAGACAAACACGAAGTCGATGCAGTTGCATGGAGAGACATGCGTGATCTTCGATGTTTTCAGAAGACTGATAAATGAGTAAGTGCGAACATCACAAGACGACCAAATAATAACGCGAAAATACCACAGGTTCCCATCAGACATGCAAGCCTACTTGGAGTACAATCTCGTCCATTCTAGCGAACCGGAAAACGTGGAGGCATACACCTTGGCGAGAGCAGCCATTGTATTGAATCCGAATCGGAGCGAATTCAGAGGGCAGAAACCAAAGTAAAAACTTGATTATTTTACTTTCTTTGGTCGTTTAGATTAAACATATCACGATTTTTTTCAGTGCGATTGAGCAGGGAAAAGGAATGGAGGGAAAATTGACGGAAACATAGAAAAGAAGGAAACGATGGAAGGAAACGAGAAGAAAGATAACATGAAGAGGTAATAAATGGTTTTGCAAATGGTGAAAATTTAATGATATGACAAGGGAAAAAAAGGTGATTTAATATATAAATAAGCGGTACATAGATTATTCAAAAGGCTGTTTTCGAAAGATATTATTCCAAAATTTATTTCTCGTTTCTCTCAATATTTGCCCCGATCGATTCCTGAAAACACACTTTTCATTGAAACTTAAAAAGAGCCCAAACCGACACTTAATTTTGCATATTTACAAAAGGAAAGTGTGTATGGGACAGATTGTTTTGAAATTTGCGATAATTCATGAATTATGCTCTCTTCGGGAAAGAAGGAGTAGTGGGCGAAAATGAAAGAAAACTAGAAGGACAAATAAGAGTGAACGAGAATAATGCTAACTCAAAGTGAGTTTGTAAATAGTTCGTGAAAATGCATCATCTATCAAACACAGAGACGCCCACAAACACCGAGGAACGAACTATCTGATCATCCATGAGGGCGAAATAGTGAAAATTATCGCTAATGAAAACGATAAGGTTAGCGAAAATAAAATGTAATTTTTTTAGGGATTTAGCGTATTCGTTTGTACTCTATTATGATCCTTAAAACACCACCAGTTAACAACAAATTAATTCAGGATCAAACTACTTGGGAGGCTATTTCACTGGAAACCTATTTGAAACTTCAAGTCCGAGACTCTCTCACAGGACAGAAGGCAGAAAAGTGCAATCGAGTAAGTTTTTTTCAGGTATCAGTGAGTCATTGCTGATGCAATCGCGCAATCGCAGGTTACAGTCAATATGCGATAATGTGGTTCAGGCAAAATTGTAGTAACGGTATTTGTTTGAAATCAAAATCTACTTCAGTGGCCTCAGAATATTTTCGGTGGATTCTGAGCCCTATAAGTTTGACCAAATGAGAGCGAAGCCTATCGAATTCTTTCGTTAGATTTGAAGAGTGAAGAATAAAGTGTTGCAGACACTCGAGCATGGATGCGTGCCCGAGTCGATGGTTGAGTAGACGAAGAGAAGATGACCGATCCTATTCAATGCGAATTTCGCCATCTTCTTTTCGAAATGTTTTGGTATCGATGTTGATTATAATACCTCTCATTGCGCATTGCAAGGATATCTCGAATGAAACAGATTCTTCGTGAACTTTGTACTAGTATTGCCGGGTCGAGACTAAAGATCTCGATTTTATCGGGCTCGATTTGGCCCCGGGTCGAGATATCGTTAAACAGCGTGCTTTCTCTTTTTTTTCTAAGTTTCGAGAGGCGGGAGAAAGACGAGAGGGAGAATTCGTGATCTCAAAAGAAAGTTGACATTTTTCGAGATTGAGGGCGCGGTCAAACGAGCTCTTCAATGAAGAGCAATGGTGGGCTCAAAGAAGACCGTTCTTGCAGCTGAATTTTGATCATTTCGACTCCAGTTTTCTCTAATGAGTTATTAATATGTTTCTCAAGAAGATGCGAAAAAAATAGAATTATAGCTTTCCTCCTAATCATGTTCTGCATAGTAAGAGAGACGTCCCTCTTCATTGAAGAGCTCGCCGATCCCTCCCCTCTTCTTTGAAGAATGAGACCGATTCGCGCGCCCGTGAGAATGAGAATGTCCTCTTCATTTTCGCTCTGCATTTTGACAACCCTACTTATGATCCATCAACACCGACACAGTGCGAAAGAAACTGATGTATCTCTGACCCAGACCGACTCAATGCGAGATCGGGTGCATATCTCGAATTGGCCTTACAAGGTAGACAACTCCTACTAGCACCAATTTGATAGTTAATTATAGTACAACGTGACTATGAAGTAGTTGTGGCCCTATCTTAGTTTTCTATGGAATGCCAGGCTTTTAAAATTTAATTTTAAACATCAACTCCGCTCGCTTTGAAGTGTAACTGTGCCCATCCTAGTGAAGAAATGTCGAACTGTCAAAATTGGAAAAAAACTTTTGCATCAACTTGATACAGTCCCGCAGAGTCTCCGCCCCAAGAAGTGGGCACGGAGGGTCACCGTGGGTCACCCGAGGTCACCCCGACTTTGAGGCGGCCTTAGACCCCTTTAAAATGCGAGTTCGACTTACTATTTTTGGCTATGGGCTTTTATCATGAGTGTCAATGGATCTGTGAAAGCAGATTTCCGAAATTTTAATTTTGAGCTACTTTTTGAGACGTTATCGTTTAGCCCTCCTCCCCTCTCCTACCCTCATTTTCATAAACGACCGCTCCCTTGATAGGTGAGAGTGAGGAATGGATTAGGGAAATGGAGGGGAGGAGAGACGGGCCAGGTTGACGTCTCAGGAAGTAGCTCAAAATGCAAATTTCGGAAATCTGCTTTCACAGATCCATTGACCCTCAAGAGAAAAGCCCATAGCCAAAAATAGTAAGTCGAACTCGCATTTTAAAGGATTCTAAGGCCGCCTCAAAATCGGGGTGACCTCGGGTGACCCACGGTGACCCTCCGTGCCCCACTTCTTGGGGCGGAGACTGCGGGACTGTAGTTTGCATGTCCGCGTTCGTCCAAAATTATAGTTCCGCTGTTATGCATTTCCGGATAGGTTTCACGATCAATTCGTAGATCCACCAAATCTCCTTTTTGTCAATACGATGAGAGCGTGAATACAAAACTAATATTCGACATAGTATTCTAATGAGCAAGCTTTCGTTTGCAGTTTTCCAATCAGCCATGGACCAACTTCCGAACCTGCATTTAGTCATTTATTCTGGCCTACGTTGAGAGCATCCGAGAGGTGAATTGCGACTAGTGATATCGAAAAACGGAGCGTATATCTCAGACTCTTCTGAATTAGGCTCTCGTTTCTCTGACCGGCGAAAGAACACTTTCACTGAGGAGTGATCGATATAGCTAGAAACTATATGATCAATATGATACGATCTAAATTTTTGTATTTTTTAACTAATGGAAAGCAAAGGCATCTTCGGATAACCCTTCCTCACATCACTTTCCTCTTATCACCAAACTGCCAACAAGAGTAAAACATTATTAGTAATCATTCTGCCAACTATCACTGGTTGCCTCTTAACTGAACGGAAAACTCAAAATAAGGGTCTATGCAAACAAAATCAAAACGCAGTTGCGTATGTGAATACACAGCTGAGAAGAAGGAATCACATCTTTCACAAACCTAAAACTGAATTTTTTTCAATAATCTCGAGCGAAAAAAACTCGCATATGGCTCCTTTTTTATCATTCTACAAAAATACCAATGATATCGAATCGTAAAATCGACCGAATGAAGAAAAATACGGCGGAAACAGAAAAAAACGTGAGAAAAATAATACGGCCGAGATCATCGCACCACACATTCTGATGGCGCTGGGAGTGCACCTGATCAGAGATTGCCTTTCGGATTTATGTTGTGTTAGTTCTCAGGAAATGGCGGTGGAAAAAGGAAAAGGGGTGTTAGTTTTCTCGGAAAATGCTTTTGGAAAAAGCAAAAATTTGAATTCCCGCACATTTGTATCTCGGTCCACAGTGGAGATAGAGACTTGAATTTTTGGTTACGATGTTCAGAGGGTCCATTAACCTCATAAAACAATTTTCAAGTCTCTATCTCCACTGTGGACCGAGATACAAAAGTGCGGGAATTCAAATGTTTTGCTTTTTCCAAAAGCATTTTCCGAGAAAACTAACACCCCTTTTCCTTTTTCCACCGCCATTTCCTGAGAACTAACACCTCTCTCTCTATTCTGTACACTCTCTCGCTAGTCGCGGCGACAGATTGGGGTGAAAGCGCCGAAACTGCATCACAGTCCACTCGCACTGATAACGCCCCAGATCTCGCTGAATTACAGACGAACTTGTTATTTGGAAACGGAAATTACGTATTACTCGAGGAGCAAAAGAGTACTATTAGCAATCACAAGAGCGGTCGACAATGAAAATTAGGGGTGTTCTTGAAGTGGTTGGTTTATTCTGCGCCGCTTTGCATGAACTGAATCATATCTCAGCAATGAAGGGAAAAATGTGTTAAAATTTCACATACGGATCTCTAGTAAAAAAAATCCATAGGCAAGTGCAAAAAATATTTCCCGAAAAGACCAGAGAAAAACCATCAATAGGATAGTTTTCAGGTCTACTCGCACGCGACCGCGAATCTGCCCGAGCTTCTGTTCACGGATGGACAGAGGTAGGTGATCTATTAGTGTATTTTCTTAATTATTATGAAATATAATAACTTAAACCTTAAAATCGTACGTCGATCCCGAGCTAAATAGTACGTATCGGCAAAGGTCGGTGATCTGTTGTACTTCCTGCAAGATAACCACTTACTGGAAAGAGAAAAGGTTCTCGGAATGCTGAACCGTCAATTCGAGAAGCGACCGTAAAACAGAAAAGAATTAGGGATGAAAACCCGGAAATGACTCTCCTCATTTCGCCTTCTCTGTCGTTTCTCTGAGTGGCGAGAGATCGTGCGAATTGAGGAGAGTCGATTCCGATTTTCCATCAAGGCAGAAGTGGAACTGTCAGGCTCTCTTATTGTTGCACGGTCTCTCACCGCTTAGAGTGACTAGATAGTGTGCGAAATGGAGATAGAAACCCATCAGATAGAAAGAGCGGAAGCGGTACTGGGGCGAGCTATCGAAGATGCTCAAAAAAAGTCCTGTTCAGGATCACGCAACTACCGGATGGTAAGAGGTAACGATGACAAATCGGCATCCGTCTTTCCTCTTTTCCCATAGTCTTTCGTTTCTCTGCCCGGCGAGAGAGCATGCGAATAGAGGAGGGTCTATGCCGATTTGTCATTACTAGTAAGAGTCGTTCACTGTATTACGTAAATTTACATTTGCGCTTACCGATGGGATACACACTTCAATCGGCACGGCACGAACGCACATTTACGCACGAATACTAGAGTTTGAAAACATGACAGCTATTGTGAGGGTGGTAAGTTAGCAAAATGACAAAGGATACTGTAGTACGGGGAATGTGGGTGAGTTTTCGCTCTCTCCATTCTGCACACTTTCTCGCGGGTCAGACAAACGATAGACTGTGCAGAATGAAGAGAGCAGAAAAACAAAAAGACACCGCTATTTTCAGCCCATCACCCCTTCTCTCCGTTTCACTAGAATGTCTCTGTTAATAAGACAATTCAGTCAATAATCGCCGGAAAAACGCACATAAATTCATCAATGCAAACTTGAGAGCACACATTCTGATAGATTTTGATTTTCAGCCCATCACCCCTTCCCACCACTCGGTAGAATGGCTTGCATGATGTCATACGCCTCACTCTACTCCGTGTACAAATCTGTCGCTATTGAGGTAATAATATATTTTTGACTTTTAAGAGACCGGCTCCGTTATTTTCGAGGATTCGGCCGTTACCCCCGGACATCGATATCACCGAACCGGCCCAAACTTTTTCCCTGGATGCCCCCATGGGTCCCCATCACCAAACAGGACACTATATGTTCCAGATCATTGAAACATAAAAATGCCGGGATTTAGAATTTTGAAAACTCGAAAATTAGATTTAAAAAATAACCGCTACAACATGTGTACCATATTGATATGGTTCTGAGAACTTGTTTTTCAACTTCACTTTTCAGGTCCATAGATCAAAAAAGAGGACTATAGATTTGTTACCTCATTTAGCTTAATCGACGCAGAATTTGATGCTCTACACGTTGCCCTTAGTGCCGTGATGCGGTTTTTACATATGGATTTTAAAAATTTTAAAAACCATTTTCGAAAGTTGAAAAAACCTGTTTGCGATTGAAATCTCGGACCAACTTATGACCTGTTTTTGTTGTCTAGGCATGTATGTAATATTGCCACACTAACTTTGGACCTAGATCGTTGGGTTATTTTTATCTGATTTTCGAGTTTTCAAAATTCGAAATCCCGGCATTTTTATGTTTCAATGATCTGGAACATATAGTGTCCTGTTTGGTGATGGGGACCCAGGGGGGCATCCAGGGAAAAAGTTTGGGCCGGATCGGTGATATCGATGTCCGGCCCATTCTCCAAAATAATTGGAACAGTCCGAGTACTCAACCGTCAATGAAATGGAGAGAAACCAGTTGAAGATGCTGTTTGAGAACATTGACCTCATTAATATTATGAGTTTGGAGCTGCCGAAGAAGTTTGATGTAAGTATTCCTGTATTTTAGGTAATGTTCACTCCAAATTGTCTTGCAAAATAATTTTCCGATGAAAATGATTAGTCTGCGCATGCTCTTTACTGCGTGATTAATGTGTTCTAATTGTCGTCTGAATGAACGATTGTTGAGTATACTCGCTTCCGAAACACTCTCATTCTATTTTTCAATTTCTCAATTATCATATTTCCTTCCAGCTGCTTCCTTCCCCTCGTCGCCGCTCCTCCGCCGATGATCAAAAGATTCGCGTCGAGACGCCCCTCTCCGGTCATCTTCGAGACTTCCCCAAGACTTTCATCTAGGAACTGCAAGCGAAGGTCGAGGAGAGACAAGAGGAGAGAAGGGAGGAGAGGATGGAGGTGAATCGTCATCAAATTTAAATCCGCCGAAATATTATTTGCTTTTTCGAACCTGATGTGTTTGGTTATGTTTCAAAAAGAGGATTTATCTTAGAGTATTCTCTCTCCCACAGTGATGAGAATGCCACTGGACGAAAAAAAAAATATTGAGCTGGGAATACTTCTCTTTTAGCCATAAATTTGTTGAACCAGAGTACTTGCAGATTCCTCTAATCCCGAAGATCGTAACGATGGACGATCTTTACGATGAACCAGTCCCGACTGCGACGTCGTCTGAATTCGAGGTTTTTATAATTAATTAGTTAATTAAGTTTAATTTATGTATAAACTTTCTCATAACTTTTCAGTAATAAGTTCTGTAAACAAATATCTTCGCACGAAACTCAAATTTATTAGGGATTATGTTTCAGATACACGACAATCGAGGATTATGCCGAGGAAATCTCTGCTGAAGCTGTTACTACAGCCCTGCAGCAAATGGTGGAGGAGAAAAGTGAATGAAAATGAGAAATGGAAGAGAATAAACGATGTGAGAGAGGGTGCGATGAGAGTAAGGACAAGAACGAATAGCATCGGTGGTTCAGTGGTAGAATGCTCGCCTGCCACGCGGGCGGCCCGGGTTCGATTCCCGGCCGATGCAATCGTTTTGAAATTTATTTTTGCAGAAATCGTGACATTTGAGCCGAAGCCGGTAGTGTTCGTTCCATTTGTTCTCCCCCCGAAAACAATAGCGAAGGATGCCTTTGTCCCCTTCACACACCCCTCAGAAGACGGAAGAAAAAGAGGAAGAGCTGGAGGAAGTCGTTGACGGTGAGTATGAGTGATGTAGGATCAGTTGACGAACAAAACGTAATGCGTTTCGTTATGTTTCAAGGGGAGGCTTTATCGGGAGTAATTCTCTTAGTTTGATCTCGAGTAGACTGTCTGTTCAAAAAAATCATAAAATCAATAAATGCACACGTTATTCTACATGAAGTCTTTGACTGCCGAGTTATTGCAGAGATATCGAGAGAACACAATGCTATCATTACGATTAGATGGATAACTTAAGCTTCAATCATTCGCATTCTAGAGAAAAAATATATTTTCAGGACCTCTCGAGCTCTCGCCTTTCGACCCAGCGAGTTGCTTCAAGGAGCAGGACAAGGTTCGTTCAATTGAAAACGGAGGATGTTGCAAGACATTTTATGATTTGGGTGGTAGGAAAAATCGGGTTATTCACAGACGCTTGAAACAATAGCATTTCGTCAGCTTGAATGTATTCTGATTGAGAAATGAAAGAATAGTGAACAAGTGATTCCAGATCGAGCGGTACGGCCGTCGTGGGCTCTTCGACTCTCCTCTGCCTGTCATCGGGAGAAAGACGCCTCTAGTGCCTATAATCGCCCGCCAGCACTCGACCCCCTCAGTGTCCAAAGATCAACCCATGACGCCTGAACCAGCACTATCATTCCTCTCGCCGACGTTCAACCAGAAGGTGAGGACGACAAAAACCTACAAATTATTGATGGCAAACTGGCATCCTACTCTCTAATTCTGCCTGATCAGTCATCTCTCTGATCGACGAGACATAACTCAAAATAAGAATCGTCCAGTTCCGATTTGAAATCACTACTACTGACTAAATCGAACATCATAATAAATTTAGTATCTATTAAAAAAGTCAATCCCAACGTCTCAAATAGTCCCTCATTTCAGGTCGAGAACAAGATCATCCAAGCGGTTCTCAATGAGAAGCCAGTCTCTCCGATGTTTCCTCTACCCGTGTTCGCTCTGGACGACTTTGTTGTTCATAAGGAACGATTTTAAATGAATAGATAATAATGAATATCAACTATCACACCTAAACAAATCATTATTAATTGTTTTCATTAATTTTTGTAAAGAATATCCGTAATTATATTTGCTGCGTATCGTAAGGTATTAGTACGTTCAACACTCAAAATAAAGTTATTGCTAAAAAAGTAAAATTCAAAAGTTATCTCTTATTCTTTCCTCTTCATGCTTGTAGGAACGTATCTGGACGTTCTTTTTGAAATTACAAAGATTTTTTTTTTTTAAACGTAACAAAACATCATCGGTGTTGAATGACAGCACATACTCGGAACAATATTAAACTCGCAAATCCGTCAGTTGTATGGAGAACCAGATAAATGGAATCAGGGAATATGCGAGGGAATGAGTGCCATACAGCATCTACAGCTGCCAGGTCTTCGTGAAGTTCAAATTGAAGTCGCCATCACTCGCAGTGAACCTTAAATTTCGTGCCATAAAATCAGGGTTTTTCTTTCACAAAGGAGACTTTGGCTGATTTCCTTTTGAGTTGTAAAAAAACATTTTTCTGCTGTTTAGCCCATTTAAAGAATATGTAAAACTATATATTATGTACAGTGTACTATAGAATATGTAAATCCGGAGAACATTCTGATCGGCCTTCCAAGCCCGTAATACATTATCACAAACTGTGTGACAATACGGCAAATACAAATTCTAAATCTCACGGGTATCGGTTCTTCCTGAGCTCTTCGCGCACCGCCTTCTTGAGCACTCCCGGTGGATTTTTATCCGAGCTTTGCCCACTGCCTGAGATGAAATATAGTTACATTGTATGCATGACTGCATACTTATTATTGTAAAACTTTTAAATCGGATATACAGTCGCGCCAATAAGTCACCGGGCACTTGTTAGTTCTGTCCTAACTTTTGACTCATGATATATGGTTCAACCTCGGACATGTCATAGCATACCCACCGAGTGCTAGGTATATGCCATAGGGATAGAGCGCGTAATGGACAGAAACTCGATCACACCCCCAGTCTCACTCTCATCTACCGCTCCATGCCTCCCTCGCCCTCTATATTTCACGCACTCTCTCGCACTCTACTTCCTATCATTTCGAATCCTTTCTGGTTAACAAGAGGTAAGCGTTATATTCCCACCTCGGCACATCATCATCCCTTCTATTTGTCTTCTACCCCGCGTACAATTCATATTTCAGTAAGTCATATTCCCCTCGCGTCTCCGTTCTTCCCTCAGGTGGTCTCTCGAATCGAACACGCGATGATAAATATGTAAAGTATTGATATCGGATCGAGTCCGACTATCCTAAATTGTCATGCAATGTTGCCGGTCAGACCGACGAAAGAGCGTGTGAATAGAGGAGAGTTGATCTCGACTGGACAGTTCACATCATTTCCACTGTCTCTTTTTTCTTTCTGTGTCCCTCGCGACTCAATATCAAAAATACGACTCAATATCAAAAATCGAAGAGCTGTCACACGGGTATGTCTCCATTGAGATTCATCAATCCTCCAGACATCCCTGTCGTCTCTTTCACTCTCCCTCGCCATCTCGCACAAACTTTCGCACACACCCTCCGCCGTCATGTTTCCTCCACAACAGTCCGGAATATCGTACAATCAATCGTGCAGCTGAATCCTATTTTATAATACGCGGATGGGGAAGATGAGGAGATTCAACAATTTACGGCTTCCCACCATTGAAACTGCGGAATCTTTGGGCCACTCGCCCAGCCTCTTTCTATTTTTTGGATCCATTATACTGTGCATGTTTATTGTTCTCTCTCCATTCTGCGCGAATTTTTACCAGTCAGATAAGCGACATAGCTGAAATAATAAATATGAATCCCTTTTAAGATGATATAAGAGCCATAAAACTGTGGGAATGTCTTCGAAGGGTAATCCCAGGGATGTCAGAGTTGCGGGGAAGATTGTGGGTATCAGAAAAGAGGTGGTCTATTTGGGAAGCATCATTACTATCAATGGGAAGGAGGAGAGGGAGATTGGCCGGCGAATTCAGGCCGCATATGGGACTTTCCACAAGCATAGATCATTCCTAGTGAATAGATCTGTCCCAATGGTTCATAAGCGCCGTCTTTTCAATGGTTGTATCATTCCCGCCTTCCTATACGCATGTGAAACATGGGCCTTGACCAAAGCACAAAGTGAAAGATTATCGGTGGCCCAAAGACGCATGGAGCGTTGGATGGTCGGTTGCACTGTCTTGGATCATGTCTCGAACGAAAGGCTGCGTGGACTCACTCAGGTCAGAGACGTTGTTCGTACCGCCTTGAAAAGAAAGTGGCTCTGGGTGCATAAAGTTGCTAATGATCATGACTTGAAGTGGAGCAGAACTGTGATCGATTGGACTCCACGAGGGCCTAAGCGAGGACGCGGAAGACCGCCCACAAGATGGAACGATCTCTTCATGCGAACTATCGGACCTACATTCCTGAGACAAGCAAGAAATCATGAATGGCCCGCCATGCACATCAGAGCCTACTCTTGATAAATGTGTTAAAATCCAAATCCAAGAGCCATGTCTCAGCTACTAAGTTTAGCTTCAACATGGATGAAGGAGAGAGCATTTAATGGAGGGATAACGTAAAGCAAGGATAAAATCGAAGGCGAATAGCATATGGAAAATGTGCGGCGCGGAATAGAATACTGTAGAAATCAATTTGCCTATTTACAAAGGAAATGATGACTCAAATAGCGCGTTTTTAATAGTATGCGCACTCGATAGCCAAAGATGCAAACAACATAGTTTTCGTAAACAGATTCTAAGAGAATTATCGCCAAGCATTTGATGAAGAAAAAGCAACATAAAATTGTTGTTAAACTCACGTGGTTCGTGGAATTTCCTCCAGATTTCGGAGATGAAGCTGTTCAAGCCACCAAAGCTGATTGTAGGAGATATTTCGACTCGGGATTGGATCGGCGGCAATTCTAAAAAAAAATTGCAAATTTCAAACTTCCAAATTTAACCTTGAGTAATATTGCTACGTTTTCACATAAAATTCTCTTAACAAGTTATGCGATGTTAAAAAACGGCGAAAAGATCGGATCTTCGATGTTGGGCCTGTTAAAAAAATTTCAAAGATCCGATCTTTGATTTGAATTCCCGCATTTTTATATCTCAGTTCCCAGTGGAGCTAGAGACCAGTAATTTTAACAGCAGATTGAAAATGTCAAAAGAAGCCTAGAGACAAAATTTCAAGTCGCTAGCTATCCTAGAAGTCGAGTTATTCGTAAAAGACGAAAACTACGGTAATTACAACGTTTAAATCTTAATTTACGAATAACTCGACTTCTAGGATAGCTAGAAACTTTTGACATTCTAAAGCTACTGTTAAAATTTCTAGTCTCTAGCTCCACTGGGAGCTGAGATTGAAAAATGCGGGAATTCAAATCAAAGATCGGATCTTTGCATTTTTTTGACTAGACCAACATCGAAGATCTTATCTTTTCGCCGTTTTTTAACACCACATTAACTATTTTCTGATATATTGGGCTGACCAAATGATCAATTTGTTTGTCTCAGAACTTATTACACATGGTTACGCTCTAGTATTGTTTTGTGGAGTGCGGTAAAAGAATATATTAGTGATGGCAAATCGGAATCTACTTTCCTCTATTCGCGTCTCTCTCACCTAAGATACAACACGCAAATTGCTTAGAGTAGTTTTGGCATCGAATACACCCATGGGAGCACTTCTGGAAGTCCTCCAGAAGGGTTTTAACAAATTTGAGCATTCTATTATATGATTCATCGTTTGGAAATCCGAAATGAAATCAACGAGCGAAGCAGATAAATATAATGAACCTCGATGCCTCTCAGAGCCGACCATCTCAGCTATTTCACTGTCACCAGATACTTCTGAATTAGATCGGTGATTAAATTTTTTATTGTTTTGACAATATCTGATCCTTGTGTTGATAGAACAATCCGATAGTCACGATAAAACGATTGCTCACCATTATAGCTTCAAAATCAACAGCCTGATCATTGAATAGTGAAAAAAAAGCTCGAGATTGAGAGCAGTTGGGATCCTTTCAGCTGGTCAACCGAGAACTCGAGAACTGAAATTTGTCAATTATTGACTTACAGAAGCGAGCAAAATTCTATCAATTTGTGTATTATTCGCTATAACTTCTTTCCAACTTTGCAGATGTTCATGAAATTTTGGTTACTCTAATATTTTATCATTCCAAGTACTATTTGAACTTCTGAGTACAATATATGCATTCAAAATAGGCCAAAATGCAGAATACCTGATGCATGAGTCGTATCTATCAGAAATCATTACTAAACAATTGTTAGATGTTACCCTATGAATGTGTGATCAAAAGTTGCACAACGAAGACAGTTAAATATAATGAACTGATATAATGAACTGATAATGAATTAAATAGGTCTGGTAAGTAATGAATTTCCACATACTTTTTGTACAATTTCGATTTGAATTTTAGCTATCTAAAATATCCCTGGTGAAAACTCCAACTATAAAATAATCAAGAGGTCTGATGTGATCGCGATAAAATTAACACAATATAATTTTCTAGTATGCAATCCATACCTTTCTTCCTTCATTTCCTTCTAGTCCTTTCGTCAGGCAATAATCGTCGATATCACGTCTTCCCTAGCGTTCCAGACGTTGCATCTCAAAGATATAAATATCCGGATTGAACCAGATGATTCTAGATTAGAAAAATAATGTAGAAGATTTTGCGATTTGATAAACAATGGTTTAGCTGAATACACCCTAAATTCATACATGGTTTAGCTAGATATACACAAGATCGGTCTAAGAGAGTGAATTCAATGTATTTTAAGCTTAAAGTCAGTATAATCTGATATTCTAAATTGCAAGATTCTCCGAATGTATTTCTCACCAGTGGATTGTCATAGAAGTTGGGATTTAGGATGATCTAAGTGGCATATCTCATCAGACCCAGGATGCAAGTGAGATCCACTCGTCACGGTAGTATTTAAAATAACGAATTTTGAGTCGAGAATTTCCGCATAATTAAAATACACCGCTTATTAACTGGACATTGTCTATTCATTCACATTATTTACACTCAATAATAAATTCAGCAAGGATACATTTAGAGCACATTGAAGAATGTACAGTCCGTCAGAGTCTCTGCCATAACACATTTGGTCGTGGTGGGTCTCCATAGGTAATCCCTATGTGTAGAGACCGCAAGCTCCGCCTCTTTAGAGCGGATAGGGAATCGCCCGAAAACTGCGCATCGATGTGACAATTCTAGTTCTCAATAAAATCGGCCGATCAAAAGCGTTTTCGATAGCTCTCAAGATGCTTTATAAATGACGAGTGGTGCATCATGATCGATCAACTTTAAGTAGGTCAAATCGACGATTTTTGGAACAAAATGAGTGTTTAAAGAAGTACTGTCAGCAATGGTTGATAGCGACTCCCACCAAGTCTAGTCGGGGATCATTACTCCGTTTAGCAAAACACTCGACCCATTGGTTGTCCGTATTTGGTCAACGTGGGTACTCGAAGGAACTGTGGCACCAGATTGGATTCATAATATCGGAAACAATACCTTCCAGCACGTTCTAAGGCATCGCGCTGCATTCTGAAGTGTTGTTGGTCATTGCCGACGCTTTTCTCGGATGGTCACAGTGACCTGAGAATCAATTACATTACGAAAAAATAATAGTTACGAGAATTTTAAAAAAAACGAGAAAGTCTCAAGGAGTGAAAAGAGGAGCCCGACTGCTACGATCACTCGCGGCCTAATAGTGTATGCAGAATGATAAGAATGAACGATTGATACTAGTGTTGCGCTGGTGATCTTTGTATTCCCGATCTATCACTGTGAAAAGATCGGTCGATCATCTCAAAAAATGAAAATGAACGACCCGAAATGTGATCGATCACTTTCGCGAGAGAAATGATCGATCGGATTTTGAGAGCTCATATTCAAAGTGAAAAGTGATCGATCGCATTTGAAGAGATTGTTTTCGAATTGAAATGTGATCGATCAGATTTTGGGAGTTTGTTTTCGAAACGTAAAATGATCGATCATTTTCGATAGATTGTTTTCGAAGAATGGGTGGGAAGCTCATTTTGATTCGATCTAGATCACTTTTGCGATTCACGTCGAAATCGTGCAAAAGTTGTCAACAAAATGATTGCGAAGAAGCGGATTTGAATCCAAAATGATGTCAAACATACTTTATGATTTCAGTCCTTTGTCGTTTTAGAACTCTTGACGCTAACCTTAGCGCTTTGTGACTAAGGTCGAACATTAGTAGCTTAAGCTTGGACCACAAATTGTGATTTGAGGTATATTTAAACCCCTTACGTGAACCTTATCGTTATGAACTTTAGGTAGGCGACCTAAGGTCGATCCTTAATAACAAAAGGTCAATCACTATTTCTCGTGGTCCGACCTGGAGCGCCTGCTACTAATGTTAATTTAGCCCAATCTTAAGCTACCAAGGCCCGACCTTTGTCACTTAACGCTAAGGTTAGAGTCGAGTGTTTTAAAACGACAAACTATTGAACTATAGACCTGTGTCAATCACAAGCTTCTGCTGTCGAGTATTTGAGAAATGCCTCGCTAAGCAAATGATTGCTGACTTTGAGAGTTACGGTCTATTTCCTGACACACAGTTCGGCTTTCGAAAAAACCGCTCTGTTGAAACACAAATGATCGAAGTGGTCAATGAATGGTCCAAAGCAATTGATGAGCACAGGTGTGTCGATGTGATATACTTTGACTATGCCAAAGCATTCGACACAGTGAGCCATCCAAAGCTGATTCAAAAGATTTCCAAAATGGGTTTTCCACTGCTGACCGTGAGATGGATTGAAGAGTACTTATCCCAAAGAGTATTCAAAGTGAGAGTCAAAACGACATTATCGGAATCAAGACCGGTCATTAGTGGAGTCCCACAAGGCTCTGTTCTGGGTCCTCTCCTATTCAATCTATACACTGCTGATTTATCGCAGGTTATAGAAAGGAATGGGTGCAAAAGCTTTACTTTTGCAGACGATCTTAAAATATTCCTATCATTCGAAAAAGATGAGTCAAGTGGCCCAATTTTGATTCAATTCTGGAGTGGAGCGAAATCTGGCAATTGAGCATTGCTAGAGAGAAGTGCAATGTGCTTCACTTAGGGAATGGAAATACACTAACAAGGTATTTTTTGAATGGAGCTCAAATTGATCCGAAATCTTCAGTTAGAGATCTCGGTATACAAATTGATAACGAGTTGACATTCAGAGAACACTTTGACATAGTGATCCAAAAAGCTGCGCTCCGTTCCAACCTAATTTTCCGTGGACTCAGCACCAACAATGCTGCAGTAATGGTCAATGCATGCACTACCTACGTTAGGCCTATGGTAGAATTCAGTCCTAGCGTCGCTTTCCCAGTTAATGATAGAGAAGCTGGTAAACTAGAAAAGCTACAAAACAAAGTGACCGTTACCAGTGGAACGAAACGAGATGCTCAAACTCAATACGTTGATGTACCGTCGTAAGATCAATGACTTCAAACTAGCTTATGAAATGCTGTTCGGGAATTCGAGATTGTCCCGGTTTAGAAACGATTTTCTTGTTCTATCCAAATCTAGTCTCAGAAGCGCAGGCTTCAAAGTGTGTCGAGAAAAATTTTCTTCCCTCCTCAGGGAAACTAAGTTGTCGTACATCACACCCTGACCCCTCTCACTCTGTGAACAGTATTGATTCGTCTCTTGATGTTGCCACGACCTCTCCTCTTACTCTCTCCCCATTCCCCTCTTCCCCTGCCCCTCTCTCGTCTCTCTCATTTTCACACACTCTCTCGCCCTCTCTTGCCCCTCCCCTCTCCCCTCTCTCGTTTTCAAATGCTCTCTCGCCCTCCGTTCCCAATTCACCTGTCTCGCCTGTCACCCCCACCCCTTCTCTCCTTCCCCAAGCACCAACTAAGTTCTCATGTGCCATGTTTAATGCTCGCTCCCTTTGCAACAAGCTACCTCACCTCCACGCTATTCTTTCTATCGACAAACCTGATTTCCTGTTTGTAACCGAGACCTGGCTGTCCTCTAAGATTCTAGACACTGAACTCCTCCTCTCCTTTCCTTACCGTGTATTCCGTTCCGATCGTCCCCGTCGTGGAGGCGGTGTTTGTCTCTTTATTCGCGATCATCTCCCTTGTTCCCGAGTCTCCCTTCCTTCTCGCATTTCGAGTGACATTCTAGTCGTTGATGTCCATTCCCCTACTGCCCTTATCCCGACTCGTTTTGTTCTAGTCTACAGGCCTCCTAACACAACCACTGTTCAAAATACATCTCTTTTCGATCTAATATCTTCTCTGTTTTCCGTTCAGTATCAAGTGGTTGTGCTAGGTGACTTTAATTTGCACATCAACTGGAAGTCTCCTGGTCTTTTATCCTCTCAATCATCCTGTCTTTATGATCTCTCTATCGACCTTGCTTTTTCCCAAGTTGTTCCCTCCCCCTCACTAAATGGTCATTTCCTTGATGTCATTCTCTCTCCTCCTGACATCATTTCTGATTGTCGTGTATCCGCTCCATTTCGTAATGCCGATCATTCATCTATTGATTTCAAGTTTTCGTTTCCCCTCTCTCATCCCATTTTAGTGCATACTTTTGATTTCCGCAAAACTGATTTCTCTGGATTGGACAATGCACTTTATGGGACTGATTGGGAAGCGATTCTCTCTGATTTCATCGATGTATCGGATTTGTATGATCGTTTTGTGTCCTACCTCACTGCTCTTTTTAGTCGTTTTGTCCCCCTCAGAAAGTGTTCTCTTCCTTCCGATCACTACCCTCCCCACATTAAATCACTTCTCTCACATAAACGTTCTCTGTTTGATAAGATTAGCCTTCGACCAGTACACGCCCAGTTTATTCGTGTCTCGCGTAAACTAGATTACGAAATTCGAAAGTATGTTCGTTCCTATGAGAACCGATTGCTCGCCGGTAATCATAGTCGCTCATTTTATCGTTATGTTTCCACTCGTTTCAAGTCTAATGGTCTAGTAATACCCGCTATTATTGCCCCTGACGGTTCCGTAGTCACTTGTCCTTCTAAGAAAGCGGAATCTCTCGCTGATTACTTCTCCTCAGTTTATACTAGTGACGACGGAACTGTCCCAACCTGCCCCTCTCTTGTTTCCCAATCCATTCCTGTCTCTATTATCCTCCCTCACGAGGTCGCCTCTCACCTCAGTCGTGTCTCTTCCTCCTGTTCCCTTCCCTCTGACAACATCCCATCCATTATTTTCAAGAAGTGCTTTGCTTCCCTATCCACACCACTTGCTCATATTTTCAATTACACTCTCATGGTACTATTCCATCTCTCTGGAAATCATCTATTGTGGTCCCCATTCCTAAAGTAGCCTCACCCTCATCTGTTTCTGACTACCGCCCAATTAGTCTCACCCCCATCCCAGCTAAAATTATGGAACGACTGCTTAAGCCCTCAATTATCGATTGGTGTACCTCCCACAATGTAATTCCCCCCGAGCAGCATGGTTTTCTCTCCAGGCGTTCTACCGTAACCCAACTACTTGATTGCACCCAATCTTGGCGTGATGCGATCGATCGCGACTATTGTGTTGACGTTGCCTATATTGACTTAGCTAAGGCTTTTGATAAGGTCTCTCATAATAAGTTATTGCTCAAATTAGAATCGATTGGAATTCGTGGTTGCTTGCTAAATTGGATCTCAGGTTATCTCTCCGAAAGGAGTTTCAGAGTGCGAATAGGTAATGTTCTCTCTTCTGAGAAAGCTGTTGTCTCAGGCGTCCCCCAAGGGACAGTATTGGGTCCTATCCTCTTTCTGCTTTATACTTTCGATCTCCCTAAGGTTTTCTCCCCCTACCCTAAACTTTCATGTCGGCTCTTTGCTGACGATATCAAGCTCTTCACTACTTTCGATCCACTCTCTCCATCCGACGCCCCCACTCAACTTCAGTCCGGGATTTTGGGTTTCACGGAATACTGCAAAACATGGCAGTTAGAAGTTGCTGAGAAAAAGTGCAACATAGTTCACATAGGACGAAATAATCCCCGAACCGTCTACTCTCTTCTCTCTACAAATCTCGCAATCTCTGACTCTATTCGTGACTTAGGTGTCCATATCGATCCCCTCTTGAACTTTGATTCTCATATAAAGATTGTTTGCCATAAATCAACTTCACTTGTCTTGTCTATCTCCTATTTCGTAGTATCAGTTGTACTATTCCTTCCCCTTACATCTCAGCCTTCAAGTCATTCATTATTCCTGTATTAGAATATGCATCCCCTGTCTGGTCCCCATCATCCAAAGGTCTTGTTCGGAAATTAGAGAAAGTACAACACTTGTTTACTAGACTCTTACATTTTCGTTGCTCCAGAGTAGAACCTATCATTCCATGCTACTCTGATCGATTATCTTTCTATTCACTTAACACCTTGTATACTCGTCGTATTGTGATTGATATTGTCTTAGCTCTCAAAATTGTTGCCCATTTCGTTGACTTAGAACCTACACATTTTTACACATATCGTGCAATTAGTAGACGTAATGGTTCGTTTGTCCTTCATCTACCCCCGTTCAAGAGAGAGAATCTCAAAGTATCTTTTTCTCACAGAACCGCTCGATTATTAAATAAATTGCATTTGATTTGTAACCCCAAATTGTCAATCCCCGTTGTTAAGGTTCACTTATTCAAACACCCTGACTTACCTCGTGTTTTAGGAATAGAAGTTTCGAATCTTTGAGCTGCCCTTCAATCCATCCCCATCCATCCCCATCCATTCCCGTCTCCTTTTCCCTTCCATCTTTCGATCTACCTCGTCAAGTCATACACCTATATCCAGTCAGACATACACTGGATAAGCGGACTCCTCCATCCGTTTACGAGACTCCCTCTCCTCGATACTCGAATTGTGTGACTCCATGAGAAGATCGATCCCACCCCCTCCCCTCCCCTCCCCTCCCCTCCCCTCCCTCCTACACCGTCCCCTTTCAACACGCATCCTTCCCTTTGTTGTATTCTTACTAACTTTATATTTCCTCGTACATCCTGCACTTGTTGAAGCACCTTCAGTGGTGTACGATAAATAAATAAATAAATAAATAGTGATCCAAAAAGCTGCGCTCCGTTCCAACCTAATTTTCCGTGGACTCAGCACCAACAATGCTGCAGTAATGGTCAATGCATGCACTACCTACGTTAGGCCTATGGTAGAATTCAGTCCTAGCGTCGCTTTCCCAGTTAATGATAGAGAAGCTGGTAAACTAGAAAAGCTACAAAACAAAGTGACCGTTACCAGTGGAACGAAACGAGATGCTCAAACTCAATACGTTGATGTACCGTTGTAAGGTCAATGACTTCAAACTAGCTTATGAAATGCTGTTCGGGAATTCGAGATTGTCCCGGTTTAGAAACGATTTTCTTGTTCTATCATCTAGTCTCAGAAGCGCAGGCTTCAAAGTGTGTCGAGAAAAATTTCGAACAAAGATTCGCGAGCACAGTTTTGCGAACAGAGTAGGATGTACTTCGAAAAGGAAAGATACCTACAAACTATGCAGAGTTCATGAATGTGATGTGTAAGGAGGTTGGATGATCTGTAAAGTTGCTCACTCTACTCGCTTAGTTTCCCCTATCTCACACATTATATTGTTCTACTTGTTCCATCCACCCCCCCCCCCCCTCCCCCACCCCACAACAATTCCAACTGTGCGGATAAATCTATCTATCTATCTATCTAATCTATCTAACTCATTCAGTATGTTTGACATCATTTTGGATTCAAATCCACTTCTTGGCAATCATTTTGTTGACAACTTTTGCACGATTTCGACGTGAATCGCAAAAGTGATCTAGATCGAATCAAAATGAGCTTCCCACCCATTCTTCTAAAAAAATCTATCGAAAATGATCGATCATTTTACGTTTCGAAAACAAACTCCTAAAATCTGATCGATCACATTTCAATTCGAAAACAATCTCTTCAAATGCGATCGATCACTTTTCACTTTGAATATGAGCTCTCAAAATCCGATCGATCATTTCTCTCGCGAAAGTGATCGATCACATTTCGGCTCGTTCATTTTGAGATGATCGGTAAAAGATCATATTTCACATTTTAGATCGATTGCGCAACACTAATTGATGCGCTATCATTCATGTTTCCACTGAGTATCTGACCTATCTAGCCGATTGCCAGTCGGCTATCCATACAGTTTTTAACGGAAAATATGTGAAGTATCAGAAAATTCCAATCTTCCGACTTTCTCTGCGATTAGATTTGATGATTGTTGGCAAGAGTCGCTCCAAACCATAAATAATTGTGAAAATATCATTAAAAAAAGTTGAAGACGGCGTCCCTTGAATAGGCATGTTAGCGCACAACCGATTTCCGCTCGACAATTTGCATGATCTGTTTTGATTCACGGCATCTTTCTGTCAACGCGCCAAAACGAAATCCCGTTGAGACCTCGCTCGTGCTTTCTCATTTTCGCCTCGCCATTTCTTTGACTGCTCTCTCTTCTCACCCCATCTTGAACACCGTGTGGTTATCCTCTGCCTACTCGGATTAGTGCAATCGTTTAAGGACCAGTTGGCGCATAGCCAATCGTTCATCAAGCAAAACATTATAAAATAAGTGTTTCGAATGCGTGATCATCACAACCCAATCGTTCATTGCTCGGTCTCATCTGGCAGGATATTCGCACACCACATTTTTTAATGCGAAATTCGTTCCGTTGTTAATACTCACGTTGACTGGTTTTGACACTGACACTACGTCGGAATATTGCACGTAATCATGCATAGCCATTGTGAGCCATCATGTTAGTGTGGAGAAGGTGTTGCAAATTGACCTGAAAATCAATAATTGTTTAATGCGCAATAATTAATAAATTGCGTTTTTGAAAGTGAAATCTATAAGACGAAGGAAGTGAATCGATAGAAATAAAGTGAAGATCAACAGCGAAGTGTCACGAGAGAGACTGAGAGAGAATGAATCACGAGTGAAAGAGAATGGAGTATTCATTGATAAAATAACGTAAGGGTAAACAGTACGACGGATGAGGAATTGGTTGCGAAATCACTTCACGATTGTTTTACCGTTGTAATAACCTGATCATATTAAAGCTAAATTAGTACTGCTAACAAGGAGATGGCAACTAGCCAAGGTAAACATTGCCGGATGAGACCCATGTGGAATTGAAGTGACGGAAAACGCTCGCATCCCGTTTTCAGAAAATCCCGTTATTTCTCTAATTTGATAATGTGTGATAAAAAAGTTTCCATGCGATTTCGAGCGCCTATGAACCACAGAAGACTTGTTAACCCTTCTCTGAGATAAAGCAAAGTACAAAGAGAGAGGATCATACTAATTATCATAATTTCTCGAATTAGAAAAAAATATATCCTGAAAATGTGTATCGACCGTCCCCATGATCCACTTCTACAACACATGGGTTGCATTAGGTAAATTTTAACTTGCCAGTTACACTTCCTTTATTAGCACTAGACATTATTGGCATTGTACCGTCCCACAGAGCCTCTTTGAGAACATCCGGGTACCGGAGGGTTGCGGAGGTCGCCCAATTTCGGCCCGACTCTTGGACCCTGTCAAAGTGTGTTTTTTCTTGACTATTTTTTGGTAGGAGTGCCCTCTCCTTATCTTGAATCGAAAACCGATTTTAGAAATATGCACTTTGAGCTGCTTTCTGGGACGTCATAGTTTTGACCTCCCCCTCCCATACCCATTCTTCATTCTTGTCTAGCAAAGGAGCTGTCGTTTATGAAAATGAGGGGAAAGGAGGAGAAGAGGGCTTACATTTTTAAATGCAGAACACAGCTCAAAAAGTAAATTATTTTAAAAGATAAACTAGAGTGACTAATTTCCAAAGTATGATGACAAATAAACCAGATGCCTTGCTAGAACAACTTCACGTGTTATTTTACGTAACTGCTCAGTTTCGTTTCCCATTAAAAAAACGTATGACACATAAAATAATAGAAGAAATATCAAAAGGTTGCGAAGGTTCGAACCAGCGAACCTTTGTTCATGAAACACGAGCTCTGCAAACAACACTTCATGCGAGATTGGAGTCGAAACTGTCTTTCTCGACGAGTATCATATGGACCGGCGATTGAAATTCACGTGCTAATTTTTTTCATAAAAATTTCTATCCCAAGAGATTTTTGCGCACTTTTTGAAAGTTGATATCCGAATTGCATGAAGCTTGTGACTGGGCCTTATTTATCATACTGATGTTGCATGGCCATTTATTTATGCAAATCAAAACTTGAAAACATTTTTAAAAATATATATATTTTTTTTCAATGATTTGTGTATCGTACAATTTCACTGCCTAGTAACGTTTATCTCACGATATGGACTTGGTTGCGGGATCACGCTTTATTCATTCATTCATTCATTCATTGTTTATTCCGTCAAGGAGCATGTAAGAGAAAACAAGATTGTGGTGAATCCAGAGACGGATGTCCGTCGACGATGTTGAATCGGGATTCTTGCGTCAGCAAGGGTAGGGGAGGGTAAGGGGAGGGTCAGGGGTAAAGAGATCAAAGATCTAACCAGACTTTAATAATAGAATCAGGGAAAAAAGAGGTGGGTTGAGAGACAATAAAATTACGAAACGAATCATGATTTAGGGATACCGACGGGGTGGGAAAATAATTCCAAATAGATAAAGTCCGTGATACAAAAGTACTATTTGAATAAGGTAGCATAAATGGTAAAGAAATTCTAAGGTGGTAGGTATTACGAAGTGAGCGAATGATAGGAGTGCGAACAAGTAGAAAGGAAGTATCTAGCACGCATCTATTATGAAGGACAGAATGCAAGAACATAATATCTGAAATTAACCTACGTTTTTCTAATGTGATGAGACCTAAATCAATTAAACGTAGCGGTAAGGAACATTGGTGAGGTTACAGCGGGTATATAATCTACGGGTGAAATCACGTTGAATTCGTTCAATTTTCCTAGTCAATTCAACACTATGGGATCCAGATGGTTGAACAGTATTCAAGATTTGGAAGGATAAAAGTGGTGAATGTCCGTACATAGATAGAGGGGCATGAACTACGGAAAGATTTAAACAATAGGTTGCACTTTGTACGGGCTTTAGATAGAAGTTTGTTGATATGTAAAGAAAAGAAAAGCGAGGAGAGAAAAGTACGCCTAAATCTTTAACGAACAAATTATCATCAGTAGGGGGTGCAAGGGGGATTCCATTAATGTGATATTTCCTACGTGGATTGTGTTTGCCATAATACATAACGGTACATTTACAAAACGGTACATTTGTTGGTCTCAGATAATCCTAGATTCCATTGATTGGAATAGGTTCAAGAGAAATAGCATCAAGAGCTAGTTGCAAATCCTCAGAATGTGTTGGCGCTTCAGAAAACAATTTCAAATCATCGGCATGAACATAATATCTAATGGAAATAGGAAAATTTGACGAAATATCGTTAATGAACACTATGAAAAGGAGTGGGCCCAGACAACTGCCATGTGGCACACCTTATATGACAAGAGAAGAGGGTGCAAATGATGAATCAATGAACACAGATTGAGTTCTATTGGAAAGGTAAGAATGAAACCAGGATACAAGGTGGTCAGAAATTCCAAGAAGGGAGAGCTTGTGTAACAATAATCTGTGATCGATACTGTCAAATGCCTTACGAAAATCGATATATACAGTATCAAAGGCAGACTTGTTGTGGCACATACGAAAATAATGAGCATGAGTCTCTAAAATTAAGCTAAATTAGAGGAAGTAGATCTAGCAATCCTAAAACCAGTTTGTTGCTGGTCGAAAATTTTTTTTATTTTTTTTATTCCTATCTAAAAACAATGTAATTTCACGAACAAGAATTTTTTCTAAAACTTTACTAGTTGGAGATGTGAGGGAAATAGAACGAAAATCTGAGATGGAATTGCTAGATTTTTTTGGAATTGGTTTAACGAGAGCTTGTTTCCATAGAGATGGGACTTGTGAGATAAGCAAAGATTTGTTAAAATAATAGTAAGGGGAGAGAGGATAGAGAATTTACAATTAGAAAGCACAATACTAGGAATCCTATCTGGTGATACATTAATTCTAGGTGCTATTATAGACTGTTCAAAGCACACATAATATCAAGATGAGAGACAACAGGAAAATCAAAATAATGGGTAGTGGAAGGTAGGGGAAAAGGGGAAAGTTGTGGAATTGAAAAAGAAGATGAAAAGAAAGAAGAAAAGGCTTGACACTTATCATCATTTGACAACAAAATGGACCCTGATGAATCAATCAATCCAGATGGGGCTACTTTAGGAGCCTTAAGTCTATCGTTGCACAGTTTGTAAAAAGTATTGGAATTGGCGGAAGAAGCAATACGATTTTCTAGATGACAATGGTAGCTATTTACTGCGGATTTGAAACGACGAGAACTGTTATGACAATCCATAATATTAGGTGCGATTCTAACTAAATTACGGCATTTACCATAGAGAAGTTTCAAAGTACGTGGGAATCTCGAGAAGGAAGAGGGTTTAGAGGTTGGAACACAAAAATCAAGCAAGTAATTGATGAAATTAACGAAATATTCATATGATTGGTTAGCGTCAAGATTACTAAGAGCAAACGTCCAATCTACAAACGAAATTTGGTCATTAATAGATTGCCAATCAGCAAGCCTATACTGCCGGACAGAAGGTATGCTGCGTTTGGGAGGGTAAGGAATACGAAGATCAAATATGACTGATAAATGATCACTAAGAGGAATAGATGGAGATACGTTACGAAATACATCTTAATTACAGAGAACTAAATCTAAACAGTTACTAAGACGGGTGGGAAAAGTCAAGATCTGGTGCAATTGGTAATCAGTCCTCGTGTGAAGGGGAAGACATAGAAGACCAATCAATGTGGGGATAGTTGAAATCTCCTACTAAAAGCCATGGGAAATCATGGGTTATTAGAGGAGCAATCAATGAAAGGAAAGAGGAAAAGGAGGATGAGGGGGAGGAAGGGGATCAATATATTGTAATAACTCTAATCTTACGGAACGGAAGAGATGTGGAGTAAGTTAAATGAAGATCTAGAATACAAGCTTCTAAAAGAGATGAAACAAACGTCGAAACAAGCACAGGATTAAGAGAATTATGCACAATGAACGCAACGCCCCCACCTCGGCCACTATCATCAGTCATCATCAGTCACGATCACAACGGAAAACTAGGTAATCAGGGAAGCCGCCTATTAGATAAGCGTCACAATCAGAATCGGCTAGCCAAGTCTCAGTTAAAGAGATCAATCGATATGCAAAAGTGGATAGCAAGAAAGAGAGATGTGTTTGTTTGCATCTAATTGACCTAGCATGAGCATTGTAAACAGGGACGATGGATTGAGAGTGGGAAGGATGATGCGTAGTAATGTTGCCTAGAGATAGGAGAGGAAGAGGGAACGAAGGGGAGGGATAACAGAGAAAGGGTACCCTTGCTGCCTCGAGCCTAACGCGGCTTTGCAGCTCCTCCTCCTCGGGGCGCATTGTTCACGTAGTTGGTGCGCGTCTCGGGCAGAGTGGGCGGAATCAGTGGGTCTTCAAAAGCATCTCAAGTGGGCATGACGTGAATTATACTCATTGTTGCCGAAACTTTGCTACTCGATCGGCCACTCATTTCATCGACTATTACATTACCCCCCAAATGCTCACAAAATCGAACGTAAACAAAATGTTTGAAAAAAGAACTTTTAAAAAGATAACACGATGAAACATTGAAATAAATAATATGAACACTGATTGGTGTTGAAGACACCGTTAGAAAAAGTTCAATTGTAAGTTATGCCAACTAATTTAAGATAGTCCATCTTGAAAATAAGAAATGCGTACGAAACGAGCGTTGTGCGACGGATTGAGTGATAAGAATTTGATGGGAGACACACAATAACTGATAAGCGCGCGCAAGGAGAAATGTGAGTATTTATTCCCTTTCAAAACTGATAATGTACAAATAGTTAATTACGAGATAGGACGATTTTGAACTATAATATTTGTTAGTATCTTCGGAGTCTTTGAACCGGAACTGGTCCCTGATCGAATCTCGCTGTTGCGCATCATCAACCTGGAAAACAAAGTTAATAAATAAATACAGCTGGAATTTGAAGTGCAACCAATCAATTGATTGCATAATATGCAAATCAATCTGTGCACTTTTTTTATTCCAAACTAACAAACAGCGAAATTAACTGGAATGAATGAGTTGGTAGTCGAAGACAGAAATGTGCTGGAGAAGTGAGGACCTGCCTAACAGTATCCCCATCATTTTGCAGGGTGATCGTGCCGAGACCAAAACATCGATGGATGTTTGATTCCCCTACCGCTCAATAATCTCTCTTCTTTCTTTTAAAGTATTATATTTAGAGACCACAGGGTCGAGAGCCGATTTCACTCAGGCAGGCGAAAAGTAGTGCCAAAGTACCCCTCTGGGACCCAATAACATCATACTGTTGGCCGTTTGTAGAATTCTCGTCATATTGTCGAGAAACCATTGAAAAGGTGATCTCGATGCTCCCATAATGCATTACTCGCCTAATCCACCCTCGCACAATCTTGTAGCGCACGTGATAAAAGCGAACACATGGTCTTGTGGCTCAATCGGTAGCGCGCTCGTTTACTAAACCCGAAACCACGGGTTCGAGTCCCATCCTTTGCAGCCAGTTTTGCTAGTTGTCAAGATAAACAACGGAAGTCGGAATTCGCATACTCTAACTTTTCCCGAGGTCCGACAATTCGAGGATTATTTTTCCCTTCTATTTTTTATTCTAATATTAATTTTAAAATATAAATTATCAATTACGAGTGGAGCAGCGTGTTTCATTCATTGGAAGTGCCTCAATCCCCTCTCCTCGACAATATTCATCGATTTTTGGATTAGTTAGACTTGACCGATCATGCTGCTTCACTCGTCGTTTGTAGAGTAGGTCGATATCAACAGAAAACTTTTTGGAGCGGTTTGATCGGTTAAGAAATAGAGTTGTCGGAACTCTTGCGGATTTTTGGCAAATCTTTATCCCTCCCAAGTGGGCGGAACCTGTGGTCTCTAATTATATTTTATTTATATTCACCGAAGATACAACTGCGTTTACAGCAATACGAGACGATCTCTCTTGTGACTCTGTAGTATGCTCGTTGTGTAGTGCTGTATTTGCATCAGTGATGCCGCATCGAGACGGATTCCGCATCAATTCCTGTGCTCTCTCGTTTCTGTAAAGGACGAGAGAATGCGCGTATCAGGGGGTGCGGCTTTCGATTGTTCATCACTAATTTGTATGCTTATACTGTGTTCATGAATTATTGTAAATTGTACCTCAGCTCGTGATTCAGAGATTGAAATTCATTAGAAGCAGTGAAAAATTCCAATTTTCAAAGATCGTTCGTGGTGTGGTCCAGGGCAGTGCGCCGGCAAGAGCAAAATTTTGAAATATTCGTTTTTGCGTGTGTTGTAGAGTTTATGTGTATTTGATGTGGGGTTCGTCTAGACGAGTCGTTTGAAACCCCCCTTCTTTATTATTTTCAATCAAAGCTCACCGAGTTATGAATAGTTTCAACTCGAAGCATGCAACACTAGCTGAATTATCATGATTGACATTCATTTGCATCAAATAACACGCTTGCAACATTGTTCCAGGTTTCGCAAATATTTTTTTCTTTCTAGAAAAAGACTAGTGACATAGGTTAGGAAGGTAAGTGGCGGGTATAGTTCGCAAAACGGATATCGGTGTCTTTATTTCACACGCTCTCCGCCCGACTGGTCTAAAGAGTTTGTGAATTGAAGACAATGCGATCTGTGTTTCGAACTCTAGTGGCAACTCGCCACTGGCGACTCCACGTGTTTACTACCAGTCCGCTATTACATCACAATAGCCCTCCCCCTCCGGTCACTCTAGTCCCTTCTCCCTCTGGGAGAAGCTCCGAAACATCACAGTCTAGTGACCCGCGCATTCCTCGGCTAGCAGAAGGTAATTTGACAATAAATAAAGATAGGCATGGCTTGGAATTTTAATTAAAAACAATAGAGGCAAAAATTAGCAAAGTTGGCACCATCTCGGGTTGCATTTCCTCATATGTTTCGAAACATTCGACTCCGAGAGAAACATTATCATGTCTGTACGTGTTCCAACTAGTGTTGCCTGTTCGTGTCCTACTCTCTACAATTTGCATGCTCTCTCCCGTTTCTCTGACCAGCGAGAGAGCGAACGCGCCTGATGAGATGTATGGGTCGTCATTGATCCACAAGACATTGCGCGCGTTTTTACTTCCCATTTGCCTATTTCTTCCTTTGCTCTCTCAAGTATGGCATTTGCATATTAGTAATTTAATTAATTTCAGAACTTCATCAAACAGGGCTGATCACGATGGATGAAGAAGCGGAAGAATCGGAGAGCGTGAGTATTTACACATTTTTTAGCCCCGGGGCAATTTTGGCTCAGGCTTGTTGAGTTATTAGCGTGTGGTTTGATGACAAGTCGGCTTTAGGATCTCGTTGTTCCCCATTCACTCTAATGTATCTGATCGACTAGAGATCACGCGAATTGAGGAGAGTCGGATGCCGACTTGTCATTACTGGTTTGCTTTGTTTGACCCTAGATCTATTATCACTTCTGCCACCTTCTATTAGTCAGCATGACACCTATTACACTGTGCGAAAGTCAGGGGAGACGTTTCCTCTGGGTGCAGAAATGCGCCAATTCAAATTTTAAACGCTCTCCTCTTTCTAATCCTCGACTTTTTTCCACCCGACATTCCTCCTCTTCACTTTCCCCACCCAGATTTTACACAGCTATTAATTAGCGCCGCTCTTACTCTCCCCTCTGACCAGTTGCCCCGTGGAGAGAAGCAGAGTGACCAGGAGTGGTGTCTGTTAGGATTTCTGCTCTCTCACTTCTGCGCATTCTCTCGAGTATCTAACCGTCGAGAGATATTGAGAGATAAAGTGACGGCTTTATTGAGCTGTGATCGTTGCATAATCTAACCGCGTAGGTCAAAATTCACTTAGCTGTCGACTTTGCTAGAGACTAGAGACTAAACTAGAGAGCAGTCATGCGATATAGGACTTTTCCCGCGCTTTATTCTGATTCTGATTCCCCATTTCAGGAGCCGAATGCTCTCCTCGCAGAGCAGGAAAGGATAGTGGGTGATTTATGCACGAGGTTTAAGAAAAGCGATGATAACACCATCTTCGAGCTCTGCGAAGACACAGAGTAAGTCAATTCAATATATGAAAAATTTGCATTATCATTGTCTTGAAATGCATACGATCCCGTTTGCCTTAGCGGCATCAAAAATCCAACTCGGTGTTGTAGAGTCGGGATTCCCGACAGCGAGCGGGGCGAAGGGAGAGAGCGCGCGGGATTCCCGATCCCGATCCGGCAACCCTACGGTGTTGATCATCACAACATAAACCAGGATTACAAATTATAAATTAAATCTATGGTTAGCAACAATTCTTATACAAGATTCAACTCGAGTTCGGCCCTCGGCTGGCTTGTGGAGTCTGGAGCTTCCAGAGACTGTACGATCAATCTTTCCCTCTTTAATTTAAATTTAATTATATTAATCTGATTTTTCCACAGATTCGCCTCCTTCCGAGCCTCGTGCGTCGTGGAAAACGAGAAGAAAGAAGGCTGAGGACTCAGAGAAGGAAAATGAAATGGAGACAGCTGAACCCGAAGATGAAGAATTCTCAAGATATAAGGTTTGACACAATTTCCATAATTTGCTGTCGACGAAAAAATATCGCTTTTCTTTTCATGTGGAAGTGAGACTAATCCCTTTTCTCGTGTTGTGACTGAGTGGAAGACAAAAAACGAATCATGATAAGGATAACGAAAGAAGGTGTATTATAATTATGCAGAGCTAGACAGATAGTGAGACACAAACTATTTCGAAAATGTGATTTTTCAATATAAATTTTATTATAATTGCAGAGAAAAAAGCTGTGGGAGCGCGAGGAGAAGAATAGGACCAACCCTAGGCTCATCGCCTTCGACAGTAAGTCTAAATCTTTTGATGTGCCAGTATTCTGATTAACTTAGTCGAGGCTCAACGAGCAATACTAAATGAGATCGAGAAGTGAATTCTCCAATAAAATCACAACAATATTGCATTGTAGCTGTGAACCAGCTCGCTCTCGAGAAGAATATCCCGGAAGTACTCGGGAGAACGCTATATGGAAAAGATGGGAAGGCTTTGCAAAATACCAGCAATGCAATGACACCCGAGGTATTCGGTAACATTAGCGGAATTCATTCTGGTTAGAGTCGATTTCTGCAACTTCTCAACACCTTTTAGGCCTTTTCTGCGAATAAAGAGAGAAACAACTAAGATATTCCTGATTATAATAGCAAATTTAACACATTTGTTTACAGTTTCTACAGCAACTCCTGCATGAGACGTCCTCCATGTCAACGAAGGGTTTACTCATGCATCTCCTGAATCCCAGGTCGGAAACCATAATTTTCACGTCTACGCCGTCGAGTTGGTTGAGATTAAATGAAGACAATACAACAGAAACGTCAAACTTTCCGAATACAACTACGAAATTCGATTAAGCCTATACCAATAAAATGGCGATGATGCAATTTCAGCCATTTATCGTCTCTCTCAATGCCAGCGAATGAGGGAAACAGCCCGAGAGAAGATTGTGCCGAGTCCTCAGTCAACACTCGAGTCGTCCTCAGGTATGAAGGCTCAGGTAATTCATGAATTCTTTAAGAGACGTTCCACGGTTTATTGAAGCTTCTGAGAGGGGTCGACGGAGGACTGTTTTGAAACCTATGCCAATAAGTTCAGGGTGAAGTCCCCATACCTAGAGCTGATAGCTCGCCCAATATGAGAGGTTGGGGTGCACTTTCCGGAAAATGCCAGAGGTGTCCCAAAAAAAAGTACGAAAAATCATCCCAGAAAAAAATGCGTTCCTATAGGTATTTCTGGCGTGTTTTTCCATGAAAATAACGAAAAACATAGTTTGGAAGCAAATGCACATTGATAAAAGGCCGAAAAATTGAATTTTCGTCATTTTTCGGTCACCGTGAAAAATAATTTCAGCGGTTGGAAAGTTTTTATTGCAGAATCGGATTCTATGTGCAAAACTACCCCGGATCATATTTTTCACGCTTTCAAATAGGTTCGCTCGGATTCCGCAGCTCGAGGTTTCGCGGTTTCGTGAAGATACAGTCACTTTCACATCAGATTTATATTACATTTATCGTTATTAAACATTTATTTTGATGTTATGGGGTTGTGATATCGATAAAACACGAAAAAGATGAAAAGTTGAAAAATCACTTTTTTGAAATCTCAAAATTTCAAAAATGTATAAGTCATCTTCCTAAGCTTCAAATGGCGCGTTTTCAACAGAAAATCACTCGAATATGAGCTATGAACAATATCTGAGAGTTATAGCCGATTTTCGAACATTTTTTGTAATTGTCATTTTTGGATGTGGATTTTTGAATTGGATGGATAGAAATTTTTCGATCGAAACTTTTCCTTTAGTAACCGGCCCCAAAGCTCAGATTTTATTCATAATTCATTTTCGAATGATTTTCTGTTGAAAATGCACCTTTTGAAGCTCAGAAACATGACTTATGAATTTTTGCAATTTTGAAAAGTGAAAAAAAATTTTTTTTTGGCTTTTCACCTTTTTCGTGTTTTATCGATATCACAACCCCATAACATCAACACAAATGTTTAATAACAATAAATGGGATATAAATGTGATGTAAAAGTGACTGTATCTTCACTAAATGGCGAAACCTCTCGAAATCGTACTCTCACGAGGCTACGAGAGAGCCGCGGGCGGGGATCTGCGGAATCCGAGTGAACCTATTTGAAAGTGTGAAAAATAGGCTCAAGGGGTAGTTTTGCACGTAGAATCCGATTCTGTTATAAAAAATTTTCGAACCGCTAAAATTATTTTTCACGGTTACCGAAAAATTACGAAAATTCAATTTTTCGGCCTTTTATCAATGTACATTCGCTTCCAAACTATGTTTTTCGTTATTTTCATGGAAAAAACACGCCAGAAACACCTATAAGAACGCCCTTTTTTCTGGGATGATTTTTCGTACTTTTTTTGGGACACAAAAAAGTCATCCGTTGTGTTTGTACAGTATCTCAAGGAACGTCTCTTAAAACAACAACTGCGTGGTGTTGGTGTCAAAATTGAAGATAAAAGCAATGCTGATATTCGTAGGAGAAGGAAGCCCAGAAGCGAACTAGTGGAGGAGACGTATCGGCAAAGCAGTTCATCAGGAGAGTCTTCGACAGATGGCTCCACGTAAGAACCGCCTCGTTGTTTCTTTGTGTTATCGGACGATCCCAACCATTAATGAGTAAATGAGGGAAAATGCTTTAACATTAATTAATATTTCCAGGTCGAATTCACGAGAAGCAGCGTGTTACATTCATCTTCTTCTCCTCATCTACCTGTTCGACCAGGGAGACAAGGAACGAGCAAAGATCGCCGCCGATACCCTCATCGCGTAAGATATTGGCTGTAAATACCGGCTTTCCCGCCCTCTCTCCCACAATAAAGTTGAAACTATCACCGATTGAACATTTTTCAATGAACAGTATTGTTTTTCAGCAACTTGGATGAGTTCGATCTGCGGACTACCTCAATCGTCCTCCGGCTTCGGGAATCGGCATATCTTTCGGACCAGAGCACCCGATGAACACCAGTTGGGATGCGCCTTGTGAGTCAGAGAGATTTTTCAAAATTCCAATACAAATAATTTTCCTAGACTCAGTGTTGAACAAAATGGCTTTGAAGAATGTCATCTGTATTTAGAGACCACAGGGTCGATAGCCGATTTCACTCAGGCAATCGAAAAGTAGTGCCAAAGAACCCCTCTGGGACTCAATAACATCATACTTTTGGCCGTTTTGCGATAAGTCAACACTTTGTCGAGAAACAATTGAAAAGGTGGTCTCGAGGCTCCCACTATGCATTACTCGCCTATCCATCCTCTCACAACTATGTAGCGCACCTGAGACGAGCGAACACATGGTCTTGTGGCTCAATCGGTAGTGCGCTTGTTAATCAAACTCAATACCCCCGGTTCGAGTCCCATCCTTTGCAGGCAGTTTTGCTAGTTGTAAAGATAAACAACGGAAATCGGAATTTGAATACGCGCGTACTCTAACTTTAGCCGAGGTCGAGAAATTCAGAGACTTTATATTTTTCATCGAATTTTATTTTAGAATTAGTGGGAAAATGGAATTAATAAATAACGAGAGGCGCAGCAAGATCCATACACTATAAATGCTTCCTTTTCGGAAAATGAAACTTTTAAAATTATTTTGACCGATTTATATTAAATGGATCATGATGGGCCTCAAATATTTCATAGAGGATCCTGACACCTACAGAAAACTCTTTTGATCGTTCAATTTGGTTGAGTCTCCGATTTGCTCGGCCTCTCGCCATGTTTAGGGCAACTCTCTATTCCCTCCAAGTGGGCGGAGCCTGTGGTCTCTATCTGTACTATCCATAAATTATGGAGCGCATGTGGACGCTGACCCACTTCACACGTTCTAGATTAATTTGACACATTCCAGGTCCACTCAAGACATCCGATGCAGAGGCACTCGCTGCTTACACTGCACTCGCCATCATCGAAAAGTGGCCACAGTACAGGTTAAACTTGCTTTGTGTTTGTATTTTATAAATTTAAAGCGACAAATGAAGCAGTCTAGGGTTTACTATTTGGCTTAGGCCGGAGGGGAGGGGGGGGGGGGGTTACCGGCGCATCTACGACAGGCCGAATGGCCAACTCTAATGAAGACGATTCGGCGATAATTGTCTTTTTCAGTAATCAGCCCATCACTATACTCACTGATTGCAAGAGTGTCGTCGATGTGCTGAGAAATGAGAAGACGCATGTGCCTGGCTCGATTTTCTCCGTATTCAGCCAACGAATGCAGAGATTAGCGAAATCGTGAGTACAATGCAAGGATTTTTCTCTAAAAGAATGATCGATCACTAAATGGTTATGTAATGTGTTGAAAAAAAAAATACAAATATTAAATTCAAAAATGCGTTACCAGTGAGATATGTATGTGTTTTTATCATAAAGTTGTCTTCTTAGGTTCCCCAGAGGAGTCGAAATCTCCATCGAGCACGTTCCTGGGCATACTGGAAACGAGGGCAACTCGAGGGCGGATGCACTGGCGAGAGCCACGATCGGACTGGATAAGAACATGAAACTGAAGACACCGAAAGATACTGAAAGGTGAGATACACCAATATTTGAAAATTGATTGTGATGTGGAGAATGCATAAGGCGCTGCAGATTTCCTTTACATTAAATTACTTTGTTTGAGAAAGCAATGGCTACTAGCAACTAGTACTTATTCTCTGGAGCCCTTCGAAAAAAACAAACGAATATTCTTCACTTTCAGCAAGCCAGTCAAGCCGGCAAAGCTCTACGGAAAGAAGGACATGGAAGGAAAGAAGGTATGCATATTAATCAAACTTAAACGTAGTAACAATAAGAAACATTTTTTGAAGGCTGACTTGGATGAACAGCTCGCTTGGGGCAACCAGTGGACTCGCGAGGAACAGGAGGCTTTTGAAGAAGAGAGAAACGATGAAGACGACGATGCTGATGAGGAAATGGAGGTCTGGTTACTTTTCCTTAGCCATTGTAGGACTGTTTATGAATCGATCGTTATCAAATAACTTGCGATTTGGGATCACAAATTCATATTATTTGGCATTGGGGAAAATCAACACTTTGCTATTCAGGTAGACGGAATAGGAGAGAAGAATGATGAAGAAAGGTGCCATAGCGATGCCGAGATGGAGGTATTTTTTTTATAAATTTCACCTTTGCATATTTTTGGGACTAAAAAATATATTTATTGAGATTCTGAAAGAAGTAATTTTCGCAAATGCGTCATTTTCAGGCTAAAATGCATTATTTTCAGGTCGGTTTCGACTATTGAACGAGATGGTGAATACAAGATCAGATTCATCGATATGCACTTTTCTACATGGATTTCACAGTGCATTTTCTTGAAGGTTGTTCGTTAACGTAGGCCTGATAAATATTCATGGTGTTACTAATAGTCCCAACACTCACAATACAATTATAATAATTACAACATTTTGTGTGGGACGATATGACAGGCTTGAATGAAGTAATTTTCTCAATCCTTCCAATTGTTTGTGCTCGTGATCGAATCATTGATCATGTAGATTTTTCTGATCAGCCTAATTCTCCGTTAGAATTGAGCAACTCGAGTGCACAAGGAACATTCGGATAAAAGAAGGACGCGTTACTGCACTTTTGAACCCTTGTAACTCACTTCGTAGTACGTCACTACTGCAGAATCCAGGATAAATATTTTCTGGTGCCAGATAAATCACGTCCGAGGAAAATATTACTATTCAGTTGCAGTCATCGGGCGAGCGAAAATCCGCGAATCACGCGCCTGTTTTGTTATTCTTTTGTCCCTTATCATTCTGAGTGTGGGGTGAAACCGATGATTTTCCGCCCAAACAGTGCGCTCTTGCAGAGGCGACTGTGAATCGATTTGCGGGAGTCGGTTAATAATCGACTACCCTAAGTATTTGCAAACTGATATAGTTTATTTAAGAATTATTTTGTGCATCATGGTTCTATCAGAATTCGCTAAGCATATCGTAATAAAGTTCGATATATTTCTTCGTGTAAAGAGACTATGCTCCCCTCATTCATCCTTTCTCAAATAAAATGTAGCCAATTCATCCTTGGTTCCGTGTTGGTTTCAATAACACATGACTCAATATTACGGTATCTCTGGCCGCTAATTCCTCTACGTGTGCTGCGATAAGAGACGATTCCTCTCGTGACTATGGCTAACCTCGATTGCACAACATGTTTTCTGTTTCTTCCTCTTCCCACTTCTATGACAAGATATACTGAAATGAAAAAGAGGGAGACTCAGCCTTATCTAGGTTGCCCTCCTTCGACCACTGACGTGATGAGATGCAGAGATGAGAGAGAGTGAAGTCAGTTAGGATTGAAGATGACTAAAACACTCCAAAAGTACGATAAGGACCGAGAAACAGTCTACCGGATCATAAATATCAGCCGGGTGCAGCGTCTAAAGTTTTAGTGGTCGATGGTCAGACGTTTCAGCTGCAAAACTACTACTCCTCGGAAAATACGAGCTGAGGTGAGGTCTAGATAGAGAGTTTCCACTAAATTGATCGCCATGGATTACATCAGCCGCTTCGATGGCTAAGCAACTGTTCTATTGGATCAACAGGAGATAGACTATGATCTCAACGTTGGTCGCACCATTCACTCCAAGGGTATGTTAGGAGACAAATGTTATGGATGGCCAGTCATTGATGGTGAAATGTTGTTTGGTATGTCAGTTAGCCTTTCATCAAAATACACGATGCCCGATGCGAAAACATACACCTCCTCGTGATTATCTTATCATTCATCATCTCTTCCGCTCTGCTGACATACCGTACCAGAGAATGGACAAAGTACGACACCGGAGATCAGCCAATGAGAAGAGAGATAGAAGAAAAGATTCAAGAGTCAGCAAAAAAAAGGTTACATGATGCTCTAACAGGCTCAGACAATCAATTCCAGCATGTTGCATGTCGCCCAATCTGTATATCTGAAAGATGCTGACACAAAACACTCATTGGACCCTGAATGATCATGCGAGGAAAGTCTCGAGTAATGGTAGAATGAACACTGAGCGCTTGAAGGAATGTGTCATGAAACGTGCGCTTTCAGTCGACCAAACTAATCAAACTATGCATAATGTAGTTCCAGCATCGTATCCGGTCATATTCCCGAGTGAGAATGTAGCTAATCTTTGTCGATGACAAACTGTTGGTCTTTCTCATCTTCTCACGTCAACAATTCTTATCTTACGGTACTCGCCACATCTCTATGGAATGGGAAGGGGCGGGGGTAGTTTAGTGATATGGGATGGGAGAAGACGAATTGAGTCACCGATTATGGGGTATAAAAGAAGGGTTAGGATATCATATTTTCATTCGACTCAATCGCAGCACCAACTACCATGGCTCACAATCGCTTCCACCAGGTAAGATGTAGGCATAATATGAACAAATAATATCAGGGAGTGTCTAGAGAATTGCATGGCACCTTTTATCTATTGATCGTCTGAGAGCATGTGAGAGACGCCTTCCATACGATTCTCTCATTTTTCTCGTCTCTTCGAATCGGATTTTTGCAGAATGAGTATTGGACCCAATCGGCTTTCGCGGATCAGCAAGTCTCCGTTGGCCAGGGCCATGCCGAATGGCGCCGACACCCTTCCGCTTCGCCCGTCACCGTTCCTCTCCAAGCCAGTCCGAATGAGCTAGATTATGATGTATTTCGCAATTCAGTAGCTCTTGCAAACGCATTGTTTCAGACTCCTCATCCCTTAATCGACAATTGCAAGGCATGGGAGAAGGTCACTGGCTTCGAAGTGAGTATATTCATTAAAACATTTTTCCAAGGCACACTGCACCCGCTCAACGGCAAAATGATTATTAATTCATTTTACAGTACGATCCGGCACTCTCTCCTGGCTATGATCTCTATCCCGAGACTTCGATGCTTGGTATCTCGCCAGCGACCCCTACCACACCCGCCAACCATCCCCTTGATCGTGGTGTGACGGCTTACTATGCGCAAGTCCATCACCATGACATCTCTCCCATTTGCGTCGATCGGATCCCCGAGCCGAGCCTCGGCAACTGTGGGCCTATCAGCCCTTTGTCGACCCATCATGGCCGACCCATCCGAGGAACCATATCAAGCCCGTTCGAGAGTCTCAGGACTAACGTGGGCAATGCCCCGCCGAGGCTGGACTCACTGACTGGCCGAATGAGCAATGCAATGGCCAGCCCATCATCGCCTTCTGGCCGTTGTGAAACACGCCGTCTCGGACAACCCGGCCATTCCGCAGCTCAAGCAACCTTCACAGGACCTCATGCAGACGCGTCTTACGCGTTCCCCTTTCCGAGTGGCAAGAAGGTACGCACAGGATTTTTTCACCACATGTATTTCTCATCCAGCTTGGGTAGTCCGAGAAAGAACACATTGTATTATAGGCTCCATCGAACGTCGCTGCGAAGCGCAAAGCGCAGCCTGCGCTGAAGGAGAGCAGAGGATACAAGCGCAAAACAGCGGAGCAGATAGCCGAGATTGAGAACTACGAGGTTCGTCTATAGATTTACAATGGGCAATGTCAGCATGACGGTATCTTTGTTTCCTCGGAAAATAGGCCTATGCACAGTTTAACCTCTCAATTGTATTGCGAAAGGAGATACTGTAGTGACTAAGGGAGGGGGCAGTGTCTAATCTCGATCACGCCATCTTTCCCATAAACCATTGCCGTAAATACGAAACGTAGCAAAGATAAGAGAGAGTGGATACAGCTAAAGGGAGAGGGTGTTGTATGAGAAAAATATAGTGACAAGTGATGAAAATGGGGAACCACTACTTGCTTCTTTATTGATTCCTCTTCCAGGAGAAGCGGTTCGCTAACAACATCGCTGTGAAGATCTGTCGAGCAGAGGAGAAGGCTCGAACTAAGGCGATCCTCGAGCGTCTTGTTTATCTCGAGGAGCTGATCAAGAGACAAAGAGTCACGAACCTCGACCGCGACACGATTGCCGCACTGTTAGAGGAATGCGGGGTCGGTGAGGTGGTTCTGAACGACAAGGAGCGTAAGAAGATCGGACTCCCTCCCAACTACTGAAGTTCTGGTATTGTGATCAGTCACATAATAACCTCATAGCTACTTAGTGAACATCATCATGCATTGGCATAGTACATTTTGTATATCTTACATGACAGTTATTTGTCGAGTTTTGCAATCGAGTAGCGTATTGCTTTCTTAGTAGCATAGTCATTCAGACAATCTTGTTCTCACAGTCACAGGCTTGTTGTTAGTTGCATAGTAAACATGTTCCAAGTTGTAGCATAATCACTCCTTATTTGCAGACTATTTTTTCTTATTTTATGTACGCATATTCACTTCATAACATCGTTCGATGGATCGAAAAGTATATTATTCATAAGACTGTCTTGCTTCACTCTTATCAAGATATTGCCGAGAAGTCAATGAGTCTAAGTCGGGAGGAACAGTGAACCGCTATCAACCTCAGTGATGCTTATCACGCGTCCACAGTCCCCGACTATCAATCGCATATTTCTCTCATCACCCTCTGCTGGTGCCACTGTCTCTCTATCTAATTTTGGAGTGCAAATTCCGGTGGAGTTTGTAGGTCGTCTTCCTGAGTTCGTCATGTTCCAGATATTATGATGGACATCGAATGGCCCTTGGTCATAGGCTGTCGTCAGCTAGAGATGAGTGAAGCTTATAGGACAAGAGAGACATCAGTTGCAATGTCAGCAACGTGATAACATACCAATAATTTCGTCAAATTATCGTCGATGGTCCCATTTACAGTACATATCGTAACCAAAAGAGAAAAGTTAGAATGCGCTTTTCGCAACAATCTGGAGAAAAGGGACTTTTGTGATGGGAATTCGAATCGTAATCGAGTATTAATCATTATACGGAGATCCAACTCATCAAATTCACAACCTTTTTCGGCGTTTCGATTCGATAATATCATAGTTTGGAGGATGTATTGTGATCAATCGAGACAGCCAATAAAGGTGTTAGCAGATCTTCTCACACGAAGTAGTTTGCCTTAGTTTCAGTATGGAGATTTCATCAAAATACCGTTTATTTATACATAAAGATGTATCTCGAGGTTGTTTTATCACTCGATCACTCATCTGCTCTTCCGGTCTACTGGCATATACCGTAACTAAAGGAGAAAGAAGAGAGGGGCGTGTACCAGTGGAGAGAAGCGAGGATATAGACGTTCACGTCGTTCCACGGCGTTTTCCATGGTGAGAGACACGAGAGATACGAGTAAGAGCGCGAAATGAGGAGAGAATGTGCCCGATTTGTCACCACTTTTCAACATCGCTTATCTTCTGTCGTGGACAGACTCACCGATAGCGGCGACAGGGATAGATGGATAGATGATCTTTTCACTATAAAAGACCCGCACTAATTGGAAATTCGCACAACATCAAGAGAAATGGCTCAGGACCGCTCGCATCAGGTTAGTTCTAGCCTAGCAATGGCGAACGGTAGAATGGAGAAGTGGCTGGCTGAAACACTGTGAGTCGCCACTCAACTATTGATTGCGTGATAAGGTTCTTTCATCTCACGTGCGAGCTCCTCGCCTCTCTCGATTGTATCATTTTTGCACTTCGATAAACCCTCACATTCAGAATGCTTACACGGTGCAATCGGAGTTCGCTGACCGAATCTGCTGACATACCGTACCAGAGAATGGAAATAGTACGACACCGGAGATCAGCCAATGAGAAGAGAGATAGAAGCAAATGATTCAGTCAGTCAGCAAAGCAAGGTCACATGATGCTCTAACAGGCTCAGACAATATTTTTCTGAAAGCTACTGACACAAAACACTCAATTGACCCTGAATGATCATGCGTGGAATGTTTTGTGTAATGGTACAATTAACACTGAGCACTTGAAGGAATGTGTCATGCAACGTGCGCTTTCAGTCGACCAAACTAATCAAACGATGCATAATGTAGTTCCAGCATCGTATCCGGTCATATTCTCGAGTGAGAATGTAGCTAATCTTTGTCGATGACAAACTGTTGGTCTCTCTCATCTTCTCACGTCAACAATTCTTATCTTACGGTACTCGCCACATCTCTATGGAATGGGAAGGGGCGGGGGTAGTTTAGTGATATGGGATGGGAGAAGACGAATTGAGTCACCGATTATGGGGTATAAAAGAAGGGTTAGGATATCATATTTTCATTCGACTCAATCGCAGCACCAACTACCATGGCTCACAATCGCTTCCACCAGGTAAGATGTAGGCATAATATGAACAAATAATATCAGGGAGTGTCTAGAGAATTGCATGGCACCTTTTATCTATTGATCGTCTGAGAGCATGTGCTTGACGCCTTCCATACGATTCTCTCTTTTTTCTCGTCTCCCCGAATCGGATCTTTGCAGAATGAGTATTTGGCCCAATCGGCTTTCGCGGATCAGCAAGTCTCCATTGGCAAGGGCCATGCTGAATGGCGCCGACACCCTTTCGCTTCGCCCGTCACCGTTCCTCTCCAAGCCAGTCCGAATGAGCTAGAATATGAGGTATTTCGCACTTCAGTAGCTCTTGCAAACGTATTGTTTCAGACTCCTCATCCCTTAATCGACAATTGCGAGGCATGGGAGAAGGTCACTGGCTTCGAAGTGAGTATTTTCATTCAAGCATGTTTTCAAGGCACACTGCGCCCGCTCAACAGCGCAATGATAATTATTTCCTTTTACAGGACCATCCGGCACTTTCTCCTGGTGATGATCTCTATCCCGAGACTTCGATGCTTGGTATCTCGCCAGCGGCCCCTACCACACCGGCCAACCATTCCCTTGATCGTGGTGTGACGGCTTTCGATGCGCAAGTCCATCACCATGACATCTCTCCCACTTGCGTCGATTGGATCCCCGAGCCGAGCCTCGGCAACTGTGGGCCTATCAGCCCTTTGTCTATCACCCATCATGGCCGACCCATCCGAGGTACCATATCAAGCCCGTTTGAGAGTCTCAGGACTAACGTGGGCAATGCCCGGCCGACGCTGGACTCACTGACTGGCCGAATGAGCAATGCAATGGCCAGCCCATCATCGCCTTCTGGCCGTTGTGAACCACGCCGTCTCGGACAACCCGGCCATTCCGCAGCTCAAGCAACCTTCACAGGACCTCATGCAGACGCGTCTTGCGCGGTTCCCTCTCCGAGTGGCAAGAAGGTACGCACAGGATTTTTTCACCACATGTATTTCTCATCCAGCGTTGGTAGTCCGAGAAAGAACACATTGTATTCTAGGCTAAATCGACCGTCGCTGCGAAGCGCAAAGCTCAGCCTTCGCTGCAGGAGAGCAGAGGGTACAAGCGCAAAACTGCGGAGCAGATAGCCGAGATCGAGAACTACGAGGTTCGTCAATAGTTACAATGGGCAATGTCATGTCTACGTGACGGTATCTTATTTTCCTCAGAAAATAGGCCTCGACACAGTTTAACTCTCAATTGTATTGCGAAAGGAGATACTGTAGTGACTAAGGGAGGGGGCAGTGTCTAATCACGCCATCTTTCCCATAGAACATTGACGCAAATACGTGCCGTACCAAAGATAAGAGAGAGTGGATACAGCTAAAGGGAGAGGGTGTTGTATGAGAAAAATATATTGACAAGTGATGAGAATGGGGAACCAATACTTGCTTCTTTATTGAACCTTCTTCCAGGAGAAGCGGGTCGCTAATAACATCGCTGTGAAGATCTGTCGAGCAGAGGAGAAAGCAAGGGCTAAGGAGGTTCTCGAACGACTCCACTACCTCGAGGAGCTCATCAAGAGACTGATTGCCACGAACCTCGACCACGCCACGATTGCCGCACTGCTTGAAGAGTGCAGTGTAGGTGAGATCGTTCTCAACGACAAGGAGCGTAAGAAGATTGGATTGCCTACTGCTTTCTTAGTAGCATAGCCATTAAGACATTATTATTCTCAAAGTCATAATCTTGTTGTTAGTTGCACAGTAAATCTGTTCCTAGTTTTACCATTGTCACTCCTAATGTTCAGAATATCTGTTCAGTTGATGTGTTCATGTTCACTTCACAACATCGTTCGATGGAACATAAAGTATATTATTCATAAGACTGTCTTGTTTCACTCTAATCGAGATATTGCCGAGAAGTCAATGAGACTTTGTCGGGAAGAAAAGTTAACCGCCATCAACCACAGTGATGCTTATCACGCGTCCGAAGTTCCCCACTATCACTTGTTCTCTCTCTCCTTTTTTGTCTATTTCTCTCATTACCCTCTGCAAGAGCCATAGTCTCTCTATCTAATTTTGAAATGCCATTTCCGATTGAGTTTTACCTGAGCTCGTTATCTTCCAGACGGTATCCTGGATATCGAATGACCCTTGGACCAAAGCTTGTATCAGCTAGAGATGAGTGAAGCGTATAGGACAAGAAAACATCAGTAACAAAGTCAGCAACGTGATATGTGATAACATACCATTAATTTGATCGTTGATGTCCCTATTTACAGTGCGGCGACATACCGTAAACAAAAGAGAGAAGTTAGAGTGCGATTTTCCGCAACATCTGAAAAAAGGAACAAAAAAGGAACCAATTTTTCAATGAATATATGATGGGAATTCGAACCATAATCGAGTATTGATCATTATACAGATATCTACCTCATCAAATTCACAACCTTTTTCGGCATTTCGATTCGTTAATATCATAGTTTGGATGTTGTATTGTGCTCAAATGCACCAATAAAAATGTTAGCAGATCTTCTCACATGAAATAGGTTGTTTTAGTGTGACAGACGATGCATCTCGAAATTGTTTTATCACTCGATAACTCATCTTCTCTTTCGGTCTGCTGACATATACCGTAACTGAAGGAAAAAGAAGAGAGGGGCGTGCACGAGTGGAGAGAAGCGAGGATATAGACGGTACACGGCGTTTTCCATGGTGAGAAACACGAGTAAGTGCGCGAAATGAGGAGAGAATGTGCCCTATTTGTCACCACTTGTCAACATCGCTTATCTTCTGTCGTGGACAGACTCACCGATAGCGGCGACAGGAGGGGGCAGGGACAAAGCCCACTCAGATGCAAGAATGGAAACTGAGTCATCGTTTGAATATAAAAGACCCGCACTAATTGGAAATTCGCACAACATCAAGATAAATGGCTCAGGACCGCTCGCATCAGGTTAGTTCTAGCCCAGTATTGGGAAACAGTAGAACGGAGGATGACGATGACGAGGTATCAAATATGCTTTCTCTTGGCGTCCACTGTTCATCATCGGATCGCAAACACGTCGTTCAGGGAGATCTGCGTCTTCTCGACTTTCAAGTGGATGGAGATGAAGGCGCGAAGGACTGTTTCCACGCAACTGTGAGTGAGCCCACATAATCTTTATTCATTATTTGCTTATTAAAAAGTCCCGTAGTTTTTCATTATTTTCCTTGCAGGGACAACCAACCCTTGCCCAGTCTATCGCACCCAACTGGGGCGAGCATTTGCTGTTCGAAAAGCATTCCTCACCTCTTCATGGCAATGACCACGGATATGGAGTGACAGCCAATCCCGTCGCATCTCAGATCGGCCGATCGATTGATGGAGGAGCGTCTTCATTCACCCAGTACATTCACCCAGCACACGGCCATTCGGCACCCGATCTAAACCTCATGGCTCCATGTGACAGTGGATCGCGAGCTCGAACAGCCCCACCATCAACTGCAATGAGCAGATCGTCAAGGCTTCCAGCTCGCCAGCCCTATCGTGGGTGTCACCGTATCCCGGTCCGTGGATCTCAGTTGGCACCGGGTAGAGGGCTCGCTGCTACTCTTCCGGAATACGGATCGCTGCAAAGAGGCGAGGTAAGTGTTCCAGTGTCTATTCCGTGTGGATGGAGTCATATTCAGGACTCTATCGGTCGCTCCATTCATGGTCCACTGTCCACTGAGACTTTCAACGGCCGACACGGTGTCGGCGCGTTTTCCAACCAGCCATTCGTACCATGGACCGCTCCAAGAGCACCGGCAGCTCAAGGAAATACTAGTCGTCGAGCCACCCAATCCGACTTCACGGGACGCCCCATGGTTAACGGGAACAGATCACCACTCTACATCGCCACTCTCGCGGCTGACTCCCTCCCCACAGTCCAGGAGGTTCAGCAAGACGAGGTATGCTGTTTTCGAAACACCAGAGATTACGATGGGCAAACGATATAATCATTGCAAGGGTTACGATAATGAGCAGTTTCAGTTGATTAATATCGAAGGAAAATTTATTTCAGGATGATGAAGATGAGGATTCCATTTCAGAGGGCGAGGATGAATTCAGCGATGCAGCATCTTCTGTAACGGTGAGCAATTATGAGTGGGTATTATGTTTTAATGACTGTCATATACAGATCGGTGTGGACGGTCTCCCGAAATCGAGAAGCTACAAGTTCAAGACCAAGAGACAGAAGAGAGATCCCGGCTATAAGGTGGGTGTGTGGTACTACGGCATGGTGTCTGACTGGCATGCCGATGCAGGCAGGTTCGACTCCCGCCCGCAGGTGATGCATCTAGCACCGATCCTGGTATCGCACTGAATCCGCATAGTTTTAATTAGGATCGAATCCATATTCATCTGAAAAATAAACCTATCATTCGTAGTATAATTCAGAGACACTTCTGATCTTCGATGTTTCACCTTTAATATTTCTCAAAAAATCAAAAGAACGCGCAATCGCTTGTCTCTCCCCCTCCTTAATCGTGCGCTCAGAAACCCCCTCCCGCGCATACGTGCAAACTGCGCATCCTCTCCGCCCTCCTTCCTTGCTCTCTCAAACCCGCTCAGACTAGAGCGCACTCTCTGTTCTACCCTCCTCTGATTGAGAGTTAGGAGAATTGCGGGCTCGAAAGCCCGAATGCCAAAATGCGTTTATCTTCAGAAAACACGCGCCGTCAATTATGCAGCCGTGAATAAGAACCGTGCCAACGCGAGCGTAAGAAATCCGCAGATTCACGCACGTACCATCCTGCTACAGACGTATTTCAATGTTAATAATATTCCCATTCCTGACCCTTCCCTGTACGGTTTCAAAACTGGGTTTGGGACGGTTGAGTACGTTCCCACAGCAAACGAGAGAAAGAAGCTTGAACTCCCTGCCGAGTAGTCGAATGACTGAGTACTCCTAATTTACATTCACAGCCATTCAGTTTCATAGTGCGCTTCCTTCTACTTCCCTTCGAATATCTAGTTTGGTATAGAACCTCATATGCATTGCATCATTTGCTGTCGCATCATCCATCACATGTATTTGTCGAGTAGATACATAGTTGTACGCGTCCTCATGTTTATCCCGGTCGTTGTTTTGTGATCTATGTAGCTGAGAGAACTAATAAAGATATTAGCAACTCATCGAAATCTCATACATTTCCCAACGTTTTGTGGATACGCAACACTACATTATTAAAAGAAGCAACCTCAAATCGCACATTATTGTCTGTGGGCTATATTCTCGGAGTATCTATGTTTCTCTGCTTATTCATTGGGAGAATCAGATACGGAAGTGACTAAGCGAGGGTGGGGTCTTGTCGATACACAGCTTTGTTGCTCATGACGTAAATTTATATACAACAAATGAAGCGGAAACAGTAAATGAGGGACGAAGATGAGAATCACGCATTTAAAACTATAGAAAGATCGGGATCAACGTCCAAGCGATGTCCCAAAAATGAACAGAGGTGATTGCAACAAGGAAAATGCGCGACTTGGCCTTATCTGTCGTTTCAGACAAAAAGCATGCGCAGAAGTGCAAACAAAGATACCAGGTAAAATCACTCGTCCTGATTGCACTCCGCACATTATCATAATGAAATTATGCTTCGAGAGGAATTATAGACAGCGATGAAGATTGTACGACTTTCAGCCTCTTGTATTATTGTATCATTATTGTGCAATTCACCCTATATTTCTGCGCTGTATACAATTTATGCAAGATTTCAACATTTTGAAGCGTCATTATTCTCCTGCCCAACGGATGTGCGGATGGTGTTTGCTCACTATCACTGGTGTCGTTGTGCATGCCTCAGAACTCGCCGATTATCACACACACTCTTGTCAATATCCTTTTATCTCTCGACTCTCTCACAACAACGTTCCCTCACTGATGTTGAAAACGGTCAGGGATTGTTGACTCACATTCACGTATGATCAAAACAATTCGACGCCATAAAAGAGCCCATCTCTTCGAATTTTCATTCCACTTTCCGCTCTCCCGTTTTCTTCATTCTCATCTAAGCCGTTTTCTATTTCTGAATTCACATTATTCACTGTACTAAATGTTCTGAAGCTCGTTCGCTTAACTAATCAGCGAACAACAACGTGCATGATAACTGCCTCAAATTTAGGCCAGGATCTTGAATCTGAGAAGATCGAGCAGCTCAGACTTATTGCTCTTGGTTCTGACAAGGTGAGCCAGGGAGGGAACCATAGACTGATGACTGAGGAGGAAATGTAGTACACGCCCGCCACACTCGTTGATGGCGTGCTTGAACCGATCGTTGTTATTCACTTGTATTTAGTTCACTCAGCGACAACGATGAACGACCAGCGAACGCCGATCGGCACTGCTCCTACGCCTCTCTCTCCTTTCATTATCATCACAAGTCGATTTATTCATTGAATTTATTCATTGAATATTTCGCATCGGTCACTCCATAATTAGAAACTGTTATCGTCATCGAGAGAACTGGCAACTTTCACGAGCATCCGGATTCTCCACATATTGATCGATTGATGCACAAAGAATATGGAGAATTATGCCTCCTTCAAAAGCTCATCTTTCCGTGAAATATCTTCGTCTTTCCCATCTGCTGATCGTCTTAAGATGAATTGTCATGCAGTGCTTCTCTGGATATCAACGAGATCTAATCGCTTTCTTCGCCATCAACATAGCTTAGCCGTAGTAGCCGTCAAGCACTTCTATGAGGACCTCTACACCCCAGGAGTACAGCTTCCTCTCGTAGTCCCTCCGATCCCGATCCCCTGGCTCCCTTCCTTCCGGACGAGACATTCCACGCGATGTCCCTTCTCAAGTGGTTCCGACGGCATTCTCCCCGAGATGCTCTACCATGCAAGGCACCACCTCGCCCCTGTGATCGCGGACCTTATCGCTTGGTACCCGGAGAAATCGCTTGGTACCCGGAGATCCAGTTCCCGATAATCTGGCTGAAGCAGCTGTCTCCCTCCTCTACAAGAAAGGTGACCCAGCCGATATCGGAAACTTCCGCCCTATCTCCCTCCTTACCGTAACCCTCAAGATCATCACTAGGTGTATTCTGAAAAGATTCGAGTTGGTGCTTGAAGAGGTTGAGTCGCCCACACAAACCGGTTTCGGTGCGGGCACAGCACACTCGACAATCTGCATTCCAACAAGCAGATATCAGAAAGGACCTCTGAGTACGGTATCCCGATCTACCTCGCCTTCGTATACTTCAAGAAGGCCTTCGATTCCGTGGAGTGGAGCGCTGTCTGGCAATCCCTCTGGTCAGCTGGATGCCATCCGACCCTCGTCGATCTTCTACGTCGCATCTATGAATCGTCTTCCACTCTCATCCGCGTCAGTGAAGATCGTGTTCCAGTCACCGTTTGAAGATGAGTCCGCCAAGGAGACCCTCTGTCTCTCGTCTCTTCAACGTGGTCTTCGCTCTGCTATGGACGATATCGACTGGGGAAACGACCGGATATGGATTGATGGAAGATATCTCAGCCATCTGGAGTACGCGGATGACATCGCCCTCATCGCCAAGTCTCGATTCGAACTGGAAAGGATGTTGAAGAAGTTGATGGAAGTCTGCAGTAGAGTTGGTCCCGAAGTCAACGCAGCTAAGACCAATCTCCTTACTTCCTGCACGACAACCCGAGCCCCCATCGTCATCGGGAATCTAAAGTTCGATTTCGTCAATTCAGCTTGGAGGAAGAATCTCCCTCCCCCTCGACCACACTGACGAGATTGAGCATAGGATCAGGCTGAGTTGGTCGCATGGAGCAATCTTTCCCATCTCCTCTCATCCCGCCTACTTCCTATGAAGACCAGGAGAAGACTTTTCGAGAGCTGCATTACATCTACCGTACTCTACGGATGCAAAGTCTGGTCACTACGATCGAGTGACAAGGAGCGACTATGTGTGACCCAGAGGAAAATGGAAAGGAAAATTATGGGAGTAACCCTGAGGGATCGTTGGCCGAATGACCGAGAACGCAGTATCAGAAGTAGGGCTGGCGAATGAAGAATTATTTTTTGTCTCTTCATTCTCTCTCACAATAGCGAGTGACCCGGCGTCATTCTTCGTGAAGAACGGAATGGCTCGGCCTATTCTTCATGAAGAATGAGATTTTCTTCCTGAAGAATCGCCTCTCAAATGCCCCTGATTTCAATTGAGAAAGGTGCTTCAGCATCAGTAGATGTCTAGACGCTATTTACATGGTCTGGAGGGGGTTTTCATAGCAGTCTCGCGGTAATTTTCCGTTATCTCAGCTGCGACTCTTTGGTACTTACGGAGGCTCAAATTGAACAAATCCCCGCATCTAGAATTGCTGGGAAGCTGGGATACCCCGCCTATTGCCCGCTCACTGGCCGAAGGGTCGCATCGCGGTTTAAGCGTCGTGTCTCGGCCCACACTTTCCACACATTTCGATCCCCCTGTCGTGAAAATGTCCATTTCACTTTCCACGAGGTTTTCAAAACGAATTATTTTCGTGGCCGCACTTAGTTACCGGGTGTGAACCTTCGTGGTACTGGATTGGTCAGGGAAAGGCTGGAACAGTGGAAGAAGGGGTTTCACTGTAGTAAAGAGGGAAGTAGGTCAGGGGAGCGTTAGAACAGGGGATGAGTGTGAGGTTTCAGAAGTGGGAGAATGAAGGTAGGTCAGGGAAGGGTTAGAACAGGGGTAAAGGGTGAGAAGGAAAGTAGGTCAGGAAAGGGTTTGAAGAGAAGAGGAACTGAATAACTGGGAAGAAATTTATCGTATTACTATAATTTCGCAAAAAAACAATCGAATTATGGGATACCATTGAGGTTATATCTTTCCAGTGACTTACTGAAGCTATTCTCAAAGTTTCATGCAAAAATGCTGGGAGAACGAAATTGTATGAACATCTCCGATCTCTCGAATTTTGACAAGGACATCGGTTCGGCAGGCATCAATTGAGTGTAATACACTGCATCACCAGCTCTAAAACGATACAACACCCTGAAGCTCCAGAGGCAATCTTTCGAACTCAACGTAAAGATGCGACTGATCACAATATCTCTGAACCGGTTCTCGTTCTGAAACTCATCCCTGTATCTCCGGCTCTCCGACAGACTCGCAGTTGATGATCTACTCTCGTTCCCACTTTTTTCCAGAAGAAGTTGCAAAGCGGGATCTGAGAAGGTACTTTTTCTATATTAACGCAATTGTGGTAAGACACTAGGTCGGACCTTCATGGAATTCGAAACGGAAGCCACTCGATGACTGAACGGTAACTGAAATGTAAATGTGGTTCATTCTCTGAGAGAGCCACATTCGGGAATTACCTATGATATTCTATGATGATATAGTAGTGTGCAATGGAAAAAAAGAAAACCTCTTGCACATTACTGTATCTGAATTTTGCTTTGAAAAATAATATTATAACTTTTCAGAGTGACAGCGATGTGAATCGTGATGCTCCTCCGCTCAATACTCCAATCCTTGATCAGGGAATCGGCCACGCGTCGGAGGTATGCATTTCACATTCCATATCTGATTTCCGATCTTATTTTCCGAAATCTCAGTATTCGTGTACTCATAAGGCGCTCACACCCCGTCAAGCGGGGGAGGATAGTTCATTTGCGTGGCGGAGCCATTCTCTGCACTAACGAGATTAGAGAGCGGTGTACGTGAAATGTGTAACACAAAATGGAATCGGGGGCAGCAACCGTCAGAGGGATGATAGGAACATGGTAAAAAGGGAAGCTGGTACATGTGGGCATTGTCTACAACTATCCAAAATTTGGTGAGAATCAGAGCATTGTAAGGTAAGCAAATTCAAAATTTTGTTGCTTAGTACAATTTGAAGTGCCTCGGTATGCTCAGCCTTATGAAAGAAGGAGATCGAAATCGAAAAATCGAAGAAGGTAACTTGCGGAAAGGGTTTGCACAATTTTCTTCTGAATACACCATCTCGATAGCTTCATTCCCCGAGGCGCTGTTAGGTGAGGGGAGGCAAAAGTAGCCGTTTTTGGCGGTTTTCACCAGGTTTGGCGCACATTTGCGTATCCTGCTACCGAATATGATCAAAATAGAAAAATCGAAGAAGGTAGTTCTGTGCGGAAAGGGTTTAAGCACATTTTGTGTTCCCAAGACATCTCGATAGCTTCATTACCCAAGGCGCTGTTAGGTTTCGAGCGCGGAAAGCAGCCGTTTTTGGGCAATTTCAAGGTAATTAACTTACGTTTCACGTCACGGGGAAATAGATTGAGTCAGTTTTCTTTGACAATATTCGCAATTCGTATTATAACAAGTATGTTTCGAGCATTCTTGAAGATACATCCGTGCTTCGAGCAAGCGAATGGGGATTCTCAACCAACCGACTCGTTGAGACGAGAGAGGTCAAAATGAGAGATGGGAATTGGTGCAAAAATTCTTCCCGCCACGCAAATGAGCCTTTTTCTTTCGTTTGACGGGGTGTGGCGCTCGATTGGAACACTGTTGCAGAATTAGATTCTAGTGCAAGTCACGTTGTTACTTTCCAGTCCCATTTCAATGATATGACGTGGCTTTTCACGAATCTCTTATCAATCAATTTCAGGTTCAAGCTGCCTTCTTCGATCCGACCGCAGTGCATTGGGATCCGGATGATCTCGAGCGACTGCTCGGAAGATATATCCCCACAGCTACGATACCATCAATCAACAGCATCAACGAGGCAACGACTTTTTAAAAGTCCGACTGTCCTTAATTGTATGGTTGAGATTTCGCATTGTTCGGGAGGTGGTGATAGTAGTGTATGCATGAATCAGGGTTGGACGGGGCACAATCTCTTGAGCGAACAAGGAATGGTTCACGGAAGTTCTATTGGCGAGGTATCAGCATGTCAGTCTCAGCATTGTGACCAGAATACGATCATTGCAGATAGCCAACGTCACTGATGATCTGAGAAATGGATATTCGTCATCTGGCACGAGAGTAAGTCTGAATTTTAAAAAAAAATTTTATTTAAAAAAAAAAAATGTGATCGGATAGGATCGATTCTTGCTGAGAATTTAACAGAAGCTCTCCAGATCCACTTCAATCAACTTCCCCCGCCAAATACACACAGGAAACGGACAGCGGATGAGCGAGCTGATCCGGCTTATGAGGTTGATAAGCAAATATTATATTTAGTGCAATGTACTGACAAGCTTTCAACAATTCAGAGCACACGTTCTGAAAAACATTTCCCGCAATATTATCGACTTAAGGAAGACCTTCAACTGATCGATTAAATATTTGCTTTCAGAAGAGACGCGCCAACAACTACGAGGCAGTTCGGGTGTGCCGCTACGAGGCAAAGAAGAGGGAAGAGTTCATCCTCAAACGCCTCTACTACCTCGAGAGCGTATTCGCCTTTGATCAGAACCCCCGACCCGACCCGACTCAATTCGGACTTCCAGCAGGGATAGAAACCCAAGTGTTCGTACCCAAGCCGAACGAGCGGAAGAAGATTGGTCTCCCACCTCTCAAATAATATATCCCTCGATTAATGTGAATTATTGGATCTTATCACATCCCGTGTATTGTATTACATAACGATCCATCGATCCGACCCACATATCGTGAAATCTCACGAAACCATTGATCAGAGCTCTCAAATTGCACCATGCTGGTGATCCCGGGGTGGATGCTATTTGAAATCCTGATAATGATAAATTATTCTATTTTCATTATATTCACAGTATTTCCACATTGCAATAAGGGAAGAGAAAGATAAACTAGTTCAAAAAGGGAAGAGAAAGAGATGCTAGTTATATTTAAACGTGCAACCACATTTTTATCAAATTCAAACATGCCCTCAATTGGTTCAATGAAATCAAAAGTGAAGAATGTCCACGGTTTCATTTGATGACTTACACTCTGTGTCTCTCCATGCAAACCGAGCCACATGCCCATGGTTCCAAATGTTCATCTAGTGGGTGCGTTCCCGGCGACTCCACTATCGAGGATTCCGAAAGGATAAATTTAAAGTAGTGCCTAATGAGTGGAGATTTCTTATATCGACCACGCCATTTATCTCCGCCAACCATTGCCGCAACTGCGTATCGTAGCAAAGATTACGGAGACAGTCAAAGATGGACGATGATGGCCAATGTAGATGCAGTCAAGGAGAGATGGTTCAAAGTTCAATGCGGAAACCGAAATGCAAGCTATCTGACGCGGAGTGGAAATCTATTAAAACTGACCTTGCACAGAACATACGACGACGTCTCATCTTTGAAGAGGTACATCCAATCCGAAGGCAAACTGTTCGCTCTCGAGCATATCGGGAATACGCTGCTCGAGGTGACTCCTGTTGTTTAGCGATAAAAAAATCGGATTCTGGCATCCGAGGCAATGATATATTGACGAACATTGCAGGCAAGCCCGTGCATTATTTTGCTTATTTGTGAGACTGTGTAACCTCAGTTCTAAGGAATATGGAATAATAAATTGTTCTATGGAATAATAAATTACGCTTTCATGATTGTTTTGAAATGGTTTGAACATATTCAATTATCCAAACAATAAGTATTTGAATGGATTATTTCACTAGGCTAGAGAAGTTATCTTATCAATCTATTTCGATATCATCACCGGCTAGAACAGCACAAAGTAGAGATCGAAAAGGGCTACATCGTATTAAGGGGGGCATTTTGAATGGAGAGGATGATCATTTGGGCTCTTTGCGTTTGGTGTGTCTCCTGTGCTTGTGGGATGTTTCCTCGTTCACGCAGAGAATTCGTTCGTGTGTCACTACAGAATGGCCTCGGAACCAAATAAGCCGAACAGCAAGAACAAATCCGAAACGTAAGTTAGTTAGGGGTTTCCTTTGAATCTCAATCGGTCATTGGGAAACTAATTATTTCCTATAATAAATTGCTTTAGAAATTTTATTTTTGAACGGAAGCGAACACAGTTTCAACATCGAGATGTGTATCACTTCGAGAACTGTTATTAACAGGCGTACGTGAACCGGAGACTACTGCATATCGGCTGGTGATTTCAATGAGACGGGAATGGTGGGGCTCTAATGGCTAAACCAGCCACTCTTTTTGTGTTGGTTACTGATAAGAAAACCGCCATCCGTATGCTATTAGGGAAGTCAGAATGATGATCCACCCGCTCTATCAATCACTTTGTGGAATGAATAGTGCCGGAAAGGGGAGTTATTGATTCTGGCAGCCCTCGCATTGCAGCTACACGGCTGCTTGAGCTGGCGTGCATTCGCCCGCTTCATCAATTATGAATGAATGGATGATCGTGATCGGCTTAGACGTGAGCATACCCCTCTAAAATTATGGTGCTGTTGCATACTGAACAAGGTCAAGTGATATGAATAACACACATTCTCATTTAGGATTGTCCCGTTTGTCAAGAACCTTGGCTTTACGCATTTCTTGATTCCATACAACGAATCGTAAAACAGGTTACGTTTTTGTTCGTTTGAAATTTAAAATAGACAAATAACCACCTGGTTGATGAATATTTCGTGTTCCATTTCGTCAGCAGTTTCTAAACAGGCACCTTCTAGAAATATTGCCCTGTCTTTTCGTGTGCTTGGGTGCTGATAAGGTCTATGCGTCACATATACATTGATCGACAAGACATTGTACGCGCCTTTTGCGCTCCCCCTAATTCTACCTTAACTCTATATATTCGTGAGTTTATGTTTTCTTATCTTTCTAGGGCGTCGAATTTCGTCTATTTCATTCCGCAATTTCAGAACAACCATCAAGAAAATGGACAGTTTGAAACTCATGGAGAATAAGGAAAGCGTAAGAATGAACAATTATTTCTTCGAATTATTAGATTCGGTTGTATAATCAGAACTTTTTACAAACTAAAAAAAAGTAGGAAATTCTCTTCAGTACTTCAAGTCCCACAGAACGTTTCGTATTTCCTTGTAATATTTTCTCCGAAAACACCTCATTGCGAGTCCCGGAAATATCAGAGATGAAATATTTCTGAGCGTTGAAATATCTCATTCGCAATTTTCGAGACAAATATTACTCATTACAGAAGCCAAATGCTCTCGTCGCAGATCAGGAAAGGATAGTGCGCGATTTACGCACGAGATTTTCCAACGGTGATGCTAACGACAATTTCGAGCTCTACGGAGCCACCAAGTCAGTTTATTGAATAGTGAAAGAATGAGCATGTTAGTGTCCGAAGTGTTACAGTTTTGAAGTTTCCCAAAAAAAGCACGAAAGGAGAAGTAGTTTCATAGTGATACTCATCGTTTAAAAGTCTAGATTCAACACGAACCAGGCACTCGACTGGCTCGAGGCGTCCGGAGCTTGCACAGACGGTACGATTTGGCTATCCTTCTGTAACGTGTTGCATTTTGTCACAGGGCTTCCTCAATCCGAGCCCTTTGCTATATGGAAAAAAAGAAGAAAGAAGAACAATGATTCGACAACGGAGAATGATGATACCATAACGGAGACAGCTGAACATGACCAGGAAGAGATGGAAAGGAAAAAAAGTGGAAATTTTGCACTCCACAATTATACTAGTTAGTGTCGTAGAGATTCTTCTATATTTTATGTATCTTGAGTCATTTTATAACCACATTTTTTTTATTTCATCAGCGCTTTTTCGCTTCTAGAAGGGATAGTTCATGAGTAATACTCGATGCCTATCGCCTCTCTGTTCTTCTCGAAGGAAATTGTCCCTTATCTCATACAGTGATTGTGACGATAGACAATTTTGAGAGAAGACAGACAAAACATGATAACCACATCGAAAGGGGATGCGGAAAAATCAATTATCGTTGCATTTTTTACACAAAAAAAACAATATTTGAGCGATTGCTAGAGGATCTTTTAGAAATCATTATTTACAAAATTATTATTATATAATGTTCTCCATAATTTCAGAGAAAAGAGATATGGGAGCGGGAGGAGATGAAGAAAACGAACCCCGAGCTCATTGCCTTCGACAGTACGTTACTCTTTTGTGAAATATACAGTCCGCTGATCAAGGCACAATCACAAATACCGAGATGTAAATTTCAAATTAAATTACAATAATGTTGTATTGTAGCCGTAGATCAGCTCGCTCTCAACAAGGACATAACGGAAGTTCTCGGAAGTGCGCTGTATGGAAAGGATGGAAAGGCGTTGCACAAAACCAGCAATGCGATGACACCCGAGGTATGGATTTTGAGAGCTGTCACGTTCTCAGAAAACAGTTTCGACTAAATTGATTTAGTATCTACAAAATATTTGAGAGAGTATTATTAATAAAAACAATTACGCCTAAATATTTTTGCTTGCAGATTCTGCAACAACTTCTGATGAAGACGACTGTTCTGTCTACGAAAGATTTATTCCTGCATCTTCTCTTACCCAGGTTGGAATCTCATATTTTCGCGTGAAAAACGTCTGTTGTCATTGAAAATGCATACATCTCTTTGCAGTCAATATTTGCATCCTGCGATACCACCAACAGATGTACTGGTACAAGATTCAGTCAACTCGAAGACGCGCGTTGTCCTCGGGTACTCTTTAGTCCGATCAAATAGAGGCACATTGGCTAAGAGACGCGTTAGTATTCGAACACTTTACTTTTTTAGGAGAAGGAAGAACAGAAGCAAATCCGTAGAGGAGATGCAGAGAGGCTCATTAGCAAGTTCTGAGCAAGACACAACGTAAGAACATATATCCTATCAAAAATATCCGGATATGGGAACTTTTTTGCTAGATTATAGAGATTTTGTTAATATTTTCCGAATAATTGCGTCAGCATGAACACCGCCGAACACCATCCCTATGATTAATCATAAATATCCCTTTACAGCCCGAATTCTCTCGGAGCAGCTTGCTACGTACATCTTCTCGTACTTAAGCATCTATTC